>CP136062.1:185320677-186662937 GCA_032622095.1 Siphonodentalium dalli | reverse complement strand
CTAAATAGTGATATATCCAATAATCCAACAGAATCACAAATTCACTATATAGCGCTCCACATATCCGATATAACTAACAACATAACTTATATCTGGAGAATCTGGAGGAACCAATGGACTATTAGTAGTAATTTCGAAACAGTTTTCTTGTAAAGGCGACACGTTTGTCCCATAATAATGATGTACAGCATTACCTTTGGCAAAAAGTAAGTTGGTTGTTGGTTACATGTCCAAATTCCTTATCATCATTCTGGCAGACAGACCTCTTCGGAATTCATGATCCACTTATACAATGTATATATATAATATAATAGTAAGACACAATCATGCGATTGCCACATTTTACTTTCCAAACACATCTGCGAATGACTTGGTTTGTGAAAACGGGTCACATGTTAATCACGTGCATGGGACCAGTCCGTGTTGTTTCGGACATATTTATTCACATTCAACGGCGATCATTGCATGGTTAATCGGATTGTTATGCGTGGCTAACGGGCTATTGTGTTGAATCTCGGCGAGCGCGCGGATTTCACGTCGTGGTCAACAACCGCTCAACGGCGCATTTCCAGTTAATTGCATTATGTGGGGTCAATTGTGCTCTAAGTCGGTCAGAGCATGTGAATAGTTCTTTACCAGAATAAATCTCGTCTTCGACTCGATTGATTCTGGTAAAGAACTATTCGTGTGCTCTCTAACCATTACTTAAAACACACAGTGAACCGCTGTTAATAGTCCAGGCACATTAGGCGTGAATGGGGAAAAGTAAGGAAATAAATCCCGGAAAGCTGATTTTTTTATATTATTTAGGCCATAACATCGCGGATGCGTCACGAAAAGTCCCCTAAAATCGGAGTTGAGCTTTCGGAGTTAACCAATTTTTTTCATAAAAAAATAAAAACTTATATATTTTTCACAATCATAGGAATAATGGGATGTTATAACAATTTTTCAGCCGAAACATATACCAAATGTACTCAATATTGTTCAATACACAATTCTCGAACCAGAGATACAAATTCAACGGGGGGATTTGAATGAATTTCGCATATATGGATATAAAATAACATAATGACCCCAAAAAATGACGATTTTTTCAGACAATCTGTATTATTCGATGTCAAATTTCTCGGGCTATTCATTACGTAGGCGCAAGCAATTTGTTTTAAAAACTGCACAGATATCACTCCTCCAACATAATATGCGGCATTAGCAACTATACCTATGATACGTGGTCAATACTTGTAAAAACATAACCCTACCCCTTAAACTGGCTCTCGTCACATTTTGCCCTTCCGCTAGTCCAAGTGCTTATTGTAGAAAACACACCAACTGTGAAAAGGGCGATAAAAGCATGAAACTTGGCACATATGTTCCTTATACGCTACTGCTCATTTTCACATGTGGCGTCATTTGCAACAGGCTCTTCTTAGCAACGGTTGCTAGGCAACTACCCGGCATCGGATTAATGCATATGACTGATATTATACGTGTTCTAACAAACTAAACTACGTCGTGTAGCATGTTTATGGTGAACATATTTATTGTCAGTTTTGACCTGACTGACAAATTGCCATATTACTTACTTACAAGGGGTGGCGGTTGCTAGGGACGCACACACAATCTAAAAATGCACATATGACTGATATTATGGTAGCTTTAACAACAAACTAAACTACACCTAATAGCACTTTTGTGTTGAAAGCAATTAGAATAGTTGTTGTTAGTGTTGAGATGGCTGAAAAAAATACCATATAATTCTTACTTATATGAGTGGTAACTGTTGCCAGGGTCATACCCGAAATACAAACATGCACATATGACTGATATTATGGTAGTATTAACGTTGTTATGGTGAAAACAATTATAAATGTTGTTAGTGTGAGTCTAACCAGAATATGGGTACACTTATCCGTTGTGGTCCATCAGTTTACATATCGGGAATTCAAAGTGAGAGTTGAAAAGTTGTTGCTTATATTTAATATGAGGCATGGCCATGATAGTTATATAAGCCATAGACCCAGACAGCTAGTTATATAATGTAAGTCACGGACCAACTCTACTATATATGAAGAACATAGCTAGGGTCAGCCACCAATATGTTAGCCATGGCCCTAGCCTACAATAGTTAGGTTAGGAACCCAGGCACATATATACTCACAGGACCCATGTCCATACATATAGGCTATGTACGTAGGAATTGTATAGTCCATGAACCAGACCGCTTCTTATAACCATACATGTATGATATCTATGATCATGACCATGACACTGTTACATGGTGAAAATAACCAAGTGCCCACAGATAGACCATGTACTAAGATACAATAGACCAAGTCCGATGCACAATAGATTAGTGCACCATGGATTCAGGAACCTATATATGGTATGAACATATGAGACAGTTTTATGACAGACCAACCTATATATAGATATTGGACCGATGCCACATAGACGAAAGTTAAGGATGGGGGGGCCTTATAAATAGCCCATACACATATGGCACTGTAGGTTGGCCATGGACACATATCCATGCGTGTAGGCCATGGACCAAGGCCGATATATGTATGTCATATTGAATTATACCCAGGCATAAGCAGGTGTCTGTCTATATGTAGGATATGGACCCACCCCTCGTACGTGATATATCTACACCAAAGACCCAGGCAAGTTTAAATAGTGTTAATACACAAGTGACTATAATGACGTATGCAGTGATACAGGTGCCTATATGTAGGACATGGACACATGTCCCTAAATAAAAGCTACGGCACCGGCGTTATCAATCATTTCATAGACTCAGATATATGCTGGTAGGCCATGGACTGATCCACATATATAGGATCCACGTCTCTATACTATATGAATACCGTATACGTACGTCCGTTTTCAGCCATTCGACCAACGCCCTATAGCATGAAGGTCCCTATCGATTGGTCGTGTGCACCACCATAGCTTGGCTATGGACCCAGGCTCATATAGGTAGGAAATTGAGACGGGCCACTATGGACAGCCCATGTATCCAGGCTGATTTAGTTATGACTTTATTACAAGACATTTATATGTAAAACATGAACCCATCCCATGAATGTACATGTGCCATGACTATCTAGGTTATAACCACAGCCACGCATACGCTATGGACCCATATGAACACCACATGTAGTGCAAATACACAAGTGTCTATAGGTATGTACACATGACATGTACCCAGGCAAATCAATAGGACGAACCCTAAATAGTATATCATCGGCCCAGGCCCCTTTCTATGACATGGACACAGTAGTTAAGACACGCCATTGGATGCTGTTCCTTAGTAACTGTGGGTTGGTAATGGGCCCATGGCTGCCCATGTAAATGGGTATTGCATGTCACCGGTTCCAAAGGGTAGTTCATGGTATATCAATCTGAAATATATAGGCCACGCTCATGTACGAGCTCCTATAGACTTGTAAATGACTCATGACCATGTATTGACATATATGTAGTTATGGCATGGATATGAAAGAAACACAGTTAGTTCATACCGTATAGCATCTGGTATGCGGATGCTACCACACCGCGATAGAGTGTTCTGCATGGATGCCATTGTCAAATGTAGTGCAAATGTCGGATTCCATGGAGGGGGTTCAGGTGGTATCGACATAAATGTGGGTCAATATTTTTACATGTCTCATCAAAATGTATTCCAAAAATCGAATCATGGAAGAAACAATAGTAAACTCCACACAGGTATGTGATTCTGATAAAACTAACTGAATAGTCTGTCAGTTTAAAGAAGATTTGTCAATGGTAGGTGGTTACCTAGCAACAATGAAACCTCAATACCAATTTGCCACACGAGAATGCGTCAGTACACAACACAACAACCTTTAGTTATGCATTATTGTCAATATAAGCATAATATGGCATATTATGAAACAATTATATCATGCAAATTTCCCAAAACTCATACCATATCATGAAACAGTTATATCAGTTAAATTACCAGAAACTCATACATATGGTATGCTTTCAAATGTGGGTATGTCCATAGCAACCACTACACACCCGTTAGGTAACGAATGCGGCAACTTTACTGCCATGTTCACTCTAACAGCAATTATAACAATTGTTTTCAATATAAAAATGTTACATGAGGTAGTTTAGTTTGTTAAAACTACCATAATATCAGCCATGTGTGCATTTTTCGATGTCTGGTATGTCCATAGCAACGCAACCGTTACCAGAAATATATAGTAATTTTAAAGTCGAACCCACACTAACAATAACTATTACAATTGTTTCACCATAAAATGATAATGACGTAGTTTATATTAGTTTGTCAAAACTATCATAATATCAGTCAGCTCGGCATTTTTCGATTTCGGGTATGTCCCTAGCAACCGTTACCACCCCTGTAAGTAAGAACTATGGTAATTTTCCAGCCAGATCTACTCGAACAACAACTAATATTACTTTTACCATAAAAATGCTGCATGACGTAGGTTAGATTGTTAAAACTGCCATAATATCAGTCATATTTGTATTTCTTCGATGTGGGATAGTTGCCTAGCAACCGTTGTCAAGGACGGACCTGCCGCGACGTCTATATATCTGAAAATGATTAATAGTGTATAAGGAACCTATGTGCCAAGTTTCATAGTGTTATCACCATTTGTACAATTATTACGTCAAACGCCAGGACTAGTATGTGGTATTTTGCCTTTCAGATACCCAAAGCCATGGGGTACGTTTTAGGGGGTAGTGTTATGTTTCCGGCTATAAAATCTTAAAGATGGTGATGGTTCGATATATCTCATCACTTTCCTGTTCTGAACTAACCACTCCTCTAGTATAATGGTTCATATTTTAGCTCATTGTCGTCTGAATATCTTTACTCGCCATCTTTTGTTAGGAAAATTTTGAATCACCATGCGATTTATATGCTCTCTTCGCCAATAAATGTCATCAGAATTATGGAATATCGACTGTTAGTAAGCTCTAGCACCAATTACTCATAGCTATCGACACATGCTTCATGATAGACGGGTATGTGTGAAGATTGAGTCCATAAATTAGCCTACATATGACTGCATTCGCATATGGTCTAATGGAATTTCGTCAGAAATTGCACCATTGCGAAAAATCATGATATCTCAAAAAGCTCAACTCGGATTCTAGGGGACTTTTGCCAAGTTGTTCATAAACATGTTCTTATTAATCCCTGAAAAATTCCGCTTTCCTGGATTTTTTGCACTAGTGAAACCTAATGTGCCTGGACTATCAACCGGTTCCTGATGTCAACATTCAGTTCCATGTCCCCCGTGTTGATCCTGTCGGGACCGGGCAGACGTACCTGGAGGTGCTCGAGAACCTCAAACACGAAGATGCAGACCAAATTAGAGCCCAAATTTCCTACAAGACCAGACCAAGCAGAAATTTAAACACATGATTAGGTGACTGATCAGAAAGATAACTAGAATGCACTCAGAGAGATGCCAACGTGCGCAAAAATGTAATAAAAAATAATTAAAAAAATAATTTCACTGTATTTTACTTAATTTATTTAATTTAATGTTAGCAAAAAAAGACAATTACAATCTTCAATAATTTTATTTAGGGGATAACAGTGTGGTATTTTGTGATTTCGGAAAGGTACATGGCGAATATACTGTGGCAAATTTAGTTAATGGCCGACGGCGGAGCCGGAGCCCATTAACGGGTATTTGCCACAGTATATTCGCCATGTACCTTTCCGAAATCACAAAACACCACACTGTTATCCCCATTATAATGCTCTTCGAACTTAAAAATGTTATTTAGACAAACAAATGGCTCGTAATTATCAACGAAATGCGCGGCCATAGAAAACACTCTTTTTATTTTATATTTAATGCGCTAGATAAAATATAGTCCCCCAATTACCATCGCTCTTATCGTTAAAAATACTGATAAACATGAAAAATTGCCACCTCAAATAGAAATAAATATGCACAACAATTAGTTTCTGCGTGTACCTGATGTCTTTTTCAGATGTTTACCACTTACAAATTGCGGTTTTGATTTTACCGCGATCTTGAAGTTGAATTGAAACAATGGGAAATTGTTTACTCAATGCGATGTATTTCACGCCGTGTCTGTCGCGGTTTCATGTCAAGAAATTTGGTCAAATGATATCGAGACACTGACATTGGTGGGGTATAACGTTGTGGTGTTTTGTATTTTCTGAAAGTACATGTATACATGGCGAATGTACTGACTGTCAATTTTCGACAAAAGCCACATCGCAGGTTTGTTTATATAGCAACGAACTAGTAACGGAAGTCAATGCCAAGGGCATCAACTCTATAATCTACTCCGTAACGTCGCCGGCATGTATTACGTAAGGGTGACGTCATGGAGTGAAATCGGTAGGGTACCACCAACGTACGTACCTACGAATCTGACTGATCGCGAGCGCACGTAATTACCTCCACATATAGCGAGGAGGACATCCGCCTCCAGGTACGTCTGCCCGGTCCCGACAGGATCAACACGGAGGACCTGTCAGCTTTGGCAGTTTTTAATGCCAGAGTTATGGAACTGAATGTTGACCTCAGGAACCGGTTGAGTTAAAACCTCAAATACGCCTCCGAATGCCCTCCGTGGTGCGAAACCCTGATAAACCAAAGCATATCACAATAACACTAGAACTGCACCTTTTCTTATAAATTGGAATTACTACACCGACAAGCCATTGTTCTGGGATTATTCCACTTTCGAATATAATATTAAACCATTTTGTATATACTGGGAGGCAATTCTTCAAGGATTGGCCACTTATTAACGGACAATCCGTACCTAAAATGTTCGTTTATTAATGGACAATCCGACCACGCGTGGCACGCGAGCCTGGGATTGTCCACCAAATGACGACATGTATAGCTAATCCTGCATGTTAGCTTCATATTTAATATGAAGGGCAATAACTCTATAAAGAATGTTAATTTACTAAATAACGGCGATTTGTATGAGAAGAAGTGTTTTTGACGAAATAACGGAGATATTTGAAGAAGAGTTTTTGACGAAATAACGTAAATATTCGAAGAAGTGTTTTTAAACTGCAGTAACGATATATCTGTTTTTATCACCAATTCGTTATCGCAATTGTATTAGGGAATTTCGTAGGAAATGGTAGATAATGATGAAAATAACGATATTATACAGGAACGACATATCCGATATGGACACCTTTCTGTCGCCAATATACATAGGTATATTGTATATGGTTAGAAAGGTACTTGGCTATTTTCGTACTCGTTACTTATATGGGTCTGTATGTATATTCACGTAATGCTTCAATGGTTATCTCGGCAGGCCTGTCGACAATCTTTATTGAACCATGGCATGTTGGCCGCAATACATGTTTTTATGCTCAGGACTAGTTCAAGCCGAGCTATTGGAACGGGAATTCCCGCGTTAACCCCCTTAGCTCACTGCGTGCTGTGTGTTTCTATTGTTGTTTAACCTGCTTTGTTGCATTGTTATTTTAACATCTTTCATTTATTTTAACGTGACCTAATCGGAATGCTGTCTATATTATTATATTGCATGGGGATTTGAGGATGGTATAAGAAAGTTAGTTCACACATGAACACTTCGAGCTGATTGTCTATATCGGTGTTTAACATGTTACTTAACATCGTCTAGTGAAATTTTCATTTAGTTACACGTGACAAATATCGGCATGTTATATTCTTTTGGGATGAATTGGGATGGTAATTATAACCAATTCCCAGTAATCCTTCGTGTTGGTTGTAAATATTGACGTTTAGTTAACTTTAGTCTCGGTCTCTAAACGTTTTGTTGTATGCGATATCTGAGCTATGAATAGAGATGTTATTAAGAAAAGTTCCCACACTAACCATTCACATTGGTTGTTTAACATACAATGTGGCCTTATTCTAACCATCATTTTAATTCTATGCACGGCGCATATAGCAGAATGTTATAATTGAAGAATGTTCAGAAATTAACTCTACTGGGACCATGTTTTAATTGATCCTCATTAGGGGGGGGGGGCATATTTCAATTAGTCCTCATTGGACCATATTTTAATTGACCCTCGTGGGACTATATTTTATTTACCCCCCCCCCCCACGGGACCGTAGATTAATCAAAACTGATGACACCATATTTTTATTTTAATTAAACCTCATGATGGGACCAAATTTTATCTTTAATTAACCCTCATATTTTAATTGACAATCATGGGACCATGTTTTAATTACCCACATGGGTACATATTTGTATTAACCCTCATGGGACCATATTTAACAAAATTAATTAACCCTGATCAGTTATGGGACCATATTTTAATTAACAATCATGGTACCATTTTAATTAACCATCATGGGACCATATTTGTATTAACTCTCATTGGACCATATTTTAATTAACCCTCATGGGACCTTAGTTTATTTAACCCTGATGTGACCATATTTTAATTTACCCTCATCGGGCCATATTTTAATTAACACTCTCTGAATTTGACCATATTTTAATTAACCCACATGGAACCATACACGTTTTTAATTAACACCCATGAGACCATATTTTCAAAGTTTATATCAGGAGTGCATCACCTGAAGCCATTCTTATATCATAAATTGCTACCGGTACTCGGGCTGATTCGAGAAGGTCGGGTTGTTACACCCTAAAGGTGGATACTAGTCTGCGATGCAGATCTGGCGATGTCTAAGGAGCTATGGGTGATTCTCCCGTAAACGAGCAAACCCATGTCATGCGTTATTAGTTCATCCTATGAAAAACAATGGCCACCATACATAAAAGTGATGGTAATGATCTTGTAGCTCACGATACAGGCATTTATTAGAGACATTTCGGGTTTAGTATGGACGTGTGACAACATATATGCCATGTGTATATTACAGGCTACGTACCCCGAAACAGCATGTCCCAAATCAAAGGCATTCAACTTCCCTGATTGTTCCCATTCGCCACCGAACGATTTATCTTTAAACCAATTAATATTCTTGTGCGGAATTTTGCACTGAACGCCATGCAATTCGTATAATTTTTATGAAATTAAATATTTAGTTAGTGGAAAGCATGTGTAGTCTTCAAAAAGCATGTCCCGTTATATAGAATCATTACCCAAACGCACGATAAAGACGGCTGATATTTTCACCAGAAACATAGCTTGTTCATATCTATGGTTGCATCGTGGAGTAAATATCCTTTAATGTCTAGAAAAATAAATCCAGGTTATGTTTCGTTGAATAATTTTTCAAAATCAACCTTTGAAACTAGAAATCGCTAGCGTATGTTTATTCAGCGTCATTACACAAACGCAGACCATTTGAATGTTACATGCTGGAGGCGAACGATTTAAAGTTTTTTTCGAAAGCTCACAGCGGTTGTTTGTTCATAAACTAGTTCATTTTCATAGGTGATGGATATTCAAAATATAAGAGCGCGCTGAAACGAAAATCGTCATTACCCAAACGCGTCATTACCCAAACACTCCTTCTGTTTGGGTAATGACCCAATTTTAATTTTGAAATATCCAGAGACGCAAACACGATCTAACAAATAAAACATGTTAAGGGATGATCTGGGTGTAGATACAAAGAACAAATATGACATATGGATTAGTTTTAGTGCGGGGGGGGGGAGGGGGTGAGTGAATGAGTGGTGGTGGTGGGGGGGGGGGGGGGTGATCAACGGAATCTAACGAATTCTCTAAATGGATTGACGTTTACATCAAACAATCTCAGTGAGAAGCAGATGACAGTTTGAAAGTAAATTATTTCCGTACTTTTCAACAATCGTTCTGCCTGCGGGGCGATTTCCGGCTCGTGTGTTATAGCAACGGCGTCAAAATACACATTTTGGGCCATCATAATATCTCACTGACAATTCTATCTGATTGAGCGCACCGAGAAACCCCTAAATACCAAATTTCAGTTCAATATCTTGAAACATGTAAGAGAAATCCATCGACAATGTTTTCTACTCTAAATTATCATTGCAATTTGGCGAACCCCTTGGGGAACATACTTTGATTGACGTATGTTCACGTTGTCTACATCAGAGTTCCTCGATCGTTTGGAGTCAAACCAAGTGTACGAGGGACCAGGGCATGCCCGACTTGATAGGAATCGCCTTTTATGCGATCAAAATCTGTTTCCAATTATCATATCTGAACGCTGTATTCGTTGACCTCTTAGAGAGTTTGAACTCTAAGTCACGCCCACAAAGCACATCAATTTCCACCACGTATATTCAAATGGCTGTATCTCATAGCCGTTTCAACGTGTGGAGCTACACAATACGTCGTTTGGACGGATACATCATCGGCTACTAAAACAATATATACTCATAACGATAATTCAACTATTAAAGGGCACATGTCAACAAGTTTTGGAGAAAGAGCGAATTTGACAATGACGTTGCCCTGATTCAACCCCAAAAAACGTCATTGGCACATGCTGTAATGAACGACCTTGATTGACCTTGACCTGGCTCTATAATTTTGCCAAATGTCACTTTCGTGGTCACCAATATCTGTGCTACATACTCACATAAAATTCATCGGTATGTGACAAACTTTTCCCCAGAATTTTCTGGACGAAATTCGACGAGTAGATTTTGGGTCCGCGTTTAGAGGATTTGTGCATGGTGTGGCGAATGACAAACTTTCAGTGATAAGCCATAGTTGTTGCAATAATTTGAAGGATTAGTTGTTTTAACGGAATATTGAGGTGGACCATTCATGAAACCAGTATATTATATATTTTATACATGCCTAATAATATGATCTTATGGGCGTTACCATTTCTGACTGTGGTTTTCTTGTATTATAACTGTATTACAAGTAATGGGGCTATGGTTGGGCTATTCCGATTGTTTACTGTCTTGTTAAAGGATTTATTCGGTCTAGAAACTACAAAACGCAATCGGAAAGCCCTCCCTGTTGTGATTAAAATGATCCAAGTCCCATTCCGATCGCATAATAAATAACCCGTAAAATAAATAAATAATACCACCACCGGTATTCGGAGATTTCCGTGACTAAACTCCGAGTGACGTACTTGTGGGGAGCAAATTAAAAACACAGATTCGGAGCCGGAGTTTATTATGCAGACTACGATGACGTAATCATAAGTCAGCCGATACTAAAATGCGGAGTCGTATGTGCGCGTGTGGTGTATAGATTACGTTACGCTTTGGCCGTTTATCTGGAATAGAAGACAATAACTATGTGAATAAAGTAATTAATAGCGCCTAGAATGGTTGTTGTTTTTGTAGCCATTAATAACATGCCGGCATGTGTCTGTTTTGGTGAATAGATGGCAGTAATTAGTGCTTTGATTGTCTCGCGTATTCACTCGGTGATTTGTAATCACTCAGTGACTATTCATCAGTGTCAGTCGCGAACTTGTTTGCACTCTAAAATGCCACAAAGTGAATAAAAAGAACATTATCTCTCTGGTCATACATATATAAGAAGCGCTGGGCTGAATAATGTTAACTCTATTTAGGCGCTTTTGTTTTGTGTTTGTTTGTTGTTTTACTTTCGATATAAATATCCCGAGTATCTGTCATCTCCACATATTCCAAGATGCCTAGTAGATGTAGTGTGTTCAGTTGTGGGCGGGCTAGCGATCCATTATTTAGTACCTCCAAAAAGACAACACAGTGCGTAATTTAGAACGCTCGTTATTGTCTACCGCTTTTGGGAGACGGAAGCATGGACGCTCTTTATATTTAATTGTCACAATACCACATACAAAATCACCCATGACATATCGAAATAGAGCAACGCTCTTTATTGTCTACACCGCGAGGAAAACATAGACGCTCTTTATTAGAGGCAATCATTGGAGTTTTTCTATGCTAACAATGCAACAAAATCCTCTCTAGAAAGTCAATATGTGCCACCATAACGTAAAATAAAACGAACAACAAACACAAACTGAAAAACAATGCCAGGCTAGCCTTCAATTAAAAAAATGTCGTTATGCCAAACTGCAGCCTAACTAATAATTATTGTAGTTTCAACAGTCTGTTGTGTATTCGAGTGAATTATTTTGTTTCCTCACTTATCGATCTTGACTGGAAGGATTTTAGCAAGCTGTTCACAGTCGTGCACTTCTCCACACAAAATGTTTCGTGTGAAGAAACACACAGGAACATTATTATGACGAATATATTAGCCATCATGATACATGTACTAGTACAATAACCACCACCTTTTTAATCACACCCCATTTGTATTTAATTGTACGCATATATATAGCGCACAACGGGATGACACTAGTGTGTAAACTAGCTTCCGAAATTTGTACCATACAACGAAGAATGAAATACCGGTATATGGCCTAACTTGTATTCTTTCATAAACAGTTAAATTAGTTTCGCACGAAATTCCGCTCGCTCATTGCATTTCTGCATAAATTAATCTCATTTCAAACAACTTTTATCGCATAAAAGTGCATTTTAGCCATCATTATTCGTTATATAATCCAACATTCTAGCAAATCCAGTTCATAATTCAGCACATTCAAACAGTTTTATTCCGTAATCGATATTTATCGTAAAGGCGTAGGTAATTAACCAGCGTAATTTATCAACTCGTTACGCGATTGGCGGAATTATTTCAAGCTCCACACACCGCTGTCGTCGGTAAGCGTCGATGCAGATGATCGGTCATGTGACCGCGTTGTGGTCATGTGATCGCACTCACGTGACTGACTTCGGATATTTCCGCGATTTTTTTAATATCATAATAATAAAAATACTATCTGCTCGATTTTGAATATTCTTGGCGAAATGGGTCTGTTAGACATATATTATTAGTATTATGACGATAAAAAAAATATTGTTTTGACAGACTAATTCCTTTAAGAAAACAACGGTTTCCTCAAAATTAGCTGTTGCATTTAACTTTTGTCGAGCATTGCTATGGATAGTTATCTGACAGTTGTCGATTTCGAAATCTGTTATTTTTATCCAACGAATTCCATTAGCATGGGAACGCGTGTTTTTGGGTAATACAGAAGTAAAAACCTTTCAAGTTGCTAGCCTTTCGAGTATAGTTGTGTATTCAAATGGTTCAACAAATGATTTCGGAAGATTTAATTTTATTCAATGGCCGCTTTTAACGATACAGGTCGTGAAATTTAAGATAGATTGGTGCTATATGTGTTGCTCCTATATAAATTATTATGCTTATCGCATACTATGTACACAATGTAGAATATAACTCATGAAGTGTCCAAGCCCTCAGCCGTGTTGAAGTTGACGAAGGCAATAAAACTATTGAACATTGAAGTCATATAGAATTATGAAGTGTCCGATCCCCTCAGCCGAGTTGAAGTTATATTGAACTCAGAAGTATTGGTTGTTGCAAACGAGGGTAAATGGATATTTAATACCTGGATCAGGACTGGATGTCAATTTTGAACCATGAGGCGGAGCCGAGTGGTCCAAAAGAAACATCCGGATATTAAAGGGGTACTGTACTCAAATGTTGATGTTGGTTTCTATAGTCTCTGAGTCGTAGAATGAGATAACCAGATTTCCATTATTTGAAAGTCTGTTGAGTACGAAGTAATGTTACGGATGGCATTAGTCGGAATGCGAAAATACCAATTGTCGTTCTCGAGTAATTTTTGGACCTGTTTTTCAAGCAAATGTATCAAATAATGTTATATTATATGCATACTAGTCCCATAATTATACTTATTTAAGTCATTGTGTCGTAGAGCACGGGGTGGGTCTTTTAAGGAAAGCCATCCATTGCTAACACAAAGTATTTGTAAAGGCTCTGAGTCTGATTAGGCAGGGTCTATGGAACACTAAGCCTACCTTAAAAGTCTTCTATATATTTATTTCGTCCATGAACAATCAAGCGGAACACATCCAATATAACATCACAACATGGTGACGACACCACAACACATCTATAGGCTTGACGTCCAACATCAAACATCACATGCATCACACCACAACATCAATCATCAGACATCGATACTTGACATCGAGAGATGAAGAGATGACCAGATGACGCGATGACCCTGGTAAAACAAATACATAGGTTGTAGCTGTTGCCTGACCATATCCAGAATTGATATGTATAAATGTATAAAATGTGACGTGTCAATAACCAGCTTCCCTATTGTCGATATGACAACTATTTTGACACAATCATAACTATGACGACATAGTTAGAAACAAAACCTGCACTAGTATAAAAGGGGTATTATGAACGCAGCATGCGATTTCTACATCCCTACACTGTTGGGCAAATATATTTAAGCAAATGTGACCAACTCTAAAGTTCCAAACGAAAGACTTAATATTATTAAAAACCATGATATTAACGAGTAAAAACATATAACAAATGTCACATACCATCATGGGGAAGCATAGGTCATGATCTCATTTCGTAGTATTACTTCTTAAACTTATTACCCTCTTCGTGCATGAAGAGAGTTTAATGCGATATAGCGATGTGTACACCTTGGTGACGAAATACAGAATGAGAAAACGCGCGAAATAATTTTACCTATCATTGGTTGAAATCCATTAGTCTACGACTTTTTGGTCTCAGATTGGGCGCTAACATAGACGGAAGATAGAGTGAGTGAATAAGTTATTGGGCTAAGTTAATAATATGAAATAGCAAAATGGAGAACAGAAATGCGAGTGGGCACGAGAAAATGTATAGGCGGAATAGCGCGGAATGGAATGGAACCAAGACGCAAAATGAAATGATACGATGCAGCTATAAGATGTATATTAGTTAGTTAGGTTTTATAACTGAGTAGTATACATGCTACAACAATAAAGACATATACTGTTTTGGTATATAAAATAGCACTGTCATGCACAATTGTATAGTCACTTGTCAGTGAGTGGCTTGAGTTTACGCCCCGTATCAACATTATTTTTTACACGATCATGTGTGCCACGGGTTGCCCAATCCACCATCCGTGAATTATTATAATTACGTCTTGTAAACGGAAATTCGTAATTTAATTTATGGCTCCAGCCATAAATTAAAATGATATCAAATTATTAACTTTGATTTTAAGAAAACCTATTAACCTGAACGTTTACAGAATACATCTTCGATTCAATTTACTTGGTTTTCCATAGATTATCGATATTAGGTCGTTGTTATTATCGGGAATTGATTGAAAATGGCGTACAGTACCCCTTTAAACCTCCATGTAGTCCAAGATTTTGCCGTAAATAACGATCAGCTCACCACAACAATAGGCATGTATGTGCGGCCTCAATTTAAGTGTGTTTTTCATAGGTTCTCACATTAATACACACCAAGAAGGATATTTCGGTAGCCGCGACCTATATGGATCCGGCGTCAAGTGACATCAAACTCGACGTGCTGGAGCAACGCCGCGATTGGTAGAAACTTCCATCAGTTCAAGGGTCATTCATAAAACCCCGATGTTTCACGCGCCCTTAACATATGCACACACCCGATGTTTAGATACATCAAGAAAAGTAAAGTTTCCTCTCATGATTTTTACAGAAGTTCTTGGTACCTGAAAACAATGAAATTAAAAAATATTTTTTCATTTCCTAAAAGTATAGTAAATGGGGTAATAATATACAATGGGTTGATGGTTCTTAAATACCGTATCACAATAAACGCTTTTACCAAATTTCAAAAAGTAATTGCGGACAGATTTTGAGAAAATACTTATCAAAATATAGTATACCAGGAAATTTACGCAAAACGTGTGTCCGGCCATTAAAGTGATGTGAAACACTCCGGTTGTGCGATCAAATAGAAATGGAGTATAATATTGATCAAAGTAGTAATTTTTACAAATATTATATCCAAATTGACAACAAATTTTTAACAATATTATTTCCTAATTGACCATCGTCATTCTTATATATTAAGTAAATGCAGTCACTCTCGACGGCGAAATCGTTTTCGTTAGTTTAGCGCCGATAGATGCGTCCCGAATCGAATAGCAAATATTTACAATTGAGCGTAGTTCAGACGATGTTTTCTATGGAGTGGTATGGTCGATTTGCTTCAGATTTTCGGCGATGTTAGTAAAATTCTACATTCCTCCAGTTTGCATATATAGCGTCTGGTTACTCACTGATCAGTTTCACGCACCCGAACAAGTACATAATATGTCTTTAAGATGATCCAATTCGATTAATTTCAGAGACATTTCAAAGCATCCAGTGATTTGAAGCATGACATCACGTTTGTGACGGCGTTCTTCAACATCGGCAGCTTCCATAAGTGGGGATACTTCATGAACTACACACCGGATACGTACTTAAAGTGGATGGATGTATTCGCCAATATTAAAACTCCTCTTGTTGTGTACACTGACGACGAAGTAAAAGTATCGGTGTTCAGGCATTTAAGAAGAAAGTTTCCACATATAACCAGGATTATAAAAATATCACGCAAATCGTTGTGGGCATTTAATATTTCTAAAGAAATTAAAGATATATATTCTCAAGAAGACTATCCAAAGTTTTATCCTAACACCGTGAATGAAAACTATTCTTGTGTTATGCATGCCAAGTACGAGCTGGTTAACAGAGTTGCGCGAGAAAATCAATTCAATACGAAGTACATAGGATGGATTGACATAGGCTATTTTAGAGATATTACCATCGGAAGGGATGACATGTTTCCGTTAGTACCAGTCGACGCAGACGACACCAAAATGTCCTTTACCCAGATCGCAGACCAGGAAGAAAGTGTGACTATAGAAGATATTATGTTTAACAACAAAGTGTGGGTAGGTGGCGGGCTGTTTTATGGGATACCGGAAGTTGTGATGACGTTTACGAAGGATTACATGCGCGCGACAAAAGAACTAATAAAAAGACGGATAATAAACACTGACGAACAGGTTATACACTCCTTATATGCTGGTTGTCTCGATGTGAAACCGAGGGTGCAAATACACACGCATATTCGCCGTAGGAGTTTTTATGTCGACTGGTTTTATCTGGGATATCTACTCCGAGAACCATGGCATAGATCTAAAAGGACTAACTTGTCACTCGCTAATTACATGCATCGCCAAATGTGATTTAGATAGTAATCTGGACTCACCCTATGACTGGAGCTTCCTGAAATTTTGCGAAAACATGTGGCAATGCACTTTCTTATATATGCAAGTCTCCCACAGGGAGCCTCGCATATACAAGAGAATATGTTGGCCTACTGTATTGACAAATATGTTATAGGTAGTAATCCGGACTCACCCCATGATATTGTGTGAACAATAGTGAGCACATATTGAAACTGGGAGTCCCCTTCACGTTTCATTAGGCTCATTAACATGATTGGAATTTCATCCGCATAATGGTTATTAAAAACATTGCATACCCTTTGTCTGCCTTCAAGATATCAAGGTGCCCACATCAGTGTATGTACCATATATTACCAATCCAAAATGTTCAAACTAGTAATATAGATCATACGTAGTTGCCCTACGTGATTTTGCCTATAACTAAATTAATCTGACATTTTAGCAATGCACAAAGCCAGAGTATATTACAATCACAACAAGACTGCACGCAATAAGGAGTGTCTCAATGTAGCTGGTAAAGAATATAGGAAAACAATGGACCGTAGAACTAAAGAGACGAAAACAAGTAATATAACTGAATTGAGAAAGTCTTTAAGTAAATCTGGTAAAAGTTTTTTTTTGGGATAAGCTCGAAGAACTAACTGGGAGGAATAATGCGAGCGATGAGAAATCTCGCAAACCAAGTTTGGAATCCTTTGTTGAACATTTTAAAGAACTAAATGAAATGTCCGATGATGAAAATAATCTGAAACCAATAATCGACGAAATATTCCATGAAACATGGGAATCTAACATTAATGCCGAGATAACTGAGGCAGAAATAGAAGACGCGATAAATAATTTGAAGAACAATAAAGCAGCTGGTATCGACCTTATACAAAACGAGTATATATATGAAAATAACAGTGGACCATATGATGTCGCTTTATAAGCCATTATTTAATCTGATCCTCGATAATGGGTACTTCCCCCAAGATTGTGCGTCGGGGGTTATCAACCCAATTTACAAAAAATGAGGCAACAGATCATGTACAGATTCGTATTGAGGTATAACATTATACAGTTGTTTTGCTAAATTATTCACATCGATCCTCAATAAGAGATTATCCGCCCTGTCAGACGAAGGAAAACTGATCGGAGATAACCAAATTGGGGTTAGAAAGAAACACTCCACGACTGATTACATATTCATTCTTTACCACATTATAGACTTATACATGTCAAGGGGAAAAAAAACTTTTTTACACATTTATAGACTTCAAAAAGGCATTTGATACCATATGGAGAGAAGCATTATATTTTAAAATAATCAAAAAGAATATTAATGGAAAGATTTCCAACGTAATTCTGGACATGTACACGCAAATTAAATGTTGCGTCAAAGACCGTAATAATCTTTCGGGATTCTTCGCCAGTAACGTAGGCCTTTTTCAAGGGGAGATAATGTCCCCTTTGTTTTCCTTTTACGTTAATGATCTGCAAAATTTCTTTAATGACTGCGCTATTAGCAATTTATGTTTATTGGACAATGTCGCCTCAGAGAAATTAAGATTTTTCATCAAGCTATTATGCCTACTATACGCCGATGACACATTTATTATGACTGAAAATCAAAACGACATGCATCGGGCACTCCAAGCATTTCACGATTATGCCGAGGCATGGAACATGAAGGTTAACATATCGAAAACTAAAGTTGTGATATTTTGTAAGAAAATGCCAGTGTTCTTCTACAATAATTCACAGTTAGAAGTAGAAAAAGAATTTAAATATCTCGGATTGGAACTCTTCTATAACGGCCGGTTTTGCCGAGCTATCAAACGAAACGGTGTTATTGGGACGAAAGCCACGTACGGACTCTTGAACAAAGTCAGAAAACTTGATATCCCAATATACCTCATGTTAACGCTCTTTGACACACTGGTTTTACAAGTATTAAATTGTGGCAGTGAAATATGGTGCTTCGAATCTCACAAGTCCATTGAAACAATACACTTGAAATTTTGCAAATTCCTGCTAAATATGAAAACCAGTACCCCAAATTATATGGTTTATGGTGAGTTGGGAAGACACCCATTATCTGTGGAAATTAAATGTATGGCGCTGTCATATTGGTCCCGACTTATTTAGTGTAAACAATATTTTATTTCTCAAAAAGGCACAGAAATATACATATATAACATACACAAACATACATATGAGATAAAGGGATCCGGCAGTAAGCCTAGGCTTATTCGTGGCCATTTCCGCGATTTAAAATTGCTTCATGATATATTTTGGTCTCGAGTGATGAATTGTCCGTTCCACAGACACCCGCGAGCATCTCCGCGGCTGATCGCGCAGGTCCGACCACCCCCCCCCCCCCGGATTACATAATTTAACTGTGAGAGCGCTCTTATTTATTTTCACTACTCTTTGGATGCGATATGTATATCTGTTAGTGATGGAACTCAATTATATCGTTTGGTTCTATCTATGAATTTTTGGAGTGACATGAAAATGACTGTATTTTCACTGTATTTTCACTGTACGTTGAATTAACCGACCCATTAAGTAAAGTGTTCACATTTAATGTCATAATAGGACCCACAAAACAGTTATCTCTCTCTTTTTTTGTAAAAAATGTTCGGCGGTCTCTAGTTCCCCACAATCGCAGAATGGATTATTATTTAGGTGGTTACAAAACAGATCATATTTCAAGTTACTGCAGTATAGGTTCTCAGACGACAGTGGTATAGATTTGACTTGGTCTTGTAAACGTTGAATAACAATATGATGGTATACTTGCTATTGTGATTTTTGGAGATATATCTCTTGAATTCTGATACTGGGTCACAACTTTTCGCTTCAGGTGGAAGGCTATTCCATAGTTTTACCGTGGCTGGCAGGAATGAATTTTCATATCTTGTCGCAAAAAAACGGGGGCGCCTGATGCCTTTTTGTCTGAAATCGTAATTGGTTTGGCTTCCAGATACCGGAGGGACAAGCGCATATAAGTAAGGAGGCGTGTCTCGCTTAATCATTTTGAAAAATTGAATAAGTTTTGCTTTTTCTCTTCTGCTCGAAAGTGTGTCCCAGTCGGTTTCCCGTAATAAAGATTCCCTACTACAGCTTCTAGTTGCCCCTGTGACCAATCGCGCGGCTTCGTATTTGATGTCTTCGAGATGGCCTGAATCCTCATATGTACAATTATCCCATACTGAGGAAGCATATTCCATTACTGGGCGGATGTAAGATAAGTATATACGTTCGAGGGTTCTCCTGTCCAAATTGAATTTATACTTCCTCATGCAGTATATAAAGTCGACTTGCAGTTCGATTTTCAAAATCAGTTATATGATCATGCCAGGTACCATCCCCATTAAAATTTAGACCTAGGTGCATATGTGTTTCAATTTCTTCAATATTCTGCCCAGACATCTGAAGTGGTGGGTGGTCGATAGCGTTGGTCTTCCATGATATCAGAAGTGACTCTATTTTGATGGGATTGAATTTAACTTGCCTTTTTTGCGACCACTCGAATAACAACCTGATGTCGTTGTTAATAACTTCTGCGGCCAATATGGGGTCTTCTGTCGAAAGATATAGAGACGTATCGTCAGCAAAAAGCCTTATATTACTCGTCACATTTTCTACAATGTCGTTAATGTAGACTAAAAATAGAAGAGGGCCAAGTATGGATCCCTGGGGCACACCAGCTGAGACACTCTTCAAGCTTGAATTGGAATTTGAAACAAATACTCGCTGCTGTCTATTATCTAAGTATTTTTCCAGAAGATCGTATGTCGCGCCGATAATTCCCATACTTTTGAGTTTAAACATAATACCACGGTGCCATACCTTATCAAAAGTCTTGCTAACGTCGCAGAACAGGCATCTAATTTCTTTACCGCTATCAAGTGAAGATATTATATAATGATAGACGTCTATTTCCGAGGATGGATCCCAATTAGCGAAACAGATGTACCACATTTCGTTAGAACTCTACAATAGTAACCCCAACAGTAATGCCCATCTTAAGTGGATACATTATATTGAAAACACACTTAGCGATGTCGGGTTTAACTATAAATGGTTATCACAGAATCCGCTATCAAAGAATGATATGATAGTTATCAAGCAGACACTAACTGTCCAATTTTATCAAGAATGGGTTGGTTCCATGACTTCAAACCGCGGACATAACTACTTATCCCTGAAACCGTACCCACAAATGAGCCGTTATCTCATTGAAATTCCATATCATCTGGCCGAATTCCTCATGAAAATTCACATCTCGAACCACAGACTCCCGATTGAGAGGGCCGGGAGGTGGAAAAATCAACAAAAATTAGAGAGACTAAGCAACCTGTGCCAAATTGCTATTGATGAATACCACTTGGTTATTCAATGCAAACAATTAGACGAATGCCGACATTGACGAATCGCAGCATGATGGTAATACAATTGATGCCAAATAACATACACTTAAGATGGGCATTTTAAATGCAAGATCCATTGTAAATAAAGCTGACAGTATATGCGAGTTTATTGAATTAACGAAATGTGATTTACTGGCCGTATGTGAAACTTGGCTTCTGGAAGGCGAGGAGTCAACGCTTTCGATCGCATGTTGCCACGAAAATTATGACTCATTGTTTTGTAACCGTAATTCGGAGAGCAGAGGAGGTGGTGTGGCTCTCTTCTTTTCAAAAAATATTAAAGTGACACAGGAAACGTCGGATGACTATGATAGTTTCGAAATACTTTCATGAATGTGTAAAGTGGACATTAGTTCGGGTCTGACAAGTTTTAGGATAGCTGTCGTGTATAGACCTCCTGAGAAATAAGGTTTCCTGTCGGATTTTGAAACTCTGTTTTCTCACTATGTTAGTCAAACAATGCCGTTCGTTATTGTTGGTGACATGAATATTTGGATTGATGATAATTCTGATGACAATGGCAGGTCATATTCAGCGGCGATGAAAGCTGTTGGTTTGAAACAGAATGTTTCTGGGTGTACACGCTGCTCAAAGGTGTTTCCTCACATCGGACACACATTAGACCACATCATTTCTGCAGAAAATAATTTTGTGACTGATGTTCAGGTTCTTGATCGATCGTTTTTCCCTTCGGACCATCATGGTGTGACATGTAGTTTAGCTGTGAATCGTTCAACCAATATCCATTCGCATGTGATTCGCAGGCGATCTTTCAAATCATTGGATGTTATTGACCTATGCATCAAAATTGGATCTCGCATTCACACGGTCACCAGCGTTTCGGACTATAATTATGTGATAACCAGCTGTTTAGATGAACTTATTCCGTTGCGGTCCATTCGTACTGGGAGAAAACATAATCCTTGGTTCTCCGATGATATAAATAATGCCAAAAAACTTAGACGTAGGTTGACTATTAAATATTCCAGACATAAGACTGGCAATAACAAACATGCTCTTGTTAAACAATCTAAAACTGTGGTGAAAATGGTGAAAACAGCTAAAGATGATTATTATGAACAAAATCTTCTCAATGCATCGCATGGGAAAATTTTGAATGTGTCAAGAGTCTCATGGACAAAAATGTCACGAAGCTTCCCACCCATGACTCTGACAAAGAACTGGCAGAGAAATTTGCTACATTTTTCTCTGATAAATTGTGACTATAAGACAACATTTTCAAGATGATGATTTGGTTGATGTTGACCGAGCAATGAACGTACACTATCTCAAGTTGTTTGATGCTGTTTCGGAAACTGAAATAAAGCGACTCATTAGAAGCATGAAAAGTAAATCGTGTTCTTTGGATCCCATTCCCACAGCATACTTGAAACATGAAACAATATCAGAATTTTATGTGGTTCCAGTACTGACTAGGATCGTGAATAATTCTCTGTGTGATGGGGGTGTTCCTGAGGAGATGCAAACAGCTGTTGTTACTCCTATCATCAAAAGGCTACGCCTGACAGTGAAGAATATAAAAATTATAGACCAGTATCTAATTTGCCATTTATTGCAAAAGTGTTAGAAAAAGTCGTCAGTGAAAAATTATTGCAACAAGTAAATAAACATGGACTCTTCAATAAATTCCAGTCAGCGTACCGATCGAAACACTCATGTGAGACTGCATTGATCAAGGTGAATAATGACATTGATTTATCTCTGAATAAGCGTAACATCGTGCTGCTCTTGATGCTTGATCTCAGTGCAGCATTCGACACCTGCGACCACAACATATTACTGGCGCGTCTACACAACATAACTGGCTTGCGAGAAAGTGCTCTTGGGTGGTTCAGATCATACCCGAGCAACAGATCTCAGAAGGTGTTGATAGGAGATTCTTGTTCTGTTGGGACTAAGCTTGACGTTGGAGTGCCACAGGGGTAGATATTGGGTCCTCTACTTTTTCTAATTTACACCATACCACTGGCAGATATTTTAAACAGATTATTTTGTTGAGAATTCTTTGGGTCCAAGAATTATGTGCATATCATTGGTTCGGAAAGGCTGGCCACTACAGTCGTAGCAGAAAAAAGCCAGCAGGGAATAAATGCCCCCCCCCAATGGTTCCAAAAATGTAAACTGACAAGTATTTACAGGTTGCATGCAAATGGAATAATGGGAGTCACTCTATTATCAATCATGTCAATTTTTAAATAATGTTTTGTTTCAATGGTTGATATCAATTAATTATTCACTGATAGTCGGTTTTAGCCTGACTCTGTAGACCGAAACATCTTGAAACCATCATAAACCAAATATTAAAGAAACATAATCAGATTCGATGGTCCCCATACAATCCTTTTAGAACACAATTTCTCCAAAAGCCGATTTAGTTACCCAAATTTGAGTATTAGCAATAAATAACCACAACAATACCAACCACGACGTTATATTTGTCGAGTAACTCCTAAATTACGTTTTTTTCTTGGCAGTTTGTAGGATGACAGAGTATGGTTTTCAACTTCCATACATGGTGATGCCTATAGAACTACTGGAATGCTCCCAACATACTTCCACGTGTAACATGATCATGCTATTATATAACATGTCTATTTGCATGACTAAAACATGATTACAGATTCGTAAATAAGTATATTTATGTATCCGCACGTCAATTATCACAAGTTATCTTATTTGTTGTTGGTGGCATTACTTTTGGTCGTCTTTTATTCCGAAATTAATTTGCAACAGCACTGATCTCCATGCAAAGTCACAACAACCTTTCAAACTCTCGTGACGCCTTCTGTGCATGTCCATATATAGATGAAGAAGATCATTAGAATTGTGCTTAGGTCCTACTAGGCCGCCAAATAATCAATGTGGTGAAAAACAACAGATATCAAAAATCGAAATCTGATAACTCTGAGAATTGATTGGTGGGTTCATGAACTCAAAAATTGGAATTTCCGTGTACAAAACGTAATCAAATTATAATTGAGGGATACTGGATTAATAAAACAATTGCACACACGATCGTTTGAAACATTATGCTTATACGGGGAGAAAACCCAAGCCACTCATTGACTAGTGACCATACACTAACTTAAATGAGTATATGGGACTGCTAAGCATATAATATAATGTTTATTTGATTCATTTGGTTGAAAACTGTACAAAAATTACTCGACAACGACAATTTGTATTTTTGCATTCCGGTAAATTTGCCATCCGTAACAATACTTCGTACTCAACAGACTTTCAAAAAATGGAAAAGTTGTTACCTTATTCTCCGACTCGGGGATTATGGAAACCAACAACAACATCTTGGGTACAGTACCCCTTTAAAGTTTAAGCAAATGTGGAGTGTCAGGTGATTGTTATATCTGAAATGTGGAGAAAGACTCTACAAAGATAATTTTGGCGTTAGAAATAACAGCAAGGAGAAACCCTTCAGAATGGGCATTACTGACATCGATCGGTCCGAAGATTTCACTAGACTGTTGGTGTTACGCCCTATTAACATGTTTATTAACAAGTCACGGTGTATCTATAATAGCCCGATTGGACTCAGTAAAATTTGTGAATTGGTCTTCCTGGCATTGCTCACTGTTGTAAGAGAGGGAACTCTAAATTTCTTGAATATTGAAAAATTATTTTCTTTTAGACTTGTACATGTTTATAATTCTTAGTATATAATTATTCCTAGTCTTTCTATAGTTTCAAAAGAAATTAGATTTTTTTCAATTATTGCATGAGTATTGGTTAAAAGATAATTATAGAACAATTTAGAGTGACTCTCCTTAGGCCAGCCCAGCTGCATGATGGCTGTGAAAGACCGATTGGCCTATTTTAGCCCAATCGGGATCATGGGGATATTATATATCGATCGGTGGTTCACCAAGACACAATACAAGACATGATTAAAACGCTTCGATATAAATGACTCATTCAGGTCAACTGGGTCCGGGCCTGCTTGTGCCGCTTGAATTTGTTCGGTTTTAAAATCATCAGACAATCTTACTTCAGACAGTCTAGCTTGTAACAATTCTATCTTTAATAATCCATTTGATTGGGGACACATTTCTGTTTTATCCCGTAAATGATTTAATCGGATTGCTATTAATGCCATCTAGCTGATAATTCGATTAATTTTCCATTCCCCTCACAATCGGTGGCCCAAACGAGCGTAATAATAACGAAAATTCCATTGTGTGTGTCATAACAACGACGAAAATCGCGCATTTTGATATTTGTTTGGGTTCTCTCTGATCGAGTCGGTTCTCTCCCCATTTAATCGGTTTTATTGGTATTACTATGGCTAATATTTGGCAAGATAATGGTTCAAACTAACCATGTCGTGAAATTAACCAAAGATAAACACAACAAAATATGCATTAAGTTGAAATTTGCACCATTGTCATAAATTTCTATGAATTATACTGCCTTCCTATGCTTATTCAATAACCTGTGTTACGACTATCAAAATTCACCAAGTCGCCAGCTAGTTTGAAAAATAACGCGTTTTGCAGGCCCAATATTGCCATGCATCAATAGCCGGTTAACTATAGTGTAATTTCATAGCGCTGGACTTCGGAAAGCGTGAGCGTAGACGGGATTTATAGAGTTATCTGTCTTGTATTTTATGTTGTCTATTTTCGTAGACGCATTTTAATCAGCAAAAAGCCAAAACATAAGACGTTAGAAGTTCGTTGACACCCATACATTGTTCTGATTACGCAATTTATGAAGTTTATGTTGGGTACCCGCTTGCTGGATGCTGAGTATATAGGTTAGGTGCTTGAATTCGTTATTCCTTTATCGCACTTGTTGTGCTGTTCGGGATAATCTGACCGGCAATCACTCATGGTTTGTTCAAACTTCTAAGCCTCTAGACAGTGAAGCCATGCCACTCAGATTCCTGTTAAGAGATACCTGATTACAACCAATCATGCAATTAATTGTATCCACTCTCCTATAAGAGGGAATAATTGTTTTATACTAGTAAAGGCTATATTTTGTAATATTAAATAAAATAAAATTAGATGAAGTGAACGCAAAAAATATTTGGTCACCCGCCTTTGACTTACTATAGCAGTCGCCCCGAACATGCAAGATCAGCACCGGGGCAACTGGTCATGGGCATGAGTAGTCACACATCCTCAGGGATATTCCTGAATAAATACTGGTACCAATACTAAACCTTTAAAAGTAACTCAATCAGTCAATGGAAGTTTTACAAAATGTAACTTGGTCAAACGAGTACAAGCGAAGACGGGTCCATGTGATGTCGACCCCCATAATTATGAAAACCCGACGCGAAGTCGACCTGAGAGAAGTCGGCCCCGATGATTAGATAGGAATTTAATATTGTTAATATTATTTTAAATGAGCGCGTTGGACAATTACACTTTAAACGAACACATTAGTATTGCAATGTGTGTATATACATAAGGAGGGACTTTTCTCAGTCATTGTTGTAAAATCAAACTAAGGGAACTATTTCAACATATTGTTGGTGTGAAATTTCCAACCAGTCTATTGTAAGGTATGAAATTTGTAACTGTTGAAAAATTTGACAAAAGTTTGGGGCATACACCGGTCAATTAAGCACCCCTCCCTGTCAAAGTCCCGCCCCCTCCCCACTGTACACGCATATCATCCGGCCACGCCATAACATATCAATGATTCAGTTGAACGTGATATCATAAGATATGTTCATGTCTGGGCGACGAACATGCGTAAATGTCCCGTAGGACTTTCGATGAAGAAAATGTTGGTGCTGGCATCGAAACATTGTCTCACCTGGATCGTTCAATCATGGCCCTGTATTAATTAAATGAATAACATCTCATAATCTCCTGAGAGTAGATTTCTATTACCATTGGTATTTATATAGGCAGGCATGATTATGATATTATACCAATATTTGGTTTCTGCCAATTAATGTCACTTACTATTATTGTTAGGTATTTATTATATTATTTCTTAATATACCTGTTGTATTATGTAAATGGCATAAGCTACAATCATTATTTGGTTTAAAATGTCAGATACACAAGACAATATTCGGCCCAAAGTGCAGAAATCGTTCGAATAAATGTATAGAACCGTCACAGCCATGATTTGTTTGAAATAGAACCGTAACACTCACACGTTTTGATTACGAGGCTACTGTTCCAAATTATCAACCGCTATCGGTATACTTTACACTCAGTGTTCGTGTTCAGAATGCGTTTCATATTTTATACGCCACCGAAAACAAACGAATTGCGTTTACGTGGCTTGATTTTCAGTGATAACATGTTGATGACTGTTAATAACTCGCTAATTCCGAGCTAATTGTGATCTAGAGTTCATGTTTCGATAATACAGCACTTCTACAGCCTCTGTTCATTCAGGAAAGTATAATACTTCAAGATATCTATAATTATGCGTGATTTTGTCCCGAAAATGATTATTTTTAATCATAAGGAACCGTAACAAATCATTCAAGAACCATCACAATACTGGCGATAGCCCCAAAGCCCCAAAGGGGCCGACATTGTCATTCTGAGTGAATTTTTATTGAGAGCAAATATTTTTTTAGCGATATTTTGTCTCATATAATGTCAATTTTTTGCTGTCCATGCTCATGAAAATTAATTGGTTCTTTGGGGTACATGTTGTTCAATTTTGAGTGGATAGGAAGCTCCGATCAGTTGTGCTTATTTTTATGATCGTAGGCATCGTGGAAGACTAGCTCTTGTGCTGAGTATTTCCCTAACGATTGTGAAACAGTCTCGCAAGGTACCAAAATGGGTGGAATTACTTTATTTTTTTATTAATATCGAGACTAGTGTTGGGCAGTGTGTCATCCAGTGACATTGTATACGGTAATTTAGCAGTTCGGCTAGAATGCCGTATACGGTACTTTAGCAGTTCGGCTAGAGTGCCGTATACGGTACTTTAGCAGCCCGGCTAAAGTGCCGTATACGGATCTCTTGCCACGGCCTCTCTTGGAAACCTTATCCGTTTACCACTTCACCACCAAACTCCGCTGAGACTGTGCACACTGAAAGCGCACAGGTAATAGTCCAGGAGATATTGGTCGACCTCTGCACCCCCCCAGGACTTAACTTCACCCCACTAATTTTCTTCCTTAAGGTCTCCTCTAATTTTTTTCACTTGTTAACAAGAAAAAAACGTGGCCGCAGAGATTCCAGACAAGATGGCGTCCATCATGGCGGCCATTTTTTTTAAATGCACCAGGTCTCTTTGATCGCCATTATAGTAAAGATGATAGCAAATGCGGTCCTTTTTTCCGCTCGATTCGTTATGCTAATATACAACCCTTACAAATTAGCCAAAAATCCGACACCAGAATCCAATATGGCGGCCAAGATGGCCGCCGAAATGTGAAAATATGCTATTTTTCTGACATGTTACCACCTTTCGTTTGTCTCTGTGGGAAAATGTTAGAATTTTTGCGTCATGTTATACATTTATCATATAGAGGAGTCATTGACGAACACATGGGGACCATAATATGCATTTATTGCGGGATATTTTTGTCCGATATCACGTTTTCCCAAATGCCGGTATCATAGGTCAAAGCCGAATCTCCGCTAATAACGGGATGTTATGTTTCGAATCAATGAATCTTATTGCTATTATAACAACACACATGCATATATATTTGCAGGAGATACTCGAGCTAGGATTCCTCTTATACCTGAGTTGAGGAATATTTACCCAAATCCAAGATGGCGGCCAAAATGGCCACCAGAAATAAAAAATCGCCGAAAATCGCTGATTTTAACATCAGTGAGCATTATTGTCATGACAACTCCACACCTGCTTACTATTGTAAGTTGGGAACACTTAGGCGAAGAACTTTCCTTGTACCATATCCAAATAAAAGTCCCCCAAAACCAAAATGGCGCCCACAATGGCGGACAGATTTTGAAAAATTACCGAAATTCCCTCATATTCACATCATTGGGCATTATTGTCGAGACAACTCCATCCATGCGTACAGTTGAGTTGGAAATACTGAGGTGAAGTAATTACCTTACATCTCATGCAAAAATTGTTTTCCAAATCGAAGATGGCGGCCAAAATGGCGACCGAAATTTGAAAACACGCCTACATTCCTTTACTTTCTTAGGATGGGCGTTATTGTTTCGCGATTTCTACCACCATTACATGTTGATATGTATGAATTATTCATTAGGGTTTGGCAAGTGACACTCAGAGTCAATATGGCGGCCAAACTGGCGGGCAGAAATTGAAAAGAAGCCGATATTATCACATACTAATTTCAACTTTTTGTCATAATATTGATTTGTATAAACAAAACGGTACATAATATAAGCCATATATTAGTTCCAATGTAAGTCGTAGCCTTTTGGAAGGATTAAAACCCATAATCGCAATGTGGCATTTCAAAATCCATTCTCCACTAAGGGCTCATACTGGCCGTAACCGTATATAGGTGCGCCGAATAGTCATATTATGACTTCCAAGAATCAAAACAACAGTACCTGAGCTTATTCTGAATTGCCACATTCAGCATTATCTAGACTCGTTTCCGTCTCTTCGTCATATTAATCTATCTCACTCACAACAACAGTTCGCTACTCTTCTTTGTAGGAGTGTGCCACTAATCGCAATGTTTCAAACAATACATATGCCGGTGTCCAGCTCACGTGTTGGTTTCGAAAGCTTGGAATTCTTAGTGAGCTTCATTCGTGGTATAGCTTATGGTATAATTCAGATGCTACATATGGGGTATATGCGTCATCTTGTGCGATACACTATAAAGGTATTCGGTCGATTCGTATACTAGCTTTCATAAGGACCTATCTATCTGCGTATTGTCAGCTTTGGTGACCTAATGGGGATAACAACGTGTACGCCTGGTGATCTTCCCAAAACAGCCACTTCTCAATATATGGTTCATCAATTCACATACTCATCTAATGCACTGACGTACCCGGACAACTTCTGTATATGGCTTCGAATGTTGAAAGCCCGACATTTGCCGGATGCAATTCTGCTAAGGCGTAGAAGACCATAATGCATAATATACCCAAACTCCTTGAACATGATCATAAGAACAAGCTTGTTGGCGTCCAGCAACCGTCTCACCGAACAGATCCAAGCAGATGATAACAATACACACGGTGCTAGTTTGTGGGTATGTATCATGATAGTGGAAATGAAATTGGACCATGACTGTACCGCCCCTTATTTTGTTATGTTTTAGATTCAGACAGGATCTCTTGTGTGGCTTTGCTTTCCTTGTATGCTAAGATTATATGTTCCCATCCGTTTGGAAGCCGTTCTTAAACAACTGGACCAGGGGTATGCCATTGGCTACTGCTGTATAAGCCCCACAAAGACTGTGGTGTAGTCTTAAAGGCGATACCTTTGATAGTTGGTTGATATGTCATACTCACGCTGGGTGGTATGGTTCAAGAAAGTACAAATGCCATCAACAAAAGGGTGAAATGTTCAACGCGAAGAACATCCAGAGGAATGTTACGTTGATGAGCTCTTGCATTCAGTTCAACACACGTTGGTACACCAAGTGATTTCTTGATAACATCACCAATGCGACCATTTTCCTGCATGAGACATTAACTACTATATTCTAAAGTTATATATATAAAGCTATATGATCATAAAGGTCGCGTTCCCCAACGGCCACAGCCATCGCCATCGAGACTGTAAATTGTTATTTAAACACATAGTGAAATAAATGCACCACAGTTCCTGACATTCTCTTGAATAATACCGCCCACATACTGACACTAACCCCGAGAGAGGATAACAAAACACGCATACATCCATGCTATAAATACATTATCCTTTAGTCCATCCGACTGTTTTGAGGGAGGCTAGCATATTATTATCCAGACAAAAGTGTACGTAGTTGAATCAGAAAGGCTAAACAAAACCGACACGCGTGACATTCGATATCTTAAACATGCACCAGGTGTAGGGGTGGTGTATACAGTGGCCCATTTCATTCCCACTATCATGGCGCATGTCCACAAACTAGCACCGCGAGCATTGTTCTTCTCTGCTGGGAGATATTCGACGAGACAACTGCGGGGCGTCACACCGTTTGCTCGGATAATGGTCAAGAAGTGTGGGTAGTCTGTACATTAGGGTCTTCTCCTTAGTTGATAGACATCTGTCCAAGGGAATGAGACAACTAGCAACCTTCGAAACACTGTCGAAGTTGTCCACATATGCCAATGCGTTCGCTGAGTGTGAGTTGACGAACTATCTATTGAGAAGTGACTAGCTAACTGGTTCGCCAGGTGTACATGTCGTTATCCCATGGGGTATGAGGCACATACATAGAGATGACCTTCTGTAAGCTAGACACCGGAAAATGAATTGTTTGAAACGTTATGATTAGAGGGACCCTACTCCCAGGAAGTGGTGAATACTTTGTCGGTTTGAGCTACCTAGATTTATCAGACAAATAAATGGAAGCTGGTCCAGATAATTATGGACGCGACGTGGCAAATCAGAATCTGTTATCAGGTAATTGTTGTGATATAACTATTCGGCGCACCTACGCTTACGGCCATTATCGGCGCTAAGTGGAGACTGAATTTCGAAATGCCACATCGCGATATTAATTGTGGTGTTTCATCTTTCCAGAAGGATACGAGTTATGTTATGCGTTGTGATACCTTTAAGTTGAACTAGTAGATGGTTTATGTACAATTTCGTCCATACATACCGATATTATGACAAAAGGTTGAAATTAATATGTGAAAATATCGATTTCTTTTCAATTTCTAGCCGCCAATTTACCAGCGATCTTGGCTGTGAGTATCAATTGCCAAACTCTAATGAATACTTCATGTCACTATTCCATATCAACATGTAATGGTGGATAGAAATCGCGAAACAATAACGCCCATCCTAAGAAAGTAAAGGAATGTAGATTTGTTTTCAAATTTCGGTCGCCATTTTGGCCGCCATCTTCGATTTGGAAAACAATTTCTTGCATGAGATGTAAGGTAATTACTTCACCTCAGTATTTCCAACTCAATTGTAAGCATGGGTGGAGTTGTCTCGACAATAATGCCCAATAATGTGAATATGAGGGAATTTCGGTGATTATTCAAAATCTGTCCGCCATTGTGGGCGCCATTTTGGATTTGGGGGACTTTTATTTGGATATGGTACAAGGAAAGTTCTTCGCCTAAGTGTTCCCAACTTACAATAGTAAGCAGGTGTGGAGTTGTCATGACAATAATGCTCACTGATGTTAAAATCAGCGATTTTCGGCGATTTTTTATTTCTGGTAGCCATTTTGGCCGCCATCTTTGATTTGGGTAAATATACCTCAACTCAGGTATAAGAGGAATCCTAGCTCGAGTATCTCCTGCAAATATATATGCATGGGTGGTGTTATAATAGCAATAACATTCATTGATTCGAAACATAACATCCCGTTATTAACGGAGATTCGGCTTCGACCTATGATGCCGGCATTTGGGAAAACGTGATATCGGACAAAAATATCCCGCAATGAATGCATATTATGGTCCCCATGTGTTCGCCAATGACTCCTCTATATGATAAATGTATAACATGACGCAAAAATTCTAACATTTTCCCACAGAGACAAACGAAAGGTGGTAACATGTCAGAAAAATAGCATATTTTCACATTTCGGCGGCCATCTTGGCCGCCATATTGGATTCTGGTATCGGATTTTTGGCTAATTTGTAAGGGTTGTATATTAGCATAACGCATCGAGCGGAAAACAAGACCGCATATGCCATCATCTGTACTATAATGGCGATCAAAGAGACCTGGTGCATTTAAAAAAAATGGCCGCCATGATGGACGCCATCTTGTCTGGAGTCTCTGCGGCCACTTTTTTTTCTTGTTAACAAGTGAAAAAAATTAGAGGAGACCTTAAGGAAGAAAATTAGTGGGGTGAAGTTAAGTCCTGGGGGGGGGGTGCAGAGGTCGACCAATATCTCCTGGACTATAACGCCTGTTTAGAAGATCATCATCTGGCTATGTTCATGATATATTTCAAATTCTCGGAAAATACAATCTAAAATATTATCTCCTAGAATATCTCGATGAAGGTCTGTTCCCAGACAAAGAATTTTAATTATGGAAGAGGATTGTTAAAACAGCTGTGCAAAATTATTATACTAACTCATGTGGTTGTGCTGTAAATTCTGATCCAAATTTATTTGTTCTATCAAAACTTCAGCACAATCAATTAGACTGTTGGTCAATATGGACTCGAGTGCACGCCCGAGCACATTTATCATCTAAATATATTTATATACACCTGATATCTCTTTCCAACGTGACGTCACTTTCAATGTCGTTCATAGGTTTATGAACACATTGGTCCCGGAAATCACCGGGGATTGTCGGACATTACCGACTGCTTGAGTATCTATTCAGCCAATACGCCAAGGATTTGATAGCAAACAATATGTAATCGAGGTTCACGATTGGATGGCTAGTGGCATCTAATCGCGAGCACGGGTGGCACGAGATGTTCGATTGACTATCAGAATATTGGTTATCATATAATCCCTATCCCATAATATGTCAAATATAGCGAATTATCGAAAATAGGAAATTACAGCGAAATAGGGCGAAATATAGAGCGAAATATAGAAATTATTTTTATAAACGACATAACGGAGATATTTGAAAAAATTTTTTTTTAAGAAATAACGGACATATTTGGAGAAGTGTTATAAAGAGCGTAAGTATATAAATATAAATAATAAACGGCGAATTCAACGTGGTCATGGGTTTTGACCGCGATAAAAAATCAGCAAACTCCGCATGAACCCCTTAGGGGATCATGCAGTTTGCTGAATTTTTCTCACGGTCAAAATCCCATGACCACATTGAAACCGCCGTTAATTTCTTATATGTCACCTTGTGCCAGTTGCTGAACAGGACAGCCTTCAACAACAATACCCTCCGCAACCTTTGCTCTGTTCGCTATAACAATGAGATAACGCATATCATGTTCTCGTGTCAATCGGGCATATTGATTCATGCGCGAAACAACTGGGAGTTCATAATGAACAGATTCGGAATTCCAATATATATGTTCATGGCTTCGCTCACGGTTGACGACTTGTGTGCCATGCTTTTAGGATCAAGATGTAACATAATAAATATATCGGATATTCCTCTGGATTTCATCGTCGACTCGACCGCACCGTTCCTTCTGCATGCGAGCAAGGCTGTCAACGTTCTGCGGTCTACACCCAATGGTCTCGGCTGATGGACAATTCGAAGCTATATATATATAAATAATTTGTTTTTGCTATATGATTCACACAAGAAACCTCTAAACATATACACACGTACATTATGGTCGATAGTACAAAGATAATTAATGCATAATTGCTCACAATCGGCAACACAACTACTTTCACATCAAAGCTTAATTTCATTCAGCTGGGCCATTTGCGTGTTACATATATAGTATTCATCATATACACGCACATTCACATTATAACTCATATATGGTTTAGAGGACAATGGCATGCATTATCTTCCTTGTCTTTTAATTATCTATGTCACTTGTAGTTGACAACATCCACATTATTTTATTTTCCGCATGTATATACCACAGGAGTACTTATACTGTTAACCGACTACGCGCGACATATCATCAAACCACAGCATTCATTCTGTCATCGTTGCCTCTATCGTACTATATGTGTATCATGCATGTCTTATATAGCAAACACTGTACCATAATGTTGAGTTTATAACCATAGCAACCACCAAGGGTGCTTATACCTAAGGCAGGTGAATGACGTCATATAATTTTTTCTATATCTATCAGTGATGTTTCAAGATCGCGGGTATAGATTTTGGAGAAATTGTCACGTGACTTCCGGTTTGTAACCGTGTGGAGATTGCAAAAAACGCGGAATTGGAAATGAAGCATCGCGATAAAAATGAAGTCAATTTTCTAGATGTTTTAAGGGTAGCCGTTTCCGAGAACAAGGTTACTTACGGTCAATCCACACCGGAAACGAGCGCGAGATTATAACGGCCATTCGGCAAACCTCGTCAGATTCCGTACCGTTTCAGCTGGGCCCCAGAGGTCATAGGTCGAGGAGTCCAGAATGTATAACGGCCGTTTTCTGTCGTCCGTAGCAGTTCAAAGCGCGCGATTTTTATATTCACACCGCAAGCGGCGTTGACCATGCACGAGGCGATCACCATAGTGATTTTATGCTTCGTCGATTTCCCACTTTGTGGCAAACCAGTGGGATAATTGGGTCGATGTCATAATAGGATAATATAAACTGCGTATTCCTCCCACTTGAAGGCGACACATTCATTCGTCGCCGCGATAACAAAGGTGGTGGAGGGCTTTAGCGACATGCTGATAACTGAAGTGCAAAGATATAAATGAGAAGAGAAAATGCCAGAGTCGTTATTTCGTGGGAAAATCTGGAATCAGAATCCGAAACCGGATTCTAGGTCAGATTTTGAAATCCTTGTGGTCGCCGATACTAGGTTTAATGTTCTCCCAGCGTCAAACATCGCTCATGTATTTGACACAAGTATAATTTGTATCTTATATTTATAATGTCCATGTTTGTTGTGAAAGTCATGCTTTTCTTCTATGTCAAATTAGCTGCCGATCCTACTTAATCGCATCTTTTTTTTCCAAGTTAAAGTGTGTTTATTGATGAGGGCAAGCATTTCTAACATATCTTGGTCTCCTGAATCAAATTCCGAAGACGTTGTGGAGACCACACGAAGGTTGTCAGTTGTACAGGGACGTGGCGGCAGGGGTTGGTTGTGGTGTCTCCCCCGAACTTTGGTACATTTCCAACAGCTGGAAATTTCATGCCTGACACAACATTAGTTGACCATTAATTTGACACCATATATAGGTTGGAATTGTTCTCATTGTTCGAAATTCCAACGACTAATAGTTGATAATTCTCCGATCTTAGGGTTGTATCAGGTTGGATATTTCCAAGGGGTGCAAATGGAATTCTGCGACGCAGCGAACCTGATGGGTACCCTCTAGCCACGTCCCTATAGAACTTGTACGTGTGGGTATTTAATCAAACAAATTGACTGACATTTCCACTATAAAGTCATATACATATATATATACATGTGTGTTTGTGGGATTGGGAGATGCACCCCACGTGCGATCACAAGACCACAACATTAGCTACATGGGCAAGCTTTATTTTCCAACTGTTGCACAGCACGTTGGCCAAAAAGTGCTTGTGTTTCGGCACTATACAGAGACTGCATTTAAGGAAACAAAACATTTTAAATATGAAATTGTTATCAGACTAGATAGTACATACTTGTATCTGATAACAATAGATATAATATAATCTTCATATTTCTTGCATAAGAAGGAACATATATAATTACGAACAAAGCAGAAGCATATCACATCATGATCATTACTGATAGTTCCATCGTCATTATAACATTCAGTAGGAATTTTGTGTTGTTTTCTATTTGAATCTGGTCCCAGAGTATATTTGGATCAGACGTTGCTACTGTGCCAATCGCGTCTATATTTCCGTTCGAAATAGCAAATCCTTTTATCTAAAGTACAGCTATATAATAATAGAGTTATCAGATGGCTTGCACCGAATAACTGAAACTCAAGTTACATTTGTTTTAATTGTATAGACCGGACAGATCACTTATCTATTCGAAAATGTCATTGACAAAGACCGAGTTCAGTGAAAGACTGATTAATTTTCTAATGTTTGCCGAATACCTCAACAGTGTAACGCTTCCAGTAACGATGTATTATAATTTATAATTCATTATTATTTATTATGTATTTTCTCTTAATAATTACTCAAATTCTATGTACAACGAAGATGATGATATGTGAAATGCAAAGATTATCAAGAAAACACAATTTGCGCTGTTTGTTACTTGAAGAACCAATTAAAGACATATTATGGAATTGTTCTGGTGCGTGAAATTGATATGGTAATACTCAGGTGCTATGCCAACTGGAAGAATGTAGCATTCTGCTAACATCACAGACAATTTCAAAGAAATGAACCATACCACTCCATAGAAAAAATCGTCTGAACTACTCTCAATTGTAAATATTTACATCTTGATTCGGGACGCAACTATATATCGGCGATAAACTGACACAAATGTTTTCGCCGTCGAGAGTCATTACATTTAATTAATATATAAGCATGACGGTGTGTGTTCTCATTTTGGATTAATATTCGTAAAAAATAAATACTTTGAACAAGATTATTATCAACTTCTATTTGATCACCCTACTGGAGTGTTTCACATCACTTTAATGCCGTCAAATATATGACAACAACTAAGCATGGAGTATTCTATTGAAATAAAACGATAAAAGCCATATATAAAATGTCAGTTTTCTTAATGTTATCGACCACGTGTCTGCTCAATTTTCAGGCAGCCACATTTTCCCGGAAGTGGGATCTATAGGGTAAACTGATAAAATATGTTTAGCGCCAATTTCCACCAAATTCATACACGTTCTTCACGAATGATACGAGGAATCAAATCGTGTGGGTTAAAGGGATACTGTACTCAAATGGTGTTGTTGGTTTCTAGTCTCTGAGTCGCAGAATAATGTAACCAGATTTCCATTATTTGAAAGTATGTTGAGTACGAAGTAATGTTACGGATGGCAGATTAGCCGGAATGCGAAAATACCAATTGTCGAGTAATTTTTGGACAATTTTCAAGAAAATGTATCAATAAATGTTATATTGTATGCATACTAGACCCATATACTCATTTAAGTCAGTATAGTCACTAGTCAGTGAGTGGCTTGAGTTTTCACCCCGTATCAACATAATTTTTGATACGATCATGTGTGCCACGCGTTGCCCAATCCACTATCCGGAATTATTATGATTACGTCTTGTACACGGAAATTCATAATTTAATTTATGGCTCCAGCCATAAATTAAAATTATATCAAATTATTGACTTTGATTTTAAGATAACCTACTGACCTGAATGTTTACAGAATACATCTTCGACTCAAATTAATTAATTTTCTATATACTATCGATATTATATCGTTATTATCACCGGGAATTTATTGAAAATGGCGTACAGTACCCCTTTAAAGTAGCAACATAAAATTTTGTGCCCATATTTGCGAATATCTGTGTTCTGTAGAAATTCACTGGGGACCATCTAGATGGCACGAAAGGAGTCTAACAGGGTAATTTTTACGAGGAAGATAATGGTGTGGATTAAAATTAAAAAAAGCGACGCGGTTTGTGTCAGGGGTAGACAAGGGGGAAGGGCAGCAAAATTATGAATTTATGTTGTCGCCGATTCCACCAAACTTATAGGTACTCATCTCCGCGATATGACACCGTTTGAATCAGGGATGCACGGTGGGAGAAAGTGGCATCAAAATTGATAAAATAAAAAACAATTCTTAACGCCGATTTTCACCAAATTTATACATTTCTCCGCGATACGAGGAATCTGATCGTGTCATTTAAAAACGCCAAATTTGTGCCCTTCGGTGAGAGATGAGGAGGGAGCACACAAATTGATAAGAATTTGTTTAGTCACAAATTTTATGGTGTGGTTTAAAGTGTCAAAAGTGGCAACGATTGGGTCAGTGACGGAGAGGGGAGAGGCACTTACGTAGATACGAATGTGTTAGTCTCGATATTCACCAAAGTTATATATGGTCATCTCCATAATTCGTTCTAAGGAGTGTTTGGCCTTCAAATTTCACAACCTCGAAAAATGGTGACCGCATTAAGTCACTTGAACAATAAAAATTTCTTAACTGTAATATTGATATTGGGACGGGAAATAGGGGTATTTATATATAGTGATCTAGAAAACATAGGTACATAGAAGCAAGCATTTAAAGTATATATGTATCATTATATTTCAGAGACACATATATTATTGCAAAATGATGAACCACGAACCGTCGGAGGGTGACATATTAGAACCAGTCAGTAGCACATGACTTTTCAGGATCCTCCAATACTGCATGGCACCTAACAAGATGCATACAGAGGATTCTTTCACTTTTTAGAACAGTCTCATATCCTAACATAAACAACTTAAAATCTCGCTCTGTGTTGGGCAGATGTATATAGCTGATATAGCTTTTAAACTGAGAATATATAATTAGCCAGAATAGCACCTCGATCAGATGAGCATCTGGGCATTTCTTTGAAGCAATTGTATCTTCGTGGAGATATGATAGTCCAGTGCATTTATGGTTTTACCCATAACTAATTGCAACAGCAATATTATTTGCCGGAATAGGTACATAAATACGACAACGTAGAACCGCCACACAAATTTTAGTTTCTATCTTGATTAATCAACTTATATACTATCTTGATTAATCAACTTAGCTATCTTGATTAATCAACGGAGCTATCTTGATTAATCAACTTATCTATATTGATTAATCAACATAGCTATCTCTATTTTAATCAACATCGCTATCTCGATTTTAATCAACATAGCTATCATGATCAATAAACGTATAGCTATCTTGATTAATCAACTTACCTATCTTGATTAATCAACTTAGTGGTACACAAATAGATAGCTAGCCACGGTCCTTCTGTGAAATATACTATTGGCCAAGGTCAGATCTCTGCACATTGTGAAACTTGCAAATCTAGGGTAGCCTAGTGAATAATAAAACGCTCTTCATTTTCACTCCGACTTATAACATGAATACAGTAAACACATTACTTTATATTCTGGAGCTTACATATTAGTATCAAACAAGAGCTGGATTGTCGCCCGGTGCACACCTCCTTTTTGCATATAGCCTATAGGCTATAGGGTGGGCATAACCAAAGTAGGAGCAACAGGACCTTGACTAGATTCGATCACATCAACGGATTCTTTTTTAAAGCATTGTTTCCCATACCGTGTGCACGGGAATCACCCCCCGTGTACGTGGTATCGCTAAACCCGAGGGTATCACCAAACCAGACCATGCGGTTTTGACAAATGAACATATCTTCCCTCAGATGAATCCATATATCTCCCAGTTAAATGGTGATATTCACTATTTAAAACATAATTTCGCAAAGCGGAATGTTCTCTCAGTGGGATAGCTTGCTCTCACCCCGATAAATTTAATAGAAATTCCGGCTCATTTCCGATTTTATCATAAATATTAGACACTTTTTGACGTTAGGTATAGTTCATTTGAAACATAATCATCAGCCATGCATAGATGGCGGATAATGCGTGTATCAATAGAAAAATATATGTTTAATTAACCATAAAATTGCTATCCCAATTATCATTCGGACAGGCCGGCACATGGATCATTTTTATGAAAACGTGTATATGTTTGTTTGTGTTTTATGTTCTAATGTCGTATTAATAGTATAGGCTATTCTGTGTTATTCGACATTATAGGTCCGGAACTGTACAACGAATGGAAACATTAAATCAGTTTAAATCACGAGTTAGCAGGGACGTGTCTAGAGGGTCCCTGTTGGGGTGTTCACCTATAGTTTCTTAATACACCCCCCATTCCAGTAACTTCTGTTTGCACCCCCATGTTAGGTTCAAGTTTTCACCGAGTGTACAACGGATTCTTCCAACTGTTGGATATGACAACCCCTAGGTTTAGGTTTTTTTCATCTGGTGACCATTTCAGTTCACAAATATGGCCGAAATTATTTAAATTATCTAAATATGCGGGCTTTTGTCTGAAAACAATTTACACACTAAATACTAAAAAATGTGAACCAATTTTTGGAATGAAATTTCCAACTGAGGTTGTGTCGGGCAAGATATTTCCAAATGTTGATCTGTGGGGATCTGTTACACCAACACACAACTGCCACATCCCAATTAGCGAATGAGTGGGTGATTTACCTGACTAACAGAACAGAACATGTGATCTTCGGATGTATAGCCCAGTATGTTCGTGGATATAGAGCACGCATAATTATTTATCTTTTCTTGCGATGTTTTGTATCAGAATTATCATTGCAAATTGCTCGCTTTATTGCCACCACGTGCTATTGTATGCATTTTTCTCTGTTGAATGGTTTGACCGAGGTTGAGAGACACCCCCAACAAAACAAATCCTGTCCCTGACGACAAATGCATTTACGATGTATAACACGTTATACTCATCATTAGGTCTCGTGTTCGATTTGCACTAGTGGAGCTATAATCACAATTATCTCTGTGAACAAAGCAAAAACAGCCACTCCGCATGAAATCACCGGGCGCGGAAGTTTAATTATATTATAACTAATCACTTAATAAGTCCCCTAAACCGGTCCCAAACCCTTTTTTAGTATTTAATGTGTAAATTGTTTTCAGACAAAACCCGCTTATTTAGATAATTTAAATAATTTCGGCCATATTTGTGAACTGAAATGGTCACCAGATGAAAATAAAATCTAAACTTATGGGTTGTCATATCCAACAGTTGGAAGAAGCCATTGAAAACTCGATGAAAACTTTAACCTAACATGGGATGCAAACAGAAGTTACTCGAAGGGGGTGCATTAAGAAACTATGGATGAACACCCCAACAGGGACCCTCTAGACACGTCCCAGCTAATTCATGATTTACACTGATTTAATGTTTCCATTCGTTGTACAGTTCCGGGCCTGTAATGTCGAATAACACAGAATAGCCTATACTATTAATACGACATTAGAACATAAGATACAAACAAACATACACGTTTTCACATTTGCACATGCACCCCCACCCTAAATATGATCCATGTGCCGACCTGTCCGAATGATAATTGGGATATTTTCAAGCAGAAACGGTCAAAATGTGAATTATATCATTCACATCTTTGACATTCCAGATCTGGTTTGGCGACATCTCATCGCAGGATCGATCTACGGCTTTGATACCCAAAATTATGGTGGGTACCCATACTTGGACGCAGATAGTACTTTTGCGAACCGCTCTGCAGGCTAGACAATTTTATGGTTAATTAAACATATTTTTCCATTGATACACACATTATCCGCCATCTATGGCTGATGATTATGTTTCAAACAAACTACCTAACGTCAAAAAGTGTCTACTATTTATGATAAAATCGGAAATGAGCCGGAATTTCAATTAAATTTATAGGGGTGAGGGCAAGCTATGGTCGCTATCCCAGTGAGGGAACATTCCGCTTTGCGAAATTATGTTTTGAATAGTGGAAATCACCATTTAACTGGAAGATATATAGATTCATCTGAGGGAAGATATGTTCATTTATCAAAACCGCATGGTCTGTTTTGGTGATACCCTCGGGTTTGGCGATACCACGTACACGGGGTGCGGGAATGAGCCGATGGGTGGAGTTGTGGCTATTTGAGCCAGAATATATATTTCACAAATGCAACATGTGATTACCGGTCAAATTTGGCGCTACTTCACTCATGATCCCCATACACTTCCAACTCACTATCTCGTTTTTTAGAGATAACATGGGGCCCTCTACTCCTCAGATTGTTCCCACAATAGTAAGTGTTATCATTTCATCGCGGGCATGTAAACTGCACCTAAGACAGTTCCCAATTGCGTTTTTGATTTTGTGGCGTTTAGATGAACGCATATACTTCCATACAAAATAAGACTACTTACCCCGGGTGTGTATTCTTGTGTGTGTTGCCAGGTTTTTGGAATCACGAAATGTGTTATATATGGCTCACACCATATCTAAGATGCCACATACACACTGTAGTATGGGCGATCGCCGGTGTGGGTGTTGGTCCTCATATGAATTGTCAGACTCAAAATATGACTGAATTCCTTCTGAGACACGTCACACGCGTATGGGCGATTACTGGTGTGTGAATTCTGTTATTTGTTGTCAGGTTTTCGGAATCACTAAATATCTTACACTGAAAATCTTGTTGATTAAAATATCTACTCAACACGTTGAGTGATAATTTGTTGAGCGGTTTGGATTCAAGGGTTGAGTAACGAGTACTCAACAACGACAAACCGTGATATCTGATTCTGATTTAATAAACACGGTGATTAAAAGTTCTAGGAACAATAACTCTATTTAAAACACCGTGCATACATAATGGTAGTCATTTCGAGATGTTTATTATACGTTTCAGCATTATTTTTGGTTCTATAAATGCAATATCGAGATAGGAGGAGATGGCCGATAGGTATGTCGGAACTTCATAAGTTCATCGCCTCAGTAAATAGTAAACATTTTGAGGCCGAGGTTCTAATTTCATGGACACCACAAACAATCATGACACATGGACCATATGAATCAAATATATCACAGAATAGTTTAATATCTTCCAACAGACCAATTGGGAACGGATCGCTTCTCGACCTTTTGGCGGGATTGACTATTTCGAGTAACAGGAACGGAACGAGGAACAGGAACGAGTTCCGAGTAACAGAATGACTATTTCGAGTAACAGGAACGAGGAACAGAGATATAAGCTCACATTTCTCGCGTTTTGCTCTATGTAACGATACATATTATACATCATTCGAAAGATTAGCATAGCCCCTTCATTAATAGTGCAACATTTAGACACTAATATTGCGAACAAAGCGTACACTTGGCCAGGAACGGCGAGCGTTGAATAAGAAATTAGCTAAAAAACGAAAAAATCCGAGTAACGGGAATCAGGAACAGAGATATAAGCTCACATTTCTCGCGTTTTGCTCTATGTACCGATACATATTATACATCATTCGAACAGTTAGCATAGCCCCTTCATTAATAGTGCAATATTTAGACAATAATATTGCGAACAAAGCGTACACTTGGCCAGGAACGGCGAGCGTTGAATAAGAAATTAGCTAAAAAACGAAAATATCCGAATACCGAGAATCAGGAACAGAGATATAAGCTCACATTTCTCGCGTTTTGCTCTATGTAACGATACATATTATACATCATTCGAACGGTTAGCATAGCCCCTTCATTAATAGTGCAATATTTAGACACTAATATTGCGAACAAAGCGTACACTTGGCCAGGAACGGCAGCGTTGAATAAGAAATTAGCTAAAAACGAAAAAATCCGAGTACCGGGAATCAGGAACAGAGATATAAGCTCACATTTCTCGCGTTTTGCGCTATGTAACGATACATATTATACATCATTCGAAAGGTTAGCATATCCCCTTCATTAATATTGCACCATTTAAACACTAATATTGCGAACAAAGCGTACATTTGGCCAGGAACGGCGAGCGTTGAATAAGAAATTAGCTAAAAACTGGAAAAAATCCGACTAACAGGAATCAAGAACAGAGATATAAGCTCACATTTCTCGCGTTTTACGCTATGTAAAAATACATATTATACATCATTCGAAAGGTTAGCATATCCCCTTCATTAATATTGCAACATTTAGACACTAATATTGCGAACAAAGCGTACATTTGGCCAGGAACGGCGAATGTTGAATAAGAAAATTAGCTAAAAACTGGAAACAATCCGACTAACAGGAATCAGGAACAGAGATATAAGCTCACATTTCTCGCGTTTTACGCTATGTAAAAATACATATTATACATCATTCGAAAGGTTAGCATAGCCCCTTCATTAATATTGCAACATTTAGACACTAATTTTACGAACAAAGCGTACAATTGGCCAGGAACGGCGAGCGTTGAATAAGAAATTAGCTAAAAACTGGAAAATATCCGACTAACAGGAATCAGGAACAGAGATATAAGCGCATATTACTCGCGTTTTACACTATGTAAAAATACATAGTATACATCATTCTAAAGGTTGGCATCTCCCCTTCATTAATATTGCAACATTTATATATTACTTTTGCGAACAAAGCGTACAATTGGCCAGGAACGGTGAGCGTTGGATCAGAAATTAGCACCCCGGAGAACGTACGTAACTTATTCTTCGTAGAAAGTCGCAGATTTCTCACAAATTACGCAACGTCACTGCCAAGTATTTACAGAAATGGAAAGAGTATCATTCACTATATTCATTTCTGTCGCATAAAATGCTTTTTGTGCAATAAAGTTCAGACAAAGTGTGAAAATGATTGATATCTTTTAGGCGCAATCTTAGATTCCCCGGACAAATATCTATATATAGGATATATGGAGCAGCCAATCAGAAAATTCAGTAGGCGGGGTTATCTCAAACCAGGCATAGGAACAGATTATGGTACGAATTGACGAATTTGAAGTAACAGGAACGAGGACGAGACCAATTCGAAAGAACATCTGGAACGGTACATGTATATGTCAAGACACAGGCTCAGCTCTCGGTTTCCTGTTCAAAGCATCCACCACAAGATAAAAGAAAGTGAACACAAAAAAAGGTCCAAAATTGCTCCTTTTTTCCTTCTTATGTACGCAATAAAGGCAAAAATATGAGGGGTGAAGGAAAGGGCCTATTGGCCCTTTCGATCATCCCGGGGTTACAACCCCCCCCTCCCAATCACACACTTCACAATTATTTAAAGAACAGGAACAACTTATGGTGAAGCAGCGACTATTTGGAGTAACAGGAATGAGGAACAAAGCTCAAATGTCTCACGCTTTAAGCTATGAAACAATACATATTATACATCATTCGAAAGCAATGCAACCTTCCTTCTTTAATATTACAACATTTAAACACTACTATTGAGAACTATGCGTATATCTGGCCACGAACATCGAGCTGTGAATCGGAAATTAGCAAAACGTAAACTTTTTCCGAGTAACAGAGATAAAAACTTAATGTTCTCGCGTTTTACGCAATCAAAAAATACTCTTTATACACCAGTCGAAAACATGGCCTCTCCACTTCATGAATATTGCAACAGTGAAACGATACTTATGAGAACTATGCGAATAATTGGGCTAGGAACGTCGAGCGGTGAATCATAAATTATCCAAAACGGAACGAGGAACAGGAACGAGTTCCGAGTAACAGAATGACTATTTCGAGTAACAGGAACCAGGAACAGAGATATAAGCTCACATTTCTCGCGTGTTGCTCTATGTAACGATACATATTATACATCATTCGAAAGGTTAGCATAGCCCCGTCATTAATAGTGCAACATTTATACACTAATATTGCGAACAAAGTGTACACTTGGCCAGGAATGGCGAGCGTTGAATAAGAAATTAGCTAAAAAACGAAAAAATCCGAGTACCGGGAATCAGGAACAGAGATATAAGTTCACATTTCTCGCGTTTTGCTCTATGTACCGATACATATTATACATCATTCGAACGGTTAGCATAGCCCCTTCATTAATAGTGCAATATTTAGACACTAATATTGCGAAAAAAGCGTACACTTGGCCAGGAACGGCGAGCGTTGAATAAGAAATTAGCTAAAAAACGAAAATATCCGAATACCGGGAATCAGGAACAGAGATATAAGCTCACATTTCTCGCGTTTTGCTCTATGTAACGATACATATTATACATCATTCGAACGGTTAGCATAGCCCCTTCATTAATAGTGCAATATTTAGACAATAATATTGCGAACAAAGCGTACACTTGGCCAGGAACGGCGAGCGTTGAATAAGAAATTAGCTAAAAAACGAAAATATCCGAGTACCGGGAATCAGGAACAGAGATATAAGCTCACATTTCTCGCGTTTTGCTCTATGTAACGATACATAGTATACATCATTCGAACGGTTAGCATAGCCCCTTCATTAATAGTGCAACATTTAGACACTAATATTGCGAACAAAGCGTACACTTGACCAGTTTTTAGCTTATTTCTTTGTTCGCAATATTAGTGTCTAAATGTTGCAATATTAATGAAGGGGATATGCTAACCTTTCGAATGATGTATAATATGTATTTTTACATTGCGTAAAACGCGAGAAATATGAGCTTATATCTCTGTTCCTGATTCCTGTTAGTCGGATTTTTTCCAGTGCTTAGCTAATTTCTTATTCAACGTTCGCCGTTCCTGGCCAAATGTACGCTTTGTTCGCAATATTAGTGTCTAAATTTTGCAATATTAATGAAGGGGATATGCTATCCTTTCGAATGATGTATAATATGTATCGTTACATAGCGCAAAACGCGAGAAATCTGAGCTTATATCACTGTTCCTGATTCCCGGTAATCGGATTTTTTCGTTTTTATCTAATTTCTTATTCAACGCTCGCCGTTCCTGGCCAAGTGTACGCTTTGTTCGCAATATTAGTGTCTAAATGTTGCACTATTAATGAAGGGGCTATGCTAACCTTTCGAATGATGTATAATATGTATCGTTACATAGAGCAAAACGCGAGAAATGTGAGCTTATATCTCTGTTCCTGGTTCCTGTTACTCGAAATAGTCATTCTGTTACTCGGAACTCGTTCCTGTTCCTCGTTCCGTTTTGGATAATTTATGATTCACCGCTCGACGTTCCTAGCCCAATTATTCACATAGTTCTCATAAGTATCGTTTCACTGTTGCAATATTTATGTAGTGGAGAGGCCATGTTTTCGACTGGTGTATAAAGAGTATTTTTTGATTGCGTAAAACGCGAGAACATTAAGTTTTTATCTCAGTTACTCGGAAAAAGTTTACGTTTTTCTAATTTCCAATTCACAGCTCGATGTTCGTGGCCAGATATACGCATAGTTCTCAATAGTAGTGTTTAAATGTTGTAATATTAAAGAAGGAAGGTTGCATTGCTTTCGAATGATGTATAATATGTATTGTTTCATAGCTTAAAGCGTGAGACATTTGAGCTTTGTTCCTCATTCCTGTTACTCCAAATAGTCGCTGCTTCACCATAAGTTGTTCCTGTTCTTTAAATAATTGTGAAGTGTTTGATTGGGAGGGGGGGGGGGGTTGTAACCCCGGGATGGTCGAAAGGGCCAATAGGCCCTTTCCTTCACCCCTCATATTTTTGCCTTTATTGCGTACATAAGAAGAAAAAAGGAGCAATTTTGGACTTTTTTGTGTGTTCACTTTCTTTTATCTTGTGGTGGATGCTTTGAACAGGAAACCGAGAGCTGAGCCTGTGTCTTGACATATACATGTACCGTTCCAGATGTTCTTTCGAATTGGTCTCGTCGTCGTTCCTGTTACTTCAAATTCGTCAATTCGTACCATAATCTGTTCCTATGCCTGGTTTGAGATAACCCCGCCTACTGAATTTTCTGATTGGCTGCGCCATATATCCTATATATAGATATTTGTCCGGGGAATCTAAGATTTCGCCTAAAAGATATCAATCATTTTCACACTTTGTCTGAACTTTATTGCACAAAAAGCATTTTATGCGACAGAAATGAATATAGTGAATGATACTCTTTCCATTTCTGTAAATACTTGGCAGTGACGTTGCGTAATTCGTGAGAAATCTGCGACTTTCTACGAAGAATAAGTTACGTACGTTCTTCGGGGGTGCTAATTTCTTATTCAACGCTCACGTTCCTGGCCAATTGTACGCTTTGTTCGCAAAAGTAATATCTAAATGTTGCAATATTAATGAAGGGGAGATGCTAACCTTTCGAATGATGTATAATATGTATTTTTATATAGCGTAAAACGCGAGTAATATGCGCTTATATCTCTGTTCCTGATTCCTGTTAGTCGGATTTTTTCCAGTTTTTAGCTAATTTTCTTATTCAACATTCGCCGTTCCTGGCCAAATGTACGCTTTGTTCGCAATATTAGTGTCTAAATGTTGCAATATTAATGAAGGGGATATGCTAACCTTTCGAATGATGTATAATATGTATTTTTACATTGCGTAAAACGCGAGAAATATGAGCTTATATCTCTGTTCCTGATTCCTGTTAGTCGGATTTTTTCCAGTGTTTAGCTAATTTCTTATTCAACGTTCGCCGTTCCTGGTCAAATGTACGCTTTGTTCGCAATATTAGTGTCTACATTTTGCAATATTAATGAAGGGGATATGCTATCCTTTCGAATGATGTATAATATGTATCGTTACATAGCGCAAAACGCGAGAAATGTGAGCTTATATCTCTGTTCCTGATTCCCGGTACTCGGATTTTTTCGTTTTTATCTAATTTCTTATTCAACGCTCGCCATTCCTGGCCAAGTGTACACTTTGTTCGCAATATTAGTGTATAAATGTTGCACTATTAATGACGGGGCTATGCTAACCTTTCGAATGATGTATAATATGTATCGTTACATAGAGCAAAACGCGAGAAATGTGAGCTTATATCTCTGTTCCTGGTTCCTGTTACTCGAAATAGTCATTCTGTTACTCGGAACTCGTTCCTGTTCCTCGTTCCGTTTTGGATAATTTATGATTCACCGCTCGACGTTCCTAGCCCAATTATTCACATAGTTCTCATAAGTATCGTTTCACTGTTGCAATATTCATGTAGTGGAGAGGCCATGTTTTCGACTGGTGTATAAAGAGTATTTTTTGATTGCGTAAAACGCGAGAACATTAAGTTTATATCTCTGTTACTCGGAAAAAGTTTACGTTTTGCTAATTTCCGATTCACAGCTCGATGTTCGTGGCCAGATATACGCATAGTTCTCAATAGTAGTGTTTAAATGTTGTAATATTAAAGAAGGAAGGTTGCATTGCTTTCGAATGCTGTATAATATGTATTGTTTCATAGCTTAAAGCGTGAGACATTTGAGCTTTGTTCCTCATTCCTGTTACTCCAAATAGTCGCTGCTTCACCATAAGTTGTTCCTGTTCTTTAAATAATTGTGAAGTGTTTGATTGGGAGGGGGGGGGGGGGGTTGTAACCCCGGGATGGTCGAAAGGGCCAATAGGCCCTTTCCTTCACCCCTCATATTTTTGCCTTTATTGCGTACATAAGAAGAAAAAAGGAGCAATTTTGGACTTTTTTGTGTGTTCACTTTCTTTTATCTTGTGGTGGATGCTTTGAACAAGAAACCGAGAGCTGAGCCTGTGTCTTGACATATACATGTACCGTTCCAGATGTTCTTTCGAATTGGTCTCGTCCTCGTTCCTGTTACTTCAAATTCGTCAATTCGTACCATAATCTGTTCCTATGCCTGGTTTGAGATAACCCCGCCTACTGAATTTTCAGATTGGCTGCGCCATATATCCTATATATAGATATTTGTCCGGGGAATCTAAGATTTCGCCTAAAAGATATCAATCATTTTCACACTTTGTCTGAACTTTATTGCATAAAAAGCATTTTATGCGACAGAAATGAATATAGTGAATGATACTTTTTCCATTTCTGTAAATACTTGGCAGTGACGTTGCGTAATTCGTGAGAAATCTGCGACTTTCTACGAAGAATAAGTTACGTACGTTCTTCGGGGGTGCTAATTTCTGATTCAACGCTCACGTTCCTGGCCAATTGTACGCTTTGTTCGCAAAAGTAATATCTAAATGTTGCAATATTAATGAAGGGGAGATGCTAACCTTTCGAATGATGTATAATATGTATTTTTATATAGCGTAAAACGCGAGTAATATGCGCTTATATCTCTGTTCCTGATTCCTGTTAGTCGGATATTTTCCAGTTTTTAGCTAATTTCTTATTCAACGCTCGCCGTTCCTGGCCAAATGTACGCTTTGTTCGCAATATTAGTGTCTAAATGTTGCACTATTAATGAAGGGGCTATGCTAACCTTTCGAATGATGTATAATATGTATCGTTACATAGAGCAAAACGCGAGAAATGTGAGCTTATATCTCTGTTCCTGGTTCCTGTTACTCGAAATAGTCATTCTGTTACTCGGAACTCGTTCCTGTTCCTCGTTCCGTTTTGGATAATTTATGATTCACCGCTCGACGTTCCTAGCCCAATTATTCACATAGTTCTCATAAGTATCGTTTCACTGTTGCAATATTCATGTAGTGGAGAGGCCATGTTTTCGACTGGTGTATAAAGAGTATTTTTTGATTGCGTAAAACGCGAGAACATTAAGTTTATATCTCTGTTACTCGGAAAAAGTTTACGTTTTGCTAATTTCCGATTCACAGCTCGATGTTCGTGGCCAGATATACGCATAGTTCTCAATAGTAGTGTTTAAATGTTGTAATATTAAAGAAGGAAGGTTGCATTGCTTTCGAATGCTGTATAATATGTATTGTTTCATAGCTTAAAGCGTGAGACATTTGAGCTTTGTTCCTCATTCCTGTTACTCCAAATAGTCGCTGCTTCACCATAAGTTGTTCCTGTTCTTTAAATAATTGTGAAGTGTTTGATTGGGAGGGGGGGGGGGGGGGGGTTGTAACTCGGGGATGGTCGTAAGGGCCAATAGGCCCTTTCCTTCACCCCTCATATTTTTGCCTTTATTGCGTACATAAGAAGAAAAAAGGAGCAATTTTGGACTTTTTTGTTTGTTCACTTTCTTTTATCTTGTGGTGGATGCTTTGAACAGGAAACCGAGAGCTGAGCCTGTGTCTTGACATATACATGTACCGTTCCAGATGTTCTTTCGAATTGGTCTCGTCCTCGTTCCTGTTACTTCAAATTCGTCAATTCGTACCATAATCTGTTCCTATGCCTGGTTTGAGATAACCCCGCCTACTGAATTTTCTTATTGGCTGCGCCATATATCCTATATATAGATATTTGTCCGGGGAATCTAAGATTTCGCCTAAAAGATATCAATCATTTTCACACTTTGTCTGAACTTTATTGCACAAAAAGCATTTTATGCGACAGAAATGAATATAGTGAATGATACTCTTTCCATTTCTGTAAATACTTGGCAGTGACGTTGCGTAATTCGTGAGAAATCTGCGACTTTCTACGAAGAATAAGTTACGTACGTTCTTCGGGGGTGCTAATTTCTTATTCAACGCTCACGTTCCTGGCCAATTGTACGCTTTGTTCGCAAAAGTAATATCTAAATGTTGCAATATTAATGAAGGGGAGATGCTAACCTTTCGAATGATGTATAATATGTATTTTTATATAGCGTAAAACGCGAGTAATATGCGCTTATATCTCTGTTCCTGATTCCTGTTAGTCAGATATTTTCCAGTTTTTAGCTAATTTCTTATTCAACGCTCGCCGTTCCTGGCCAAATGTACGCTTTGTTCGTAAAATTAGTGTCTAAATGTTGCAATATTAATGAAGGGGCTATGCTAACCTTTCGAATGATGTATAATATGTATTTTTACATAGCGTAAAACGCGAGAAATGTGAGCTTATATCTCTGTTCCTGATTCCTGTTAGTCGGATTTTTTCCAGTTTTTAGCTAATTTTCTTATTCAACATTCGCCGTTCCTGGCCAAATGTACGCTTTGTTCGCAATATTAGTGTCTAAATGTTGCAATATTAATGAAGGGGATATGCTAACCTTTCGAATGATGTATAATATGTATTTTTACATTGCGTAAAACGCGAGAAATATGAGCTTATATCTCTGTTCCTGATTCCTGTTAGTCGGATTTTTTCCAGTGTTTAGCTAATTTCTTATTCAACGTTCGCCGTTCCTGGTCAAATGTACGCTTTGTTCGCAATATTAGTGTCTACATTTTGCAATATTAATGAAGGGGATATGCTATCCTTTCGAATGATGTATAATATGTATCGTTACATAGCGCAAAACGCGAGAAATGTGAGCTTATATCTCTGTTCCTGATTCCCGGTACTCGGATTTTTTCGTTTTTATCTAATTTCTTATTCAACGCTCGCCGTTCCTGGCCAAGTGTACGCTTTGTTCGCAATATTAGTGTCTAAATGTTGTACTATTAATGAAGGGGCTATGCTAACCTTTCGAATGATGTATAATATGTATCGTTACATAGAGCAAAACGCGAGAAATGTGAGCTTATATCTCTGTTCCTGGTTCCTGTTACTCGAAATAGTCATTCTGTTACTCGGAACTCGTTCCTGTTCCTCGTTCCGTTTTGGATAATTTATGATTCACCGCTCGACGTTCCTAGCCCAATTATTCACATAGTTCTCATAAGTATCGTTTCACTGTTGCAATATTCATGTAGTGGAGAGGCCATGTTTTCGACTGGTGTATAAAGAGTATTTTTTGATTGCGTAAAACGCGAGAACATTAAGTTTATATCTCTGTTACTCGGAAAAAGTTTACGTTTTGCTAATTTCCGATTCACAGCTCGATGTTCGTGGCCAGATATACGCATAGTTCTCAATAGTAGTGTTTAAATGTTGTAATATTAAAGAAGGAAGGTTGCATTGCTTTCGAATGCTGTATAATATGTATTGTTTCATAGCTTAAAGCGTGAGACATTTGAGCTTTGTTCCTCATTCCTGTTACTCCAAATAGTCGCTGCTTCACCATAAGTTGTTCCTGTTCTTTAAATAATTGTGAAGTGTTTGATTGGGAGGGGGGGGGGGGGGGTTGTAACCCCGGGATGGTCGAAAGGGCCAATAGGCCCTTTCCTTCACCCCTCATATTTTTGCCTTTATTGCGTACATAAGAAGAAAAAAGGAGCAATTTTGGACTTTTTTGTGTGTTCACTTTCTTTTATCTTGTGGTGGATGCTTTGAACAAGAAACCGAGAGCTGAGCCTGTGTCTTGACATATACATGTACCGTTCCAGATGTTCTTTCGAATTGGTCTCGTCCTCGTTCCTGTTACTTCAAATTCGTCAATTCGTACCATAATCTGTTCCTATGCCTGGTTTGAGATAACCCCGCCTACTGAATTTTCAGATTGGCTGCGCCATATATCCTATATATAGATATTTGTCCGGGGAATCTAAGATTTCGCCTAAAAGATATCAATCATTTTCACACTTTGTCTGAACTTTATTGCACAAAAAGCATTTTATGCGACAGAAATGAATATAGTGAATGATACTTTTTCCATTTCTGTAAATACTTGGCAGTGACGTTGCGTAATTCGTGAGAAATCTGCGACTTTCTACGAAGAATAAGTTACGTACGTTCTTCGGGGGTGCTAATTTCTGATTCAACGCTCACGTTCCTGGCCAATTGTACGCTTTGTTCGCAAAAGTAATATCTAAATGTTGCAATATTAATGAAGGGGAGATGCTAACCTTTCGAATGATGTATAATATGTATTTTTATATAGCGTAAAACGCGAGTAATATGCGCTTATATCTCTGTTCCTGATTCCTGTTAGTCGGATATTTTCCAGTTTTTAGCTAATTTCTTATTCAACGCTCGCCGTTCCTGGCCAAATGTACGCTTTGTTCGCAATATTAGTGTCTAAATGTTGCACTATTAATGAAGGGGCTATGCTAACCTTTCGAATGATGTATAATATGTATCGTTACATAGAGCAAAACGCGAGAAATGTGAGCTTATATCTCTGTTCCTGGTTCCTGTTACTCGAAATAGTCATTCTGTTACTCGGAACTCGTTCCTGTTCCTCGTTCCGTTTTGGATAATTTATGATTCACCGCTCGACGTTCCTAGCCCAATTATTCACATAGTTCTCATAAGTATCGTTTCACTGTTGCAATATTCATGTAGTGGAGAGGCCATGTTTTCGACTGGTGTATAAAGAGTATTTTTTGATTGCGTAAAACGCGAGAACATTAAGTTTATATCTCTGTTACTCGGAAAAAGTTTACGTTTTGCTAATTTCCGATTCACAGCTCGATGTTCGTGGCCAGATATACGCATAGTTCTCAATAGTAGTGTTTAAATGTTGTAATATTAAAGAAGGAAGGTTGCATTGCTTTCGAATGCTGTATAATATGTATTGTTTCATAGCTTAAAGCGTGAGACATTTGAGCTTTGTTCCTCATTCCTGTTACTCCAAATAGTCGCTGCTTCACCATAAGTTGTTCCTGTTCTTTAAATAATTGTGAAGTGTTTGATTGGGAGGGGGGGGGGGTTGTAACCCCGGGATGGTCGAAAGGGCCAATAGGCCCTTTCCTTCACCCCTCATATTTTTGCCTTTATTGCGTACATAAGAAGAAAAAAGGAGCAATTTTGGACTTTTTTGTGTGTTCACTTTCTTTTATCTTGTGGTGGATGCTTTGAACAGGAAACCGAGAGCTGAGCCTGTGTCTTGACATATACATGTACCGTTCCAGATGTTCTTTCGAATTGGTCTCGTCCTCGTTCCTGTTACTTCAAATTCGTCAATTCGTACCATAATCTGTTCCTATGCCTGGTTTGAGATAACCCCGCCTACTGAATTTTCAGATTGGCTGCGCCATATATCCTATATATAGATATTTGTCCGGGGAATCTAAGATTTCGCCTAAAAGATATCAATCATTTTCACACTTTGTCTGAACTTTATTGCACAAAAAGCATTTTATGCGACAGAAATGAATATAGTGAATGATACTTTTTCCATTTCTGTAAATACTTGGCAGTGACGTTGCGTAATTCGTGAGAAATCTGCGACTTTCTACGAAGAATAAGTTACGTACGTTCTTCGGGGGTGCTAATTTCTGATTCAACGCTCACGTTCCTGGCCAATTGTACGCTTTGTTCGCAAAAGTAATATCTAAATGTTGCAATATTAATGAAGGGGAGATGCTAACCTTTCGAATGATGTATAATATGTATTTTTATATAGCGTAAAACGCGAGTAATATGCGCTTATATCTCTGTTCCTGATTCCTGTTAGTCGGATATTTTCCAGTTTTTAGCTAATTTCTTATTCAACGCTCGCCGTTCCTGGCCAAATGTACGCTTTGTTCGCAATATTAGTGTCTAAATGTTGCACTATTAATGAAGGGGCTATGCTAACCTTTCGAATGATGTATAATATGTATCGTTACATAGAGTAAAACGCGAGAAATGTGAGCTTATATCTCTGTTCCTGGTTCCTGTTACTCGAAATAGTCATTCTGTTACTCGGAACTCGTTCCTGTTCCTCGTTCCGTTTTGGATAATTTATGATTCACCGCTCGACGTTCCTAGCCCAATTATTCACATAGTTCTCATAAGTATCGTTTCACTGTTGCAATATTCATGTAGTGGAGAGGCCATGTTTTCGACTGGTGTATAAAGAGTATTTTTTGATTGCGTAAAACGCGAGAACATTAAGTTTATATCTCTGTTACTCGGAAAAAGTTTACGTTTTGCTAATTTCCGATTCACAGCTCGATGTTCGTGGCCAGATATACGCATAGTTCTCAATAGTAGTGTTTAAATGTTGTAATATTAAAGAAGGAAGGTTGCATTGCTTTCGAATGCTGTATAATATGTATTGTTTCATAGCTTAAAGCGTGAGACATTTGAGCTTTGTTCCTCATTCCTGTTACTCCAAATAGTCGCTGCTTCACCATAAGTTGTTCCTGTTCTTTAAATAATTGTGAAGTGTTTGATTGGGAGGGGGGGGGGGGGGTTGTAACCCCGGGATGGTCGAAAGGGCCAATAGGCCCTTTCCTTCACCCCTCATATTTTTGCCTTTATTGCGTACATAAGAAGAAAAAAGGAGCAATTTTGGACTTTTTTGTGTGTTCACTTTCTTTTATCTTGTGGTGGATGCTTTGAACAGGAAACCGAGAGCTGAGCCTGTGTCTTGACATATACATGTACCGTTCCAGATGTTCTTTCGAATTGGTCTCGTCCTCGTTCCTGTTACTTCAAATTCGTCAATTCGTACCATAATCTGTTCCTATGCCTGGTTTGAGATAACCCCGCCTACTGAATTTTCAGATTGGCTGCGCCATATATCCTATATATAGATATTTGTCCGGGGAATCTAAGATTTCGCCTAAAAGATATCAATCATTTTCACACTTTGTCTGAACTTTATTGCACAAAAAGCATTTTATGCGACAGAAATGAATATAGTGAATGATACTTTTTCCATTTCTGTAAATACTTGGCAGTGACGTTGCGTAATTCGTGAGAAATCTGCGACTCTCTACGAAGAATAAGTTACGTACGTTCTTCGGGGGTGCTAATTTCTGATTCAACGCTCACGTTCCTGGCCAATTGTACGCTTTGTTCGCAAAAGTAATATCTAAATGTTGCAATATTAATGAAGGGGAGATGCTAACCTTTCGAATGATGTATAATATGTATTTTTATATAGCGTAAAACGCGAGTAATATGCGCTTATATCTCTGTTCCTGATTCCTGTTAGTCGGATATTTTCCAGTTTTTAGCTAATTTCTTATTCAACGCTCGCCGTTCCTGGCCAAATGTACGCTTTGTTGGTAAAATTAGTGTCTAAATGTTGCAATATTAATGAAGGGGCTATGCTAACCTTTCAAATGATGTATAATATGTATTATTACATAGCGTAAAACGCGAGAAATGTGAGCTTATATCTCTGTTCCTGATTCCTGTTAGTCGGATTTTTTCCAGTTTTTAGCTAATTTTCTTATTCAACATTCGCCGTTCCTGGCCAAATGTACGCTTTGTTCGCAATATTAGTGTCTAAATGTTGCAATATTAATGAAGGGGATATGCTAACCTTTCGAATGATGTATAATATGTATTTTTACATTGCGTAAAACGCGAGAAATATGAGCTTATATCTCTGTTCCTGATTCCTGTTAGTCGGATTTTGTCCAGTGTTTAGCTAATTTCTTATTCAACGTTCGCCGTTCCTGGCCAAATGTACGCTTTGTTCGCAATATTAGTGTCTAAATTTTGCAATATTAATGAAGGGGATATGCTATCCTTTCGAATGATGTATAATATGTATCGTTACATAGCGCAAAACGCGAGAAATGTGAGCTTATATCTCTGTTCCTGATTCCCGGTACTCGGATTTTTTGGTTTGTATCTAATTTCTTATTCAACGCTCGCCGTTCCTGGCCAAGTGTACGCTTTGTTCGCAATATTAGTGTCTAAATGTTGCACTATTAATGAAGGGGCTATGCTAACCTTTCGAATGATGTATAATATGTATCGTTACATAGAGCAAAACGCGAGAAATGTGAGCTTATATCTCTGTTCCTGGTTCCTGTTACTCGAAATAGTCATTCTGTTACTCGGAACTCGTTCCTGTTCCTTGTTCCGTTTTGGATAATTTATGATTCACCGCTCGACGTTCCTAGCCCAATTATTCACATAGTTCTCATAAGTATCGTTTCACTGTTGCAATATTCATGTAGTGGAGAGGCCATGTTTTCGACTGGTGTATAAAGAGTATTTTTTGATTGCGTAAAACGCGAGAACATTAAGTTTATATCTCTGTTACTCGGAAAAAGTTTACGTTTTGCTAATTTCCGATTCACAGCTCGATGTTCGTGGCCAGATATACGCATAGTTCTCAATAGTAGTGTTTAAATGTTGTAATATTAAAGAAGGAAGGTTGCATTGCTTTCGAATGATGTATAATATGTATTGTTTCATAGCTTAAAGCGTGAGACATTTGAGCTTTGTTCCTCATTCCTGTTACTCCAAATAGTCGCTGCTTCACCATAAGTTGTTCCTGTTCTTTAAATAATTGTGAAGTGTTTGATTGGAAGGGGGGGGGGGGGGGGGTTGTAACCCGGGGATGGTCGTAAGGGCCAATAGGCCCTTTCCTTCACCCCTCATATTTTTGCCTTTATTGCGTACATAAGAAGAAAAAAGGAGCAATTTTGGACTTTTTTGTTTGTTCACTTTCTTTTATCTTGTGGTGGATGCTTTGAACAGGAAACCGAGAGCTGAGCCTGTGTCTTGACATATACATGTACCGTTCCAGATGTTCTTTCGAATTGGTCTCGTCCTCGTTCCTGTTACTTCAAATTCGTCAATTCGTACCATAATCTGTTCCTATGCCTGGTTTGAGATAACCCCGCCTACTGAATTTTCTTATTGGCTGCGCCATATATCCTATATATAGATATTTGTCCGGGGAATCTAAGATTTCGCCTAAAAGATATCAATCATTTTCACACTTTGTCTGAACTTTATTGCACAAAAAGCATTTTATGCGACAGAAATGAATATAGTGAATGATACTCTTTCCATTTCTGTAAATACTTGGCAGTGACGTTGCGTAATTCGTGAGAAATCTGCGACTTTCTACGAAGAATAAGTTACGTACGTTCTTCGGGGGTGCTAATTTCTGATTCAACGCTCACGTTCCTGGCCAATTGTACGCTTTGTTCGCAAAAGTAATATCTAAATGTTGCAATATTAATGAAGGGGAGATGCTAACCTTTCGAATGATGTATAATATGTATTTTTATATAGCGTAAAACGCGAGTAATATGCGCTTATATCTCTGTTCCTGATTCCTGTTAGTCGGATATTTTCCAGTTTTTAGCTAATTTCTTATTCAACGCTCGCCGTTCCTGGCCAAATGTACGCTTTGTTCGTAAAATTAGTGTCTAAATGTTGCAATATTAATGAAGGGGCTATGCTAACCTTTCGAATGATGTATAATATGTATTTTTACATAGCGTAAAACGCGAGAAATGTGAGCTTATATCTCTGTTCCTGATTCCTGTTAGTCGGATTTTTTCCAGTTTTTAGCTAATTTTCTTATTCAACATTCGCCGTTCCTGGCCAAATGTACGCTTTGTTCGCAATATTAGTGTCTAAATGTTGCAATATTAATGAAGGGGATATGCTAACCTTTCGAATGATGTATAATATGTATTTTTACATTGCGTAAAACGCGTGAAATATGAGCTTATATCTCTGTTCCTGATTCCTGTTAGTCGGATTTTTTCCAGTGTTTAGCTAATTTCTTATTCAACGTTCGCCGTTCCTGGCCAAATGTACGCTTTGTTCGCAATATTAGTGTCTAAATGTTGCAATATTAACGAAGGGGCTATGCTAACCTTTCGAATGATGTATAATATGTATTTTTACATAGCGTAAAACGCGAGAAATGTGAGCTTATATCTCTGTTCCTGATTCCTGTTAGTCGGATATTTTCCAGTTTTTAGCTAATTTCTTATTCAACGCTCGCCGTTCCTGGCCAATTGTACGCTTTGTTCGCAACATTGGTGTCTAATTGGTGCAATATTAATGAAGGGAAGATGCTAACCTTTCGAATGATGTATAATATGTATTTTTACATAGCGTAAAACGCGAGAAATGTGAGCTTATATCTCTGTTCCTGATTCCTGTTAGTCGGATTTTTTTTCCAGTTTTTAGCTAATTTCTTATTCAACGCTCGCCGTTCCTGGTCAAATGTACGCTTTGTTCGCAATATTAGTGTCTAAATGTTGCAATATTAATGATGGGGATATGCTAACCTTTCGAATGATGTATAATATGTATCGTTACATAGCGCAAAACGCGAGAAATGTGAGCTTATATCTCTGTTCCTGATTCCTGTTAGTCGGATTGTTTTCCAGTTTTTAGCTAATTTCTTATTCAACGCTCGCCGTTCCTGGCCAAATGTACACTGTGTTCGCAATACTAGTGTCTAAATGTTGCAATATTAATGAAGGGGATATGCTAACCTTTCGAATGATGTATAATATGTATTTTTACATAGCATAAAACGCGAGAAATGTGAGCTTATATCTCTGTTCCTGATTCCTGTTAGTCGGATTTTTTTCCAGTTTTTAGCTAATTTCTTATTCAACGCTCGCCGTTCCTGGTCAAATGTACGCTTTGTTCGCAATATTAGTGTCTAAATGTTGCAATATTAATGATGGGGATATGCTAACCTTTCGAATGATGTACAATATGTATCGTTACATAGCGCAAAACGCGAGAAATGTGAGCTTATATCTCTGTTCCTGATTCCCGGTACTCGGATTTTTTCGTTTTTATCTAATTTCTTATTCAACGCTCGCCGTTCCTGGCCAAGTGTACGCTTTGTTCGCAATATTAGTGTCTAAATGTTGCACTATTAATGAAGGGGCTATGCTAACCTTTCGAATGATGTATAATATGTATCGTTACATAGAGCAAAACGCGAGAAATGTGAGCTTATATCTCTGTTCCTCGTTCCTGTTACTCGAAATAGTCATTCTGTTACTCGGAACTCGTTCCTGTTCCTCGTTCCGTTCCTGTTACTCGAAATAGTCAATCCCCTTTTGGCTAAGTGTAGTATCTGTTCCGCGCTGGCCGTGAGCAGGGTCGCTATGCTTTGATCGAGCCCTTACGGTGTGATACGTCCCCCACAGGTGGTTTTTGCCACCCGAAGGGACTTCCACTGTTTGGGTTCGCAGCCTGGGGCCGACAAGCGGACCTGACTGACTGACGGACTTCCGCTGCAAAGCGGGGACTGACCCCGACAGGCAATTTGACCATCTCGTAAGGGTGGGTCACCTCTTTCGGGGTGCTCCAGCCGATATGAGTGGTCCGCAATAGCCCCGGGTTTTAAAAAATAAAAAAATCACATTGAACGGATCGCTTTGATCGAGCCCTTATGGTGTGATACGTCCCCCAAAGGTGGTTTTCCCCACCTGAAGGGACTTCCACTGTTTGGGTTCGCAGCCTGTGGCCGACAAGCAGATCTGACTGACTGTCCGCTGCATGCGGGGACTGACCCCGAGGGGCACTTTGACCATGCTCGTAAGGGTGTGTACCTCTGACGGGGTGCTCAGCCGATAAGACTGGTCCGTAAAAGCTCCGGGTTACTTTAAAAAAAACAAACAAATAATCACATTGAACGGGACTTCCACGGTGTGGGTTCGTAGCCTGATGAGGACGAGTGGTCGTGATTGACTGGCGGACTTCCGCTTTAGCGGGGACTGACCCCGATAGGCAATTTGACCATCTCGTAAGGGTGGGTCACCTCTTTCGGGGTGCTCCAGCCGATATGAGTGGTCCGCAATAGCCCCGGGTTAGAAAAAAAAAAAAATTATAATCACATTGAACGACATATTTAATTATGTTTGTGTGTGAATAAAAAAAAAAGAAAAGAAGAAGATTACTTAACGTTTTACTCAACGTTGCTAGGGGCCATAACTGCTGAGCTGTTGAGTACTTCTTGAGTAAAATCTTACTCAACGAGATTTAGAGTGTACGGCACACATCACACTCGTATGGTCGAACACCGGTGTTGGTCCTCTTATGCGTTGTCAGACTCCAGATATGACTGAATTATGTCTGACACACGTCACACTCGTATGGGCAACCCCCGGTGTGGGTCTCTTGTTCGTGATCAGTCTCCAGATATGACTGAATTCCTTCTGACATACGTCAAAGGTTTCTGAAATCGTAAAAAAAAACATTTGTTGAATTATTTAAATTATGTGTAGAAAAAAAAGAAAAAGAGGTAAACTGTACATAATTGTATAAGAATAAATTGCATGTTAAAATTAAAGTATAGAATTGAAATTTGTACCCTTCATGTTTTTAGAGCTTATATGCAGAATGCTGACTTGTTATATCCTATTTATATTTATACCATTACCAATCAACAAAACAGACTCATACAAACTACACACATGCATTTCTTATGTGATTCGGTGAACTATAATAGAAAATAGGTGTGCATTGTGCAGTGGCCAACTTCACTGCATGGCGAATCAATTAAATACTACAGAAAGTATTCTTCAACAAAGCACAGGTATAATGGTATTGTCCATGCATACGAGACGCGAACAGACTGGCCCGACAGACCAGTCGGACTTACTGTTTGCCATTGTATGACGGTTAATATAAACTTGTTTTAATAATAAATTGGCTATTCAACTATGAGGTAAATATTGGATCTTAATTAACCCTTTCTTTATACTAAATAAACTAATTGATGAGTAGTTCCTATGGGAAATGTTCAGATAATAAGTCCAACAAACGTTGGCCGTATTATCTGAACATGTTCCACATAAGAATATGAATAATTCTGCTCTTATCTGTTATTCTGTCTGTTGTCTGCTTTTATTATTATTATACTTCCATGGTGTAACCAAGGAAGTATATTGTTTTTCTACTGAGGTCGTTTTCCGTTTATTTCGAAATACTCAGAAACTGATTGCAGTAGGAACGCGAAATCTCTAGCGAATGTAGGCATCGAAGGTTTACTAAATATAATGTTATAAGGATTTCCGCCCAATGTTTCTTGGCGGAGTTATGGCCCTTTTGCGATTATTTTTCATTGTTATTATTATTATACTTGACACTTTTGTAATCACTATTACTCGAAAAGTACAAGAAGTAGGACACCAAAACTTTGTAAGTATGTTGGGGTACATGAGTTCTAACCATATGGCCCATAACGAATTTGTCCGCGCTTTCACCGAGGAGTTATCTCCCTTTATTTGAAAAAATGTCATTTTATTATCTCGGAAATTATAAGAAGCAGAGCATCGAAAATTAGACCGTATGCACATCTCGATATGCACTACTGCCCACGGGCATAAAAACTTGTGTCCGCGCTTTCCCTGAAGAGTTACCGCCCATAGTTGGCAAACCTGTATTTTATTGTACTCTGTTGTCCTCCCGTATTATTCCAGATAACTGCATTTGGTTTTTGTAGTCGTATTGACCGTTGTCAGCTTAGTCCAAGGAAGAAAATTTGACAGGGTTGGACATATATTTTTACAATAGGATGGGGGTGCCAAATAAAAAAAAAAAAAATTCGTTACGAATCTCGTCTATTTCTGTGTATGGCTTGACTGTGTAAAGCTGATCAAATACCGCGAAAAAAAATTGAAATCTGAGTAGAAATACCAGAGTTGTGGGCCCTCAAATTTGTTTTCGGGGGGACAATCGGGTTGTCGCCCTATCTCCTTTAAAACGGACAATCATTGCAAATAGTGACACACTTCTAAGTATCCAGACTATCTAGTGCTCGGTGTGAGCCAAATTTTGCCAGTGTCGGTTCAGTATTGTGGTTCTGGGGAGGGGTGGTTTATGGTTCAATATTTTATTTAGTCTCCGAATCAGATGAAACTTGGAATATAACATCTACCCTACAAACTTATCACGACGCTGAAAACAGATCTCAGATCCGTTTGAAAATGGCGAAGATTTGGACCCTCAAAGTTTGAACTTGGGCCCATATGCTTTCCAATAACCGAAATGTTTTTCGTCTCCGATTCAGATGAAATGCATTCCATACAATATATGTGAGCAGCAGATCACAAAACTGAAAACAATTTTTAAATCCATTGGAAAATAACGGAGTTACGGGTCTTCAAAATTCGCATTTTGAGCCTGGGTTGACAATTTCCCAATCCCGTCACCCAATTTCGAGGCTGGGGTGGGGTCACTTGCAATCACTTGAGATCAACATAAACATGGTAAGGACGTGATATAATCATCCTACTTCCTATTTTCCGTCCCTAAACTACGATGTTTTCAGCTCAAGATTCGCCCTATTATTATACTTCCATGGTGTAACCAAGGAAGTATATTGTTTTTCTACTGAGGTCGTTTTCCGTTTATTTCGAAATACTCAGAAACTGATTGCAGTAGGAACGCGAAATCTCTAGCGAATGTAGGCATCGAAGGTTTACTAAATATAATGTTATAAGGATTTCCGCCCAATGTTTCTTGGCGGAGTTATGGCCCTTTTGCGATTATTTTTCATTGTTATTATTATTATACTTGACACTTTTGTAATCACTATTACTCGAAAAGTACAAGAAGTAGGACACCAAAACTTTGTAAGTATGTTGGGGTACATGAGTTCTAACCATATGGCCCATAACGAATTTGTCCGCGCTTTCACCGAGGAGTTATCTCCCTTTATTTGAAAAAATGTCATTTTATTATCTCGGAAATTATAAGAAGCAGAGCATCGAAAATTAGACCGTATGCACATCTCGATATGCACTACTGCCCACGGGCATAAAAACTTGTGTCCGCGCTTTCCCTGAAGAGTTACCGCCCATAGTTGGCAAACCTGTATTTTATTGTACTCTGTTGTCCTCCCGTATTATTCCAGATAACTGCATTTGGTTTTTGTAGTCGTATTGACCGTTGTCAGCTTAGTCCAAGGAAGAAAATTTGACAGGGTTGGACATATATTTTTACAATAGGATGGGGGTGCCAAATAAAAAAAAAAAAAATTCGTTACGAATCTCGTCTATTTCTGTGTATGGCTTGACTGTGTAAAGCTGATCAAATACCGCGAAAAAAAATTGAAATCTGAGTAGAAATACCAGAGTTGTGGGCCCTCAAATTTGTTTTCGGGGGGACAATCGGGTTGTCGCCCTATCTCCTTTAAAACGGACAATCATTGCAAATAGTGACACACTTCTAAGTATCCAGACTATCTAGTGCTCGGTGTGAGCCAAATTTTGCCAGTGTCGGTTCAGTATTGTGGTTCTGGGGAGGGGTGGTTTATGGTTCAATATTTTATTTAGTCTCCGAATCAGATGAAACTTGGAATATAACATCTACCCTACAAACTTATCACGACGCTGAAAACAGATCTCAGATCCGTTGGAAAATGGCGGAGATTTGGACACTCAAAGTTTGAACTTGGGCCCATATGCTTTCCAATAACCGAAATGTTTTTCGTCTCCGATTCAGATGAAATGCATTCCATACAATATATGTGAGCAGCAGATCACAAAACTGAAAACAATTTTTAAATCCATTGGAAAATAACGGAGTTACGGGTCTTCAAAATTCGCATTTTGAGCCTGGGTTGACAATTTCCCAATCCCGTCACCCAATTTCGAGGCTGGGGTGGGGTCACTTGCAATCACTTGAGATCAACATAAACATGGTAAGGACGTGATATAATCATCCTACTTCCTATTTTCCGTCCCTAAACTACGATGTTTTCAGCTCAAGATTCGCCCTATTATTATACTTCCATGGTGTAACCAAGGAAGTATATTGTTTTTTTACTGAGGTCGTTTTCCGTTTATTTCGAAATACTCAGAAACTGATTGCAGTAGGAACGCGAAATCTCTAGCGAATGTAGGCATCGAAGGTTTACTAAATATAATGGTATCAGGATTTCCGCCCAATGTTTCTTGGCGGAGTTATGGCCCTTTTGCGATTAATTTTCATTGTTATTATTATTATACTTGACACTTTTGTAATCACTATTACTCGAAAAGTACAAGAAGTAGGACACCAAAACTTGGTAAGTAGGTTGGGGTACATGAGTTCTAACCATATGGCCCATAACGATTTTGTCCGCGCTTTCACCGAGGAGTTATCTCCCTTTATTTGAAAAAATGTCATTTTATTATCTCGGAAATTATAAGAAGCAGAGCATCGAAAATTAGACCGTATGCACATCTCGATATGCACTACTGCCCACGGGCATAAAAACTTGTGTCCGCGCTTTCCCTGAAGAGTTACCGCCCATAGTTGGCAAACCTCTATTTTATTGTACTCTGTTGTCCTCCCGTATTATTCCAGATAACTGCATTTGGTTTTTGTAGTCGTATTGACCGTTGTCAGCTTAGTCCAAGGAAGAACATTTGACAGGGTTGGACATATATTTTTACACCAATGACCACTGATGATATATTTCAACAGCCATTCCTGTTCGGCGCACTGCGTTAATTGTTATATTGGCTAATGGGTAATCACTCAAAACAATGTCGGCTGCCTGTCTTGTCAATCGGCCGTAATTCTGCAGTTTTATCACGATGCGGCTTAAAATTGACATATTTTGAGTCCAAAAAACGCTCTAAATTCATTAGTCTCTTTATCATCTGTATGTGGCACGAGTGAAAATGTATGACTTTATTGCCCGTTTGTTAAGATCGTTGATTGCATATTTCGCATTAATTGGACGAGACGTAATGCAAAGTGTTATAACTTAGGAAGAGTCCGACAACGACGTCGTACGTACGTCCGCTAATCGGAAAATATACACAAACATGTCTTAAAGCGCCGACTAATTCACCACCTGCGTGTATTCAAGAATATGAATCACACCAAAATTAAGCGAATTGTATATGGAATGTGTAGGTATAAGCTGCCATGTATATATCATTCCCAGAATGCTACCATATCTATTAGTGAAATAAAACACCTTAAACTGTTGGGGAAATCGCGATATAGGCCCGCGAGCAAAGAGAGCTTAATGTCATCATACGCTATTTCGCTGTTGCGAAATGGGTGATCGTTCAACGTACCATAATTACGTTATACGACATATATATGTTTGTGTGTGAATAACGATTGTTAACTTGGTATTATGAACTTATGCATGACTGCGAAGACTTGCAATAACATATTAAATGGTAAAATACGCGCATTCATACCCGTATATTCAGAAGAATATCCGTCTAGTTTACAAGCTCGACATGCTATATATGTTTATGGTATACTACCATTTCAACACATCGGCTATTTATCATTTTGCGGGTGAGAAGGCGTATGTTCACTTTGGTGCTATATATGTGCACAGAAAAGGCACCATTACTCGGGAAAGCAACATACTGAAATGCATATAGATGTACGCGAATCAATTACGTTCTCACACAATGCAGTTATCCCAAATCCGCGCTCTTTAAAATAGAATTGCCTTCGCTATGGCTGGCCTACTTCTGATGGTACAGGGTGTTACGCACCTGTCCGACTAAGTCACTTTGAACCCAAAATTTATACAATCTCATACGAGCAGTGAAAAGGTTCGCGATAATAACTAATCCGTACAATTGGTATAAACGTTTGTATCGACATATCGTGCATTCACAGCATTAATTGTTTATCCTCAATGAATATGTTTCTGAATTATATTTAATTCTTGACGCCTGATACAAATGTATAGCGACGTTTTTGTGATCTTTCTAAAACGTTCGCGAGCATGATAGAACTTCAAATAAAATACATTCGCCTATGTCCCATTTTGGTGATCAAAATATTCGTAAAAATATAAATTTAGATTGTAGATCCGTTGCTCACCAGTCACCATGGACAGACTACCTCAAGTGTAAAAACTTTATTCAGCTTCAGGCTCAGAAATGGACTGTCGTATATGCATACCACAAGGAGAACATAATTATAACGTGTAACTCTACCTAAACTACATTCGAATAAGTCAGGTTCATCCATCCCGATATATGTAATTTCGGTAAATTTGTGACACTTTTCAATAGCATTATCCGTCTAAATACGTGTATATATGACTATGTATTTGTGTTTAGTGCTTTTATTTGAGATATGTTTGTCGGCCATTTGGTAATTATTTTATAACTCGAGTCTTTATATTAGGATACAGGTTTATAAATTAAAACCTTCTTTTTGGTACTTTAAATTATGGCAGTAACTGTGATAAAGGTTTTATCGTATATCCACATACATGTAGTACGGTACGCATCCAGAGGGCGTTTTTCTAATTTTCAGATGGAACGATTTACTCGTGACAACGCTATATATAATAAATATGTATACTTATGTAGTCTATCACTAGCCAGTTTTTAGCCCCAAATCCAAACGGGCTGATGTAGGAGCGAGTTTAATGCGGTGGTACATAAGCCGGTATACTGTAGGTATGCCTCTAAAATTTGACCTCTCTAATATAAACGCAACCTGCTCAAGGGAGTGTTTGTGTCGGGTGGGTTCAGATTTGGAAAATTCCACCGAAGATCAAATGGGGAAAATTACTCCGAAAATCATATATTGAGATAAAAACTTTTCGATGAGTGGATGTGATAAGTAGTATCTAAACGCAAGATTAGTACACTTTTTAATTATTTATATTGAACGGTTTAACCCTGGTAGCGTATAACGTTGTGACGGGTGATATATATTACTCAAATTCAAACCCTCTTTTCATGACGCAAATTCAAACGGACTTAGCAAGAAGCAAGGCAAATGCATGAATATGCTCACCGATATACTATATAGGTATGTCCGCTCTACTGTAAAAGTAACCTATTGTCACGATTTGACCTGTCCAAAACACTCCCCGGACAAAAGTTTTCCTAGGTATCAAAATTCGTCGAAATCCGATCGTTTTACTCGATTTGACCTTGAACTGACCATTTCGAAGGTCACTGCCAGGTCGGGGTCACGACTTGACCCGCCAAAAAGACTCCCCGAACAAAAGTACCCATAGGTATCGAATTTCGTGGAAATCCGTGTTTTACCCGATTTGATCTTCGATTGTCCTTTTTGAAGACAAATGTCAGGCCGAGGGTCACGATTCGACCCGTCCAAAACACTCCCTGGACAAAAGTACCCACATTTATCAGATTTCGTCAAAATCCGTCCAGCAGTTATCCCGGCCATAGGTGACAGACAAACAAACAGACAGACAGAAGTACCAAAATATATATTAAATTAAGAAATGTCAATGCAAGTCCACCATTGGATCGTAAGGCACCAATATGCATTCACATGAAGAGGAACACACATATACGCATAACACTCACATGGGATGGGATGGAATACCATGGAAGTATATCTGATTCCATGGAATCTGACCTCTAGTTATTATTATTATTTGGTTACTGTTTACTTATCATCACCTTTGTGAGGTGAGCAATGAGATTTCACAGACCACTGGTCACTATGGTAACGATGCAATCGACCTTTTGGGGTTTCTTCCTTATATGTTACTGTCTTTATATTCGTGATTCTTCTCAGTATATATGCCGTTCCTAACAATGCTGCCTTCTGTAGTTGGTATGGTGCGATACTTGGTGTTACTTGTTTTATCCACTTAGAAATTGTTTGGTAACGTATTATTATTATTATTTTTATTATTATTTATTTATTTAATCCATTCTATGAAGATTTATCAAGCGTATAACAATAATCGATATGAATAGTACCGAGCAGAATTATATTATATTAATTTATTACACTCATATGCGCGATTTCCATTGAAAACACCGTTAATAAAAAATGGTAATGTCATTAGTGAATTATGTCATTTCTCGTTACGTCATTGGCGTTACGTCGCTTACTAATCTAGACTGAATTTTAGGTGGTTAATCTTTCACCACATAGGGATTTTCATAAATTAATTATGTGTGTTTTAATCATATTTGGCGAACCAAATTGATGCAGAAATGTAATAAATAGAGTAATCAAATTAGTTCCGAGAATTGCGTTAAATAATTCACTCGAGGCAAGAGACGTTTAGGTAATACACTGTTGCCTCTCGTGAATTATTTAACGTAATTCTCGGAACCAATTGATTACTCTCTATATTATACACTGGTTATATCTATATATACATGTATACATGTAGACATACATATGAACGCATAATTGTGACGGTGATGACGGTGATCGTGATGATGCTGGTGCTGAAGATGTATAAGACGTATAACAGCAATCGATATGTACATACTTATGAACCAATAGTACTGAATGTGAAGCAATATAGTGAAGGATCTTAATATCAGACACTGGATATATCCACATGCCGCTGGGGAAAATAACAGACATACCAATATATTGTATTGTATTTATTTCAGGCAATATATGCCCATATATAGTCATACATACAACATATAATTACAAATTAAATATAAAGAAGTTGATTCCAATGATTGAATAGATTTGACCGATAGATCAGATCTGAGTTACAAATAGCATTCAAAATACTGTTTAAAGATTTATAAATTCTCACACGAAATCCATACACACCCTTTCGAATCAGCACTGTCAAAGAACACATTCTGTCACCTACAAACATCCCACTCGCACTACATGATCTCTCATAACCCATAAATTTTCTATATGCATTATTATAACAAACTGTAAGTTTTCTATAACAACGTTTGGTATAGTTAATCCAAAGATGAGCGCAATATAATGGAGATACGAACATTTTAAATAAATAAATTTTCACATTAGGCGAACATTTGTAAAACTTTCTAATAAGTATATTTGAGCGTGAGCATATAGACCGATATTGGCGCATAATATCATTATCATCGGAAAATTCTTTGTTGAGTATATGTCCGAGATACTATACCATGCAGTGATAAGGTTCACAAGTCCGATTTTGGGGGAAACACACTTACTATCACATTCCTCAATCCCCATAAAATCGTTCATCTCAGTCACAATATATTTCAATGTGTCTTATTGTCCAATGACAATGACGATCAGTTCTGCATCTCACGGAAATACCTTGGGTGCGCTTAAGACGAAAGCGATGCATTATTTCTAGTTTGGTCGAATTTGAACATGTAAACTCTTAGAATTATTTGTAACCAACTAGTTCTTCGGCTTGTCCCGTAAGTATAGAACCATCTGGTTCTTGGTAGCCATCGTACCAGCTGGAACCAACATAGAATCAAATGAGTCTTTCTTGGTTTCGCATGCTGAATCAATTTGTGAACCAATAGATTCTGAACACGACTTTTGATTACTTGTGTATAGAACCTATTTGGGACCCAAATGATTCTTAGCTCGTAACTAATTTCTAGAACCGATGGTTCTGAAATTTTGTCACGTATTTATAACCAGTAAATTCTGAATATGATTAATGGTTCCACATGACGAAACCAATTTGTAAACCAGTAGGTTCTGAACTAACCAGATGAGTCTTCAATTAGAACCAAATGAAAACACAAAAGAACCAAGTGATTATTTATTGAGACTCCCTGAATAGCAAACGTTTTCTATATGTGAACAAGTGGACCAACTGTGGCTTGAATACTGCTATATTACCAATTACACAACAAATACCTCTTGTATATTGATCCACTGTTGAAGAATTATTTAAACCAAGTTCCATCTGAATATCCAAACACGATTAAGTTGGAGATGCGCATATCAGATTAGATTTATCTCTCTTTGGAGTATCAGAAAAACAGCTATATATGCATGAGAATATGCATTTTTTTACCAGACTGAAATTTCGGGTTTTCGAGTCAACAGACTGAACAGTACAAAGTATAATATAACAACTGTTAACATAACTACATGTATGTCTGTTGTTCGGTATTGTTGTGAGTATATTTATTGGTAATAAAATAATTTGGATACTAAATCGGCTTTTGGTGAAATCCCGTTGTTGTTGTTGTTGTAACTGGATGATACGGTGACCATCGAATCGGAGTATGTGTCTTTAAAACATGCCAATAATTGAATGGAATGAGTAACATGCACTATTTAGCCAACATTAGTCACAAATATGAGCCATATAGATAACAATACATCATATAGATGTTAATTTAATTTCGTGTGTGAACCGATAAATAATTGGCGAACCGAAGCGTTGTTTTCTTCTAACAACCTTCAGACTTAATTATGTTCATGTTTCCTACATTGTTTGTCGTTGTCAAACTCATATGCATCTATTCTGACACAAATGGTCACTTTCTTATTCTGAGGAAAAGACTTATCCCCGTTTTTAACATGTGTTGTATAATTATATCAATTGATTACACTAACGGGACTATATGTATTTATAAATTTCCAACTTGCATGGCCACATAGACGTGCATATTGTTATATTATTGATTTGTCAGACAGGCCTTGAATGACTGACATCGATGTTCGCCCACTGCATGTGGCGGTGGGCGGACAATGGTGAACTTCCCTTCTATTCTGGCTAACCGATTCTTTACCAAGTAGTTCGCGTGCTGATTACTGCCTTTATAGTCGATGTATACTAAAAAAACCCACTTTAATGATTGGCTTCAATGCATGTATGTTGCATGTACATGAATAATACAGAACATAAATAGCTGAATATAGAGTTTTAATTTATATACGAGTTCTATAATTATATAGCGTGCCGTACGCATAGTTAAATTACACATGATCTGTGTGGTGAGCATAATACGTAACTAATTAATTTCAATTAATTCCCGGTAATAACACCGATCTATATCGATTATATATAGAAAAATAACTAATTTGAGTAGAAGAAGAGAAGAATAGATGTCTCGTTGGATTCACATCTAAAAATAGAATCTTTGGGTCTAAAATTGGTTGTGGATGCCTCGTTAGATTCACATCTAAAAATAGAATCTTTGGGGTCTAAAATTGGTTGTGGGTGTCTCGTTACCTTCACATCTAAAAATAGAATCTTTGGGTCTAAAATTGGTTGTGGGTGTCTCGTTCGCCTCACATCTCAAAATAGAATCTTTGGGTCTAAAATTGGTTGTACTAAAATATTCACAAAAACCCCAAACTTCCAAAATATCAAAACTTCCAAAAAAAAATTTCAAAACCCAAAACTTCCAAAATTTCAAAAACTTCCAAAATTTCAAAAACTTTCAAATATTTCAAAAATTTCAAAAACTTCCAAAATTTCCAGAATTTCCAAAACTTCCAAAATTTCAAAAACTTCCAAAATTTCAAAAACTTACAAAATTTCCAAAACTCCAAAAACTTCCAAAACTTCCAAAATTTCCAAAATTTCAAAAACTTCAAAAATTTCCAAAACTTCCAAAATTTCAATATAATGAAGATGACGAGCAACCAATTTTCGACTGGCCTGAGGCATTACGTTATGGAATGAATAACGACAGCGGATCAGAATGCATACATATAGTACGTCACTTGGACATTTTATCAGTTTATCACGTGATCACTAAATGTGGCAATCGGGTATCCACCGATGCCTGCAATGTATTATTTATAATAATTGGACTCATTGATCTCACGTAAATAATACTCTTAGTTGTTCCAATAAAATAGTTATCAAATTCGATTACCAATAGATTTGACTGTGGAATGTAATGACCTTTAACTTATTTATCGATCTAAAGGGACACTCATTATGAATGAATGTTAACAATACAAGCGCACGAATGAAGAGCGTTGAACATATACGAAATTACTACACGAATGAATTGAACCTTGAAATTTATATTTCACATCTTACCAACAACAGCTACAGACATAATCATAGTATTATACTGTCTTGCATGTACACACACTATGACATCATTAAAGGCGGAAATCCACTCACGGTGTGACAACAGATACGGACATAGGCATAGTGTTATACAGTCTTCTATGTACCCACGCTATGACACCATTAACGTACATTGGATGTTAGGTCTATGACTCTTGAGTATGCACCAATCAATGAGCAAATGAGCAATAAAAATGAGCAAATGAGCAAAAAAATGAGCAAATGAGCAATAAAATGAGCAAATGAGCAAGAAAATGAGCAAATGAGCAAGAAAATGAGCAAATGAGCAAGAAAATGAGCAAATGAGCAAGAAAATGAGCAAAAATGAGCAATAAAAATGAGCAAATGAGCAATAAAAATGAGCAAATGAGCAAAAAAAATGAGCAAATGAGCAAGAAAATGAGCAAATGAGCAATAAAAATGAGCAAATGAGCAAGAAAATGAGCAAATGAGCAAGAAAATGAGCAAATGAGCAATAAAAATAAGCAAATGAGCAATAAAAATGAGCAAATGAGCAAAAAAATGAGCAAATGAGCAAGAAAATGAGCAAATGAGCAAGAAAATGAGCAAATGAGCAATAAAAATGAGCAAATGAGCAATAAAAATGAGCAAATGAGCAATAAAAATGAGCAAATGAGCAAAAAAATGAGCAAATGAGCAAAAAAATGAGCAAATGAGCAAAAAAATGAGATGTAACATTATATCACTGTTATTGTATCAATTGATAGGTTCAGACAAGTTCGATGTTTAGAAAAGAAAAGTTACCTATAATTCTGCTGTGGTTAAGCAGTCCATTATTTAGGGCATACCTGTATGTAGGCCTATCAGTGGATGAATAGTCTGTCGGAGAAGTACTGTGTAGACAGGTCTTGACGGTAAGAGAGTCAGAAGAGAAGTGAAGGCTCGGCTATTAAAACATAGTAATGCGATAGCGAACATCAAACGAGTCTGCGCACGCATATCTGTCAAAAGGATACAATAGCAGTCATTGGTCAATTTATCCCCGGTGTCAGCTCAGTACCCAATCGGGACGAAGCCGAAGGTCAACTCATTTTTTTTTGCTCATTATAGTACGTCACTTGGACATTTTATCAGTTTATCACGTGATCACTAAATGTGGCAATCGGGTATCCACCGATGCCTGCAATTTATTATTTATAATAATTGGACTCATTGATCTCACGTAAATAATACTCTTAGTTGTTCCAATAAAATAGTTATCAAATTCGATCACCAATAGATTTGACTGTGGAATATAATGACCTTTAACTTATTTATCGATCTATGTTAGAACATGGTCTTAACAAAAAACTTGACCATAACAAAAATTACCTTACATTTATGCATGAATCTAATTAGACCATACGTAAATATTGTCAGCTTATCGTCTGATGAGCAAATCCGATGTTTATCAAAAATAGTACAACTTCCAGTTGGTAATTACTCTTACGAATGAAGAGCGTTCAACATATACGAAATTACTACACGAATGAACTGAAATTTATATTTTCACATCTTACCAACAACAGATACAGACATAGTCATAGTGTTATACTATCTTACATGTACCCATGCTATGACATCATTCGAAGGGGCAATACACTCAAGGAGTTAAAGTGACACGAAACAAGGGACGTGATGTAATATTGGTGTTTGAATCTTAAAGGAACACAAGACACTCTAAAGGGGCACTCATTATGAATGAATGTTAACAATACAAGCACACGAATGAAGAGCGTTGAACATATACAAAATTACTACACGAATGAATTGAACCTTGAAATTTATATTTCACATCTTACCAACAACAGCTACAGGCATTATCATAGGGTTATACTGTCTTGCATATACACACGCTATGACATCATTAAAGGCGGACAATCCACTCACGATGTGACAACAGATACAGACATAGGCATAGTGTTATACAGTCTTCTATGTACCAATGCTATGACATAATTAAAGGGGGATAATACACGCACGGTGTGGAATGTTAAAGTGACACGCGGTAAGGGACGTGATGTAATATTGGTGAAACCCCCTCCCCACTTATAGATATATAACGAAGACGAGAATAACATGTTGATGAAGTTTATTGAAATTTAATCATTGTCTGAATCTTCGACCGTTAGATTTACTTCTAAGAGTTTCTTGAATTTTCTCATCGCTTCATCTGCAGCCCATTCATTATTATATCCGTGTTTGGTCAGTTTGACCATTTTCTTCATGATCATGGTATGTATACGTGATGTTTTCAATCGATACTGGTATTCTATTAATCGTCTATAACTTTTGAGAAACAGAGCAAACTCTGTGTCGATGGTATCCTCTTTTCCCGACATGCTCTCATCTCCCGAAATGCTCTCTTCTTCTTTCACATCATTGGTGACGCGTTTCATCATACTTTTGAATGTGTCCATCTCGTTGACACATCGCGCAGCTTTCTTAAGACCGAATACCGTTCTACTACCGACGCCATTACCATCTTCTGAATCTGATAGCGTTCCACGTTCATCTTCATCTGAATCTAGAACCGCTTCGTCAGATTCATCGGTATCTTCTCCGAAGAGAGTTGGTTTTGTCTCGGACATAACTCCGTGTTTAATCTGTTTATGTCTTTGTAGATTGTAGTTCGTCGATAAAATAATGCCACATAAATCACACCCGTGCATTATCGCGAATTATTGGAAGAACCATCACTCTTATAAGTAGCGATAAAAAGAGAGAATAAGGTGTGGTATACAACCGTCGCTCTAAGAGTACGTTCGTCCCGGGGGGGGGGGGGGGGGGGGCTAGGGTATAGATATTTGACCGCCGGTGATTCAATTAATGCCAATTTATCAGTATGGTACTCTATGTATTCATTCATGATTTGGCTAATCGTATGACACTGATCTTTTCATTTTCTTCTTATTATTAGACAAACCTCCATCAGACACTCTCTTGTTGGTTTGTTTGGACGCTTTACGAGTGTTTGTCAACTTATTTGCTGCAACTTCAGCCTTAGCCATTTCAATCGCTTGAGCGATGGGTGTCACCACGTTAATAATTGGTTTTAGAACGTCTTCTTCACTATCACTATTTTTAGTTCTGTCAATAAAGTATCGACCCTGATTATCTGGTATTAACTTCCCATCAACCATATCTCTGAAATGTTTTCGCCACATTTCAAGATCTGCTGGAATATACGGGATCGACATGTTTCTTCAAAATGTACAAGTCACTCTTTTTTCTGCATTTTATTTTAGAAAGTTTATCGCCTCTTATAAAAATCGATTATTGCATCTAAAAATAGAATCTTTGGGTCTAAAATTGGTTGTACTAAAATATTCCCAAAAACCCAAAACTTCAAAAATTTCAAAAAACTTCAAAAATTTCAAAAAACTTCAAAAATTTCAAAAACTTCAAAAATTTCAAAAATTTCAAAAACTTCAAAAAACTTCAAAAATTTCAAAAACTTCAAAAATAAGACCCCGCCGGCGGCGGACCCCGGCGGGGCGGCGGGGTCTTATTTTTGAAGTTTTTGAAATTTTTGAAGTTTTTTGAAGTTTTTGAAATTTTTGAAATTTTTGAAGTTTTTGAAATTTTTGAAGTTTTTTGTTTTTAACATTAAATGTTTTTTGTTTTTAACATTCACTTTAACATTCCACACCGTGCGTGTATTATCCCCCTTTAATTATGTCATAGCATTGGTACATAGAAGACTGTATAACACTATGCCTATGTCTGTATATGTTGTCGCATCGTGAGTGGATTGTCCGCCGATTCAAAAGTTTTTGAAGTTTTTTGAATCACCGGCGGTCAAATATCTATACCCTAGCCCCCCCCGGGACGAACGTACTCTTAGAGCGACGGTTGTATACCACACCTTATTCTCTCTTTTCATCGCTACTTATAAGAGTGATGGTTCTTCCAATAATTCGCGATAATGCACGGGTGTGATTTATGTGGCATTATTTTATCGACGAACTACAATCTACAAAGACATAAACAGATTAAACACGGAGTTATGTCCGAGACAAAACCAACTCTCTTCGGAGAAGATACCGATGAATCTGACGAAGCGGTTCTAGATTCAGATGAAGATGAACGTGGAACGCTATCAGATTCAGAAGATGGTAATGGCGTCGGTAGTAGAACGGTATTCGGTCTTAAGAAAGCTGCGCGATGTGTCAACGAGATGGACACATTCAAAAGTATGATGAAACGCGTCACCAATGATGTGAAAGAAGAAGAGAGCATTTCGGGAGATGAGAGCATGTCGGGAAAAGAGGATACCATCGACACAGAGTTTGCTCTGTTTCTCAAAAGTTATAGACGATTAATAGAATACCAGTATCGATTGAAAACATCACGTATACATACCATGATCATGAAGAAAATGGTCAAACTGACCAAACACGGATATAATAATGAATGGGCTGCAGATGAAGCGATGAGAAAATTCAAGAAACTCTTAGAAGTAAATCTAACGGTCGAAGATTCAGACAATGATTAAATTTCAATAAACTTCATCAACATGTTCATGTTATTCTCGTCTTCGTTATATATCTATAAGTGGGGAGGGGGTTTCACCAATATTACATCACGTCCCTTACCGCGTGTCACTTTAACATTCCACACCGTGCGTGTATTATCCCCCTTTAATTATGTCATAGCATTGGTACATAGAAGACTGTATAACACTATGCCTATGTCTGTATCTGTTGTCGCATCGTGAGTGGATTGTCCGCCTTTAATGATGTCATAGCGTGTGTATATGCAAGACAGTATAACCCTATGATAATGCCTGTAGCTGTTGTTGGTAAGATGTGAAATATAAATTTCAAGGTTCAATTCATTCGTGTAGTAATTTTGTATATGTTCAACGCTCTTCATTCGTGTGCTTGTATTGTTAACATTCATTCATAATGAGTGCCCCTTTAGAGTGTCTTGTGTTCCTTTAAGATTCAAACACCAATATTACATCACGTCCCTTGTTTCGTGTCACTTTAACTCCTTGAGTGTATTGCCCCTTCGAATGATGTCATAGCATGGGTACATGTAAGATAGTATAACACTATGACTATGTCTGTATCTGTTGTTGGTAAGATGTGAAAATATAAATTTCAGTTCATTCGTGTAGTAATTTCGTATATGTTCAACGCTCTTCATTCGTAAGAGTAATTACCAACTGGAAGTTGTACTATTTTTGATAAACATCGGATTTGCTCATCAGACGATAAGCTGACAATATTTACGTATGGTCTAATTAGATTCATGCATAAATGTAAGGTAATTTTTGTTATGGTCAAGTTTTTTGTTAAGACCATGTTCTAACATAGATCGATAAATAAGTTAAAGGTCATTATATTCCACAGTCAAATCTATTGGTGATCGAATTTGATAACTATTTTATTGGAACAACTAAGAGTATTATTTACGTGAGATCAATGAGTCCAATTATTATAAATAATAAATTGCAGGCATCGGTGGATACCCGATTGCCACATTTAGTGATCACGTGATAAACTGATAAAATGTCCAAGTGACGTACTATAATGAGCAAAAAAAAATGAGTTGACCTTCGGCTTCGTCCCGATTGGGTACTGAGCTGACACCGGGGATAAATTGACCAATGACTGCTATTGTATCCTTTTGACAGATATGCGTGCGCAGACTCGTTTGATGTTCGCTATCGCATTACTATGTTTTAATAGCCGAGCCTTCACTTCTCTTCTGACTCTCTTACCGTCAAGACCTGTCTACACAGTACTTCTCCGACAGACTATTCATCCACTGATAGGCCTACATACAGGTATGCCCTAAATAATGGACTGCTTAACCACAGCAGAATTATAGGTAACTTTTCTTTTCTAAACATCGAACTTGTCTGAACCTATCAATTGATACAATAACAGTGATATAATGTTACATCTCATTTTTTTGCTCATTTGCTCATTTTTTTGCTCATTTGCTCATTTTTTTGCTCATTTGCTCATTTTTATTGCTCATTTGCTCATTGTTATTGCTCATTTGCTCATTTTCTTGCTCATTTGCTCATTTTCTTGCTCATTTGCTCATTTTTTTGCTCATTTGCTCTTTTTTTTTGCTCATTTGCTCATTTTTTTGCTCATTTGCTTATTTTTTTGCTCATTTGCTCATTTTTATTGCTCATTTGCTCATTTTCTTGCTCATTTGCTCATTTTCTTGCTCATTTGCTCATTTTCTTGCTCATTTGCTCATTTTCTTGCTCATTTGCTCATTTTATTGCTCATTTGCTCATTTTTTTGCTCATTTGCTCATTTTTATTGCTCATTTGCTCATTGATTGGTGCATACTCAAGAGTCATAGACCTAACATCCAATGTACGTTAATGGTGTCATAGCGTGGGTACATAGAAGACTGTATAACACTATGCCTATGTCCGTATCTGTTGTCACACCGTGAGTGGATTGTCCGCCTTTAACGATGTCATAGTGTGTGTACATGCAAGACAGTATAATACTATGATTATGTCTGTAGCTGTTGTTGGTAAGATGTGAAATATAAATTTCAAGGTTCAATTCATTCGTGTAGTAATTTCGTATATGTTCAACGCTCTTCATTCGTGCGCTTGTATTGTTAACATTCATTCATAATGAGTGTCCCTTTAGATCGATAAATAAGTTAAAGGTCATTACATTCCACAGTCAAATCTATTGGTGATCGAATTTGATAACTATTTTATTGGAACAACTAAGAGTATTATTTACGTGAGATCAATGAGTCCAATTATTATAAATAATACATTGCAGGCATCGGTGGATACCCGATTGCCACATTTAGTGATCACGTGATAAACTGATAAAATGTCCAAGTGACGTACTATATGTATGCATTCTGATCCGCTGTCGTTATTCATTCCATAACGTAATGCCTCAGGCCAGTCGAAAATTGGTTGCTCGTCATCTTCATTATATTGAAATTTTGGAAGTTTTTGAAATTTTTGAAATTTTGGAAGTTTTGGAAATTTTTGGAGTTTTGGAAATTTTGGAAGTTTTGGAAATTTTGGAAATTTTGGAAGTTTTGGAAATTTTTGGAGTTTTGGAAATTTTGTAAGTTTTTGAAATTTTGGAAGTTTTTGAAATTTTGGAAGTTTTGGAAATTCTGGAAATTTTGGAAGTTTTTGAAATTTTTGAAATATTTGAAAGTTTTTGAAATTTTGGAAGTTTTGGGTTTTGAATTTTTTTTTTGGAAGTTTTGATATATTGGAAGTTTGGGGTTTTTGTGAATATTTTAGTACAACCAATTTTAGACCCAAAGATTCTATTTTGAGATGTGAGGCGAACGAGACACCCACAACCAATTTTAGACCCAAAGATTCTATTTTTAGATGTGAAGGTAACGAGACACCCACAACCAATTTTAGACCCCAAAGATTCTATTTTTAGATGTGAATCTAACGAGGCATCCACAACCAATTTTAGACCCAAAGATTCTATTTTTAGATGTGAATCCAACGAGACATCTATTCTTCTAAGAAGTATTCTGTAAATGTTCAGGTTAATAGGTTATCTTATAATCAAAGTTAATAATTTGATATAAATTTAATTTATGGCTGGAGCCATAAATTAAATTACGAAGACGTAATAAAATTAATTGACGGATAGTGGATTGGGTAACGCGTGGCACACATTATCTTGTACAAAATTATATATGTTGATACACTCAAGCCACTCACTGACTAGTGACTATACAATAACTTAAATGGGTATATGGGACTAGTATGCAAATACTATAACATTTATTTGATACATTTACTTGAAAACTGTACAAACACTACTCGACAATTTGTATTTTCGCATTTCGGCTAATCTGCCATCCGTAACATTACTTCGTACTCAACAGACTTTCAAATACTGGAAATATGTTACCTTATTTTACGACTCAGATACTATAAAAACCAACACCAACATTTGAGTACAGTATATCCCTTTAATTTTACATGCATTTAAAACCTATGCATCATGTTTTAGAGCAGGGCCAAATAAAAAAGAGCTCTAGTTGAGATGCCCCTACCTACGATAGAGCTGAAACCAATTTTTTTTGGAAAACGTATACATATGTGGTTCACGAAAAATGATAGTTAATGGAATCACTGGTGGCTTTGGTTAAATCGATGATGAATGATACCCACCGTAACTTTTTCCAGAAGTTGGCGATTTTGGTAAAGCGAGACTTGTGGCTAAGTCCTGACTTATTTTTCATCAGTTTTGGTGTTAAAAATGATTAAATCATACCATATATCTCTACCTGAAAGAAAATAATTGTTGTTTAATTTGGATTTTCCTGCCATTTGGAGCCGAAAAATATATTTTTGCTGACAAATCGCTCTTTTTCACGGAAATATTTCTTTGCAAACATTATCATTCAAACGAATATCACAATAATGCCAAACTATTTAATCCATATGGTGAAGTAGTTATCTGAGAATAATTTGCAGAAAGAAGTTGACATAAAGTTTGAATTGTTTGCGAGATGTTGATTTTTAGATACCCCTCCCCAAAATACGTTTTTCGTCGAAAAATTATATATTTTTATAACAACTTTACAAAATTTCCTAATTGATATTTTAATGAGATGAAAGTTATCACGCCCTGTAATCGTCTTCCGCCAGTCCGGATGATAAACTCAGTTCGGAGGATAAAAAGTGTCAACATTCAGCCACATGACTATACGTCATCAAAAGCTCTTGCCCCGCAAGGGACGCTTACACTGTCGATCAGGCATAGATTTGAAGACACAATATTATTTTACTCTAATTAGTATTTATCTTTTCTTTTATTTTAACCATTTTTATAATCATGACGTCGGCGTGTTTTGTCAAATTTCCAGTTTCAGTGCACCATTGGCAATATGTTTGAGCAAATTAGCTCAACTGACTGATATTTATGTGATACAACATTTACTAAATACGTTTGAAATGAATCCACATATCTGCAATCCTGTATGGTTAACTTGGGCGGTTTTATCAAGCAGCTGCGAAAATGTATGACTAAGATAGTACGGAGCAATATTTTTCCAAGCCAACAGTCGGTACGGAGAAGAGATAACGTTTATTTGGATGCAAGTTTTCAACGTATCTGGAAAAAATACAAGATCGCGTGTTTATAAATAGTACCAAGCTGTCAAATATCACCAAACAGTGATATATTAATATAAAAATATCATATTATCAATGAAAAACGTCGACATACAGTGTATTTATAAAGAGTTCTCACTTACTGTGCGTCAATTATCGCTACAAAATGTTTATGTCATGTTAATTTTGCAATGCATCTGTAAAAAAGAAAACGTCGATTTGTCTCTGTCATTGGTATACAACTATGGAGCACACAAAGTACAAACGATGTGCACAGTCGTCTATTATTCGGAGTATACTACTTGGGAAACATGTTAGAAATTTCCAACCCACGTACGATGGGGAACAAATGGAATTTCACATATATACTTGGATATTCGGTATGGTCCAAGGGGGTGTGCAGTCAGGGGGGGGGGGCGGAAAAAAATTACAGGATACAAGGACCGGGTGGGTGGGTGTCCCCGAGCCCGGAATGCAGATTTTTTCTGATGTCATGCAATTTTTTTCCAAAGATAATTTCTAAGACAAATTGCAGCTTCAAAATGAATTGAAACAATCAGATTCATATAATAGTGCATGCTATAGCCTTATACAAGTGAGGGGGGGGGGCTCTATATTTTAATTATTTGTCCACAATTTCTCCCTTTAACAGTTGAAACCATGGGGTGGGTCCGGTTTTGGTCGAGGACAAAAATTGCAATGAAAAAATAAATCCTTTCTCATCTTTTCTCATAGTTTATCATGGCTTTTTAAACTTATTATACATAGAGGATACCTGCGTGTTTTGAGTGAATACCGGAAGTATCTCATGAGTGGTCACAGTGAGATACTGGAATCATCACGAGTGGCCTTTAGGCCACGAGTGATGATTCCAGTATCTCACTGGGACCACGAATGAGGTAATTCCGGTATTCACTCAAAACACGAAGGTTTTCTTTTTATTATATGCGCTATTTACTAAAATAGATCGAGGAATTAATTCAAAATCGAACTGATTCCGATTCACATCGGCAATACAATTTCTGCACAACAAACAGAGAGACCACGTGGTTCAATAAAATACTGTCGATAGCTCAGAATGCACAGGCTTCAAATGTGCGTAATATATCAGATAACATTATTTCAAATATACCAACTTACTTGCTTGTGTACTATTAGCAATGTGGCCAGCTGTCAAAAAGCCGAAAAACCGTTGGCCTCATTTGTTTATATTAATGACTAACAGGGTTACCCGGCGTTGCTCGGGTTAAATGTAGGTGATACAATCTGCTGTGTTGTGTGGACATGCATGTGGTGAGAATATAGAATAGTCTTGATCAATATGTTTTAAAGAAATGCCCTGTTGCTCATCTCTCCATTGTGTTGAAGTGGCCAATTATTTTCAGTTTAAAAATAAACGTTGCTATATATATCAGCTACATGTAAGCGACACAGAGCGAGGTTTTAAGTCGTTATGTTAGGCTATGGGTCTGATCAAAAACTGAATATCTGTATCGTGTGATATACCCTTGTCAGCTTCCAGTATTGGAGGATCCTGGACAGTCATGTGCTACTGTTTTATTTTATCTCAGAAGAAACTATATTTGACTGTACTGTAACCGCTATTGCGAATGGGTCTTCGACGCATTTCCATCTCTCTTGACAAATTGTATCTATCTTGAGGAAAATATCTTGAATGGGACAGACTCAATATATTGTGTTATAATACATTACCCAGTCTAACATGCCATCCTCTGGCGATTCAAGGTCCCTCATTTTGCAAGAATATATGCATCTCTTAAATATAATGATAAGTATACTTATAATGTTTTCTTCTATGTATCTGTTTTGCAAAGTCACCGTATGAATGTCCTGACTCCCGTCCCCATTCAAATGGCAGTTGAGAAGATGTATTTGTTCATTAGTGACTTAATTGGGTCACCACATGTCGAGGCTGTGCAATTTATATGGAGATAACTTTATACAACTTTTGTTGATATTGGTGACTAAAACATTCTCACCAATGCATGTTACATGTCTAGCGTGCCTTCTTGGTGGAAATTAGTTCCAATCATATTTGTATAAACTTTGGTGCTCATCCCCTCCACATCAATGACTCGAACACATATATAAACCACATCCATTAGATTCCTGATATCACGGAGATGATTACGTATATGTGTGGTGGTAACTAAACAAATTATTATAAAATTTAGTGCCTCCTCCATCTCTCACCCATCTCACACTATTAAATTCCAACAGTCGCAAATGTGGGCATGAACCTTTGCGTATTCAACACCTTGGGTCCACACAATTTGATTCCTCGTATCATTGGAGAATAATGTGAATGAATTTGGTTGAAATTTGCGCTAAATCTATTTCTATAGATGTTGTCCCTCCCCGCCATATCCTTGACTCAAGTGGGGCCAATATGACATCTCTACTCATTATGAAGATGAATATATATATAATTGGTGGAAATCGGAGACAAACAAATTCGTATCAAATATAGTGCCCCCATCTCTTAAACAAACGTCGCCAAATTGGCGTATTTTAACCACATGATTAGACTCCTGATATCATGGAGATGATTATGTATAAGTTTGTTGGAGAAGAATTTGCATCCATCTGGTGGAAATCGGCGCTGAAAACAGTTTTATCAATTTTGGCGTCCCTCACCATTCATTGCACCCCTGACTTTAATGGCACCACTTTTGCCATCTTTAAATAACACTTTAAATGCCACTTTTGACATGTTTAAATCACACGCCACTTATGACAACACCGTTCCGCTCCTGGTGTCATGAAGATGATAATGTATAAGTTTGGTGATAATCGGCGACCAAATACATTCTTATCAAATTAAGTGCCCCCCCCCATCTTCCGTTTAAACGGCACCAACTTAGCGTCTTCGCATCACACGATTATATTTCTCGTGTGTATCAATTTGGTTGAATTCGGCGCAAAAAAGTTTGATAAATTTTGGTGCCCCTCTCCCCTTCCGTGCACCCCTGACTCAAAAGGCGCCACTTTTTCATCTTTACATCACACGATAATATTCCTCGAATCACGGAGAAGAATGTGTATCAATTTGGTGGAAATCGGCCTTAAAAAGTTTTATCAATTTTGTTGCCCCTCTCCCATTCCGTGCACCCCTGACTCAAATGGCGCCAATTTTGCCACATTTAAATCACACGATTAGATTTCTCATATCATGGAAAAGAATGGGTATCAATTTGGTGGAATTCGGCCTTAAAAGTTGTTATCAATTTTGGTGCCCCTCTCCCTTCCGTGCACCCCTGACTCAAATTGCGCCACTTTTGCCATCTTGAAATCACACGATTAGATTCCTCGTTTCATGGAGAAGAATGTGTATCAATTTTGTGGAAATCTGCAGTAAACAGGTTTATCAATTCTTGTGTCCCCTCTCCCCTTCCGTGCACCCCTGACTAAAATGGCGCAACTTTTGACGTATATAAATCACACCATTATATTCGTCATATCATAGAGATGATTATGTACAAGAAAACTAAGATGCATGCATCAGGTCAGCCATGAACTATTTAGCATAGAATAATTCAGTTCGGTTGCAGTTTCACAACGTTACAACTGACATACGATTACACAAGATGAACCTTGAATGTGGAACTATGTAAGAGTGAATATTAATGTTCTAAATCCCATGTTTCACCTTTAGTGGTAATGGGGTCGTACTTTATTAACACGCAAGTAGTGTAATTAAGTACGGGTAATTAGAAGTAACAAATCGTTTAGTTTCTATCGTATCGGCTAAAAGGGGTGAGCAGATTGCTGATGATGAATGCTCTCGTTAGCTGCCAATATAATGTGCATATTTGCCCCGTTACGTTTATACACTGTAGCATTGGCGGGCCAGAGTGTGTTGACATGTTAAGCGTTTGGTTCATTAATAACAGATCAGCAGGGATTTGTCGTGATAACGTATGCGTGGAAATATGCTACCTAAACGGTTAAATTAACGGTTGATCTATTACACCACCGTGTATACTCGGTTTAAATAGGTATATTATATAGGGACGTGTGCTCAATTTTGGTGCGGACCGATGATAGAAAAAAAATCAGAGGTAAATGTCGGCGGGCGGGAGGGCCATTTTTTCAATAATTTTTAAAGAAATTGAACAGTTGCAGCAGCAGCAGCAAAAAAAGGGTGTACAATTGGCAAATGATGAGGGGCGGCGTGACGTGTAACTAGGATTGAAATTAGATATGCAATTTGGAGATTATTGGATGAGGGATGTTATATTAATTATATTAAAGGGACGAGGGGGCTTAGTTGTCGAAAATATTCATATTTGTTCCAAACACCGTAAACAGAAAAATATTAAAACGCATACATTTTGGTTCAAATATACGATCACTATCGCGTGCTCACATAAAGACCTACTAAATTTTACCTAAACAAGAGTCTGATTGTGTTATAGAAGGCAGCACAATGCTACTGGCTAATCACACACAAATGGTATAAACGCTCTTTATTATTTCCAAATAAGGAATTGAGCAACAAAGAACGCTCTTTTAATTATGTTTACCATCATAATATAAAGAAACACCAAGAAAGTAACTTTTTATGCTTTGTTTACATAACAATCGTCAAATTTACGACAATAACATACTGTTTATGAGATATTTCTCATTTGTATATTAACAAAGTATGTCTATAGCGGTTTTTGGCAGGTGGAAATATGTTCACAGGATACCCACCAAGGCCTTCCGTACCTTTAAGGTATACTGCAACTTTTTTTCTTGTCAATAGCAGAATACATAATGCTATTAAGAAGTGACTCAAAACACAGAACATTTTTTTTAATTATAAGTATTGAGCAGTGAGAAATATTTGAGTCGAGGAAACCAGTAACGAAAGGCGATATTAACATGATTTCTGTCAGCGAATAATTGTTTACGTTCCAGTGAATATTAAAACTTACTGAAAACAAACTGCTAATGGGTGCCAGACTTTCATAAACACAAATTATGTATTAATGGTGTAACGACATATTTCGTTCTTAATTGTCTAAAAAAAAAAATAGGGGATGGGGATGTTTGGATCTCTAGTTTAACGACATTTTTCGGTCTTTGTAGTTTAACGACATTTTTCGGTCTTTAATAGTTTAATGACATTTTTCGGTCTTTATAATATATCAAGATATAGGGGGTATTTGGATCTCTAGTTTAACGACATTTTTCGGTCTTTATAGTTTAACGACATTCTCGGTCTTTAATATTTCAAGATATAGGGGCCCTTAGTGGGTATTTGGATCTCTAGTTTAACGACATTTTTCGGTCTTTGATAGCAAAATGGAAGAAGTACATCTTTGGAAAGATGTGGTGGCCCTAAAAAGGAAAGTTGTTTGGTGATCTTGAAATGCAGTTTTTCTGAACAGTCTTCCTTGATTAAAGTGACGTGAAACACTCCGGCAGACAACGGGCAGAGTGATCAAATAGAAATTAAGAATAATCTTTCTCAAAGTAGTTATTTGTTACGAATATTAATCTAAATGGATGATACACAACGTCATTCTTATATATTAGTTAAATGCAATGACTCTCGATGGCGAAATCATTTTTGTTTAATTATAGCCGATAGTTGCGCCCCGAATCGAGATGTAAATATTTACAATTTGGAGTAGTTCAGACGATGTTCTCTATGAAGTGGTGTGGTAGATTGTTTTGGAAATTTTCAGTGATGTTAGTAGAATGATAACATTCCCCAGTTTGGCAAAGTGCCTGAGCACTAACTTATCAATTTCTCGCACCCGAAAAAGTCCGTAACAAGTCCATACTATGTCTTTAAGCATATATATAAATCTCCAAAAACCAAAATTCTAAAGCATTAAACGATTTCTTGAAATGCAGTTTTTCTGAACAGTCTTCCTTGATTAAAGTGATGTGAAACACTCCGGCAGACACCGGGCAGAGTGATCAAATAGAAATTAAGAAAAATCTTTCTCAAAGTAGTTATTCGTTACGAATATTAATCCAAATGGATGATACACAACGTCATTCTTATATATTAGTTAAATGCAATGACTCTCGATGGTGAAATCATTTTTGTTTAATTATAGCCGATAGTTGCGCCCCGAATCGAGATGTAAATATTTACAATTTGGAGTAGTTCAGACGATGTTCTCTATGAAGTGGTGTGGTAGATTTTTTTGGAAATTTTCAGTGATGTTAGTAGAATGATAACATTCCCCAGGTTGGCAAAGTGCCTGAGCACTAACTTATCAATTTCTCGCACCCGAAAAAGTCCATAACAAGTCCATAATATGTCTTTAAGCATATATATAAATCTCCGAAAACAAAAATTCTAAAGCATTAAACGATTTGCTATATTTCCAGGGCATATATTTCATCTGATTTTGCGAGAATCCATATATACTTTTTCAGGAGAATCCAGGGTAATTTGCAAGAATATTTACGAGAATCTAGATTTGGATTCTCGCCGAAATATAAGCCCTGATTTCACTCTGAAGTGTGCCTAAATGGCATAAATTGTACCGTGGTTCCCATGTTCGCCAAAGTGGCATAAATTTATTTCAGGATAATACTAATTTTAGGCATTCATTTATATCACTGATATCAGGACAATAAATAGCCATTTCCATTGCATGGAACAAAGAGCGTTATTGTTTATCGGTGTTGTTTTTGGAAGTGGTGGTAGTTAAATTTTATACATTTCGACCCCCAATAAGTATTTCCGAACAAATGAATTATTAACAAGCGTGACATGACATCATTGACGAAGATAATTAACACCGATCTACAAGCAATTAAAGTCTTAAAATGAGCTAAAATTTAACATTTTCTTAATTTTTTTTACATTTTTATCTCTCGCGACATAATTGTCATCAATAAAAACAAATTTGATTCATCGTGGAAGTTAGTCGGTGACTATAAATAATGTCACCATTCAACTGAATGTTGTTGAGCATATTTCAACCAATTTTGGAAGTTTAAATGAATATTTTCTTCACACGCAAAGTAAAATTGACAAATTTCAGGATTTTAGCCTGCTTCGTTGGGACCAAAATTTGTTGTTCACACTCAAGAAACGTCTACCGACACTCGCTAGGCCAAATTATGCCATGACCATGCTATAAACTAGCTTGAAATTGGCAAAACAATGAATTTTTTTTTGGTTGAAAAATTTTACATGGGAATCTCCAGTCCATAGGCATAGAGAACGATTATTTTTCGATAAAAACGAAAATAATGCGAAATGAAAGTCGGCACTCGTCAGAATGGTGCAGAATAACATACGAGTCTTGTTATATGCGAAAATTTGACCTCATTCGATAAATTAGTCTCGTAATTAAGGAATCAATGGCGCTCGGACATGTGGAATTCCGTCGCACTGTTAGTGTTACTGTACATGGCAGACGCAATTTTGAAATGTAAACACGCATCAAACACGCATTAAATTTACCTTTTGTGAGAATAACAAAAGCGCAACCTTGATCAAAGTAATACAATACACAACAACACATAGAATCAAACTGATATAAACACGGTATAAGTGAGAATAAGACGCGTATTCAGACGTGGAATTTTACAACATTTCTTCGCTTCGACGCTATAAATATATCTGATCCAGATAACCGAGATGCAGCTATCTGATTTGAAACAAATACCAAGCAATAATCTTAACGTTTCATAATCGAACTGCGGACCTGATAATTATCGAAATATGTAGGCGAAATAATTTTTAATTAGTTAATCACATGATAGAGACATCAACACACTCTTAAAGACGCAATACAGCGCCATTTAATGTCATTATTTAACTGGGTCGGTGTTTGTTGTTATCATTATTGCTTCGTTTTTAGTAAGACCATTGTATCTGTTTTGCGCACGTCACTTTCCATATTTGGAATTTCCATATATGGGATTTGTGTTAACCTCAATACCGATCAAGTTATCTTAGCATAAACATAAAATATATTGTAATTTATGCAACTACGACCCTGGTAACCCTGATAACTAATAAAATATACCGGCCAATTCATTTTAAGATCGTTATTTCACTTTGCTTTAGGCATAAATACACTCTTAAACACACATAAACGACCCATTGGCGTTTAATTAAATATACTCGGTATTTATTAATATTAGTTTTGTATTGCTCAGTATAGAGTTAGACCCTTGACACCTGTCAATATATTTGGGCTGAATTCATATCATGCGGTAGTATTCCTCGAAATAAACAACAAACCCGTCGTTACTTCGAAATGTCGTTTGGGCTAACATTTACACAAATCCTCCGTGTGTTCTCCTCAATTGACACACAGGTTCTCAGTCGACACACAGGTTATCCCAGAAACAGGTGTGAAATAAACAGCCAAGGTTTGTCTGAAATAAGTTGGTGGAAATCGGCGACAATTTTGTTCTGCCCTCCCCCATTTGTGCCCCTGACAACTACAACGTCACTTTAGAAAATTCTAACCCGCACCATTATCTTTCTCGTGAAAAAGTACACAAAATAGACCCCTCTGTTGTTATCTAGATGGTCCCCTGTAAATTTCTATAGAACACAGACAGACAGACAGACATTCGCAAATATAGATATAGATATCAGTCAAGATATTGAATAAACGATAAATACAGTGACCACGTGGTCGAAGTACATGGTCGATGTCGATACATGACTACAGTGACTTAAGTAACATAATAACATGTTGTTCACTGATTGGAGCATTAAAAGGCTCCAGATTCAATCTCAGAGTATCTAATTTTGAAAAATTTCCGGGGGAGGCCCCCTGACCCCATCCCGTACTCCCCAGGCCTTCGGGAGATGCTTTCGGCATCTCCTGCTGGGATACTACTCGCCTCGACATTTTGTAGGAGAGCTACTCGCCACTCGCCTAGAATGATTTTAAGGGGAGCTCCTCATTGCTGACCAGTGATTTTCCACATGGAGAGGACTGGAACTGTGTTTATTTAATCAAATTGATGGTGTTTTTACTTTACACATGCACATATTTTAACCTATTGCTAATAAGGGACACAACTATCCTGTTAAAGTGGGTATTTTACCTTTATAACCATAAATATTTGGGTTTTTAAAGGTTTTGTCACTGGTTTTGTTGGCATATTTTTCAGCCATGTGCTTTGTTTGTTTATTTTTTGTGGGTGTACTTGATCAGCGTTCTCTCAGTTCCGGTGCAGACACAATGAGAGACCCTTACCCTGCCAACAACACATTATTTAGTAGAATTTACAAGATTTTCATCAATTTTGGGGGTGGTGTCCCAGACCTGGTTGGAAAAAACTTACGGTCCCTGGTGGGTGTCCCAGACCTGGGTGAAAAAAACTTACGCTCCCGGGGTGGTGGGTCCCCAAAACTGAAAAATACAAAATTTCCACCTTGTATCCGTGATTTTTTTTCCTGACCCCCCCTGGTGCAGTTGCAAATTCAACGTGGACATCTCCAACGGGTGACAATGGCATATGCTTCATGCTTTCTGTCAAATCCTATTTTCTAATGTAATTGTGTTAATAGTATAGGCCTAAGTACTACAGGTATACAATTTTTGTTCATTCATGATACGATACAATTTATTTATATAAGCAACAACAAGGCCTCAAAACTATAGGACTAGCACAGACATGGTCTTGGGCCTGCTTGGTATTCCTCCTTTAATCACATTCATTAATTGTAGAAAAGTGTCCTTGTTTTCGTAATTTTGTTTACTCGAGTCTAAAAAAAACTGTTAAAGATGTATTTATTATCAGATTACTGAGCTTTTCATATGAATCCAACACTGCATCGAAGAATGTGTTTTTTCAGGACCTATCCAGTATTCTTGATAACTGGAGTTTGTCCTCCCATATGTCTCAATACATATCAACAGCTCTGTTTCCAGAGAAAACAGTTTGGAAAACCCTATCGAAACAGGGCAGTCATGTTTGGAAATCTGAATGGTCTCACAGGGTACGCACGGAACCCACCTTTGATAGATTTCGTTTGGTTCACAGCAGTCCAGAATTATCGTTTTTATGGAAAGTCTGCCAAAAGTACCCAGATGAGAAGGAGTCATTTTTCATCGCGACACAGCTACTGTGTTATCGAAATTTTGCTGGCGAAACTCAGTGCCTGTTATGTGCGCGAAGTTATATAGACCTACCGCAACACATTATAGCGGTTTGCCCGGAACTAGCAGCGTCGCGTAATAATTTTTGGTATCACTTTATAGATATGTTGCCTTTAGGGGAATTTCAACTTGTGGATTCTTTTGATCAGCAGAGACTTATTGCCCTCTTTCTAGGCTATTTGCCTATTGAACTTTTGGACATTGCATGCATTCCACCTCAAACCATATTGAGATACTTCTTGAAGGCGACTAGGGCGCTGTGGTGCGAATGGAACCATCGTTCGTCATTGGCGTCATAATTGTTTGTCACTTATATACATGTAGTCAGTGGGAGAAGAAAGTCACCATTGTTGGCAAATACAAATAATTGGTAGCCCTCTTATATACAATGGTGTTGTATTGGGTCTACTATTTGTTTGTAATGTCCAACAACGGTGTCTGACAATTGTGATGTGAGTGAACATCTGGTCGTGTGGTCGGCTGGGTGCTACAGTTCTCCGTGAATTTAGGATTATCTAGCTTCAATTAACCCCTCTCTGTTTCTCCCCACTTTTCTCTAACTTAACTCATTTCATTCTATTTTCCCATACTGTCTCTATCTGTATCCGGCGCTCTCTCTCTATCTCTCTCTGTCTTGTTCGTGTGCCCGGCCGATCTGTTTCCATCTATATTCGTTTTGCTTTGCACATACATAAAGTGTGTACATGTATATATGTTATGTTCTCGTTCCTATGTTCTATTGTTTTTGTATGTTCTTGTATTACATGTGTATATCATATCTTCATTTATATGGAGGAATTAAAGCTATATATATATACAATATATATAACAAAATTTGGTGTGGTGACTCGGGGCACCCTGGCAGAGGTTATAACGGTGGTAGTTTTTCAAAATTATGATTTAAACAAATTTAATTAAATAAATAAAAAACAAAACAAAACAAATACGCTCACTATATTGGCGGAGGCGACGGAAAACACAACGAGAAACGAAAAAAAGGGTAATATACTAGGATATGACATATTACGTAGTATTTTGGCAGCTACGAGCATATGCTACACTATTTTTCAAACAAGCTGATACCCCATTTGTGTACAAACTCACATTTGTTTGCTGTAACATTCTGACCAAAAGTCGTCAGTCGGAGGATTTTACACGATGTTTTTACTGGTGTATTCCACGAACATGTTCTATTATCATGCTTTTTCTCTACTTGGACCCAAAATATTGTTACTAATGTTATGTTTACTAAAATAAAGCACATGCAGTTGGCAATATATTGAACCCTGCTTTAAAAAAATATATTTTTCCTTGTGAATCGTAGCTATTTCATTATTGATGAGTGTACACGCACCACAAGTAAGTGATGAATTACCACGAACTTGTTCAGAATCGATTGAATAAATAGAAGAAACCAAATGAGTCAACTGGCTTACAGCGAAATTTACAAAAGGAATTCAGCTGATTAGGTCTGAACCGTCCATGTGGGCAAGGTGCAGGCCTCATTTACTGGAATTTCGCTATAAACTGAGTCGACTTGACGATTATATATTGCTCTATGGGCCAAGGAAACCGCAAAACTATGGTACTGTTCAATTGGGGTAATAAATTAAACTGTGTTCCCCAGATGTAAAGCATGTGGTTAAATTACATATAACTGTGCTATTGGTGCCAATAATGGTCGTTGATCACAATTTTGCAATGAGTGTAATCACAGGAGCTTGGAATTTGGTCAAAACCCCTCTTTTATTGGCGGAACCACCACCCGGGACCAAAGGTCACGGAAGGAACGAAACAGAAAATTGTTGCCACTTATTTTGAACTCAACTGTATTCCTACAAAAAATATATTTTCACTAAAAACATTTGGTACCTCTTACACCTTAGATGCCAATCTACAACATTCCATAGGTATATTTTTCCAGTTCTTCGAAAACCTCACTTTATTTCGGTAATGTATTGTAAATTCACCAACGAACACAAATCTGCGACACCTACATCACCCGTTCTGGAATCTGAATGACAAATGGCACAAAACCATTTTTCCGGAATAACAAAGTCGGAACGAAATAAAATCGAAACCTAAATTTAAAGCCCGCGAAATTCAAAAATATTTGAAAGTGCGTGCGGTTTTCGAACTTAGGCGCCAGAAAACTTAAATCTGTTTATGTTTGCGTCATACTATGCTCGTTTTTGAAGATCTAATCCTGATGTTTTGTGCATTTTCCTGAAAATTTCTGTATTTTTCTGTGTCTGCTGTTCTTCATTAGACTGAATGGTAATTTGTACATATATTTCATATTTAATTTATTTCTATTTTTGGCACGACCACCCGGTATTGTTTTTTTCTTCTTGTTTTATGTTCGTTATGTACAGGTAGGCCTATATGTACTACTTGACTTTGTAATGCTGCTGGTTGCAATGATTGGTCATACAGGGACCAAAACTCTCTCTCATAGGAGCTTGTGTCGCGCTCCATTGTATAGGCCTAAAATATCCATCATATACTAGTAATAGTAATCAACCAACTGATTACTGGTCGAATATCACGAAGTAGAAGAAAAAGATATATAGACTCACGGGGAGGCCTGGTATATATGCCTATGCATGAAGCGATTCCATTGTGCGTTTTGGTGCAGATTCGTTGCCAGAATATCTTAATTATTTCCACATCAAATGCTGTTTTTTACTAGTTCTGACGAACAAATATATGTCTTAGTTGATGAGAGAAGACATTTTTCTTGAGTTAGGTAACGATATTGGCCATGCATATATAGAACGAGTGTTTAGTTTCGCGAAATTCAAATTTGTCAATGTAGGGTACAAAAACTCGCCATTAATATGCCAAATACAGTAACAAAATGTAATAAGATTCTTTAATGTAAGAGCACAAAATTAACCTGCGTATTCTTCACAGTATACGTTTTATTTGTGCGTTTGCAAGTTGTATATAATACAAACTGGTTTACCGAATAACTAGTTTATAAATTTGAGTTAGTGATAAACTCGCTAACATAAATTTTATTTAATAAGCAACTATAAGTATTGTCAACTGTACCGGTACCAGGATCTATAAATAGTATACGTCACTCGTGACTCGTGTGTCGTAACGAATCAGCACCAAAACTCTCAAAGAATGGCTTTATGCATATGATTATATAGCCTGTGCTCATGAATTGGAAATTCAATTTTTAAATTGAAGACAGCTAGCCACCATCGGCATTGTTTTTCTCAAAATCAAAAATACCAAAAAAATATTAAAAACATTACTTAATGTAACTTTCACTGTCACAAGGCTCCGCGATCCGATCACATTCGTAGCCAGGTTTTTTAATCGATCTCAAATGTAGCCAGCTTTTCTATATATGGCGATCACATTTGTAGCCAGCTTTTCATATTTAGGCGAGCCTCAATGAACACGATCAGGTTAATCTAATTTTTCTGAGTTGATGGATGAAAACAACTTGAATTTAGTTTTGATATAAGTTCATTTATAACCTGATGTTTCGGATCAATGTCGTTGGAATGCTCGAATTATATTCCAATATAAGTTGATAAACGAAGTCAGTTTTGGAGCATGACGTCGACATTTTAGTCACGAACGTGATGACGTCATATTTCGGGTAATATAAACCACGAATTAGAAAAGCTGACTACGAATGTGATCGCCGGTGAAATAAGCTGGCTACACTGGCTACGAATGTGACCGTCACTGGCCGGAGTCTTGCGACAATGACCCCATCGGCGTAACTTTCATGGTCGATGAAACGAGTGACTGAAATCCGACGGCGGCCATGTTTCTATGACTAATTGCACGACGATCGCACCAATGTTACAGTCTCTAGCAATGATTCGTTCTCATTTTGATACCAATGTCATGACCCATGAACAATTTAACGATGATCGGTTCATCGACATAGGCCTAGGCTCTAGACAGTGTTATTGATTTAATTATATATGCGGTGTTGTCGCTGAAATCCGACGGCGGCCATGTTTCTTTGAGAATTCACAGCAAAATGACTCGTTCCCATCTATATGTCAATGTCAACCTCCGTGACAAATTTAATTATGATCGGACCAACACTGCGACCTCTTGCCCACGGTGCTAAATGATGCAATTTTGAAATCCAAGATGGCTGTTGGCGGCCATTTTTTTCATGCAAATAAGCCCAAAATGACTCGGTGTCGTCTATATATCAATGTCATGATCGATGAACAATTTCGTGATGATATAGTAGCATCGACACAGGCTCTAGGCTGTGTAATTGATTAAGATTTATCTAGTATTATCACTTAAATCCACGATGGCTGCCAGTGGCCATGTTTTTATGCAAATGAGCCCAAAATAATTCGTTCCCATCTAGACGCCAATGTTATCATCCATCAAAAAGTTTATGATGATCAGTACATCGGTACGGTCATGTAATAAATATGTAATCAGCAGCTATGTTCGAAATTATAAACGGTACTTTCATGCTATCCGTCTCCGGATCATAGTTTTAAAGTTTCCGCATATTTTGGTACCAGTTCCGCTACTCAGATTCTAGAACGGGTGATGTAGGTGTCGCAGATTTGTGTTCGTTGGTGAATTTACAATACATTACCGAAATAAAGTGAGGTTTTCGAAGAACTGGAAAAATATACCTATGGAATGTTGTAGATTGGCATCTAAGGTGTAAGAGGTACCAAAAGTTTTTAGTGAAAATATATTTTTTGTAGGAATACATTTGAGTTCAAAATAGGTGGCAACAATTTTCTGTTTCGTTCCTTCCGTGACCTTTGGTCCCGGGTGGTGGTTCCGCCAATAAAAGAGTGGTTTTGACCAAATTCCAAGCTCCTGTGGTGTAATGACCGTATATGAAATGTTGGACCAATTAATAACACGATATAATAATGGCAGAGGCGACAGAAATCACAACGCGGAACGGGGACAAATGCAATCAAATAGGATATGACATAGTACATAGTATTTTGGCAGCTACGAGCATATGCTACAATAGTTTTCAAACAAGCTGATACCTCATGTGTGTCAAAACGCACCCTTGTTTAACGCATTGAAAGGTACTCAATCCGATCAGTATATCATCAAGATACAACAATAACAACATTTCTTCAAAATACGCTTTAGTTATCAGAATCGATTAATTACAACAAAATAATACTAACCATTGTCAATTAGGCCAAAAAAAAAGAGTTTTGGTTCTCGGGCAATTTTTTTTCAAATCAATGAGGGAGGGAGGGTTTTATTTTTATTTTTAATTTTTTTCTGCACATAGTAAGCATGGACAAAGATACCTTCCTCTGTCTAGTAATAACCAGAAATGTAGAGGGGACTGCTATGCATATAAACATATGACTGGGATTACCTAACATTATACAATGCCCCTGACATTCACTATTGTTATTGTTTTCTAAAAACTGATACCTCCTCATTCTAATATGTGAACCTGTATTTAATCCTGTGCCTTTCAATTGTATAGAGTTACAATTACTGTAAGTTAGATCACAATGACTAATTGTAAGAAGAGCATGAGGATCAGCTAATCATTTTCTTAATTGTGGTCATCTACTTCATGTGTGTAAGCCTGCAAGTCACTTTTTTAACACATTACATGTTAGAGCTCAATGCACACTAATATTAAACACATATCTACTATGGACATGTTTATGAAATAAATGTTTTTGTTTTTTTTGGTCATAACATCAGTCATTGCAATAAAAAGGCCTAATGCGGCCCTTTTTATTCAATGCGGCGGGGCCTGAGAACCAAAACCTTTTTTTTTTTGCCTTATGGTATCAAATTTCCCAAAAACGTAAAATTTATTAACATTTTGTTCAACGAAATATGGCCGTATTGTCACTTGAGTATTCACGAAAGTTGGCAGTATTCACTGGGGGCCCACCGCTCCTGCTAAATCCGTCCGAAATTGCATAATCGTCCAGTGCGCAATCGCGAGGCTCCTGTGCGTTTCCGACGAGAGAAAGTCTACCATGCCCAGAAATTGAGCCCAAAGAGCGTTATTGTGAGAAGTTTATACAAGAAAATTATGTTTCCCCTCAATGATGTATATGTGAAGCGGCTCTTAATTGGTCCGCAGGATTCAATAAAATTCTTTGTATTTTTCCCCAACCTCATCATTTCCAGTGCTTTTTACTATGACAAATCCGAATGCATTCTGAGTGGAGAATGTGCTAAATTTTACTACAGTCATCAGTTTATTGTCATCTTGGTATTGTTTTTAATATTGCGGATCAGAACCATGCATTGTCATGTGAGGATCGTAAGTTTGTTAAAACAAGGTTTATAAAATATCACAAAATGATAGGTTGCCTTTGCGATAACAAGCTACACGATGGGTGCGCATTCGGCGAAAGTGCATCAATCCGAATCGTCACCTCAGTGTGCTTTCATGTTGATTTCGATACTTCACGGTTCGGTGAAGCTATTTTTTTCTGATATGAAGGGAAGGGGCGCCTGTGATATTATAAAGACAATAGTTAACTGTCATCAGCGACGAACGAAGTTTCTCCTCGAGTGAGATGCGCAGGGTTAGCCGAGTGAAAAATAATCCTCGCATCTCACGAGAGGAGAAACTTCGTTCGTCGCTGATGACAGTTAACTATTGTGTTTATTATATTTTCCACAACAGTTTGTCTCGACACAACTCTAATAAAATGCATTGAGAAGATGTTCCGATTCTGAATATTGACCTAAATGTTTCCGTTAAATTACGCGCAATGATAAGATAACAACCCAAATAAGGTAAATCGATTACGTCACTCATTCATGAATTTTTTACTATAGCGGCGCGCGCCATAGTATTTTACCCCGTATAAAGAACGTGACGTCATTTCATTGAATGATTTCTCCTATTGCCACCAACTTCAAAGGGGATTTTTCGGAGGAATTTTTCAAACAAACAACAAACTTTATTGATTAAATTAGTAACTGTTTGGAATGTCATTGTGTGGATAAGCCTTCCTAGTTCTATGAGATATCACTGCTTCCTTTCATTTGGAATATGCACTCGAATATCAGTGGAATTTGAAGTGGAACTGCTTGAAGATACTGAAGTGTATTTCAACAATGTTTTCATTTTCTTGGTGCGAATGCACTTGTGGGAACAATTGTTTATCACGATTTCGATCTTTGGATTCCGAAGTGTAGCGTAACCAAAAATGTTTCCCAGTTGATGTTGATCCTGCATATTCACTGAGCTGGAATTTGATGTCGATAACACATTGGTGGTCTGTGTTTTGGTGATGTATCTTGTGTTATCTGACTATGCACTGGAACTGAGACAATTATTTTGGTGTAAGGGGAGTAACTCAAAACGAGCACTTCGAATTACGTAATTTGGAAAGTGCTATGTTGGGATAAATAGTCCGTCATCTTAGGGAGTAGGATAAACCTCTGGGAGTAGGATAACATCGTGGCACTTCCTGGAGTGGGGATACGATTATTATTTTGGCAGAAAAAGTTACTGAAAATATAATAATATGTATTCCATCACAGGGAAGTGGCGACAAGGGCAGTTTGAGGGGGGTCTAACCCTCCAACTTTGGTAAAAATTTTCAACAGCTGGAAATTTCATGTCTCACACAGCATTTGTTGGAAATTTTACACCACTTATAGGTTGAAATTGTTAGTTGGTTGATTTTCCAACAACTAATTTGTTGTTTTAGACCAACTCAGCAAATATTTTCTATATTTTGTCCAAATTTTGGTCTTAAATTGCTATCAATTGGAAATATACCAACATTATAGATAGTGTCAGGGTTTGTTAGAAATTTCCAAAAGTTGGAAAGTTCAAACCCAGTGGTCCCCTATTTGGACCCCTCGGGACGTCGGCCATTTTGAATCGGATGTGTTTGGTGAATGTGTGGGGTGTCTTACACCCTACACCACTCTTTGTTCGACCTAAATCGGTAAAGGGTCGAGAACTGGCATGGGTTCCCTATTTGAATCCCTCTGGGCGGCGGCCATATTGGACTGGGTGTGTGTGGGTATGTGTGAGGGTGTGTGTGTGTGTGAGAGGGTGAGGGTGTGTGTGTGTGTGGAAATAGTATTGCGGTCATTCTACAACACCCTTTATTTGAGTGAAATATTAAAATTTTAATATAAGGAATAGAAGTCACATTAAAATAAATTCGTCGTATACGTTGAGCAAAAACTGAAAATGGCGGCCATTTCGTAAAAGCGGCGGCCATTTTGAAATATGTCAACCATTGCGATTAGTTTGTCGGAAAAAAATCAATCTTCATAATTGACATACACTGGCCATTCATGCCAAATGTCAGTTTTGCTTCATAAAGTGAACGATTCTGTTACTATTTGACACTTAGCCGCCGTATATATATTTTTGCAATGGTAGCATCTATATTTGCCTGCAAATTGCAACTTAGAGACAAATTTGTGCACAAACATTAGATAAAATGTCATTATGCTAGGCTATAACGCCTATAATCTACGAAATTCTCAATGAATTATGTGCAATATCGAAACGATTTATCGTGGGTGCAACCAGAAATCTTAAATCATCTGTGGCCACCTGTATGGGCATTGAGGCCTGACTTTGACCCAAACTTCTTGCCACAGGTGCTACACAACGCAACTGTCAGACTTGTTCTCAGGCATTTTATCTAGAAATGAAATTACAAATCCTGTGTAGAATATTTTTGTGACATTATTTCGTGTTATACCCTCATTACAAAATGGTGATCAACGACCATATATATATATATATATATAAATATATTTGGATAATGTGGAGAGCACTGGCGCAGGTCGTATCCGATTTCTTATGTAATTATTTCTATGGAACTAGCTAAATTTTGTTAGGTTGTGTCGGAAATTGACATGAAATTGCGTTTGAGCATTGTTGCCATATATGCTATGATAGATGGAACAAGCTAAATTTTGTTACGCTGTGTCGGAAATTGACATAAAATATTATGTTGAGCACAAACAAAGGATAGTAAAGTTGAAATTGCTAAAAGCTAATTAAACTGCGTGTAAATCAAGGTCTGAGTCTAGATCGAACGAGCATATCGCGCAAACTGGGATTTTTCTTGTAGGCAATAATCACCCGTTTGTCGAGAGGCTCGGTCAATTTAGTGTTTAATAATGCAAAGTTTTTTCTGAAAATATTTGCGATTTCAACATTTCTACGATTGTAGATTAGAGGAAAGCACAAGAAATTTCGAGCAACACCCTTGTAGTCAATGTTAAGTCCGTACGGAAGATATGTTTTAAGTACGCCCATCCAATGATTTTCGCGTTCTAGGCGTATTTAATTTGTTTGGCCTTCGTCGGCTAGAATTGGTGTCTGTTCTATTGGCTGAAAGCTGAAATGGGATTTAATGTCATGATTAGATGAGTTGAAATGATCGGAAATTTGCATGTCGAGTTTTTTGCGAACACTGGAAAGATGACTAGACATTCTAACTTTGAGATCGGTTTGTGTTTGTCCAACATATTATATACGGCATCTTTTGCATGTGATTAAGTAAATTACATTTTTAGAATCACAATTACTAGTAAGTTCGCTATGCATTTGATACGATATGCGTGTTTGTTCGCTGGTGAAAGTGTTACTAGTATTGAGATATCCCATTGTATTGATGTAACATCGTTTTTTGTAACAAAATGAGGCTGAACCATTACCCAACACCGGCCGATTGTGCCGTATCCTGGTGGGCTCAGTCGATGTTGGGTCATGGCGTAACGATTCCAATTCTCTGAGAGTTTCGGACTTTACTTGGCGCAGTAATCTACTAGAGTAGCCGCACGGTCATAAAGCCTGGAACAGCACTGAACAAGCTTGATTTAGGACGCTTCTGTTCGCGCAGTTCCGGTGGTATCGAATGATTTGAGAATTAATCAATCCATTGAAAAGTATTGGCGGATGGAAAGATTTACAGTGAAGAAGCTGGTGAGAATTCTTTGGTTTCGTAAAAAGTTTTGTATCTAAAATGTTGCATGATGTAAATTGTGGGCCCTTAAGTATTGTAAAATAAAGGAAATCAATGCTGGTTTGCGATATTGATTCTTTGAGTTTGATTGATTCATCATGACTGTTCAAGATGTCCAAGAAGACCCTAAATTCATCCAGACCATGAGTCCAAATGATAAATATGTCGTCCAAGAATCTATAATAGGCTAATGGTTGTTTATCAGATTTGGCTAGGGTGCCTTTCTCCCACTCTGCAACCAAAATTGAGGCAAAATTTGGACTAAACTTCTTGCCCATACAACAGTCGGAGACCTGTAAATAATATTGTCCATTAAATTCAAAGTCATTCCCTTTAAGAGAAAGTTCTAATAATTGAAGTATTTCATCTCCAGGTCTATGAGGATCATGGTGGAAATCAAATGCATTCTTAATTGACTTTAATACGGCATCGATTCCAATATTAGTATACATAGATTCCACGTCGAGACTAATTAGGTAAGCAGAAGATGGGACTTCAATTTTCGACAATTTAATGAGGAAGTCCTCCGTGTCGTTTAGATAGCTCGGATGGCGGGTAGCAATTGGTTTAAAATAGAAATCAATAAACTCCGAAATGTGGCACGACTCCGAACCAACGTCACTGATAATGGGGCGTCCGGGTGGTGTGTATGGATTAGTCCAACAGCTCAAAGGTTTATGTATTTTAGGTAGCAAATAAAATGTCCTATTATTGGATTCAGGTTGTGCAATTTGATACTGAACATGTTTTTTCTTTAAAACGTCCTGGTCCAGCAAGCTTTTGAGAATGAGATTGAATTTTAAAACATTGGATTTCCAAATTGGCTCATCCAATGGTTTGTAATATTTAGTGTTGCTTAATTGGCGCGTCGCTTCTAAAATGTAATTTTCTTTAGACATGATGACGAGCGAGCTGCCTTTGTCACAAGGTTTGATTACAATGTTTTTATTGCTGCGAAGGGTTTTTAATGCTGTTCTTTCAACTTTAGTGAGGTTATCCTCGTTGTGAAAATTTGGTACATTCTTGATGTCCGTTTTGACTAAGCCAGCGACCTCTGGAATTGATTTGTCAATCTGGCGATCAGAGGGGGTCCACATCGAAGGTTCTTTAAATTGATCTTTTAAACCTGTCGAATTGCGAAAGAAATCAGCCATGGCTGTTACTTCCCTAAATTTCATGCTTGCTGGACCTCCGTTCATTTCCATGGCACACTTAGAGTCCGGTAAAAACAATGTTCCATCCTCCGTCTCAACAACATGTGGTCTTTGAGATCGGGTGGGATAGGAACAAAGTTTAGACCGTACCTAAGTAGCGATTTCTCACCACCGCTCAGGGAAAGGTCGGGTACAAGATTGACTATCTCGGTGCCGAGACCGACTCTTTCCGCATGGCTGGTGCCCTTCTGAGAGATTAGTTTAAATGACCTTCAAAGATGTTGGTCCAGCCGTGGTAGATTTTCGCCGCCGTCTGTGATGTCCAGTGGATGTCATTCTCCACATGAAAGTCGCGGGGGGTATTGCCTGTATGACCTTGAGGTTCTGTGTGTGACGAGCTTGGCTGTTAATGGCACGCAGAACTTCCTGGTTCCTAGAATTTAGACTAGAAGAGATATTTATTTCCTGAAAATGAAGTGCAGCATTAGGAAAAAGTTTGTGGAAATTACAAACCATGTTGGTTAACCTGTTCTTAGCTGTGGTGCCTGCTGTTTTGCTTTTGTCGTTGTCTGTCTTCCAGTCCCCTCTGTTGTTGATGCCAATGCTGATGATGACGTGTCGATGTGTCTTTTCTGGCTTCGACTTCAGTTTGTGGGCGATGTTGCCGAAATGACCTAAATTGCCACTTGGGTAAGAAGCAATACAAACATTTTTGGGAGGATCGACATCGATCCGGGACACATTAGAAGAGCCTAAAATAACAACAGTGTGTTTGATCTGTTTTTGATCTGTTTATATATAAACAAAAGAAAACAAATACGTTCACTATATATATATATATATATATATATATATATATATATAGAGATGTACGATTCTGTTAGCCAACCGCGTACCGCGATCGCGCCCCGCGATCGCGATCGTAAATCGCGATCAGATCGTATATACCCACCGACATCATAAATATGTCATTGTGGTCAGCGCACCAGTGGTAATTAAAATAACACCCTACAGAGCCCAGACTTATCAGAACGAGCTCAGCACTAGTCCCGACATTAGCCTTGACCTTGACCTCGCTCATATATGCTCATATAGGCATGTTTCTGGACCTCGACCGATCCGACTAAAATTTAATATGTAGGCATACTTTGATCCCGAGAACAATACGGGTGGGTCAAATTTTACATGCGATCGCGTCCTTGACCTTGACCTCTCTCATATATGCTCATCTAGGCATGTTTCTGGACCTTGACCGATCCCACTCAAATTTGGTATATATGCCTACTTTGATCCCGTGAACAATTAGTTGATGCATATGTGTAGACAGTGTGACCTCTGGTAGTGGAAAACCGCTCCACGCAGTTGAAATTTGGTAAAAACAGGTCATCACGGACTTCAATACGTCTATGTACAAACCCGAACATTATTGCTATTATGGCCCGTTTTTAGGGCTCCTAGACACCCCACACGCATAACCCACGAACATAACAGGTATGTCATTGTGGTCGACACATCAGCCCTAATTACAATTTATCCCCACGCAGCTGGATTTCTAGAGCACGAGGTCAGCACGGGTCCCGACATATTCGTCGTGATTTCATATAAATTGGCATTTCTACCTAATTTCGAGGTACCAGGACACTCTACAGAGATAACCCTCCACATTAGTTGATTCATATGTGTAGACAGTGTGACCGCTGGTAGTGTAAAGCCGCCCCACGCAGTTGAAATTTGGTAAAAACAGGTCATCACGGACTTCAATACGTCTATGTACAAACCGAACATTATCGCTAGTATGGCCCGTTTTTAGGGCTCCAGGACACCACACACGCATAACCCACGAACATAACAGGCATGTCATTGTGGTCAACACATCATCCCTATTTATAATTTAACCCCACGCAGCTGGATTTCTAGAGCACGAGGTCAGCACGGGTCCCGACATATTCTTCGTGATTTCATATAAATTGGCATTTCTACCTAATTTCGAGGTACCAGGACACTCTACAGAGATATCCCTCCACATTAGTTGATGCATATTTGTATAGAGTGTGACCGCTGGTAGTGGAAAACCACCCACGCAGTTGAAATTTGGCAAAAGCAGGTCATCACGGAATTCAATACTTCTATGTACAAACCGAACATGATCGCTATTATTGCCCGTTTTTAGGGCTCCAGGACACCACACAGGCATAACCCACGAATATAGCATGTATGTCATTGTGGTCAACACATCAGCCCTAATTACAATTTAACCCCACGCAGCTGGATTTCTAGTGCACGAGGTCAGCACGGGTCCCGACATATTCGTCGTGATTTCATATAGATTGGCATTTCTACCTAATTTCGAGGTACCAGGACACTCTACAGAGATATCCCCCACATTAGTTGATTCATATTTGTAGAGAGTGTGACCACTGGTAGTGGAAAACCACCCCACGCAGTTGAAATTTGGTAAAAGTATGTCATCACGTACTTCAATACGTCTATGTACAAACCGAACATTATCGCTATTATGGCCCGTTTTTAGGGTTCCAGGACACCAAACACGCATAACCCACGAACATAACAGGCATGTCATTGTGGTCAACACATCATCCCTATTTACAATTTAACCCCACGCAGCTGGATTTCTAGAGCACGAGGTCAGCACGGGTCCCGACATATTCGTCGTGATTTCATATAAATTGGCATTTCTACCTAATTTCGAGGTACCAGGACACTCTACAGAGATAACCCTCCACATTAGTTGATTCATATGTGTAGACAGTGTGACCGCTGGTAGTGTAAAGCCGCCCCACGCAGTTGAAATTTGGTAAAAACAGGTCATCACGGACTTCAATACGTCTATGTACAAACCGAACATTATCGCTATTATGGCCCGTTTTTAGGGCTCCAGGACACCACACACGCATAACCCACGAACATATCAGGCATGTCATTGTGGTCAACACATCATCCCTATTTACAATTTAACCCCACGCAGCTGGATTTCTAGAGCACGAGGTCAGTACGGGTCCCGACATATTCGTCGTGATTTCATATAAATTGGCATTTCTACCTAATTTCGAGGTACCAGGACACTCTACAGAGATAACCTTCCACATTAGTTGATTCATATGTGTAGACAGTGTGACCGCTGGTAGTGTAAAGCCGCCCCACGCAGTTGAAATTTGGTAAAAACAGGTCATCACGGACTTCAATACGTCTATGTACAAACCGAACATTATCGCTATTATGGCCAGTTTTTAGGGCTCCAGGACACCACACACGCATAACCCACGAACATAACAGGCATGTCATTGTGGTCAACACATCATCCCTATTTACAATTTAACCCCACGCAGCTGGATTTCGAGAGCACGAGGTCAGCACGGGTCCCGACATATTCGTCGTGATTTCATATAAATTGGCATTTCTACCTAATTTCGAGCTACCAGGACACTCTACAGAGATATCCCTCCACATTAGTTGATGCATATGTGTAGAGAGTGTGACCGCTGGTAGTGGAAAACCACCCCACGCAGTTGAAATTTGGTAAAAACAGGTCATCACGGACTTCAATACGTCTATGTACAAACCGAACATTATCGCTAGTATGGCCCGTTTTTAGGGCTCCGGGACACCACACACGCATAACCCACGAACATAACAGGCATGTCATTGTGGTCAACACATCATCCCTATTTACAATTTAAACCCACGCAGCTGGATTTCTAGAGCACGAGGTCAGCACGGGTCCCGACATATTCGTCGTGATTTCATATAAATTGGCATTTCTACCTAATTTCGAGGTACCAGGACACTCTACAGAGATAACCCTCCACATTAGTTGATTCATATGTGTAGACAGTGTGACCGCTGGTAGTGTAAAGACGCCCCACGCAGTTGAAATTTGGTAAAAACAGGTCATCACGGACTTCAATACGTCTATGTACAAACCGAACATTATCGCTATATTATGGCCCGTTTTTAGGGCTCCAGGACACCACACACGCATAACCCACGAACATATCAGGTATGTCATTGTGGTCAACACATCAGCCCTAATTACAATTTAACCCCACGCAGCTGGATTTCTAGAGCACGAGGTCAGCACGGGTCCCGACATATTCGTCGTGATTTCATATAAATTGGCATTTCTACCTAATTTCGAGGTACCAGGACACTCTACAGAGATAACCCTCCACATTAGTTGATGCATATTTGTAGACAGTGTGACCGCTGGTAGTGTAAAGCCGCCCCACGCAGTTGAAATTTTTAAAAAACAGGTCATCACGGACTTCAATACGTCTATGTACAAACCGAACATTATCGCTATTATGGCCCGTTTTTAGGGCTCCAGGACACCACACACGCATAACCCACGAACATATCAGGTATGTCATTGTGGTCAACACATCAGCCCTAATTACAATTTAACCCCACGCAGCTGGATTTCTAGAGCAGGAGGTCAGCACGGGTCCGGACATATTCGTCGTGATTTCATATAGATTGGCATTTCTACCTAATTTCGAGGTACCAGGACACTCTACAGACATATCCCTCCACATTAATTGATGCATATTTGTAGAGAGTGTGACCGCTGGTAGTGGAAAACCACCCACGCAGTTGAAATTTGGCAAAAGCAGGTCATCACGGACTTCAATACGTCTATGTACAAACCGAACATGATCGCTATTATGGCCCGCTTTTAGGGCTCCAGGACACCACACACGCATAACCCGCGAACATAACAGGCATGTCATTGTGGTCAACACATCAGCCCTAATTACAATTTAACCCCACGCAGCTGGATTTCTAGAGCACGAGGTCAGCACGGGTCTGGACATATTCGTCGTGATTTCATATAAATTGGCATTTCTACCTAATTTCGAGGTACCAGGACACTCTACAGAGATATCCCTCCATATTAGATGATGCATATGTGTAGAGAGAGTGACCGCTGGTAGTAGAAAACCACCCCACGCAGTTGAAATTTGGTAAAAACAGGTCATCACGGACTTCAATACGTCTATGTACAAACCAAACATTATCGCTATTATGGCCAGTTTTTAGGGCTCCAGGACACTCCACACGCATAACCCACGAACATAACAGGTATATAATTGTGGTCAACACATCAGCCATATTTACAATTTAACCCCATGCAGCTGGATTTCTAGAGCACGAGGTCAGCACGGGTCCCGACATATTCTTCGTAATTTCATATAAATTGGCATTTCTACCTAATTTCGAGGTACCAGGACACTCTACAGACATATCCCTCCACATTAGTTGATGCATATGTGTAGAGAGTGTGACCGCTGGTAGTGGAAAACCACCCCACGCAGTTGAAATTTGGTAAAAACAGGTCATCACGGACTTCAATACGTCTATGTACAAACCGAACATTATCGCTAGTATGGCCCGTTTTTAGGGCTCCGGGACACAACACACGCATAACCCACGAACATAACAGGCATGTCATTGTGGTCAACACATCATCCCTATTTACAATTTAACCCCACGCAGCTGGATTTCTAGAGCACGAGGTCAGCACGGGTCCCGACATATTCGTCGTGATTTCATATAAATTGGCATTTCTACCTAATTTCGAGGTACCAGGACACTCTACAGAGATAACCCTCCACATTAGTTGATTCATATGTGTAGACAGTGTGACCGCTGGTAGTGTAAAGCCGCCCCACGCAGTTGAAATTTGGTAAAAACAGGTCATCACGGACTTCAATACGTCTATGTACAAACCGAACATTATCGCTATATTATGGCCCGTTTTTAGGGCTCCAGGACACCACACACGCATAACCCACGAACATATCAGGCATGTCATTGTGGTCAACACATCATCCCTATTTACAATTTAACCCCACGCAGCTGGATTTCTAGAGCACGAGGTCAGCACGGGTCCCGACATATTCGTCGTGATTTCATATAAATTGGCATTTCTACCTAATTTCGAGGTACCAGGACACTCTACAGAGATAACCCTCCACATTAGTTGATGCATATTTGTAGACAGTGTGACCGCTGGTAGTGTAAAGCCGCCCCACGCAGTTGAAATTTTTTTAAAACAGGTTATCACGGACTTCAATACGTCTATGTACAAACCGAACATTATCGCTATTATGGCCCGTTTTTAGGGCTCCAGGACACCACACACGCATAACCCACGAACATATCAGGTATGTCATTGTGGTCAACACATCAGCCCTAATTACAATTTAACCCCACGCAGCTAGATTTCTAGAGCACGAGGTCAGCACGGGTCCCGACATATTCGTCGTGATTTCATATAAATTGGCATTTCTACCTAATTTCGAGGTACCAGGACACTCTACAGAGATAACCCTCCACATTAGTTGATGCATATTTGTAGACAGTGTGACCGCTGGTAGTGTAAAGCCGCCCCACGCAGTTGAAATTTTTTTAAAACAGGTCATCACGGACTTCAATACGTCTATGTACAAACCGAACATTATCGCTATTATGGCCCGTTTTTAGGGCTCCAGGACACCACACACGCATAACCCACGAACATATCAGGTATGTCATTGTGGTCAACACATCAGCCCTAATTACAATTTAACCCCACGCAGCTAGATTTCTAGAGCACGAGGTCAGCTCGGGTCCCGACATATTCGTCGTGTTTCATATAAATTGGCATTTCTACCTAATTTCGAGGTACCAGGACACTCTACAGAGATAACCCTCCACATTAGTTGATGCATATTTGTAGACAGTGTGACCGCTGGTAGTGTAAAGCCGCCCCACGCAGTTGAAATTTGGCAAAAGCAGGTCATCACGGACTTCAATACGTCTATGTACAAACCGAACATGATCGCTATTATGGCCCGTTTTTAGGGCTCCAGGACACCACACACGCATAACCCGCGAACATAACAGGCATGTCATTGTGGTCAACACATCAGCCCTATTTACAATTTAACCCCACCCAGCTGGATTTCTAGAGCACGAGGTCAGCACGGGTCTGGACATATTCGTCGTGATTTCATATAAATTGGCATTTCTACCTAATTTCGAGGTACCAGGACACTCTACAGAGATATCCCTCCATATTAGTTGATGCATATGTGTAGAGAGTGTGACCGCTGGTAGTAGAAAACCACCCCACGCAGTTGAAATTTGGTAAAAACAGGTCATCACGGACTTCAATACGTCTATGTACAAACCAAACATTATCGCTATTATGGCCCGTTTTTAGGGCTCCAGGACACTCCACACGCATAACCCACGAACATAACAGGTATATAATTGTGGTCAACACATCAGCCATATTTACAATTTAACCCCATGCAGCTGGATTTCTAGAGCACGAGGTCAGCACGGGTCCCGACATATTCTTCGTGATTTCATATAAATTGGCATTTCTACCTAATTTCGAGGTGTCAGGACACTCTACAGACATATCCCTCCACATTAGTTGATGTATATGTGTAGAGAGTGTGACCGCTGGTAGTGGAAAACCACCCCACGCAGTTGAAATTTGGTAACAACAGGTCATCACGGACTTCAATACGTCTATGTACAAACCGAACATTATCGCTAGTATGGCCCGTTTTTAGGGCTCCAGGACACCACACACGCATAACCCACGAACATAACTGGCAGTTCATTGTGGTCAACACATCATCCCTATTTACAATTTAACCCCACGCAGCTGGATTTCTAGAGCACGAGGTCAGCACGGGTCCCGACATATTCGTCGTGATTTCATATAAATTGGAATTTCTACCTAATTTCGAGGTACCAGGACACTCTACAGAGATAACCCTCCACATTAGTTGATTCATATGTGTAGACAGTGTGACCGCTGGTAGTGTAAAGCCGCCCCACGCAGTTGAAATTTGGTAAAAACAGGTCATCACGGACTTCAATACGTCTATGTACAAACCGAACATTATCGCTATTATGGCCCGTTTGTAGGGCTCCAGGACACCACACACGCATAACCCACGAACATATCAGGTATGTCATTGTGGTCAACACATCAGCCCTAATTACAATTTAACCCCAAGCAGCTGGATTTCTAGAGCAGGAGGTCAGCACGGGTCTGGACATATTCGTCGTGATTTCATATAGATTGGCATTTCTACCTAATTTCTAGGTACCAGGACACTCTACAGACATATCCCTCCACATTAGTTGATGCATATTTGTAGAGAGTGTGACCGCTGGTAGTGGAAAACCACCCACGCAGTTGAAATTTGGCAAAAGCAGGTCATCACGGACTTCAATACTTCTATGTACAAACCGAACATGATCGCTATTATGGCCCGTATTTAGGGCTCCAGGACACCACACACGCATAACCCGCGAACATAACAGGCATGTCATTGTGGTCAACACATCATCCCTATTTACAATTTAACCCCACGCAGCTGGATTTCTAGAGCACGAGGTCAGCACGGGTCCCGACATATTCTTCGTGATTTCATATAAATTGGCATTTCTACCTAATTTCGAGGTACCAGGACACTCTACAGACATATCCCTCCACATTAGTTGATGCATATGTGTAGAGAGTGTGACCGCTGGTAGTGGAAAACCACCCCACGCAGTTGAAATTTGGTAAAAACAGGTCATCGCGGACTTCAATACGTCTATGTACAAACCGAACATTATCGCTAGTATGGCCCGTTTTTAGGGCTCCAGGACACCACACACGCATAACCCACGAACATAACAGGCATATCATTGTGGTCAACACATCATCCCTATTTACAATTTAACCCCACGCAGCTGGATTTCTAGAGCACGAGGTCAGCACGGGTCCCGACATATTCGTCGTGATTTCATATAAATTGGCATTTCTACCTAATTTCGAGGTACCAGGACACTCTACAGAGATAACCCTCCACATTAGTTGATTCATATGTGTAGACAGTGTGACCGCTGGTAGTGTAAAGCCGCCCCACGCAGTTGAAATTTGGTAAAAACAGGTCATCACGGACTTCAATACGTCTATGTACAAACCGAACATTATCGCTATTATGGCCCGTTTTTAGGGCTCCAGGACACCACACACGCATAACCCACGAACATATCAGGCATATCATTGTGGTCAACACATCATCCCTATTTACAATTTAACCCCACGCAGCTGGATTTCTAGAGCACGAGGTCAGCACGGGTCCCGACATATTCGTCGTCATTTCATATAAATTGGCATTTCTACCTAATTTCGAGGCACAAGGACACTCTACAGAGATAACCCTCCACATTAGTTGATTCATATGTGTAGACAGTGTGACCGCTGGTAGTGTAAAGCCGCCCCACGCAGTTGAATTTTTTTTAAAACAGGTCATCACGGACTTCAATACGTCTATGTACAAACCGAACATTATCGCTATTATGGCCCGTTTGTAGGGCTCCACGACACCACACACGCATAACCCACGAACATATCAGGTATGTCATTGTGGTCAACACATCAGCCCTAATTACAATTTAACCCCAAGCAGCTGGATTTCTAGAGCAGGAGGTCAGCACGGGTCCGGACATATTCGTCGTGATTTCATATAGATTGGCATTTCTACCTAATTTCGAGGTACCAGGACACTCTACAGACATATCCCTCCACATTAGTTGATGCATATTTGTAGAGAGTGTGACCGCTGGTAGTGGAAAACCACCCACGCAGTTGAAATTTGGCAAAAGCAGGTCATCACGGACTTCAATACTTCTATGTACAAACCGAACATGATCGCTATTATGGCCCGTATTTAGGGCTCCAGGACACCACACACGCATAACCCGCGAACATAACAGGCATGTCATTGTGGTCAACACATCAGCCATATTTACAATTTAACCCCACGCAGCTGGATTTCTAGAGCACGAGGTCAGCACGGGTCCCGACATATTCTTCGTGATTTCATATAAATTGGCATTTCTACCTAATTTCGAGGTACCAGGACACTCTACAGAGATAACCCTCCACATTAGTTGATTCATATGTGTAGACAGTGTGACCGATGGTAGTGTAAAGCCGCCCCACGCAGTTGAAATTTGGTAAAAACAGGTCATCACGGACTTCAATACGTCTATGTACAAACCGAACATTATCGCTATTATGGCCCGTTTTTAGGGCTCCTGGACACTCCACACGCATAACCCATGAACACAACAGGTATGTCATTGTGGTCAACACATCAGCCCTATTTACAATTTAACCCCACGTAGCTGGATTTCTAGAGCACGAGGTCAGCACGGGTCTGGACATATTCGTCGTGATTTCATATAAATTGGCATTTCTACCTAATTTCGAGGTATCAAGACACTCTACAGAGATAACCCTCCACATTAGTTGATTCATATATGTAGACAGTGTGACCGCTGGTAGTGTAAAGCCGCCCCACGCAGTTGAAATTTCTTATTAACTCGAGATGAGTACTAATAACTGCCGTAATATGCTCTGGATGTGTACTCCAAATCTATTCAAACAGACAAGGATGGATAACTCTAAAATCAAGTGGTAATTTTAACGCAATTTTGACTGAGTTCTGGGCCAGATAGTATTCCCGATAATGAAAAATAATATATTTCTAAAATCGATATCTAACAAATCTGAGCTTTGATGGGTGACTTCCTCAACTCGAATAAAATATTTTTGACCCGCGAAGACATTGAAATAGTAGTTGAGAGGAGTTTTATCGGATTGAGTACCTTTAATGTACCGGTATAATTATGATTCTAAGTGAATGTGAGAATCCAATCACTAAAGAAAGGATCTGAAATGTTGCATTTTTTTTAAATTTTTGCAGCATTTTGTTATATCTGCCCCTTATTATTTATACTGATTATATCATTGATATAAAAGTATCAAGAGAATCCACAGAGATGCCATTGCTAATGGTATATATATAGGTGGTGATCCCCATTTAAAAATTGGTCGACCGGTGTCCCTCAATAAAAAATATAAAGTATGGCTAATAACTTCAATTACCATAGTTATTTCAAATTTACAACATCGCTGATTTCCAAGCACTATTTGTTATTAAAATTTCGCGCTTATTCTACTGTATTTAATAAGTAAACTGTAGAATTCTGGTCTGTCAGGACAGCAACCAAACAAGAACGTTGTGAAAATGTTTTCATTATATGTTTCATTGAATGTTAAAATTATGACTTGGACATAATACCAAGTTTCAATCTGAATATTTCCACCAGATCATTCGATATGGTGTCCGTTACTTTTGCACTGTGTTAACAAATTATCTACGAATACTCTGTATATGGTAATATGGCATCACAACAGAACTTCACGGCCTATAATATAATTATCGGCTTAAAATGTAAATTTGTAAAGAATCCGGACGGAACACATTCCATTTATAGTGATCTAATTTATTTATTGCTGAGTATCATTCAGCTCAATAATTGGGACAGATTAGTGGCGACAGACATCTTATGCGTATAAAATATAAAAATTACAGTCCTATTTGAGGGGGGGGGGGGGGTCCAATCCCAGATTCCCAGGAAATAAATCAGCAAATCCCAGTTCCCAGGAAAAAAATATGCCATTTCCCAGCTCCCAGGAATTAAAAGCAAATCCCAGTTCCCAGTAAAAAAAAGCCAGTTCCCAGGAATTAAAATATTACATAGAGTATCGACAAAACATACAATATTCACAAGTAATGTAGATCAATGTAGCCTACATATATTGTATTTTTATGCTATATTTTGATTTGTTGGCTACTGTCTGGTCAATTACATCATTTTACATGACATAAAATGCGAACCTATATGCAAATCCATTGAACAGAATCAACAGATCACTCTTTACACTGATCTACACCACTGCAAACCAAATGTCCAGGTGATGTATGCAAATTCATGTGGTGAATAAAAATGGAAATCCCGATTAATTGGGGATAATTTCCCGGGTCCCGGAAAATAATTTCAACCTTTCCCGGGTCCCGGTGGAATTCTGTTCCCGATTCCCGGAAAATTAAATCTGACGATCCCAATTCCCGAAAAATAAAAAGGGTCGATCCCGGTGTCCCGAAAATACCCGCCCCTCCTATCGTTGGGTCGATTTCTTCTAATAAGATACTACAATGCACATGGAAAACCATCTAAACAGATTGTGCAACACAATGAATTTATGTCAAAGCGTCAATGTAGGCTATATGGAATATCGACGTTTATAAATATCGATCTTCTTGTGGACTTCGTTCGAATGAATTCCGGCAGCTTGGGATAAATTTATAATGGACATCAGTGTGATGGCCACTGTGTCATACATATTATATTGTAATTTACGACCCTGCCTAACTATGCTTAAAAGCCATGTCCTGATTGGCCAGTGGCCCGAGTTACCATGGCTATATCGTTCCAGTTTTGTGGTACAATTCTACTTTTTCCAATTGTACCACGAAAACAATCGGTTTATTCAGATCGCCGCACGCGACTTTTCCCGTCTTTTCTAACTCCGCACAAACGGGGCATCGATGGAGTACACCCGCACCCGTAACATAAGATAGGGGGCTCGTTAGGTTCAATCGTTAGTCAAAAATATACACAAACATGACGCTCAAATATGACGCCCTGCTCTGTCGAAAATATACTTACGCCCATTTTTATCAACGATTCTCAAAGATATAGTACTATAGTACTAACATACTCAAAATACACTTATGCCCACTTTTACGATTGAACCTAACGAGCCCCACTATATTCTCGTAACCATTTGAATTTTTCTACATCTTGACAATCTTGCGAATTTTCTAGCGATTTATACATCTTTAGTGGTCATCAACTCTAAAAGCGGGACATATGCGCTCTGATATAAATGTCTGATATACATACCGGTATCAGATTCTGTGATGACCCAATAAGCGAGATCACTGAGTCGCTGCCGTTTTGGATTAATCCAGCTCCGATCCGTGATTTCCGAGATTTATCCAGCTCAGGTTTCGTGGTTTTAGTGATAAAGGTCAATGTTTTGGAGTAGCTTTCCAGATCAGATAACGAAGTTATGGATTATTCCGGTTTCCATATACGGAAATGCTACTCCAGAACTTTGACATGTATAGCACTATAACCGCTGAACCGAGCCTGTGGTTCCAATATGGCCGCGAGTTAGTGACATGGCGTATTCTTCACATCCTCAGCTGTATAGAGTCGATAACTTCTTCGATCTCTAAAAATATACTTCACTCCATTACCAAATAACGCTGAGCATCCTGAAATTGGACTCAAATGACGATTTATTTGAAATCACGACATTTATGCCCTGGCTCGTGTTGACATCGTCCTTGAGCTGCGTGTGTTCATTTGTAACGGTCACTATAGTATAGAGATTACTACTGGAATAACTTATTTATCGGCTGGTTATCAGATGAGTTTGTTGTGTAAATATCAAGGGTCCATGATGACATACTTTTGCCAAACTTCATGTAACTGTGTGAGGTGGTTTCCCATTATCAGAGGTAATGTGAAACGCACTACTAATAACCAAAATTTGAGGGCGCATGTACATCTCCACAGCGAGTCCCGGTACCTCGCAATTAGGTAAACACGGCAATTGATGCGAAATCACTAATGTGGACGGACATCTCCAAAGAGTCATGGCACCTCGAAATTAGGTAAAAATGACAATTTATATTAAACCACGACGAATATGTCGGGACCCGTGCTGACATCGGCTCTAGATATCAGGCTGCGCGGGGTTAAACTGTAATTAGGACTGATGTGGTGCCAACCACTAAAGACTAACCATGTTCGTGGGATATGCGTGTGGAGTGACCTGGAGCTCTAAAATCGGGCCATAATAGCGATAATGTTCGGTCTGTACACTGAAGTATTGAAGTCCGTGATTACCTATTAAACTTTTCCCAAATTTCAACTGCGTGCGGTGGTTTTCCACTACCAGCGGTCACACTGTCTACACATTTGCATCAACTAATGTTGAAGGATATCTCTGTAGATTGTCCTGGTACCTCGAAATTAGGTAGAAATGCAAATTTATATGAAATCACGACGAATATGTCGGGACCCGTGCTGACCTCATGCTCTAGAAATCCGACTACGTGGGGTTAAATTGTAATTAGGGTTGATGTGTTGACCACAATGATATACCTGTTATGTTCGTGGATTATGCGTGTGGAGTGTCCTTGAGCCCTAACAACGGGCCATAAAAGCGATAATTTTTGGTTTGTACATAGACGTATTGAAGTCCGTGATGACATTTTTTACCAAATTTCAACTGCGTGGGGTGGTTTTCCACTATACCAGCGGTCACACTCTCTACACATATGCATCAACTAATGTGGAGGGATATCTCTGTAGAGTGTCCTGGTACCTCGAAATTAGGTAGAAATGCCAATCTATATGAAATCACGACGAATATGTCGGGACCCGTGCTGACCTCGTGCTCTAGAAATCCAGCTGCGTGGGGTTAAATTGTAATTAGGGCTGATGTGTTGACCACAATGACATACCTGCTATGTTCGTGGGTTATGCGTGTGGAGTGTCCTGGAGCCCTAAAAACAGGCTATAATAGCGATAATGTTCGGTTTGTACATAGACGTATTGAAGTACGTGATGACCTACTTTTACCAAATTTCAACTGCGTGGGGTGGTTTTCCAATACCAGCGGTCACACTCTCTACAAATATGAGTCAACTAATGTGCAGGGATATCTCTGTAGAGTGTCCTGGTACCTCGAAATTAGGTAGAAATGCCAATCTATATGAAATCACGACGAATATGTCGGGACCCGTGCTGACCTCATGCACTAGAAATCCAGCTGCGTGGGGTTAAATTGTAATTAGGGCTGATGTGTTGACCACAATGACATACCTGCTATGTTCGTGGGTTATGCGTGTGTGGTGTCCTGGAGCCCTAAAAACGGGCCATAATAGCGATCATGTTCGGTTTGTACATAGAAGTATTGAATTCCGTGATGACCTGCTTTTGCCAAATTTCAACTGCGTGGGTGGTTTTCCACTACCAGCGGTCACACTCTCTACAAATATGCATCAACTAATGTGGAGGGATATCTCTGGAGAGTGTCCTGGTACCTCGAAATTAGGTAGAAATGCCAATTTATATGAAATCACGAAGAATATGTCGGGACCCGTGCTGACCTCGTGCTCTAGAAATCCAGCTGCGTGGGGTTAAATTGTAAATATGGCTGATGTGTTGACCACAATGACATGCCTGTTATGTTCGCGGGTTATGCGTGTGTGGTGTCCTGGAGCCCTAAAAACGGGCCATAATAGCGATCATGTTCGGTTTGTACATAGAAGTATTGAATTCCGTGATGACCTGCTTTTGCCAAATTTCAACTGCGTGGGTGGTTTTCCACTACCAGCGGTCACACTCTCTACAAATATGCATCAACTAATGTGGAGGGATATCTCTGTAGAGTGTCCTAGTACCTCGAAATTAGGTAGAAATGCCAATCTATATGAAATCACGACGAATATGTCGGGACCCGTGCTGACCTCGTGCTCTAGAAATCCAGCTGCGTGGGGTTAAATTGTAATTAGGGCTGATGTGTTGACCACAATGACATACCTGATATGTTCGTGGGTTATGCGTGTGTGGTGTCCTGGAGCCATAAAAACGGGCCATAATAGCGATAATGTTCGGTTTGTACATAGACGTATTGAAGTCCGTGATGACCTGTTTTTACCAAATTTAAACTGCGTGGGGCGGTTTTACACTACCAGCGGTCACACTGTCTACACATATGAATCAACTAATGCGGAGGGTTATCTCTGTAGAGTGTCCTGGTACCTCGAAATTAGGTAGAAATGCCAATTTATATGAAATCACGACGAATATGTCGGAACCCGTGCTGACCTCGTGCTCTAGAAATCCAGCTGCGTGGGGTTAAATTGTAAATAGGGATGATGTGTTGACCACAATGACATGCCTGATATGTTCGTGGGTTATGCGTGTGTGGTGTCCTGGAGCCCTAAAAACGGGCCATAATAGCGATAATGTTCGGTTTGTACATAGACGTATTGAAGTCCGTGATGACCTGATTTTACCAAATTTCAACTGCGTGGGGCGGCTTTACACTACCAGCGGTCACACTGTCTACACATATGAATCAACTAATGTGGAGGGTTATCTCTGTAGAGTGTCCTGGTACCTCGAAATTAGGTAGAAATGCCAATTTATATGAAATCACGACGAATATGTCGGGACCCGTGCTGATCTCATGCTCTAGAAATCCAGCTGCGTGGGGTTAAATTGTAAATAGGGATGATGTGTTGACCACAATGACATGCCTGATATGTTCGTGGGTTATGCGTGTGTGGTGTCCTGGAGCCCTAAAAACGGGCCATAATAGCGATAATGTTCGGTTTGTACATAGACGTATTGAAGTCCGTGATGACCTGATTTTACCAAATTTCAACTGCGTGGGGCGGCTTTACACTACCAGCGGTCACACTGTCTACACATATGAATCAACTAATGTGGAGGGTTATCTCTGTAGAGTGTCCTGGTACCTCGAAATTAGGTAGAAATGCCAATTTATATGAAATCACGACGAATATGTCGGGACCCGTGCTGACCTCGTGCTCTAGAAATCCAGCTGCGTGGGGTTATATTGTAAATAGGGATGATGTGTTGACCACAATGACATGCCTGTTATGTTCGTGGGTCATTCGTATGTGGTGTCCTGGAGCCCTAAAAACGGGCCATACTAGCGATAATGTTCGGTTTGTACATAGACGTATTGAAGTCCGTGATGACCTGTTTTTACCAAATTTCAACTGCGTGGGGTGGTTTTCCACTACCAGCGGTCACACTCTCTACACATATGCATCAACTAATGTGGAGGGATATCTCTGTAGAGTGTCCTGGTACCTCGAAATTAGGTAGAAATGCCAATTTATATTAAATCACGACGAATATGTCGGGACCCGTGCTGACCTCGTGCTCTAGAAATCCAGCTGCGTGGGGTTAAATTGTAAATAGGGATGATGTGTTGACCACAATGACATGCCTGTTATGTTCGTGGGTTATGCGTGTGTGGTGTCCTGGAGCCCTAAAAACGGGCCATACTAGCGATAATGTTCGGTTTGTACATAGACGTATTGAAGTCCGTGATGACCTGTTTTTACCAAATTTCAACTGCGTGGGGTGGTTTTCCACTACCAGCGGTCACACTCTCTACACATATGCATCAACTAATGTGGAGGGATATCTCTGTAGAGTGTCCTGGTACCTCGAAATTAGGTAGAAATGCCAATTTATATTAAATCACGACGAATATGTCGGGACCCGTGCTGACCTCGTGCTCTAGAAATCCAGCTGCGTGGGGTTAAATTGTAAATAGGGATGATGTGTTGACCACAATGACATGCCTGTTATGTTCGTGGGTTATGCGTGTGTGGTGTCCTGGAGCCCTAAAAACGGGCCATACTAGCGATCATGTTCGGTTTGTACATAGACGTATTGAAGTCCGTGATGACCTGTTTTTACCAAATTTCAACTGCGTGGGGCGGCTTTACACTACCAGCGGTCACACTGTCTACACATATGAATCAACTAATGTGGAGGGTTATCTCTGTAGAGTGTCCTGGTACCTCGAAATTAGGTAGAAATGCCAATTTATATGAAATCACGACGAATATGTCGGGACCCGTGCTGACCTCGTGCTCTAGAAATCCAGCTGCGTGGGGTTAAATTGTAAATAGGGATGATGTGTTGACCACAATGACATGCCTGTTATGTTCGTGGGTTATTCGTATGTGGTGTCCTGGAGCCCTAAAAACGGGCCATACTAGCGATAATGTTCGGTTTGTACATAGACGTATTGAAGTCCGTGATGACCTGTTTTTACCAAATTTCAACTGCGTGGGGTGGTTTTCCACTACCAGCGGTCACACTCTCTACACATATGCATCAACTAATGTGGAGGGATATCTCTGTAGAGTGTCCTGGTACCTCGAAATTAGGTAGAAATGCCAATTTATATTAAATCACGACGAATATGTCGGGACCCGTGCTGACCTCGTGCTCTAGAAATCCAGCTGCGTGGGGTTAAATTGTAAATAGGGATGATGTGTTGACCACAATGACATGCCTCTTATGTTCGTGGGTTATGCGTGTGTGGTGTCCTGGAGCCCTAAAAACGGGCCATACTAGCGATCATGTTCGGTTTGTACATAGACGTATTGAAGTCCGTGATGACCTGTTTTTACCAAATTTCAACTGCGTGGGGTGGTTTTCCACTACCAGCGGTCACACTCTCTACACATATGCATCAACTAATGTGGAGGGATATCTCTGTAGAGTGTCCTGGTACCTCGAAATTAGGTAGAAATGCCAATTTATATGAAATCACGACGAATATGTCGGGACCCGTGCTGACCTCGTGCTCTAGAAATCCAGCTGCGTGGGGTTAAATTGTAAATAGGGATGATGTGTTGACCACAATGACATGCCTGTTATGTTCGTGGGTTATGCGTGTGTGGTGTCCTGGAGCCCTAAAAACGGGCCATACTAGCGATAATGTTCGGTTTGTACATAGACGTATTGAAGTCCGTGATGACCCGTTTTTACCAAATTTCAACTGCGTGGGGTGGTTTTCCACTACCAGCGGTCACACTCTCTACACGTATGCATCAACTAATGTGGAGGGATATCTCTGTAGAGTGTCCTGGTACCTCGAAATTAGGTAGAAATGCCAATTTATATGAAATCACGACGAATATGTCGGGACCCGTGCTGACCTCGTGCTCTAGAAATCCAGCTGCGTGGGGTTAAATTGTAAATAGGGATGATGTGTTGACCACAATGACATGCCTGTTATGTTCGTGGGTTATGCGTATGTGGTGTCCTGGAGCCCTAAAAACGGGCCATACTAGCGATAATGTTCGGTTTGTACATAGACGTATTGAAGTCCGTGATGACCTGTTTTTACCAAATTTCAACTGCGTGGGGTGGTTTTCCACTACCAGCGGTCACACTCTCTACACATATGCATCAACTAATGTGGAGGGATATCTCTGTAGAGTGTCCTGGTACCTCGAAATTAGGTAGAAATGCCAATTTATATTAAATCACGACGAATATGTCGGGACCCGTGCTGACCTCGTGCTCTAGAAATCCAGCTGCGTGGGGTTATATTGTAAATAGGGATGATGTGTTGATCACAATGACATGCCTCTTATGTTCGTGGGTTATGCGTGTGTGGTGTCCTGGAGCCCTAAAAACGGGCCATACTAGCGATCATGTTCGGTTTGTACATAGACGTATTGAAGTCCGTGATGACCTGTTTTTACCAAATTTCAACTGCGTGGGGTGGTTTTCCACTACCAGCGGTCACACTCTCTACACATATGCATCAACTAATGTGGAGGGATATCTCTGTAGAGTGTCCTGGTACCTCGAAATTAGGTAGAAATGCCAATTTATATGAAATCACGACGAATATGTCGGGACCCGTGCTGACCTCGTGCTCTAGAAATCCAGCTGCGTGGGGTTAAATTGTAAATAGGGATGATGTGTTGACCACAATGACATGCCTGATATGTTCGTGGGTTATGCGCGTGTGGTGTCCTGGAGCCCTAAAAACGGGCCATAATAGCGATAATGTTCGGTTTGTACATAGACGTATTGAAGTCCGTGATGACCTGTTTTTACCAAATTTCAACTGCGTGGGGCGGCTTTACACTACCAGCGGTCACACTGTCTACACATATGAATCAACTAATGTGGAGGGTTATCTCTGTAGAGTGTCCTGGTACCTCGAAATTAGGTAGAAATGCCAATTTATATGAAATCACGACGAATATGTCGGGACCCGTGCTGACCTCGTGCTCTAGAAATCCAGCTGCGTGGGGTTAAATTGTAAATAGGGATGATGTGTTGACCACAATGACATGCCTGATATGTTCGTGGGTTATGCGCGTGTGGTGTCCTGGAGCCCTAAAAACGGGCCATAATAGCGATAATGTTCGGTTTGTACATAGACGTATTGAAGTCCGTGATGACCTGTTTTTACCAAATTTCAACTGCGTGGGGCGGCTTTACACTACCAGCGGTCACACTGTCTACACATATGAATCAACTAATGTGGAGGGTTATCTCTGTAGAGTGTCCTGGTACCTCGAAATTAGGTAGAAATGCCAATTTATATGAAATCACGACGAATATGTCGGGACCCGTGCTGACCTCGTGCTCTAGAAATCCAGCTGCGTGGGGTTAAATTGTAAATAGGGATGATGTGTTGACCACAATGACATGCCTGTTATGTTCGTGGGTTATTCGTATGTGGTGTCCTGGAGCCCTAAAAACGGGCCATACTAGCGATAATGTTCGGTTTGTACATAGACGTATTGAAGTCCGTGATGACCTGTTTTTACCAAATTTCAACTGCGTGGGGTGGTTTTCCACTACCAGCGGTCACACTCTCTACACATATGCATCAACTAATGTGGAGGGATATCTCTGTAGAGTGTCCTGGTACCTCGAAATTAGGTAGAAATGCCAATTTATATTAAATCACGACGAATATGTCGGGACCCGTGCTGACCTCGTGCTCTAGAAATCCAGCTGCGTGGGGTTAAATTGTAAATAGGGATGATGTGTTGACCACAATGACATGCCTCTTATGTTCGTGGGTTATGCGTGTGTGGTGTCCTGGAGCCCTAAAAACGGGCCATACTAGCGATCATGTTCGGTTTGTACATAGACGTATTGAAGTCCGTGATGACCTGTTTTTACCAAATTTCAACTGCGTGGGGTGGTTTTCCACTACCAGCGGTCACACTCTCTACACATATGCATCAACTAATGTGGAGGGATATCTCTGTAGAGTGTCCTGGTACCTCGAAATTAGGTAGAAATGCCAATTTATATGAAATCACGACGAATATGTCGGGACCCGTGCTGACCTCGTGCTCTAGAAATCCAGCTGCGTGGGGTTAAATTGTAAATAGGGATGATGTGTTGACCACAATGACATGCCTGTTATGTTCGTGGGTTATGCGTGTGTGGTGTCCTGGAGCCCTAAAAACGGGCCATACTAGCGATAATGTTCGGTTTGTACATAGACGTATTGAAGTCCGTGATGACCCGTTTTTACCAAATTTCAACTGCGTGGGGTGGTTTTCCACTACCAGCGGTCACACTCTCTACACGTATGCATCAACTAATGTGGAGGGATATCTCTGTAGAGTGTCCTGGTACCTCGAAATTAGGTAGAAATGCCAATTTATATGAAATCACGACGAATATGTCGGGACCCGTGCTGACCTCGTGCTCTAGAAATCCAGCTGCGTGGGGTTAAATTGTAAATAGGGATGATGTGTTGACCACAATGACATGCCTGTTATGTTCGTGGGTTATGCGTATGTGGTGTCCTGGAGCCCTAAAAACGGGCCATACTAGCGATAATGTTCGGTTTGTACATAGACGTATTGAAGTCCGTGATGACCTGTTTTTACCAAATTTCAACTGCGTGGGGTGGTTTTCCACTACCAGCGGTCACACTCTCTACACATATGCATCAACTAATGTGGAGGGATATCTCTGTAGAGTGTCCTGGTACCTCGAAATTAGGTAGAAATGCCAATTTATATTAAATCACGACGAATATGTCGGGACCCGTGCTGACCTCGTGCTCTAGAAATCCAGCTGCGTGGGGTTATATTGTAAATAGGGATGATGTGTTGATCACAATGACATGCCTCTTATGTTCGTGGGTTATGCGTGTGTGGTGTCCTGGAGCCCTAAAAACGGGCCATACTAGCGATCATGTTCGGTTTGTACATAGACGTATTGAAGTCCGTGATGACCTGTTTTTACCAAATTTCAACTGCGTGGGGTGGTTTTCCACTACCAGCGGTCACACTCTCTACACATATGCATCAACTAATGTGGAGGGATATCTCTGTAGAGTGTCCTGGTACCTCGAAATTAGGTAGAAATGCCAATTTATATGAAATCACGACGAATATGTCGGGACCCGTGCTGACCTCGTGCTCTAGAAATCCAGCTGCGTGGGGTTAAATTGTAAATAGGGATGATGTGTTGACCACAATGACATGCCTGATATGTTCGTGGGTTATGCGCGTGTGGTGTCCTGGAGCCCTAAAAACGGGCCATAATAGCGATAATGTTCGGTTTGTACATAGACGTATTGAAGTCCGTGATGACCTGTTTTTACCAAATTTCAACTGCGTGGGGCGGCTTTACACTACCAGCGGTCACACTGTCTACACATATGAATCAACTAATGTGGAGGGTTATCTCTGTAGAGTGTCCTGGTACCTCGAAATTAGGTAGAAATGCCAATTTATATGAAATCACGACGAATATGTCGGGACCCGTGCTGACCTCGTGCTCTAGAAATCCAGCTGCGTGGGGTTAAATTGTAAATAGGGATGATGTGTTGACCACAATGACATGCCTGATATGTTCGTGGGTTATGCGCGTGTGGTGTCCTGGAGCCCTAAAAACGGGCCATAATAGCGATAATGTTCGGTTTGTACATAGACGTATTGAAGTCCGTGATGACCTGTTTTTACCAAATTTCAACTGCGTGGGGCGGCTTTACACTACCAGCGGTCACACTGTCTACACATATGAATCAACTAATGTGGAGGGTTATCTCTGTAGAGTGTCCTGGTACCTCGAAATTAGGTAGAAATGCCAATTTATATGAAATCACGACGAATATGTCGGGACCCGTGCTGACCTCGTGCTCTAGAAATCCAGCTGCGTGGGGTTAAATTGTAAATAGGGATGATGTGTTGACCACAATGACATGCCTGTTATGTTCGTGGGTTATTCGTATGTGGTGTCCTGGAGCCCTAAAAACGGGCCATACTAGCGATAATGTTCGGTTTGTACATAGACGTATTGAAGTCCGTGATGACCTGTTTTTACCAAATTTCAACTGCGTGGGGTGGTTTTCCACTACCAGCGGTCACACTCTCTACACATATGCATCAACTAATGTGGAGGGATATCTCTGTAGAGTGTCCTGGTACCTCGAAATTAGGTAGAAATGCCAATTTATATTAAATCACGACGAATATGTCGGGACCCGTGCTGACCTCGTGCTCTAGAAATCCAGCTGCGTGGGGTTAAATTGTAAATAGGGATGATGTGTTGACCACAATGACATGCCTCTTATGTTCGTGGGTTATGCGTGTGTGGTGTCCTGGAGCCCTAAAAACGGGCCATACTAGCGATCATGTTCGGTTTGTACATAGACGTATTGAAGTCCGTGATGACCTGTTTTTACCAAATTTCAACTGCGTGGGGTGGTTTTCCACTACCAGCGGTCACACTCTCTACACATATGCATCAACTAATGTGGAGGGATATCTCTGTAGAGTGTCCTGGTACCTCGAAATTAGGTAGAAATGCCAATTTATATGAAATCACGACGAATATGTCGGGACCCCGTGCTGACCTCGTGCTCTAGAAATCCAGCTGCGTGGGGTTAAATTGTAAATAGGGATGATGTGTTGACCACAATGACATGCCTGATATGTTCGTGGGTTATGCGTGTGTGGTGTCCTGGAGCCCTAAAAACGGGCCATACTAGCGATAATGTTCGGTTTGTACATAGACGTATTGAAGTCCGTGATGACCCGTTTTTACCAAATTTCAACTGCGTGGGGTGGTTTTCCACTACCAGCGGTCACACTCTCTACACGTATGCATCAACTAATGTGGAGGGATATCTCTGTAGAGTGTCCTGGTACCTCGAAATTAGGTAGAAATGCCAATTTATATGAAATCACGACGAATATGTCGGGACCCGTGCTGACCTCGTGCTCTAGAAATCCAGCTGCGTGGGGTTAAATTGTAAATAGGGATGATGTGTTGACCACAATGACATGCCTGTTATGTTCGTGGGTTATGCGTATGTGGTGTCCTGGAGCCCTAAAAACGGGCCATACTAGCGATAATGTTCGGTTTTTACATAGACGTATTGAAGTCCGTGATGACCTGTTTTTACCAAATTTCAACTGCGTGGGGTGGTTTTCCACTACCAGCGGTCACACTCTCTACACATATGCATCAACTAATGTGGAGGGATATCTCTGTAGAGTGTCCTGGTACCTCGAAATTAGGTAGAAATGCCAATTTATATTAAATCACGACGAATATGTCGGGACCCGTGCTGACCTCGTGCTCTAGAAATCCAGCTGCGTGGGGTTATATTGTAAATAGGGATGATGTGTTGATCACAATGACATGCCTCTTATGTTCGTGGGTTATGCGTGTGTGGTGTCCTGGAGCCCTAAAAACGGGCCATACTAGCGATCATGTTCGGTTTGTACATAGACGTATTGAAGTCCGTGATGACCTGTTTTTACCAAATTTCAACTGCGTGGGGTGGTTTTCCACTACCAGCGGTCACACTCTCTACACATATGCATCAACTAATGTGGAGGGATATCTCTGTAGAGTGTCCTGGTACCTCGAAATTAGGTAGAAATGCCAATTTATATGAAATCACGACGAATATGTCGGGACCCGTGCTGACCTCGTGCTCTAGAAATCCAGCTGCGTGGGGTTAAATTGTAAATAGGGATGATGTGTTGACCACAATGACATGCATGTTATGTTCGTGGGTTATGCGTGTGTGGTGTCCTGGAGCCCTAAAAACGGGCCATACTAGCGATAATGTTCGGTTTGTACATAGACGTATTGAAGTCCGTGATGACCTGTTTTTACCAAATTTCAACTGCGTGGGGTGGTTTTCCACTACCAGTGGTCACACTCTCTACACGTATGCATCAACTAATGTGGAGGGATATCTCTGTAGAGTGTCCTGGTACCTCGAAATTAGGTAGAAATGCCAATTTATATGAAATCACGACGAATATGTCGGGACCCGTGCTGACCTCGTGCTCTAGAAATCCAGCTGCGTGGGGTTAAATTGTAAATAGGGATGATGTGTTGACCACAATGACATGCCTGATATGTTCGTGGGTTATGCGTGTGTGGTGTCCTGGAGCCCTAAAAACGGGCCATAATAGCGATAATGTTCGGTTTGTACATAGACGTATTGAAGTCCGTGATGACCTGTTTTTACCAAATTTCAACTGCGTGGGGCGGCTTTACACTACCAGCGGTCACACTGTCTACACATATGAATCAACTAATGTGGAGGGTTATCTCTGTAGAGTGTCCTGGTACCTCGAAATTAGGTAGAAATGCCAATTTATATGAAATCACGACCAATATGTCGGGACCCGTGCTGACCTCGTGCTCTAGAAATCCAGCTGCGTGGGGTTAAATTGTAAATAGGGATGATGTGTTGACCACAATGACATGCCTGATATGTTCGTGGGTTATGCGTGTGTGGTGTCCTGGAGCCCTAAAAACGGGCCATAATAGCGAAAATGTTCGGTTTGTACATAGACGTATTGAAGTCCGTGATGACCTGTTTTTACCAAATTTCAACTGCATGGGGCGGCTTTACACTACCAGCGGTCACACTGTCTACACATATGAATCAACTAATGTGGAGGGTTATCTCTGTAGAGTGTCCTGGTACCTCGAAATTAGGTAGAAATGCCAATTTATATGAAATCACGACGAATATGTCGGGACCCGTGCTGACCTCGTGCTCTAGAAATCCAGCTGCGTGGGGTTAAATTGTAAATAGGGATGATGTGTTGACCACAATGACATGCCTGTTATGTTCGTGGGTTATGCGTGTGTGGTGTCCTGGAGCCCTAAAAACGGGCCATACTAGCGATAATGTTCGGTTTGTACATAGACGTATTGAAGTCCGTGATGACCTGTTTTTACCAAATTTCAACTGCGTGGGGTGGTTTTCCACTACCAGCGGTCACACTCTCTACACATATGCATCAACTAATGTGGAGGGATATCTCTGTAGAGTGTCCTGGTACCTCGAAATTAGGTAGAAATGCCAATTTATATGAAATCACGACGAATATGTCGGGACCCGTGCTGACCTCGTGCTCTAGAAATCCAGCTGCTTGGGGTTAAATTATAAATAGGGATGATGTGTTGACCACAATGACATGCCTGATATGTTCGTGGGTTATGCGTGTGTGGTGTCCTGGAGCCCTAAAAACGGGCCATAATAGCGATAATGTTCGGTTTGTACATAGACGTATTGAAGTCCGTGATGACCTGTTTTTACCAAATTTCAACTGCGTGGGGCGGCTTTACACTACCAGCGGTCACACTGTCTACACATATGAATCAACTAATGTGGAGGGTTATCTCTGTAGAGTGTCCTGGTACCTCGAAATTAGGTAGAAATGCCAATTTATATGAAATCACGACGAATATGTCGGGACCCGTGCTGACCTCGTGCTCTAGAAATCCAGCTGCGTGGGGTTAAATTGTAAATAGGGATGATGTGTTGACCACAATGACATGCCTGATATGTTCGTGGGTTATGCGTGTCTGGTGTCCTGGAGCCCTAAAAACGGGCCATACTAGCGATAATGTTCGGTTTTTACATAGACGTATTGAAGTCCGTGATGACCTGTTTTTACCAAATTTCAACTGCGTGGGGTGGTTTTCCACTACCAGCGGTCACACTCTCTACACATATGCATCAACTAATGTGGAGGGATATCTCTGTAGAGTGTCCTGGTACCTCGAAATTAGGTAGAAATGCCAATTTATATGAAATCACGTCGAATATGTCGGGACCCGTGCTGACCTCGTGCTCTAGAAATTCAGCTGCATGGGGTTAAATTGTAATTAGGGCTGATGTGTTGACCACACTGACATACCTGCTATATTCGTGGGTTATGCCTGTGTGGTGTCCTGGAGCCCTAAAAACGGGCCATAATAGCGATCATGTTCGGTTTGTACATAGAAGTATTGAATTCCGTGATGACCTGCTTTTGCCAAATTTCAACTGCGTGGGTGGTTTTCCACTACCAGCGGTCACACTCTATACAAATATGCATCAACTAATGTGGAGGGATATCTCTGTAGAGTGTCCTGGTACCTCGAAATTAGGTAGAAATGCCAATTTATATGAAATCACGAAGAATATGTCGGGACCCGTGCTGACCTCGTGCTCTAGAAATCCAGCTGCGTGGGGATAAATTGTAATTAGGGCTAATGTGTCGACCACAATGACATACCTGTTATGTTCGTGGGTTATGCGTGTGGGGTGTCTAGGAGCCCTAAAAACGGGCCATAATAGCGATAATGTTCGGGTTTGTACATAGACGTATTGAAGTCCGTGATGACCTGTTTTTACCAAATTTCAACTGCGTGGAGCGGTTTTCCACTACCAGAGGTCACACTGTCTACACATATGCATCAACTAATTGTTCCCGGGATCAAAGTAGGCATATATACCAAATTTGAGTGGGATCGGTCAAGGTCCAGAAACATGCCTAGATGAGCATATATGAGAGAGGTCAAGGTCAAGGACGCGATCGCATGTGAAATTTGACCCACCCGTATTGTTCCCGGGATCAAAGTATGCCTACATATTAAATTTTAGTCGGATCGGTCGAGGTCCAGAAACATGCCTATATGAGCATATATGAGCGAGGTCAAGGTCAAGGCTAATGTCGGGACTAGTGCTGAGCTCGTTCTGATAAGTCTGGGCTCTGTAGGGTGTTATTTTAATTACCACTGGTGCGCTGACCACAATGACATATTTATGTTGTCGGTGGGTATATACGATCTGGTCGCGATTTACGATCGCGATCGCGGGGCGCGATCGCGGTACGCGGTTGGCTAACAGAATCGTACATCTCTATATAGCTATATATATATATGTATATATATATATATATATATATATATATATATATATATATATAGTGAGCGTATTTGTTTTGTTTTGTTTTGTTTTTTATTTATTTAATAAAACAATAATAATATATACATATGCCTATTTCAGCACCAAACGTACGCTCTTTATATATGTGTTTTTACTGTGGTCCGCGCCATCCAACAGAATAATGGATATCGTTTATTGGGGATTTTGGTCGAAGCCAGTGAAGATCTGGAAGGGGCGGCACCCCTTCCCTACAACCCACTTGGGAATGATTTTTGGGTTATGGATTATGAAATACATAACAGTGAAAATGAAGGATGATCTAGACTTTTTGTTTTTTGTTTTTTTTACTTCTTCTTTGCTTTTTGCTGTTCTTGGAGATTGGCTGCCGCTCTTTCTTGATTTGTATTAGTCTTCTCGAGAATGGCTGCCGCTCTTTCTTGATTTTTATTAGTCTTCTCGGTGAGGATGTCCATTGCTGCTTTTGCTTCAGCCATCTCCCGCTGTGTCGATCTTGCTGCTTCCCACACATCCGCCATTGAGACAGCGGAGCTGGTGGTAGTGGTGCTGTTGTTGTTGCTGCTGCTAGATATGGGGGACACCGGGTTCAGATGAAATTCCGGTGTCCGAGGTGGTAACTGATCCAACTCTATCTCGAAGTCTGCGGCAGGGACGTCCGGGGTGGAATCTGCGTCCCTGTCTCCGCTGGCCTCGATGACGGCATTGGTGATGTGCGTCCCCCCTGGTCCGCTGTCTCCGATCTCCTGGCATGAGGGGCCATCTGAGCGTCTCTCAGATAGCTCCTGTCTGCCGCCGTCGTCGGTGGTAGAGGGCTGGTGACTGCCATTCGTCGCAGCCGAGAGGGAAGGGCAGCCGGCCGGTCAACAGCTGCCTTTCTCCACTCGGCCCTTCGTACTGCGTCCCTGCGTCGACGAGAAGGAGTCTTTATCTTCTGCATAATCCTCTGCCAAATCCAGTAAACAACCCACCAATTCGCTCGGGCAGCTGTCCCCGACGGTAAGGCCACACGACTCACGAACGACTTAGACCAGGCAATGGGAACAGCGATAAGATGCAATGTAGACAATACGTCATACCATCAACTGGGGAATGAATATGGAATGAGAATAATGGGTATAAGTCCACTATGGGCTTATATCAGAACCAATATGAACCAATAGTGTCAATATCCAGGTCCAATATGAACCTATTTGCCCGAGAATATATTGAAGTATCATAATAATGTGATCAATATATTATATAAGAGTAGGATATGCCTGCCATGTGCGCGGAACGCACACATGGGCCACAAGCCCCTAACGCACACATGGGCCACAAGCCCATATCGCACCCATGGGCCACAAGCCCCTAACGCACACATGGGCCACAAGCCCCTAACGCGCAAAGGGGCCGCATGCTCATTTGCGAAGGGCCGCAGGCTCCTCCGACGCTGAATAGAGGCTCACGAAGGGAGCCTGTTTCAGCTAGTTCATAATAAAACAATAATTTATAAACTGATAAAAAATGAACATAGCATGTCTATCTAAATGTAATAATGTATGATACTTATGTCTCGCCACTTGTATGTTTTATTGCGTGATGGCATGAATAATATTTATTCAGAACGATTATCAAAGACGCGCTGGGGCACGTTGCACAATTCACAGCAATTAAATATGTTTTCACCAAGTATTGTTAAAACCTTATCATCCTATTTATACTAGCGTTATCAATTGCCTAATCGGGAATACATCTTGCAAAATTGCAACCACGTTATCGCATTTTGTGATAACTCATGCTTAGAACACGATACTCGTCTATTTTAAGTTCCAACAAAACAGCATTATAAGTAAAATCGCCTAAATGTGTAAAGACAACGAACACTCAGACCCTTCTTCGCCATATTCTCTGATCTGAAATTTTCGTCATAGCGACCAATTTACATGACGAAACTACGATATTGGGATGTCTATATACATGTGTGTGTGGTGGAAGTTTGTGCTAATTACTAGACCCTCAATTACACAAGTTCTCATATTCAGGTTCATTTTGTCGTAATGGCAATATATAGCAGATCCTGACCTATGGTCGACTCGCATATATAAGAGAATGCATTGGCACAGGGTATATGGGTTGATACAAAAATCGGACTTGGCACTGAAAGGGTTAACGGAGAAGATGTTAATAAGAGTTCGGAGAATGTGATGTTGCATTATTCAAACGCTAGAAACCAGTCTCGTTCGGGGAAAATATCCAAGTAATACTTCATCAAATTAACTTATAATCTACATTTGATGCGTTCGGGATATCAATAGTGATTAAATTGTTTCAAAATTAGATACTTAAATGAACCAGGACTGGGATTAATTAATTAATTAATTATTTAAGGTAGCAGCGGTTGCTAATCAAGTACCACAAATGAACGGATGATACCACTGCACTAACCATTAAGTGGTAGTGTTCCCTTAATTTATACAATATCTAGTCGCATAATGCTTTATATGTTCAATGGGGGCACCTGTTTGAAACTGTGCATACATATGTATGTTATGCATGGACCATTCTTTGATCATTACAATATAAGGACACTTGCCACCCAATCTCTCCTTAGTAACGGTTACCAGACAACTACCCGGCATTAGCAAGAAACTGCAATTACGATGCAGCTATATGTCCTATATATAACACCACATTTCGCTTAAAACGCATGTTTTGTCATTTACAACCTATGTTCTGCGCATGCGCATATATTCCTACCCGATACTATAGTGGGTAGATATTCCATATACACACCCTGACCACCGCCGATGTCAGTGGGGCCATTTAAACATATATTAGTGGGTATGTCGTGCATAAGTACGCTATAAACTATTTATTTCGCATTTCGCTGCTCTGCGCATGCGCGAAGAAATCAACTTGATATGCGATCGAGGCCCTTCACCATATAAATATAATTTGAACAGGCTTTTTATATTTGATATATATAACTAGAGTTTAGACGTCGATTTGTTATTGAATCGCATAGCTATAAACTATAAACACGTGGCGGTCGTTATAATGGCCGGTTCAGCGGCCGGTATATCGGCCGCTAGGGTATTTGGAGGTTCACGCAGCGGCCGGTTTTCCCGCCGCTGGGGTTCAAATGGTTAATGGGCTCGTGAAGTCGATCTGATTATAGCAACCACCAAGGGTGCTTTTTACCTAAATGCAGGTGAATTATGACTTCATATAATTTTTCTATATTTCTATACCATGAGAGAAAACACCGGGTACGTTTATTTGTGAATTTCACACGTGACTCCCGGGCGGTCACTGCGCAGAATCCAGCAGAAACTACAAGGTTCTCCGATATAACAGAGGAATATTCAGACAACAACAACTTGGTGGTTGCTGTTAATTCATTCATTTCGACTGTTTCAGTGTTCTAAGCTATTAAAACTTTGTGGGATAACTTGGAATGTGTTTAGGAAGGATTGTTTTGATATATAGATCTAATTATTGGATTTACCTTCCAAAAAGGTGAGTTTGACGCCTGCAAATCTTGTCATGATGATGAATATTAATCAGCGCTTGTCTGCAAGTACAGTGATGGCCGAATAAGCGTGTTTGATGCAAAAGTTACAAAGATTTCTCCACTCGATTCTCTTAAAATGCACCCTAATCGGTCAGATTCTTCCGATAATTCTATCTAACTGCATCTTAGCTATTATTCTGATCAGTTTTCCCCGTCGAGAAAGCGATATTTTGACCAAAACGACACTTGAGAAAATGATTGTTTACATTTTCAGCGCCGAGCCCACGCTGGATTTTTATCATCGAAAAAAATCAATTTCTTCCATCTGAAACATAATTAAGTGCTGGACCCTGTCATTTTAGGAATATATAAGTATTCCACGGTGACACACCAAGTCTCAGCTTAAAATTTTGAAAAATAAGAGTTTTATCGACATAAATCGATTTGAATGGCAAATCCCATGTTAAATACATTTTTAGGGCCCTGCATGTGTTTTCTGAGCTGCTCCATATTTGGCACCAGAGTCCATATTTGACAGGTTCTACCTGATAATTGTGTGACAGTACATTCGCGTTACTTTATACGTCAACATTGGTCATTATCACCCGACAAATTTATTTCGGTCTATCGTATCAACCCTTATTTCCTCCACATAGCCTGACTAAGTGTCAAAATTGGTCTTTATCGCTCTGCTAATTTATATCGTTTCATCGGTATGAATCCCATATCCAATTATCCACATATAACCAACACAACCTCTAATCCCAGTCCAATTTTTTTTTCATTGCTATAATCATGTTACGTACATATTTTATCACGTGATACTTATACTTATGTCTATGGTATTACTATAGTATACCGTATACGTATATAAATTGCTATTCCTTTCTATATAATTCTGGTACCATCTATAGAGATAGAATTAACTTGAGACCCCCCCCTCCCCATTTTATATCATTGCCGCTACAGTACAGTCGCGATGCATTACATGGCAACATTGATCGCTATCGCTCTACTAACTTATGTCAGTTCATTGGTATGAACCCCCTTTTTTCCATATAACCAACCCAACATCTAATCCCGGCCTAAATTATTATTTTTCTTTTCATCGGTATAGTTATGTTACATATATATTTTTATCATTTGATTCTAATTTGCATTGTACCACTATAGAAGTCCATAAATGACTATTCTGGCACTAGATAGAGATAACTAAGATTCTGACACCCCCCTATTTTATAGCCTTGTTGCAACAGTAGAGTTGAGATGCATAATATGTCAACATTGGTCGTTATCGCTCTACAAATTTATATCGGTCAACCCTTAGTTCCCTGTATCGCCCACCCCTCCCTCAATTTATTTTTTTATTTGTATTTTAGTCTTGTTACGTACACATTTTATCTCTTGTAACTTTTGCTTCAACATGCCGAGTTCCGCTGCAGACGATACAAAACTGACAACATTTCGAAATGTTAGCAGGCTTCAAACTCATCTTATCCAAGAAAAACTCTGGCTACATAAGAAATTTGTGTATAAGGTGTACTCGCATTTGTTGCGTTAAAAACCAAAGGTCCCAAGTCAAGGTCCAAAATCCCCAACACTGATGTGAGGTTTAATGATAACTCCATGTACATAACTTAACCAATGTTAGGATGTGAGGTTTAATGATAACTCCATTCACATAACCATAAAGATGTAAGGTTTAATGATAACTCCATCTACATATGCAGGTGAATTATGACGTCATATAATTTTTCTATAGTAGTAGTAGTAGTATTTATTTGTACAATATATAGATATTTGTAACAATACAATATACAAAAGTGAACATAGGTATATTGTACAGGAGCGGCATGGCCAAAATGGGCCGTCTTCCTGCCGCCCTATATATAGCTGTAATTTAAGTCATAAAACGACAACGAGAAATGGAATGGTATTTTGAAATAACGGAATGGTGTATCCAATCTTATTGCACACATGACGGTTTACCATGGACTGGGCTTAGTATTACTTTATCATAGGTACAGAGTCTGGCTGAAGTATTATTCCTTTAGAAAGGAACAGAGCAAGTGTCTTTCAATGTTTCTTTTCATTTTGTTCGTACTCATCTAGTTGTAAAGACTAATTTTGCGTTCTTCCAGCCAAAATGTAAGGTGAACATACCAGGCTTTTTGAATAGCAAGTTTAATGGTGGGGCTCATGTCGTGCAGTTTATGTATCTGTGCAGTCTCGACACAATGAATTGTTACATTTAATTTGTGACGAGTATCGCGATATGTAACATTTTGTCAGTACATTTTTTAATCTATTTCGAAAGATTATGTTCTTGTTATTTTTATCCAATGAGTTCCATATGTCAGGGAATGTGTGCTTTGGTAACACAGAACTAAAAGCAGTTCTAGGTGTCGATGCTTTTAGACTGCCTGCTTGTCGGGTATTAGCAGTTGTATAATCAAATGATTCATTGAAAGATTTGGGAAGATTTCCTCTTTTCCAGTCAAAAATAAATGTCGCAGCTTGTAGTTGATATAAGTCGTGGAATTTCAAAATATGTTCATGCAGAAAAATGGGTTCTGTGTGACTTCTATATGATTTATTGGATATTATTCTGATTGCCCTTTTCTGTTGTTTAAAGATAGTGCCTTCTGTATCGGCATGACCCCAAATTGACAAACCATAGATGAGATGACTGTGGATCAAAGAGAAGTATAGTGTTTTCAGGCAGTTCTTGGGTAGCATTCGCTTTACCTTTTTTATGGAATATAATGCATTGGATATTTTTTTACTTAGCGTAGATATGTGATGTTTAAAGGTGAGATTCTCATCAATTATAATACCAAGGAATTTTAGAGATTGTTCAGATCTCACATTGCCTACTCGTGTTAAGGGCTTGTCGTTCAATTTCATTTTAAGATTATTCCATTTGAAATCATTACTAGTGGGATGTAATAACATGTATTTACTTTTTGATGCATTAATTGCTAATTTGTTGCTACAACACCAACGATGGATTTTGATCAATTCCGAATTAACTTGCTTTTCAATTTTCCAATAGTTGTGGCCGGATATATGAAGAGTCGTGTCATCTGCAAAAGAGGAGATTTAAGCTTGTGATATTGGGCATATCATTGACATATATAAGAAATAGAATGGGTCCTAGTATTTATCCTTGAGGCACACCACAGGTGATATTGAGTAAGTTTGATTTTTTATTTTCGATTTCAACATATTGTTGCCTCCCCATTAAATAGCCTTTGAACCATGTTTTTGTAATTCCTCTATTGCCATAGCGGTCAAGTTTTTGGAGAAGTATCTCATGGCTAATCGTGTCAAATGCTTTGGACAAGTCGATAAAAATTGCTAAAGTCGAATCTCTTCTCTTTTTGTTGTTGTTTTCAGCAACATGATTTAACAGATGAATTAAGGGGTGTGTTGTCGAGTGATTTTCTCTGAAGCCAAATTGTTTGTTATATAGTATATCAAATTTTGTTAAGAAAGAATTTAGACGTTTATGCTTAAGTTTTTCAATAATTTTCGAGAAAGCTGGCAAGATGCTGATTGGTCTATAGTTTTCGATATTATCGCGCACATTATTTTTATATATTGGAACAACTCTAGAAATTTTCATTTTCGTCGGCACTATTCCTTCTTTGAATGATAAGTTTATGATGTGCGTAAGTGCGTAGGCCGTTTCGTTTATAGTAAGTTTCATCAGCTTCATAGATATGTTTGAAAAATCGACGCATTGTTTATTGGAGAACTTAGAACATGTTGATACAATTTCAGCCGTTGATGTTTCGGAGAGAAAGAAGTTTTTTTGATTTTTTTCTTTCATATAGTTAAGGGGATATATGTTCTGAATTTGTTCAACTTTGGCAGCAGTATTCTGACCTATTGTGGCGAAGTATTCGTTGAATGATTGTGCAATTGCAGCCGGATCTGAATATGTTTTATTTTGATAATTTACATTTTTGGGAAGTTTGTGCGGAGAAGATGACATTTTAAGTGCGTCTTTTAAAATGGTCCATGTTCGCTTCATGTTGTTTTGCTTTCGTTAAGTCTTGATTTGTAGTAATCATTTTTGCACTTTCTTTTCACTTGGTTGAATATTTTGCAAAAGGCTTTGTATTTGTCTATATTTTCTTTTGTTGGATGAGAAAGTTTTTTTGTGAATAGTTTATTTTTATTTTGAGAAAATTGCAATAAGCCGTTTGTCATCCATTCATATCTCTTTTGATATATTTTCCCCTTTGGTCGGAGTATTTAATTGGGAATGCTTGTTCATATGCTGCAATATATTGATCAATAAAGTTATCGTAGGCTTGTTCTGCAGTCGAGCAACTAAAAACAGAGTCAAATGATAGGTGGCTCAAAATATATCTGAATTTTGACATGTTTTTCTCATTAATGACCCGAATTGGTGTTTGTGGCTCACATTTAATATTATTTTGAGTAAGTTCATGTTCAATATAAAATGTTGCAAAATGGTCACAAACATCTGATAATATGATTCCACAGTCATATTTCCGTTTTGAGTTTGTATGAATATGGTCTATTATGGTAGCTGAGAAATCTGTTACTCGGGTTGGCTTTGTAATCACAGGGAGAAAACCGCGTTCAAATACGTTGTCTACAAATTCGTTGGTTTTTGAATGATTGTTGGAGTTCAGTAGATCTATATTAAAATCTCCAATTAAGTAAGATTTCGTGTGAGATTTATTGAGTTTTTCCATTATGCCATCTATTTGAGATATGCATTCATCGATATTTGCCATAGGAGCTGTGTTGGGTCGGTATATTGATCCTATAATATATGCATTCCTTTGATTTGGGTTTATTTAAACAAACAACGTTTCAATTACGTAAGGAATAAATACCGATAAGTCAGGTCTGTGTTGGAATGTTAGGTCATTTTTTATAAATAGCCCAACCCCTCCCCTTCCATCGTCTTTATCTGGGCGCGTTGAATATTCAAACGGCTGATAACCGGGTAATGAATAGGTTTCTTTTATCCTGAAAATCTCGGATAGTGCGATTACGTCGAAAGAATTATTTTCATTTTGCATATCACATAACAAATTTCTTAAGTTATCCCAATTGGCATTCATGCTTCTACAATTAAGGCCCATCAATGAGGTGCTTTTATGTGATTTTGTTAATTTATTCCGATATTCTGAGGGTGCGTAATAATTACATGAATGATCAATAAGCTCGTATGGGTTGATGTCCGATTCACAGTCATCTCTATCATTAATGTTTGTAAAGTCATATTTTTTATTTGCCTGGAGTTCACCGAGGTTTATTTCACTGGTCATAGTATTCACTATTTAGTTTTTTTGTGTCACATCTATAGCCCAAAGGTATAAAACGATGCCTTTTGTGCATGCCAGTTAATTGATTTGAACAAAATAAAATATTGATAGTTTGGATACGCATTCACGCCTCTTTCTAATATTTCTAATATATACATAACATAAAAATACATAGCATAAATGTGAGTATTTGCTGGTGGGAAGCATTCCATTCATTTGGTCCATTGTATTCAAACAAAATTCCATATCAAATCTGCAAGTGATTTTATACTAAGTATAGTATGTACGAATTTTGATTGACTGAGGACTACACTGTGGTTGAGATTAGAATCAGGTCATTTGAAAACATGCGTTCTTGTTACTGGTCTTTGTGTATACTTATATACATGTGTGGAAATGTATATATATATATCTATTTTTCTATTCATTACGAATCTATAAGGAATATGCAATTCGAAACTAAAAGGAGTTCAGTAAATGGTCATACAAATGGCTAATTCTTCCCAGAATACAGTGTAACATTAAATATACAATACCAAAGCAATACAATACAATACAATATTATGTAACAAAGAGAAGAATTATTGTATTATAATAACAACAAGGCACATACATTGTTCACGGCATATAAGCCACCCCGGTCAAGCTGTACGTCAGAAGCACCGCGACGTCAGAAGAAATGCGCCTCAATTCCATTTAACGGAGGGACGGAAGGTCGGACGAATAAAGACCATTGATTTTTAGATTAGAAATGGACGTAGAAAGTGATGGACGTACATGCATCTTATCACTAGATGAGTAATTATGTAAATTGTTGTTCTGAAAACATCCATACTAGATACAAGTGTACATTTGACTAGATAAAAGGCCGTCCTGCCACAGTGTCCCCGAAAAAGTGGCTTTATTTGGGGAATCATCTTTTCTGAGAAAAAAATAACAAAGGCCCGAAATCCGACACTAAATTTCAGAATAAAATGGGTGGATCTTACCCATATTCGAACTTTATGTGTATTTAGAGCTGATGAAATCATATGCCAAATTTGATTCAGATAAAGTTATCACCCGTAAACAGAAATGAACATGATTCTAAGTCGTAAAAAGGCCATAACTCTAAAGAAAACTGGGCAGAGCAAACCCATATTCGACCCTGACCTGTAGTTTGGGCTAATAAACTATCATACTAAATTTGATTCAGATATGACCACAACAAACGAATGTTATCATCCGGACACCAGAAATTGACAAAATTCTAATTCGAATAAAAGGTCGGTAGACCTCATGTCCGCCTCTAAGCGTCGGCTTGATACGACCGTTGTTTGCGCATAAAAACCTGTATTTAGTGCTAGTAAACCTACATACCAAATTTAATTTCATTCAGTAAACATTTATTAAAGTTATCATCCGGAAACCTCAAAAGTAAAAAAGGGACATAACTCTGGTGAAAATTGGCGAATTCGAACTTGACCTGTGTTTTGCTGGGAGAAAGACACATACCAAATTTGGTTTAAATCTGATTAACTCTACTAAAGTTATCATCCGGACACCAACTTTTGGGGTTTTATATGTCGGGTCTATACCATGAAGTGAAACACCGGGTACGTTTTTTTGGTGGAATTCACACGTGACTTCCGGTCGGTCACTGCACAGAATCCAGCAGAAACCACAGGGTGCTCCGATATAACGGAGGAATATTCAGACAACAACAACAACTGATCAAATTAATTCCCAGAATACATATTCATTATTAGGTCAACTTAATTTGTAAGTTTGAGCTATTGCCATGGGTTGGCGTCCGTCGTCCGTGTGTGCGTGTGTGTGTCCATCAACAATTTCCTTTGGCGCGGGCTACAGGTCGTACCTTTGGTCTGATCTTTATGAAAATCATGAATGTTGACATTGACATGTAGGTGGGAACGAGTCATCTTGGGGTCATTGGCCAAAACACATGGCCGCTGACGGCCATCTTGGATTTCAAAATTAAATCGATTGGCGCGGTCTACAGGTCGCACTGTTTGTCTGATCATCATGACATTTGTCATGGATGTTAATAATGACATGTAGATGGTAACGAGTCATTTTGGGGTCGTTCGGCCAAATACATGGCCGCCAGCAGCCATCTTTGATTTCACTCTTTGCATGACTAAATCATTTGGCCAAGTCTACAGGTCGTAGCTTTGGTCGGATCTTCATGAAATTTGTCATGCATTTTAACAATGACATGTAGATGGGAAAGAGTCCTTTTGGTGCTATTCGGCCAAAAAACATGGCTGCCAGCAGCCATCTTGGATTTTACTCTTTGCATGACTAAATCCTTTGGCACAGGCTACAGGTCGTACCTTTGGTCAGATCATTATGAAATTTGTCATGAATGTTGACATTGACATGCAGATGGGAACGAGCCATCTTGTATTTCAAAATTAAATCGATTGGCGCGGTCTACAGGCCGTACTGTTCGTCTGATTATCATGAAATTTGTCATGGATGTTAATAATGACATGCAGATGGGAACGAGTCATTTTGGGGTAGCTTTGGTCAGATCTTCATGAAATTTGTCAATGATGTCAGCAATGGCATGTAGATGGGAACGAGTCGTTTTGTGGTCATTCGGCCAAAATACATGGTCGCCAGCAGCCATCTTGGATTTTACTCTTTGCTTGACTAAATCCTTCGGCACAGTTTCTAGGTCGTACCTTTGGTAAGATCATTATGATATTTGTCATGGCTATTGACATTGACATGTAGATGGGAACGAGTTATTTTGGAGTCGTTTGACCAAAAAACATGGCCGCCGGCGGTCATCTTGGATTGCAAAATTCAATCCATTATCACGGGCTACAGGTCGTATCTTTTGTCGGATCATCATTAAATTTGTCATGGATGTTAAAATTGACATGTAGATGGGAAACGAGTAATTTTGGGCTCGTTCGACAAAAAAACATGGCCGCCAGCAGCCATCTTGGATTTTACTCTTTGCATGACTAAATCCTTTGGCAAGGGCTACAAGTCGTATCTTTGGTCGATCATCGTGAGAGTTGTCATGGATGTTAACAATTACATGTAGATGGGAAACGATTCATTTTGAGGTCATTCAACCAAAAAATCTGGCCTCCAGTAGCCATCTTGTATTTTACTCTTTACACGACTAAATCCTTTGACACAGGCTACAGGTCGTATCTTTTGTCGGATCATCATGGAATTTGTGATGTATTTTAACAATGACATGTAAATGGGAAGGAGTCTTTTTTGGGTTATTTGGCAAAAAACATGGCTGTCGCGGCCATCTTGGATTTTAATCTTTGCATAACTAGGCCTTTGAACTTTCCACATTCCTAATCGCTCCATTGACTGTAACACATGAAATTATTCCCTATCCAAGTTGAGCTACAGTGTCATTGACACTTTCGTAATTATATTTCAGTCAATTCACATTTTCAGCTGCATATACATGTAAACCAATTTCATCATTGTTTTCTTCATTAAAGGAAATTGCAAATTCGTCGTTGATTCCATCATCTCAACATTTCATTAAAGTGAGATTTTATGTTCACACACATCGATTCATTCAGGCAACATTTTTCCATTTCTACACTGCTCATTGCATTGATGGTCTTCAATGAGGATAATCTATAATTCTACATGTATATCATCGTTAACTACTAAAGTGACATTTCCTTTCGATCCAATCATTATTTCATTAAAATGACGCTTCATATTCATTACACTTCATTTTATAATTTCCGTTTCTACATCGCTTATTGCATTGCCTACCTTCAGCTAAGGTAATCTATGTCCGACTCAAATATTATATACATGTACATACAGTACCTACTACTGCATTCATGAAAACTTAATCCATTAAAAATTTAAACCTGTACCGGTACTTGTGGTAATGTGATTGCAGACATCGAGGACATGTTGGCCTGATTGATTTCGCTGTGGGGTGATGGTTCACTTCCATCCTCAAGCTACTGATGCCATTTAATGGCATAATTTTGTTCTGACGTGCAGGGGTAGATAGACTTGAGACCCCACCACAGTTAAATTCACGCCAGGTTCTCAGCTATTATTATCTGATGTTCGAACTTTAGTCATATGTTTGGACTGATCATAACCACGATTTTAATGCTGGGTTTGAATAGTTCACTAGATGGGCAACGTCAGGTACTACGGTAGTAATCCGGCTATAGGTGACTATATACGATTACGAATATATCAATCCAAATTCTAACATGGTATTCTAGTATGATGACACAGACATTTCTCCGAGTGGTGTAGCACATGTAGTACCCTGTACGGAACATCCTATAATTATTGTAATATTGAACTTAATGATCAACTTGGTGGTTGCTCCATTACGTGTCACGTACGATCATATTAGTCTGGTATAAACGTACCTCAAATGGTGGTTTAATGGTGTCAAATTAGACAGGACATCTTTAATATCAGCCTTAATCTCGTTCCAGGTTTAGATTAAGAAAGGACGTTGATTTGTAGACAACACATCAGATGCACAAACTGGTCATACTGCTTGTGTTGATATACTTTACAATAACCATTTTCTGTGAGTATGAGCCGGTAATATTATACCATTCCTCAGGGACCAGCCTAGATGGCGACATGGGAGACATCTTCTCACTTAAATGTGCCAATATACCATATACCATATACCAGTATGCATAACTAAAACAGCATATTTGAAGTGTATTTACTGATTATAATGGTGTACTTACGTATTATAACGGTATAAATGAGTTCTTGTATTGCATATACTATACTTATTTGATCACAGAAAGCTGAGAATGGAGAGTAAATTGAACTTGAGCCATTATGACATCTCCCTGATAACAATCCACATCTAATAGGGAGAAGTGACTTCTCCCAATTTAAATTCTTTTGGCTGGTTCCTGCCGCCCATGAGGAGTTATTTCGTGGGAGAATCCCGAGTCAGAATCCAAATCTGATTACGGGGGGGGGGGGGGGGGGGGGCTAAACCGCGATTACGCTGATTCTGGTCAGATTTTGAAATCCACATAATTATCCCAGCGTCAAACATCGCTTATGTATTTGACATAAGTATTCATTACTATATTTATAATGTACATGTTTGTGGTGAATGTCATGCATTTCTTCGATTTGTTTATACACAGTGGCGCATAATTATCTGCCAATCCGCGCTCAATCGCGTCTTTTTTCAAGTTTGATTATTCATGAGGGCAAGAATACCTTACAGCTCTCCTGAATCAAATTCCGAAGACGTTTTGAAGAAAAGACGAAACTTGTCAGTTGTACAGGGACGTGGGACAGGGGTTGATTGGGGTGTCTACCCCAAACTTTGGTAAATTTCCAATTGTTGGAAATGTCATGCCTGATACAACATTAGTTGGAACAACACGGAAGGTATCACCACACCCGGACTGAATGGATAATAATTAAACTTTTTTTTACGTATAACATGCATGTGTGAATATGTGCCTTTCTCAGCGTAAAACAGACAACGGGCACAACGTCCATACACAGCAGAAATATTTACCCACCCATGTCAATCGGTTATCACAGATATAACCATTTGCCTATTTTTAACGAATTGTTTCAATAGTATTTTTGCATTTGCTCTCTCAAATGTTCGAGAAATCTATTCACAAGTTTTAACCCTGGCCTTCCATACTGCGGACAATTTAAATATGTCAATATACATAGGATTGCACATAGTTTAAATACCCTTGTCATTCTCAATATGCGCGAGATATGGTGGCACCAATATCGATCCAGTTATATAGATGTCGCGGACCAAGATGCCACTAACACCGGATCTTCTTTGCAGTAACTATCCACAGTAGGTCCTACACTTATATAGTTCTGAGGAGTGTTCATATGTATCTGAAATTGATCAGTTAATTGGAAAACGTATCACATCTGAATTATAAATCCATAACGTTTTCGAATCGTGTATACACATCTATAGTGTACATGGATTACTTAAATTAACTGAAAATTCATCTCAGCAGTCAAATTGGCGCATTCAAAGCAAGGTTGATCTCTACTCATTACGCTTTGCTACATTGTATTCTCTACGATAAAAATAATTGCACGATCGATCGTCCAGAATTGTGTTTGACCGTGGCAATTCACTCACATATCATGCATGCAGTACGTTTTGTTGATATGATCTCAATTCATGTTTATCCACTTTATTAATTTCATGCGTATTAAGACAGTTCCCCAATTGCGGTTTTTATTTTGAGACGTTTAGTTCTCCGCATAATTCCGCTAATATTATCATGTGGGCCAATGAAGCTATGTCGTAACTGTTGGAGGAAATGCAGCTGCGAGAAAGTATCTGGAATAAACAAAGTGAACTATACAAAGACCAAAAACAAGAAAAATTATGATTATAACGAACTTTGGAGGACTTATTGTGCGAATATGCAGCGGGCGACATGGCTAGCTATGGCATATTAATTATGACAACCAATTGTCACCAAACTCCACCATATATAATTGTCACACCGACTATGCCATCGCAACTGTAATACCTGTGTCCGCAGCCAATAGCATATTTTAAGGAGGTTATCTGCCTGCCCACATTAGGTGCATAATTTAACAGTTCTATATAGTTGAGAGCATTGTGGACGTCACGGTACTATAATATGTGGGGATTTTGGACAAGATCGAAAGGTTGTCTGTAAATTAGTAGGACAGTCCTGTATCATATATTCGCGAACGACGCCGTGTTTATGATGCAGGGCTGTCTCGGGTGACGTGTTCAGGGTTATAACTCGGGGACATAATACGAGAGTTCAAATTTAAAGTTTGCAGAGATATTTGAGTCACGTGGCTGACAGACTATTTTCTCTGCTGTAAATGTAGCATGACTTGGTTTCACAGGTGAACGATTTGGTACAGTGTCCTACTAGTCTCCTTTGACAATTTAACTTTTTATTTTGGTATTTATTGAGTTCCACACACTGGGAAATGAATCTTTTGTAATTTTTTTGAGAAACATGTTCTTGGCTTATTGCTTCTTAATTTATCTGCATGTCTATAGTGCTAACACCGAGCGCATATGAGAACATCTTCTTAAACGATTTTGGGAGATTATTTCTAGTCCAGTAATACACGGACAGATGAATGCACGATATATAAATCTTTAAATTTTAGAATATTTTCTTGTCGAAGCGGGGTTCTGTGTGACCTCTATATTTGGAGTTGCATAACATACGAATTGCCCTTTTTCAGTGTGGACAGTACGCCGTATGATTTGAGTGTCCCCATATTGGGAGTCAATATAGAAGATGACTTTGGGCTAAGGACTGATATCATGTTTTACGTGATTGTTTTGGCAGAAAGTTTGTTTTATTTTATTCAAGGACTAGATGGTGTGTTTCAATTTGCGTTGTATCATTGAAATGTGATTTTTAAAGTTAAGTTTTCATCTATGAAAATGACTAAAAATTTGATAGAATTTTCTTGCATTTGTTTCCCAGCTCTAATTTAGTTCTACGCCAGAGTTTCAGTTTAAAATTTATCCATTTGTCCTGATTTCCTTTGGGATGAATCAACATGAATTTACTTTTATTTGTATTAATAGATAGTTTGTTGCAAAAAAAATGCTTTTTAATTCGGTAGTTGTTGTTTTTCCTTTTTAACTGTTTCCTATCATGACCAGACGAATAAAGCGTGGTATCATCAGCAAATGAGAGTAAGTTCATTGACGTACATTGGGGCATATCGTTTGCATAAACAAAAATTATCTGACCAAGAACGGACCATTGGGGCACACTACCCGTTATTTGGGCCAATCCGGAAGTTTGAACAAGACAGTCATCATATTGTTTTCGTCCAATTAAGTAACTTTTAAACCGTTCTTTTGAAACTCTCCGAATACCATAATGTTCTAATTTTCTAAATAAAATGTCATGACTTATTGTGTCAAATGCTTTCGATGAGTCTTTAAAAATAGCTAATGTAGAGTCCCTAGATGGTTTGTCATTATTTTCTGGTATATGATCCAGAAAGAAGGTACAACAAAGGATGCTTATATGGGATTTCGTATTTTCGAGAAATGAAAAAAGTCTTCTCAGCACGAGTTTCTCAAAGAGCGTTGAGAAGACTGGCAGATACTGATGGGTCTATAATTCGTTATTTTGTTGGGAGATTCATTTTTATAAAGTGGAATTACTTTTGATATTTTCATCCTATCAGGGATTTGAACGATAGATTGAATATATTCGCTAGCGCTCGGGACGTTTCGGGTATGGTCTGTTTCATTAATTTGATGAAATATTATCGATATTGGTGATTCGTTTCGTTGGTATCTGTTGGGAACGTGAACACGTTTTTTTTGTATTAGTATCAGTTAAGTAGTCTGAAAATGTCTTTTTTTGTATTACTCGGGACATCGCCACTAGTTTTCTGACCAACTTTCACGAAATAGACATTAAATGCTTGAGCTATTTTCTCTGGATTCGAAATTTCAGTTCTTCCATCTGATGTAGTTGATGGCATTTTGGGAGTATTATTATTCGATACCATAAGATAGTTTTTCAAGATGACCCATGTACGTAGCATGTCAATAGTTTATTCTTAACTAAAGATGAGTTAATGAGACCTTTTGGCATCCACGGTTCGTTTTTTGTTATATATTTCTCAGGTGGTTCAGATCGGACCAATGGGAAGGCTTCCTCAAACGCACACAGATAAATTGACAGAAATGTTCATATGCTTGGTTCGGCGAAGTACTGTTAAAACACATCGGAAATCTTGTTGCTGGAGTATTGATTTAAATTTTTCTGCTTGTTCATCAATCGCTTTTCTTTAGAAATGCTCCCCTTAAAGTATTTATTATCCCGATATTCAGCATAAACTATGGCAAAATGGTTTGTCACATCAGAGAGAATAATCCCAGTGTCGGTGCGTGAAACAATAGTGTTTTGGGTAAATATGATCGATGAGAGTTACCGAGTGGTCAGTTATACGTGTAGCTCGGGTAATTACAGGTAGGAATCCATTTTCAATCATGATCTCAATGAAGTCATTGGTTTTCGTAGGTGACTGAAAATTAAGCAAGTCGATATTAAAGTCCCCAATGAGGTATGCCTTTTTCTCAGTGCGATTTAGTTGATGAATGACAAATGAAATTTTATCTGTAAACATATCGATATCTGCATATTGGGCCGTATTTGGACTGTAGATTGAGGCCACGACATACGATGAGTACCCATAGTCTACTTCTATGAAAATAGTCTCAACAACATTTGGAATGAATATTGTTAGGTCCTCACGGATTGTATAAGAAAGTTTTCCATTGATGAAAATTTCAACACCACCACGTCCGTCATCGTCATCTGGTCGGGATTTAAATTGGAATTGCATAAACAAATCGTCGTTATCTATTTTTATAACGGAGAAATCACAGGGTAATTCTGAAATAATTGAATGTTGATCGATTTTTAACTATAATAAGCTAGATGGTGGTGAATTTCGAAGAATCTATCCGACATGTTTCTTGAGCCGTTTCAATCTGGGTTTTTACGCTCTCTGGAGACAATATTCGGTGGTCAACATTTAATTAAATGTTATGGATACAAATGGAAATGGATGACGCTTGTGGTATTGATTGAAAGAGGAATCCTTGCCGACACGTCCGTGGCGACATCGATACCATTGCTCGGATAAATGGGATAAATTTCCCCGATTTCCGAGCGATGGTAAAACTGGAGATTTTGAATGTTGTCCTTGATTGTCCCATATATGATACTATTGACGTAAAGCGGGCGCGCATATTGTTTTGGCGTATAATAGAGCTTGAGTTGCATGTAGACCCCTCCCCCCTATGCTGATTTTTGGTGGTTATGATATCTTTGTAGAACTATATCAGTCCTTCAATTTGCCGGTTGTTTGCCATCTGGCTATGGGGGCTTTATAGAGTTATCGGTCTTTAAATCCATGCAATATGGACGCCCACATTGAATATCTGACCATGTAAATTTCAATTCGCAATTACTCAGGAAGTTTATGAGGTATTACGCCGTGCGACATGTCATGATGCTGGTGGTCCTCCTGAATTGCTATGATGTGGGTAGGGAAAACTGGCGCCGTTATGAAAAAGTACTGTTATTTTTTCTAAAGTTGTCATTTTCGCGTTGTTTGGTTAATCCGAGCGATTTGAGAAAAAACCAGTGTGTGTATGAAACATTCAAGAACATATATGTTTTTGAAATATAGAATAATGCTTGCGCCGGTGTTTCTAAGACGACGTGAATAACCATCTTGATTATAGTCGATTTTCAACAACTAATACAACCAGTATTAAATTGTTTTCGCAATAAATATGTTTTTAAATGTTTGATACATATAATGGCTTTTCCTGGATATATTCAGATTATCGGAATACCGCGAAAAATTACAAATAAAAAAATATAACGGTACTTTTTGTTAACAGCATCAGTTTGCCCTAACAGTATTATAGCAATTCAACAGGACCCAACCTCACCATATCACATTAGCAGGACCACTTGACCAGGGTGGTTACAGGCATCTGAGTCGTTATCTCGTGGGAGAATCTGGATTCAGATTAATCGGAATTCAGAACATTCAATAGTTTAAACAAACCGAGATTCCACCACCTCGGAGTTTAAGAACACAATAAAACATAAGAATCTGTCATTTGGGGTACAAATATAAACGACCCATATCAAAGAATTTTAATTCCGGAGACAATTTGTGTTATCGAGTGTAAACGGGGAGTATTTTACTGAAATTAGCCAAATAATAATGTTATTGATGGTAACGCTGGGGGGGGGGCACTTCGGTTGTTGGCGAACTTGTCAATTTCATTGTCACTTTCATCATGTTCATTTAATAATTCCATCCATAAAATACCGCCCGAACGCATGTAGATTTCAAATTCGGTGGATAACGTCGCCATTGACCGAATTAACGTGAACCTACATATATATGTCTTCTGCTTTGTTTGTAATTATATGTTCCTTCTTATTCAAGAAATAGTAGGATTATGTTATATCTATGTATGATCAGATACACGTATGTACTATCTAGTCTTATAACAATTTCATATTTAAAATGTTTTGTTTCGTTAAATGCAGTCGTTTTGCACAATATTCTTTGTATAGTGCAGAAACATTAGTTGGAAAATAAAGCTTTGCCCATGCATGTAGCTAATGTTGTGGTCTTGTGATCGCACGTGAGCTGCATCTCCGAATCGCACAAACACAAATGTAAATCCTATTCTAAGATCGCAGGACTATAATAGTGGATATGACAGTCGATTTATTTGATTAAATACCCACACGTACAAGTTCTAGAGACGTGGCTAGAGGGTTCCCATTGGGGTGTTCCTTCAAATTTCCGGCCAACTGCGCCAACCCCCTCTTGAACCAAACATCAAAATAACAGATTCGCAGAATTCCATTTGCACCCCCTTGGAAATATCAAAGCTGACACACCCTAAGATTTAAAAATTACCAACTATTACTGGTTGGAAAATCAAACAATGAGAACAATTCCAACCTATATATGGTGTCAAATTACTGTCCAATGTTGTGTCAGGCATGAAATTTCCAACTGTAGGAAATGTACCAAAGTTCGGGGGGGAGACACACCGAGCAATTCCTGTCGCAGGCACGTCCCTGTAAAAGTTTCGTGTGTTCTATACAACGTCTTCGGGATTTGATTCAGGAGATCTAGACCTGTTAGAAATGCTTGCTCTCGTCAATAAACACACTTTAACTTTAAACAAATTGCGATTAAGGGTCAATCCACACCGGGCGCGAGCGCATGATTTTTACGGCCGTTTTCTGTCGCCCGTAACGGTTTTGAGCGCGCGATTTCTATATTCACACCGATAGCGACTGGGTCGCATCGTCGCGCGCGATGGTTTGGGTAGATAATCGTTTGCGTGCTTCATTTACAGAAGGTCACAAATACAATGTATATGGACAATTTAATCAGAATTTGCTAAACATATACATGTAAGAGTTTTTCAAACTAATTTAATTGTCAAATATAGTATGTAAATGGAATGGTGTACGGGCTTCCTAAATTCTCATAGCAATTGCGTCTAATTGAATTTCATTCTATAATTCCAGTTTGTGAGTGCTTTTCATCGGGGGGATGCAAATTGTGGGCAAAGTGATTTCACAAGCTTGGAATGGATTGGGACCAAAAATTAACCAGACGATCCTGTTATTACTCATTTATCCTCATTTGCTATTCTCATTTATCCTTGCACTTCAGTTATCAGCATGTCGCTAAATCCTTCGCCACCTTTGTTATCGCGACGACGAATCAACGTGTCGTCTTCAAATAGGAGGAATACGACCGTATAAATATACTATTTGACAGCGACCCAATTATCCTGCTGGTTTGCCACAAAGCGAGAAATCGACGATTCAGTCGCTTGCGGTGTGAATATAAAAATCGCGCGATTTGAACTGCTACGGACGACAGAAACGGCCGTTATAATCGCGCGCTCGCGTCCGGTGTGGATTGACCTTAAGTCGGATTAGCAGCTAATTGGGTGCCGTGTATATATACATGCACACTTAAAGAAAAGCATGACTTTCACAACAAACATGAACATTAAAAATATGAGATACAAATGATACTTGTGTCAAATACATGAGCCATGTTTGACGCTGGGAGACCATTAAACCTAGTACCGGCGACCATACCCCAGATTCTCCCACGAAATACTGACTCTGTGCACATGCCAATCACCTCTTTGGATTTATGAAATGTGACAAACGGTTGATGTGCTCTAATGGGCATCACGTCTGATTTGGTCCTACCAAATATAACCAAAGTCGACGCGATGTGCACCATGATGAGACGTTTCGCTACTCAAACAGATAATTTGTTTGGCGACTGGGTTCATTTCATTGTGTACTTCCAGCTTGACGATAACTGTGAGGGTTTGTGTCGTCTTCAGCCAGGGATGCCTTTTCGTTGTGAACAGCGATCTTATTTCGCGAGAAGCTCATGATTCACGACGACGAGTACAGTTATTGCCAATCTAAACCACAGGTATTAGGCACACAAAAAAATGAATAAAAATATATAAAGGTAAGTATCAAGGCTGATAGTGAAAATAGGAGGTCAAAAATCATCCTCACAAATGCAATTTTTTTTATCAAATTGATCTGGAATTCTAGCATTATGTGCCCAAGTAATCATATTTTTTGTTCAAGTTTAGCTTTCCGTCGTACTTTAAACAAGTGAGCATAGCAAATCATTCGAAGTTGTCAATGAAATTTATTTGTTGGTACCCGAAACGTCCGTCCAATGAAAAATAAAAAAATAAAATAATCCAACCCCTAAATCACCGAAATCTATGTATACTATTATCATCAAACTAAATAGCCCTATTGTCAAACAGACGTTGTTTCATGAAGTGGGTGGTACTCAACATACATCGAGTTTAATAGCGATTTATGTCCTTTCTTTTCGTCAGTTTTACAGATTTCTTTTCGCGGGAGGCCATTTTGCAAAACTGAAAGCGAAACGAACTTGAACTTTATTAAATTAATTTTAATATCTCTCTTTTAATTGATATCCGGCATTCTTAATGACAAAAATCATGCGGTGGATATATAATACCCACTAGATAAGGAATTAGATAAAACATTTTTTTTATCGATGTAAAATTATTTTATTTTGGAGTCATTTACTGCAGCGTTTCTCGAGTTTGTTTCGCACTTTCAAAATGGCCTCCCGCGAAAAGAATCATGTAAAACTGACGGGAAAAAAAGACAAAAATCGTTGAGTACCACACCCAAATTATCTGTCCTTCGTGAAACAACGTCTGTTTGACAATAGGGGTATTTAGTTTGATTATTAGAGTATAGATTCGGTGATTTAGGGGTTGGATTGTTTGATGTTTTTATATTTCATTGGACGGACGTTTCGGGTACCAACCAAATAAATTTGATTTATCAACTTTAAATGTTTTTCTATGTTCACTAATCTCAAATACGACGGTGAACCAAACTCTTTTGAAAACTATGATTATTTCGTAACATAGTACTGCAATTACAGATCAATAAAAAATAAAATGTTGCTTTTGTAGAGAAAAATGCTGACCTCTATCAAAAATGAGATAGATACCTTTCCGAGATTTTTATTAAATTAAAAAAAAAATTTGTGCCTAATACCTGTGGTCATCAGTGCATCAAGCCAATCAGTGAATTATTTGCATGTCTATCAACTCAGATGATCTCTCACAAGACCTAAAGTATCCAAGTCTGGTATAGTGCTGAGACTGCTTGTCATCTATATATAAACGAATAGGATCTGTCCGGATTTTTCTCTCAGACCCCTGGACCGAGTTCAATCAAATTTGGTGTGGTGACTCGGGGGTACCCTGGCGGATGTTATAATGGTGTTAGTTTTTTAAAATTTTGAATTAAAAAAAAAAAAAAAAGGGTTTTTTTTTAAATTGAGCAAGGAGTTCAATCTAAAAAATATTAATTTAAGACAATATATAAATCAAAATGTTTCAACGATAAAAAATGTGCTTGAAGCGCACAAAGGGGCTGCCGCTAAATAAAGGCTCTGTCTATAAAGACCAAAATGTGCGCGAAGTCCCACATGTCTCTCAGATGCTGAATATAGGGAGCCTGTTTCAGCTAGTTTAGTATAATAGAAGTTGCTCCAGCAGACTAACATAAGTGGTATGGAATATGTTAGATAATGGGCTGGTTGATAGAATAATCAGGAAATAGTTAGAATGTTTGGAAGTGTGTGTATCCTGCACAATACCTAGGTTTACAGCTGAACAGCAATTTATAAAACATTTGTTTTTCAATTAAAACAGCTTCTGAAACAGGTTAAACTGTTATTTGAACCAAGTGAGATTATCCCCATGCAGTCATACGAGTGATATAAGTAGAGTTTTATACAGTTTTAGACTAAATTTAGTGAAATTTGGGAGGTGGGTGTAAAAAAATTGGGAGTTTTTGGGGTGCACTGTGGGTCCCCGCAATTTTTTTTACTACCGCCCCCCGATCGAGTCACTAAAATACGCGCAAAATATGTCGTTATAAATCAGTTCCGTATACCCAATGGGCATTGGCGATTAGTTCCCTTGAGAAAGTTCAGATAAATAAGTTCAATAGGTCGTTTGTTGAACTTATTATCTGAAAATTTCCCACCAATGAATATGATTCATTCTGCCCTTGCATTATTTGTTGTTCTGTCGTCTGCTTTTGAATACACGCACGCCCCTCAAAATGAATAATAGACCGTTCCAATGTATACTTTTATAATTATACTGTAAGAATCCATTCCGTATAGAAAGGACTAATACAGACAACTAGTTGATATCTAGCTTTTACAAAAACGAGTTTTCATGTTCTATGAAAAATAGCAGAACAGTCGATAATAGAAGGTGTCACCCCCCCCCCCCCGTTTGGTACGCGGGATTCGGTACATTTTCAGGCGGTATGCGGGATATATAGTGGCCCCACTACTAACTGGTATAATGGGGCTTCATATGCCCCATTTAACCGGTATAACCGGATTCAATCAAAAAGCCTGGTACACGCAGGGGGGGGGGGTCGGAAATTTTGTTCAGGCACGTATGCTGATTTTGTACTTTCGACCCTTGTTTTGTACTTTCGACCCCCGCGTCCAAATTTTTTTCCGACCATTTATGGACACCCACCCCCCTTTTAACACTAAAACAGAGATTTGCGGGGGGAAATTCACTGTAAACAGCTGAATATGAATTTATGTGCATACTATTTGTCATGGATGTTAACATTGACATGTAAATAGGAACGAGCCATTTTGGGGTCATTCGGCCAAAAAAACATGGCTGCCAGCGGCCATCTTGGATTTCAAAATTTGCAACAAAATACGACACGATAACTGCCTGCAGTCAGTTTAGCAGTTAGAATTACACTATATCTTATTCTAATGTGTTTTAAGCCAAACTCAGTGCAAAAACAGTCAAAAAACTTGCATGAAACTTTTTTTGAGTTGCGGGAAAAAAGATTTGTTGGTCCCATCGACCACCCATCCACCCCGGCATACGTGCCCGAAAACATTTATCCCCCCTCCCCTGGTACACGCAGCTTATATAGCACACAATATACAAATTATGATTATTTTCCAGCTGAAAAAGTGGCTCAATTGACATATTTTGATGTCATTCGCTCTATTATTTCTCCACATGTTGAAGTCACAGGTCAAAAATTGACCCCAAACCCAATAATACTTAATCCTATAGAAGTATTATTTGGGTGGGGTAAATTTTTGTTTTGTTGCAGTTATACATTCTTATAATATGTTTTAAACTGTTACAAATATCAAATATGGGCATGTATGAATGTTACATACATTACATACAGAATGAATATTATGAATGTTACATACATTACATACAGAATGAATCTTATGAATGTTACATACATTACATACATAATGAATCTTATGAATGTTACATACATTACATACAGAATGAATCTTATGAATGTTACATACATTACATACAGAATTAATGTTACATACATTACATACATAATGAATCTTATGAATGTTAAATGCATTACATACATAATGAATCTTATGAATGTTACATACATTACATACAGAATGAATTTTATGAATGTTACATACATTACATACAAAATGAATCTTATGAATGTTACATACATTACATACAGAATGAATTGTTTTCGTGCTTAAAATGTCATATTCGTATTAGTTACAAGGTAATTGATATTTTCCATCTAATTTCAAGCATATCTGAAAGGAGTGCACTTTAATTCAATATATTACATCTATTCTTTCAATGCTGAATTTTCAGCTCAACTTGTTTTATACATCAAATCAAAGGTATAATTTACCTCCCTTACCTAGACCAGATCCCTGGACATCCACATATGCGTGAAGATATATAAATATATGCATTCACGCATTATTGACATAGTTATAAAAACATACTGATAGTCATATTTATATATCATCTATAATAGTGTGCCACTTGTGGCGAATTCCTCCATAGCCATACTAGTGGCAAATCACTGTCAAAAAAGTACCCGGCTAGCCCATTATCGCCGGCCACAAATTGGGTGTAAGTAGAACACGGGAGTAGCCTCCGATTCAAAAACTAAATTCCCGATTGTGAGAGATCTATTCCACTTAAGGACCCTTTTGGGTGAATTCTTCCATAGCCACACTTTCGGGGCAAATCACTGTCAAAAAAGTACCCGGCTAGCCCATTATACCCGGCCACAAATTGGGCATAAGTAGAAGACGGGAGTAGCCTCCGATTCAAAAACTGACCCCATAAAATGTTGCCAAATTCCCGATGTGATTGCAGATGGATAATAAACTGTCAGTATAGGGAAAGTCTTGTTTCCTCTTTTCCAGCTTTCTATCGTCACAGCAGAAATATTTATTTTAAATATGAAAATATAGTGTAACCACTGTCCACGATTGTTTCTAGTTGTTTCCATTGAATCAACTTTAATTCTTCTGAATTGTTATATTAGTAACGAATGACTGGTTTCCTCTGTTGCCAGAGTTTCCATCGTCACAGAAAAAATATATTTCAGGTTGTCGCCGAGACTTCTTTCTATTGGTGACATACATGTATAATGCGAACCACATGATTTAATTAGGTCATAGCCGATATCATTATGTTATTTTATTATCAAATTAGTTAATAGTTTAACATCAAAATCTTAGAATTATTTGAAAGAAATGAACAGTAAATATCACATCTTGCAAATATCTTTCTCCCAATGTGCATATTTATTTCAAAATGGTAATTTATACATTGGAATAAAAATAACGTTCACAATTTATAATGACCCATTTAAAATGATATAACAATATCATTTAGATATTAAAGGCCCACTTAATTTTCGAACCCCCAGATCATTTTATATAAAATATATGCCATATTATATAACATTTGAAAGAGGAAGCCCCAAGACATTGTATTATCAACTTATTCGGTCGAATAAACTGTGAACATGTTGTTTTGGTTGAAATACCGACTTGTGTTTTTAAAGGAAGGGGAATAACTCTACATCTTAAGATATAAATCGAGCTATTCCCCTTCCATTGAAAACACATTTTTAATTTGAATTATGTTGCATTCATAACGGGGGAAATCTTTCTATGATTTCAGCTGTTTTTCTCTATGGACATATTCTGAGACACAGAATTATAGTATTTATGAATTTTTTTTTATTAAAACCGTATATCATGGTACTATATAGAGATCGATCAATTGGGTCCGAGAGACGTCGGTAAAAAACGAGTTCGCGTTACCGCACGAGTTTCTTACCTAAAAGTATCTCGCCTCGAGTGAATTACATAACGTAATTCTCGGAAATAATTGATTACTCTATTTAATACACTTCTGCATCAATTTATGGCAAGCCGTTTTCACATTTTCGATTTATTTGGACTTAAGTCCAAATATTTGGACTTAAGTCCAAATAGCGAATTGGACTTAAGTCCAAATACCACATAATTGTGAATTCGGCGAGGAATTGGACTTAAGTCCAAATGAATTACACTTAAGTGTAAATACTGATATTTTCATCTATTTGGACTTAAGTCCAATTCCTCGCCGAATTCACAATTATGTGGTATTTGGACTTAAGTACAATTCATTTGGGCTTAAGTCCAATTCAACTGTATAAGAAACACCCCATCAGATATTAAGCAGGTCTGGTTTTGCTCATAGGGTGGGCCATATACTTCAGTCATGTCAGAAATGAATGAATAATTGGACTTAAAGTCTGTAACTTGATTAAGCAACTGGAAGTTTGTACCATAAAATATACGATATTCTTCCTTCCGTGAGCTGGTGAATTTGCACTACCGATATCGGTGCTAGTCCTACTGCTCAACTTCAAGTTCAGACTTTCATTCATAAACAACCAAATCCACATGATTTCTAAATATACTCGTACAATTCAGTTTTTTAATTTAGAACTTTACGCGAATCATGAGATTTTATTAGAAATCACACCATGCTATGATATGATTCACTACATATACCACATAATTACAATACATTACAATATCAATAGAAGGGGAGTCACTCTAGTATCTGATCTATTTTTTTGTGGGCAGAATTCGACTTTCGAGTACACCCTTATAACATTGAGTTTGAGAACCGAGCAAATTAAAAAATAAGTGTAAGTAAGTAAACACAATAAACGAAACTGCATGTAGCCTACATGCTGTCAAATAACAATTGAATCAAATCGTGAATTAATTTTACTTCATTCACGCATGCAGTTAGCATTTATTAAGATGCCAATTCGGGTTCGAACCATTTTCAATGATGCCGAAAACAAGCCACGTGGCAAAAGGGACGCAATTGTATGGAGTTTGACTGTCAATCAAGACTTGCAGGAATATACCATTACAAAGAAGGGGACTATCGTTTAAACCAGATGAATTGGACTTAAGTCAAAATGAATTGGACTTAAGTCCAAATCAATTCACTAATTGGACTTAAGTCCATTTGGACTTAAGTTAAAATAATTGGACTATTGATTTGGACTTAAGTCCAATTCATTTGGACTTAAGTCCAATTCATTTGGACTTAAGTCCAAATAAATCGAAAATGTGAAAACGGCTTGCCATATCAATTTGGTTCGCCAAATATGATTAAAACACCAAGAATTAATGCATGAAAGTCTCGATGTGGAGAAAGATCAACCATCAAAAATTAAGTCTAGATCAGTAAGCAACGTAACGGCAATGACGTCACGAGAAATGACATGATTCACTAGTGACATTACCGTTTTTAATTAACGACGTTTTCAATGGAAACCGCACATAGGAGTGTAATAAAAAAAATCGGTGACCAGAAAATTAAGTGGGCCTTTAATACAAACATAAGGTCTAAGTGCCATCTAAGTCTTGAGAAATGTCAGGCCGTGGTTTAAAGATATTTCAGGGTTCTGTATTTCAACTTAACAAAACATTTTATACCATGGAATCCAAATCTTTTCCAGAAATCATTTTGTTGCTAGACAAATTGTGTTATGGCATAAACTAATGAAATCAATCGCGCGTGTGCTTCGCCACTCTCCAGGATTCTATGTTTGTTTTTTTTTAATTATTATTTTAAATGTTCAAGCGGACATTGCACTTATACATTAAGCTCCTCTCATAGCAGTATATTAATCAGTTTTTGGAATTTGTCATGCAAGGTACGTAGCAATGTAATGTCAATGTTACAAGTTAATTAATACACAGTCATTTGAGTAAATACATTTCAGTAATGCTCATTACCTGAACACATATATGAAATTGAAGGCAAAGCATTTCCTTCAAGTTCAGACTGGTATGTTTTACCAACCACAGCTTCGTGGTCACTAATCCATTAGTAATGTCAAACCTCTATATCTTTCTGAGGACAGCTTTAAACTTATAATAATCACACAGCATTCATAATTGTTACCATTGAGTGAGTTATAACTTGTGACTCCTTGGAATTTCAATACATGTAACTCGTATTCGTTCCTCAACCATATTCTGATTAATATCTTGCATAATGTACATGTACTGCACGCACAATGTACTCAATACATAACACATGGATCAATACTATGTCATTCTTGTTACTAGTATATTTATTTACACAGTCCACGCTCTTAAAAAGAACATAGAAACCTAAATGTTTGAGCCATTAAGCCAATATTGGAATTTACCATTACTCAAAACCAAATCCTATATAGTTGGAAATTTGATTAGACCAAATCATATGTAATTGGAAATTTTATTACACCAAATCCTATGTAGTTGGAAATTTTATGGTCTCACCCCCCAGTTCGAACCCCCAGGAACGTGATATATACCAATGTCTCCAGTAGGAATCAGTACATTTCGCCATTCTGTTTACTTGAATATTTCGGTGATCACAAACCATAAATCATAAAATAAACGATGTGGACACTTCAGTTATTTGTTGATGAACGAAACGCCTACGTGACTTCAGGTCGATTGTGCGCATGCGCTCGCTGTGTGTTGTTATTGGAGACTGTGAGGGAATTTGAACAATTTATGTGACATCCAATTGTTGTGGTAGTATTGAAAAGTTTTTCAAATTATTAATGTTCTATTAAAACGTACTGGTGTACGTATTATCCTGCATATGATCGTCATGCTGTGTGTGCTAATTATTTTGCTATCTGACAAGTCTGTAACAATTAGTTATCATTTTTTTCCAATAAGGAGTAACGATGTGCGGTGAAATGTTTAAAGTTTACAAACAATTTCCACCGCCATCTTGGTCGCTATATTGGACCTCTATGTCGGAATTTGGCTGGTGGTGTATAACACTTGCGAGTCGCGTGGAAAGCACGACCGCCTAGAAAGTTTCTGTACTATACTGGGCCTACTGGCCTAGTGCATATCAAGCAAAATTACCACCATGACAGACGCCATCTTGTCTGGAGAATATGCCGCCACTTGTTTCTTGTTAGCATCCGGAAAACAGTTAGAAAATACACTAATTCATAATATGGGCGGTGTCAACTTGATTTATGCGTGCAAAAATCGACCAATATCTTCTGGACTATCTGTACAGGTTATGGAAATCGGCTTTTAAATTTATACTCTGTGACCTTTCGATCTGGTTGACCTTCATGATAAGATATTCACTACCACATATATCATATAGTGCATAGAGATATTCACACCATTTCGTTCGGTATATAACAGGTCTTCAATATTTAAAATAATGCACTTCTTGTTGGGTCCTTTTCAATTTTATATGTGGTCAGGTAGAAGCTCCAGCTCCAGCAGTGCGCACACATTAAGACTAAAATAAATTCTTTCAACATTATTTTGCAGTGTTTTGACTGGAGTATAACAGGGAGTGCAAGTGGAATTAGGGAAGTGTCTATATACCATCGGATGGCAAATAGCGATTCTACCGATATGCGCTATTTACCATCCGATGGTATTTAAAAAAAAAAAAAATATCATATCATCACAATACACTCATATAATGACAATTACTACCCACCTTCTTGGTAAATGGGCCCAGTTGACCCTCGGTTGACCACCTACAGATATCCTGGGGGGATGGTACGTAAAAAATGACCAATTTTGAAGGAAATTTCGTATAGTTTGAGTATTTAGTGGCATAAGCTGTCGCTTTATGTCCACATAATCACCATTCCTAACCGCCTTACAGAAAACCCGGACCAGTTGACCCTCGGTTGACCACCTACAGATATCCTGGGGGGATGTTACGCAAAAAATGACCAATTTTGAAGGAAATTTCGTATAGTTTGAGTATTTAGTGGCATAAGCTGTCGCTTTATGTCCACATAATCACCATTCCTAACCGCCTTACAGAAAACCCGGACCAGTTGACCCTCGGTTGACCACCTACAGATATCCTGGGGGGATGGTACGCAAAAAATGACCAATTTTGAAGGAAATTTCGTATAGTTTGAGTATTTAGTGGCATAAGCTGTCGCTTTATGTCCACATAATCACAATTCCTAACCGCCTTACAGAAAACCCGGACCAGTTGACCATCGGTTGACCACCTACAGATATCCTGGGGGGATGGTACGCAAAAAATGACCAATTTTGAAGGAAATTTCGTATAGTTTGAGTATTTAGTGGCATAAGCTGTCGCTTTATGTCTACATAATCACCATTCCTAACCGCCTTACAGAAAACCCGGACCAGTTGACCCTCGGTTGACCACCTACAGATATCCTGGGGGGATGGTACGTAAAAAATGACCAATTTTGAAGGAAATTTCGTATAGTTTGAGTATTCAGTGGCATAAGCTGTTGCTTTATGTCCACATAATCACCATTCGTAACCGCCTTACAGAAAACCCGGACCAGTTGACCCTCGGTTGACCACCTACAGATATCCTGGGGGGATGGTACGTAAAAAATGACCAATTTTGAAGGAAATTTCGTATAGTTTGAGTATTCAGTGGCATAAGCTGTTGCTTTATGTCCACATAATCACCATTCGTAACCGCCTTACAGAAAACCCGGACCAGTTGACCCTCGGTTGACCACCTACAGATATCCTGGGGGGATGGTACGTAAAAAATGACCAATTTTGAAGGAAATTTCGTATAGTTTGAGTATTTAGTGGCATAAGCTGTCGCTTTATGTCCACATAATCACCATTCCTAACCGCCTTACAGAAAACCCGGACCAGTTGACCCTCGGTTGACCACCTACAGATATCCTGGGGGGATGGTACGCAAAAAATGACCAATTTTGAAGGAAATTTCGTATAGTTTGAGTATTTAGTGGCATAAGCTGTCGCTTTATGTCTACATAATCACCATTCCTAACCGCCTTACAGAAAACCCGGACCAGTTGACCCTCGGTTGACCACCTACAGATATCCTGGGGGGATGGTACGCATAAAATGACCAATTTTGAAGGAAATTTCGTATAGTTTGAGTATTTAGTGGCAAAAGCTGTCGCTTTATGTCCACATAATCACCATTCCTAACCGCCTTACAGAAAACCCGGACCAGTTGGCCCTCGGTTGACCACCTACATATATCCTGGGGGGATGGTACGTAAAAAATGACCAATTTTGAAGGAAATTTCGTATAGTTTGAGTATTTAGTGGCATAAGCTGTCGCTTTATGGCCACATAATCACCATTCCTAACCGCCTTACAGAAAACCCGGACCAGTTGACCCTCGGTTGACCACCTACAGATATCCTGGGGGGATGGTACGCAAAAAATGACCAATTTTGAAGGAAATTTCGTATAGTTTGAGTATTTAGTGGCATAAGCTGTCGCTTTATGTCCACATAATCACCATTCCTAACCGCCTTACAGAAAACCCGGACCAGTTGACCCTCGGTTGACCACCTACAGATATCCTGGGGGGATGGTACGTAAAAAATGACCAATTTTGAAGGAAATTTCGTATAGTTTGAGTATTTAGTGGCATAAGCTGTCGCTTTATGTCCACATAATCACCATTCCTAACCGCCTTACAGAAAACCCGGACCAGTTGACCCTCGGTTGACCACCTACAGATATCCTGGGGGGATGGCACGCAAAAAATTACCAATTTTGAAGGAAATTTCGTATAGTTTGAGTACATGTATTTAGTGGCATAAGCTGTCGCTTTATGTCCACATAATCACCATTCCTAACCGCCTTACAGAAAACCCGGACCAGTTGACCCTCGGTTGACCACCTACAGATATCCTGGGGGGATGGTACGTAAAAAATGACAAATTTTGAAGGAAATTTCGTATAGTTTGAGTATTTAGTGGCATAAGCTGTCGCTTTATGTCCACATAATCACCATTCCTAACCGTCTTACAGAAAACCCGGACCAGTTGACCCTCGGTTGACCACCTACAGATATCCTGGGGGGATGGTACGCAAAAAATGACCAATTTTGAAGGAAATTTCGTATAGTTTGAGTATTTAGTGGCATAAGCTGTCGCTTTATGTCCACATAATCACCATTCCTAACCGCCTTACAGAAAACCCGGACCAGTTGACCCTCGGTTGACCACCTACAGATATCCTGGGGGGATGGTACGTAAAAAATGACCAATTTTGAAGGAAATTTCGTATAGTTTGAGTATTTAGTGGCATAAGCTGTCGCTTTATGTCCACATAATCACCATTCCTAACCGCCTTACAGAAAACCCGGACCAGTTGACCCTCGGTTGACCACCTACAGATATCCTGGGGGGATGGTACGCAAAAAATGACCAATTTTGAAGGAAATTTCGTATAGTTTGAGTATTTAGTGGCATAAGCTGTCGCTTTATGTCCACATAATCACCATTCCTAACCGCCTTACAGAAAACCCGGACCAGTTGACCTTCGGTTGACCACCTACATATATCCTGGGGGGATGGTACGTAAAAAATGACCAATTTTGAAGGAAATTTCGTATAGTTTGAGTATTTAGTGGCATAAGCTGTCGCTTTATGTACACATAATCACCATTCCTAACCGCCTTACAGAAAACCCGGACCAGTTGACCCTCGGTTGACCACCTATATATATCCTGGGGGGATGGTACGCAAAAAATGGCCAATTTTGAAGGAAATTTCGTATAGTTTGAGTATTTAGTGGCATAAGCTGTCGCTTTATGTCCACATAATCACCATTCCTAACCGCCTTACAGAAAACCCGGACCAGTTGATCCTCGGTTGACCACCTACAGATATCCTGGGGGGATGGTACGCAAAAAAAGGTCCGGGTTTTCTGTAAGGCGGTTAGGAATGGTGATTATGTGGACATAAAGCGACAGCTTATGCCACTAAATACTCAAACTATACGAAATTTCCTTCAAAATTGGTCATTTTTTGCGTACCATCCCCCCAGGATATCTGTAGGTGGTCAACCGATGGTCAACTGGTCCGGGTTTTCTGTAAGGCGGTTAGGAATGGTGATTATGTGGACATAAAGCGACAGCTTATGCCACTAAATACTCAAACTATACGAAATTTCCTTCAAAATTGGTCATTTTTTGAGTACCATCCCCCAGGATATCTGTAGGTGGTCAACCGAGGGTCAACTTGTCCGGGTTTTCTGTAAGGCGGTTAGGAATGGTGATTATGTGGACATAAAGCGACAGCTTATGCCACTAAATACTCAAACTATACGAAATTTCCTTCAAAATTGGTCATTTTTTGCGTACCATCCCCCCAGGATATCTGTAGGTGGTCAACCGAGGGTAAACTGGTCCGGGTTTTCTGTAAGGCGGTTAGAAATGGTGATTATGTGGACATAAAGCGACAGCTTATTCCACTAAATACTCAAACTATACGAAATTTCCTTCAAAATTGGTAATTTTTTACGTACCATCCCCCCAGGATATCTGTAGGTGGTCAACCGAGGGTCAACTGGTCCGGGTTTTCTGTAAGGCGGTTAGGAATGGTGATTATGTGGACATAAAGCGACAGCTTATGCCACTAAATACTCAAACTATACGAAATTTCCTTCAAAATTGGTCATTTTTTGCGTACCATCCCCCAGGATATCTTTAGGTGGTCAACCGAGGGTCAACTGGTCCGGGTTTTCTGTAAGGCGGTTAGGAATGGTGATTATGTGGACATAAAGCGACAGCTTATGCCACTAAATACTCAAACTATACGAAATTTCCTTCAAAATTGGTCATTTTTTATGTACCATCCCCCCAGGATATATGTAGGTGGTCAACCGAGGGTCAACTGGTCCGGGTTTTCTGTAAGGCGGTTAGGAATGGTGATTATGTGGACATAAAGCGACAGCTTATGCCACTAAATACTCAAACTATACGAAATTTCCTTCAAAATTGGTCATTTTTTACGTACCATCCCCCCAGGATATCTGTAGGTGGTCAACCGAGGGTCAACTGGTCCGGGTTTTCTGTAAGGCGGTTAGGAATGGTGATTATGTGGACATAAAGCGACAGCTTATGCCACTAAATACTCAAACTATACGAAATTTCCTTCAAAATTGGTCATTTTTTACGTACCATCCCCCCAGGATATCTGTAGGTGGTCAACCGAGGGTCAACTGGTCCGGGTTTTCTGTAAGGCGGTTATGAATGGTGATTATGTGGACATAAAGCGACAGCTTATGCCACTAAATACTCAAACTATACGAAATTTCCTTCAAAATTGGTCAATTTTTGCGTACCATCCCCCCAGGATATCTGTAGGTGGTCAACCGAGGGTCAACTGATCCGGGTTTTCTGTAAGGCGGTTAGGAATGGTGATTATGTGGACATAAAGCGACAGCTTATGCCACTAAATACTCAAACTATACGAAATTTCCTTCAAAATTTGTCATTTGTTACGTACCATCCCCCCAGGATATCTGTAGGTGGTCAACCGAGGGTCAACTTGTCCGGGTTTTTCTGTAAGGCGGTTAGGAATGGCGATTATGTGGACATAAAGCGACAGCTTATGCCACTAAATACTCAAACTATACGAAATTTCCTTCAAAATTGGTCATTTTTTGCGAACCATCCCCCCAGGATATCTGTAGGTGGTCAACCGAGGGTCAACTGGTCCGGGTTTTCTGTAAGGCGGTTAGGAATGGTGATTATTTGGACATAAAGCGACAGCTTATGCAACTAAATACTCAAACTATACGAAATTTCCTTCAAAATTGGTCATTTTTTACGTACCATCCCCCCAGGATATCTGTAGGTGGTCAACCGAGGGTCAACTGGGCCCATTTACCAAGAAGGTGGGCAATAATTGTCATTATATATGTGTATTGTGATGATATGATATTTGTTTTTTTTTTAAATACCATCGGATGGTAAATAGTGCATATCGGTAGAATCGCTATTTGCCATCCGATGGTAAATAGCCGCTGCCTGGAATTAGGGGTGCATTAAGAAAATCTTAGATGGACACCCAACTGAAACACTTTAGCCACGTCCTTGCCCACCCATGATTTACACTGCTTAATAGTTACCCGTCAATGTACAGTTATGGGCAAAACCATTGCAAAAATAGCATACTAAGGGGATATTTTCAAACTTGTACTAGCTCACACCTTGGAGTACGTGTCATTTCCACAACTTATCTGCCGTGTACAACAATCCAAACTAGCAGAACCAGATTCACTAGTCAGTTATGGAATTATTATGCGATCTGCATCCGATATGGACCACCCCACCGTCATAAATACATAAATAACCTAATAACTGACACAGTTTACAGCTTTTAATGAAGTATGACTTAATATTATTGTATTAAATAATTATTATAATAGTTTCATTGGAATTCGTGACTGGTATTGAATCCTTACCAGTGCTAATTCACCGACAAAAACAGTCAAAATGAGAAATACTTAATCCGCGACTTTGACATCCCAACTCCGGTTTGGTGACATCTTATTGCAACATCGATCCGCGGCTTTGACACCCGAAATTCTGGTCGGTACCCACACTTGATCACGGATAAATTGTTTTACGAACCGTAATCATGCCTCAAACAAACTGCCCAACGTCAAAAATTGTATATTATGTATGGTAAGCCTGAGTTTCCATTAAATGTAGCGGGATGAGAGCAAGCTATGGTCGCTATCCCATTTGTGGAACACTTCGCTTTACGAATGTATGTTTTGAACAGTGGGTGTAATCATTCAACTGGGCGATAAATACCTTCTTATGCGGGAGGATAGGTTCATTTATCAAAAACCCTGTTTGGTGATATCTTCCGGGTTGGTGATACCACGTACACGGGGTGCATGATGTTGCAGACTGAAGATGCGCGAAAGCACGCCCCTCTATTCACACCGCTGGAGTGTGACAACGTTACCAAACAGCCTGAGTTAGAGTTATGTCGACACAACCCACAACCAAATATTATTTTTTTCTAAAGTCAGCTGCAGATACGCGGTTGTGGTTTAACTTCTTTCGAATTCATTTCAATTAAGTTTATATAGTTATTTCAATATCAGAATAGTTATTAGGAGCATATAAATACCCATCTTCACAACAAATTGGAGATGTAGTTATGTTAATTTACACGATGTATATTTCTTATAATTTAATCCCACTATTGACAAAATCATCTAGTTTCCTCAATATATTTCCATAAAATTAGATATTTTCAAGTAACATTCATGTCTTTGGAACTCATACCTGTCAAAGACGCACCAGGTTGCAGCGAGACACGTTTTTATTTTTATTATTTCCATGGTCTTTTAATATATACACACGTTTCGTCATTGACGATTAAGATCTGAAACTGTTTTCAAATCCAAGACTTTTGCGAAAACAAAAATTTGTTCTGCGCGAATATAAATACGAGTAAGGTATGTTTTTGGAATGTTATTATATACACAAAATGACCATTCCTCGATTTGTTCAAATTAGCCAAACACCGCGAAAATGACGGTTCTATTTCTTAAAAGCATGATGTCGACCTACCATCGTCATGGCAAATTAAGATCTTTCTCGATAAATATTGTGACATATCCCTCAACATAACACACCCAAACTACACTCCAATGACCACAGCGACATATCCCTCAACAAAACAGCTACACAAGGAGTTTGAATTGACTTATTGATTATTAGTTAACGCCTATTTATTACGCCACCTGTGGTGTATCTAGCTGCTGAGATTTTGATATTGCGTGGTGGACAGGGCGAATGTGGGGCTTTTATTTATAGAGTTGGAAATTCCGTTTATTTAAAAGTCGGAACTACGCGACCAGTAGGCCAAGTCCAGTAAAACGGTTCGTTATAGGTGCTGGTTGTTATTGTTATTTTAACGGAATTCTGAGTTGGTCATTCGCGAAACCAATATATTTTATATTGTATAATTAAAACCGTGGGTATATAATATATGATCCTTTTTATGGATATTGTAGGAAGGTAAATTTAGCTAAAGCGGTGGGATATCTTGCAAGACAACACATTTCGGTTTGCGCTATAACCGCTCAATGTTTTAAGGTGTTACACAACGTCTGATAAAAAGAGTTATATCTGGAATATTCACACTAATTTTTCAGAGAACATGCATAGAGTAAACATAGTCCTATCGGACTATCGTAAAGTAGTTCCGTTTAATTCGGGATTAATTAACCCTCAGACTGCCGAAACTGCCGACAATAAATTCGCTTGTTCGTGTCCCCCGAAAATCAAACTTGCCTGTTTAGAGGTCCCATTTTTCAGTCAAGTTCATGGATAAATTACATTACACTTAATCGGCTTATGTCCGCGGCCATAAACCTGCGTTTTGATAACAATTTATTTGAGACAAACTTTTGCGCGGGTATCAGTCGGCGCTTATCGGTTGAAGTTATTACGATCGTGCAGTCTGCACGTGCAACAAGTGTTCAAATACAACAGAAAACAAAATACTATGTCAAATAAATAACGTGATCAATGGACAGACAAGTTTCATTTCCGTGGGACACGAAAAAGCGAATTTAATGTCGTCAGTTTCGGCAGTCTGAGGGTTTTAATTAATCTCCTTTACGATATCCCGATAGGACTATGTTTACTCTATGTTCTCTGAAAAAAAATGGTGTGAATATTCCCGATAGAACTATTTTTATCAGACGTTTTGTAACACATTAAAACATTGAGCAGTTAGCGCAATTTTCTGAAATTTCGGTCTATTTCGTCTATAAAAATACGATGAGCAACTGAAAATGTTTTTCAACATTCTGGAAGGGGTATATGTCCATGGTATATATGTTTAAAATTTCACGCATAAACTATGACAGATAACAAAGTTATAATTAGTTTTATAGGCAGGCCCACCATAAATCCCCTATAATAAACGCATGCCTCCGTAAGCACATGGCTTTGCTGTGGATACTTTCGTTCTCAGCATGCATCATTCTCGCTATCTGTAAAATGTCTATGAACAATGCATGCGTGGCTGTGCCATGCACTCTTAGCTTTGATCCGCATTTAGAAGCATTCTGGTGTGGCGAATGAGAAACCTGCAGTAATTTATAAGCCGTAGTTCATTGTAATAATTTGAAGAATTACTTGTCTTAACGGCATTCTGAGACGGTCCATTCATGTAACCAATATATTTTATATTATGATTTATATTTATGGCTAATAATATGATCTTGGTGGCGTTACCATTTCTGACTATGGTTTTCTTGTTTTTATATGACGTATTGTGTTTTACCGAACGGCGGCCAATACATGTGCTCCTTTATTACAGATGCATTGATGGGAACGTCGCAAGCGAAATGGAACACGAAGAAGTCTTTGGTATGTATCTGATTGGTCGAAATCATGTCACGAGCCGGACCACAAATCACATGGTAATCCTTTGTCCCATTATCACCCCCTACCACCCGACAATGTACGAGGTTGAAGACCGTTTCGCTCACAGAATGCAACAGAATTCAAACTAAGATTTAGAATTATTCCCATTCCATTGAAAATAATAGATTTTGCAGAAACTTGAGTACATTAAACACATCGGTACCTCAACAAAAACAACATGTTCACACGTTACTGCACCATATAAGTTGATAATACAATGTTTTGGAGCTTCCTCTTTCAAATGGTATATACTATGGCATATATCTCATATATATTTTGAAGACCTCTGTTTGTCTGTCTGTCTGTCTGTCTGTCTGTCTGTCTGTATGTCTGTCTGTCTGTCTGTATGTCATTGGTACAAATCTACGATTCTCGACCGATCGGGACGAAACTTGGTACGTGTGTGTAGTATGAGCAGGCGGTGGACGTTGTCGTATTGGCGAGCCCGTGCGGCGCCCGTGCAGCGCATGCGCAGACGAGATCTCGGAAACGGGTGGAGCAATCGACTTGAAATTTGGTATGTGAATGTATCTTGCCCCGGATACGAATTTTATCGGGTCGCCGAGCCCGTGCGACGCCAGCTTCGCGCATACGCAGACCAGATCTCGGAAACGGGTAGAGCTATCGACTTGAAATTTGTTTTTTGAATAGCCCGGACAACGTCGGGCTCATCGGCTATCTACTATATATTTTGAGACTTCCGTATATATGTGTGTATATATATATACTTTATAGAATCCAAAACGGCTGTACCGATTGAGAACAAACTTTCTATCTAAGGGTAAAAAGCCACGGGAATGGTCGTTTTGGAGAAGCTCACAGCACCCATTCTCCACTCCCAATCACAAAAACAACACTGTGGGATTAATCGCGTTGATAGTTAAAGAGCGTTCGTATCCGCAGTGTCGTTGATAAAGAGCGTCTATATACACGACGAATATAAATACGGCTCCATTGACCGTCTCGATACGAAATTTCGTACTTAATTTCGTACTTAGGGGTTCCAGGGAACGGGGGAGATTTTTATCGGGTCAGTTCTTCCGCGCGAGGTGACCTTGACCTTCAAACGGATACCCACAAATGATCTATATGTGCGTGTCCTTTATATACTCGAACCGATTGAGCTAAAACTTGCTTTCTATGGGTACATTTGTGCGGGAAGTGTTATGGACGGGTCAAATTGTGACCCAGACCTGATCTTGACTTTTAAAATTATCAATTCAAGGTCAAATCGTATAAGAATGGCGGATTTCGACGAAATTTTACACCTATGTGCTGCACACGTGTCTCGGAAGCTGTTGCAATTGCTTTTTCGAACAAAGCCATGAGACAAACCACGCCAATGGCGGGCTAACCTGCTAGTATTTTATATAATGTGATCTGGGGGTTCGAAATTTAAGTGGGCCTTAAAGGGGAATATCCATTGGATTTTGACAACAAGATACGGTGCTATAGGCCTGTTAAATGGTGAGTGTTTTTAATAGTTATTTTGTTTAAGCAAAAATGCAAAATAATAGCTTTAGACACTTTTCTGGGATTTCGTATTCGTAATTGAGAGGGCGCATACAATCTAACTTATTTTCAAGAACCTTCATTAAAGAAATAAATACACTGCGCATCTGCGTGTATAGTAGAATTTGACCACAAAGAAACTGATTGCAGGACGACGCGAAACAGAGTCCAACAATCAATTTATGTGGTCAAATTCTACTTTTCACGCCGATGCGCAGTGTATTTATTTCTTTTGTAATTCGACTGTATATTTTGGTCGAACTTGTAGTGACACACGTTCAACGTCCTATATAATAGCCCAGTTTCTAGCTCTGCGTGGAATGGTTTTCCACCAAACAGTTCTGCTCTTAGAACTGTAACGTCAAACATGACGTCACTATTGAAGAGCTACCCCTTTTCTTTGCTTTTTTTGCAAAAAAATTTCAATTATGACTTATTTTTGTTCTATCTTAAATAAAATTCAGTATAGTACAGTAGATAGTCATAATATGCTCTTTCTTCAGTCTATGTAGTATGACATTAACCAATGCCCGTGTGGTTTGACTTCCGAAAGTTTGAGGCGTTGGCAGCATTTCACTGATTGTATATATACCACATTTTTTTGTGGCACAATTCAGAATATCTAGAATCACACTGTCCAATCGGCTCGCGGAATACCAGTGTGAACGTCAGAATACCAGTGCTCCACAGGAGAATATCAGTGTTTTTAAGCGATATAATGGTATCATAATTAGAACTGGACGGCTAAATAACGACACAAAAGACAATGGGAAGGTATATACGATCAATTTTGCATTTACCCACGGCGATCTGGCCTTTGTTTAAAGCAGAAAAATAGGGTGTACAAACTCGTAGGGGGGAGATCAAATTTTGCCCTAATCGGTATTCTAGTGCGTTTTGTTAAATTCCTGAGCATAACTTGCGGAATCTTTTATAAAATTCCGACATCGGAATCTATCGGCAATACGTGCACTTCGAAATCACTGGCGTGTATCAGTTGGAAATACACGAAAATAAATCGAAACGAGGGGCGGTGATCACAGAAAATGGCACGGCGAACTACCAGTGGATGCCAACGAGGGCTACCATGCAGTGCCAATTTTTCTTTATATGGTATGTTATATCGGGTATATGTCGCGGGACGTTTTAGATTCGGTTTAAGCTACCAGGAATGTCTCATGATAGATCATGGGATGAGAGTCTCATCCCATAATGCAACATTTGCTGTGATAATTAGAAACATCACTCCATTAGAATTAGAACGTCTTGAGAAATCGTATACACTACCATGAAACAAGAACAATATTCACAACCTTCCCTATTTAATGATAGACGTATTTGCAAATGTTGAACATTAGTTTGAATCCAAATGACATGGAACTAACTCAGTGCCAATACCGAATAAAGGAAAATTTATACTCTTGTCGACAAAATTGTTACTTTATGTTCCACCATTGCTGAGTATCGCCGTACTTAAAATTTGAACTTTCATTTCTTAGACCCACACATGTACCATTCTAGATCCATTGTGTCCAAATTTGATGAGGGGCTGAGACATTCCTGGTAGCTTAAACCGAATCTAAAACGTCCCCCGACATATACCCGATATAACTTACCATATAAAGAAAATTTGGCACCGGTAGCCCTCGTTGGCATGCACTGGTAGTTCGCCGTGCCATTTTCTGTTATCACCGCCCCTCGTTTCGATTTATTTTCGTGTATTTCCAACTGATACACGCCAGTGATTTCGATGTACACGTATTGCCGATAGATTCCGCTGTCGGAATTTTATAAAAGATTCCGCAAGTTATGCTCAGGAATTAAACAATACGCACTAAAATACCGATTTGGGCAAAATTTGACCCCCCCTACGAGTTTGTACACCCTATTTTTCTGCTTTAAACAAAGGCCAGATCGCCCAGAGTCGAACTGAACACCACCAGGTGACCCCTCCACTGGGTAACTGCAAAATTAATCGTAAATACCTTTCCATTGTCTTTTGTGTCGTTATTTAAGCCACCCAGTTCTAATTATGATACCATTATATCGCTTAAAGGACGGTCGTGTCTCCATGGGAATTCAGGATACTGACCAATCAGGACGAGCTTTGTATGTAGGTTTAGTCAAGGTCGTATTATAATACTACATGTACATAATATATTTAAAAATTTAATAAATAATAATAATAATAAAACAAAAAACAAATCCCCCACAATCATCACCGAATATCGTCGGTAAAAAGGCTAGAAATGGATGGTATGTCAATGGACGAGTCCCTACGTGTCAATATTGGTCGAGTCTTATACTGAGAGCTGATAATGGACGAATCTTCCTATACTCATTTAAAAGTTATCTTGTTTTTTGTTTGTCATTTCAATTCTAGGATTGGTTACTGTAAACCAATATATCTTGCACGCGATATACATGTATATTTACGAATGTTTTTCTGACAGACTGTCGTTCTGTCCGCAAAATAATTTAACGGGGTACCACCTATATAGATGGCCACATAGGAACCCAACACGACGGGGTACCATCTATATAAATGGCTCCATAGGAACCCAACACGACGGGGTACCACCTATATAGATGGCTCCATAGGAACCCAACACGACGGGGTACCACCTATATAGATGGTTCCATAATATAGGAACCCAACACGACGGGGTACCACTTATATAGATGGCTCCATATGAACCCAATACGACACGACCGACTGCAACCAGTTGGCAGGCACTTATGGTAGTAAAATTTCGCATTCCTCATAAAATCCAGCAAATAATCATCCTCTTTTCGGACCGGCAATTACCGAAAAGCAGAAAGTACATCAATAAGCAAAAGTACTGCCCCAACCCCTGTCTCTTTCATAATTGTAATGGCATCCTGCGCGGAGGAATAGTGAACAGCTGATTGTTATGCGGTATACCATCGTTAACAGAAAAACTCTCCGAAAAAGATAAGTGGTGCATCATGCGATAGTCCCCTGGTGTTTTCTTTGGCACCACTCCAAGTGGTGAAACATGAAATGATGCTAATGGGGGAGCAGGAAATGGGCCTGATATACGATTAGCAGCTAGCTCGGCCTTCAATTTATTTCGACAATATGTGGCAGCTCAGGCGCTGATTTAAGATTTGTAACATGTAAATTCATGACCGACATAATTATGACATTCTAAATTGAAACCATGCCAGAAACCATTGACTACAAAATTTACTTGCTGTTGATCATAACCTTGAAGAAGAAACTAGTGCTGTGACATTGATTGGTGTAACTACTGTGGAATTAGAAGGATGAGCATGTAAAATGCCAGGGTTGCAGTGGATCACAACATTGTTCAGTGACTCGCGATCGAGAGCCGAATGGTTTCGGGGCACATCGGGTCCGAAAGGAACTGTTCCCCGAAAGGTCCCCCGAAACCATTCATTCTTTCTGGGGCATTTTTGCAAGGAAAGGTCCTTGTTGAACACCAGACATTTATGTGGGAATTCACAACCATCGCAGGACCCTGTCCCATGAAATTTGAAACATGAGGAAATCGATGACTTTTTGTTGGCATTGAATTTGGAGTGGTACGCCGAAAATGGCTGCCCCGTTGCGATTGCTGAGGTTGAAATTGGCGAGGTTTGTTGACCCTCGTAAATAGTATTGAATGTAGTGAATCCCAGGTCAGATTCTCATCAGACTGGCGGAAAAACCGAAATTGCCTGTCGCACCAAATGTCCCGATACGTCTAGAGTTGAATGGTTGATTGGCCGTGTTCGGAAACATTAAACAATAACTAGTTCATAGATCTTCATAACTTTATATATGTATAAGTCTTTCTCGATAAGCACAATACATAGGCGGAAGAACAGATGTGTTGGTAGTAGCAAGGTTGTCGGATAAGTGAAGCTCCTGCTTCAGAGCACGGGTAGTTATTCCAACGTCTGGTGTATCATGCTTCCAAATAAGGTCTGAAATACCATGATACCCTTGGATATGACGTGTATCACTATGCTATCTTATATAATGATACTGGCTTCATCCACCCTAACTTATACAACGGTTGCTACCAGTCATAACCACTTAAGAATATGATCTTGTTATATATAATTTGTCTCCTATGTATTGTGCTTATCTATACAATTAACCCTAGCATTACAATCACTGGGGAAAGTAAGTTCATCATAGCTTTGGGAAAACATATAACAATAAATATACTATCTTCTGTACTATCGGACACAACCCCAATTTGTGCCGTCCATGGCTATGGGCTGCTAATGGAATTGCGGAATTCACCACGTTTGAGGGGCCAGCCCCATTGGCAAAAGACGACAAATGCATCAAAGAAGAGGGGCCCGCATTAGATGTGTCTGCATGCAATTATGTATGGGTCCTGGCTACCCGCGGATACCAGAGAGGGCATAATGTCATCTCCAAAGTAAGCGCCCGTTGGTATCGACTGCAACTGCAATAACTTCTGCTGCAGCTCTCCGATCACTTGCTTCTTTGTGATGGCGAAAAAATATCAGGTATGCACACTAAATCGTGTGTTTGGTGATTTTGACTGCGTGCGTTCAATGTGTTGTTTGCCTGGTCATAATTTGGATTATTACATTAATAGTTTTGTACGTTTCAAAGAATGGTCTCAAAAAACTTTTGTCTATATGGAAACGAGTGATTACAATTGAATAGTCACCGAAATGTGTTGAGTGCTGGTTCGGTGACTGCATGATTTGTCAAGGTTAATTATGAGTGAGCAGTATTACAATTGATATGTGTTTCCGCCTTAGGGATTATGAGTGAAATAGATCACTTTAGCCAGTTTGCTTTCAGCGCATGGTTCCACAACAACTATTATACCAAAAGTATAGCATACAATAAAGGCAAAAACAGAGCCAAAAATACACACGAGTAGAACATTGTATATTATATTATTTTGTCATGACACAAATTTATTCATGTTATATTCATGTCATCATGACATGTATGAGGTATTGTTCCATGCTTTCAGAGTGTTTTTCCCAAAGAATGGGTTTCATCTCTGTTTTAACGTAGGAATAATACCAGCTATTTGTGATATGTCTCTTTGCTGATTTTGCACAATATAGCAGACTCTGGCTTTTTGCATAAATTTGTGTTGTAATTTATAGTAGAAGGGTAGACGTTGTAATATGTGCTATAGGCCATCGTCGAGTGCGTCGGCTGTGCTGGCGCTGCGGTCCGTCTGCCAATCGCTGGACGACGACCTCGTCCTCTTCGTGCAGGGGTGGTCATCATGCTTGATTGCATTTGCGGGCCCCGATCGGTACACTTCGCTGTAACTTTTGGCATCTGAAAGCAAACAAAATTGTGAGTGTTGGTCAATAGTCCCCAACGTGAACCCCAACGCGACGTAAACATGTGTTGCGTTCTAAAAATAGGAAAGCACTTTCTCTCTGCATAATAAATTTCGAACGATAACGTTTGCGTAAATACGAAATTGTGAGTGTTGGTTTGTAACCGGGATTTCTGAGAACCATTATGCCTATAACTACCCCCCCTAAGCCCTGACATAAGTGTCATACATACTATAACAATGATGTTGTAAGAGTATGGCATCCAATAAATCTCCCCGCATAGGAAATGCACTCAATGTTCCCGTATAACTCTGCAGATGCTAATAACGTTGAATGGGAAACAGACGCTCTTTATAGCGATGCGTCAAAAACAAACGCTCATTAAATAATCACTTGATTAACCCCCGCCGTGCATTTGCGGTGATTTGGGAGTGGATAAAGGGTGCTCTGAGCTTCTCCAAAACGCGACCACGGCCGTGTCGGTGGGATTTTACACTTACATACGAAATTTGAGCTCAATATGTACACACACACATATATATATACGGAGTTCTCAAAATATATAGTACTAGAAGGTGACCCGACTTCGTCCGGGCTTTGACCTTGAATTGTCCATTTTGAAGGTCAAGGTCAAGTGGGGTCACGATTTGACCAGTCCAAAAACATTGCCCGGACAAAAGTACCAGACAAACGTGCCCGTCGAAATCCATCCGGTTTTACCCGATTTGACCTTGAATTGATCATTTTGAAGGTCAAGGTCTGGTCGGGGTCACGATTGGACCCGTCCAAAATAATCAATGGAGAAAACTAACCCCACGTATCAAATTTCGTCGAAATCCCATCAAAATTGGCGATTTGACCTTGAAGTTACCCGATTTCAAGGTCAAGGTCACGTCGCACGGACAAATAAATATGCTTATGAGACTCGCCATAAGAAAGTACCCCCACATACCAAGTTTCATCAAAATCCCGTGATATTCGGGCGTTTGACCTTGAAATGACCCGATTTCAAGATCAAGGTCACGTCGCACGGACAAATTAATAGGCCTATGTTTGTCCCCGGCCGAAAATACCATCACATACCAAGTTTCATCGAAATCGGGTGGGCCGTTTCGAGTTCATCGCGAACACACAGACACACAGACACACAGCTCTTCCAAAATATATAATAGACTAGAAGGTGACCCGACTTCGTCCGGGCTTTGACCTTGAATTGTCCATTTTGAAGGTCAAGGTCAAGTGGGGTAACGATTTGACCAGTCCAAAACACTGCCCGGACAAAAGTACCCGACAAACGTGCCCGTCGAAATCCATCCGGTTTTACCCGATTTGACCTTGAATTGATTATTTTGAAGGTCAAGGTCTGGTCGGGGTCACGATTGGACCCGTCCAAAACAATCGGTGAACAAAAGTAACCCAACGTATCAAATTTCGTCGAAATCCCATCAAAATTGGCGATTTGACCTTGAAGTTACCCGATTTCAACGTCAAGGTCACGTCGCACGGGCAAATGAATATGCTTATGAGACTCGCCATAAGAAAGTACCCCCACATACCAAGTTTCATCGAAATCCCGTGATATTCGGGCGTTTGACCTTGAAATGACCCGATTTCAAGGTCAAGGTGACGTCGCACGGACAAATTAATATGCCTATGTTCGTCCCCGGCCGAAAATACCCCCACATACCAAGTTTCATCGAAATCGGTTGGGACGTTTTCGAGTTCATCGCGAACACACACACAGACACACAGACACACAGACACACAGATCTTCCAAAATATATAATAGATAAACTAGCAGGTGTACCCGAATACGTCCGGGCTGTTTCCCCTCTGCTTTTCGGGAAATTGCGCGATTTGACCTTGAATTGTCCATTTGAAGGTCAAGGTCAGGTGGGGTCACGATTTGACCCGTCCAAAACACTGCCCTGACAAAAGTACCCGTCGAAATCCATCCGGTTTTACCCGATTTTACCTCGAATTGATCATTTTGAAGGTCAAGGTCAGGTCGGGGTCACAATTTGACCCGTCCAAAAACACTCCCTGGACAAAATTACCACTAAGTATCAGATGTCGTCAAAATCCGTCTGGCAGTTTTCCAACACCAACACCAACACCCCAAAAATGGTGGAGATCGGCCCAGCGGATACCGAGATACCCTATGTATTAAATTTCGTCCGTAAAAATCCGCCAGTTTTACCCGATTTGATTTCCACTCAAGTATATAAACACGCCTCATATACACACGCTCATTAATTATCAAGCTTTAATGTAAAGATAAATTAGCAGTGTGTGGTAAATTTTAACTAATTATAACTAAATATTTTCTCGCCGTCAAAGTTGAAAAATGTCGATGTTGTTGGCATTGACGGCTTGGGGGGCCACCGGTAGATTCGTACACGGAAGCCATTTCAGCTAAATGGATTCTTGGCCGGATGAGATTCCAGATCATAAATATGATAATAATTTAGCGAACTTTTACCCGCGGGGTTGAGCCGATGCGTGGTGTGAATATACAAAAAATAAATCTATCGACAATAGACCTAAGAATATCAGCTGTAACAAAATTTATATATCAGAAATTGTAAATGATATATTTTGGGATAGATACACGATTCTTAATAGCCTGCAAATTGACAATATATATTGTAAATGTTATATAATTTTGGGATAAATACACGATGCGTAATTGCATGCAAATCGTCGACGTGTGAATATAAAGTTATCCTCCCTGCATCGGGTGACAATCACGCCGGATCCGGATATATGAGTTGTGAAGGTCAAGGTCGCGTCGCACGGGTAAATTAATATGCCTATGGCAGTTCCCGGCCGAAAGTCCCCCCACATACCAAGTTTAATCGAAATCGGGTCTGCCGTTGGTCAGAAACATGACAATTTAAAAAAAATTTAATGAATTTTTTAATTTAAATTTTTTTTTTCAATGAGTTAATATTATTTTTTTGTTTATAACATGAGTTAATTGTGCATTTTTAATTTACTGGATTTTTTAATAAATTTTGTTGATTAATTTTTTAATTTAATTTTTGTTTTTTTCGGCGATTTGACCTTGAATTGTCCATTTTGAAGGTCAAGGTCAGGTGGGGTCACGATTTGACCCGTCCAAAACACTGCCCGGACAAATGTACCCGACAAAAGTACCCGTCGAAATCCATCCGGTTTTACCCGATTTGACCTCGAATTGATCATTTTGAAGGTCAAGGTGGGGTCGGGGTCACGATTTGACCCGTCCAAAACACTCAGTGGACAAAAGTAACCCCATGTATCAAATTTCGTCGAAATTCCATCAAAATTCGCGATTTGACCTTGAATTGACCAGATTTCAAGGTCAGGGTCACGTCGCACGGGCAAATGAATATGCTTATGAGACTCCCCATACGAAAGTATACCTAGACACTAATTTTCATCGAAATCCCGTGATAATCGGGCGTTTAACCTTGAAATGACCCGATTTCAAGGTAAATGTCACGTCATACGGGCAAATTAATAGCTTTATGCCACTTCCCGGCCGAAGGAACACCACATACCAAGTTTCATCGAAATCCCGTGATATTCGGGCGTTTGACATTGAAATGACCCAATTTCATGGTCAAGGTCACGTCGCACGGGCAAATTAATAGGTTTGCGCCACTCCCCGGCCGAAGGTACCCCCACATACCAAGTTTCATCGAAATATCGGGATATTCGGGCGTTTGACCTTGAAATTACCCGATTTCAAGGTCAAGGTCACGTCGCACGGGCAAATTAATAGGCCCATGCCACTCCCCGGCCGAAAGTAACCCCACATACCAAGTTTCATCGAAATCGGCTCGGCCGTTTTCGAGTCCATCGCGAACAGACAGACACACAGACAGACAGATTTCCCAAAATATATAATAGACTAGCCGATGAGCCCGACGTTGTCCGGGCTATTCAAAAACCAAATTTCAAGTCGATAGCTCTACCCGTTTCCGAGATCTGGTCTGCGCATGCTCGAAGCTGGCGTCGCACGGGCACGGCGACCCGATAAAATTCGTATCCGGTGCAAGATACATTCACATACCAAATTTCAAGTCGATAGCTCCACCCGTTTCCGAGATCTCGTCTGCGCATGCGCGAAGCGGGAGCCGCACGGGCTCGCCAATACGACGATGACGACCGCCTGGTCAAACTACACACACGTACCAAGTTTCGTCCCGATCGGTCGAGAATCGTAGATTTGTATCAATGACATACATACATGCAGACTGACAGAGGTCTTCAAAATATATAGGAGACTAGCAGGTGGACCCGACTTCGTCCGGGCTGTTTCTCCTCTGCTTTTCGGTGAATTGCGCGATTTGATCTTGAATTGTCCATTTTGAAGGTCAAGGTCAGGTGGGGTCACGATTTGACCGTCCAAAACACTGCCCGGACAAAAGTACCCGTCGAAATCCATCCGGTTTTACCCGATTTAGAGAGTGAAGGTCACTCGAAGGTCAAGGTCACGCCACACGGGCATCCGGGTGTGACGAAATTGCTCGGCGCTTCATAGAACCCGTTTCCACCAAATTCGGTGGAAATCGGCTCAGCGGATCCCGAGATATAAGTTCGAGGTCACTCGGAGGTCGAGGTCACGCCGCTCCGACAGACAGACATGCCATGTTACTCCTGGGGTCAACCTACACCAACACCCCAAACATGGGAGAAATCGGCCCAGCGGATCCCGAGATACGGTTTCAAGGTCATTTGAAATGTCAAGGTCACGCCTCACGGGCATCCGGACGCGACGAAATGGCTCGGCGCCTCATACTGCCCCCACATACCAAATTTGGTCCAAATCGGCCCAGCAGGAGCCGAGATACAGGTTGAAGGTCACCGGTTTGAAGGTCAAGGTCACGCCGCACGGACAAATGGACGGGTCCATGTTCGTTCCCGGGTCGAATTACGTGTCGTACCAAGTTTGGTCGAAATCGGTCCAGCCGTGTTCAAGTCCATCGCGAACACACACACAGACACAAACACACAGATCTTCCAAAATATATAATAGCCTAGAAGGTGACCGACTTCGTCCGGGCTTTGACCTTGAATTGTGAATTTTGAAGGTCAAGTGGTGTCACGATTTGATCCGTCCAAAAACACTGCCTGGACAAAAGTACCCGACAAAAGTACCCGTCGAAATCCATCCAGTTTTACCAGATTTGACCTTGAATTGATCATTTAGAAGGTCAAGGTCAGGTCGGGGTCACGATTTGACCCGTCCAAAATACTCAGTGGACAAAAGTAACCCTATGTATCAAATTTCGTGGAAATCCCATCAAAATTCGCGATTTGACCTTGAATATTGACCCGATTTCAAGGTCAAGGTCTCGTCGCACGGGCAAATGAATAGGCTTATGGGACTCCCCATACGAAAGTATCCCTAGACAATAATTTTCATCGAAATCCCGTGATATTCCCCTTCCCTTCCTATGAACGACAGCACAACACGATTTTTTTGTTTTTCATGAATTAATTCATGGTACCCGTCCCTCAAAGACTGACCCGATGAAAAATGTCCCTGTTCCTAGGACATATATGACACAACAACCCATTCTGTCTTTTTAATCGATATAATTGCATTCCGCGTTTCGTTTTGCATCCGTATTTTACGCATGGGTAGCCGTTTAGCAGCTTCGATTGTAATAAAGAACGTTAATCCTTAACACCTCCGAATATGGTCAATATAAAGATCGTTGATGCCTTAACCCCCGAAGTGGCGTTTGCGGTGATTTTGATGATTGGGAGTGGAGAATGGGTGCTCAGAGCTTGGCCAAAATGCGACGTCGACGATCCCCGTGGGTTTTTACACTTATATACGAAATTTGGTCTCGATCGGTCGACCCGTTTTCGATTCTATAAAGGACATACAGACAGACAGAGGTCTTCAAAATATATATTAGACTAGCCGATGAGCCCGACGTTGTCCGGGCTATTCATCCGGGCTATTCAAAAAAAAATTTCAAGTCGTTAGCTCAACCCGTTTCCGAGATCTGGTCTGCGCATGCGCGAAGCTGGCGTCGCACGGGCTCGGCGACCCGATAAAATTCGTATCCGGAGCAAGATACATTCACATACCAAATTTCAAGTCGATAGCTCCACCCGTTTCCGAGATCTCGTCTGCGCATGCGCGAAGCTGGCGTCGCACGAGATCGGCGACCCGATAAAATTCGTATCCGGGGCAAGATACATTCAGATACCAAATTTCAAGTCGATAGCTCCACCCGTTTCCGAGATCTCGTCTGCGCATGCGCGAAGCTGGCGTTGCACGAGATCGCCAATACGACAACGTCCACCGCCTGGTCAAGCTACACACACGTACAAAGTTTCGTCCCGATCGGTGGAGAATCGTAGATTTGTATTAATGACAAACATACAGACAAACATACAGACAGACAGACAAACAAACAGACAGAGGTCTTCAAAATGTATATGAGACTAGCCGATGAGCCCGACGTTGTCTGGGCTATTCAAAAACCAAATTTCAAGTCGATAGCTTCACCCGTTTCCGAGACCTGGTCTGCGCATGCGCGAAGCCTGCGCCGCACGGGCTCGGCGACACGATAAAAATCGTATCCGGGGCAAGATACATTCACATAGAAAATTTCAAGTCGATAGCTCAACTCTTTTCCGAGATCTCGTCTGCGCATGCGCTGCGCGGGCGTCGCACGGGCTCCCCAATACGACAAGGACGACCGCCTGGTCAAACTACACACACGTACCAAGTTTCGTCCCGATCGGTCGAGAATCGTAGATCTGTATAGATGACATACAAACAGAGGTCTTCAAAATATATATGAGACTAGCCGATGTCCGGGCTATTCAAAAACCATATTTCAAGTCGATAGCTCTACCCAGCCCAACGTTGTCCGGGCTATTCAAAAACCAAATTTCAAGTCGATAGCTCTACCCGTTTCCGAGATCTGGTCTGCGCATGCGCGAAGCTGGCGTCGCACGGGCTCGGCGACCCGATAAAATTCGTAACCGGGGCAAGATACATTCACATACCAAATTTCAAGTCGATAGCTTCACCCGTTTCCGAGATCTCGTGTGCGCATGCGCGAAGCTGGCGTCGCACGGGCTCGGCGACCCGATAAAATTCGTATCCGGGGCAAGATACATATACATACCAAATTTCAAGTCGATGGCTCCACCCGTTTCCGAGATCTCGTGTGCACATGCGCTACACGGGCGCCGCACGGGCTCGCCAATACGACAACGTCCACCGCCTGGTCAAACTACACACACGTACCAAGTTTCGTCCCGATCGGTCGAGAATCGTAGATTTGTATTAATGACATACAGACAGACAGACATACATACAGACAGACAGAGGACTTCAATATATATATGAGACTAGCTGATGAGCCCGACGTTGTCCGGGCTATTCAAAAACCAAATTTCAAGTCGATAGCTCCACCCGTTTCCGAGATCTGGTCTGCGCATGCGCGAAGCTTGGGTCGCACGGGCTCGGCGACCCGATAAAAATCGTATCCGGGGCAAGATACATTCACATAGCAAATTTCAAGTCGATAGCTCTACCCGTTTCCGAGATCTCGTCTGCGCGTGCGCTGCGCCGGGTCGCACGGGCTCGCCAATACGACAAGGATGACCGCCTGGTCAAACTACACACACGTACCAAGTTTCGTCCCGATCGGTCGAGAAATGTAGATTTGTATAAATGACATACAAAGAGAGGTCTTCAAAATATATATGAGACTAGCCGATGAGCCCGATGTTGTCCGGGCTATTCAAAAACCAAATTTCAAGTCGATAGCTCCACCCGTTCCGAGATCTGGTCTGCGCATGCGCGAAGCTGGCGTCGCACGGACTCGGCGACCCGATAAAATTCGTTTCCGGGGCAAGATACATTCAAATACCAAATTTCAAGTCGATAGCTCCACCCGTTTCCGAGATCTCGTCTGCGCATGCGCGAAGCGGGCGCCACACGGGCTCGCCAATACGACAACGACCGTGTCCGTGGGATTTTACCCCTAGATAGGAAGTTTGGTCTCGATCGGTGGAGAATCGTAGATTTGTATAAATGACAGACAGACAAACAGATAGATTGTATCAAAATATATAAGAGAGATATGTAAATTAGATAGATTGTATCAAAATATATAAGAGAGATATGTAAATTATCTACACACCATTACTGGTGTTTGTCAAAGTTTAGTGGGGTATATCAATACTCATTCACGATCATATCATTGAGGTCCGGAGGATGTGGGTTATCTCTCGAATACAGATTGTATCAAAATATATAGGAGAGACTAGCCGATGAGCCCGACGTGGTCCGGGCTATTCAAAAACCATATTTCAACTCGATAGCTCTACCCGTTTCCGAGATCTGGTCTGCGCATGCGCGAAGCTGGCGTCGCACGGGCTCGGCGACCCGATAAAATTCGTATCCGGGGCAAGATACATTCACATACCAAATTTCAAGTCGATAGCTCTACCCGTTTCCGAGATCTGGTCTGCGCATGCGCGAAGCTGGCGTCGCACGGGCTCGGCGACCCGATAAAATTCGTAACCGGGGCAAGATACATTCACATACCAAATTTCAAGTCGATAGCTCCACCCGTTTCCGAGATCTCGTGTGCGCATGCGCGAAGCTGGCGTCGCACGGGCTCGGCGACCCGATAAAATTCGTATCCGGGGCAAGATACATATACATACCAAATTTCAAGTCGATGGCTCCACCCGTTTCCGAGATCTCGTGTGCACATGCGCTACACGGGCGCCGCACGGGCTCGCCAATACGACAACGTCCACCGCCTGGTCAAACTACACACACGTACCAAGTTTCGTCCCGATCGGTCGAGAATCGTAGATTTGTATTAATGACATACAGACAGACAGACATACATACAGACAGACAGAGGACTTCAATATATATATGAGACTAGCTGATGAGCCCGACGTTGTCCGGGCTATTCAAAAACCAAATTTCAAGTCGATAGCTCCACCCGTTTCCGAGATCTGGTCTGCGCATGCGCGAAGCTTGGGTCGCACGGGCTCGGCGACCCGATAAAAATCGTATCCGGGGCAAGATACATTCACATAGCAAATTTCAAGTCGATAGCTCTACCCGTTTCCGAGATCTCGTCTGCGCGTGCGCTGCGCCGGGTCGCACGGGCTCGCCAATACGACAAGGATGACCGCCTGGTCAAACTACACACACGTACCAAGTTTCGTCCCGATCGGTCGAGAAATGTAGATTTGTATAAATGACATACAAAGAGAGGTCTTCAAAATATATATGAGACTAGCCGATGAGCCCGATGTTGTCCGGGCTATTCAAAAACCAAATTTCAAGTCGATAGCTCCACCCGTTCCGAGATCTGGTCTGCGCATGCGCGAAGCTGGCGTCGCACGGACTCGGCGACCCGATAAAATTCGTTTCCGGGGCAAGATACATTCAAATACCAAATTTCAAGTCGATAGCTCCACCCGTTTCCGAGATCTCGTCTGCGCATGCGCGAAGCGGGCGCCACACGGGCTCGCCAATACGACAACGACCGTGTCCGTGGGATTTTACCCCTAGATAGGAAGTTTGGTCTCGATCGGTGGAGAATCGTAGATTTGTATAAATGACAGACAGACAAACAGATAGATTGTATCAAAATATATAAGAGAGATATGTAAATTAGATAGATTGTATCAAAATATATAAGAGAGATATGTAAATTATCTACACACCATTACTGGTGTTTGTCAAAGTTTAGTGGGGTATATCAATACTCATTCACGATCATATCATTGAGGTCCGGAGGATGTGGGTTATCTCTCGAATACAGATTGTATCAAAATATATAGGAGAGACTAGCCGATGAGCCCGACGTGGTCCGGGCTATTCAAAAACCATATTTCAACTCGATAGCTCTACCCAGCCCGACGTTGTCCGGGCTATTCAAAAACCAAATTTAAAGTCGATAGCTCTACCCGTTTCCGATATCTGGTCTGCGCATGTGCGAAGCTGGCGTCGCACGGGCTCGGCGACCCGATAAAATTCGTATCCGGGGCAAGATACATTAACATACCAAATTTAAAAAGGCGATAGCTCCACCCGTTTCCGAGATCTCGTCTGCGCATGCGCGAAGCTGGCGTCGCACGGGCTCTGCGACCCGATAAAATTCGTAACCGGGGCAAGATACATTCACATACCAAATTTCAAGTCGATAGCTCCTCCCGTTTCTCCTCCCGCACGGGCTCGGCGACCCGATAAAAATCGTATCCGGGGCAAGATACATTCACATAGCAAATTTCAAGTCGATAGCTCTACCCGTTTCCGAGATCTCGTCTGCGCGTGCGCTGCGCCGGGTCGCACGGGCTCGCCAATACGACAAGGATGACCGCCTGGTCAAACTACACACACGTACCAAGTTTCGTCCCGATCGGTCGAGAAATGTAGATTTGTATAAATGACATACAAAGAGAGGTCTTCAAAATATATATGAGACTAGCCGATGAGCCCGATGTTGTCCGGGCTATTCAAAAACCAAATTTCAAGTCGATAGCTCCACCCGTTCCGAGATCTGGTCTGCGCATGCGCGAAGCTGGCGTCGCACGGACTCGGCGACCCGATAAAATTCGTTTCCGGGGCAAGATACATTCAAATACCAAATTTCAAGTCGATAGCTCCACCCGTTTCCGAGATCTCGTCTGCGCATGCGCGAAGCGGGCGCCACACGGGCTCGCCAATACGACAACGACCGTGTCCGTGGGATTTTACCCCTAGATAGGAAGTTTGGTCTCGATCGGTGGAGAATCGTAGATTTGTATAAATGACAGACAGACAAACAGATAGATTGTATCAAAATATATAAGAGAGATATGTAAATTAGATAGATTGTATCAAAATATATAAGAGAGATATGTAAATTATCTACACACCATTACTGGTGTTTGTCAAAGTTTAGTGGGGTATATCAATACTCATTCACGATCATATCATTGAGGTCCGGAGGATGTGGGTTATCTCTCGAATACAGATTGTATCAAAATATATAGGAGAGACTAGCCGATGAGCCCGACGTGGTCCGGGCTATTCAAAAACCATATTTCAACTCGATAGCTCTACCCAGCCCGACGTTGTCCGGGCTATTCAAAAACCAAATTTAAAGTCGATAGCTCTACCCGTTTCCGATATCTGGTCTGCGCATGTGCGAAGCTGGCGTCGCACGGGCTCGGCGACCCGATAAAATTCGTATCCGGGGCAAGATACATTAACATACCAAATTTAAAAAGGCGATAGCTCCACCCGTTTCCGAGATCTCGTCTGCGCATGCGCGAAGCTGGCGTCGCACGGGCTCTGCGACCCGATAAAATTCGTAACCGGGGCAAGATACATTCACATACCAAATTTCAAGTCGATAGCTCCTCCCGTTTCTCCTCCCGCACGGGCTCGGCGACCCGATAAAAATCGTATCCGGGGCAAGATACATTCACATAGCAAATTTCAAGTCGATAGCTCTACCCGTTTCCGAGATCTCGTCTGCGCGTGCGCTGCGCCGGGTCGCACGGGCTCGCCAATACGACAAGGATGACCGCCTGGTCAAACTACACACACGTACCAAGTTTCGTCCCGATCGGTCGAGAAATGTAGATTTGTATAAATGACATACAAAGAGAGGTCTTCAAAATATATATGAGACTAGCCGATGAGCCCGATGTTGTCCGGGCTATTCAAAAACCAAATTTCAAGTCGATAGCTCCACCCGTTCCGAGATCTGGTCTGCGCATGCGCGAAGCTGGCGTCGCACGGACTCGGCGACCCGATAAAATTCGTTTCCGGGGCAAGATACATTCAAATACCAAATTTCAAGTCGATAGCTCCACCCGTTTCCGAGATCTCGTCTGCGCATGCGCGAAGCGGGCGCCACACGGGCTCGCCAATACGACAACGACCGTGTCCGTGGGATTTTACCCCTAGATAGGAAGTTTGGTCTCGATCGGTGGAGAATCGTAGATTTGTATAAATGACAGACAGACAAACAGATAGATTGTATCAAAATATATAAGAGAGATATGTAAATTAGATAGATTGTATCAAAATATATAAGAGAGATATGTAAATTATCTACACACCATTACTGGTGTTTGTCAAAGTTTAGTGGGGTATATCAATACTCATTCACGATCATATCATTGAGGTCCGGAGGATGTGGGTTATCTCTCGAATACAGATTGTATCAAAATATATAGGAGAGACTAGCCGATGAGCCCGACGTGGTCCGGGCTATTCAAAAACCATATTTCAACTCGATAGCTCTACCCAGCCCGACGTTGTCCGGGCTATTCAAAAACCAAATTTAAAGTCGATAGCTCTACCCGTTTCCGATATCTGGTCTGCGCATGTGCGAAGCTGGCGTCGCACGGGCTCGGCGACCCGATAAAATTCGTATCCGGGGCAAGATACATTAACATACCAAATTTAAAAAGGCGATAGCTCCACCCGTTTCCGAGATCTCGTCTGCGCATGCGCGAAGCTGGCGTCGCACGGGCTCTGCGACCCGATAAAATTCGTAACCGGGGCAAGATACATTCACATACCAAATTTCAAGTCGATAGCTCCTCCCGTTTCCGAGATCTCGTCTGCGCATGCGCTACACGGGCGTCGCACGGGCTCGCCAATACGACGTTGGCGACCGCCTGGTCAAACTACACACACGTACCAAGTTTCGTCCCGATCGGTCGAGAATCGTAGATTTGTATCACTGACATACATACATACATACAGACAGAAAGACAGACAGTCTTCAAAATATATAGGAGACTAGCAGGTGGACCCGACTTCGTCCGGGCTGTTTCTCCTCTGCTTTTCGGTGAATTGCGCGATTTGACCTTGAATTGTCCATTTTGAAGGTCAAGGTCAGGTGGGGTCACGATTTGACCGGTCCAAAACACTGCCCGGACAAAAGTACCCGTCGAAATCCATCCGGTTTTACCCGATTTAGAGAGTGAAGGTCACTCGAAGGTCAAGGTCACGCCGCACGGGCATCCGGGTGTGACGAAATTGCTCAGCGCTTCATACAACCCGTTTCCACCAAGTTCGGTGGAAATAGGCTCAGCGGATCCCGAGATATAAGTTCGAGGTCACTCGGAGGTCGAGGTCACGCCGCTCCGACAGACAGACATGCCAGTGTTACTCCTGGGGTCAACCTACGCCAACACCACAAAAATGGGAGAAATCGGCCCAGCGGATCCCGATATACGGTTTCAAGGTCATTTGAAATGTCAAGGTCACGCCGCACGGGCATCCGGACGCGACGAAATGGCTCGGCGCCTCATACTGCCCCCACATACCAAATTTGGTCCAAATCGGCCCAGCAGGAGCCGAGATACAGGTTGAAGGTCACCGGTTTGAAGGTCAAGGTCACGCCGCACGGACAAATGGACGGGCCCATGTTCGTTCCCGGGTCGAATTAATAGAGATCTCGTCTGCGCATGCGCGAAGCTGGCGTCGCACGGGCTCGGCGACCTGATAAAATTCGTATCCGGGGCAACATACATTCACATACCAAATTTCAAGTCGATAGGTCCGCCCTTTTCAGAGATCTCGTCTGCGCATGCGCGAAGCTGGCGTCGCACGGGCTCGGCGACCCGATAAAATTCGTATCCGGGTCAAGATACATTCACATATGTCGTTCCTGTATAATATCGTTATTTTCATCATTATCTACCATTTCCTACGAAATTCCCTAATACAATTTGCGATAACGAATTGGTGATAAAAAGAGATATATCGTTACTGCAGTTTAAAAACACTTCTTCGAATATTTCCGTTATTTCGTCAAAAACTCTTCTTAAAATATCTCCGTTATTTCGTCAAAAACACTTCTTCTCATACAAATCGCCGTTATTTAGTAAATTAACATTCTTTATAGAGTTATTGCCCTTCATATTAAATATGAAGCTAACATGCAGGATTAGCTATACATGTCGTCATTTAGTGGACAATCCCAAGCTCGCGTGCCACGCGTGGTCGGATTGTCCATTAATTAACGAACATTTTAGGTACGGATTGTCCGTTTATAAGTGGCCAATCCTTGATGAATTGCCTGCCAGTATATACAAAATGGTTTAATATTATATTCGAAAGTGGAATAATCCCAGAATAATGGCTTGTCGGTGTAGTAATTCCAATTTATAAGATAAGGTGCAGTTCTAGTGTTATTGTGAAATGCTTTGGTTTATCAGGGTTTCGCACCACGGAGGGCATTGGCACTGACTTTCGTTACTAGCTCGTTGGTATATAAACAAACCAGCGATGTGGCTTTTGTCGAAAATTGACAGTCAGTACATTCGCCCTGTATACATGTACTTTCAGAAAATACAAAACACCACAACGTTATACCCCACCAATGTCAGTGTCTCGATATCATTTGACAAAATTTCTTGACATGAAACCGCGACAGACACGGCGTGAAATACATCGCATTGAGTAAACAATTTCCCATTGTTTCAATTCAACTTCAAGATCGCGGTAAAATCAAAACCGCAATTTGTAAGTGGTAAACATCTGAAAAAGACACCAGGTACACGCAGAAACTAATTGCTGTGCATATTTATTTCTATTTGAGGTGGCAATGTTTCATGTTTATCAGTATTTTTAACGATAAGAGCGATGGTAATTGGGGGACTATATTTTATCTAGCGCATTAAATTTAAAATAAAAAGTCGTGAATTGGCTGAGTGTTTTCTTTGGCCGCGCATTTCGTTGATAATTACGAGCCATTTGTTTGTCTAAATAACATTTTTAAGTTCGAAGAGCATTAGAATGGGGATAACAGTGTGGTGTTTTGTGATTTCGGAAAGGTACATGGCGAATATACTGTGGCAAATAACCGTTAATGGGCTCCGGCTCGCCGTCGGCCATTAACTAAATTTGCCACAGTATATTCGCCATGTACCTTTCCGAAATCACAAAATACCACACTGTTATCCCCTAAATAAAATTATTGAAGATTGTAATTGTCTTTTTTTGCTAACATTAAATTAAATAAATTAAGTAAAATACAGTGAAATTATTTTTTAAATTATTTGTTATTACATTTTTGCGCACGTTGGCATCTCTCTGAGTGCATTCTAGTTATCTTTCTGATCAGTCACCTAATCATGTGTTTAAATTTCTGCTTGGTCTGGGCTTGTAGGAAATTTGGGCTCTAATTTGGTCCGCATCTTCGTGTTTGAGGTTCTCGAGCGCCTCCAGGTACGTCTGCCCGGTCCCGACAGGATCAACACGGATTCGTTTAGTTTCATCGTTGGATTAGTGGTTGTGAGTACCTGTGAATATTTTCGGAACGATTAGTTTTGTGGAACTAAACGAATTAACATTTACATTTAGAACCACTAAATAGTGATATCTCCAATAATCCAACAGAATCACAAATTCACTATATAGCGCTCCACATATCCGATATAACTAACAACATAACTTGTATCTGGAGAATCTGGAGGAACCAATGGACTATTAGTAGTAATTTCGAAACAGTTTTCTTGTAAAGGCGACACGTTTGTCCCATAATAATTATGTACAGCATTACCTTTGGCAAAAAGTAAGTTGGTTGTTGGTTACATGTCCAAATTCCTTATCATCATTCTGGCAGACAGACCTCTTCGGAATTCATGATCCACTTATACAATGTATATATATAATATAATAGTAAGACACAATCATGCGATTGCCACATTTTACTTTCCAAACACATCTGCGAATGACTTGGTTTGTGAAAACGGGTCACATGTTAATCACGTGCATGGGACCAGTCCGTGTTGTTTCGGACATATTTATTCACATTCAACGGCGATCATTGCATGGTTAATCGGATTGTTATGCATGGCTAACGGGCTATTGTGTTGAATCTCGGCGAGCGCGCGGATTTCACGTCGTGGTCAACAACCGCTCAACGGCGCATTTCCAGTTAATTGCATTATGTGGGGTCAATTGTGCTCTAAGTCGGTCAGAGCATGTGAATAGTTCTTTACCAGAATAAATCTCGTCTTCGACTCGATTGATTCTGGTAAAGAACTATTCGTGTGCTCTCTAACCATTACTTAAAACACACAGTGAACCGCTGTTAATAGTCCAGGCACATTAGGCGTGAATGGGGAAAAGTAAGGAAATAAATCCCGGAAAGCTGATTTTTTTTATATATTATTTAGGCCATAACATCGCGGATGCGTCACGAAAAGTCCCCTAAAATCGGAGTTGAGCTTTCGGAGTTAACCAATTTTTTTCATAAAAAAATAAAAACTTATATATTTTTCACAATCATAGGAATAATGGGATGTTATAACAATTTTTCAGCCGAAACATATACCAAATGTACTCAATATTGTTCAATACACAATTCTCGAACCAGAGATACAAATTCAGCGGGGGGATTTGAATGAATTTCGCATATATGGATATAAAATAACATAATGACCCCAAAAAATGACGATTTTTTCAGACAATCTGTATTATTCGATGTCAAATTTCTCGGGCTATTCATTACGTAGGCGCAAGCAATTTGTTTTAAAAACTGCACAGATATCACTCCTCCAACATAATATGCGGCATTAGCAACTATACCTATGATACGTGGTCAATACTTGTAAAAACATAACCCTACCCCTTAAACTGGCTCTCGTCACATTTTGCCCTTCCGCTAGTCCAAGTGCTTATTGTAGAAAACACACCAACTGTGAAAAGGGCGATAAAAGCATGAAACTTGGCACATATGTTCCTTATACGCTACTGCTCATTTTTACATGTGGCGTCATTTGCAACAGGCTCTTCTTAGCAACGGTTGCTAGGCAACTACCCGGCATCGGATTAATGCATATGACTGATATTATACGTGTTCTAACAAACTAAACTACGTCGTGTAGCATGTTTATGGTGAACATATTTGTTGTCAGTTTTGACCTGACTGACAAATTGCCATATTACTTACTTACAAGGGGTGGCGGTTGCTAGGGACGCACACACAATCTAAAAATGCACATATGACTGATATTATGGTAGCTTTAACAACAAACTAAACTACACCTAATAGCACTTTTGTGTTGAAAGCAATTAGAATAGTTGTTGTTAGTGTTGAGATGGCTGAAAAAAATACCATATAATTCTTACTTATATGAGTGGTAACTGTTGCCAGGGTCATACCCGAAATACAAACATGCACATATGACTGATATTATGGTAGTATTAACGTTTTTATGGTGAAAACAATGGCTGAAAAAAATACCATATAATTGTTACTTATATGAGTGGTAACTGTTGCCAGGGTCACACCCGAAATACAAACATGCACATATGACTGATATTATGGTAGTATTAACGTTGTTATGGTGAAAACAATTATAAATGTTGTTAGTGTGAGTCTAACCAGAATATGGGTACACTTATCCGTTGTGGTCCATCAGTTTACATATCGGGAATTCAAAGTGAGAGTTGAAAAGTTGTTGCTTATATTTAATATGAGGCATGGCCATGATAGTTATATAAGCCATAGACCCAGACAGCTAGTTATATAATGTAAGTCACGGACCAACTCTACTATATATGAAGAACATAGCTAGGGTCAGCCACCAATATGTTAGCCATGGCCCTAGCCTACAATAGTTAGGTTAGGAACCCAGGCACATATATACTCACAGGACCCATGTCCATACATATAGGCTATGTACGTAGGAATTGTATAGTCCATGAACCAGACCGCTTCTTATAACCATACATGTATGATATCTATGATCATGACCATGACACTGTTACATGGTGCAAATAACCAAGTGCCCACAGATAGACCATGTACTAAGATACAATAGACCAAGTCCGATGCACAATAGATTAGTGCACCATGGATTCAGGAACCTATATATGGTATGAACATATGAGACAGTTTTATGACAGACCAACCTATATATAGATATTGGACCGATGCCACATAGACGAAAGTTAAGGATGGGGGGGGGGGGTGGGGGCCTTATAAATAGCCCATACACATATGGCACTGTAGGTTGGCCATGGACACATATCCATGCGTGTAGGCCATGGACCAAGGCCGATATATGTATGTCATATTGAATTATACCCAGTCATAAACAGGTGTCTGTCTATATGTAGGATATGGACCCACCCCTCGTACGTGATATATCTACACCAAAGACCCAGGCAAGTTTAAATAGTGTTAATACACAAGTGACTATAATGACGTATGCAGTGATACAGGTGCCTATATGTAGGACATGGACACATGTCCCTAAATAAAAGCTACGGCACCGGCGTTATCAATCATTTCATAGACTCAGATATATGCTGGTAGGCCATGGACTGATCCACATATATAGGATCCACGTCTCTATACTATATGAATACCGTATACGTACGTCCGTTTTCAGCCATTCGACCAACGCCCTATAACATGAAGGTCCCTATCGATTGGTCGCGTGCACCACCATAGCTTGGCTATGGACCCAGGCTCATATAGGTAGGAAATTGAGACGGGCCACTATGGACAGCCCATGTATCCAGGCTGATTTAGTTATGACTTTATTACAAGACATTTATATGTAAAACATGAACCCATCCCATGAATGTACATGTGCCATGACTATCTAGGTTATAACCACAGCCACGCATACGCTATGGACCCATATGAACACCACATGTAGTGCAAATACACAAGTGTCTATAGGTATGTACACATGACATGTACCCAGGCAAATCAATAGAACGAACCCTAAATAGTATATCATCGGCCCAGGCCCCTTTCTATGACATGGACACAGTAGTTAAGACACGCCATTGGATGCTGTTCCTTAGTAACTGTGGGTTGGTAATGGGCCCATGGCTGCCCATGTAAATGGGTATTGGTCACCGGTTCCAAAGGGTAGTTCATGGTATATCAATCTGAAATATATAGGCCACGCTCATGTACGAGCTCCTATAGACTTGTAAATGACTCATGACCATGTATTGACATATATGTAGTTATGGCATGGATATGAAAGAAACACAGTTAGTTCATACCGTATAGCAACTGGTATGCGGATGCTACCACACCGCGATAGAGTGTTCTGCATGGATGCCATTGTCAAATGTAGTGCAAATGTCGGATTCCATGGAGGGGGTTCAGGTGGTATCGACATAAATGTGGGTCAATATTTTTACATGTCTCATCAAAATGTATTCCAAAAATCGAATCATGGAAGAAACAATAGTAAACTCCACACAGGTATGTGATTCTGATAAAACTAACTGAATAGTCTGTCAGTTTAAAGAAGATTTGTCAATGGTAGGTGGTTACCTAGCAACAATGAAACCTCAATACCAATTTGCCACACGAGAATGCGTCAGTACACAACACAACAACCTTTAGTTATGCATTATTGTCAATATAAGCATAATATGGCATATTATGAAACAATTATATCATGCAAATTTCCCAAAACTCATACCATATCATGAAACAGTTATATCAGTTAAATTACCAGAAACTCATACATATGGTATGCTTTCAAATGTGGGTATGTCCATAGCAACCACTACACACCCGTTAGGTAACGAATGCGGCAACTTTACTGCCATGTTCACTCTAACAGCAATTATAACAATTGGTTTCAATATAAAAATGTTACATGACGTAGTTTAGTTTGTTAAAACTACCATAATATCAGCCATGTGTGCATTTTTCGATGTCTGGTATGTCCCTAGCAACGCAACCGTTACCAGAAATATATAGTAATTTTAAAGTCGAACCCACACTAACAATAACTATTACAATTGTTTCACCATAAAATGATAATGACGTAGTTTATATTAGTTTGTCAAAACTATCATAATATCAGTCAGCTCGGCATTTTTCGATTTCGGGTATGTCCCTAGCAACCGTTACCACCCCTGTAAGTAAGAACTATGGTAATTTTCCAGCCAGATCTACTCGAACAACAACTAATATTACTTTTACCATAAAAATGCTGCATGACGTAGGTTAGATTGTTAAAACTGCCATAATATCAGTCATATTTGTATGGGATAGTTGCCTAGCAACCGTTGTCAAGGACGGACCTGCCGCGACGTCTATATATCTGAAAATGATTAATAGTGTATAAGGAACCTATGTGCCAAGTTTCATAGTGTTATCACCATTTGTACAATTGTTACGTCAAACGCCAGGACTATTATGTGGTATTTTGCCTTTCAGATACTCAAAGCCATGGGGTACGTTTTAGGGGGTAGTGTTATGTTTCCGGCTATAAAATCTTAAAGATGGTGATGGTTCGATATATCTCATCACTTTCCTGTTCTGAACTAACCACTCTTCTAGTATAATGGTTCATATTTTAGCTCATTGTCGTCTGAATATCTTTACTCGCCCTCTTTTGTTAGGAAAATTTTGAATCACCATGCGATTTATATGCTCTCTTCGCCAATAAATGTCATCACAATTATGGAATATCGACTGTTAGTAAGCTCTAGCACCAATTACTCATATCTATCGACACATGCTTCATGATAGACGGGTATGTGTGAAGATTGAGTCCATAAATTAGCCTACATATGACTGCATTCGCATATGGTCTAATGGAATTTCGTCAGAAATTGCACCATTGCGAAAAATCATGATATCTCAAAAAGCTCAACTCGGATTCTAGGGGACTTTTGCCAAGTTGTTCATAAACATGTTCTTATTAATCCCTGAAAAATTCAGCTTTCCTGGATTTTTTGCACTAGTGAAACCTAATGTGCCTGGACTATCAACCGGTTCCTGATGTCAACATTCAGTTCCATGTACCCCGTGTTGATCCTGTCGGGACCGGGCAGACGTACCTGGAGGTGCTCGAGAACCTCAAACACGAAGATGCAGACCAAATTAGAGCCCAAATTTCCTACAAGACCAGACCAAGCAGAAATTTAAACACATGATTAGGTGACTGATCAGAAAGATAACTAGAATGCACTCAGAGAGATGCCAACGTGCGCAAAAATGTAATAACAAATAATTTAAAAAATAATTTCACTGTATTTTACTTAATTTATTTAATTTAATGTTAGCAAAAAAAGACAATTACAATCTTCAATAATTTTATTTAGGGGATAACAGTGTGGTATTTTGTGATTTCGGAAAGGTACATGGCGAATATACTGTGGCAAATTTAGTTAATGGCCGACGGCGAGCCGGAGCCCATTAACGGGTATTTGCCACAGTATATTCGCCATGTACCTTTCCGAAATCACAAAACACCACACTGTTATCCCCATTCTAATGCTCTTCGAACTTAAAAATGTTATTTAGACAAACAAATGGCTCGTAATTATCAACGAAATGCGCGGCCATAGAAAACACTCTTTTTATTTTATATTTAATGCGCTAGATAAAATATAGTCCCCCAATTACCATCGCTCTTATCGTTAAAAATACTGATAAACATGAAAAATTGCCACCTCAAATAGAAATAAATATGCACAACAATTAGTTTCTGCGTGTACCTGATGTCTTTTTCAGATGTTTACCACTTACAAATTGCGGTTTTGATTTTACCGCGATCTTGAAGTTGAATTGAAACAATGGGAAATTGTTTACTCAATGCGATGTATTTCACGCCGTGTCTGTCGCGGTTTCATGTCAAGAAATTTGGTCAAATGATATCGAGACACTGACATTGGTGGGGTATAACGTTGTGGTGTTTTGTATTTTCTGAAAGTACATGTATACAGGGCGAATGTACTGACTGTCAATTTTCGACAAAAGCCACATCGCTGGTTTGTTTATATACCAACGAGCTAGTAACGAAAGTCAGTGCCAAGGGCATCAACTCTATAATCTACTCCGTAACGTCGCCGGCATGTATTACGTAAGGGTGACGTCATGGAGTGAAATCGGTAGGGTAACACCAACGTACGTACCTACGAATCTGACTGATCGCCGCACTGTTTCGCGAGCGCACGTAATTACCTCCACATATAGCGAGGAGGACATCCGCCTCCAGGTACGTCTGCCCGGTCCCGACAGGATCAACACGGAGGACCTGTCAGCTTTGGCAGTTTTTAATGCCAGAGTTATGGAACTGAATGTTGACCTCAGGAACCGGTTGAGTTAAAACCTCAAATACGCCTCCGAATGCCCTCCGTGGTGCGAAACCCTGATAAACCAAAGCATATCACAATAACACTAGAACTGCACCTTTTCTTATAAATTGGAATTACTACACCGACAAGACATTGTTCTGGGATTATTCCACTTTCGAATATAATATTAAACCATTTTGTATATACTGGCAGGCAATTCTTCAAGGATTGGCCACTTATTAACGGACAATCCGTACCTAAAATGTTCGTTTATTAATGGACAATCCGACCACGCGTGGCACGCGAGCCTGGGATTGTCCACTAAATGACGACATGTATAGCTAATCCTGCATGTTAGCTTCATATTTAATATGAAGGGCAATAACTCTATAAAGAATGTTAATTTACTAAATAACGGCAATTTGTATGAGAAGAAGTGTTTTTGACGAAATAACGGAGATATTTGAAGAAGAGTTTTTGACGAAATAACGTAAATATTCGAAGAAGTGTTTTTAAACTGCAGTAACGATATATCTGTTTTTATCACCAATTCGTTATCGCAATTGTATTAGGGAATTTCGTAGGAAATGGTAGATAATGATGAAAATAACGATATTATACAGGAACGACATATCCGATATGGACACCTTTCTGTCGCCAATATACATAGGTATATTGTATATGGTTAGAAAGGAACTTGGCTATTTTCGTACTCGTTACTTATATGGGTCTGTATGTATATTCACGTAATGCTTCAATGGTTATCTCGGCAGGCCTGTCGACAATCTTTATTGAACCATGGCATGTTGGCCGCAATACATTTTTTTATGCTCAGGACTAGTTCAAGCCGAGCTATTGGAACGGGAATTCCCGCGTAAACCCCCTTAGCTCACTGCGTGCTGTGTGTTTCTATTGTTGTTTAACCTGCTTTGTTGCATTGTTATTTTAACATCTTTCATTTATTTTAACGTGACCTAATCGGAATGCTGTCTATATTATTATATTGCATGGGGATTTGAGGATGGTATAAGAAAGTTAGTTCACACATGAACACTTCGAGCTGATTGTCTATATCGGTGTTTAACATGTTACTTAACATCGTCTAGTGAAATTTTCATTTAGTTACACGTGACAAATATCGGCATGTTATATTCTTTTGGGATGAATTGGGATGGTAATTATAACCAATTCCCAGTAATCCTTCGTGTTGGTTGTAAATATTGACGTTTAGTTAACTTTAGTCTCGGTCTCTAAACGTTTTGTTGTATGCGATATCTGAGCTATGAATAGAGATGTTATTAAGAAAAGTTCCCACACTAACCATTCACATTGGTTGTTTAACATACAATGTGGCCTTATTCTAACCATCATTTTAATTCTATGCACGGCGCATATAGCAGAATGTTATAATTGAAGAATGTTCAGAAATTAACTCTACTGGGACCATGTTTTAATTGATCCTCATTAGGGGGTGCATATTTCAATTAGTCCTCATTGGACCATATTTTAATTGACCCTCGTGGGACTATATTTTATTTACCCCCCCCCCCCACGGGACCGTAGATTAATCAAAACTGATGACACCATATTTTTATTTTAATTAACCCTCATGATGGGACCAAATTTTATCTTTAATTAACCCTCATATTTTAATTGACAATCATGGGACCATGTTTTAATTACCCACATGGGTACATATTTGTATTAACCCTCATGGGACCATATTTAACAAAATTAATTAACCCTGATCAGTTATGGGACCATATTTTAATTAACAATCATGGTACCATTTTAATTAACCATCATGGGACCATATTTGTATTAACTCTCATTGGACCATATTTTAATTAACCCTCATGGGACCTTAGTTTATTTAACCCTGATGTGACCATATTTTAATTTACCCTCATCGGGCCATATTTTAATTAACACTCTCTGAATGTGAGCATATTTTAATTAACCCACATGGAACCATACACGTTTTTAATTAACACCCATGAGACCATATTTTCAAAGTTTATATCAGGAGTGCATCACCTGAAGCCATTCTTATATCATAAATTGCTACCGGTACTCGGGCTGATTCGAGAAGGTCGGGTTGTTACACCCTAAAGGTGGATACTAGTCTGCGATGCAGATCTGGCGATGTCTAAGGAGCTATGGGTGATTCTCCCGTAAACGAGCAAACCCATGTCATGCGTTATTAGTTCATCCTATGAAAAACAATGGCCACCATACATAAAAGTGATGGTAATGATCTTGTAGCTCACGATACAGGCATTTATTAGAGACATTTCGGGTTTAGTATGGACGTGTGACAACATATATGCCATGTGTATATTACAGGCTACGTACCCCGAAACAGCATGTCCCAAATCAAAGGCATTCAACTTCCCTGATTCTTCCCATTCGCCACCGAACGATTTATCTTTAAACCAATTAATATTCTTGTGCGGAATTTTGCACTGAACGCCATGCAATTCGTATAATTTTTATGAAATTAAATATTTAGTTAGTGGAAAGCATGTGTAGTCTTCAAAAAGCATGTCCCGTTATATAGAATCATTACCCAAACGCACGATAAAGACGGCTGATATTTTCACCAGAAACATAGCTTGTTCATATCTATGGTTGCATCGTGGAGTAAATATCCTTTAATGTCTAGAAAAATAAATCCAGGTTATGTTTCGTTGAATAATTTTTCAAAATCAACCTTTGAAACTAGAAATCGCTAGCGTATGTTTATTCAGCGTCATTACACAAACGCAGACCATTTGAATGTTACATGCTGTAGGCGAACGATTTAAAGTTTTTTTCGAAAGCTCACAGCGGTTGTTTGTTCATAAACTAGTTCATTTTCATAGGTGATGGATATTCAAAATATAAGAGCGCGCTGAAACGAAAATCGTCATTACCCAAACGCGTCATTACCCAAACACTCCTTCTGTTTGGGTAATGACCCAATTTTAATTTTGAAATATCCAGAGACGCAAACACGATCTAACAAATAAAACATGTTAAGGGATGATCTGGGTGGATACAAAGAACAAATATGACATATGGATTAGTTTTAGTGCGTTTATATAAAATCGGGGGGGGGGGGGTGAGTGAATGAGTGGTGGTGGTGGTGGGGGGGGGGGGGGGGGGTGATCAACGGAATCTAACGAATTCTCTAAATGGATTGACGTTTACATCAAACAATCTCAGTGAGAAGCAGATGACAGTTTGAAAGTAAATTATTTCCGTACTTTTCAACAATCGTTCTGCCTGCGAGGCGATTTCCGGCTCGTGTGTTATAGCAACGGCGTCAAAATACACAGTTTGGACCATCATAATATCTCACTGACAATTCTATCTGATTGAGCGCACCGAGAAACCCCTAAATACCAAATTTCAGTTCAATATCTTGAAACATGTAAGAGAAATCCATCGACAATGTTTTCTACTCTAAATTATCATTGCAATTTGGCGAACCCCTTGGGGAACATACTTTGATTGACGTATGTTCACGTTGTCTACATCAGAGTTCCTCGATCGTTTGGAGTCAAACCAAGTGTACGAGGGACCAGGGCATGCCCGACTTGATAGGAATCGCCTTTTATGCGATCAAAATCTGTTTCCAATTATCATATCTGAACGCTGTATTCGTTGACCTCTTAGAGAGTTTGAACTCTAAGTCACGCCCACAAAGCACATCAATTTCCACCACGTATATTCAAATGGCTGTATCTCATAGCCGTTTCAACGTGCGGAGCTACACAATACGTCGTTTGGACGGATACATCATCGGCTACTAAAACAATATATACTCATAACGATAATTCAACTATTAAAGGGCACATGTCAACAAGTTTTGGAGAAAGAGCGAATTTGACAATGACGTTGCCCTGATTCAACCCCAAAAAACGTCATTGGCACATGCTGTAATGAACGACCTTGATTGACCTTGACCTGGCTCTATAATTTTGCCAAATGTCACTTTCGTGGTCACCAATATCTGTGCTACATACTCACATAAAATTCATCGGCATGTGACAAACTTTTCCCCAGAATTTTCTTGACGAAATTCGACGAGTAGATTTTGGGTCCGCGTTTAGAGGATTTGTGCATGGTGTGGCGAATGACAAACTTTCAGTGATAAGCCATAGTTGTTGCAATAATTTGAAGGATTAGTTGTTTTAACGGAATATTGAGGTGGACCATTCATGAAACCAGTATAATATATATTTTATACATGCCTAATAATATGATCTTATGGGCGTTACCATTTCTGACTGTGGTTTTCTTGTATTATAACTGTATTACAAGTAATGGGGCTATGGTTGGGCTATTCCGATTGTTTACTGTCTTGTTAAAGGATTTATTCGGTCTAGAAACTACAAAACGCAATCGGAAAGCCCTCCCTGTTGTGATTAAAATGATCCAAGTCCCATTCCGATCGCATAATAAATAACCCGTAAAATAAATAAATAATACCACCACCGGTATTCGGAGATTTCCGTGACTAAACTACGAGTGACGTACTTGTGGGGAGCAAATTAAAAACACAGATTCGGAGCCGGAGTTTATTATGCAGACTACGGTGACGTAATCATAAGTCAGCCGATACTAAAATGCGGATTCGTATGTGCGCGTGTGGTGTATAGATTACGTTACGCTTTGGCCGTTTATCTGGAATAGAAGACAATAACTATGTGAATAAAGTAATTAATAGCGCCTAGAATGGTTGTTGTTTTTGTAGCCATTAATAACATGCCGGCATGTGTCTGTTTTGGTGAATAGATGGCAGTAATTAGTGCTTTGATTGTCTCGCGTATTCACTCGGTGATTTGTAATCACTCAGTGACTATTCATCAGTGTCAGTCGCGAACTTGTTTGCACTCTAAAATGCCACAAAGTGAATAAAAAGAACATTATCTCTCTGGTCATACATATATAAGAAGCGCTGGGCTGAATAATGTTAACTCTATTTAGGCGCTTTTGTTTTGTGTTTGTTTGTTGTTTTACTTTCGATATAAATATCCCGAGTATCTGTCATCTCCACATATTCCAAGATGCCTAGTAGATGTAGTGTGTTCAGTTGTGGGTGGGCTAGCGATCCATTATTTAGTACCTCCAAAAAGACAACACAGTGCGTAATTTAGAACGCTCGTAATGTCTACCGCTTTTGGGAGACGGAAGCATGGACGCTCTTTATATTTAATTGTCACAATACCACATACAAAATCACCCATGACATATCGAAATAGAGCACGTTCATAATTGAGAACGCTCTTTATTGTCTACACCGCGAGGAAAACATAGACGCTCTTTATTAGAGGCAATCATTGGAGTTTTTTCTATGCTAACAATGCAACAAAATCCTCTCTAGAAAGTCAATATGTGCCACCATAACGTAAAATAAAACGAACAACAAACACAAACTGAAAAACAATGCCAGGCTAGCCTTCAATTAAAAAAATGTCGTTATGCCAAACTGCAGCCTAACTAATAATTATTGTAGTTTCAACAGTCTGTTGTGTATTCGAGTGAATTATTTTGTTTCCTCACTTATCGATCTTGACTGGAAGGATTTTAGCAAGCTGTTCACAGTCGTGCACTTCTCCACACAAAATGTTTCGTGTGAAGAAACACACAGGAACATTATTATGACGAATATATTAGCCATCATGATACATGTACTAGTACAATAACCACCACCTTTTTAATCACACCCCATTTGTATTTAATTGTACGCATATATATAGCGCACAACGGGATGACACTAGTGTGTAAACTAGCTTCCGAAATTTGTACCATACAACGAAGAATGAAGTACCGGATCATCATCGTTGTGGTCTGGAATCTCATCCAAGAGCCTCGATTCTCATCCACCACTCCATTTGGCTGGGGTTTCGGACCATGGGGATGGTGCTCATTCGATCGCTTCTCGGCCTTTTGGCTCGAGCCCGTGCTGTGAGATACGTCCCCGACGATGGTCACCCCATCGGACGGGACTTCCACGGTGTGGGTTCGCAGCCTGAGGAGGACGAGTGGTCGTGACTGACTGACGGACTTCCGCTTTAGCGGGGACTGACCCCGACAGGCAATTTGACCATCTCGTAAGGGTGGGTCACCTCTTTCGGGGTGCTCCAGCCGATATGAGTGGTCCGCAATAGCCCCGGGTTCTAAAAAAAAAAAAGAAAAAAAAGAAGAATGAAGTACCGGTATATGGCCTAACTTGTATTCTTTCATAAACAGTTAAATTAGTTTCGCACGAAATTCCGCTCACTCATTGCATTTCTGCATAAATTAATCTCATTTCAAACAACTTTTATCGCATAAAAGTGCATTTTAGCCATCATTATTCGTTATATAATCCAACATTCTAGCAAATCCAGTTCATAATTCAGCACATTCAAACAGTTTTATTCCGTAATCGATATTTATCGTAAAGGCGTAGGTAATTAACCAGCGTAATTTATCAACTCGTTACGCGATTGGTGGAATTATTTCAAGCTCCACACACCGCTGTCGTCGGTAAGCGTCGATGCAGATGATCGGTCATGTGACCGCGTTGTGGTCATGTGATCGCACTCACGTGACTGACTTCGGATATTTCCGCGATTTTTTTAATATCATAATAATAAAAATACTATCTGCTCGATTTTGAATTTTCTTGGCGAATGGGTCTGTTAGACATATATTATTAGTATTATGACGATAAAAAAAATATTGTTTTGACAGACTAATTCCTTTAAGAAAACAACGGTTTCCTCAAAATTAGCTGTTGCATTTAACTTTTGTCGAGCATTGCTATGGATAGTTATCTGTCAGTTGTCGATTTCGAAATCTGTTATTTTTATCCAACGAATTCCATTAGCATGGGAACGCGTGTTTTTGGATAATACAGAAGTAAAAACCTTTCAAGTTGCTAGCCTTTCGAGTATAGTTGTGTATTCAAATGGTTCAACAAATGATTTCGGAAGATTTAATTTTATTCAATGGCCGCTTTTAACGATACAGGTCGTGAAATTTAAGATAGATTGGTGCTATATGTGTTGCTCCTATATCAATTATTATGCTTATCGCATACTATGTACACAATGTAGAATATAACTCATGAAGTGTCCAAGCCCTCAGCCGTGTTGAAGTTGACGAAGGCAATAAAACTATTGAACATTGAAGTCATATAGAATTATGAAGTGTCCGATCCCCTCAGCCGAGTTGAAGTTATATTGAACTCAGAAGTATTGGTTGTTGCAAACGAGGGTAAATGGATATTTAATACCTGGATCAGGACTGGATGTCAATTTTGAACCATGAGGCGGAGCCGAGTGGTCCAAAAGAAACATCCGGATATTAAAGGGGTACTGTACTCAAATGTTGATGTTGGTTTCTATAGTCTCTGAGTCGTAGAATGAGATAACCAGATTTCCATTATTTGAAAGTCTGTTGAGTACGAAGTAATGTTACGGATGGCATTAGTCGGAATGCGAAAATACCAATTGTCGTTCTCGAGTAATTTTTGGACCTGTTTTTCAAGCAAATGTATCAAATAATGTTATATTATATGCATACTAGTCCCATAATTATACTTATTTAAGTCATTGTGTCGTAGAGCACGGGGTGGGTCTTTTAAGGAAAGCCATCCATTGCTAACACAAAGTATTTGTAAAGGCTCTGAGTCTGATTAGGCAGGGTCTATGGAACACTAAGCCTACCTTAAAAGTCTTCTATATATTTATTTCGTCCATGAACAATCAAGCGGAACACATCCAATATAACATCACAACATGGTGACGACACCACAACACATCTATAGGTTTGACGTCCAACATCAAACATCACATGCATCACACCACAACATCAATCATCAGACATCGATACTTGACATCGAGAGATGAAGAGATGACCAGATGACGCGATGACCCTGGTAAAACAAATACATAGGTTGTAGCTGTTGCCTGACCATATCCATAATGGATATGTATAAATGTATAAAATGTGACGTGTCAATAACCAGCTTCCCTATTGTCGATATGACAACTATTTTGACACAATCATAACTATGACGACATAGTTAGAAACAAAACCTGCACTAGTATAAAAGGGGTATTATGAACGCAGCATGCGATTTCTACATCCCTACACTGTTGGGCAAATATATTTAAGCAAATGTGACCAACTCTAAAGTTCCAAACGAAAGACTTAATATTATTAAAAACCATGATATTAACGAGTAAAAACATATAACAAATGTCACATACCATCCTGGGGAAGCATAGGTCATGATGTCATTTCGTAGTATTACTTCTTAAACTTATTACCCTCTTCGTGCATGAAGAGAGTTTAATGCGATATAGCGATGTGTACACCTTGGTGACGAAATACAGAATGAGAAAACGCGCGAAATAATTTTACCTATCATTGGTTGAAATCCATTAGTCTACGACTGTTTGGTCTCAGATTGGGCGCTAACATAGACGGAAGATAGAGTGAGTGAATAAGTTATTGGGCTAAGTTAATAATATGAAATAGCAAAATGGAGAACAGAAATGCGAGTGGGCACGAGAAAATGTATAGGCGGAATAGCGCGGAATGGAATGGAACCAAGACGCAAAATGAAATGATACGATGCAGCTATAAGATGTATATTAGTTAGTTAGGTTTTATAACTGAGTTAGTATACATGCTACAACAATAAAGACACATACTGTTTTGGTATATAAAATAGCACTGTCATGCACAATTGTATAGTCACTTGTCAGTGAGTGGCTTGAGTTTACGCCCCGTATCAACATTATTTTTTTTACACGATCATGTGTGCCACGGGTTGCCCAATCCACCATCCGTGAATTATTATAATTACGTCTTGTAAACGGAAATTCGTAATTTAATTTATGGCTCCAGCCATAAATTAAAATTATATCAAATTATTAACTTTGATTTTAAGAAAACCTATTAACCTGAACGTTTACAGAATACATCTTCGATTCAATTTACTTGGTTTTCCATAGATTATCGATATTAGGTCGTTGTTATTATCGGGAATTGATTGAAAATGGCGTACAGTACCCCTTTAAACCTCCATGTAGTCCAAGATTTTGCCGTAAATAACGATCAGCTCACCACAACAATAGGCATGTATGTGCGGCCTCAATTTAAGTGTGTTTTTCATAGGTTCTCACATTAATACACACCAAGAAGGATATTTCGGTAGCCGCGACCTATATGGATCCGGCGTCAAGTGACATCAAACTCGACGTGCTGGAGCAACGCCGCGATTGGTAGAAACTTCCATCAGTTCAAGGGTCATTCATAAAACCCCGATGTTTCACGCGCCCTTAACATATGCACACACCCGATGTTTAGATACATCAAGAAAAGTAAAGTTTCCTCTCATGATTTTTACAGAAGTTCTTGGTACCTGAAAACAATGAAATTAAAAAATATTTTTTCATTTCCTAAAAGTATAGTAAATGGGGTAATAATATACAATGGGTTGATGGTTCTTAAATACCGTATCACAATAATCGCTTTTACCAAATTTCAAAAAGTAATTGCGGACAGATTTTGAGAAAATACGTATCAAAATATAGTATACCAGGAAATTTACGCAAAACGTGTGTCCGGCCATTAAAGTGATGTGAAACACTCCGGTTGTGCGATCAAATAGAAATGGAGTATAATATTGATCAAAGTAGTAATTTTTACAAATATTATATCCAAATTGACAACAAATTTTTAGCAATATTATTTCCTAATTGACCATCGTCATTCTTATATATTAATTAAATGCAGTCACTCTCGACGGCGAAATCGTTTTCGTTAGTTTAGCGCCGATAGATGCGTCCCGAATCGAATAGCAAATATTTACAATTGAGCGTAGTTCAGACGATGTTTTCTATGGAGTGGTATGGTCGATTTGCTTCAGATTTTCGGCGATGTTAGTAAAATTCTACATTCCTCCAGTTTGCATATATAGCGTCTGGTTACTCACTGATCAGTTTCACGCACCCGAACAAGTACATAATATGTCTTTAAGATGATCCAATTCGATTAATTTCAGAGACATTTCAAAGCATCCAGTGATTTGAAGCATGACATCACGTTCGTGACGGCGTTCTTCAACATCGGCAGCTTCCATAAGTGGGGATACTTCATGAACTACACACCGGATACGTACTTAAAGTGGATGGATGTATTCGCCAATATTAAAACTCCTCTTGTTGTGTACACTGACGACGAAGTAAAAGTATCGGTGTTCAGGCATTTAAGAAGAAAGTTTCCACATATAACCAGGATTATAAAAATATCACGTAAATCGTTGTGGGCATTTAATATTTCTAAAGAAATTAAAGATATATATTCTCAAGAAGACTATCCAAAGTTTTATCCTAACACCGTGAATGAAAACTATTCTTGTGTTATGCATGCCAAGTACGAGCTGGTTAACAGAGTTGCGCAAGAAAATCAATTCAATACGAAGTACATCGGATGGATTGACATAGGCTATTTTAGAGATATTACCATCGGAAGGGATGACATGTTTCCGTTAGTACCAGTCGACACAGACGACACAAAGATGTCCTTTACCCAGATCGCAGACCAGGAAGAAAGTGTGACTATAGAAGATATTATGTTTAACAATAAAGTGTGGGTAGGTGGCGGGCTGTTTTATGGGATACCGGAAGTTGTGATGACGTTTACGAAGGATTACATGCGCGCGACAAAAGAACTAATAAAAAGACGGATAATAAACACTGACGAACAGGTTATTTACTCCTTATATGCTGGTTGTCTCGATGTGAAACCGAGGGTGCAAATACACACGCATATTCGCCGTAGGAGTTTTTATGTCGACTGGTTTTATCTGGGATATCTACTCCGAGAACCATGGCATAGATCTAAAAGGACTAACTTGTCACTCGCTAATTACATGCATCGCCAAATGTGAGTTAGATAGTAATCTCGACTCACCCTATGACTGGAGCTTCTTGAAATTTTGCGAAAACATGTGGCAATGTACTTTCTTATATATGCTAGTCTCCCACAGGGAGCCTCGCATATACAAGAGAATATGTTGGCCTAAACTGTATTGACAAATATGATATAGGTAGTAATCCGGACTCACCCAATGATACTGTGAACAATATTGAGCACATATTGAAACTGGGAGTCCCCCCTTCACGTTTCATTAGGCTCATTAACATGATTGGAATTTCATCCGCATAATGGTTATTAAAAACATTGCATACTCTTTGTCTGCCTTCAAGTTATCAAGGTGCCCACATCAGTGTATGTACCATATATTATCAATTAAAAATGTTCAAACTAGTAATCTAGATCATACTCAGTAGCCCTACGTTATTTTGCCTATACCTAAATTAATCTGACAGTTAAGCAATGCACAAAGCCAGAGTATATTACCATCACAACAAGACTGCACGCAATAAGGAGTGTCTCAATGTAGCTGGTAAAGAATATAGGAAAACAATGGACCGTAGAATTAAAGAGACGAAAACAAGTAATATAACTGAATTGAGAAAGTCTTTAAGTAAATCTGGTAAAAGTTTTTGGGATAAGCTCAAAGAACTAACTGGGAGGAATAATGCGAGAGATTAGAAATTTCGTAAACCAAGTTTGGAATCCTTTGTTGAACATTTTAAAGAACTAAATGAAATGTCCGATGATGACAATAATCTGAAACCAATAATCGACGAAATATTCGATGAAACATGGGAATCTAACATTAATGCCGAAATAACTGAGGCAGAAATAGAAGACGCGATAAATAATTTGAAGAATAACTAGGATTTAAATTTCTGAAATACCCGAAATGTTATACTTCCATGGAATATTTAATTTTGTATGAACACAATTTTTATATTATATGTAAATTATATATCAAACTAGCAGGTGTACCCGACTACGTCCGGGCTGTTTCCCCTCTGCTTTTCGGCGAATTGCGCGATTTGAACTTGAATTGTCCATTTTGAAGGTCAAGGTCAGGTGGGGTCACGATTTGACCCGTCCAAAACACTGCCCGGACAAAAGTACCCGACAAAAGTACCCGTCGAAATCCATCCGGTTTTACCCGATTTGACCTCGAATTGATAATTTTGAAGGTCAAGGTCAGGTCGGGGTCACGATTTGACCCGTCCAAAACACTGCCTGGAAAAAATTACCACTAAGTATCAAATTTCGTCAAAATCCGTCTGGCAGTTTTCCAACACCAACACCCCAAAAATGGTGGAAATCGGCCCAGCGGATACCGGGAAATCGGCCCAGCGGATACCGAGATACCCTATGTATCAAATTTCGTCCGTAAAAATCCGCCAGTTTTACCCGATTTGATTTCCACTCAAGTATATAAACGCGCCTCATATACAAGCTCATTAATTATCAAGATTCAACGTAAAGATAAATTAGCATTGTGTGGTAAATTTTAACTAATTATAACTAATTATTTTCTCGCCGTCAAAATTCAACAATGTCGATATTGTTGGCATTAACCGGTAGATTCGTACACGGAAGCCATTTCAGCTAAATGGATTCTTGGATGAGATTCCAGACCATAAACATGATAATAATTTATCGAACTTTTACCCGCGGGGTAACTGTAAACGACTTGAGACTATGCGTGGTGTGAATATACAAAAAATTAATCTATCGACAATAGACCTAAGAATATCAGCTGTAACAAAATTTATATATCAGAAATTGTAAATGATATATTTTGGGATAGATACACGATTCTTAATAGCCTGCAAATTGCTTACGTTCGTCGACGTATGAATATAGAGTTATCCTCCCTGCATCGGGTGACAATCACGCCGGATCCGGATATATGAGTTTTGAAGGTCAAGGTCACGTCGCACGGACAAATTAATATGCCTATGCCAGTTCCCGGCCGAAATTAACCCCGCATATCAAGTTTCATCGAAATCGGGTCGGCCGTTTTCGAGTTCATCGCGATCACACACACACACACTCACACACACACACACACACACACCCACACACACACATCCTCTCACACACACACACACACAGATCTTCCAAAAATACATAATTATCTGTTATTGCCTCCTCTCGGGAGAGTTTATATTTACACACATATATGATTACATTTAAATTATATATAATATACAGTATGTTGGAAGACAAACTATGTCTTATTCGTACTGTCTATCGAACGATAAACATGTATAGCCATTAGTATATGTCTTAGTTGTTGCCGCTGATGTTGACCATTTTGCATATATGGAACAAAAAGAAACTTGTGTCCATGATAACTATGTCCAAGCAATCGTGGATTTCCGCTGATGGCGACGGGGTCTGACCTCCCAAGAACACAGTATAGTGAGGACAAGAATATATACATGGAGACTCCGTGTTTGTTAATAATCTTGTCCCAGTACGTATCTACTAGGTGTATCATTGTGGTTGACCTGCATGACCAAAATATATGGTATAACTCATTATTATAGTTAGAGTTACATATTTTACACGTTAAGTTATTTGGGTAAGTAGACTTGTTGAGCAGCTTCGCCAAGTGTTTCAGTGGTTGTGAGAGTGAGCGGTGAGTCTTGCACAAGTTCCAAACGCTCCATGTTTGATTGGGCTGTGGGTGGCAGCGTATAAATAGAGATAAGTCGGCATTGAGTGTCGTTGATCGATGCCAAGATGAACAGTAGTCTGCTTCGACCTTTTCACGGACCATTTTCTTCCATTCATATTTAGATGGGAATACTCCGTTATTCAAAAAGTCAGTCAGAATCATTGAGAGATTATATTTCTCTAATAGCATGAAAGTGTCGCTAACAAATCCGGAACTGGGGCGCTTGAAAAGTAAATGCTGATAAGCCTTGACCAGGAATAGTCTTAGAGGTGTCTGATGTCCAACCGGTAGGTGCACGAGGTTCCCAAGGAAGAACAGTTTCCGGATATGGATTTCTCTCTCAACCGGCATCAATCCAAGGAGACTGAGGGCCACAGCAGTTGGTGTCCTAGTTGGGAGTGATTGCATATGTTTGACGCATAGTCGGAATGACCTTTCAATTGTCAAGATAGCAGAGTCGTTGTCCACAGGCAGTAACTCACATCCATATAGCGCCTTTGGAAGAACAATACATTTCAATAGTTTGGCCATCACTGATGGAGAACATGATTGAGTCATTTGCTTGCCCACCAAAGAGAAGTATGTATTTCTCATTTTGCGGGCTATGAGCTCTGATCGGGTGGATGTATTATTGAACTTTCCTTGAGTGATTCCGAGATGCGTGCATTCTGTGGCCTCACTGAGAAAATTCCCACCGAGTTGCCATGTCCTATGCTGCTCATGCTGACGAGCTGTCTCGTTGAAGACAACGATCTTGCTTTTGGTAGTTGAAAACTGGAACCTCCACTTAGCACTGTACGTGTGGCAGATGGACAGCATTGCGTCGAGACCAGTTTTCGTGAGCGATACAACTGCTATATCGTCTGCTGTGGTAGGGGCCGAGCATGCGATATTGTCGATGGTCATCCCAAGTTGAGAGTTCGAGAGTTCGAGAAGTAAGTCGTTAACGAAAACAAGATAGAAGAACGGTGAACTAACGGCTCCCTGGCGCGTTCCTTGTGAGATTGGAAATGATTCCGAGATAGCGTCGTTGTATAGAATTTTGCTGGTGCAATCCTTGTGCATGTTACTTATTATCCTAAGAAGTTTACCTTGGATTCCAAAATGGTAGAGTTTAAACAATAGTCCTGAATGCCATACGCGATCGAAGGCCTTTGCTGAATCGAGGAAACAAACAAAGGAACGCGAGCCCATATCAGATGCAAATGAAACAGCTTCCTGTAATATGAATGATGACATTGTGCAGCTGATGTTTTTCTGAAAACCATTCTGTTGATCACTCGGAAAGTTCACACACAGTGGACTTCTCCACACACGGTTCATAATAATGGCCTCGAAAACTTTGTACAGTACTGGTAATAGCGTAACCGCACGATAACTGTCAGGAATATTGTGTGGTTTTGGTTCCCCTTTGTACAAAGGAACAATAAGTCCCGTCTTCATTTCACATGGGATGTACTCTAATTTGAGAATGCCGTTGTAGAGGATGGACAACACGTACATGAGCGAATCAGGACCATGAATAAGATGTTCGTTGGCGATATTATCAACACCTCCTGATTTATTCCCTTTCAACTTGCTCACTACGTTGCGGACATCCTTCGCTGATATATGTGCGCACAGATCATCCGACATGCCGCCTGCATGATTGTGGTCGAGTAATGTCGGGACAGAAGACTCGATATATTGTTCGAAAACTGAATCATCGTGAGCGGATTCACTATACAGTTGCGCGAAGTAGTCTTTCCATCCCCCCAGCACACGCGTGGGGTCGCGGGTCATTACACCATTGAACTCCATCTCTGATGCAACTGTCCTTCTCGGTTTGTCAGAATTCAATAATTTCCAAAACGAACATTGGTCGTTAATAGCATAGTGCTCGAGATTGTCATATACTTGCTGATCGTATTGAAGTGCTGCTTTTCGGAAGGCACGGCGAAAGTCTCGTTTTGCGTTTTTGTAGTTGACATAAGAACTTGAGTCAGCTGAATAAGGTTTGCCATCATTTAGCCAGAGATGTCGGCACATGGTAGAATATTTATGCAGTATTTCAAGCTCTTCATTCCAGAACGGGTTGACACATCCTGCGTGTCGCTTGCGTGTGGTCGCAAACTCAGATGCATTTAGGAACGCGTCAACAATGTTTTGATACATTGTGGATATGTCGGATTTGCAGGAGATAACACATGAACTCAGAAATTTGCATCTATACTCCATGAACATTTGGAATTTCTCAATATCCAATCGCTTCCAGTTGTAACGTCTCTTTGTGTGCTGCTGTGTCGGAGAAATTGAAATCTCAGGAAAGTTTAGATGACATGTGACTGGGACATGGCATGACGTATTAGATGGTTTGTCGTTGAATATATCAGATCTAACAATCAGGTCTGACATCGATGTGGGTAACACAATATGATCGATTAGCGTCGGCGAACCGACACCAGGGAACGGAAAAAAACGAGAACTTATCACCACGACACGTCTGAGAGGCTGTTGTAGAAAACGCATGGATGTTGTCCAGAAAATTAAGGAATATTTTCGAGCGATCCGCATGACCCAAAGGAGGATTTTCGAGTCTATAATCACCAATATGTGCATTGAAGTCTCCGATGAACAATACATATCCATCATCAGCGAACATCCGTGCATGGTTCTCGAGAGCTATGATGCAATCTTCAAAATAGGAGTCAGCATGGTTGGTGCTCGGAAGATACACATGTATTATAGTCAACTGAATACTGGCGGACACACGAATACGGATGGCAATGAATCGTTGTTCACTTATATGTATGTAAGTACAGTTATTCATGAGGCTTCTACGCAGCAGTAAAGCCACTCCGTCACGTGTGAATGAACCTCCTGATTTTGTCTCGATCTGCCTGCCAGGCTTAGACATGTGCAAATACTCATCAGCACACAGGGAATCAAAGCGGTACAAGTTGTCAGAGCTCAACCAATGTTCTGATATCCCGATAACATCAAATGTTTTGGCGTTCAACAGCTTTGAAAGATAAGTTGAGTTGTTGACCACACCACTTGGGTTCCATGTTAGTATTTTTAGGTCACTCATCATTAAAATTGTTATATTCAGTGCGTGGTGGGTCGCGCTTCCATGGCCTACATCGGACTCCAGCAGGCAGGAAACCATCAGACAGCAATGTGTCCACGTCCTGTGCGTGTACTATAATGCGAGCTGACATTGTACCTTGAATTTTACTCCTGAATAGTCTAACGAAGGTAGGTACGACTCCTCCGTTGGCGAGGTATGTGTGTATGTTATCCTGCGTAGCATTCGGTGATATTCTTCCGAGGAAGAACTGTTTTGTGCGTTTCGATTTACGAACAGGAACACCAATGAATCCACTGGAATCATCGTTCTGCTGCACGTGATTCGGCGGAACACTGGTGATGCGTTGATGGTCGTACTCTGATGGTCGCTTAACGTCGCACGTCGGTGCAGGTGAATTACACTGATCTATCGAATCATCAGGTAGGATCACAGATACATTGTTGATATGTATGCTATTGTCAGTTGATCGGTCAGGTAACAGAGCTTGGTTATTCATTGCGCGTTGAGTCGATGAAGTATGCGTCAACTCCGAACTGAGATGAGAGTTATATCCTCCAGGTTGAATGCTGGTGATTGACTCTGTCGCTTCATTGATCTTGACCGTTGGTGGCGATTTACCTTCTGCACGAGCTGTTGTAGATGGAGCAAGATATTTCGGATCGACGATGATTGTGCTAATCGTTTATCCTCTTGCTCTTTGTATACGGCAAATGAATCGAATTCTGCATACATGTGTTCTAAAGAGGATGATGTTGATGCGGCTTTCACAATTAACGGCTCCTCATTAATTGAATCGCCTTTCAGCCAAGAATTACGCAGAGGTCCACTTGCGATTACCTTCATCTTGGATTCTACGAATTCAGTAAGTTCTTTGTACTTTTCCATGCTATTCGCAGCGAATATCTCGAAGACAGAGCACATTTTCTTTTCCACAAGATCAATGTAGTCTTTGGTTTTGCCCGCTGTAACTGCACATCTCTGCGATGTGGTGTTCAATTTCTGATTGAGAGCGTCTGATTTGACAGTAACTTTACTGAGAGTTTTAATTTTAGTGTTCATAGTCTTTGACAGTTGCTCACGATCCGAATCATGGGACACGATCTCATCTTTCAACAGCTTCAACTGAGATTTCAAGTTGTCGATTCCCATACATTTGTCACTTTGTATGCGCTCGTGTGCGAGATATAGAGCTGTCTGCTTATCGGTCAGTTCATTGATTGACGTCGAGGTACTAGAACTGGTTTTCACCAGACCTTTAATGGAATGTTGTAGTGTGTTCATTGTTTCAAATATTGTCTTATTGTCGTTTGTTATTGACGAGAGCGTCGATTCCAAGTCAGACAGTCTCTTATTCACAGAGGCAGTCTCTGTAACTGAGTTCGCCTTTAGGAGTGTGAGATCAGCGAGAACATCTGTTAACTTTTCCTGAATACATACTGATTCACATGCACATGTTGAATTAGGAACTTGGCTGTAACAGTTGTCTGTAAATGCACTGTCATTTCTTTGGTTTGATTTTGAGATGCAATCTCGAATGTTATCGAATGCACCACCATGGATAAAGTGAGCTAAGCTATATATGTCATTAGCGAGCTTTTTCTCAAGCGGGATGCCGCCCTTTTTTGTTGGCATGCGGGGTTTTGGTTTGTAGCCCCAGAGATCGGAACACTGATGTCTAGCTCGCACGAAGACACTCTGTCGTAGAGATTCGAGATTAACATGATCTGGCACATCTTCGATTAGATGAGCTATGAACGTCTCTCTCGGTAAGTTGATGAGGTTATCTATGTTCGAATTTCCATGTGTATCGGATGTCAGCTGATGATTCCCCCTTGTCGGAACTATGTGTGTCACATTGCATCGGGTCGGTGTTCCGGTAACTGGCAGGGTGCTGGAGTCAGTCGTACTTGGTATGGGGTTGTTCGCCAACACTGTGAACGTTTTCCCATCTATTACAGTAGTCTCGTGGTCCATTTCGGTAGGCATATGAGGATTTATGCGTCGTAGCTCAACCCTTTAAATGTACTCGAGTTCGTAGTTCGAATTTCCCCCATTCCCAGGAACGACAGACATAAGAATCACACAACACGTATTTTTAGGTTTTCACACAACATGCAGTACCCGTCCCTAAAATAGGTATGATTGAAAATTTCCCCCGTTCCTAGGAACGACAGACATAAGAATCACGCAACACGTTAATTCTGCCTTTTTAATCGAGATAAATGCATTTCGCGTTTTGCATCCGTAGTTTCGTACGCATGGTTAACCGTTTAGCAACGTCGATGGTAATAAAGAGCGTTAGTCGGTTAACAACTCGAAATATGGCCGATATAAAGATCGTTAATGCCGTAACCTCCGAAGTGCCGTCTGCGGTTATTTTGATGATTGGGAGTGGATAATGAGTGCTCAGAGCTTGTCCAAAATGCGACGTCGACGATCCCCGTGTGTTTTAACCTTATATACGAAATTTGAGCTCGATCCGCGCAGCCGTTTTCGATTCTATGAAGTACCCCCCACACACATACGGAGTTCTCAAAATATATAGTAGACTAGCAGGTTAGCCCGCCACTGGCGGCGTTCGTCAGAAACATGACAATTTGTATTTGTTTAAAGTAATTTAATTTTTTTATTTTATTTTTTATTTTTTTTATTTTTGAATAAATTTTTGGTTTTTCAATATTTTACCCGATTGACCTTGAATTGATCATTTTGAAGGTCAAGATCAGGTCGGGGTCACAATTTAACCCGTGCATGACACTTCACGTAGGTAGCAAGTGTGAGCGCAATCGGTTCGAGTCTACAAAGGACACATGCACACATATATATAATGTGTGGGTACCCGTTTCGAGGTGAAAATCACCTAGGGCGGAAAAACTGACCCGATCCGCGTTCCTAGGAAGCCCTAAGTACGTAGGAATCAAACAACACGCATATATATAATGTGTGGGTACCCGTTTCAAGGTGAAAATCACCTAGGGCGGAAAAACTGACCCGATCCGCGTTCCTAGGAACCCCTTAGTACGTCAGAATCACACAACACGCTCATGTCTGTATAATGACGCACACGCCGAGACCCAGACGTAAGAATCACATTGCGAAAACTAATACAAAATGTAGAGTTACGCCTCTTAGATCAATACGTCGATGACTATAAAGAGCGTTAACCGGTTACATCTCCCAATATGGAAGATATAAGGAGCGTTGTGGTGTTAACCCCCACGGTGCCATTTTTGTGACTGGGAAGGGAGAAGTGGTGTTCTGAGCTCGTCCAAAATGCGACGTGGACGATCCCCGTGGGTTTTTACACTTATATACGAAATTTTAGCTCGATCCGCGCAGCCGTTTTCGATTCTATGAAGTACCCACATACACACATATGTATATACACACATATATATTTGGAAAGTGTGGAGAGCACTGGCACATGTCGGTTATCCGATTTCTTATGTAATTATTTCTATGGAACTAGCTAAATTTTGTTAGGTTGTGTCGGAAATTGACATAAAATATTGTGTTGAGCACAAACAAAGGATAATGATGTTGAAATTGCTAAAAAGCTAATTGAACTGCGTGTTAATCAAGGTCAGAGTTTAGATCGAACGAGCATATCTCTCAAGCTGGGATTTTTCTTGTAGGCAATAACCACCCGTTTTTCGAGAAGCTCGGTCAATTTAGTGTTTAATAATGCAAAGTTTTTTCTGAATTTTTTTGCGATTTCAACATTTCTACGATTTGAGCCGTCGAAAACACTGCCCGGACAAAAGTACCCGACAAAAGTACCCGTCGAAATCCATCCGGTTTTACCCGATTTGACCTCGAATTGATCATTTTAAAGGTCAAGGTCAGGTCGGGTTCACAATTTGACCCGCCCAAAACACTCAGTGGACAAAAGTAACCCTACGTATCAAATTTCGTCGAAATCCCACCAACATTCGTGATTTGACCTTGAATTGACCCGATTTCAAGGTCAATGTCACGTCACACGGGCAAACGAATAGGATTACGACACTCCCCATACGAAAGTATCCACAGACACTAATTTTCATCGAAATCCCGTGATACTCGGGCGTTCGACCTTGAAATGACCCGATTTCAAGATCAAGGTCACGTCGCACGGACAAATTAATAGGCCCATGCCACTCCCCGGCCGAAAGTACCCCCACATACCAAGTTTCATCTAAATCGGCTTGGCCGTTTTCGAGTCCATCGCGAACAGACAGACAGACAAACAAACAGACAGACAGATTTCCCAAAATGTATAATAGACTAGCAGGTTAGCACTCCACTGGCGTGGTTGGTCAGAAACATGACATTTTTTAAAATTATTTTGTTCTTTATTTAAATATTTTTGTTTTTTAAATTTAATTTAATTTTTTGTTTTTCAATGAGTTAATTGTGCCTTTTTCTGGAGGAAAAATTGATCCGATGAAATCCCCCCCCCCTTCCTAGGAACGACAGACAACGCATTCTTTGTTTTTCAATGAGTTAATTCATGGTAACCGTCCTAAACTTCCCCGTTCCTAGGAACGACAGACATTTTAATCAAGATAAATTATGATACCCGTCCATAAAAGAGGTGTGATTTTTTTAAAACCTGCCCGTGGCCATTGAGCAGCCCCTGACAGAGGTTGTCCACCCTTACGAGATGGTCAATAGTCCCCGCAAAGAGCGGACAGTCAATTAAGCCCGCCGTGAACCCCATCACCAACGCGACGTTATTTTGTTTGGTATCATGTGTTGCGCTCTAAAAATAGGTCGATTACAGTGGATTCGTTCATGGCGAAATATGAGTGCGACAGAGAATATTGTTTGATCTAAAACAACTCGAACGAATGGCAGTCTAGCTATTCACAAAGAATTGTAAATCAACTGCGTCTAAAAATACTATGACATCCAATAAATCTCTCCGCATAGGAAACCACTCAAAAGTATTGTTCCCGTATATCTCTATGCAGATGCTAAATTTCGAGCGATAACGTTCAATTGTAAACAAACGCTCTTTTATAGCGACGCGTCAAAAACAAACGCTCATTAAATTATCACTTGATTAACCACAGCAGTGCCGTTTTTTGTGATTGGGAGTGGAGAATGAGTGATCAGAGCTTCTCCAAAACGCCGCGAAGACGATTCCCGTGGGATTTTACAATTAGATGGGAAGTTTGAGCTCAATCGAGCCAGCCGTTGTAGAGTCTATAGAGGACACATATATTGATATATATACGTAGTTCTCAAAATATATAGGAGATTAGCCACTGGTGGGATTGGTCCCATGGCTTTGGTCGATCCATTATTTTTTGTTTTTCAAGGTAACCCCGTACAGGCACGCCGACCCGCCACTGGCGTGCTTGGTCAAAAACATGACAATGTCTTATGTTTTGTTTGTGTTTTTCAATGAGTTAATATTGGGTTTTTCAATATTTTACCCGATTTGACCTTGAATTGATAATTTTCAAGGTCAAGGTCATGTCGGGGTCACAATATATAATTTGTGGTACCCGTTTGAAGGTTAATACTGACCCGATACAAAATTCCCCCGTTCCTAGGAACGACAGACATAAGAATGTTTCACACAATGCGACTTCGACGATCCCCGTATGTTTTTACACTTATATACGAAGTTTGAGCTCACCTTGGGCGGAAAAACTTACTCGATCCGCGTTCTTAGGAACACAACACGCTCCGCGTTCTTAGGAACACAACACGCTCATGTCTATACACGCCCAGATCCAGAAGAGGTATGATTTTTTTTAACCTGCCCGTGGCCATTGAGCAGCCCCTGACAGAGGTTGTCCACCCTTACAAGATGGTCAATAGTCCCCGCAAAGTTAATCCCGTCGTGAACCCCATCCTCGCAATGAGCGGACAGCCAATTAATCCCGTCGTGAACGCCATCACCAACGCGACGTAATTTTGTTTGGTATCATGTGTTGCGTTATAAAAATAGGAAAGCACTTTTTCCCGTATATCTCTCTGCACGTTGCGTTTGCGTAAATACGAAATTGTGAGTGTTGGTTTGTAACCGGGATTTCTGAGAAGCATTATGCCTATATCCACACTAACGCCCCCTAAGCCCTGACCTAAGTGTCATACATACTATAACAATGATGTTGTAAGAGTACTATGGCATCCAATAACGGTCCCCGCATAGGAAACCACTCAAAATTATTGTTCCCGTATATCTTTCTGCAGATGCTAATAACGTTGAATGGTAAACAGACGCTCTTTATAGCGATGCGTCAAAAACAAACGCTCATTAAATTATCACTTGATTAACCACCGCAGTGCCGTTTTTGTGACTGAGATTGGAGAACGGGTGCTCTGAGCTTCTCCAAAACGCGATCACGGCGATGTCGGTGGGATTTTACACTTACATAGGAAGTTTGATCTCAATCTGTACACGCGTTTTCGATTCTATGAAGTACACACATACATATATATATATATATATATATAGCTATATATATAGCTATATATATATATATATATATATACATATATATACGGAAGTCTCAAAATATATAGTACTAGCAGGTTAGCCCGCCACTGGCGGCAATCGTCAGAAACATGACAATTTTTAAGTTTTAATTTTTTTTAATTAAATTGTTTTGTTTTTCAATGAGTTAATTGTGCCTTTTTAATTTTTCGTCTCATGGCTTTGTTCGAAAAAGCAATTGCAACAGCTTCCGAGACACGTATGCTGCACCTAGGTGTACAATTTCGTCGAAATCAGCGAGTTTTATCCGATTTGACCTTGAATTGATCAGTAGGCTTCAATATTCGACACGGCAATTGACTGCCGTGGGCCACGGACTGCCGTAACAGTTGATAACATGTACACATTCGGCGGATCGGGCACTGCGGTCAGTCAAAAAACATAACGCGCACGCTATAACTCCGGTATCACTAACGTACGCGGCATTGGAAGGGTCATGTTAACTTCCGCCTGGACCCACGTGGCGTGACGTAATTCCCGACCACGTGTATTTACCTCGAAAGTGTTAAAATTGTGCGACCGCGACACACACAATGGCCCGATAATGGGCACACGTTCCCTGGCATTTCCCAGAAGATATTTATGGGGAGGTCAAGTGACCAATTTTGAAATTTGCTGGTCGCATTCGTCTGTATGTCTGAGGAATTCTCGGCTAGATATTGTTACCAACATGACATATTTAAATTAATCCCGCCGTGGACCCCAGCACCAACGGCAACGCGACATGTGCTGCGTTCTAAAAATAGGTCGATTGCAGTGGATTCGTACAGATGACGAAATATGAGTGCGACAGATAATATTGTTTGATCGAAAGCATTTGAATTAATACGTCGCAAAACTCGCCTTGATGTTGGCTAATAGATATTTGTTCCTGCTAGGTGTTGGGAATGTCGTCACACAACACGCTCATGTCTGCATACAGTCTTACACGCACACGCCGAGACGTAAGAATGACATTAGGCATATACGCTCTTTATCAACTACAATGCAATAGGAACGCTCTTTAACTATCAACGCGATTAACCCCCGCCGTGCCTTTGCAGTGATTTTGGGAGTGGAGAACGCGTGCTCTGAGCTTCTCCAAAACGCCGCGACGACGATTCCCGTGGGTTTTTACATTTAGATGGGAAGTTTGAACTCAATCGAGCTAACCGTTTTCGATTCTATGAAGTACATATATATATATATATATATATATATATATATATAAATATATATATATATATATATATATATATACAAAGTCTCAAAATATATAGTACTAGCCGATGAGCCCGACGTTGTCCGGGCTATTCAAAAACCAAATTTCAAGTCGATAGCTCTACCCAGCACGTCGTTGTCCGGGCTATTCAAAAACCAAATTTCAAGTCGATAGCTCGGGCTCGGCGACCCGATAAAATTCGTATCCGGGGCAAGATACATTCACATACCAAATTTCAAGTCGATAGCTCCACCCGTTTCCGAGATCTCGTCTGCGCATGCGCGAAGCTGGCGTCGCACGGGCTCGGCGACCCGATAAAATTCGTATCCGGGGCCAGATACATTCACATACCAAATTTCAAGTCGATAGCTCCACCCGTTTCCGAGATCTCGTCTGCGCATGCGCGAAGTGTGCGCCACAGGGGCTCGCCAATACGACAACGTCCACCGCCTGGTCAAACTACACACACGTACATGTACCAAGTTTGGTCCCGATCGGTCGAGAATCGTAGATTAGTATTAATGACAAACATACAGACAGACAGACAGACAAATAAACAGACAGAGGTCTTCAAAATATATATGAGACTAGCAGGTTAGCCCGCCACTGGCGGCATTCGTCCCATGGCTTTGTTCGAAAAAGCAATTGCAACAGGTTCCGAGACACTTGTGTTGCATTTGCAGCAAATTTCGGCAATAGTCAGAAACATGACAATTTTAATTTAATTTTTTGTTTTTCAATGAGTTAATTATTTTGTTTTTCAATGAGTTAATTGTGCCTTTTTAATTTTTTAATTTAATTTTTTGTTTTTCAATTTTACCCGATTTTTTTTGTTTTTCAATGAACCCGTCCATGACACTTCCCGTATTTAGCAAGTTTGAGCTCAATCGGTTCGAGCCTATAAAGGACACACACATATATATGACACTTCCCGTAGGTAGCAAGTTTGAGCTTAATCGGCATTCCCTGGAATTTCCCAGTCAATATTTAGCATGTTTGAACTCAATCGGTTCGAGCCTATAAAGGACACACACATATATATGACACTTCCCGTAGGTAGCAAATTTGAGCTCAATCGGCATTCCCTGGAATTTCCCAGTCACCAACGCGGCGTAATTTTGGTACATATATAGAGACCAATTGTCCATCGGCTGTCATGTGTAGTAAAGATGTCTTATAAGCCGACATTGCCGTGATGATGCCCGTTCCTACACGCGTTTTCGATTCTATGAAGTACCCACATATATACACACACATACATATATACATATATACACATATATATATATATATATATATATATATATATATATATATATAGTAGATTGGCAGATTCCAGTAGCTTTATAACGGTATATCTGGGGAGAAATCTGATGCTATATTCGTTATTATCTGGGAAATATACTGTAAAAACAAAGCGCGCCATCCGTGCTCGCAGGGAATAAATTTCGAGCGATAACGTTTGCGTAAATACGAAATTGTGAGTGTTGGTTTGTAACCGGGATTTCTGAGAACCATTATGCCTATAACTACCCCCCCCCCCTAAGCCCTGACCTAAGTGTCATACATACTATAACAATGATGTTGTAAGAGTTCCAATAAATCTTCCCGCATAGGCAAGCACTCCATGTTCCCGTATATAACTCTGCAGATGCTAATAACGTTGAATGGGAAACAGACGCTCTTTATAGAGATGCGTCAAAAACAAACGCTCATTAAATAATCACTTGATTAACCACCGCCGTGCCTTTGCGGTGATTTTGAGAGTGGAGAACGCGTGCTCTGAGCTTCTCCAAAACGCCGCGACGACGATTCCCGTGGGTTTTTACATTTAGATGGGAAGTTTGAACTCAATCGAGCTAACCGTTTTCGATTCTATGAAGTACATATATATATATATATATATATATATATATATAAATATATATATATATATATATATATATACAAAGTCTCAAAATATATAGTACTAGCCGATGAGCCCGACGTTGTCCGGGCTATTCAAAAACCAAATTTCAAGTCGATAGCTCTACCCAGCACGTCGTTGTCCGGGCTATTCAAAAACCAAATTTCAAGTCGATAGCTCTACCCGTTTCCGAGATCTGGTCTGCGCATGCGCGAAGCTGGCGTCGCACGGGCTCGGCGACCCGATAAAATTCGTATCCGGGGCAAGATACATTCACATACCAAATTTCAAGTCGATAGCTCCACCCGTTTCCGAGATCTCGTCTGCGCATGCGCGAAGCTGGCGTCGCACGGGCTCGGCGACCCGATAAAATTCGTATCCGGGGCCAGATACATTCACATACCAAATTTCAAGTCGATAGCTCCACCCGTTTCCGAGATCTCGTCTGCGCATGCGCGAAGTGTGCGCCGCAGGGGCTCGCCAATACGACAACGTCCACCGCCTGGTCAAACTACACACACGTACATGTACCAAGTTTGGTCCCGATCGGTCGAGAATCGTAGATTAGTATTAATGACAAACATACAGACAGACAGACAGACAAATAAACAGACAGAGGTCTTCAAAATATATATGAGACTAGCAGGTTAGCCCGCCACTGGCGGCATTCGTCCCATGGCTTTGTTCGAAAAAGCAATTGCAACAGGTTCCGAGACACTTGTGTTGCATTTGCAGCAAATTTCGGCAATAGTCAGAAACATGACAATTTTAATTTAATTTTTTGTTTTTCAATGAGTTAATTATTTTGTTTTTCAATGAGTTAATTGTGCCTTTTTAATTTTTTAATTTAATTTTTTGTTTTTCAATTTTACCCGATTTTTTTTGTTTTTCAATGAACCCGTCCATGACACTTCCCGTATTTAGCAAGTTTGAGCTCAATCGGTTCGAGCCTATAAAGGACACACACATATATATGACACTTCCCGTAGGTAGCAAGTTTGAGCTTAATCGGCATTCCCTGGAATTTCCCAGTCAATATTTAGCATGTTTGAACTCAATCGGTTCGAGCCTATAAAGGACACACACATATATATGACACTTCCCGTAGGTAGCAAATTTGAGCTCAATCGGCATTCCCTGGAATTTCCCAGTCACCAACGCGGCGTAATTTTGGTACATATATAGAGACCAATTGTCCATCGGCTGTCATGTGTAGTAAAGATGTCTTATAAGCCGACATTGCCGTGATGATGCCCGTTCCTACACGCGTTTTCGATTCTATGAAGTACCCACATATATACACACACATACATATATACATATATACACATATATATATATATATATATATATATATATATATATATATAGTAGATTGGCAGATTCCAGTAGCTTTATAACGGTATATCTGGGGAGAAATCTGATGCTATATTCGTTATTATCTGGGAAATATACTGTAAAAACAAAGCGCGCCATCCGTGCTCGCAGGGAATAAATTTCGAGCGATAACGTTTGCGTAAATACGAAATTGTGAGTGTTGGTTTGTAACCGGGATTTCTGAGAACCATTATGCCTATAACTACCCCCCCCTAAGCCCTGACCTAAGTGTCATACATACTATAACAATGATGTTGTAAGAGTTCCAATAAATCTTCCCGCATAGGCAAGCACTCCATGTTCCCGTATATAACTCTGCAGATGCTAATAACGTTGAATGGGAAACAGACGCTCTTTATAGAGATGCGTCAAAAACAAACGCTCATTAAATAATCACTTGATTAACCACCGCCGTGCCTTTGCGGTGATTTTGAGAGTGGAGAACGCGTGCTCTGAGCTCCTCCAAAACGCCGCCACGACGATTCCCGTGCGATTTTACATTTAGATGGGAAGTTTGAACTCAATCGAGCGAACCGTTTTCGATTCTATGAAGTACATATATATATACGAAGTCTCAAAATATACATTTAATTTTTTAATTGAATTTTTTGTTTTTAAATTTTACCCGATTTTTTTTGGTTTTTCAAGGAGTTAATTGTGCCTCTTTAATTTTGTTTTTCAATTTTACCCGATTTTTTTTTTCAATGAACCCGTCCATGACACTTCCCGTATTTAGCATGTTTGAGCTCAATCGGTTCGAGTCTATAAAGGACACACACATATATATGACACTTCCCGTAGGTAGCAAGTTTGAGCTCAATCGGCATTCCCTGGAATTTCCCAGTCACCAACGCGGCGTAATTTTGGTACATATATAGAGACCAATTGTCCATCGGCTGTCATGTGTAGTAAAGATGTCTTATAAGCCGACATTGCCGTGAGGATGCCCGTTCCTACACGCGTTTTCGATTCTATGAAATACCCACATATATACACACACATATATATATATATATATTATATATACGGAAGTCTCAAATTATATAGTAGATGTCGCACGGGCTCGGCGACCCGATAAAATTCGTATCCGGGGCAAGATACATTCACATAGCAAATTTCAAGTCGATAGCTCCACCCGTTTCTGAGATCTCGTCTGCGCATGCGCTGCACGGGCGTCGCACGGGCTCGCCAATACGACGTTGGCGACCGTCTGGTCAAACTACACACACGTACCAAGTTTCGTCCCGATCGGTCGAGAATCGTAGATTTGTATTAATGACATACAGACAGACAGACAGACAGAGGTCTTCAAAATATATAGGAGACTAGCCGATGAGCCCGACGTTGTCCGGGCTATTCATCCGGGCTATTCAAAAACCAAATTTCAAGTCGATAGCTCCACCCGTTTCCGAGATCTCGTATGCGCATGCCCTGCACGGGCGTCGCACGGGCTCGCCAATACGACAACGTCCACCGCCTGGTCAAACTACACACACGTACCAAGTTTCGTCCCGATCGGTCGAGAATCGTAGATTTGTATTAATGACAAACATACAGACAAACATACAGACAGACAGACAGACAAACAAACAGACAGCGGTCTTCAAAATATATATGAGACTAGCAGGTTAGCCCGCCACCGGCGGCTTGTCCGAAACATGACATTTTTTTAATATTTTTTTTTAATTTTTAGCTCCACGCGTTTCAATAAGAAAAATTTGTACCCGGTAGCTCCGCCCGTTTCCGAGATCTGGTCTGCGCATGCGCGAAGCTGGCGTCGCACGGACTCGGCGACCCGATAAAATTTGTACCCGGCGCAAGATACATTCACATAGCAAATTTCAAGTCGATAGCTCCACCCGTTTCCGAGATCTCGTCTGCGCATGCGCTGCACGGGCGTCGCACGGGCTCGGCGACCCGATAAAATTTGTACCCGGCGCAAGATACATTCACATACCAAATTTCAAGTCGATAGCTCCACCCGTTTCCGATATCTCGTCTGCGCATGCGCTGCACGGGCGTCGCACGGGCTCGCCAATACGACAGCGACGACCACCTGGTCAAACTACACTCACATACCAAGTTTCGTCCCGATCGGTCGAGGTGTTGGTATCTGATGCAAAAGACGAAATTGTGAGTGTTTGTCAATAGTCCCCGCCGTGAACCTCATCGTCGCAAAGAGCGGACAGTCAATTAACCCCGTTGTGAACCTCAATCACCAACGCGACGTAAACATGTGTTGCGTTCTAAAAATAGGAAAGCATTTTCTCTCTGCATAATTCTGCAGATGCTAATAACGTTGCTCCCCGTAGGTAGCAATATCGTTGTTGTTGATATTTACGGCTTGGGGGCTATTTTCTTATTTAGCAAGTTTGAGCTCAATCGGTTCGAGTCTATAAAGGACACACTCATATATATGACACTTCCCGTGGGTAGCAAGTTTGAGCTCAATCGGCATTCCCTGGAATTTCCCGTAGATTGGCAGATTCCAGTAGCTTTTTATAACGGTATATCTGGGGAGAAATCTGATGCTATATTCGTGATTATCTGGGATGATTTCGGTATATAACTATATACTGTAAAAACAAAGCGTGCCATCCGTGCTCGCAGGGTTGGTCAGAAACAAATGTTTTTTAAATTTAATGTATGTTCCGTATATCTCTCTGCAGATGCAAATAGCGTTGAATGGCAAACAGACGCTCTTTATAGAGATGCGTCAAAAACAAACGCTCATTAAATAATCACTTGATTAACCCACGCCGTGCCTTTACGGTGATTTGAGATTGGAGAACGGGTGCTCTGAGTTTTTCTAAACTGCGACCACGGTCGTGTCGGTGGGATTTGACACTTACATAGGAAGTTTGAGCTCAATCTGTACACGCGTTTTGGATTCTATGAAGTACACACACACATATATACGAAGTCTCAAAATATATAGTATAGATAGATTGGCAGATTCCAGTAGCTTTATAACGGTATATCTGGGGAGAAATCTGATGCTATATTTGTGATTATCTGGGATGATTTCGGTATATACCAAAGGTATATACTGTAAAAACAAAGCGCGCCATCCGTGCTCGCAGGGAATAAATTTCGAGCGATAACGTTTGCGTAAATACGAAATTGTGAGTGTTGGTTTGTAACTGGGATTTCTTAGAAGCATTATGCCTATAACTACCCCCTCCCCCTAAGCCCTGACCTAAGTGTCATTCATACTATAACAATGATGTTGTAATAGCTCCAATAAATCTCCCCGCATAGGCAAGCACTCAATGTTCCCGTATATAACTCTGCAGATGCTAATAACGTTGAATGGGAAACAGACGCTCTTTATAGAGATGCGTCAAAAACAAACGCTCATTAAATAATCACTTGATTAACCCACGCCGTGCCTTTGTGGTGATTTGAGAGTGGAGAACGGGTGTTCTGAGCTTCTCCAAAACGCCGCGATGACGATTCCCGTGGATTTTTACTGTTCGATGGGAAGTTTGAACTCAATCGAGCGAACCGTTTTCGATTCTATGAAGTACATATATATATATACGAAGTCTCAAAATATATAGTATAGATAGACTAGCAGGTTAGCCCGCCACTGGCGACATTCGTCCCATGGCTTTGTTCGAAAAAGCAATTGCAACAGGTTCCCAGACACTTGTGGTGCATTTGTACCATTCGAAAAAGCAATTGCAACAGGTTCCGAGACACTTGTGCTGCATTTGTACCAAATTTCGTCAGAAACATGACATTTTTTTAATTATTTTGTTTTTATTTATTTTTATTTTTTATTTTTTTAATATGAATTTAATGTTTTTTAAAATTTAATATATTTTTTTAATGAATTGTTTTTTTTATTTTTAAATTAGTTAAATTTTTTGTTTCTGGCGGAAAAAATTACCCGTAGAAATCCCCCCTTCCTAGGAACGACAGACAACGCTCGAGCGATAACATTGCATTGAATTGAAAACAAACGCTCCCCGTCGTGAAATGTCTCTGCATAATATTTCGAGCGACAGGCTACAGACTCCCGTCATACAGATAAGTAGATAGCGAAACGAAATTTACCCGTAGAAATCCCCCCTTCCTAGGAACGACAAACAACGCTCGAGCGATAACATTGCATTGAATTGAAAACAAACGCTTCCCGTCGTGAAATATCTCTGCATAATATTTCGAGCGACAGGCTACAGACTCCCGTCATACAGATAAGTAGATAGCGAAAACGACGCTCTTTATATAGACACTGCGGAAAACGAACGCTCTTTATATATCAACTCTATTAACCCCGAAGTGCCGATTGCGGTGATTTGGGATTGGAGAAACGGTGCTCTGAGCTTCTCCAAAACGCGACCACGGCCGTGTCGGTGGGATTTTACACTTATATACGAAATTTGAGCTCAATCTGAACACGCGTTTTGGATTTCATACACATATACACATATACACACATATATACGGAAGTCTCAAATTATATAGGAGATAGACTAGCCGATGAGCCCGACGTTGTCCGGGCTATTCAAAAACCAAATTTCAAGTCGATAGCTCCATCCGTTTCCGAGATCTGGTCTGCGCATGCGCTATACTGGCGTCGCACGGTCTCGCCAGTACGACAAGGACGACCGCCTGGCCAAACTACACATACGTACCGAGTTTCGTCCCGATCGGTCGAAACGACAGCACAACACGCATGTTTTTTTTTCATGAATTAATTCATGGTACCCGTCCCTCAAAGACTGACCCGATGAAAAATTCCCCTGTTCCTAGGACATATATGACACAACAACCCATTCTCCCTTTTTAATCGAGATAATTGCATTCCGCGTTTCGTTTTGCATCCGTATTTTACGCGTGGGTAGCCGTTTAGCAGCTTCGATTGTAATAAAGAGCGGTGATCCTTAACACCTCCGAATATGGTCAATATAAAGATCGTTGATGCCTTAACCGCCGAAGTGGCGTTTGAGGTGATTTTGATGATTGGGAGTGGATAATCGGTTCTCAGAGCTTGTCCAAAATGCGACGTCGACGATTCCCGTGGGATTTTATCTTTGGATAGGAAGTTTGGTCTCGATCGGTCAACCCGTTCTCGATTCTATAAAGGACATACAGACAGACAGAGTTCTTCAAAATATATATGAGAGATATATATATATATATATATATATATATATAGAGAGAGAGAGAGAGAGAGAGAGAGAGAGAGATATATATATATATCTCCTATATATTTTGAGAACTACGTATATATGTGTGTATATGTGTATGTGGTTACTTCATAGAATCAAAAACGGCTGCGCGGATTGAGCTCAAACTTCCTATCTAAGGGTAAAATCCCACACCGTCGTTGTCGCGTTTTAGAGAAGCTCAGAGCACCCGTTCTCCACTCTCAGTCACAAAAAGCGGCACTGCGGTGGTTAATCAAGTGATAATTTAATGAGCGTCTGTAAATGATGCGTCCCTATAAAAGAGCGTTTGTTTACAATTCAACGCAACGTTATCGCTCGAAATTTAGCATCGAAAAAATTTAATTTCTTTTATCAAAAACATAATTACGTGTTGGACTGTGTCATTTTAAGAACATCTAAGTATTACACGCAGTCACACGAAGTCTCAGCCTGAAATTTTGAAAAATAAGAGTTTTATCGACATAAATCGATTTGAATGCGAAATCATGTGTTAATAAATTTTGGGGCTCAGGTGTTCTTTGTGTTTTCTAAGCTGCTTCATATTGGGCCCCAGGGTTATTATTTTCGATACACTGTTAAAAGTTCGATGGAAGCAAAATGGTCAAGTCGGAACGGGTCAACCGATTGAGCACAAACTTGCTACCTATGGGTACATTTGTCCCGAAAGTGTCACGGACGGGTCAAATCGGACCCCGATGTGACACTTACCTTCAAACTGGTCAATTCAAGGTCAAATTGGGTAAAACTGGCGGATTTCTGTACTTTTGTCCAAGGAGTGTTTTGGACGGATCAAATCATGACCACGACCTGACCTTGACCTACAAAATTGTCAATTCAAAGTCAAATCGGGTAAAACTTGCTGATTTCCACGAAATTTGGTACAAATGTAGTATAGCACAAGTGTCTCGGAACCTGTTGCAATTGCTTTTTTGAACAAAGCCATGGGACGAATGCCGCCAGTGGCGGGCTAACCTGCTAGTCTACTATATATTTTGAGAACTCCGTATATATATGTGTACGTGTGTGTTCGTATGTGGGTACTTCATAGAATCGAAAACGGCTGGTCGGATCGAGCTCAAATTTCGTATATAAGGGTAAAAACCCATTTTGGACAAGCTCCGAGCTCTCATTCTCCACTCACAATCATCAAAATCACCACAAACGTCACGTTGGGGGCTAAGGCATCAACGATCTTTATATTGACCATATTTGGAGTCGTTAACCGACTAACGCTCTGTATTGCCATCGACGTTGCTAAACGGTTAACCATGCGTACGAAACTACGGACGCAAAACGCGAAATGCATTTATCTCGATTAAAAAGGCAGAATTGACGTGTTGTGTCATTCTTATGTCTGTCGTTCCTAGGAACGGGGGAAAGTTTCAATCATACCTCTTTTAGGGACGGGTACTGCGTGTTGTGATAAAACAAAAAATGCATGTTGTGTGATTCTTATGTCTGTCGTTCCTAGGAACGGGGGACATTTTCATCGGGTCAGTTTTCCCGCCCGATGTACCTTAAATCATGCCTCTTTTAGGGACGGGTACTGCGTGTTTAGTGATTCTTATGTCTTCTTCACCTTAATCGGGTAAAATAAGGTGTAATCGGGTAAAATATTGAAAAACCAAAAATTAAATTAAAAAATTAATCCAAAAAATTAATTAAAAAATCCAGTATATTAAAAATGCACATTTAACTCATGTTATAAACAAAAAAATAATATTAACTCATTGAAAACAAAATTAAATTAAAAAATTAATGAAAAATTAATACAAAAAATAAAAAATTGTCATGTTTCTGACGAACGCCGCCAGTGGCGGGCTAACCTGCTAGTCTATACTATATATTTTGAGACTTCGTATATGTGTGTGTGTGTGTGTGTGTGTGTGTGTGTGTACTTCATAGAATCCAAAACGCGTGTACAGATTGAGATCAAACTTCCTATGTAAGTGTCAAATCCCACCGACACGACCGTGGTAGCGGTTTAGAGAAGCTCAGAGCACCCGTTCTCCAATCTCAAATCACCGCAAAGGCACGGCGGGGGTTAATCAAGTGATTATTTAATGAGCGTTTGTTTTTGACGCATCTCTATAAAGAGCGTCTGTTTCCCATTCAACGTTATTCGCATCTGCAGAGTTATACGGGAACGCAAACGTTATCGCTCGAAATTTATTCCCTGCGAGCACGGATGGCGCGCTTTGATTTTACAGTATACCGAAATCATCCCAGATAATCACGAATATAGTATCAGATTTCTCCCCAGATATACCGTTATAAAGCTACTGGAATCTGCCAATCTACGGGAAATTCCAGGGAATGCCGATTGAGCTCAAACTTGCTACCTACGGGAAGTGTCATATATATGAGTGTGTCCTTTATAGACTCTAACCGATTGAGCTCAAACTTGCTAAATAAGAAAATAGCCCCCAAGCCGTAAATATCAACAACAACGATATTACTAAATACACGTTTTCGGCAATGTGAGAGTTTTCGGGGAGCCGTGATGCCAACAACGACCCGAAGACAGATTTCCCGACGGGAAGCGTTTGTTTTAAATTCAATGCAATGTTATCGTAGAGAGATTTCACGAAACAAAGAATGCGTTGTCTGTCGTTCCTAGGAAGGGGGGATTTCTACGGGTAAATTTTTCCGCCAGAAACAAAAAATTTAATTAAAACAATTTAAAATTTAATTTCAATTCAATGCAATGTTATCGTAGAGAGATTTCACGAAACAAAGAATGCGTTGTCTGTCGTTCCTAGGAAGGTGCGATTTCTACGGGTAAATTTTTCCGCCAGAAACAAAAAATTTAATTTAAAAAACATTAAATTCAAATTAAAAAATAAAAAATAAAAATAAATAAAAACAAAATAATTACAAAAATGTCATGTTTCTGAAACAAAGCCATGGGACGAATGCCGCCAGTGGCGGGCTAACCTGCTAGTCTACTATATATTTTGAGAACTACGTATATATATGTGTGTGTGGGTACTTCATAGAATCGAAAACGGCTGCGCGGATCGAGCTCAAATTTCGTATATAAGTGTAAAAAGCCACGGGATCGTCCACGTCGCATTTTGGACAAGCTCAGGGCACCGCTTTTCCCTACCCAGTCACAAAAAATGGCACCTTGGGGGTTAACACACCAACGCTCCTTATATCTTCCATATGAAACCGGTTAAAGCTCTTTATAGTCATGACGTATTTATCTAAGAGGCGTAACTTTACATTTTGTATTAGTTTTCGCAATGTGATTCTTACGTCTGGGTCTCGGCGTGTGCGTCATTATACAGACATGAGTGTGTTGTGTGATTCTTACGTACTCAGGGCTTCCTAGGAACGCGGATCGGGTCAGTTTTTCCGCCCTAGGTGATTTTCACCTTGAAACGGGTACCCACAAATTATATATATGCGTGTTGTGTGATTCTTACGTACTTAGAGCTTCCTAGGAACGCGGATCGGGTCAGTTTTTCCGCCCTAGGTGATTGTCACCTCGAAACGGGTACCCACAAATTATATATATGTGTGCATGTGTCCTTTATAGACTCGAACCGATTGCGCTCACACTTGCTACCTACGGAAGTCTCATGGACGGGTTAAATTGTGATCCCGACCTGACCTTGACCTTGAAAATGATCAATTCAAGGTCAAATCGGGTAAACTATTGAAAAAAAAATTAAATGTCATGTTTCTGACGAACGCCGCCAGTGACGGGCTAACCTGCTAGTCTATTATACATTTTGGGAAATCTGTCTGTTTGTGTGTCTGTCTGTCTATCGCGATGGACTCGAAAACGGCCGAGCCGATTTCGATGAAACTTGGTTTGTGGGGTCACTTTCGGCCGGGGAGTGACATGGGCCTATTAATTTGCCGTGCGACATGACCTTGACCTTGAAATCGGGTCATTTCGAGGTCGAACGCCCGAGTATCACGGGATTTCGATGAAAATTAGTGTCTAGGGACACTTTAGTATGTGGAGTGTCGTAAGCCCATTTGTTTGCCCGTGCGACGTGATATTAACCTTGAAATCGGGTGATTTGAAGGTCAAATCGCGAATTTGTATGGGATTTCGACGAAATTTGATACGTATGGTTACTTTTGTCCACTGGGTGTTTTGGACGGGTCAAATCGTGACCCCGACCTGACCTTGCCCTTCAAAATGATCAATTCAAGGTCAGATCGGGTAAAACCGGATGGATTTCGACGGGTACTTTTGTCGGGTACTTTTGTCCGGGCAGTGTTTTGGAAGGGTCAAATCGTGACCCCACCTGACCTTGACCTTCAAAATGGACAATTCAAGGTCAAATCGCGCAATTCGCCGAAAAGCAGAGGGGAAACAGCCCGGACCCGACTTCGTCGAAATCGGCTCGGCCGTTTTCGAGTCCATCGCGAACAGACAGACAGACACACACACACAGATTTCCCAAAATATATAATAGACTAGCCGATGAGCCCGACGTTGTTCGGGCTGTTCAAAAACCAAATTTCAAGTCGATAGCTCCACCCGTTTCCGAGATCTGGTCTGCGCATGCGCGAAGCTGGCATCGCACGGGCTCGGCGACCCGATAAAATTCGTATCCGGGGCAAGATACATTCACATAGCAAATTTCAAGTCGATAGCTCCACCCGTTTCCGAGATGCTCAAAGTATTGTTCCCGTATATCTCTCTGCAGATGCTAATAACGTTGAATGGTAAACAAACGCTCTTTATAGCGATGCGTCAAAAACAAACGTTCATTAAATTATCACTTGATTAACCACCACAGTGCCGTTTTTTGTGACTGAGAGTGGAGAATGGGTGCTCTGGGCTTCTCCAAAATGCGACGTCGACGATTCCCGTGGGATTTTAGCTTTGGATAGGAAGATTGGTCTCGATCGGTCAACCCGTTTTCGATTCTATAAAAGACATACAGACAGACAGAGGTCTTCAAAATATATATGAGATAAACTGCGAATTTGTATATGCCCGTTTTAAAAGAACCTATTATTTAATGAGTCGATCGATAACTCCAGTTAGGGTAGCTTGATCTGAATCAAAGTTGGTATGTGTATCTACGGGCAAGAAATACAGGGGGAAGTTCGAGAGTGGGTTTACTACAACTATTTTTACATGAGTTACGGCCATTTTTGACTTAGAATCGAACAATTTTGTCAACATTTTTGGTTTCCGGCGATAACTCTGTTTGGATTTATCGATCTGAACCAAATTTGGTATGTACGTGTGCATTACATAGATCGAAATACACGACAAATTTAAATATGGGTCCCGTGGAATCATTTTTACACGAGTTATGGCCCTTGTTTTTACTTATAATTCTGCTAATTTTGTTAACATTTCTGGTTTCTGACGACAATTTGGATTATTTGATCTGAACCAAAGTTAACCAGCTAAACCAGCTAACAGGCCAAGTTCGAATAAGGGTTCCGTCCAATTATTTTTACCTGCGTTACAACCTTTTTCGACTTAGAATCAGCATTGACCTCGGTTTAATTAGCGTGTTAATCTCACAACGCGCAGCTTTGATATATATGTCATCACTGGTCACGTGTGTACGGGATATGGTTTTTCTGAACACGATATGGGTATTTCTTGATTCGTGTGTTAATCCTTTATCCGAATCTCACCACACGTAGCTCGGATTATTTATATATAGGTCATCACGTGTCACGTGGTGGTCATATATAACAGGTTTAGCGCAATGAGCTCGGCTTTCGTTCCAGTGTGCACGGGATATGCGTGTTCTGAACATGATATCGGCATGATTTGATTCGTGTGTTAACCCTTTATCGGAATCTCGCCACACGCAGCTCTGATTTATGATATATAGGTCATCACGGGTCACGTGATTATCATATATATCAGTTTTAGCGCATTGGGCTCGGTTTTCATCCCAGTGTGCACGGGATATGCGTTTTCTGAACAAAATATGGCCATGATTTGATTCGTGTGTTAACCCTTTATCGGAATCTCGCCACATGCAGCTCGGATTTATGATATATAGGTCATCACGTGTCACGTGGTGGTCATATATAACAGGTTTAGCGCATTGAGTTCGGTTTTCGTCCCAGTGTGCACGGGATATGCGTTTTCTGAAAAAATATGGGCATGATTTGATTCGTGTGTTAACCCTTTATCGGAATCTCGCCACACGCAGCTCGGATTTATGATATATAGGTCATCACGGGCCACGTGATGATGATATATATCAGGATTAGCGCAATGAGCTCGGGTTTCGTCCCAGTGTGCACGGGATATGGTTTTCCTGAACACGATATGGGTATTGCTTGATTCCCGTATTAACCATATATCAGAATCTCACCACACGCAGCTCGGATTTTTGACATATGGGTCATCACGGGCCACGTGATGATGATATATATCAGGATTAGCGCAATGAGGTCGGTTTTCGTCCCAGTGTGCACGGGATATGCGATTTCTGAACATGATATCGGCATGATTTGTTTCGTGTGTTAACCTTTTATCGGTATCTCGCCACATGCAGCTCGGATTTATGATATATAGGTCATCACGGGTCACATGATTATCATATATATCAGTTTTAGCGGATTGGGCTCGGTTTTCATTCCAGTGTACACGGGATATGCGTTTTCTGAACAAAATATGGGCTTGGATTGATTTCTGTGTTAACCCTTTATCGGAATCTCGCCACATGCAGCTCGGATTTTTGACATATAGGTCATCACCGGCCACGTGATTATCATATATATCAGTTTTAGCGCATTGGGCTCGGATTTCGTCCCAGTGTGGTCGGGATATGTTTTTCCTGAACACGATATGGGTATTTCTTGATTCCTGTGTTAACTCTATATAAGAATCTCACCACACGCAGCTCGGATTTTTGACATATAGGTCATCACGGGCCACGTGATGATGATATATATCAGGATCAGCGCAATGAGCTCGGTTTTCGTCCCAGTATGCACGGGATATGCGATTTCTGAACATGACATCGTCACTATTTGATTCGTGTGTTAACCCTTTCTCGGAATCTCACCACACGCAGCTCGGATTTATGATATATAGGTCATCACGGGTCACGTGATTATCATATATATCAGTTTTAGCGCATTGGGCTCGGATTTCGTCCCAGTGTGGTCGGGATATGTTTTTCCTGAACACGATATGGGTATTTCTTGATTCCTGTGTTAACTCTATATAAGAATCTCACCACACGCAGCTCGGATTTTTGACATATAGGTCATCACGGGCCACGTGATGATGATATATATCAGGATCAGCGCAATGAGCTCGGTTTTCGTCCCAGTATGCACGGGATATGCGATTTCTGAACATGATATCGGCATGATTTGGTTCGTGTGTTAACCCTTTGTCGGTATCTCGCCACACGCAGCTCGGATTGATGACATATAGGTCATCACGGGTCACGTGATTATCATATAGCGCATTGGGCTCGGTTTTCGTCCCGGTGTGCACGAGATATGGTTTTCCTGAACACGATATGGGTATTGCTTGACTCCTGTATTAACTCTATATAAGAATCTCGCCACACGCAGCTCGGATTTTTGACATATAGGTCATCACGGGCCACGTGATGATGATATATATCAGGATCAGCGCAATGAGCTCGGTTTTCGTCCCAGTATGCACGGGATATGCGATTTCTGAACATGATATCGGCATGATTTGGTTCGTGTGTTAACCCTTTGTCGGTATCTCGCCACACGCAGCTCGGATTGATGACATATAGGTCATCACGGGTCACGTGATTATCATATAGCGCATTGGGCTCGGTTTTCGTCCCGGTGTGCACGAGATATGGTTTTCCTGAACACGATATGGGTATTGCTTGACTCCTGTATTAACTCTATATAAGAATCTCACCACACGCAGCTCGGATTTTTGACATATAGGTCTTCACGGGTCACGTGATGATGATATATATCAGTTTTAGCGCATTGGCCTCGGTTTTCGTCCCAGTGTGCACGGGGTATGGGTTTCCTGAACACAATATGGGTACTGTTTGATTTGTGTGTTAACACTTTATCAGAATCTCACCACAGTCAGCTCGGATTTATGATATATAGGTCATCACGGGTCACGCGATTATCATATATATCAGTTTAGCGCATTGAGCTCGGTTAGATTCTGATAAAGGGTTAAAAAGCGAATCAAACCATACCATGCATATCGTGTTCGGGAAACCCATACCCCGTGCACATTGGGACGAAAACCGAGCTCAATGCGCTAAAATTGATATATATGGTAAGATCGTGACCCGTGATGACCTAAAAATCCGAGCTCCGTGTGAGATTCTGATAATGGGCTAACAAACTAATCAAACCATCCCCATATCATATTCAGGAATCCCAAATGCCGTGCACTCTGGGACGAAAACCATCAGATTTTAAATCTTTGAACTTTGTTCCTGTGTACGGCGTATCGGTACGACATCTAACCATAGACGGCATTGTGATATTGGCGGGGGTATCGTATTTCCGGTTATAATAACTAAGTGAGTTTTCGAGTTGGTGAAGAGATCATTTCCAGGACACTCAAGTTGATTGGTGTTGACTTGTGGGTACATGTATACATGTAAAGCCTTTTCTAAAAGGAACAAGTAGACATGTTATAGTCGATAACATTTTCAGTAAAGTAAAATTGAGTTGAATTGGTCATGGTTTCGTACAAAAAGATACTTAGTATCGCCGATGGGGTCATTGTCACAAGGCTCCGGTCACATATGTAACCAGCTTTTTAAATCGATCACATATGTAGCCAGCTTTTTTAATCGATCACAAATGTAGCCAGCTTTTCTAATTCCATGCTTTGTATGGCGCGAAATATGACGTCATCGCGTTCGTGACTAAAATATCGACGTCATGCTCCAAAACTGACTTCGTTTATCAACTTATGTTGATCTATATTGGAATATAATTCGAGCATCTGACGACATTGATCGGAAACCTCAGGTTATTAGATGAACTAATATCAAATTAAAATTTATGATGTTTTTCATTCATCAACTCAGAAAAATGAGACTAACCTAATCTTGTTCATTGAGGCTGGCATGAATATGAAAAGCTGGCTACAAATGTGATCGCCGAAGAAAAGCTGGCTACATTTGTGATCGATTTAAAAAGCTGGCTACGAATGTGATCGATGCCTGGTGACAATGACCCCATCAGCCTTAGTATCTCCTATAAGTGCAAAGACACCCAGGATCTCCCAAATTTGCAAAAAGACACCAAGAATCTCAAAGTCGATTCAAGGGAGGGTTTCATCCTTCTCCCATTGAATCCTAAATACAGTTAAGAGAGGGGTGTATACTGACTGCCAGTTAACATATATGGTGAAACTCAAAACCATTTAAGAAAACATACATCGAAGGACATAGATTTCACAGTATTTTCATCTCTTTTCTCAATAGCAATGTGCCAAACTATACCACATTAAAGGCCCACTTAATTTTCGAGTCACCGATTATTTTTTTATTGTGCCTTGACATACAGTTTTAATAACAATCTATGCCATAAAATATGATTAAAATACTATAATTCATCACCATTTGGAATGTCTGTGTCTCGTAAGGTGCCCATAGCGTAATAGAAAATAGCTGAAATAATAAAATATTTACACCCCCCCCCCATTTGCTCCCAGAATGCAAGAGAATTCAAACTAAATATGTATTTTCAATGCAAGGGGAATAACTCTGTATCTAAATATATAGAGTTATTCCACTTCCATTGAAAATAATTGACTGTGTAGAAACTTGATCACAGGACAGACGCCAGTTTCTCAATAAAAACAACATGTTCACAGTATCTTACATCGAATTAGTTTAAAATACAATATTTTGGAGCTTACTCCTTCAAATGATATAATATGGCAATTATTTTACATAATGTGAATTGGGGTTTCGAAAATTAAGTGGGCCTTTAAAAGAACAAAATCCAGATATCTACATGTTATTCTATGCGCGGCTAGGGATGACCAGATATCTACATGTTATTCTATTCGCGGCTAGGGATGACCGGATGAATCCAGATATCTACATGTTATTCTATGCGCGGCTAGGGATGACCGGATATCTACATGTTATTCTATTCGCGGCTAGGGATGACCGGATGAATCCAGATATCTACATGTTATTCTATTCGCGGCTAGGGATGACCGGATGAATCCAGATATCTACATGTTATTCTATTCGCGGCTAGGGATGACCGGATGAATCCAGATATCTACATGTTATTCTATTCGCGGCTAGGGATGACCGGATGAATCCAGATATCTACATGTTATTCTATTCGCGGCTAGGGATGACCGGATGAATCCAGATATCTACATGTTATTCTATTCGCGGCTAGGGATGACCGGATGAATCCAGATATCTACATGTTATTCTATTCGCGGCTAGGGATGACCGGATGAATCCAGATATCTACATGTTATTCTATTCGCGGCTAGGGATGACCGGATGAATCCAGATATCTACATGTTATTCTATTCGCGGCTAGGGATGACCGGATGAATCCAGATATCTACATGTTATTCTATTCGCGGCTAGGGATGACCGGATGAATCCAGATATCTACATGTTATTCTATTCGCGGCTAGGGATGACCGGATGAATCCAGATATCTACATGTTATTCTATTCGCGGCTAGGGATGACCAGATATCTACATGTTATTCTATTCACGGCTAGGGATGACCGGATATCTACATGTTATTCTATTCGCGGCTAGGGATGACCGGATGAATCCAGATATCTACATGTTATTCTATTGGCGGCTAGGGATGACCGGATATCTACATGTTATTCTATTGGCGGCTAGGGATGACCGGATATCTACATGTTATTCTATTCGCGGCTAGGGATGACCGGATGAATCCAGATATCTACATGTTATTCTATTCGCGGCTAGGGATGACCGGATGAATCCAGATATCTACATGTTATTCTATTCGCGGCTAGGGATGACCGGATGAATGCAGATATCTACATGTTATTCTATTCGCGGCTAGGGATGACCGGATGAATCCAGATATCTACATGTTATTCTATTCGCGGCTAGGGATGACCGGATGAATCCAGATATCTACATGTTATTCTATTCGCGGCTAGGGATGACCAGATATCTACATGTTATTCTATTCGCGGCTAGGGATGACCGGATGAATCCAGATATCTACATGTTATTCTATTCGCGGCTAGGGATGACCGGATGAATCCAGATATCTACATGTTATTCTATTCGCGGCTAGGGATGACCGGATGAATCCAGATATCTACATGTTATTCTATTCGCGGCTAGGGATGACCGGATGAATCCAGATATCTACATGTTATTCTATTCGCGGCTAGGGATGACCGGATGAATCCAGATATCTACATGTTATTCTATTCGCGGCTAGGGATGACCGGATGAATCCAGATATCTACATGTTATTCTATTCGCGGCTAGGGATGACCAGATATCTACATGTTATTCTATTCACGGCTAGGGATGACCGGATATCTACATGTTATTCTATTCGCGGCTAGGGATGACCGGATGAATCCAGATATCTACATGTTATTCTATTGGCGGCTAGGGATGACCGGATATCTACATGTTATTCTATTGGCGGCTAGGGATGACCGGATATCTACATGTTATTCTATTCGCGGCTAGGGATGACCGGATGAATCCAGATATCTACATGTTATTCTATTCGCGGCTAGGGATGACCGGATGAATCCAGATATCTACATGTTATTCTATTCGCGGCTAGGGATGACCGGATGAATGCAGATATCTACATGTTATTCTATTCGCGGCTAGGGATGACCGGATGAATCCAGATATCTACATGTTATTCTATTCGCGGCTAGGGATGACCGGATGAATCCAGATATCTACATGTTATTCTATTCGCGGCTAGGGATGACCAGATATCTACATGTTATTCTATTCGCGGCTAGGGATGACCGGATGAATCCAGATATCTACATGTTATTCTATTCGCGGCTAGGGATGACCGGATGAATCCAGATATCTACATGTTATTCTATTCGCGGCTAGGGATGACCGGATGAATCCAGATATCTACATGTTATTCTATTCGCGGCTAGGGATGACCGGATGAATCCAGATATCTACATGTTATTCTATTCGCGGCTAGGGATGACCGGATGAATCCAGATATCTACATGTTATTCTATTCGCGGCTAGGGATGACCGGATGAATCCAGATATCTACATGTTATTCTATTGGCGGCTAGGGATGACCGGATGAATCCAGATATCTACATGTTATTCTATTCGCGGCTAGGGATGACCGGATGAATCCAGATATCTACATGTTATTCTATTCGCGGCTAGGGATGACCGGATGAATCCAGATATCTACATGTTATTCTATTCGCGGCTAGGGATGACCGGATGAATGCAGATATCTACATGTTATTCTATTCGCGGCTAGGGATGACCGGATGAATCCAGATATCTACATGTTATTCTATTCGCGGCTAGGGATGACCGGATGAATCCAGATATCTACATGTTATTCTATTCGCGGCTAGGGATGACCGGATGAATGCAGATATCTACATGTTATTCTATTCGCGGCTAGGGATGACCGGATGAATCCAGATATCTACATGTTATTCTATTCGCGGCTAGGGATGACCGGATGAATCCAGATATCTACATGTTATTCTATTCGCGGCTAGGGATGACCGGATGAATCCAGATATCTACATGTTATTCTATTCGCGGCTAGGGATGACCGGATGAATCCAGATATCTACATGTTATTCTATTCGCGGCTAGGGATGACCGGATGAATCCAGATATCTACATGTTATTCTATTCGCGGCTAGGGATGACCGGATGAATCCAGATATCTACATGTTATTCTATTCGCGGCTAGGGATGACCGGATGAATGCAGATATCTACATGTTATTCTATTCGCGGCTAGGGATGACCGGATGAATCCAGATATCTACATGTTATTCTATTCGCGGCTAGGGATGACCGGATGAATCCAGATATCGACATGTTATTCTATTCGCGGCTAGGGATGACCGGATGAATCCAGATATCTACATGTTATTCTATTCGCGGCTAGGGATGACCGGATGAATCCAGATATCTACATGTTATTCTATTCGCGGCTAGGGATGACCGGATGAATCCAGATATCTACATGTTATTCTATTCGCGGCTAGGGATGACCGGATGAATCCAGATATCTACATGTTATTCTATTCGCGGCTAGGGATGACCGGATGAATCCAGATATCTACATGTTATTCTATTCGCGGCTAGGGATGACCGGATGAATCCAGATATCTACATGTTATTCTATTCGCGGCTAGGGATGACCGGATGAATCCAGATATCTACATGTTATTCTATTCGCGGCTAGGGATGACCGGATGCGACGCTTCATCTGTGAATGCCTGTCACGAGCAAACGGGCGCCAGATGAACAGAACGAGAACCGAGAAAACATTAAAGGGGTACTGTACACAAAGATAGGCGATTTTTTTATTTACTCCCATTGAAATAACTTTCAAGTTAGATTGTGTTCGTGTTATATGAGTTTCGTATAAACCTAATTCAGCGAAGAAAATATTGATCTTGGAAACAAAAATATTACGATTTCAAACTACGCGCCATGTTTTTGACCTTCACCGGAGAAGACGCGTTCGCAGGAAGAACCGGAAGTTCATTGCTCACAGCTTCGATCGATGCATTCGATCTCTTCCATCGAACAATCTCACTCCCTATAAAATACTTGACGCTTTATGACTCTTTGTTTCTTTCTCCTTTTTTCCGAATCGGTTATAACGGGCCTTCTTTTGCAGGTAACATGTTTTGTTTGCAACTCAATAATGTTCGCGAACGGCCGTCGATAAAAGACACGCAACATATGCGATTTCAAGAACGGTAACTCGTAATGGCATAATTCTCCATTTTATGACTCCAGCCATAAATGAATTTATATTAAATAATTCAATTTAACTTTTACGATAGCCTGTTAACCGGAACGTTTTCAGTAGACATCGTCGACTCAAATTAGTTATTTTATAATATAATATTCATATTAGATCGCTATTGTCACCGGGAATTTATTGAAATTGGGGTACAGTACCCCTTTAAAAGGGCTTTTAAAGACCTATATTGTTGCCATAAAACACCACAATTTGTCGCCATCAATGTTGCGTAGCAGCCTTTTATTTGAATCACGAATACAATTTAAGAAGGGGTATGAATCCTGAATATCGACTAAAGGCAGGTTATGAACCCGCGTATCGCCTTAAAATGGCCTGAATCCCGCGTACGAAAACCGGGGATCAACACCTTAAATATATTTGTTTACGACCGGACACGCCAAGCTGTACTTCATATTCGTGGATTTGTATTTTGACTCGCGACGACGTTGACATGTAGTGAAAATCCTAACCCGCGAACACGTTCTTGGATATGCTAAAATAAAGGTCGAACCTGGTGATATCTAAGCAATTGTTCGCCCATTACCCTCAGTTTGGGTATTTTTAATTATTTAATAGGGAGAACATTCATACAGTAACGTTCGAACTGGCTGTATCTGTCCAGTGAGTCTTCCTTTTGTCCAACAAATCCCACAACATATTTTACAATACAATATGTTCATACCGTCGGTAGCGTGAGTGTCTCGATAACAGAATGAATAATGCTTTAAGATCGAACCATTAAATGTATATGTTTATGGTTTTTTTTGTTATTTGTTCACTATATGTCGTTGTGCAGTCCAATCATATGCTGTCAAACAAATTTCTAAAATAATGCATAGCAATCCCAACTGGTTTCAAAGTTTCGCACAAAAGGGAGGTAAATGCTCTTTATTTTAACTATAACAGGAATGCACTAATTAAGAACGTCTTTGTTCATCCATACTTCAGAAAAGTTGGGACCTGATTTTTCTAAATTATATGACTAATAAGTCTCCCTGTGGCGTATATGAAGACCATATAGGGTCATTTAACGCATGTATTGACCAACCAGCAGGGTGACCCGGTGTTACCAGGTTAAATTGACGTGGAACCCTCTGCTGTGGACAGTTGGTGGGAATACTCTAGCTCAAATTGTTATTCTCATAAATTTTATACCCATTTTTGGTAAACATTCCCCTACCACTCCTTGCACCCGGAGCTGTGCGTTTCGGTGGCTCTGTTATAGCTGCTCACCATCGGGAAAAAAGCTTTCACCATCGCTCCCGATTAAATTTCACTCAAACAGACAAGCGAGTGGGTCGACTCGCACCAGACTCGCACCATACTGTCGACATGAAGATGTTAAATCACCCAGATGTTTCGATGTAAACAGTACACAATAACACTTATCTGATAAAAGTATTAACTGAAAAGTTCGAATATTAGTGTTCGCTAAATACACAGCTGGTGTTCTGTGAATCCGTGTATATGAGATTTATGATTATAGTACGTATATATTGGTGATGTGAAATTGCGGAGTTACTGAACTTTGTCTGAGTGTTAGATATATTCTTGCAATATAACAGCAGGCGCGCAGCAGAAACAGTGTCACCCTGGTCAGTGGACGATAGTGTGATTTGTCGCCCGGAACGCATGACAGGACTTGGGCCAACAAGAAGCCCGTAAAATAGGGAGGAGAGTAGCAATCTCTATGGTAAAACTTTCTATTGGCAATTTCGTTTTTATCAATTTTGGTGCCGCGACCCCGCCCTAAGTCAGAGGGTGCCCATTAAGAAAAACACGATTGTTGAAATTTAGAGCACGCTATGATGTAGATACCCGCCTTGGCACCGCTCTGCCAACTCTGAACCCCGCCGTTAGACTCACAGTGATGCCTACATGTATATCTAAGTTTGGTAATAATTGGCGATCAAATGTTTTATGCTGGCATTGTGGTGCCCTCCTATCACCAAGCCATGACCAAAACAAAAGCCGCCTTTAAGCCCACACCATTATATTCCATGTGTAGATGATGATTATATAAGTTTGTTGAAAATCGGCAACATAATTTTGTTCATCCACTGTTGGTGCCCCTCCCCTACCCATCACTGACTTGAATAGGCAACTTTGATTTCTTTAAACCACGTCGTTAGATTCCTATGGAGATAACTATATATCTGAAATCCCAAGCAACAAACATATATTTCAACAAGGAGTACCCTTTGCGCAACATTTGTCAAACCAGTTTATATATTACGCAAAGTATTAGTAAAAAAGAGTCAACAAACTTCAGAGGGCCATTTCCGCATTCACAATGACAAAACTGTCCAGTGTTAGACGATGAACTACATTGCTCTTTACTTGACTTTGAAGTGAACATGCTTATAGTTTATAGTTGAAGGACAGACTAATATTTGTGACGTCGATTATTATTGTAAATGGTTGGCGACTAAAACATTATTATCAATGTTAGTGCCCCTCCCCTCATCAGCCATGACCCATGCAACGACAACAACATGGCTTCTTTAAACCACAACATTAGATTCCGTGTATATCATAGAGAAGAACATGTATCAATTTGGTGGAAATCTGCGCTAAAATATTTTTATCAATTTTGGTTCCCCTCCCCTCATCCCTGACTCGAGCGGCGCCACTGTTTACATTGTTAAACCACACAATTGGACCATGGATATGACTACATATATAAGTTTGGTGAATATAAGTGACTAGATACATTCTTATCAAATTTAGTGCCCCACCCGCTCCATTTCTGACCCAAATGTCCTCATACTATGGGGACGATTATGTTTAAGTTATAAAGTTGGTGGAGATCGGCAGAAAAAATATGATCGAGATTGTTTTTCTGTCCCCGACACCAACCGCGTAACTTTAGGAAATTTAACATACACCATTATCTTCCTCGTAAAATGTTACCGCTGTTAGACACATTTTCGGCCATCTAGATGGTCTCCCATAAATTGCTATAGAGAGACAGACATTCGCAAATTAAGCCCACACCATTAGATTCCATGTATATATGATGATTACATAAGTTTGGTAAAATTCGGTGGCACAATTTTGTTCATGCACTTTTGTGCCTATCCCCATAACTGACTCAACTAGAATGCACTCAGAGAGATGCCAACGTGCGCAAAAATGTAATAAAAAATAGATAGAACGGCTTCAGTCGGCCATTATATGTTTTACGAGAAAAGTAGCGCTCTTTCTTGGAGCGAATTTCTGCAACAATTTCACCGCGTAGTGGACCCATTTGGAAAAAAATACATTCACTGTGTCTAATCCTACATTTTGATATACTATACTACCCATTATATTGAATATACCAGCTGAAATCGATCCCGTAATTGTAAACATCGAGTCTATTTTTAGCTGTTTTATCGGCGCGTGTTTGCGTGTTGGCCATTACAATATTCGCACTAAAACAGCCGTATTGTAGCTAAAAACGAGTGCGCAGTATTTGATACCCAAAACTTGTTGTTTGCTAGCGTATTCATCGAGAAATCTAAATTCTAAACATTAATGTCGAACGCAGGTTTTCGTGTTTGTGGCATTTTATGTTAGGTCAGTTGTCGACCGAATAATGTAACTTCCGTTGTCCTGTCAGTGGCGGGGTTAATGTGTGTGGATAGGGCGAATGTTAGACACCAAAATGAGCCCTCTACGCGCTGTATTCCTCGAGATATCGACCGTCCCACGCAATTTGAAAATTCTGTCCCGCAGATTGTCATTCTATCCCAAATTCCACCCCATGTTAGGTCAGTTGTCGATCAAATAATGCAACTTCTGGTGTCCGGTCAGTTGCGGGTTTAATATGTGTGGATAGGGCGAATGTGGGCCTTTCGTTAGACACCAAATTGAGCCCCCCCTACGCCCTGTATTCCTCGAGATATCGGCCGTCCCACGCAATTTGAAATTATGTCCCGCAGATTGTCGTTTTGTCCCATATCCCATCCCATCCCGCAGATTGTCATGTCCCTAAATTTAATAACTTCGCAACTTCCACTAATAATGTCAGAGTCTCTCTGAACAACTTTGATGAATATAAGTTATCTCCGGCAACATCGGGGGTACATTGATATGTGTTACCTGCATGTATATTTTGAACCAAGAGGCAGAGCCGAGCGTTTCAAAAGGAGACAGCCGGGTACATTTATCAAATCTCCAAGTACTTCGGTGTTGCCGGTGATAACGATTTTGTCCTCACAAAAAAATGGCCTATAATATAAGTGTGGGGTAGCTTTCATCGATCCTCGCATTAATTCACACCATTAAGAATTCAGTAGTCGACATATGGGTCGGATATCAACACGGCGCCCTAGAGCAACGCCACGATTGGTGGAAACTACCAGTGCACAGGTCATGCGTTGAACCTAATGCTTCATGCGCTCATGTACCCCCGGTGTTTCGCGCACGTTTTCTTCAATCCCGCTGTCAAGACTAACGGGGGAAATGGTGATTTGAACATGGCGTTGTAGGCAATCAGATTGCTCGTGACAACCGATGTGGGACAGCAATGTTACGTCATTCATTAAACCCCGTGTGTGCTAAAGGAAAATGCATTCAGCGCCCCAGTCCGATATGTAAAAGTCCCCTAATGTAGAACCCTCTTGGTCGCACCCCACATTTGGGTGATGTAGTAGTCCCGTGATACTGGGCGTATCGTGTGAGGCATCAGGTTAACGATCTATGACTTACTATATGGCCAGAGCTGATCTGCAATGCTTCAAGGCGGGCGATTGAGTTGTGAGTTGACATTCTGAAGCCGATATAAGAGTATTGATGCACTAATGTCTATAATTCTAAAGAAAATTTCAAATTCATGTAAGATTTCAGATTGTGTATTGTCAGGGAGTTTGTTCCAGAGTTTCTAGAATTTTCTGTTACACATTAATATGCATAAAAATCGGTGGGCCTCGCCGGCTCGCACAGGAGTAACGTTAGATCGCTAGGTGCGTCGGCGTTAATTATTTTGTAGAGCGTTTGTATGATGTACTATTCTGAGTATAACTGACTTCAAATGTGAGAATATAATGGGTTATTGGATTGTTTGTCATACCAGTAGTCTGGTGGATCAAACAGAATTATTTTGACAATAATCAGACGCCGATTAAGCGTTGATTTTTAAGTCTTCATTGGTCTAACAATTGTTAAAAATCGCTTGTCTTTCCTGTGTCAAGTCCTGAGTGATGATGATTTTTAGACTTTCTTTTGAGCATATTTATTTAGGAGATGTCATATTTAGTGATCCAGGTAGTTAATCGAACTAGAACATGGCAGCTTTTCTTGGTTTCAGCTACTGCGTTATTAACATTTGCTGTACAATGGGTGGGGCGTGTTTTTTATGGCACCAATAGGTAATCCGAGTCTGCTCGTACTAAACCCAGCTAAGATATTGGGACAGCGAGATGCTAGTTTTAGTACGAGAATGTCCCGTAACCATTTGTATGACATGGTTACTCGTTAATGATCAGCTCACATAAAACCACAATTAAATGTAATCAGATATCACAATTTCGACAATATACGGGTTTATTCCGTAGAAGACATGTTATTTGGTCTGGAAACGGCACCAGTTGAAAGCGATAACTTAGTGTGAAGAGACACTTACTGCAGTTTTGACATATATTTAACCCTTTACCCAACAAACCGGCCAAAACCGGCCAAATAAAGCTTTAACAGCCTAAAATATCTTCGGTTTGTCTCAATAGAACCATACAAATATGGATATCATTGGAACCGGCTCATTGACCACATTGTGATGGTTACAGTTATGCCCTGTGCCAATGCATTCTCTTATATATGCGAGTCGACCATAGGTCGCCTCGCATATATAAGAGAATGCATTGGCCTAAAAAAATCTTTTTTTAACACTTTTTACCATTTTTTCTTACATTCTTTAACAATTTTATAATTTTTAATGTGTTAAGCCAATGCATTCTCTTATATATGCGAGGCGACCTATGGTCGACTCGCATATATAAGAGAATGCATTGGCACAGGGCCCTTCTGTTGGGTAAAGGGTTAAAAGTATGCGAAATAAATGGACCTCACGAAGTGTCATCGGCATAATCTAGCGAAAATATTTTAGCAATCGTAAGGTAAGGTCAAGTGACCGTAAACAAACAAAACCACGTGGTCGTAACTTGAATTAATTCTATCACTTATACCTGGTAATTTGTAAATTTAAAATTGCATATATATTGCGAGACGTTCCGTGTAAGTAATATTTAACTAATAAGTAATAGGACACAGTGCATCCTATTGTTATGAGCGTCATAGATATGGGCGGCCATTCGGTCGGAAATTACATGAAATAAAAGTTAATGGTGGTTTGTGAAAACCAATAGTCTCCATTTTCAAACCAATAGTCGTTCCTTGATTCAATAAGAGACAATTCCGTTTTAATAGATATAGATTCATAATCAATGTTGACCGATGCAGAATTAATGTTCTATTTTAATTTAATAGTATTCATTGTTCAACTAATATCTAATAACAGACAATTAGTACAGCTATCGCATATTCAATAAACGTTCATTCCGTTTCAATAGCCATATTTTCTTAATCAGTAGACATATTTCAAACTAATAGACGATTTCCCACGATCAATGATTATCGTTATCAAATAGACCTTGTTGTAAAACTAATAACTTATTGTAAAACTAATAACTAAAACCGTAATTAACTTATTGTAAAACTAATAGACCTTATTGTAAAACTAATAGACCTTATTGTAAAACTAATATTGTAAAACTAATAACTTATTGTAAAACTAATAACTAAAACTGTAATTAACTTATTGTATAACTAATAACTTATTGTAAAACTAATAACTTATTGTAAAACTAATAACTTATTGTAAAAATAATAACTAAAACCGTAATTAACTTATTGTACAACTATTAACTTATTGTAAAACTAATAGACCTTATTGTAAAACTAATAACTTATTGTAACACTAATAACTAAAACTCGAATTAACGCTAGAGGTCTCTGGTAAAGAAACTTTGTTCATGTGACGTCAGAAATATATAAATAAACATAGGAATTCCCAATATCATGGCGGTGTGATGATTTGCAGTAGGTCCATTTGCGGAGCTCCCGGAATTCGCGGAGGTCCCCTAACATGGGCGAAATATGTTAATTTTAATGAGGGAACAGGTGCGTATATGTCAATTGATACGTATTTTAAACAAATAACGACACGATCATCATAATAGTGGTTTGTTCTATCAAGTATATGCGCCGAGTTCACTTGGTGCAAATTAAACGACGATAAATATCCACTATATAGATCTATATGTCCTCGTATGCCAGAAGCACTCCTTAAATTTGTGAATAAGATGAAGAATATTTATTAGATGTTATTTATTAAGTCAATCAAATAATAAGGATGGAAGTGGAGTATAAATAGTGAAATTGTAATCTGCCAAATTTATATTCCCTCTATGACTGTCTTCTGTCGGATTTCCAGAGATAGTAGAGATAGCAGATAGCATTATCATCCTCAGAATGTGATGAATTTTCTATCTCGTTTTAGACATTTGGATACATGTTGGTGAATCAGCTGAATTTTCTTCACAGAACATCATATATGTGTTTTTTTAATTTAATATTTCCAGAAAGTCGTTTTTCGCGTGTCTATCATATCAGTAATATGTATCAGCAAGGTTTTGAGATTTGGCGTTGTTTATGCTTTACGTCTGAATCCGCCATTTTGGACAGATGTGTTACCAAATATATTCACGTAGTGATTGGGCTGTGCACCTAAGTTTGTATCAAAAACACCTGTTATAGTTCACAAAGTTCACAATGTTCACCTTCCTGTTATTCTTGGTCAATAATGCGCTGGTTTTGTTGCTGTCAAGTAGGTCTTTGCAATTAATATTCAGTTTGAGGAAAACTCGGGAGAAAATTAATTTCGCGTGTGGTGGTTACGTTGCCATCTTGTCTTGTATTTTATCCTTTATCCTATTAACGATTAGTCTTATCGTATTATGTTTGCATTTTTGTGGGGTTCGCCGTGGTAAGGAATATGAAATCTCGATTTTCAAACATGTCAACAGTGATTGAAAAGAGTGAGCCCAGTCAGAGGGTCGTGGTCACAAGTGTATCATATTATTGTAAAGACCTCACTTCTAGTGGATATGCATGCTTTCCTAGTCACCTAATCCAATCATAGGGGTGGTCGGGTACATGTTTCCGCCAGACAGACTAAACTAATCAAGATAATCCCTGTGTTGCGACCTGTCTGCCATCTGGTCTGGTTGTATGGTATGATGTCCGTGAGATGTGTTATTGGGTCAATTTGTGAAACATTTTACATTGAATCTTAGTATACATGAAGTTTCAAAGTCTTAAAATTGTGATACGTTGGTAGTTTTGAGTGTCAAAAGTATCAATTATGAGGTTTTATGTAGATTGTTTAGCAAGTAGGCACACTTGGATACAGATAGAAGTTGTTTATTATTTATATATATATATATATTTTTTTTGTTGTTGTTGAAATTTTCGAAATTTGATATTCCATATATCTTAAGAACGACGTTGATTGAGAGTCAATTTTATGTTTTAGTCGCCTGGTGAGCGGAAAATGTTTTTGGAGGAATTTGGTGTCGATTGGGATGAACCATCTTCAATCATAGTAATCTTGCTAGCATGGGTTTGCTCTGTGATGTCGTTTCGTAGTCAGAAATTGCAGAAAGCGTATGAAGCGATCATTGACTATATATTTGTATCAAAATAACCAAACCCAATGGTTTGGCCATTATTGATTAGCAGAAAAAAAAACTAATAAGATTAAAGAACTTGATGCTCACGTTGTTGCACGCATCATTGCAATCAAACATGTTTGCTGAGTAAGCAGTGGTCCATCTAGAACTAATGACGAAAGCATCGCCCCTTCTGCAACGGTTAGGAAGCTGTGATACCTCAACAAGGACGGTGTATTGTCAGTCATACTATCAGTTGAGGAATGTCGCCAGAATCCGAAGCGTGATAGACCGGCAAAACGACGGAGCAGCTCGTCCATTCATGCATTTGTGAGTAGCAGACTGGACTATAATATTGTAACGGCTTGATGTTTGGCGGTAAACAATATATTGTTAAAATTCAGGTAGAACAAAACAACGCAGCCAGACTTATCACTAGCACCAGGAAATTTAACATTATCTACCCGATCAGACGCACGTTTTTGCCAAAATGTCCTGATATTTAAAAATGGATTATCTCAAAATCTGTCAGGAATGTCTTTGTGAAATTTGGTACAAGCGATTATTGTGACATAGTATTTAAGAACAATCGAACCATTGGATATTATAACCTCATTTACTTCACTTTTATGGGATGGAAAATATTAAAAACTTTTATTGTTTTCATGTACCAAGTACTTCTGTAAAATATTTTTTTTCAAAATTGCAGTATCATATATCCAGGATGTCATATCTGAAGATCATTAGAAGAGACTTAATTAGTCTTGATTCGTGAAATTCAATGAGTATTTTCATTTAGAAAGCCAACAACCCATAAATAACTTCCTATATTTAGAATGTTCATTGCCTGTTGATCAATGGAAATTGGGGCCGAGATGGGTTGTGTCATGGGTTCACTAAGTTAAAGATGGTCACCATATCTCTTAACACTGTGGCCTAATCCCAGTTGGTTGCCCCTGCTTGAGTGGACCTCACTGCATATCAACAATTGTTTTCATTGGACTGGATTATTTAATTATAATAAACGGGGTATGATGCTATATTATGCAATCAAAAACCGAACTCAACATTATCATACAAATGAAGTCTCATCTCATAGAGCCAAGATAAAAAGCTCTTTGGTGATTTGAGTGTTGAGTGAAATTACTAGTTATTCTAGCAGTTCTTGAAACCGAAAGGGACAAAAAAGAACATATTTCCAACCTCTCAAATGTATTGAAATCCATTGTTTTTGTCGTCTCTTAATAATTGCTCAGATTATACATACAATGAAGATGATGATATGTGAAATTCTTTTTGCCAAATAGATCCAGAGATGTCAGGGGGGTGTCGAAAAACTTTCAGGCACGTATGCTGTTTTTAACTTTCGACCCTTGTTGGGACCCACCCACCCTTGCATCAATTTTTTTTCTCCGTTTTCGGCAGTTTTTTCCGACCATTTTTGGACACAACCCCCCCTTTAACACTAAAACAGAGATTTGTAGGGGAAATTCACTGTAAACAGCTGTTATGAATTTCTGTGCATACTATTTGTCATGGATGTTAACATTGACATGTAAATAGGAACGGCATTTTGGGGTCATTCGGCCAAAAAAACATGGCTGCCAGCGGCCATCTTGGATTTCAAAATTTGCAACAAAATACAACACGATAACTGCATGCAGTCAGTTTAGCAGTTAGAATTACATTATTTCTCTTATTCTAAGGTGTTTTAAGCCAAACTTGCAGGGGGAAAAATTTGAGTTGCGGAAAAAATTGTTTGTTGGTCCCATCGACCACCAACCCACCCCAACATGTCCCCCCCTGGAGATCATGTCAATTTTGGCTGGATTTAAAACATGCATCTCTTCAATAAAGAACTTCACTGGCTGTCAATTTACGAGCATATCGAATTCAAGATTCTCGTCCTGACTTATAAATGTATGAACGGCCTACCTCAATGCCAATGTATTTATCTAGTTTACTATTACGTTTGATTCTTGGCAATTCGGATATCAGATAATCCATGTCTCAGACTATATTAAGGGCAGTTTAGTCACCGGTGGAGATCTATCATTTTCTGCCGTAAATCCTGTCTAATGGCATTGTCTCACAGGTAATTTGAGAATCCCTCGAGCATTTGAAGAGTTCAAGTCCGGGTTAAGATCTTGAAATCATTTCGAAAGAGCTTTCCAGAACTTGACATACAATTTTAAATGTAAATGATGCAGACAATATTTATTTATTCTTGTGTATTCGACTATTCGTGTTTAACACACATTATTGTAAAACACGTGGGCATATTTGAGTGGATACCAGCATCTGAGCTATAGTATTACTATTACTCACCTCCATGGTCACTTTATCTGGTCCTTAAAGCTGATGGAATGTAGCTTATCCATTGGCTCGTGGATCTCAGAATGAATTCAAATTGGTGTGTAAACAATGATGATCGTGAAATCAGAGAATGTGTAGGAATTCAACTCTTAACCCTTCCATGGAGCGTCCTGAAATTTGGCGAAAACCCTGTGCCAATGCATTCTCTTATATATGCGAGTATGACTGCGTTGGCCTAACAAATGTTATATCATTTTTTATAGTTGTTAAAAATGTAAGAAACAAATCTTAAAACAAAATGATAACTAATAGTTAAAGAATGTAAGAAAAAATTATGAAAAATTAAAAAAAAGTGTTAGGCCAACGCATTGACACAGGGTCTTTAATCATTGGCCTAACAATATTTATCTTAACAGGGAGGTAAAGTGGCAACATTTAAATGGGGAATTAATTGTTAAATTTCAGGATAAGATTGCTCAATATGACAAACCGTGGAAAAATGCTTCATGACTTGTTGGAATGTTTGAGCATTATCTAGTGACAACACGAATCAGATTTTTCACTTTATTTTTGTCACATTTGATGGAAATATTTTAAACAATGATTTACTGGTGACCTACCTTTTAATAAATGTCCAATAATATCCAACCTGGAATGAAAAACAAAATTGCGCTCTGCGTTGTCACTAGATAAATATTCAAACTTTCCAAAAAGGTATGATATGATCACATGCGCTTTGTAAGGTTTGATCAATCTTTTCCCAAAAATTAAGGCTCAATTCCCCATTCAAATGTTGCTACTTTACTTCCCCCTTAACCTTGTAAGCCAGTGCATTATCTTATATATCTTATATATTATATCCGATGCTCCCTATATATAATATCTAATATATATTTGAGGAAAGTCTGTGTGTCTGTCTGTGTGAACCCGATGGACTCGAACACGGCTGGACCGATTTCGACGAAACTTGGTACGGGCACGTAATTCGACCCGGGAACGAACATGGGCCCGTCCATTTGTCCGTGCGGCGTGACCTTGACATTCGAATGACCTTGAAGTCATATCTCGGGATCCGCGGGTAAACGGCTGGAGTACCAGAACGTCATCGAGGTAAACGGCGAGGGTACCGGGTAAACCGCGGGTAAACGGCGGGAGTACCAAAACGTCATCGCGGTAAGGGATCCGCGGGTAAACGGCGGGAGTACCAAAACGTCATCGGGGTAAACGGCGAGGGTACCGGGTAAACGGCAGGAGTACCAAAAATCATCGAGGTAAACGGCGAGCGTACCGGGTAAACGACGGGAGTACCAAATTTGGCGGAAACGGGTAGTTTGAGGCGCGGATGCCCGTGTGGCGTGACATTGACCTTTCAAATGACCTTGAACCTGTATCTCGGTATCCGCTGGTCAGGTTTCTACCATTTTTGGGGTGTTGGTGTAGATGTGGATGCCAATACATTTCATAACTATAAAAAAACAACACAACGACTCTCCCCGTCAGGACGGGTACCCAGCTCGTCTAATATATATTTTGGGACTTCTGTCTGTCTGTGTGTGTGTGTGTGTGTTAGCTATTGCCGGGAATACTGCCCGACGGATTTTGACGAAATTTGATACCTAGGGATAGTTTTGTCTAGGGAGTGTTTTGGACGGGTCAAATCGTGACCCCGACCTGACATTGACCTTCAAAAAGATCAATTCAAGGTAAAATCGGGTAAAACGGGACGGATTTCGACGAAATTTTATAGCTAGAGGTACTTTTGTCCGGGTAGTCTTTTGGACGGTCAAATCGTTACCCCGACCTGACCTTGGCCTTCACAAACGTCAATTCAATGTAAAATTGGGTATACCGGACGGATTTCGACGAAATTTTATACCTAGGGGTACTTTTGTCCGGGAGTGTTTTGGACGGGTCAAATCGTAACCCCGACTTGACCTTGACCTTCAAAATGGTCAATTCAAGGTCAAATGGTGCAATTCGCCGAAAAGCAGAGGGGAAACAGCCCGGACGAAGTCGGGTCTAACATATATATATATAATACTAGCCGATGAGCCCGACGTTGTCCGGGCGACGTTGTCCGGGCTATTCAAAAACCAAATTTCAAGTCGATAGCTCCACCCGTTTCCGAGATCTAGTCTGCGCATGCGCGAAGCTGGTGTCGCATGGGCTCGGCGACCCGATAAAATTCGTATCCGGGGCAAGATAGATTCACATACCAAATTTCAAGTCGATAGCTCCACCCGTTTCCGAGATCTCGTCTGCGCATGCGCGAAGCTGGCGTCGCACGGGCTCGGCGACCCGATAACATTCGTATCCGGGGCAAGATACATTCACATAGCAAATTTCAAGTCGATAGCTCCACCCGTTTCCGAGATCTCGTCTGCGCATGCGCGAAGCTGGCGTCGCACGGGCTCGGCGACCCGATAAAATTCGTATCCGGGGCAAGATACATTCACATAGCAAATTTCAAGTCGATAGCTCCACCCGTTCCCGAGATCTCGTCTGCGCATGCGCGAAGCGGGCGCCGCACGGGCTCGCCAATGCGACAACGTTCACCGCCCGGTCAAACTACACACACGTACCAAGTTTCGTCCCGATCGGTCGAGAATCGTAGATTTGTATAAATGACAGACAAACAAACAAACAAACATACATACATACAGACAGAGGTCTTCAAAATATATATGAGATAATGCATTGGCACATAATGTTTAATGCCGCACCAGCCAAACTCCCGTCATGAAAGTGTTAAAGTGTAAAGTTTGATCCAAACCTTATTTATGTAGAAATGCCATCACAGGTGTTTATCACCCCCACACCACAAATTCGCAGTAACACGTTAGCGGCATAAAATTACCATAGTTAAGTCAAATAACACGAAGTTGAATTCTGGTGAGGAAATGTGCCAAATACCATCATTACACAATGTGTGTAGTCAGCATTATCAATACCTAGGTAATGTCATCCATGAATAATGAAAATCACGAGTCACATGAACGACTGATACACAACTAAATATGCCATGACAGACATCGTGCAATTTGATATACACTAATATATTGCATGGTTCTTGATGATTTTCATTTCTAAACAAATAAGAATTGGTTATTGCTGTTAAGATGGGCACATCCGTTAAAACCGTCACAAACAGAAAGAAAATTAAAATATAGATTTTGTTCATATAACAATCATAACTATCGCGTATATAGTATTATTGTCAAGTTCGTACGCATTGTTAAGTAATCAATAGCCAAAAATGTTACAGAACCAGGTGTTTGTTTACATAACAAGCGTACGAACTTGATAATAAAATACATTAAGCGATATTTATTATTGGTTTAATATGTCACAATATGTCTGTATTTTAATATTCTTTTAATATTCTTTCTGTTTTTACAGTTTTAACGGGCGTGACTATTTTAACAGCATATACCAACCCGGAAGGCCATCCGTGCTTTTATGACTAGAATATTCATACACTTTCTATTTTGGGTGTAGGCCATCCATCTAAATGTTGACCTTCTATGTTCACGCTAATAACACATGTTAACCATTCCTTTACTAGTTGGACTTTTCCCAGAATTATAAAAGTATACGTTGGAAAGGTCTATTATTCGTTTAGGAAATCTAATCAGACGATAGACAGACATATAAGTGCTGAATGATTCCTATTAATTGGTGGCAAACGTTCGGATAACACTTTAAACAAACATTTCCTAAGAGATCTACTCGACAATGAGCATTTATAAAAGAAAGGGTCAAATATAATCTTTATCTTCCTACACACGTGTTATATAGTGTCCGGGGTATAACATAGTATATATTAGACGAAGACATGTACGGAAACGCTTCTATCAATTGATTTTAAATCGATATATTATTATGTAATTCCGTAATCAAGTGGGACATTTTTTTCGTTACTATTTTTAAAGTTTAAGATAGAGTTATAACAAATACGAGCCATGAAACAGTCCCAAATTTATTGGATGTATATTGAACCAGAAAGTTCGAAATATAATCATATTTAATTGACAGAAGCGTTTCCAGTTTCTTCATATATATTATTTTATACCCAGGAAACTATATAAAACCTTGTTATAGGAAGAGATAGACCGTCGTTAAACCACTTTTCGACTTGAAGCTTCAGATCATATTTATTATTTCCGTATAACAATATCTCCAATATTAATCGATATATTTATACTCCAACTTTTCTAAGAAAAATGGGTATACCGGATTGACTTGGTCCATCTGAACATATATCTCAGTTAGACCCAATAACAATCGAGTTTTCAGTTTTAGTTTTCCTTCTTTTTCATATGGAAAGATCGGTTTTCTGTTCAAGAAAATATCTGAGCCACGGTTCATCTGGTCTAAATGAAATTTGATATTTACAGGTGCTTTTAAATTAGACTTTAATAGTGTCCAATATTGTTTGCATTTTCTGTTATATTTCTTTTGTTTTCTAGAAGTCAATTTGTATAATTGAGAAAAAGTCACGCATATTGTTGCTACTTATTATCAAACGTATCTTTTCTTCTGACAATCTCTACCAGAATCAGTTCTCGGCTGGCCCGCCATACACATGAGAGGTTAAGAACGCTGTGGGAAGTATCGGAATTCTGGGTGGGGTGTAGGGTGTGACCCCCCATATTCAAGGTATTGCTTCCGTCGGGCAGTTAACGGGCAAATACATTCTATGGTCGTATGAAGATTTTGTTGCAATTATTACCAAGAAAAATATTGCCCTACTTAATTGTAAAATAGTAAACGTAAACCAAAGTGCCCAACAAAGACATATATAGTATACATAAAATTACAGTTCTAATGTTTATGCTGGTCAAATTCTTTAATGAGATTGACGCTTACTGCCCTCACAACTGTGCAATTTATTATCAGAGAATTTATAGTTGGTGACCCCATTTGGGCCCGGGGTTGAATGGGCCTACCGCCCCACTGTGAGGGGTACCAATCCCCTAATGTGGCACCCTGTTTGAGGTCTGGTGTAGGTAGGGCGGTCGCATCACGTGATGCGACGACCTGCGGATACGGATTAGCTCATGGTCCTCTTTGGTCCTGCATCTCTTCAAGGCGGGTGGTTGAGTTGACCCGGATCAACTAATCGGCTAGTCATGCCTCTTCGATGTTTCAGATTCAATTTTTGTTCCATGTTGTATTGCTCGTCTGATCTTGAAGTATTGTTTCCTGTTTTTGTTCTTCTCGTAAGGTGTTTCTGTTTTCTCCTGTCTCTTGTGTTCGTCCTCATGGTTGTTGAGTGTTGAATCTTATATTGCTAACGCCTGTCTCACTGTGGAGAGGTACCGAGAGGCTTCTATATATGCAGTGGCTAAACGGGTCACTGCTTCATTTGTGTACCAGTCTTTTGCCCGACCAGAATTCGAAGGGTAGTCCACGGCGACTGCTGAGCTAGTTGTCAATGTTTTTGCTTTTCGTATGGCAACTAAAAAAAACAACGTATTGCTCGTAAGAATGAGGACTCACAATTTCCAATAATGCTGTGGTATTCCCTCTGTACGTGGTTCTTGGCTTTGACAAAAGTGTGAAAAGACCTTCTGTCTTTGTCATTGCTAAAACTCTGCGGAGCATTACTGGATAATTGAGGTCTGTTAACCAATCGGGACTGGGTCTATCAGTAGCTCTCTCTTGATGGAATGTTCAAAGAAAGTTGAATCTGATGCTCTTCTGCAGTTAACAAACATTGCACGGATACCAGTGTTGGTTACTCATCACAACACATTGAATAGTAGCAGAGCTGTGTTGCGACCCGCGATATAGCAGATTCTTCGAAGTCAGAGATATTGGCACCAAATGGAGTTACAGAGGACCGTAGATTTATAAAGACTGTTGGTGGACTAAAAGTTCCTCTGAACAGTTATCTTTTTACCTTCAACCGGTTCGAACATCCACGGAGATTGAAGGTTGTGTATGTGAAGATGGATTTAAGCACATTTGTTCCAATCATATTGCGATGTTTTAAATGTCAAAGATATGGCCATGGCCAGGAACATTGTAGTTCTTGTAGCTCTGCGTGCGGCATCAAAATATCTCATCTATAATGTCAGCGTCTGGAGTCCAAAATGAGAGTCACATCTGACCATTTCAGTGGTATTTTAAACCATTTTGGACGAGAGGTAATTATACAGAATTATGGATAATTGGATGACGGTAACATACCCGAAAGTGTCCATGCATTGCGAGGCCGTATATTGATCATTTCACATTTTACACCAAGTCCCTACATGGGACTTGATGCATCATGGGACTTGATGCATCAAAAGCACATAATTCTTCACGGCTTTCATAATCGACTAAATGCTAATACTGACATGGCAGTCAATCCCCGTTCTTATATATACTTTATTATTATAGTTGTTATTACATTGTATATGTGGACATGTATGCTCTATATGCTGATATGTTTGGCATTAAAACATCGTGTATTAGCTCAATTTTGGAATGAGATGATCAAAGCATGCTGGTGGTTGAGTTACAATAAGAAATTCACTCTATGCTGCTGATATTCACGTCATAACTTTGTGAACAATTCAACTACCATAGCCAATCTATGAGTTAGGTTTTATGATATGCCTGCTTCAATTCCCGGCCAAGTGCTCCATATGTAATGTTTGTTCCGGAGATTTGTGTCGAAACCCCCATTCAAAATTTGTCACTTGATCTCTTCTTTATAGCTAGTATTGTGCTTTACCTTATCGTTCATATAGATACCGGCTACTGTCAAGAGAATGGACCACACAAGGATACTGAAAACACTTATCGCCGACATCACACCATCTTCAATAATAATTGTTCCATGGATAAATCCGTAACTTGTTAAGCAGAAAACTGCCAAAGCGATAAAGTAGGTTCCTCCAGGAATCAGGACGACACATTTATCTAGTTTACGAATGAGAGAGAGAGAGGGGAGAGAGAGAGAGAGAGAGAGAGAGAGAGAGAGAGAGAGAGAGAGAGAGAGAGAGAGAGAGAGAGAGAGAGAGAGAGAGAGAAGTTGTTCAAACCGATTCCTCAGTTCGGATATCTCAAGACATATTTTCTCCTGAGACCCGTTTGTTAATTCTGCAACTCCAGCTTTCGCCTCGGAATATGTTATATAGAAAAGAATCATACAGAATGTGTAATACCCCGTGGCAATTTCGAAGAACGTCATAACATACAAGCTAAAAAATATTGCGCCACCAAGGCCATTGTACTCCTCTATGACGAATAATTGTAGAGTGGTGACGCTGTGTAACATAGGCGACTCATATGGAAGCAGTGGTAGAATCACGGGGATACCACAACGCAAGCCATGTGCACGAAAGATGTGTTGATGTGCTTTATTCGTGATTGTTTAATTAGCACCTTGATGTTTGTATAAGTTTGGTATTCCAAGGTATATCGACGATATTCCTCAATGTACTCAGCGAAGTTTGTTGCACTTTTCCATAGAAATCCTATGCTAATAAACGTCATGATAAACAGTGTAACGATATTAGAGAAGACCGCGAAAACACTAGATGATAGGTCATTGTCATATAACGTGATATCATACACAACACGAGCTATATGCAGCATCATGGGGATTACTATACACACACGCAACGATCGAACTGCAACACGTCCAAGATTGTAACCGTTTTCATTTTTCCTTCTCTCAGTTTTCGGACTAAATCAGAACATAGTTCCCGGATAATCAGCCAGAATCGTATTTGTTCGAAACATAGATTGCTTCATCTTGATTGGTTCTATGATTTTTGTTTCGTCGTGTGTTCGTTTCTGCTTCTATTATGGATGGCATAATGTTAGACCTCGAATTCATGCTGATGAATCGCACCGCGGAAACAGCGGATATAAGAAAGTAGTCCTCTCAAAGCGGAAACACAATTGAAATGCTCCGGCGCTGAACGGACATAGAGATACTATACGCGGGTACACCAAGCAAGCTAGCCAGTCGAACATTTCAGCAATTCACACCCATTAGTAGCATAATTACGGATAACTAAATGTGTGAGTGGTATGTTTGCGTCGTTTGCAGATCGATCAATACAACACAAGGCGCCTATTTTTAGAAGCAAATGTAAGTTTTGAGATAGTGCAAATATTTTTTGGGATTGGGTGGGATTCATGTGTCCATGACGGTGAGCGCGCGACGGATTTCTTATCAATAAATATTCCGTGTTTGTTATTGACAAACACTCCAGTGCATAGCTGGACAATTGGAATATGTCAAATATGTCATGGAACCACGACTGGGGCACTAAATGACGCCATATTTTCGATATTCTCTTTTCGGTAGAATATATATTTTGGTTCCTCTTCCAAATGGTATACAATAGGAATTTGATGTATGTAATGTGATCTGGGCATTCGAAAAATTAAGTGGGCCTTTAAATACTCTGAAAAGGCTTACCAATGTGACAAAAATTATGTAAAAATTCCAGCTTCTTCCAAGTGGACGTTGAGTTCCTTTTTTAAGTCTTCGATTGTACTACTGCCTTTTGTAGTTTCCGGAAGTTTGTTCCATTCGGTAATTGCAGCTGGTAAGAAAGAATCCATATAATAATCTGAAGTTATATCTGGAATTATTTGCCTGGATTGGTCGTATAGGCCTACACAATTTCTTAAAATTGATGGAGCAGTTCCACGTATACTATTTAAAAAAAATTGACATAGCTTGTGTTTTCTACGACGTGAGGAGATGGTTACTGATCTACGACGTGAGGAGATGGTTACTGATCGAACTGATTGTTGCACCTGTTACTATTCGGGCCATTTCGTACTGAACCTTTTCAATGTCATCACTAAGATAATTAGAGCAGTTATCCCACACAGGGGAGGCATATTCCAGTATTGGTCGGATAAATTATTATAATAACTTCACCAAACAGAGAAAATAGAACATAATTATATATCCAACTTGGACTCTCAAAAACACATATAGTCAAACAGAAACACAAGGACATTTGAACCGGTATAAACACGATATACAATGAGATCGGGACAAGCCTATTAACATGGACTCGAAGACCAGTTATATTAACGAAAATGTGGTTCGAAATCGGCAACAGTATAATAATTCATGTAACATTGGGCTCATAAAGTTGAACCGATGAGCTAATTATGCACAAGTATGCCAAACTCGATAAAAACATTGGAAATAATGACTGTAACAAATGCAATTATATATGCAATTTAGTTAACGATAAAGCGAATTATGTTCTAGAACAGCAAACTTAAAATCACAACAAAGATATGAAACTTTAAATTAAAGACGACGGTCATTGTGCAAATCATAATGCCTTTGTTTCATATGTGACCACAATTCATAGTTGAACAAAACTATTACCGCAAAACAAACATTATATCAAACACGAACAACTATTTTCTGAAAAAAATATTTCTTCATAAAATTGTCTGTCCACACTGGCATCCAATGTCACTGTGTTTTTCCGACACCGGAAATTATGCAGGAATTTTGCCAATTTTGTCTTGTAATGTAATGTAATATAAACATAAACAGAGGTACATATTATTATATATCAAGTGACATTCCTCCAATTCGCTCACATCTCGCTCGCTTCATTTACACGTCTTTCGTACACCACATGCACTCCCAGTGACTGACATGTAAATTGGGATTAATGGAATATATGTTCAAATTAATATATTAATTCAGATTTTAAATATTTAAACTTTCTTCCAGTGTACGGCGTATCGGTACGACATCTAACCATAGACGGCAATTTTGTCTTCTTGATAGTATACCACTGTTAGGATTTTATCAATTTCATTTATAATGCGTAATAATTTTGACAAAGTCTCTCGCTGAATACGTTCGCTATACAATGGTCTTGGTAGATTATCAACGATGAGTTGAACGGTTCAACGCACTCGGATAACTTTTCAATGATAGCGCGTTCCTGCACGGGAAAATATCAATAATGAGAGCTGAAACGCCTATTATTTAATACACTCTCTTCAATTTTCTTGAGTCATCAATGTGTTCCTGAAGAGATTGTACCAACGAAGAAAGGGTGGGTAATTTGTATGGCAATTGTCAGCGCATCCGCACATAATAATACTTAAACGTTAGATGCTAGGGTACATCAAATTACAAATCACAATATATTTACTGTCGTGCGAATTGGCGCTGTCGCCTTCAAGAAAGAAAAACATTTGTAGCCCAGAAATCGACACATACTGTGATTTTTTTTTCGATAAAGGTCAACAAACGAGACAAATACGATCGACTGACTACAATTAAGATGAACTAACTTGTAATCCGCGATCGCCTGGTAGTTATTCGTTACAACTGAATGTGCTGAAACGAAGTCAGGCCAGGGTTTTTTTAAGGAGATTAATTGCTCTAGCTCGACTTGAAATTTATTTGATATCTTTAATATACAAAAGGGGTTATAGGGCAATTTGTTGGCAACTTATTAAGCCCTTCCTTGATGGTCCAGCTCCCCGGAACTCCTATAAAATTCAAATAAGGAGGGTGGTAAATGCTCCACTGTACGGGTTACATATTTGGCTCCTCTCAATTAACAGTTCAATGTAAGTGTAAGTTTGCCTTCATATTATAGATGCTGATCAACGAATATAGGCATCAAATTGCCATCAATACAATATTTTTGTTCATCTTTGCTCAACTAATGAAAATATTGTTGTTTCATTTTCCAATAAATTTAGTTGTGATCATAAACTTGTGAGCATGAAAGATATTCATCAAAATAAATATTTTATCCCCTAAATTGTTCTTGTCATTCCTGCAGATATGGGATTATGAATCCCATTGGTTGATTCAAGGGGGGGGGTCAGGAATGCGACTCTTTTGCAGTTGTCAAACAGCCAGGCCCGCTGTATCCTGAACAAATGTCAGTTGATTAAATTGGACATACATGTAGATTAATGGGTTGCTTCGTAAATTTGCATGGAGTTATCATACAAGATCAATTGACATAATTTTGCCATTGCGACTCATTTCACCACATGGATGGCAGCGACCATAAACGTTAATAGAATAGTCCAAAATGCTCTATATATGGAGCGATGTGGTGTTGGGAGGGGTGGGTTTTTTTAAATATTCGCCGAAACTGCATGAGGCGTGAACAAACGTGCGTAGCTGCCAATAATTTCACCAGCAATGGGCTTACCACATCGTTCATGCACTGGAATTATAACGGCCTTCCTATTTGCAATTCTGGTCAGTAATCAGATAACACCATGTCCACATCGTGATGTTCGTTTAACGCGCCGTTTGAATGTACGGTGTTTCATATTTTATTGATCATCCCATATAAACATTTCAAGCAAAACTTATTTATAACAAACTAATGTAGGATGAACGAATGGGGATTGGAGCACAAGTTATATCAACTTAGGTGGAGCTCCTCTCCTTGGGAAACGATGGTGGTGCACAGAAGAAAAATTTAAATACATAAATGTTTAACACAAAACAAAAATTCTGAAAAAACACACAAGTACAATATGGAATGTTCAAGATTGGTATGGGGTAAGGGAAGATAGTTTCATATCATATGTTTGTGTTTGGTGCATGTTGTTCTCGATTTAAGTTAATATGCGACCGGTAAAGTTCACTAAATGTTCTGCATCTGTTCATCGCCAAATCGCAGTAAATTTATAATATATATTTTGGACAGCTGCGAACAATTGGTAATTTCCTTTTTTGGAAAGTGAGACTGATCCACAAAGTAGATCGCCAACATGTATTTGATATAGTCCAATTCCCACTATTTTTCTTCGAGGTTGGCCCTTTCTGTTTGACAAAAGGGGCAAGTGAAAAAGTAATGATCAGCGTCCTCGTTTAGGTAGCCACATCTACATTCAGGGTTACTTATTAAGTGATTTTGACAATCGCTGCATTTATTTCGGAGTCTGCATAACAGAATGTTAGCTTTCCTTTTGCCACTGGAATAAAACATTGGTGTTTAAGTGTCCCGGATTGGGGGTTTACAAGATTAGAGAAGGCAGTAATTGATGCGCTTTGTTGGGCTATTTTCTCTAGACCATTCCATATCCTAATCATGGAAGGAAGGAAACTACTATTTGTATGTTGAGAGCCTGGTACAAAATGTCTAACAAAGTTTGGATTTCTGAACTCATACCTGTTGTCCGTTATGTCGCCAGTTGTTGGCGGGATTCTGTTTAGGATATATGATGGTGCGTGATTTGACATAATTTGATAAGTGAGACGTAATTTATGCCAGTCTCTGCGTTGTTGGAGAGTATTCCAACAAAGTTCACGCAATATTGATTGATTGATTGATTGATTGGGGTTTATTGTCGCTTTTGCTAATAAGGCCATATCACGACATTGCCAGTTTTAGTGGTAGTTCACGCAATAAGTTAGCATTTGAGACAGATCTAGTGACACCACTGACAATTCGTGCTGCATCATAATGTAGATCATTTAGGTTACGGAGGCGGTATGCTGGTGCATTATTCTATATGACATCACCGTAATCCATTAAAGGAAGAATGAAAAGGTTATAAATAAACTCAAGTGTGTGTCTATTTAAAAAATATTTCAACTTTCTTAGTTGTGATAGTCTTGATGCTACACTCTTACACATATTATCTATTTGGATATCCCTGTCCAGGTTTTGATTGCAGAACGGTTCCTAGATGCCTGTGAGACAGTTTCTATGGCGGAGTCATCCAGTGACAAATCCATGACGTTTGTACTGGAGGGCCTAAAAGAGAACACAATTGCTTTTGTTTTGTCATGATTAAAATTTACAAGCTATTGTTTTGCCCAAGCAGAGATACGATCAAGATCGGCCGATAGATTAGAGCTGGTTTCTTCAATCGAAGGACTGGCATTCGTGAAACAAGTATCATCAGCATACATACGTGTTAAAGAATGAATTGTATCAGACAAATCATTTATAAATACAAGAAATAAGAAAGGGCCCAATATGAATCCTTTAGGGACTCCTGCGTGGAGATACATATAATCAGACGCGGCATCAGACGCAGCATCAGAAACGACCACACACTGTTTCCTGTTTGATATATAGTCGCTAATCCACAATAAAAGGTCTCCCTCTACTCCATATTCTTTAAGCTTGTGTATCAGACCTGTGTGCCAGTTTCTTTCGAACGCTTTAGAAATATCACAGAATATAGAACAAGTCACCAGTTTGTTGTCGAGATACTGGCACAGGGAATGATATAAGTCAATTAATTGAAAAGTAGTTGAATGGCCAGGCACAAAACCGGACTGATGCTTATACAGTAATTCATTGTTATCGAAATGAGACATTAAGTATTTCAAAATTAATCTTCTCAAATTTTTTAGATAAACATGAATGTACGGTGTGCATGTATAAATGGCACAAATTGGGAACGAGGTATTCATTCTGTCAAAAATGTCATCATTTAAGATCGCACCCATAGTAGAGTCTGTTCAGGTGGACAACGAAACAACATGTGAGATATGCGGATTTAAAACTAAATACAAGTATAACCTGAAGATACATAAATCAAGACGTCATGGAACCATGTCGCCAAGTGTGCTACAGCAAACCACATGAGACACAAGCTCATTAAAACACAATGTGTGTGGAATTTGTACATGATGGAATAATAATCGGTGGAATCAGTTTATATTTTTAGTCGACAAAGGGAGATAGCTCCGTCAAAAATCACCAGATCTGAACCACATTCAAAGTTGACTTGAACAATGTGATGGTGGATATTCTTGATGCCAAGTTTAGTTTGGATTAGTTTATATTGACTGGAATTATCCGGACAACACCAAAATGGCAATTTGTAGGTCTGAAAAGGACTATAGCTCTAATAAAAATCATCTGCCCGGAACGATATTGGAACTCGACCTCAATAATGTAATGTTTATAACGCATGCCTAGTTTCGTTCCGATCGGATATTATTCACCGGAGTTATTATCCGGAACAACATGAACATAGCAATTTCTAAGTGAAGAAATGAGTCACAAATCAGAGAAAAAGATCATCGGACTAGAACCATAATTGAAATTGACATCAATAATGTATTTGTCACTCCTCATACGAAGTGTCATTTCGATCGGATAATTTGAACTGGAGTTAACAGCATGGCAAGAAATCGGACTGACACACGAACGGACGCGCGAACGAACTGACGCCAGGGATGTGGCTAGAGGGGGGGGGGGGGTGTGGGGGTGTCTCACCCCCCCCCCCCAGCAGAGAGCTATATTTTCAATAGTTGGAAATTTCATACCTGCCACAACGAAATTTCACACCAAAAATAGGTTGAAAATGTTCTTGTAGTTTGATTATAAAACAATTTATTGGGGGAATTTATTGTTTTTCGACCAATATTTGCATATGTTCCTATTTTTGGTCAAAAATTTTGACAGAAATGGTCATCAGTTGGAAATTTTCCAACCTTAGGGGGGTGACAGGTTGGAAATTTCCAACACTTGGAAAGCTTGTGTCCTGGTCTCACCCCCGTGGCCAGTCAAAAACTTCTAGTTAATTTAAGAAAACAATATTGTCATACAATTGGTCAACATTGTCATTGGAATTGTCATCAGTTGGAAAATTTCCAACCTAAGTGGGGGTGTAGGGTTTGAAATTTCGAACAGTAGGAAGGCTTGAGGCTAGTCTAGATGTTAGGATTTTGCGATTTTCTTGTTCAGATTTCAAAATTTTCGCACACCGGGCCGAACCATGGTCGGCCCGGTGTGTCATTGCCCCATTCACATGGCCAATACAAAACTGCTAATTAGTTTAGCAAAACAATATTTTACTACATTTGGTCAAACTTGTAGACATAAATGTCATCAGTTGAAGAATTTTCCAACCTGAGGGGGAGTATGAGGTTTGAAATTTCCACACTAGGAAAGCTTCAGTTGAGGCCAGTCTTGATGCTAGGATTTGCGATTTTCTTGTATAGTTTTCAAAATTTTCTCACACCGGGCCGAACAACCATGGTCGGCCCGGTGTTTCCTGGTCTGTTGTCGGTAGCTGTGTGCATTTGTCTGGAATTAGATCACTAGTTGTTTTTTGGGGGGGGCAATTTTCAGGTTAAAATATCTTAATGTTCTCATACTGGGAAAATAGAAGCATGGCTTATGAATATATAGGAAATTAGGCCTGAGCATGAGGTACAAGGGGGGGGGGGGGTGCAAATGGAAATATGCAAAAAGTTGTGTTGGTACGATTGCGACTCAAGGGGGGGGGGTGCAGTCGGAAATTCCCAAGGTGGACACCCCCCCCCCCCCAGCGGAGACCCTCTAGCCACATCCCTGACTGACGCCGCTGATTACAATAGTTCTCCGAAATTACCAGGGTGGGGCAACAAATAAACTTGAAAGTGAGGTTTATGACAAATAAATATGTTTTGCATTTTCACTTTCTCTCCTTATGCAGGCAATTTATAATTTTAAAATGAACATCTGCTTGCTCGTTTTATCGAGCTACATGCATAATGCAGATGTTACAATGATAATGACACCAAGACATAATCAGATAGTTCGCAGCACATTTTATTTTATATTTATTATAAAACCATTGTTGGCGTCCAGTTACTAACCAGTGCTGGTGTGTGAAGTCAGACTTGGTGTAACTAAGATTGACTTCGAACATTAGTAAGTTGGAGGTCAATAATCATTAATGCTCATTTCAATGTTTGGCGTTTCGGGCAAATATGTATCATAACCATCGTCAAATGTGATAGTTTGTGTTAAATTGCATAGAGGACCTTCAAATGTATCATGCCAACTAGAGTTCTGATAGATAGCCCCCTCTGGTGTGATTTTATAGCTAAAAAATAAGTCACCATTGAATTGACATACACGCGGTGTTCCAATGAGCTGGAAAGCAACAACATGAAATAATCGTCACCATAATGATGTCTAATGATAGGACTTCCATTTTGACCCAATTTTTTGCCTACATTTGGCAGATTTTGGGCTTGCAATATGCCGATCAGTAACAAAACATGCGAATTGTCATTTGCACGACAGTGCTCCTGCACTGAATTCTTCCGTACACCAAATAATTATGTCTTTCGCCAATAATTTTAACAAACAGCCGAAAAACTCATGTTTGGTGCTATGTAAGTAATTGTGGACCTGTATTACGTCATGTGCAAAGCAATATGTAGACACACAGATGTTTTAGATATAAGAAAATCGGTGTTTATCAGACCAAGTTGCAGACGATTCGTACAATTTAACCTAATAATCGTGATTTCTGAGGACATACTTTATACCCAGAATGTATAGATAGTATATCTCAGAAGTATATTATACTCTACTATTATTCAGAGGGATGTTATCATTCTGATGTGTCCTGGTTTTTAACAATCACGAATATTTGGTAAAAAATATCGGCATATTGTGTAAACAAATGAAATTTTCCTGCATAATTTCCGGTGTCGGATATACACAGTGAATGTATCATGCTTCGAATGTCGACAATGTTCTCCTTGGATAGAATGTAATGTTTTTTCCATCACTGGAGCTTCCGGCAAACTAACTGTAATGCTGTGTACGTAAACTTGCTCCGTTTGGTGTCGGGGATCGAGAATGTGGCATCACTAAATAAAAACGCAAGTTGAGCGAACACGTAACTGGTTCGTTTCTTGGAACCGTTACACGTTCACTTATGTGGAAAGAACTAAACTAAACTTCAATGAAACTGACGCGTTTTAATAATTAAAGTCAGACTTCTTCACCTGCAAAACTGCGTATTCAACGGTCTGACAAAACTCAATGCGCAAACTAGGACAACTGGGCTGAAGATTTCCGAGATATTTAATGTTTTCTGATTATGGAGGAGTATACATTGTCCACCACCTGACGCACAGGTGACCTGCATGGTTCTATTTGAGTTTTGTGGATGAACAGCTTTAATGCCATTGACATGTGTTAAGTTGTGTTATGTGGCACGCATGAGTCCGACCCAACATTGAATGTTTAACGTTAGTCCGTGAATATCGCGTCCATTGTCTTATACGGAGCAATGGATATCGCGTTGCCATCCCTACCAGCAAAATGTTGGTCCCACATATCACTATTCGCATTTTTATTGACAGAGCAATGCGCTGTCAGGTTAACTATTGTCAACTTCCTTTTGAAACAAGGTTTGGTCGAACTCTCAAATGATGGACAATACAATTTTTGAAACACATGCATCTGTACATTGGTCAAATTGAGGTTGCACATAATTAAAAGCTCAATAAATTATGACAAGTATTCAGGTTGGTAATTCTACATGTACGACATAAAATTATGTTGTTCGTTATATCAATCATAATGTTACATAACCTGTTGTACAGTACGTATGTAGTGTGTGATAAGCAAAATACTCAACATCGGGAAGATACCACTGTGAACTCTGGTTACAATTGACATGTTGTTTGCAAAATATACCGTTATAACACTAGCTGATCGATCCTCGCCGCTCGCGAAGATTTCGGTGTTGAATGGGTCACCATGAATCACTCTCCCAAAACAATGCCACGGTGTTGAGCGTTTTGCTCATCGTACACTCTTTACGTGCAATATCGGTATATAAACAAACACTCAGCTCACACAGAGTATTTTGTGGATATAATATTGCACTCATATTCTCATTATACTATACTGTTATTTCAAGCGAGCTTTTCAATTACGAGTAATTCGAATTTCCTCCAATCTGAATGATTCGAATCGGGCCTCCCATTTTAAGACTATCACATTTATCACTCAAATTTGAATATGAAAAAGTTAAACATTTGAATTGGCTTACTTGTTTTCTTGAGTTGAAAAGCCGCATCAAGGTTCTCACACTATTCTCAACAACTCTGCCACTTTCGCTTTGCAAGGAAATAACCTCTTCCATAAATAGGCACCATATCTGCCTGACTTATAATCATGATTGATCAATTACTACATGCATGTAGCATAGGGTTGTAGTGATATACATTGTGAAGATTCGATACGAATCACGGGTGTACATGCAAATCACTTCAGCCGAATTTATGTTTTTATCCTTGAACTATTCGAGCGGTTTCTTATCTCAATTTCTTCTCATGGACATCAATTAGTGCATGTCCACTCAAAATTATATCCAACGGGTTCGTATATTTATATATTTTTCACAACACTCTCGGGTGTGGCGACTTAGTCATAATTTTCATTTGATTCTAGGAACAAATTATTTCAGTAAACAACGTTTATAACAATTGTACTCGATTTTCTGTGTGAATAATCACATATTATGTGGACAGTCAAATATGTATAAGACTGACGTCAAAACGTGATAGACTTCAACGTTAAACTTCGAACGTTTCTCGACTAGGCCTATTGTCCATTCACTTGATAAATGTTTAAAACGTAGGTTTTTGTGCATTACATGTAAACACTAATGCGTTTAAAGGTGTAGCTTTAAATTCCTGCAATCTGATAACTTAGGATAAAATCTGATAACATTGCAGGATGTCCGGGACAAGATAGACAGTAAACTACGCATATAAACAATTCTCAGACAGACGGCATAAACGTATCAGATCCGGTGGCTCGGGTATGTCGCGGTATAATCGCATTTTATTCGCGACCGACGAGGATAAACATTAATAAAATTGTCTTGTCACGAAGTTGGGTAAAACATATATGATCTAACATGGCTAATATGGTTTATATCGCCGATGTATGCGTGGGTCTCGACCAAGTTATCAGATTGCAGGAATTTAAAGCTACACCTTTAAACGCATTAGTGTTTACATGTAATGCACAAAAGCCTACGTTTTAAACATTTATCAAGTGAATGGACAATAGGCCTAGTCGAGAAACGTTCGAAGTTTAACGTTGAAGTCTATCACGTTTTGACGTCAGTCTTATACATATTTGACTGTCCACATAATATGTGATTATTCACACAGAAAATCGAGTATATTTATTGATTATCCACACTGATACAGATAAAATATATGATATACACCGTCGAATTTATACCAGTTATAACTCAACGACTACCCCAGGTATCTAAGTAGCCGGTATGGGAAAACCCTATGTCAGCTATACCTGAGTCATGTCCCGATGCTGGTGGGTCCAGTTATGCCCCAGCATCCATATTAATATATGCCTAGAATAAAAATGTATAGGTATCTCCCCCACCCCAAACCCTGATTCAAACAACTTTTTATCGGAAGAAGTTAATTTCTCGCCGTTTCATGACTATATGAAGCAAAAGAAGCAATAACACAATAAGAGGATTTTGTGTACTGTATGTGCTGGTGCGGAGATATCCTGGCCTGGACATCTGCCCCATCCAAAGTGTCATGACTATATAAAGCAAAAATGAAAGTGTCAATGACACTGTAGCTCAACTTGGAAAGGGAATAATTACATGTGTTACAGTCAATGGAGTGATTAGGAATGTGGAAAGTTGAAAGGTCTAGTTATGCAAATAGTAAAATCCAAGATGACACCAAAATGAATCGTTCCCATCTACATGTCAATGTCAACAGCCGTGACATATTTCATAATGATTCGGCCAAAGGTACGACCTGTGGCCCGTGCCAAAATATTTAGTCATGCAAAGAGTAAAATCCAAGATGGCCGCTGGTGGCCATGTTTTTGACCGAATGACCCCAAAATGACTCGTTCCCATCTACATGTCATTGTTAATATCCATGACAAATTTCATGATGATCCGACCAAAGGTACGACCTGTAGCCTGTGCCAAAGGATTTAGTCATGCAAAGAGTAAAATCCAAGATGGCTGCTGGCGGCCATGTTTTTTGGCCGAACGACCCCAAAATTACTCGTTCCCATCTACATGTCAATACTAACCCGTAGCCCGTGCTAATGGGTTGAATTTTGAAATCCAAGATGGCCGCTGGTGGCCATGTTTTTTCCAAAATGGCTCGTTCCCATCTAAATATCAATGCCAACAGCTATGACAAATTTCATAATTATCCGGCCAAAGGTACGACCTGTAGTCTGTATTGTTAACGCCTCACACACGCACATACACACGGACGACGGATACCAAGCCATGGCAATAGCTTAACCTTTAGTTGAGCTAAAAAAGCAATAAAACGATAAGAGGATTTTTTTTCATGTAGCTGGGTGGGAGATATCCTGGCCTGGACACCCCCCCCCCCCACCCACCCCAAACCCTGACTAAAATAACTTTTTCACAGGGAGAAGTTAATTTCTCGCCGTTTCATGACTATATAAAGCAAAAATAAGCAATAAAACCATAAGAGGATTATTTGTCATGTATGTGGGGGTGGAAGGGGGATATCCAGGCATGAACACTTAACAAAATTTAAATAAAAAAAAATTAAACCTAAAAAAAAAAAATATTCTGGTCATTTCAGAATCAAACTATCAAATGTGTGAGAATAAAAATTCTCATTTAAAAAAAAAAATATTTAAAAAAGAGAACTTTAATTAAAACAAAAAACATTTTTCAGGGTCAAACGGTATCAAATTAGTGAAATTTTTGTTTAGTCATACATGGGGGAAGATATCCAGGGAGGGGGGACATATCCTAGGATATACATTTAATATTTAATTGAGACAATTAATATTTATGCAATATTCTCCCGCGAGAACAGCAAGAGAATATTAATATGAAAGGATTTTCATAAACCGCTCTGTTTTATATTTTTAAATACTCATATCTGCCTTTTTATGAGGATCAATTTGCTTTAAATTCTGGTTTCCATGGTTACGGAATGGTTTTAGAATAATGGGGAAAACCTGTTTTAAGACAGAATCAACCTAAATGTGGTCACATTTGTTTGTTAAATTATAGGTATGTGGGTATCTGATCAGGTAACACAATTGCCAGGGTGACTGCACAGCACACAATCACACTACAGGATGACAGGCTAATGCATTGACAGGTTGACAAAAAGGTGTCGCTGTAGTGGGAGGAGTTTACGGTTGCTAGAAGACAAGGAGTCTGCAGAAATAGTTTAATTAGATTAACAGGTCTTATGCTATAATATACATCAAAACACACCTGCATATTATCCCTTTGTCTTGGTACGTCTGTTATCTGCCAAAATGCTCAATCATTTGGTAGCATGTATATTCTTATAACGCCCACGGTTATTCTTTTAGAGGTACTCAATCCGATTAAGCACCCCTAAATTACTATTTATTTGGCTTCGGGGTAAAAAATATTTTATTCGAGTCGAGGAACCCACACATCAAAGCTCAGAGTGATCAGATATCGATTTTTGAAGTTCTTTAATTTCTCGAGATTTGGGCCACTAATTAAGTCTGCCTCGTGCTCAAACAGACAAATTGCGGGTGTAAGATAGATAACTCTAAAATCATGTTGTTACTTATTAACAATAATAACCACTTGATTTTAGAGTTATCCATCTTACACCCGCAATTTGTCTGCTTGACCACGAGGCAGACTAAATTAGTGGCCCAAATCTCGAGAAATTAACGAACTTCAAAATTCGATATCTGATCACTCTGAGCTTTGATGTGTGGGTTCCTCGACTCGAATCAAATATTTTTTACCCCCGAAGCTAAAGAAATAGTAATTTAGGGGTGTTTAAACGGATTGAGTACCTTTAATAATAAACGGGTATTCTTTTAAGAATACCCGTGATCATTATTAGGAATACGCAAGGGATTATTTGATAGGTAATTCGGTCGCGAGCCGAGAACATCGAATAATACGACACACAAAACGACTACCGTAACAGGGACTCAGGGTCACACATTTTCATAGTTTTGGCCTGGTCACCTCCAATAATGTTTGCCGACGTCTCAATCTACATACACCCTTTATGGTCATTTCTGTCAAAACATAGGCACTAAATCACTGTGCAATAAACTCTAGTGTCGGTACCAATGGGAGGGTCAGTGCACATTTGTGATCTTAATGTTGATGTCAAGTCTGTAAAATCGGCCCTTTTTTGGGTATGCTTAAGCATGCTATAGCGAATTTAAAAACAAACTGGATAAAACCTAAGGGGGTGTTATAATTCAAAACTATCACCAAGTATTCATAGTAATAATTTTGATGCCCATGAAAAACGTAAGATTCCCTGGCGCTAAACCCACAAAATAAGTATGTTAAAGAATACAAGAAAAAATGATCAAAATTGTTAAAAATTGTAAAAAATAATAACAAATGATGAAAAATTGTTAGGCCAATGCATTCTCTTATATATGCGAGGCGACATATGGTTTGATACCATATGGGTCGATACAAAAATCGGACCTGGCACTGAAAGGGTTAAAACAAATCCAGCCAATTATCAACTTTTGGCACATATTCCATAACCAGGTTTGAAAAGAAACGCATGCATACTTGAAACATGCGCTTGAGATTATACATAGACACTTAGTGATTACATGTATCATGGAAACTCTTGCATAATCTACCAATGCCTAGTTATGTCGATCATAGTTATAATATGTTGGTTTGCTTTAAAGTGCCATATGTATCAGAGTCACTGATTAGTGTTTTGTCTAGCCAAAGTTTATGTTTGAAATATAAAAATGTATACAAATTCCACCACCATAGGCATACGCAGCACACATAAGGGCAAATTTCGCAGAAATGGCAGCCATTTTATCTGCCATTTTGAATCTACCCATATATAAAAGATAAAATTGTCAACGGGTATACAGCCTGGTACATGTCCAACTCAAATTGATACAAAGTGAGCAGTTTTCGGCAACAGCAATGCATATTGGATAACATTAAGAGAAAAACATACATTTTCACCAAAATGGTTGCCATGGCAACCATGGCCATTTTCCAGCTTGGCATGATATCCAAATTGACTTATATTCATGCTTTTACCATAAAATGCACGATTTTTCATTTATCCGCCCCACAAAAAGTAGAATGGGGTCCCCAGAGGGTGAATTTAGTGAAGCTAGCCCACTGTGCGGGTAGCGTCACCAATGGCACCCTCTGATGACGTCATTCTGCAAATGACTATCACACTATTTCAAGGCTTGATGCCAAGTAACATAAACTCTCTACTAGGTACATGTATATCACGTTATCAAGTTAATATTGGAGATGTTTTCATACACTATGTAACTTATCAACTGATCCACTGGGGGGGGGGGGGGGGTCATGAAGTGAACCTGCGATCTCTTATTCCTAAAATGTAGTATTGGGGTTTTATTCCAGACTTTGGAACAAGTTTACAGCACTATCTTGTTGTCACAATTGGTGAAAGTTTGACACATTTTCTTCTTGATTAAAAACAAAACTTGTACAATACATTGTATTCATTCACTAACAACATACATACATGTACATGATAAATGAAAATGATACGCTGTAAATATGTAATATAACCCTATATCTGCTGGCCTGCATAATAGTACTATTGATAGCATAAATATGTAATATAGCCCTATGTTTGCTGGCCTGCATAATAGTACTTTTGAGTTTATAATATCATAATAGCATCAAAGCGGAAATATACCTCATAAACCAGCATCAGAAATAAATCTGAGATACAGAGCACATGCTCAGGGTCAGGAATCAAGTTGAAACAAAAATAGAGGATTTTGAAATATATATATAATATATATAAGAGGGGAACTTCATGTAAAGGCCAATGACAATTTTATGACAAGCATATGACCAATTACATTACAAACACATTCATAACTCATTTGTGCTGATATTCTTGGTAGAGTAATGCCCTAAATAATCGACTCCTTAACCACAGCAGAATTATGGGTAATTTTTCAGGATTTAGTCGGAAATATGGCTTGTGGCCATTCATCGGAAAGCTCTCACTGAAAGTTTTCCGATGAATGGCAACAAACCATATTTCCTACAAAATTACCCATAATTATGCTGTGGGTAAGGAGTCAATTATTTAAGGCATTACTGTAGACCTCTATAAAATTCTTATCAAAGTTTTCAATGAAAGACTTTTCATAATTTGTGGAATGCTCGTTCGATCACTGATATGATTGGAGATTTTGAAAAGAATGTAAACCTACTGAGTATTTGGGGACAAAAGTGGTATCAACTGCATTTGTACTATGATTGGTCATATCTCATATGCTTTTCGCCATAAAAGTACTGTGCCATGGGTCTTTAATTTCTATATAATTTTTTTTAATGCCTTTGAAGTGGTGTCACCCCGGTGATACCGTGGTAACCTCCAACACTGCAGAAAGATTACCACTTCAACACCGCGCATATACCGACTTTGTTCTTATCTTCATTATTTTATTAATAACTCTACAATAACAAGATTTCACATATCAAAACCATTGTTATGTAAACATTTATAAATGTTACAGTGGCATTACCGATCAATGTCCAATTAGTCTAATACGATACATGTACCAATGTTTAATCGAAACTTGACGGTAAATATTGAAAAAGGTCAAAGCATTCAAGAACATTCTGAACATCAAATTTAGAATCAACTATCTGAACTTACTACCCGAATAGCGATGCGTGTTGACAATTTACTGTGACAGTTTTGTTTACAATAAATAGTTTCAACGTGTGAAATTTCATTATTGGAGAGTTCTCAATAATTAATATAAGATTATTTCTATCTATTTCTCCACATTATTTTCGATGATGACGTTTTTACAGACTTTTATAATTTTTGCACATTTAATCACGAGTGCCTTGGATCCCTTTAAGATCACATCATTCTGCGCGTGCCTTGTGTCCCTTTAACCCTTTCATGACGGAAGCTGTGCTTGTGCAGCATTAAAGATCCTGAGCCGTATGCATTCTCTTATATATGCGAGCCTCGCGCATACAAGAGAATGCACTGGCTTACAAGGTCAATGTAAATAGTGTTAGGACAAAGTATTCTCTTATATATGCGCGGCGCCCCTTTAATGATGGTGAGTTGAATGAAGACAATGGATTTAAAAATAAACATTTGTGATCGTTAATAAATAGAAGATATCTAGTGAGTAGCAATTCTTTACAAAATTTATTAACCAAGATTAGTGCATTAATACAAAATTGTTCAAACACCATAAATGCGGGAACAGACTATGAAACTATGATAAGCTATGCATTTGATGATGGTGAGTTGAATGAAGACAATGGATTTAAATATAAATATAAACATTTGTGATCGTTAATAAATAGAGGATCTCTAATGAGTCGCAAGTGCATTAATACAAAATTGTTCAAACACCATTAACATCCATGTTTACGTATCTCACAGTCACAGCCAACACTAAATAACACAACACACATTGAATATCATAATTACATTCTAATTAACATAATACTAAAGTTCCGGCATCGCCATCAATATCACTGTGCTAAGCTCTTATGTCACTGCGCGTGCCGAAAATACACGTGTGTCTTACTAAAAATATGAGGCCGGGTATAGGGGCTAAATATGTGCTGAAGGAAATAAAGTGGTTTTATAAATAAACTCAATATTGATTGATAGACGCTTTTCCAGACAGAATCTACAATTTTATATCCCAGAATCTATATAAAACTTTCTAGGTAGAAATACACTATCTTTAATATCCAGATTTTAACCCTTTCATAACGGAGCTGCGCTGATGCAGCAAGAATGACCAGTGCATTCTCTTATATATGCGAGTCTCCCATAGGGAGTCTCGCATATATAAGATAATTCACTGGCTTACAAGAGCAAGGTAAATATTGTTAGGTCAATGCATTCTCTTATATATGCGAGGCACCCTATGGGCAACTCGCATATATAAGAGAATGCATTGGCACAGGGTTTTCGCAATATTTCAGGATGCTCCAGTCATGAAAGGGTTAACACCATAAATGTGCACTAATTTTTTCAACATTTATATTATTATTTGCATTATCATTGTGGAGAAATGCTCAAATAAGCATAATTTAGACATTCATAGCACTGTATTACAACTCTCACTAAATGGCCACAGCAACATACCCCTCAAAAGACATACTACATTTATTTTCATTTCTTATATTTTAATATCATATTCATTATTAATATCTACAATCTCATTTGAAATATGTCTGCAGTTCGGATATTATACCATGCATCACTGTAAGTTAGGCCACCATTCTATCTGTGAAGTAACAATTTATTAGTCTATGGCTGCACACTTAAAACACGCCCATTTATTCTATCTACCGCTTATCGTCATCTAAGTCAACAAGATGTGATGTCGTGTTATGGTGTGTTTTATTGGGATATATAACACATGACCAAATTGGAAGTTGACCAATCACGGAACAGGATTTATTGTAACACACACAGGCTATGTTAATATTTGGCCATGAATGGTTATGACCATTGGCAGAACATACACTTACATAGTTTGAGTTTGTTTTATTGAAGGGTGTGTCACTGTGGCATTAGGGCACACTGTGTGAACTGCAAAGCTATTCACACTAAATGTGCCCCAATGGCCACAACGACATACCCCTCAATAAAACACACTCAAACTACATTCATTTCTAATATTGATATAGCTTTTTCCTTATTAATTTCTACAAACTCAGCTGAATATTTTTCTTCTGATATGTTTGCAGTTTGGCTAGCTATTAAACCATGTAGCACTGTGAGTTAGCCCAATACTATCGATCAATTATACTATGGCCGCGCACTAAAAAATCAGTTACATGTATCTATATACCACATTTAGTCATATAAGTCAACAAGATCTGACATTGGTTCGTATTATGGTGTATTTTATTGGGATATGAAATGCATAACCAAATTGGCAGTTGACCAATCACCGAACAGGATATAGTGTAACACACACGAGCTATGCAAATATTTAGCCATGAATGATCATGACACTTGTATACTCGTATATGTTAATGCGGTTGATTGACGGTAATATGGTGACATTGATAGCTCGATGCCTATGTACAACCTCTGTGTAGTATTAACAAGTCAATATGAAATAAAAATAAATAATATGATACTATGCAAGGCACATAGAACGACCCCGTCATAATAGTAAGAATTATATGTATATTGAATACGGGTGTTTTACATAATCATTATGATATAGTTACACCTTTATAAATGAACACCGTTGATATGAAGTGGGAAGTAATAAACATAAACATCGTATTGGCTGCTGACTGCATTTATATGTAATACTTGATGTGATATTATAATTAACTCAGATTACTTGTGTATGAGCACGGATTAAACGCTCAATCAATACATCAATCATTATATGGCTAGTCTATAGTGAGGTGAAATCAGTTGTCCGCGAAGATGACATGACACGTTCAGTCATGTCTGGATTCTGGCCGCAGAGACAAATGACACTTCAAATGACGTCATTACGCCGTAACTGCCTTCATTTTGTTAACAAATGAAACTAATCTAATACGAACCTATGTAGGACATATTCATAACTTACTGTTTATAAATAAGTAAATACATTAGTTGTCCATTGCCACATATCAGAAGTTGTGAAGTAGAAAATTCGTTTCATATCTGATTCTGCGATTTTGTGAAACCACTGCCGGAAGTCACGTGATTTTTTCACGAAAATGTTGTGTAAATAAAAAATTCTCCTTCACGGTATACTGTAATTTATGTGTGACGTCACAAGTACGCACGCCCGCCTGTTACCTATACACGACCGAGCTCGGGCGCGCAAGCGCCCCGAGCGGGGTCCTTATAACATTCAGAGAAACTACACACCAGATGATAAAATATTTAAAACTTAAATTGAGTTGTACAAATAGTACATAAAATGTGATAAAAATACACATTAAAAAATAAAAAAAATAATCTCAAATTAAAGCTAAATGACAAGAGCAAGCTATGGTACATGTAGACTCGGTTTGAGTGTCTGATACTGAAATTGTGATTTGTGCAATGATCATTCATTATTATGATGCTATTTTTCATTTTGAACTGAACTGAAGGGAAAAAGTAACTAAAAACAATGTTAATTTAAGGACGACCAGCTGGGCGCAGCCCAGCCGCGCATATGTTGCGCAGCAACATATGCGCAGGTCGTCCTTATACTAAGTTCGCTTTCGAACATGGGCGCCGCCATCTTGAATTAGGAGCGCCGCCATCTTGGATTTGAGGGGCCGCCATCTTGAAACGTCATTGCAATTAAATTAAAACTACAAAATGTTACTTTTCATATAGCCAACATAACAGTATTCATTGCGTTAAGGCATCACATGGTTTATTCTTTGAACAATAATCATGACTTAAATCATAAATATTGTCGACCGGACTCGGGTTGCTATGACATTCGGGAAATGTCGGAAATTTACGTAAAACTGCAAATTTTCCTTAGCCACCTCGCGAAAACAACATAATTCATATCGTAAATATCTTGAACGTTTATTATATAACTAAATCAACTTTTCTTTAGTTTAGTAAATTAGTAGTTCTAAGCATGTTCACGTAAACTGTTAGGTTACGTCATATGTTGTCTCCAAAGTGACGTCATATTGGCACGCGCATTTTCCCGCGAAAGTTATTGACGTTTTGACAGGGACGCGACAAAGCACACAAAGCAGGCATAATGTTGGCATGGTTCGCATTAGGTTTGGTTGGGTTGACGTTGTTTCATAGTGCATGGATCCGAGTCCGCGCTGGTATAAATGTAGCTCCATGCAATTGTAATCAAACTGATCAAATCCCAACCTATAAAATCACTATAGAATTTGTACAGGTACAAACAAAACATGTTCTTGGAAATTGAATGTTCTTCCTTACCTATATTCTAATGATTTGGGTTGTGATTTGAAACAAACAAACAAACAACTCAAATTATGAGGGGGTAAACCCAAGTTCTCACTCATAATAACCCCAATTTCCAACCAAGGCCAAGGGTTGTGGAGGCGAGTACAACTAATATTTCATCCAAATTGAGAATGGGCATAATGTGCCAGTCAAAAAAATGGCCCCGGGGAGCAACGGTCGAAAGGCTGGAAGATACATGTATGAGTACAATATGATAATTATGAGGTACAAACCCAATCCCCCTACCACAAGCAACCAACTTCGTGTATATGTACGTAATTTGTTATAAGAAATATTTATAGCTAATTAAATCTTGACGTTCATATAAGTCAACACATATTAGTCTGAGTATAGCGCAGGTACGTCGTGACTGCACGGTCGTCCTTTTTTACATGGATTTCAATGCCATAATTTCTTGTTTGAGACTATAGATACTTCCCAGAAGATGGCGCCTAAGCAGAATGATATCCACAGAGGGTGAACTTAGCGATGCTAGCCCGCTGTGCGGGGGAACGTCACTAAATTCATCCTCTGGAAACCGCATTGTGAAATGACACACACAAACTATTTCAAGGCTTGTGTGGAAAGCTCCATTGATTATAATTCAGTGAAAACCTTAAGCAGAATTAATTATATATGGCCATGTATTTGTGTCTGTCATTTGCAGAATGAGGTCCACAGAGGGTTGATTTAGTGATGCTATCCCGCATAGTGGGCTATCTTCACCAAATTACCCCTCTGGGGACCTCATTCTTCTTATATTATATCTGCTCATATCCTCTAATTACAGAAGATAAAATGCATAATCGACTGACGGGGAAATCATCACCAAATTCGACTGGAGAACTGATTGTCTCCCATAGCAGTTGAGGCATAAGTAGAATGAGGTTCCCAGCGGGTGAATTTGGTGATACTAGCCCACTGAGTGGGATAGCATAACTAAATACACCCCTGGGAACCTCGTTATGCAAATGACACACTATTTACAGACTAGCCCATATCAACGTTGTACACTTTGGCTATGAATATATAATAGTTTTGTTGAAGATCTATTCCAACAATTTGAGTTTCAGTGTAAATTCTGGTGAGAGATCTCACACATTTCTGGTTATACTGACTGCAGTCAAGAATCGTAATATTGAACAGATGTCAACTTGTGTTTCTAAAGACACCACATACAGTTAACTGGTAAGACAATATATGAAATCCTGATATTTCTATCCATGGAAATGACATACAAATATTGAAATCTAACTTTCATTTTTGCTTTAGAACGTCACCTGTCTACCAGAGATAGAGCTCAACACCGCTTAATTTTAGTCATCCAATAAAAATATATTTTCATTATGACAAAATCTCAAGGCTTTTGATGATGATGATGATGATGATAATAACTGCAAGTAGCTGAGCTACACTAGTGTGATATTAATAAGATCTATGCAAATACTGAATGATCTATTTTAGATACAGTACGTATTATGTGGTTTTGGACTTGCATTACTGCAAAAGCAGGCAAAAAATACTTGACTAAACATGATCATTGGATGATAACCATAAAACACACAGTTCCCTCCAAATAAGTAGTCGATTACCTGCCAATTAACAGGGTTGAATAAATATGGCATTGTTTTTGTGACAATCCACATGGCACCAGTAAACAAAAGAAAAAACATGTGCAGAAAGTAAAAGTTCATTGATAATTCAGTATATTGGATAAACAGACATAGCAAGTTCGAACTCCAAAAATATGTACACATAATTTGTTAAAAGTCATCTCAAAACATACCTATTCGGAAGATTTCTCCCCGAGAGCTTTCCGATGAATGGCAACAAGCCATATTTCCGACTAAATCCTGAAAAGTTACCCATAATATTCTGCTGTGGTTATGGAGTCGATTAATTAGGGCATTACTGTACATAATTGTAATATTAAACAGATGTCAACTAGTGTTTCTAAAGACACGACATATAGTTAGCTCTAACAATAGTTAGACAATATATGAAATCCTGATATTTCTATCCATGGAAATGACATACAAATATTGAAATCTAACTTTCATTTTTGCTTTAGAACGTCACCTGTCTACCAGAGATAGAGCTCAACACCGCTTAATTTTAGTCATCCAATAAAAATATATTTTCATTATGACAAAATCTCAAGACTTTTGATGATGATGATGATGATGATGATGATAATAACTGCAAGTAGCTGAGCTACACTAGTGTGATATTAATAAGATCTATGCAAATACTGAATGATCTATTTTAGATACAGTACGTATTATGTGGTTTTGGACTTGCATTACTGCAAAAGCAGGCAAAAAATACTTGACTAAACATGATCATTGGATGATAACCATAAAACACACAGTTCCCTCCAAATAAGTAGTCGATTACCTGCCAATTAACAGGGTTGAATAAATATGGCATTGTTTTTGTTTCAATCCACATGGCACCAGTAAACAAAAGAAAAAAAACATGTGCAGAAAGTAAAAGTTCATTGATAATTCAGTATATTGGATTATTATTATTATTATTATTATATTTACATTTAAAGAACGCATTCTACAATATTTAGTTTCAATGCGCTTTACAGTCATATTAAGAACACAACATAAAATACACACAGGTGATTTTAAATACAAAAAGTATACAACTAGGATAAAACAATACTAGGTTAAAAAATAAAAAGTAAAACAACGAACCAGTGAGACTAGATTAAAAATACAGTACAGGTTTCTAATAAAACGACAGAATAAATATAAGATAAATGGTGCTCGTTCTAAAAATAGTTAATTAATCAAGTTTAAAATACAATTTAAATAAGTGCGTCTTAAGAGATTTTTTAAAACCAGAAACAGTGTCTGCTCTCCGAGTATCAAGTGGGAGCGAATTCCAAATGTTAGTCGCTGTTTGTTGGAAGCACATCTCTGTTGGATAAACAGACATAGCAAGTTCGAACTCCAAAATTATGTACACATAATTTGTTAAGAGTCATCTCAAAACATACCTATTCGGAAGATTTCTCCCCGAGAGCTTTCCGACGAATGGCTACAAGCCATATTTCCGACTAAATCCTGAAAAGTTACCCATAATTCTGCTGTGGTTATGGAGTCGATTAATTAGGGCATTACTGTACATAATTGTAATATTGAACAGATGTCAACTTGTGTTTCTAAAGACACCACATAAGTTAGCTCTAAACTGGTAAGACAGTATATGAAATCCTGATATTTCTATCCATGGAAATGACATACAAATATTGAAAACTAACTTTCATTTTTGCTTTAGAACGTCACCTGTCTACCAGAGATAGAGCTCAACACCGCTTAATTTCAATCATCCAATAAAAATATATTTTCATTATGACAGAGGTAGCTCGACTTTCACAGAAGAGATAGTTGGCAGAGGTAGCTCGAGCTCTATAATGAGTCCCCAGTTTAGAGCGGAATTTACAAGACGAGTCCAGTAAATTAGGTCTGGACCGAGCCTTTGGCGAGGGCCAGACCTAATTTACCGGATGAGTTTCTGCTATAAACTGGGGACGATTCTATTTATTATATGATCCAAAACCTCGATAAAACATACTTAAATCAACAAATGGACGTCAAACTAACATCGGCTTATATAAAGCATTCAATGACATTTCGCGTAACTATGCGTTGTTTGCCTGCGTAAAGAAATAGTCCCAGATGAATAAAGACTCTGAAGTATTTAATGGCGTATATTTAATGTCATAACTTTTCAAACTCTTCATTCATTAGAGTTTGTTGGGAAAATATTGGAAGCCATGTAAACAGATAACAAACCAGAAGTCAAAGGTCACATGGCACTATTTTCATTTATTAAACCAACGTTTTATAGAATGGGTTCATTGCATGGAATAAGGGTAGGATCATGTAATAAATTATATTATAGTATGTCTTTCTACGATGATAAATGATTTCCTGTCACTTATTACTTCCTTCTCTGCAAGCCTGAGTTTAGTGTGCCTGTCATTTGCAGAACGAGGTCCACAGATGGTGAATTTAGTGATGTACACCCATTGGGAACGTCGATTATGCAATGTGTCGTCTGCCAAATTAGGGATATAGAGAAATTAAACTAAAACAGAAATAGAATCTATGTGCAGAAGATTCTATAGAAATTTGATAATTAAGAAACTTTCCAGAGAAGATGAGACCCAAGCAGAATGAGGTCTCCAGAGGGTGAATTTAGTGATGCAATCCCGCTATGCCGGATAGCGTGACTAAATCAACCCTCTGGGGACCTCATTCTGCAAATGACAGGCAAACTAAACTCAGACTTTCTCCTGTATGTAGTATGTCTTCCTCCAACTTAGAATGTCTTCTTCGGATGTAGTATGTCTTCTTCTGATGTAGTATGTCTTCCTCAAACTTAGATGTCTTCTTCTGGTGTAGTATGTCTTCTTCTGATGTAGTATGTCTTCTTCTGATGTAGTATGTCTTCTTCTGGTGTAGTATGTCTTCTTCTGATGTAGCATATACTTTTATAAAGTTGAATTGAATATCAATTTCTCAGGCATCAAGGATAGAAAAACATTAGGAACCTACAATAATAAAAGTTATTAATTATATATCACATTCTTGGCTTGAGTGACCTATTATTTCAAGTACGACATTGGCTGATATCACTTCAATCTTGGTTGATAACCCACCAAACTCGAATGATATAAGTTGTGATGTCACCAAACAAAGCGTAGTGTTTACATCCAACATAACAGCCATTCGGGGGACGTAGTCATAGTGTAGTGATAGCCTGATATATCGAGAATTTCTAAATTGACTTGAAATAATGCTGAGTGTTTCATGCCGTTTTAAAATGATGTTTCCTTCCTAATTTCAACGGTAATCATGAATATCTACATTTTTTGTATGAAGATGTCTACCTATGGGAAACTCGCATATATATAAGAAATTGCATTGGCATAGGATCTTCAATGCTGCACCAGCGCAGCTCCCATCATGAAAGGGTTAAGTTTACACAAATTAACGGAATGGATAGCAATGGTATTACTATACAATTGATCTGATTAGTAACAAAGTGATTACGTGATTAGCTAGATATCGGCCGAGATATATCAGCCCTTATTAACTACGTATCAGCTTTCAACCTTCGGACTCAGGCTGATATGAATTAACTATGGGCTGATATCTCAGCCGATATCAAACTAACCAAGTAATCACTTTGTTACTAATTATATCAATTATATAGTAGTATCATACATATTTGTTATTATTTCTTTCAGTGCCAGCTCTTCAATCATAAAAGAGGGGGTCTCCTACCTACGTTTTTGAGAGGTTTACTAGTCAATCTGCCATCAAATACCACCGTAAATAAATGAATAAGTGCATCGCTAGGGCGTGACAACAAAGGGTCATAACTCCGGTGAAAATGGCAGACGGAACCCAAATGTGTAAATTCGCATACCAAATTTCAGTTCATTCAGTTCAGACTTACTAAAGTTATCATCTGTAAAAGTAAATGAAAGTGTCAATGACACTGTAACTCAACTTGAAAAGGGAATAATTTCTTGTGTGACAGTCATTGGAGCGATTAGGAATGCAGAAAATTGAAATGTCTAAGTGATACTAGATTATCAACATGAAGAGTTGCTGGCAGCAGGCAGCTATGTTTTCGAATGAAATTCAAAAACATGTGATAGCTTCCATCTAGTAGATCAATATCAAGATTAATATGAAGTTTGGTGGTGATCGGCTGAGGGAAGTGGACTGTAGGGTGTGCCAAAGAATTTGGTCATGCAAAGAGTAAAATCCAAGATGGCTGCCAGCAGACATGTTTTTTGGCCGAATGACCCCAAAATGACTCATCTCATAATTTCCATCTACATGAGATGATCAGGCAAACAGTATGGTCTGTAGCCCGTGCTAATGGATTAAATTTTGAAATCCAAGATGGCTGTCAATTTTTGCCCAATGACCCCAAAATGACTCGTTCCCATTTACATGTCAATGTTAACTTCCATGACAAATTTCACGATGATCCGACCAACGATACGACCTGTATTTATGTTTTATGGCCGAAGGACCCCAAAATGACTCGTTCTCATCTATATGTCAATATTAATTTCCACGACAAATTTTATTATGATCATACGAACACTCCGGCCTGTTGCCCGTGCTAATGGATTAAATTTTGAAATCCAAGATGGCCGCTGGAGGCCATGTTTTTTTGCCGAATGACCCCAAAATGAATCGTTCCCATCTACATGTCAATGTCAACAGCTATTATAATTTTATAATGATCCAACCAAAGGTACGACCTGTAGCCCGTGCTAAAGGAAATTTTTTGACGAATCACGCACACATGCACACACACCCTCACACACACGCACACACGGACAACGGATACCAAGCCATGGCAATAGCTCAAACTTTACAAAGTAAAGTTGAGCTAAAAAGTTAACAGACGGACGAACATAATATGGCCATTTATATAGTTTGACAAGATACAAGGTTTATTTTCATGAGTATGATTCAGTACATGTGGGACCTATTTTTAGCAAGGAGGATTTAGCAAAGTCCTCCAAGGAGAATTATCCATTGCCAACTAAACAACATCTATTAAATTTGTTTAAATAGAAAATTAATGGAGAATTACTTTCGGAAGCGTTTAAATTGATTGCAAGATTTTCGGTTGTAGTTCCGAGCATGTGCCTTTATTATGATTGTTCTTGCTTATTTCAGCATGTGTTAAAATAATGCTGTAGGTTTATTTTGGAGCCTTTATCTATACAGTAAAAGTTTAGTTAGATCAACAATGTAGAGAACAGAAATCATAGTTTAAAATTTCTATTTAAAACAAGGTAAAGGCTATTCTGCCGCTTTAGCGTGCATTCTGTCGACAAAATGACATCACAAAAATTGTACTTATCCATCATGTCAAAGCACGCGACGTCGGTAAAAATGGCGTCGTCAGTGTCAAAGTACTGTCGGTAGGAGATTCTTTTTAATCTCCCCTGTAAGTTTTGTTATGTATATTGGAAACGGGACAGTTAAACCATCCAGATCGCCAAGCGCCATGCGTCCAAACTGATGAAAAAAGTGTTTGCATATTACAGTATCACGCATATTTTTGTTTGCGGCAAATTAGCCAAACAGGATATTCTGTCGCTAGCGGCAGAATAAGGGGATTATCTTATTATGCCGCTAGCGGCATAATATCCATATCGTGCAATTATGCTATTCTGCCACTGGCGGCAAAATAAAAATCGAACCTCATTATGCCGCTAGCGGCAGAATCGCCTCGGCCTTAAATCAATAACTTTGAGCCTGGTACAAAGTTTATCATGCTGACCTACTAGATTGACCAATGAGAATGGAGATCTACTAACAGGAGATGAGGGCATATTAGTTTCAACTTCATTGACACTGGGCCCCATAATGAAAGCCTCCTGGAGTATGTGGATTCATATGGGATCGATATATGCCATTTTGTTTTTCTTGGGACTCTGCCACCTGGTGGATATTTTCGGTGTATTTTGGCACCAAGAAAAGGGGTATCTGTCGGAAATTTTCTGCTAATTTAAAAACATAACACCATGTACCAAGACATACCTGTGATATAATTAAGGAATTCTAAAGACTCACAAATTAACTATCAAACTCAGTTTGTTGTCCTACTTCTGGTCATTAGCCATTGACTCAATGCATTGACGTTCAACGCCCATGGTGCGTCACTGTGACGTTACATAAGTTAATGGCCATAGCCAACACACTTAACTTACTAGACTCTAATGAACTTCGTACCAGTAATTCAAGTTCTCACTGACTCTTAGTTGTTTGCTATAGTGACATGTGAGGCTCAGCAAGATTAATATCGGGCGAGATGCTATCCGACCCCGATATTAATCTCACTTCGCTTCAAATGACACCGTATCTGGCAACAAATCGCTCTGTAAGTTATAATATACTGCTATTCAATTTCTCAGGACTTTGGAATATTCAAATATAATGACAGCATATATTCCATAATACTCCTCCTTATCGTCGACGGGCGTCCAAAGAGTTGTATCCTCCAAAAATAGGGTAGACCTATAGGGTACTCAGACAGTTATGCTTAAGTAACTAGAGATTACCCTGAAGATGCATAAACAGTTTGGGATTAATCAGATAAAAACGTTTGGCTGAGGGAGTGCAGTAATACTAACAAAAAGAGTAAAATATTTGATGTATCCCATCTAGATGTCACCTCAAAGATCCATATGAAGTTTGGTGATAATTAGTTGAGGGAGTTGGTCTCTAGGGTGCGCTGAAGGATTTAGTCATACACTGAATAAAAAGTTAAAAATCCAAGATGGTCACTGGCGGCCATGTTTTTCAATGAAGTTTGGAAAATTTTGATGGGTTCCATCAGGTAGTCACCCAAAAGATATGTATGATGTTTGGTGATAATCGAATAAGGGATGTGTTCTGTAGGTGCGCCCAAGGATTTAGTCATGCAAAGATTAAAATCCAAAATGGCTGCCAGCAGCCGTGTTTTTTAACGAATTTCAGAAAAAGAAATCAACGGCTCCCCGAAGATCCATATAAAGTTTGGAAATGACCGGATGAGGGTTGTGGTCTTTCGGGTGTGGCAAATTATTTAGTGATGCAAAAAGTAAAGTAAAATTATCCAAACTGGAGTAATCATTCGGAAACCAAAAATGTTAACGGACGTCAAATTCTAAAATGAAAAAAGGGCGTAACTCATGTAAAAATAATTGGACAGATCCCATATTTGACCTTGGCCTGTATTTTTAGCTGGAAATACACATAACAGCATTGGTTCAGATAAAAATAATCCAAACTAGAGTTATCGGTCAGAAACCAAAGATGTTAATGGACGACGTTCAGACAGACGGTCGGCTCGACGGCCCGATGGATGGACTGATTACATAATACAACCTTTTTTCCAAAAGGGAGTATAATTAGAACACACCATGACAGGCTTTCTTTTGTTGCATGTTTTGTATCTTGCTGTGTCCATTGTTTCGGTGCTTTGCCAATGTCGACTGTGATGTTAGTATAAAGCTGGTTCTCCTCCTTGGCTATCACATAATGTTTAAGACCTTTATTGTCATTCAAGCCATCAGTTTGCCATCTACCTCTCCAACTCAGGAACAATTCATTCCTAGAAAATCATGCAATAGTTATCATTATACTCAAGTTGCTCCATTCGACGAACGGGCGTGTGATTCGTTGGTAACGTGAGGCTACCTTTTACTGTATACAGAATCAGTAGTATCAGTGCAGCATTCGGCAAAGCTCGGTATTCACCGTAAAATGATAACCCTGGTTCTGATAAAGTTTGAACGACAATCATTTTACAACAACAACTTAAAATGGCGACCAACGACGAAGTCTTAAATATTTTTACAACATCGATTAGATTCGATTTACAACAATGATGACGATGATTTAGAAGACTCGTCGTTTGTCTTTTTATTGCCAGCTTTGTATGTTCAAATTCTTTTATGAACGCAATGACTGAAAAGGTGATATATAGGACAATATTAGCATTTTGGTTGCCGGTATCTCGAAATTTCACAGGTCAGGCACATCCTGAATTGCACTATTATAGCGATATTCCTCAATTATAGTGATATTTGACTGTAACATATTCATGTTTCCTTTATTTGCGTAGGGAATAGAAGACGGCGCATACCAGTGCACAGCCAAATGTCATTCATAAGTCATAACAATATCGCAGCGAATGAAGTCTTCCGACAAAATTCGTTGTGCAATCTCTTGCGCCAGCTTTGATATTCAATAATATTATACTATTACTAATGCTGATGGGGTCATTGTCACAGGCTCCTGTCACATTCGTAGCCAGCTTTTTAAATCGATCACAAATGTAGCCAGCTTTTCTACGGCGATCACATTTGTAGCCAGCTTTTCATATTCATGCGAACCTCAATGAACAAGATTAGGTTAGTCTCATTTTTCTGAGTTGATGAATGAAAAACAACATAATTTAAATTTTATATTAGTTCATCTAATAACCTAAGGTTTCCGATCAATGTCGTTCGATGCTCGAATTATATTTCAATATAAGTTGATAAACGAAGTCAGTTTTGGAGCATGACGTCGATATTTTAGTCACGAACGCGATGACGTCATATTTCGTGCCATATAAAGCATGGAATTAGAAAAGCTGGCTACGAATGTGATCGCCGGCGAAAAGCTCGCTACATTTGTGATCGATTTAAAAAGCTGGCTACGAATGTGACCGGAGCCTTGTGACAATGACCCTAGCATTACGAATATGTCCCGTTCTAAATGACAATAGCAGGATGACTCAATCGCTCCTTCATAACAATATTTCAACTAATTACATGCTATTAAATTGAGTTGCTTATCGTGTGTCGTCATGATTAATAATGCTCCTGGACAAACTATATGCATGGTATCGAGTTAGTGCGATCTGATTTTGAATAATATTTGTGGGAAATATTATTTTGGATTATCCCACTTTTATCAAATTAACAAAACGGTAATGGTCAAATACCACTATAATAGTGGAATATCACTATAATAGTGGAATTAAGGATGTGCCTGACCTGATCTGCTGATCATGGCTTACCCCATTAGCCATATTACCAGGTCTGAGTCAGACTTGTTGACCAGTTGACATTTGAATTTTGTTTCTAGGCCTATCACAATTTGCATGGAGACAACTTCTCAACAAAAAAAATTCAGATTTTTAGATAATCTGATAATTGAAATTAGGTTTGGATGAATACAAATTCACCGTTTGCTAATGCAACATTAGTCATCGCGGGTTCAAATTGACAAAACATTCGACATTATGTCGCACATTTTGTTGCAAGTGAAGTTTTGTGAAGTTGTGTTGCCTTCGGAATGCAAGAAAACATGTGACATTTTACATAATTTGTCATGCAATAAACTTACAAGTGACAAAATGTTGATGTTTCATTGCTTTCGAACCTAATTTGTCGCTTTCGGTGCGCCACAAAAAAATGTGATAATGTCAGATGTTTTGTTGTTCACGTTGAAAGCGACAAATTTGTGTTGTACATTATGTTGCTCTCAGCACATGACAAATTAGACAGATATGTACAGATAAAAAACATGCAGCATTTTCGCATGTTTTGCTGGTCACAGTAAAGCATCGAAACAATAATTATGTAGTCGTTTTTGGCATGCGACATTTCAAATGTTTTTTTTACATGCTGTAACAGTAAATATTAGTGTCGTCGAAATAATAATTATGTCACACATAGTAGTAGGGTGATAACATTTAAACAAAGAAAACCATAAAGAAGTTATTTCCATGAATTTTGTACCGTATCCAATATTATAGCACTCTTGAAACATATTTCTAATTTATCACATACATGTAATTAATTCACAAAACCAGCTTCATAATTATTGGTAAGACACACGTGTAATATTAGTGCGTGCGATGATGTCACATCATAATTTAAATGACTTGTGATCGCTGAAGTTTATGATTGTTGTTTTCAATAAAAACTTTGCATTTATTTGATCATGTAAATTCGATTTGAGCCTCGGTAAACCTTTGCTCAAATCAAATTTAATGAACTCGGTTAATGAGTTCCATATACCGGTATTAAATAGAAACTCAACTGAGATCCTTTATAAATGAACTATTTCCAGTATATGTCATTGGCTGGACCATTGGCATTTGTTTATCAGTGACTTGAGCGTCCTGAGTGTTCCTTGCTTCATATCATTAATTTGAAAGATTGAAATTATCCAATATCTATCTTGAAATGAAACTCTTAAAACATTTTAGCAAAACTATGTCCAAGAACTGGAATCAAGAAATGTTCAATTATTTTGTGGTATGTTGTTTGTTACAGTACTTTTACTTGAAGTTGTGATATTTTTATTAATTGTTAAAATATTTTTAACCATGTCATTAATTATAGTGTTTCACAATTTAAAATTTGAGATTTGACTTGGTGCATTTTTAACACCTTCATGACTGGTGCAGCATTAAATATATTGTGCCAGTCTCCCATATATCCCATTAGGAGCCTCACATACATGTACCTGTTTATAAGTACTATGATACTTTAATAGAACAAAATATTATTTGTTTTTTTCCTGTTGCACACACTTCTGTAATTATAAGGCTAATGGTCGTAACTTCAAATTGCACACTTTTCAGATATTCACCCATAGTGGTAAAACCATAAATAGATCTCAAGAACAATATTAGATTGCTAAAATAAAATGTAAGGGAGCACTGGCTTATGAGTTATGTGTGTTCATTCTTTGATATTGCCTTATTCCTTTGATATGTGCAGCTAGCCCTGTTAAATTGGAGAAAATTGCACAATATTTGCACTTAGCAGGCTTGAATAGATATATCTTCTTGGTCTCAAGTTCAAATGTATAGATTTGAAAAGAAATCTTATACATGTACCATACTGAAATGAAACTCTTCAAACTTTTTAGCTCAGAAGAAACTAGAGGAAAAGAAACAGCAAGATGAACAGAAACAGCAAGATAAACAGCAAGAAATTTGTAACTATTACTCTTGAGTGCCTAATAGTCATACATGTATGTTTGTATTTTTTTTCAATTGAAATTTGCACCTATACGTTCCTTAGTTGGCCCTGTACGTTTAATAATTTTTACCATGTCTGATATGTGAACCTGCCTAATTCTTTGATTAATAAAATGTCAGTATGAACTGCTCAAAAATAGAAGTATACATGTTTACTGCAGTTAATGGGTACATATTTAACTTTATATTCACTTGTGTCTATTGTTAATATTTACAATAAATTATTGTAAATGTGAGAGATAAACACATGATAAACTATGTACTAGTATAGGGAATATCTGGTACTCTTATAATTAAGTACCCTGTGCTATTGTTCCAAATTGTACTGTTATTATGATTTTGGAGATTTTCCACCCTGTACTATTATTCCGAATTGTAAGTTCTTCTATTGGTTCACCTAAAAAAAGTTATAGCGTGTTGATGGGATAACTGGATGAACCTATGGCGATAACACTTGTTTGGTCAAGGCAGGGTTCTTTCGAGTGAATTTAGTGGACCAGATATGGGAGTGGTTCAAAATCATGTCTTTAAAGTCCCACAGAATAACAACTGGTCAAGATCAAGAAAATCCCATGCAGTAATAAGGTCAGTGACACTTAGCAAACACTGATTATCCATGATCCAGTTAACCTATCAACACCTTATTCCATTGAGGGCCAACATTGAAAGTGTGTATTATTGAAATTCATATCTATACTTTGTCACTGCAGACATGTTCATTGACAGATAAATTCTGTATGTCACAAATATAAACTTCTGTTTTCTCCACATATTCTTTCACAGAATTGCACCAACCAGATGGTGAATCACATGTCACAGAGAAGAGGGTAGAAACAATCTCATCAGATGAAAATACTGGAAGTAGGTGTATTTGAAAACTAGATTTTTGTTTGTTGCAAGACTAAATCCTTCAGCACACCATACAGGCTACATCCCTCATCTGTTTGTCAAAAAATTTCTATGGATATTTCGGATGAGCTTAAATAGATGTAAGCAATCATTTTTGTTTTGGAAAATTCATTAAAATACATGACTATCTTGGATTTTACATTTTGTTTTTATGTTTACCCATACCATAGTATGGTAAACATAGTGTCGTTGTCTGGATTGACCACTTGCCGTGCGTCTGTCTGTCTGTCTGTACGTAGACACTTTACGCATGGTGCGATAACTCAAATATTTTCTATCTGATCGCAACGAAATTTGGTATGTGAGTTTCTCAGCCCAAAATACAGATCAAACTATTTAACTGAGTTATGGCCCTTTTTTGAAAAAAATTATTTAGATTGATTTCCTTGCTCAATTTATATAAAAAAAAGATGAATATAAATAAATAAATAAAAATAATATATAATAAAATAATTTTTGTTTAAATAATAAAAAAAACAAAAAAATTTGAAAAACTAACACCATTATAACTCTGCTAAGGGTACCCCGAGTCACCACACCAAATTTGGTTTAAATCGGTCCATAATCTTGTGTTATGTACTGGTAAATTTGTTTGGAGCGACTTTAAACCCAATTCACAAATTCCAACCCATGCCTTTGAACTACTTAGCTATTGATAAGGTTATATTATTTTCTGATGTCTCTTATGCCAATTGATGTGCAAATAATCTGATAAAGAAAGCAATAAACATCACATGGTATTAACATTAGACTTGGACATCTGTGCTGCAGAGTGATATCTTCAGATGGGCTGAAGTCATTATAATTGTTATTGGTTTAATAGAGAGGTCAGTGTTCAACATAAACAATTCTTGTGATTTGTTGACAGCTCTGCCATATAATTGATATTAATGGGTCAGCAGTCAGGTGGCTTATCTGTATATTATATTGTTGGTAGAATTTGATACATTATTATTGTAAACTTAAATTGGACTCTCTTAACCCAAGTATTCCATGTCCAGGCCACCTATCACATTTAACCCAAGGCTGTGGTGGTTTAGCTGTACCAGTGCATTCTCTTATATAAATGTGAGTGACCCATAAATTCCAATAAGTTTTTTGTTATGGACATTTGTCTATAATAGTACATAACAGTATACTCTATAATTCAACACCAAAACTCTCATTTATGATTCCGATCATAGTAATTTCCTATCGCCAAGGGATGGGTTAACATATGCCGATCGTGATCGGCCTCTCTTTTTTGGGATAACTGAATACCATCATCACATCCTACAGGCTATACATTCCTCTTCCAATCATCACCAATTTTTATATATTTACACTCACACATACATTTGTATTGTGGAATATAAATGCAGGACATTGGTTGGTTGAAATTATGTCAAATGACGTCGCGTGCTGACCCCAACTTGCACTATTTTTGTGTAGACGCAACTTGCACCGAGCCACGATAATAATGTTGGAAATGGGCGCTTAAAACTCTTTTAGTCTGCCAGTTGACTTGATTAAGTGTAAATATAAGTAATGGATGTTGATTTTGTTTCATAGAGTATGGATGCAAGTTGGTCGATGCAAGTTGGTCGACCAACTTGCATCCATACTCTATGGAACGCAAGCAAATCAACATCTCTTTTTTAAATAGATCTCAGGTATGACCTCTAGATGAGAACCACAGATTTTTCCCCATATTTGATAAAAAACATGGCCTCCAGTGACCATCTTAGATTTCACATTTGGATCAATCGCCCACATTAAATTTTATTTATTCAAACATGAATTTTGTATTTTCTTCATAGCCAGTCAACAGTGTCAATTGACATATATTGGAAGGGAATTGGGAATTGCTTTGCTTGGAAAGCCTTCTAAACAGGTAAATTATTCTTCAGAGAAAAGCTACTTATTCAAGACATATTGTGAACTTGTTGGTGAAAAATTCAAAAACTTAGTCTGATCAAATTTATTATGTTTTGTCCTACTAATTTGATAAAATCACAGGAGCTTGGAATTTGGTCAAAACCCCTCTTTTATTGGCGGAACCACCACCTGGGACCAAAGGTCTCGTTTGGTCCCGGGTGGTGGTTTCGCCAATAAAAGAGGGGTTTTGACCAAATTCCAAGCTCCTGTGGTTCAGTCAACTTCAGTATGATGTTGAGGAAAATTTTGTTAGTCTGAAATAGGCCTGTAATGATTCTGATCATGATTTAATTGTATTGGGGTACACTTTAAAACAATGCCTGTATCATATCGTGCCCATGCCTATCACGATATAGGAACATGATAGGCATGCATAAAAGAGCAACCCTCTTTAATGTTGTCAAGTTTTACATGTACATATATGTGTATTTGACTCAGCTACGGTAGCTAACAATTAAACTGCGTTTCGGTTTAAAATGAGCTATACCTCTTGGTGATTTAGATTGTCAAATTTGATAAAAGATATCCAAATAAAAACAAACTGAGGAGTTACTTTTAGTTATCTGAGTGTTTTTCAATTCAACTGCATCTCTTGATATTTGGTACATGGTTTTTATTTCTGAAGACAAAGGCCAAGTTTGAATTTGGTCATGGTCCAATGAAATTTGAAAAAGTTATCCATACTAAAAAGCCACATTTCGAGGGACACATAGTCGGCGACCTTTTATTATGATTACTATGATTAGTTTTATAAGACATTGTGGACAATTTTAACACTAAATTCTTAGTTAAATTGGGAAACACTTTTTCCAGGCCACTACTCAACATATATGTACAATTTCCCAACCATCTCCCGAACAGTGTCCTTGTAGTCAAATTAAGTCAATGTCACTGTATAGATGATATTGCAGAATAATATACCGGTATGTAAAGAAGAGTGAAAGGTAGTCAGTTTGGACACTAGTAAAGAGGTTTTAATTTTGATTGACAGCATGAAAGTTAGTAACATAATGAACGTATTTTACCTAGGCAATATTATTGCCTAAATATTGCCTAGGCAAACTGATGTTGTCTCTGCTTAAGACCTAGGCTAATTCCCAGGGCTGTAAGTTCAGACTCAGTTCAGACTTACTAAAGTTATCATCCAGAAACAAAAAAAGACAAACAAACAGACAGACATAATAATAACACACATTTTCAATGTTTTTTCTTCAAAACGAGCTTATAACGAAATGATGTATTGCATCATGAATTTAAACGAGAGGCCGATCACGATCGGCAGATGTTAACCCATCCCTTGGCGATAAAAATTTAATATGATCGGATAAATGAGAGTTTTGGTGTTGAATTATAGAGTATACTGTTATGTACTATTATAGACAAATGTACATAACACAAATTATTGGAATTTATGGGTCACTGGCATTTATATAAGAGAATGCACTGGTACAGGATCTGTAATGCTAAACCGCCATAGCCAGCAAGCCCATGGGTTAAATGTGTAGGTGTGACCTGGACATGGAATACTTGGGTTAAGAGAGTCCAATTTAAGTTTACAATAATAATGTCTCCTAGTATACAAATAAGCAACCTCACCACTGACCCATTAATATCAATTATATAGCAGAGCTGTCAAAATATCACAGGAATTGTTTATGTTGAACACTGACCTCTGTATTAAACCAATAACAATTATAATGATATCAGACCATCTGAAGATATAACTCTGCAGCACAGATGTCCAAGTCTACTGTTAATATCATGTGATGTTTATTGTTGAATCTTTATTTTAAATTAGATACCATAGCCTTCTTTATCAGATTATTTGCACATTGGCATAAGAGACATCAGAAAATAATATAGCCTTATCAATAGCTAAGTAGTCCAAAGGCAATTGGTGAATTGGATTTAATGTTGCTCCAAACAGATTTACCAGTACATAGCACAAGATTTTGGACCGATTTAATCAAATTTGGTGTGGTGATTCGGGGTACCCTTGCCAGAGTTATAATGGTGTTAGTTTTTCAAATTTGTTTAACTTAAAAATTTGTTTTTAATTATTTAAAAAAATTAAAGGGACACATTGGAAATCTTTTTATCAACTTTTATCATAATCATCAATATCTAAATGAAAACAAATGACAATGTCAATGACATTTTTTTTATTATTACCCGGTATTATAAAAGTTAAAAATATATTTTTTTTCTTTTTTTTTCTTTTTTTTTCAATTTTTTTTTCGAAAAAGGGTCATAACTCCTTTAAAATTAATCGGATCAAACCCATATTCGATCTCGATCTGTATTTTTGGCTGTGAAACCTACATACCAAATTTGATTCCAATCAGATAAAAAATGTTTGAGTTATGGCAGAATGCGTGAATTCTAAGTTGAAAAAGGGCCATAACTCTGTAACAAAATCTCGGATCAAATTCGAACTCGATCTGTATTTTGGGCTGAGAAACCGATATACAAAATTTGGTTTCGATCGGATAGAAAATGTTTGAGTTATCGCATTACTCGTAAAGTGTCTACGGACAGACATACAGACGGACGAACGACGAGTGGTCAATCCGGGCAACGACACTATGTTTACCATACTATGGTATGGGTAAACATAAAAATTGATCATCCTAATACATCGTTATATGTTTCTATTCTCTTTTAGACTATTGTCTTGGGACAATTGTTGGTGGATGCCAACCATCCAGAGAGATTTGCGGATCTTTTGGTGCATATAACAACCCTGTCCAAGGCACAAGCTGCTGCGAGTAGCAAACCTGATCCAGCAGGATACTTATTCAACCAACACATTGACATTCTGTTCAGCCAGGAAGAGCTGAGCATTAGCTCAGGTCTTGGGCTAAGAAAAGAAAAACAATGAAAAAACCAAGTCTTGACAATAACAGATGGACTGCGGCAGAAGGTACATCTACATACAGTTTACACACCATCATTAATTAGCTATAGGTTATCGGCTGCAATAAGTAGAACGCTACCTGCATCATAAGTAACAAAAGCCAATAAGTGAAAAAGTCGGCCAATAAGTAGAAAGGTGGCCAATAAGTCAATGGTAACGTACATTAAATGACATCATATGTATTTAGCTCAATCGGCAAAGAATATTGGGTCAACAGAAGATAGATTACACACATTTGAAGCATGTGTATTCTGAGTTATCGACAGTATTTTATTGAACCACGTGGTCTTTCTGTATATAATATAATAAAAAGAAAACCTTTGTGTTATGAGTGAATACCGGAATTACCTCATACATGGTCACTGTGAGATACTGGAATCATCACTTGTGATGATTCCAGTATCTCACTGTGACCACTCATTAGATACTTCCGGTATTCACTCAAAACACACAGGTATCCTCTATGTATAATAAATTTAAAAAGCCATGATCAAATATGAGAAAAGATGAGAATGGATTTTTTTTCACTGCAATTTTTTTCCTCGACCAAAACCAGACCCACCCCATGGTTTCAACTGTTAAAGGGAGAAATTATGGGCAATTTTTTTTATTATAGAGCCCCCTCACTTGTATGAGGCTATAGCATGCACTACTATATGAATCTGATTGTTTCAATTCATTTTGAAGCTGTAATTTGTCTTAGAAATGATTTTGAAAACAAATTGCATGATATCAGAAAAAATCTGCATTCGGGGCTTGGGATGTATTTTCTCACCACAGACACACACACAGCGCAATAAGGAATTTGCTTCACGCGTAGTGATGTGAACATTTACATCATGATGTCAACCTGTTTCTAAGCCATCAGTCACTTGATATTCCCATTCATATTTGTCCAAGATCATATAACACTAGCAAGCTACATTTGAATGAAATGCAAGCAATTTTCCTCATAACTAATTGAAATTATGACAACTTCAATTTTAAATGAATGTTACATAAGAACTATTTTCCTAACTACGATGTAGTTTTACTATGGTATACATATTTTAACACACAAAATTTTCCGTTTAAAGAGCAGATGATGTCCAGACATATTAAGTATCACCTGGGTAGATTTACTATTTTAGTGTTTCTAATATATTTTCTCCATAAAACGTATTTATGCAGATTGTTGTAATTAATAAGCAATCAATGTCGTTATCGATGCATAAAACAGTCACATATGTTAAAGGTACTCAATCTGAATTAACCCTCGCAGATTACTATTTCCTTGACTTCGGACTGCTGCGGAGGTAAAAAATATTTGATCCGGGTCGAGGAACCCACCCATCAAAGCTCAGCGTGATCAGATATAAATTTTTATAAGTCTATTATTTTAATTTTAGGTGGCCCAGTCAACAGCAGACGAGAATACTTTCTCTGACCAAATTGCTGAAAAAGATGGATAACTCTAAAATTAAGTGTTTTTTTTGGTCAGATATTTGACAAACTGGCAATATTCATTGAACAAAAACTTGATAAAATACAGGTTTTTGTCGATTTTATGCTATAGTTGACTATGGTTAGTATTGATATATTTTAACAATTAATCGATTCTGACAACTGAAAAGGCATTTATAAAAATCTTGGGTTGATTGCATGTTATTGTCATACTAGTACTCTGTGTTATGTAAACAAACAACATGTTATGTAAACAAACAGTACGTAAAAAATATGTGATAAGCACAAAAAAAATTAACATTGTGGAGACCCACTTAGAATTGTCACCAAGTTGTTTAGAACATACATGTAACGGTATAGCATATGCTAATCATTGCCTTTAAAAATTTTGGTGTTGAATGGGTCACTGTGAATCAATCTGCTAAAAAAATGTTGAATGTTTTGCATATTGCTCACTATTTACGTGCTGTATATAAATAAACGCTTGACTCACACATGCAGTGTTTTGTGTATAATATCACACTCATAATTATACCCCCTTTTTTTTTTAAATAGGGGGGTATACTGTTTTGCACCTGTCCGTCCGTGCGTGCGTGCATCCATCCGATGTCTGTTCATGTCATAACTTGAACAGTAGTGCTCGGATCTCAATGAAATTTTGTATGGCTGTTCATTATTATGAGGGCATTCAATAGAGGGTTACATCGTTTTGTTCGGATTTTCCATTCTAGAGTTATTCATCTTTGTTTATCTTGAAATGTTGGATTTTTGGTCTGTCTGGTGTCTGTTCATGTCGTAACTTCAACAGTTGTGCTGGGATCTCAATGAAATTTGGTCTGGATGTTCACTACTATGAGGACATTAAAAAGAGGGTTCCATTGTTTTGTACGGATTTTCCATTCTAGAGTTATACATCTTCGTTTAGTTACATGAAACTCCATCGCAGGTCTTATATAGAAGCCGATGTTAGTTTCGCATCCCATTTGTTGATTTATGTATGTTTTGTCGAGGTTTTGGATCATGTAATAAATAGAATCTACAACTCGTCCCAGTTTATAACAGAGTTAACAAAACTCGTCCAGTAAATTAGGTCTGGGACGAGTCTTTCCTAATTTATTGGACTCATTTTGTGAATTCCGCTATAAACTGGGAACTCATTGTAGATCCTCTATATATATGCTTCACACCCATGAAAATTGTTTGTTCTATTCCAGGTTACTGCACCAGCTGTAACACCAGAAGAATGAGTTCTAGCTGCTATACATGTATATCTATTAATTCAAACATAATTAAATTCTACACATCATGGAAATAGCATCTTCATAAATCTATTATCCCTTTTCTTTGTCATTTCAGACAAATGACTTCAATAATTCCTAGAGTTCCCATTTCAAGATTTTCAAATATAGCTCATACATATACCTCTCTTTTCGTATCCTTGGAAGACTTTTTTGGGTCATCAAAGGCTCTTTTTGTCGATTTATTTCAGACTCTGAAGACTCATTTTGAAGACTTATTTTGAAGACTATTTTAGACTTCGAACACTTTTTTAAAGTTTTTAAAGTCTTTGAAGACTAATTTTGATCACTCATTTAGTCTTCTAAGATTAAAATAAGTCTTCAAAACAAGTCTTCGAAGACTTAATTAGGTTTTGAAAGGCAAAAATTAAAACAAACATAAAATGGATTCTGGAAGTTGTGATTGTGACCCTAATAACGCGCCTGCACTTCTATAATAATTGTAACGAAAGGTGTCGCTGCGATCGGGCGGCGGGATATGCCAATCTGCGGGATGGGATGGAATATGGAATAGAACGACAATCTGCGGAACAGAATTTCAAATTGCGTGAAACGGTCGATATCTCGAGGAATACAGCACGTTGAGGGCTCCTTTTGGTGTCTAACGAAAGGCCGATATTCGACCAAGTCACACATATTAACACCGCCACTGACTGGACAGCAGAAGTTGCATTATTCAATCGACAACTGAGAACCTCCCCCGCGTATGACTGGCAGATAATAAGTAAGAATTAAAAGATTAAGTTAGAGTTAAAATGTTAAGTTAGACTTGAAATATAAGGATTAAAATGTTAAGTTAGAATTAAAATGTTAAGTTAGAATTAAAATGTTAAGTTAGAATTAAAATATAAGAATTAAAATGTTAAGTTAGAATTAAAATATAAGAACTAAAATGTTATTAAAGTTAGAATTAAAATCTGTAGTTAGGATTGTGACCCTAATAACCCTCCATAGTGATTATGAGGCTAATGCTCCAATTTATCAACCCATATCGGTATATTTTATCAGCTATTTTACATAAGAATAAGACAGGTACTCAGTGTTTCTTCTTCAGAATGTGTTTCACACTATATGACACCGAAAACGAAGGAATTACGTTTACCTGACTTAATTTTCAGTGATTACATGTTGATATTTACACGTTAACTCGCTATTTCCGAGTTAATTGTGATATAAAGTTCATGTTTCGGTAAAACGGCACTTATGCAGCCTCTGTACATGTATCTGTCAGGAATGTTAATGTATTTAAGATATATATGATTATAGGTGATTTTGTCCCGAATATAATTATTTTTAATCATAAGTAACTGTAACAAATCATTCCTGAACCATCGCAATACCGGTGATAGAACACATCCTGATGTATAAGATTGTGGAGAGTGGGAGTCGTTAGAAAGAAGGGAGTCTTTATGGCCACTCTTACAACACCCATCATTTGACCTAAATTGGTCAAGGGACTGGGAAATCACATGGTTGCCCTATTTTGACCCAGTGGCCATTTTGGATTGGGTGGAGAGTTGAAGGGGATCCTGACAATCAACTCATTGTGGTCAGAATTTTATCAATTTGAGCGGGATTCAGAATTATTTAGAATAGAAATGAAATTCACATTTTACATCTAGCTGCTGTCACAATGAGTTCAAAGGAAAAAAGGAGGAAAAATTGATTCCTGATGAAAATGATAACTTGACCTTTATACAAATCTTTTGGGAGTGATAGTGTCAACCTCGATTTGCACTAAAGTGCAAATGAATTGCACTTCAGTGCAAATATTGGATTTGTGCTAAAGCTCAAATGATTTGCACTTAAGTGCAAAGAATTGCGCTTAAGCACGATTAGGGAATAAATGTGAAAACAACCTCCCATAGGTCATTGGGTTTTGTCTTGAGAACTCAGCTGCATGTACATATGTAAAACTTTGTGAAACAAAGGAGTTATTGCCTATGGTTCATGTGTTTGCAAACCACCATTGATTGTCATGATGGAATTGTAAATTGTATAAAAATGGTTCAATTGGAACGTTGAACCTGCTGCTACAGTATAAATTCATGGCACAATTTATAGTTCAACTTTTCTTCTAATGTGAAGGGGTAGTTATGCTTGAGACCCCAACGTCCAATGGTCTGATTTATAATGTATTGTGTGGATGCTAGTAGTATACATGTTGTCAGTAGTACTGTGCATATAAGTGGGTTGTGTGCATAATGAAAGTGTCAATGACACTGTAGCTCAACTTAGGTAGGGGAATAATTTAATGGTTGACAGTAAATGGAGGAATAGGAAAGGTGCTAATTGAAATGTCTAACCTGTGCCAAAGGATATAGTCATGCAAAGAGTAAAATACAAGATGGCTGCTGGCGGCCATGTTGTTTTGGCCAATTGACCCCAAAATGATTCGTTCCAATCTACATGCCATTGTTAACATCCATGATAAATTTTATGATGATCAGACTAAAGGTACGAACTGTAGCCCGTTCGAAAGGATTTAGTCATACAAAGAGTAAAATCCAAGATGGCTGCTGGCGGCCATGTTTTTTGGCCGAATGACCCCAAAATGACTCGTTCCCATCTACATGTCATTGTTAACATTAATGACAAATTTTATGATGATCAGACTAAAGGTACGACCTGAAGCCCGTGCTGAAGGATTTAGTCATACAAAGAGTAAAATCCAAGATGGCTGCTGGCGGCCATGTTTTTCGGCTGAATAACTCCAAAATGACTCGTTCCCATCTACATGTCATTGTTAACATTAATGACAAATTTTATGATGATCAGACTAAAGGTACGACCTGAAGCCCGTGCTGAAGGATTTAGTCATACAAAGAGTAAAATCCAAGATGGCTGTTGGCGGCCATGTTTTTCGGCCGAATGACACCAAAATGACTCGTTCCCATCTATATGTCATTGTTAACATTCATGACAAATTTCATGACAATAAGACGAACAGTACGGCCTGTAGCCCGTGCTAATGGATTGAATTTTGAAATCCAAGATGGCCGATGGCAGCCATGTTTTTTTTCTGAATGACCCCAAAATGACTCGTTCCCATCTACATGTCAATGTCAACATCCATGAGAAATTTCATAATAATCGGACCAAAGGTACGAACTGTAGCCTGTGCTAAAGGAAAATGTTGACGCATCACACATGCACACACGGACGACGGATACCAAGCCATGGCATTAGCTCAAACTTTACAAAGTAAAGTTGAGCTAAAAATGACCCATAATTCTGCTGTGGTTTAGGAGTCGATTATTAAGGGCATTACTGTAACATGTCTATTTTTCATGAATAAAACAAGATTACTGATTCTTAGATAAGTAGTATAAAGTACTAGTAGATGTACATGTATGTATCCACATGCCAACTGCAAATGTAGCACGAGATACCTGAAAAATAATTTGTGATTGCCATGCAGTCAATGCTAACAACGATCTTGCATCACAAATTGCACGACCTTTCAAACTCTTGTGACATCATGTTTGTATATATCTGGGGTGTCAAATATTCAAGGTAGACAAAATTAACAGATTTCAAAAATCAAAATCTGATAGAGTTTTGAGGGTGGGTTTCTGGACTGAAATAAAATATATTTACCCCAAAGTCGAAGAAAAAGTAATTTAGGGGCATCAAATCAGATTATCCATTTTTAAAAGTAAACAAAAGTCATGCAGATAGGTGGACAGACATAAAATATTTACTACAGTTCTCTATGCCAAATTTGAGGTACAGTAATGCCCTAATTAATCACCTCCGTTAACCACAGCAGAATTATGGGTAACTTTTCAGGATTTAGTCGGAAATATGGCTTGTTGCCATTCATCGGAAAGCTCTCCCCGAGAGCTTTCTGATGAATGGCAACAAGCCATATTTCCGACTAAATCCTGAAAAATTACCCATAATTCTGCTGTGGTTAAAGGAGTCGATTAATTAGGGAATTACTGTAGCAACATCAAGTCATTTACACTTGACTAAGAAATCTTAATGATAAATGATTATGAATAGAACCTGGTGTGAAATTATTTACTGCGGAGGCTACGAGCAAATTTTACCTCTGCACAATACAAACCATTAATAACACCATACATGTACATGGCATCACTAGCTCGAAGGCGAGTATGACTCACCACGCAGTAGCATTTCCACCAGACTCTGATCATAATTCAATTTATGACCCAATGTATATTTGTGTTGAATACAGTAATGCCCTAAGTAATCGACCTCTTATGGGTAACTTTTCAGGATTTAGTCGGAAATACAGCGATAGCTTTCTGCTGAATGGCAACAAGCAATATTTCCGACTAAATCCTGAAAAGTTACCCATAAGGGGTCGATTACATAATGAAAGTGTCAATGATAACGAAGCTCAGTCTGGAGAGTAGGGGTGCAACGATTATTTGTATAATCGAATGACCCCAAAATGACTTGTTCCCATCTAAATGTCAACGTCAACAGCCATGACAAATCTTATAATTATCTGATCAAAGGTACGACCTGTAGCCTGTGCCAAAGGACTTAGTCATGCAAAGAGTAAAATCCAAGATGGCTGCTGGCGGTCATGTTTTTTGGCCGAACAACCCCAAAATGACTCGTTCCCATCTACATGTCAATATTAACATCCATGACAAATTTCATAAAGAACAGACCAAAGGTACGACCTGTAGCTAGCCCGCGCCAAAGGAAATTGCTGACGGACATACAGACAGATTCACACACGGACGAAGGACGCCAACCCATGGCTATCAATAGCTCAAACTTACAAAGTAAGTTGAGCTAAAAACTAGTGTTAATTATATTTGTATGAACATGCGATTTTTAATTAACATATTTTGGGTAAGTAGTATCACAACGAAAGAAATTCCAAATTCCTCACTGGAAATTTAATCTACTTCCGGTGTTTTCCTTATATATAAGTGTGCTTCATATTATAGAATGGTGATAACATTTTCATGAAAAAGGTATATACAACATACCAAACCTGTGGTGCTATTAACTAAGGAATATATTCCCTGAGTTAGCTTTTTGACTTTATAAGGTTCTCTGCCAAACTTAATAAAAGGTCAACAGACCACAGTGTCCCCCGAAAATGTGGCAAGTCGATCCCGCTTTGTTAAAGAAATAAAAATAATGTTGAAATTTTTCTAAGTCGAAAAGGGTTAATAACTCCATAAAAAAAAAAAAATTCCCTCATCTATATACATGTTGCATATCTCCGATGTGTGGGTAACACTATTCTGAAGTTTCAAATATATACGATTAAAACCTGTAGGAGGAGTCGATTACACCATGAAGGTACCCTCATACAGAAAATTATAAAAAATGTTGAAATTTTCTAAGTCGAAAAGGGTTAATATCTTTGTCAAAAATAATTTTTCCGTCATCTATAGACATGTTGCACATCTTCAATATATGGGCAACAATATTCTGAAGTTTCAAATTTCTAGGATAAAAACTGTAGGAGGAGTTTATTACACCATGAAAATACTCAAAAGTGTGACGGACGAACGGACGGAGCCCATTTCTATAGTCCCCCGAAAATTTATTTTTCGAGGGACAAAAAAGTTCTGTTTTGTACGGATGGAATATGATATCTATGGGCGTAAGTCAGAGAAGAGATTCATGGCATGATATAGAGACCTCTACTTCCTTTATATTACTGTGGTCAATTTTGACGGAAACAAGACGATTGGTACCGTGGACGATTGGTACCTGGACGTTTCGTACCCACGGGACGATTGGTACCAGTCTGGTTTGGACTGTTGGTACCAAGTCAGGAAAGACGATTGGTACCAGATATTTTATTACGTGTTTTACGAATATATATGTATATATGTTGGTGTTATATCAGTAGTTGGACTTACTGTAGACAAATGGACCTTATAAGGTAATTTTGCAGCAGATTTAAGTAAACGAGAGGACGATCACGATCGGCAGATGTTTAACCCATACCCGGTCGATAGCGATTAGCTATAACTAATACTTTATCAAAGATATGAACACAGGTATCCATATATCAGCACCATTTTGAATTCATTAGCTCAAATAATTTGTCTTAAGAAGGGGATAAAGTATTTGTAGCACTCAATCAAATGGTTTCAAGACAACAATATTTTACAAGTAGCTTGCAGACTAAAACACATAACCTTCACTGTTAATCTTTTAAGCACTCTGTGGCCCCCAAAATTCAGTCAACCATGACAATACGAACAGATGGAAAAATAAGGTTCCTGACAATATTAACAACATCTGCCATATTGATTTTCAAAATAATGCATCACCTATAATCTGTAAGCATATTCAATTGGTGTCTTACTGAGTGTTCATTAACTAATGAACCTGATTCAACAAGAGGGTTCATTTAATATGTTTCTGCATAATTCAAACAATAGTGTAGATTTATCTGCTGTAACCTATTGCATATATAAAATAATATTGGCTATTAGCCATTATTTTAATGTAATATCGAAAGAATGTGTCTGAAGGGTTAATATATTTTTCAAAAATCAATTAATCAATCAATACCACAATCCATAGAAGTGAATAGTGTGAAGATAACCCAATATAAGACATATGAGGAAGAGCCCATGTGCCTTATAGCATGAATCTGTTGAAAACTTGGAAAGGGTTAATTATTTTCTAAGCATATCGATGGAATATAGAAGACAATTATGAAGGTTATGGATCCATTATCAGGCAGCCTGTAATGAAATTTCAAAATAGGATAAACAAGAGTCTCATGTCATTTATCAAATTTGACAATTAGCCAGCCATCAGTACTCTTTATCTTGGTATCCATCTAACCACTTGGCCATAGCTCTGTGGCAGATGTCATTACTCATTTCATTTCATTTGCTGTTTGTCTGCATGGGCATGCAAGCCGGAATGTTATCATTATATTTCTAATATAGTTGTCCACCACCACTCCACCATATAGCTTTAACCAGTGTATTACATGTAACTAAATTATCAGTTACTTGAATTAAAAAGGGCCATAACTCTGTTAAAATATATCGGATCAAACCCAAATTTGAACTTGATCTGTATTTTGGGGTGAGGACCACATGTACATGTAGATTAGATGAAAAATGTTTTGAGTCATAGCAGCTTGCGTGAGTTCTAAGTAAACATAAGAGTGAAAATGGTTAATTAAATAATATCAAAAACCATACAGATGAAGTCCATGCTAAGAAAAACCTAGGTAAGAAATATGAGGCAGATCAGAAGAAATATGTTCAACTTATTACATTGGATAGCATGTGTGTGAAGGGTTAATTATTTTCAAAACTGATCAACTAATCGATACCAAAAACTATACAGGTGAGGGGTGTGTCATCATAAACCTACATCATAATCAAATATGAAAACAATCGGACAAAAAATACTTTGGTTACAGCATCGGATAGCTCATGCCTATGTGCGGATGCAAAGTGTTAATAATTTCTAAACCGATCAACCGGTCGATACCAAAAACTATACAGGTGAGGAGTGTGTCATCATAAACATGCACATAAAATTTGAACATGATCCGATAAAAAATATTTGAGTAAATGAATCGGATAGCAAGTGTCTACGGACAGACGGACGGACGAATGAACGACGGATGGTTGATCCGGACGTTGGCATTATGTGTACCATACATGGTATGGGTACACATAAAAATAGCCTTAGAAATAATTATGATTATAATATAAATTGGCCTCACACACATCTACATAAAATGAAAGTGCCAATGACACTGTAGCTCAACTTGGAAAGGGAATAATTTAATGTGTTACTGTCGAGTGTCGATGGAGTGATTAGGAATGTGGAAAGTTGAATGTCTAATACTAGTTTATCAACATGAAGAGATATATATATACATGTATATAAAAGTAAAATCTAAGATGGTTGCTGGCGGCTATGTTTTCCAACAATTCAAAAACATTTGATAGCTTTAGTCATGCAAAGAGTAGAATCCAAGATGGCCGCTGGCAGCCATGTTTTAATGCCGAATAACCCCAAAATGACTCATTCCGATCTACATGTCAATGTCAAAAGTCAAGACAATTTTCATAATGATCCGAACAAAGGTGCGACCTGTAGCCCGTGCCAAAGGATTTAGTCATGCAAAGAGTAAAATCCAAGATAGCTGCTGTGGCCATGTTTTTGGCCGAATGACCCCAAAATTACTTGTTCCCATCTACAGACTACATGTCAATATTAACATCCATGACAAATTTCATGATGATCAGATGAACAGTACGACATGTAGCCCTTGCTAATGGATTGAATTTTGAAATCCAAGATGGCCACTGGTGGCCATGTTTTTTGTCCGAATGAGCCCAAAATGACTCGTTCCCATCTATATTCTAATTTCAACAGCCATGACAAATTATATGATGATCAGACTAAAGGTACGACCTGTAGCCCGTGTTAAAGGATTTAGTCATACAAAGAGTAAAATCCAAGATGGCTGCTGGCGGCCATGTTTTTTGACCCAATGGCCCCAAAATGACTCGTTCCCATTTAGATGTCATTGTTAACATCCATGACAAATTTCATAATGATCCGACCAAAGGTACGACCTGTAGCCCGTGCCAAACGATTTAGTCATGCAAAGAACAAAATCCAAGATGGCTGCTGGCGGCCATGTTATTTTGCCGAATAACCCCAAAATGACTCGTTCCCATCTACATGTTATTGTTAACATCCATGACAAATTTCATGATGATCCGACCAAAGGTACGACCCGTAGCCCGTGCCAAAGGATTTAGTCATGCAAAGAGTAAAATCCAAGATGGCTGCTGGCGGCCATGTATTTTTCCCGAATGACCCCAAAATGACTCGTTCCCATCTACATGTCAATGTCAACAGCTATGACAAATTTTATAATGATCCGACCAAAGGTATGACCTGTTACCTGTAGCCCGTGCTAAAGGAAATTGTTGACGCATCTGACACACATGGACGACAAAGCCATGGCAATAGCTCAAACTTTACAAAGTAAAGTTGAGCTAATAACCCAACACAATTTTATGTGGTACCAATCATTCACACTGAAATGATACCAATCGTCCACAGGGTACGAAACGTCCAGGTACCAATCGACCCGTGGGTACGACACGTCCAGGTACCGGTACATGTACTAAAGTCAAAGGTACCAATCGTCCAGAAGCCATTTTGACGACTGAATATATAGCTTCATTCAGATTGGTTACATGTAGCTGATTTCAGCCATTGCAGCTGAATTTTCACATTTCCCTGACCTGCTCAAATTGTGCGGAACGTCGAAATACCAAGCAGAAACAAGCTGAATAAAACTAACGCGGAAAATGACACTTAAAGCATGTTTTGTGGTGTATAATTTAAAGAAATAAACCATAATAATGCACCATGACGTGATTTTATTTGAGTTTTGATGACATAGCGAGCGTAAAAGTAGAAAACCGTGCGGCGATCGCGAAAAATTCAGCTTGGTATTTCGTCATTTATAGGTACTACTTGGTTTATCAGCGATCTAGGTGATAATTAAATTGTTTGGTTCGAGAGAAGACTAATAATTTCTATCACAACTAGTAGTAGACCTATCGACTTGTTTAAAATCCCTCGTCCTTTATCTGGGCTTGGGACCAGCAAACTTAAAAATTATATATATAATTTATATATTGTTTATATATAGTGCTGTACCCGGTACCTTCTTGGCACTTATTTTGCACTGATATATGTTTATAGTGCTGTGCCTTCTTGACACTTATTTTGCACTTGAGATCAGTTTTTTCGGCGCATTTACCCACATTTAAGGAGGAGGTATGTGACTTTGCGCTTTATTTATTATTGCCTTATATGGTATAAATAAAGAGCGTTTCATATTAGGCCAAAGTGAAAAATAGGTGTGTTTCCACTCCCATCCATAAAAAAAACAGGGGCGGGGGGGGGTGGCTTTTCACTTTTTTTTTCACTTTTTTTTTTCGCGGGGAAATTCAAATATCATATTTGTGCTATCTTTCTAATAATTATGTCATTTATGAACTTATTGTGAAGGCTAACAAAGTATGTACTGAATTTCAGTGCCTTGTATTTAATCTACATGTGCAAATTGTACATATGTTCATTAATATTCAATAAAACAACTAGTTTCAATATTTACAACAGTGTAGAATAACTTTCCACATAATTGGGCGTCAAGGCCTTGGGGGTGATTCTTTTCATAGACTTGAAAAAAGGTGTTGCAGTGGGGAACCTTTGTCATTTTGTTTCTGCCTTGCGCCATGTGTATGCATTTAAAAAACTTAAGTACCAACACGTTTCTGGCACTTGTTTGGGACGACATGTTGACACTATTTCCCGGATGTTGGCAAAATTGTTGTAGATCTTCCGGTAAATATACACTCCGGCTTCCGTTCGGTAAATTACCGTAGGCCTATATCATCCGGTTGTTACAGTCCTTTCTTTTCAGACACCGTTGGAAGTTTTGGGACAGATGTATTCTTTGCGATTGCGTTCGCGTAAATATTGTGTAGCATTATTTTGCCGGTATATTTGGGCATGTCGTTAGTTGACGTACACTAATAATGCGGTCATAAACTCATCACCCTAATGCCGCCACGGAGCTTCATTTTACAGTGTGTCTGAAAACCACGTGCGCGTTTGTTTTTGTTTACAATCTGTTGCTATATCGGTCACAACACGGAATTTTATTGTCAGTGGGTCGATTTAATAACCAAATAAGGAGACAGTTTTAGTATGCTTGTTTATGTGAGAGGTCTATATATAACAATATAAATAGCAGGCCTCGCATTATCAAAATCAGTGCGAGGCTGCCAAGGAGGCCCCGCAAAAGAATTTACGAGGCTGCTTTTGTTCGTTGGGGGCCTACATTTGTTTATAGAATCCAAATTAACCTAAAATTGGCTATTCCAAAACTGCTAACCGACAGTGACATAAATATTTTACTAAATTAGTAAAATTACTACTATTTTGTTTAGGCGAGAGATTAATGTTGATGCATTTCCTCAACATAGTTTGCAGTATGCCTTCGTGACAAATGACCGACCTTTATCATCAACTGTTGTTTTAATTTCAAAGTTGTCTTTAAAAGTAAATTTGTCAAACGTAGAGACAAGAATTGTTTTGTCTTTCTTAACTCTTTCGTTGCCGAGCTAATTTTACACCTAAATTGCCGGAGAATTTATGAGAAAACTGATTTTATTGTGAAAAGTATGATACAATGAATAGTCTTCTTATGAAATAATGTTTCAAATATCAAGGACATGTATGTATGTGATTAGCCAAATAATTGCGGGTGAATATTTTGCCGAAGAATATTCACGACAATTAAGGGGCATAACTCCTTGTAACCCAAGGGAAATAACTCCAAATAATCCAATTGAAAAACTCCAAATAATCCAATTGAAAAATGGCCCACAACCTGCTATATTCAATATTGGTTTTCTGAGACAGTATTCCAACGATGATGATCTGATAAATCTTTCTACTGTCTTTCTCATTTTAAAAACTTGTAAGAGTAAATTAGGGTCTAGTTCTGTTATAGCTGGACCATATGTGACGAGCTACACAATGCAGCAGCCGATTTAGACTTTAGTTGCGACAGTTTACTACGAAAATAGCTAGGTTTTTTAATTGAGGAAAATGGCAATTTTGACTGTCAAAAAACAAAACAAAAATTGTGATATATAATTAAATCTCTAACTACAAGCTTATCATCATTGTGCTATAAATACAATAACAGAAATGACACATATGCATGTGGTCTAAACTGTCACTGAGGCACGCTGGGGCCTGTGGGAGTTTATAATCACGCCGTTTGTTTTAATGAATTACGTTTTTACCTTGAAAAATAGGTGATTCATTCAGCAAAAACGGCAATTTTGACTATTAAAAAAAATAATAAAACAATCTAAAGTACACATAATCTTTATTGTAATGTCAGGTTGTCATACTATCATGTTTAAATTAGTTAATGCATTGGTAAAATGCAGATCTTTCATATAAATAATTGTCTAAAAATATTTTTCTTAAATTGTCGGCCATTTTGGATTTCCGACTGCGGATCTTACATTATGTTTACAAACTTATTTCATTATTTTAATTTTCAAACGTCTTAAAAAGGATTAAAATTCAGATATATACTGCAGAATTTAATAAGAAACAATTAAAACACTAATTTTATGAAACTTGAAAAACTTTTTTATTATTGTCATTCAGTTGTGATCAAAATAATTACGGTTACAATTATGATTTAGATGCACGTTCCGGACCCCGGATTGAGTCCGCTTGACCGGAACCCGCCGTGTGGTCGCGTGGTTGTTGACGAGGCCGCCGAAGAGACCTCGTTGACTTTTTTACGGGGCCGGGCGGCCGCGGCCTAGTGATAATGAGAGGCCTGATAATAGTGTAGTATTAATTCACGTGGAAATAGTAAATACATCGTATTTAATTTTTCGGGATTTGGAAAATAAATAAAGTGAGTTTCGTCGGGGGGTTTTGATGTGGGGCGGGCGGGGGAGTGGAAACATGCCTATTTTTCGCTTTGGCCTTATCATTTAATTATTTTTTTTTATTTGATTTGGAAAACTGATTAAATTTACAAAGAGCGTTTCTTATTTGATTTGAAAACAAATGTCTGATATGGTGCGCGGAATAAAGGGCGTTTCTATCATCATTGAGTAAAATTGATTATTGAAATTGTTAAATTATTGAAATTGGAAAATTGGTTTAAATGGAGTAAAACAGATTGAAATTGACTCGAGTTAGATCGACAGTTTGAACTTCCTAGGCGATCAATTCACACCACAGGTATTGGAATTTGTGTCAAAAAATGGGTTTTTATGACAATTTACCCCTCTGAATAAGGAAAGAATGGGTAAATTGTCATAAAAACCCATTTTTTTACACAAATTCCAATACCTGTGTTCACACAAAAACTAGCAGTATATATTAGAATCATGTACGTTGCTTGAATATCACTGTCAAAACATCCCTGAAATCTTTTCGGTAAACCAGAGTACTGAATCCACGATCGCACATCGGTAATTAATCAGAAACAAAGGCTCTGCCGCGTAGTGCTGTAATTATGTTCACGAAAATTAATTATCACCCATCACTGATGAACCAAGCAGTACCTGTGAATGACGAAATACCAAGTTGAAGTTTTCGCAAGCGCCGCACTGTTTTCTACTTTTACGCTCGCTATGTCAATTGTCATCAAAAATCACGTCATGTTGCATTATTATGGTTTATTTCTTCATTACACACCACAAAACATGCTTTAAGTGTCATTATATTTCTTCAGCTTGGTATTTCGACGCACCCAAATTGTGAATCTAATTGAATTCTAATCAGCTAATTTTTCTTTCTAACTGCGTAACTCGAAATTTGGTGAACAGAATTAGAATTGCAACGACTCACAAAACCTCCATCAGTCGAAATGATACAACGGTTTATGCCAGTATGTTGCTCGCATATTCCTGCAATAGCTATCGCAGAAATAATTGTGTAATAATAACTATTTAGGGTGTAAATAACGCGAAATTCGCAAGCACAAATTTCATCCTCGGCCATTGTTGAGCCAGTGGTGCATTCGATTGGAACCCCATTCGCCGATTCGGCAAACGCAACAGTCTGTTCTCTAGAAAATATAGCGGCCCTGCACTACTTTTAACCAAAACATTACAACGCCCGTTCGTAAAAACCAACGGACGTGTGTCCAAATGGAGCATCACCACTGATAAATTTATAATAAATATACTTGTACTTCCTACAACAACCATAGAAAAATATTTCCCACAACAACCATAGTTCTTTCATGAAGCTTGTTTTGATGACAACGAGTCAAATTTAAAGGCCCACTTAATTTTCGAACCCCCAAATTACATTATATAAAATATATGCCATATTATATACCATTTGAAAGGGGAAGCTCCAAAACATTGTATTATCAACTTATCCGGTATATTAATCTGTGTATATGTTGTTTTTGTTGAGTTGCCAACGCATTTTGGCATCAAGATTGAAGTGAAAATCAGTGTTATTTCCAATGCAGGGGGAATAACTCTATATATTAAAGATAGAGTTCTTCCCCTTACATTGAAAAAGTTTGAATTCTGTTGCATTCTGGGTACCAAAGGAGGGAAGTCTTCTATTTCTCTGTGGGCATCTGAGACACAGATGTTTCAAATAGTGATGAATTATAGTATTTTAATCATATTTTATGGCATATGATTGTTATTAACACCGTATAGCAAGTCACTATAAAAAAATATCGGCGACTCGAAAATTAAATGGACCTTTAACCCTTTCAGTGCCAGGTCCGATTTTTGTATCAACCCATATACCCTGTGACAATGCATTCTCTTATATATGCGAATCGACCATAGGTCGCATCGCATATATAAGAGAATACATTGGCCTAATAATTTTTCATCATTTGTTATTATTTTTTACAATTTTTTACAATTTTAATAATTTTTTCTTATATTCTTTAACGTAATTATTTTGTAGGTTTAGCGCCAGGGAATCTTACGTGTTTTATGGGCATCAACATTATTACTATGAATACTTGGTGATAGTTTTGAGTTATAACATGCCCCTAAGGTTTATCCATTTTGTTTTTTAAATTCGCTATAGCATGCTTAAGCATACCCAAAAAAAAGTCAACCCAACAAAATCTAAAAAAAATTAATGAGATCGGCCCATGGCACTGAAAGGGTTAACTACAGAACCACATATAAATAGTGGGTCTGATTACTTATAAATAGTGGGTCTGATTACATATAAATAGTGGGTCTGATTACATATAATAGTGGGTCTGATTACATATAAATAGTGGGTCTGATTACATATAATAGTGGGTCTTATTACTTGTCGTAGACTTTCTATTTTTTCGAACCGATGGATTCCTCGCCAGTAGCGCAATAAAAACTCACTATTTGTAGACTCAAGATAAAAGTGACTAATGGAAGTGATTAACGTATCGTGATGTCATTTAATTTGGGGAAGCCTGCACGATATGGGACACTGGATTATATAAGAAACTGCATTGGAACAGGGTTTTCAGATTTGCTCACTATAAATAATTACAAGATGATCATCACCAACATCCATAAATCTATAAATGTAAATGATCATCACCAACATCTATAAAAATATAAATGTAAATTATCATCACCAACATCTATAAAAATATAAATGTAAATTATCATCACCAACATCTATAAAAATATAAATTTAAATTATTATCATGGGATAATGGGATATCTCTCCCTAAATACGTTTTATATTCCGGGGTATAACATAATAAATATGTGTCAAATACAACCAATCCAGAAATATTTCTGTCAATAAATATGGATTCTATATCGATATTTTCTATTATAATGTGATAATCAAGTGAGACATATTTTCGTTACTATTGTTAGAATTTTTAGATGAGTTATGCCTCATCATATCCGGACAGGGGTCTTTGATTCATATTTATTATTTAATACACAGGAAACTATATAAAACTTATAATATGAAGATATAGACCATCTTTAACACTTTCTTTACTGAATTCTCATTGATGAATAGTTCCCTTAGGAATTGTTCAGATAATAAAGTTGAACAAATGGCCTAGGCGATTTTACGAAGTTACTAGCTGAAAAAGGCTCCCTTTGGGAGCGTTTATTCAATGTCGGAGGGGCCTGTGACCCCTGCATAAAGGGGCCTAAGGCCCCATTCTGTGTTAGGGGCCCTGTGTGCGCATTGCGTATTGCGCACATGACAGACAGATCCTACTCTTTTATAAATATTGATTATATTATTATGCTACTTTAATATACCCTCGGACAAATAGGTTCATATTGGACCTAAATATTGACATTGGTTCATATTAGACTTATTTGATTCTGATATAAGTCCATAGTGTACATATACCCGTAATTCTGTTGGATGGCATGGACCACAGTGAAAACACATCTATAAAGAGTGTACATCTGGTGCTGAAATAGCCCCATAGTGAGCATATTTGTTTTTTTGTTATTTATATTATTAAATTTTTTTAATTAAAATTTTGAAAAACTAACGGTTTATAACCTTCGCCAGGGTACCCCGAGTCACCCCACCAAATTTGTTTGAAATCGGACCAGCAGTCTGGGAGAATAATCCGGACGGACAGCCAGATCCTACTTTATATATATATAGATTATCTCAACATTTCCAACCAAGACTAGGGAGTCCTTCTGCACATATATTATCTGTCTTTTGTTTATATTTCCTGAACATCCCTCCATATGAACAAAATAAATGCTGGGATAATGACTTGGAACAACTAATTTGTTAAGCTATATATGCAACCGCCATTACTCACCCTGAGCTACTGTGCGATGATTTGGGATGCCTGGTCATCGTAAATCTGCCAATGTATTCTGGAGGCCTTGTCAACAGCATCCCAACTTCCTGTAATCTGAAAATCAGGAAATGATATGGATATTATTAATTTCACATTTAATGAATTTGGTGAATTATAGCTGTGAAGTTATGCATAGTTGTTGCTTTCTCAAATGCATCATCTCTCTTCCCAGAAAAATACTTTCCACAACAACCATAATTTGTTTATGAAAATTGTTTTGATGACACGTTAGTCTTAGTACCCACAAGAAACACATGGTGCCACACAAATTCTGTTTGCGATAAAAAAGACCGACTTTCACTAAATTAAAGACACATAATTATGGCTATACAAAGAAAAATTCCAATTTCTCCAAGGCTGCAAATAGTATGTCTGTCATTTGCAGAATGAGGTCCACAGAGGGTGAAATTAGCGACACTATTCCGCAGTGGGCTGGCATCACCAAATCCCCCCTCTGGGTACCTCATTCTGCTTTGGCCTCAACTGTTAAGGGAGATCTACGACCAGATTGAAGTTCCCCAGTTGAAGTTTAGTTATTAGTCACCTTGATTATGATTTTAATCTTTTGCAAATTAGAGGATTTAGAAACTGAAGGGAAAAAGTAACTAAAAACAATGTTTAATAACTTGAGACTATAGATGCATAGAAGATGAGGCCTAAGCAGAATGAGGTCCCCAGATTTTGAATTTTGTAATGCTAGCCCGCCGTGCGTGATAGGCACTGATATAGTTACTAAATTCACCGTCTGGGGACCTCATTCTGCAAATGACACTATTTGCAGACTTTGCATTTTGAAAATCAAGCACACTCGTGTATTTATATTATAGGGCCTTGGGAATCGATTTGAATCAATGCGATTCAAAATCGTTCGACTGATTAGATTCGATTCAAAATCGGCTACCATGATTCGGAGTTCGTCGATTCTTTGGTAACATGTGCATTTATGTGCTTTCTAAAGACCACAATGCTCTTACCAGAAAATCATTATAATAAGATAGGAAATGAATTACACTCGTACCGTTATATCCGAGGGCAAGACATGTAATGTTATCGCCAACTAATATATAACTAATTAACCCAATATGTAAGAATGACATAAAGTTAACAAAATTACCATACAAGGCTGTGTGCTACTATCGTTCCAGGAATCATGGGAATTCCATAACACATATGTATGCCAAATTATAGATCTTTGTTTAATTTGCGTAAATGCGAGTCGGAATCTAAGTCCAGATTATTTTTGTAAACATTGTCCGGTAAGTCTGTCAGTTCAAGCGACAGACAACACAATCATCGCAAGTATAGCTAAAAATACTGCGCTATTGAACGAAATGAAACATGCATCATGCGGTATGATTGACCGTATTTACGTCGACATTGGTTCTCTCATGCATGTGTGTTCTTATCTGTACTCAACGATTGCTTAGGCACAGAAGATAAGCACGTAATATGCGCATATTGCACTACATCGCCAATCACCAGGCAGTTTTCGCCAGTCAATTTTTCTTTGATATTGTTGGTGCGGTGTTTCTTTGAAGTTATATGTATTTGAACTCATTTGGCTCAGTAACAATGATTTGATTTGGATTCGATTCGATTTCGAATCATTTGCCTGATTTGATTCCAGATTCGATTCGAAATGAAAACACCCGATTCGCAGGGCCCTATTATATTATTTATTATTATTTATTTCTGGGGCACACGTCAACGAAGCATTCCACCTCTGCGTCGACTATCTATAGGTCTAATATAAGTTGCCCGTGGTTATTACTGCCCGAACAGATGTCTGCAAAATGCGTTTTGCAATGTGATACTGTTTAACGAATTTAAAACATAGAATTCAGACAATAACAAATCAGAGAAATCCGAGCATAAAAATGCATTTTTGCCAGATGTATTGTGTTTCCAATAAAACAAAGTTGCTGGCAGGTTTGTAAAACAAGCTAATGAAGTAATAGTTGAAGATGGCCGTCCAATTTAACACCATAAAACTACCATGTGTATGTTTTCTATGCCAGAAAATAATTTGATCATACCCATGAGCCCATTAACCCTTCCATGAATGGAGCTTCCTGAAATTTCTCTACCAATGCATTCTCTTATATATACGAGTCTCCCAGATGGGGAGCTCCTCACATATATAAGAGAATACATTGGTTTAACACTATTTATATTGACATTGTAAGCCTGTGTATTATCTTATATATGCGAGGCTCCCTATGAGAGACTCGCATATCTAAGAGAATGCGATGGCACAGGATATTTATGTTGCACCAGCGCAGCTCCCATCATGAAAGGGTTAATATAATGTTTTTATGGCTGGATATTGACTTTAGGAATAGGAAGCTTTGGATTGTTTACAGATGAGCAAAATATCCAATTAATGATCTATGCATTTTAAATTAGAAATGAGGGACCTCTAGGTTGGTAAATAAATGTAGGTTGGTAAATAAATGAAGTCGCTCTCAAAAAGTTATCAGCCTTAGGCCTTCTGCAGTTGATATTTTTCAGACATAAAATAACTTGATAGCATTCAGATAAACAAATTTGTATACGTATGTTTAAATGAAAGCCATCATTTGATTTTATGTCTGAATAATATCAACTAAAGAAGGTCTAAAGCTGAAAACTTTTGAAGAGCGACTTCATTTATTAAATAAGAAATATGTTCCTGACCTGGCTGATAGGTCATCATCCTCGTTGCCCCAGCCCCAGTAAGAGTTGGAAAAGCCATTGATTCTTTTGAAGTTTTCACTATTAATTGCAATGACGCCACCAGCAAGGTTGTAGTACATCACGCTACAATGGAAAGGTGCATCATCACTGAGTGCAGAAACATAACAGTAACATAATCTGCGAAGCTTCAGCCTTCAGCATCATAAACTTTCCTATTTAGCCCACACAAAGTTCATTATCTGTTCTCGGAAACCTTTTTTTTTAAATGGGCAGGTAGACAGGCAGGTTTTTATATTTATTTTTGCACAAACATTTTCTCACGAATTATCCAAAAACATTGTGGGTGAAAAATTATTCATGATTATAACTAGTGTTAATGCAACGATCTATTAATATTATCAGAAATAACAAAGGGAATATCTGATATAAGTTGATATATGTTTAGCAACATTGATGGTCAGTAGTGGAAAGAGATTGTAGACATCGCGACGTGAAGACGAGTGGCTGGATGATTTATATTTTTTATTGTCAGTGGGGTATAAAAGGCACATAGTGGGCCATATTTTATGAGGGAAGGTGTCTGAGAAACAGAATATTATTTTTGTTTGGCCTTAAATATATGTTCGCTCTAGAACTGAGCTCCCCTTCTATGAGTGTTGGCAATTAACATAAGTCAACATAATTCTTAACAGGGTGGTTTTAGGTCAAAACTAATGAAAATTAGGGGCATTCTAAGGCCAAGCTGTGACAATATTCAAGGTTTTTCAAGGACTTCCATCCTCAAATTCAAAGCAATTCAATTCCATGTCTCAAAAGTTTTCAAATTATATCAATATCTTCAATTAAGTTGAAGTAAATGTTGTTTTCGTCAGGGTTTACGTCAGTCTCTTTAATACCGACATTAACACTTTCTATACTAAATGGATTCTCCAATTCGGTAAATGAAAGTGTCAATGACACTGTAGCTCACCTTGGGGAGGAGTTAATTTTTGCTGAGCAATGAATGGAATGATAAAGAAGGACAGTCAAAAAGTTACAGTAGAATGGCTTGTATTGTGTAGATGAAATTATTTTCATTTCAAACATTTCACCAATCAATAAGGGTGTGCCGATGGATTCAAATTTGAAATCCCAGATGGCTGTTGATGGCCATGTTTTTTAACAAATTTCGGAAAAAAATCAATGGCTCCCATCAAGAAGTCACCAAGAAGATCCATATAAAATTTGGTGATGATCCGATGAGGATGTGGTCTATAGGGTGTGCCAAAGGATTTAGTCATACAACGGGTAAAATTAAAGATGGCTGCTGGCGGCCAATTTTTTTCATCGAAAATCATTCAAATTCGATAGCTCCCATCTAGAGGTGATCCTAAACATGCCTGTAAATTTTGAAAACATTGCTCCAAAAATGTGGGCTACAGGGTATGCCGATGAATTAATTTTAAATTTGAAATCCATGATGGCTGCTGGTGGCAATGTTCTTATAAACATATTTTGATGGCTCCGATATGAAGGTCACCCCAATTGTTGATGGACGGATGCACGGATGCACGGCTCGACAGACAAATGGATGCCAACCCATGGCAATAGCTTAAACTTGAATTCGTCAAGTTGTGCTAAAAAGCTGGAGGGGTGTTCAAGAAAAATAAGCAGATGACAGATAATAAAAGTGCTGAAGGAATCCTATTTATTGGGGGGAAATGTTCAGATAATAAGTTTTAAAAATGACCTATGGTCGTTGAACTTATTATCTGAACATTTCCGGAGGGATAACTACTTATCAATGAGTGTTTAGTATAGAACGGGATAATCTGATTTAAGTATTGATGAGCTACCCTTCATTCCACTGGTCATTCCTCAGACTGGGCACTATTTTATTGGTTATACATCCAATAGCTCATTGCAAGGTGGAATCCAGTTCTTAAAATAGCAATTACAAACACAGCTTAATGATGGTTATATTTAGACAGCAAGATCGCAGGTCGTTGACAATTTTCCCGTGCATAGAAACACTACAAATTACAGAATGCAGGCGACAGATTATTATTTCATTATACTTCATTGTAATTTAGGAGACATTATCTTTGAGTTTTTATCAGTCAATGATATATATGTGATTATCACTAAATCCAGCATTCCGATTGGTCGGCGCCCACGTGACTAGTTGCAATTATCTCTCGGTGAACGCGCAAGAGGGTCATAATTGCAACCATAATTACATCGACGCGTCATCGATTTTGGAGAAGAAGAACGCGTAATGTTTTGGGCGCATTTGCACTCGCGCAGGATTGACTTAATAAATCATCAGGTTTCAATATAAAGAGCCTCGTTTTGAAATTGTTCTCAGCTGGTTTCTGGTCGGGTGCTATGGGATATTTTGAGCTGGTTTTGTCACGACACACTTTTCGATTTAAATACATTTACAAAAGTGTATTTTTCGGGTTTTACACAAGTTATGACCCCTTACCTCACGGTTACATCTCCATAAAAAAACAGTCCACATGATAGTTAATCCTTAATTATTACTGAATATTCGTTTGCATTTCGTTGTTTTATCGATACAATTAAATACGATTTGGGAAAGCCCCGCCGTCCTATTAATTAAATCCGAATAACAGTTCCACAGACGTAAATCTGATAAGAAGATGTGCATAGACAGACCAAGAGCAGCCCACACGTGTTTGGCAAGATGCCATCTTTGCTAATTTAAATTGACCAATGACCAAGTTTTTCTTCAACTAGGTGCGTGATTGACAGGTGTTTGCTCCCAAGACATAATTCACGGTGGGGAATCACGTGTTTTCGAGTTGATGTGTATCAGGCATTCAAAATGGCCGAAGCGGTCGCAAACGTGACCAGAAACTAGGAAAACGATAATAAACTAGGATCTAATATATATTTTGGGACTTCTGTTTGTCTGTGTGTTAGCTATGGCCGGGAAAACTGCCAGACGGATTTTGACGAAATTTGATACTTACGGATAATTTTGTCCAGGGAGTGTTTTGGACTGATCAAATCGTGACCTCGACCCGACATTGACCTTGAAAAAGGTCAATTCAAGGTCAAATCGGGTAAAACGAGACGGATTTTGACGAAATTTGATACCTAAAGGTACTTTTGTCCGGGAAGTCTTTTGGACGGGTCAAATCGTGACCCCGACGTGACCTTGACGTTTAAAAAGGTCAATTCAAGGTCAAATCGGGTATAACGCACGGATTTCGACGAAATTTGATATCTAGGAGTAGTTTTGTTTGGGGAGTGTTTTGGACGGGTCGAATAGTGACCCCAACCTGACCTTGACCTTCAAAATGGCCAACTCAAGGTCAAATCGCGCATTCGCCGGAAAGCAGAGGGGAAACAGCCCGGACGAATTCGGGTCCACCAGCTAATATGATATATTACATAGTATTTTGGCAGCTAGGAGCATATGATTTACTATTTTTGAAACAAGCTGATACCTCATTTGTGTCCAAACTCACAGTTGTTTGCTCTAACATTCTGACCAAAGTTGTCAGTCGAAGGATTCTCCTAAATGTATGGACCCGTGTATTGCACGAAACCCTCCGACTGGCAACTTTGGTTAGAATGTTATAGAAAACTACTGAGTATTTCCGAACAAATAAGATATCAACTTGTTTTAAAAATAAACTAGCATATGCTCTTAACCCTTTACCCAACAGAAGGGCCCTGTGCCAATGCATTCTCTTATATATGCGAGTCGACCATAGGTCGCCTCGCATATATAAGAGAATGCATTGGCTTAACACATTACAAATTATAAAATTGTTAAAGATTGTAAGAAAAAATGGTAAAAAGTGTTAAAAAAAGATTTTTTTTAGGCCAATGCATTCTCTTATATATGCGAGGCGACCTATGGTCGACTCGCATATATAAGAGAATGCATTGACAGAGGGCATAACTGTAACTATCACAATGTGGTCAAGGAGCCGGTTCCAATGATATCCATATTTGTATGGTTCTATTGAGACAGACCGAAGATAGTTTAGGCTGTTGAAGCTTTATTTGGCCGGTTTTGGCCGGTTTGTTGGGTAAAGGGTTAACAGACAAAATGCTATGTTTCGTGTCAGTTCCTTATATATTATGTTTGTGTGCGTTTTCACTCCCCTCGACCATTTTGAATTCGTGGTACTCACCAACACTGAAACCACGTGACTCCACACCGTGATAATTTTTTTCTATTTTTATGAAAATATATTGGGGAAAACTAGATGTCTTTGACCAATACTGGGATTAAATTATAAGAAATAAGTCTTGCTTATATTAAGGTTATAAGTTGTAAATGAAAAGTTCCAATGAAAACAAATATACTACTATAACACGCTATGCGCATTATAGAATTTGCCTTCAAACTTTTCGTTTATAACTGTATAACCTTAATCGAAACAAGAATTATTTCTGAAATAACTCACTGGTATCTCATTTCGTCGACGGCTGATGCTAAATGCCGTGCGTGCTGATCACACATGTATAAATTTCTGTCGTGTTCAGGTAACAAATCGACATCATGGAATACAAAGCAGTCATAATTCTCAAATTTTAATGCTTCCAGATACCCAAGGTTCATCAGCTTTCCTCTGTTGAATTTTTCAGCCCATGCCTAAAGTGAAATAAAAGAAATAAACACATATTCCCTTCTCAAAACAATACCATTAGCTTGATATGGCAAAATGTGCAGGAAATTTATATCTGAGGCCCTTGAGCAGGAAAATAAAAAGAATAGCTAATTGATGGAATACAAAATGAAGCAACTGGTTGGTAAAGGTATCTTATGGATTGCTTAATTTTTTGACAGCTACATGCTCTTTGTTGTATGACTAATGGGATGACACATCTTCTACTAAGTTCTAGTAGTTACTCACAAATCACTCAACTTTTGCCATGAATCAACCCAATCACTCGTTACACCGTGGATTTATATTTCTCAATCTTGAATCATCATTACTGTGTATCATGTTATTGTCACATCACACTGAGCAAATGTTAAAAGGCTACTGTACACTAAATACGGTCATTTATGGAACCATCTCATTTTATACTCAACAGAATATATGCAACAAATGAAAGAATTTGACCCATGGATTAGTGCAACATACTCTCATGTGCTCTATGAATGTATTAAATGATGCAAACAACATGGTAATTATAATGAAAATGACTCATAATTTACTCATAAACTCATTTTCATTATAATTACCTTGTTGTTTGTATCGTTCATAGAGTACATGAGTGTATTTTTAACTAATCCATGGCTCAAATTCAAGTACCCATTTAACACTTATTGTTTTGATCTCTATTACAGTCTATTCTATTCTAGTCCTCGAATCTTTAAGTGACACGCTAGCACGCTTTACTACCATACGCATTGTTTTATATTCTGAGAACAGATGCCATATGTGCAATTTGACAAAGTTAATCCAAAACTATACTTCCTGGAGTTGAGGATGAAAAACAATTTTCTAACCAAAATGGATATATTTGAAATATTAAAGGCCCCCTTAATTTTCGAACCCCCAGATCACATATATAAAATGTATGCCATAGTATATACCATTTGAAGGAGGAAGCTCCAAAACATTGTATTATCAACTTATCCGGTGTAATAAACTGAACATATTGCTTTGTTGAGTTACTGACGTGTTTTGTGTTTAAGTTTCATCTTGTTTTGTTGTGCAAAATGTATTAGTTTCAGTGGAGGGGGAATAACTGTTTTAAATATAGAGTTATCCCCCTTCCATTGAAAATACATTTTTAGTTTGGAGAATATTTTGTTGCATTCTGGGAGCCATAACGGGAGAATCTTTTTGATAATTTCAGCTGTTTTCTATTATTCTATGGGCATCTTCTGAGACACAGACATTTCAAATGGTTATGAATTATAGTACTTTAATCATATTTTATGGCATAGATTGTTATTAAAACCTATATCAAGGTACTATAAAAAAATAATCGGTGTCTAGAAAATTAAGTGGGCCTTTACCAATTTCAAGGGCTGATATTCTATTTACAATTCATAAGTTACATTACTTGTTCTATAAGAAATATTCTATAGTGTATTTGCTGGCGTTTGAGCATGGTATGGAGTCGGTTGAGTAGGAGCTTCAAGTGTTTCCATCTGTTTCTGTAAGGAATGATAATTGCAATTTTCTGCCATGCTTCGCAGTTTGATGGCTCCCACTTGCCACCTTTTTCAACATGTGGGTTGTGTTTCTCAACCTCAGAAATATGTGGAATGTTCATCATGTCTAACTTGACTAAATCTGAAATATAATAGATATAGGTTATCTCCATCATCGAATCTCGAAGCTTCACAGAGCCTTAGTGGTTATTTAATCATTTCATGACGGGAGCTGTGCTGGTGCGGCATTAAATATCATGTGCCAGTGCATTCCCTTATATATGCGAGTCTCCCATATATAACAGAATGCACTGGCTAACAAGGTTAAGGTAAATATTGTTAGACCAATGTATTCTCTTATATATGCGAAGCTCCCCATGGGAGACTCGCATATAGAAGAGAATGCATTGGCACAGGGTTTCAGTTTCAAAGCAATTTATTCGAACAATCATGGAATACGGGGCCATCATAACCGCCCATTTACCCAAATCTACACTCAACAAACTCCAAGTAATCCAAAACAAAGCATTGAGAATGGTACTCCAAGAAAATACAATAACCCTCCTCAGGCCATTACCTAACACAGCCGACATACCCCTCCCCCGCTCCACGTTAGACTTCAAACTCTAGCGGCAAACACTCTAATCAGACTTCAAGGCAGCACCCAAATCGACGAAATCGAACTCAGGAAAACACTACTGACCAAAAACAAAACATGAAAACCAAGCCGGCGAGATCGGGGATCTTTCTGTGCTATGCTGGGATAATCCCCCTCAATGGTCACACCAATACTTCCCTAATGTAATAAATACTTAACAATCAACAAACAAACAATCAGACCTACATGTATATCTTAAGAATTAATAAACACGCGAGGTCGATCAGGTTACTAACCCATAACAGGTAAATTCCATCAGTCATCCCCACCTACACGGTAATTATTTCGCACTCCGTGTGTATAATGTATTGCTGATTCTTGGTATACATGGGCCATGTGCGTTTTATTTATAGAAATGGGAATTTTTGGGACGGATTAAAAGTCGAAATGCGACCCGGAGCCCGAGTCCGGTAAAAGGTGTAGTTGATGGGAATTCAGGTGAGATGCATGAGACACCTTCAGTGATACGCGATATATATAGTTGTTGTAATAACTTGAAGGATTAGTTGTTTTAACGGAATTATGTACTAACCTACATACATGCAAAATCCGCAATATCGACCGCCTAACAAGACTAACAATAATATAAAAACCTAGGGTAGCGGGCTCACGCCCTAGATGGCTCCGGGGCGCTGATGACAGTCCCCGGGTGGTGTAGATACGCTTAGCCATTGAGTAATTATCTCCATCAAACAACCAACTAACATGCTAAATTTTGTAAAATCATTACAAATTACAGCCTATACAGATTTACAAATACATGCTTTCACCCGCGCCCGTGCCTATGGGATTACGGGAGGGACATAATAATCGAAAACATTACTCGACACTCCAAACCTTCCGAAAACACACCAACCAACACAGTCTGTCCTTAGCTGCTTCATAATGCCGCGACCGCATTACACAATCGCACAGGAGTGAAAGGTGGGCATTGCACCATCAAGAGTTGGGGAGCCCCAACCGACCTTAAGTCAACCGACTGGCATTGCACCCTCTTCTTGGCGTTGAGCCCGTAGGACAAGCCCGGAATACAACAGACTAAGGCAACTGGAGTCCATGCAAGCACTAAATATGACAATAAATTACAACCATTCACAACTCAAAATAATATATATATTAATGCACAACGCTCACAAAGAAAACAAGGTAAGTCTTCATCGCCGGTCCTGATTAGGAATGGTGGGGGGGGGGCTTTGCTTCTTGATTTGGTGGCATCCACCAAATGCACGACAAACACCCATCGTGCATGGGCAGATAGTAATCTACTTACAAACTCACAAACCCTACAAACGCTCTTCAGCGGAATTACAGCACTCAAAAGTGGGTTGTAGGAGAGGGCCTACGTCCCTTTCAAATCTTCCCGGGTATCATCCCAAACTCCAAACATGCCCAGTTTCCAGTAAGATCCAGTCATGGAAGGGTTAATCTCAGTCTCATCTCATTGTTCACTGTCACTTTCTAACTGTTCACTATCACTTTGGTAACAAGGAATCAGTACATTCAGTGGCCGTGTCATTAGAATTTTATCTGTCTCGTGTGAATTCATTAGAATTATATCTGTCTCATGTGAATTCATTAGAATTATATCCAGGGATGTGGCTAGAGGGTCTCCGTTGGGGGGGTGTCCACCTTGGGAAATTCCAATTGCACCCCCCTTGAATCAGAATCACAGACCAAGCACAAGTTTTGCATAATTCCATTTGCACCCCCCCCCCCCTTGAATCAGAATCACAGACCAAACACAAGTTTTGCATAATTCCATTTGCACCCCTTGCTCATCAGTCCTCAGGCCTAATATCCTATGTATTCATAAACTATGTTGTTCTATATGCCCGGTATAAGAAAATTCAGATACTTTAACCTGAGAATTGCATAAATCCTAACATCTAGTAGCCTACTCCAGACAAATGCACACGACTACGGGTAAGAGACCAGGACATTGTGTCCGTCCATGTTTGTTCAGCCCGGTGTGAGAAAATTTGGAAAGCTATACAAGAAAATCGCAAATCCTCGCATCTAGACTGGCCTCAACTGAAGCTTCCCTAGTGTTGGAAATTTCAAACCTTATACTCCCTCTTAGGTTGGAAATTTCTCCAACTGATGACCATTTCAGTCCACAAGTTTGACCGAATGTACTAAACTATTGTTAATTAGCAGTTGTGTATTGGTCACGGGGGAGGGACAGTGACACACCGGGCCGACCATGGTTCGGCCCGGTGTTCGAAAATTTTGAAATCTGAACAAGAAAATCGCAAAATCCTAGCATCTAGACTAGCCTCAAGTCTTCTTAGAGTTGGAAATTTCAAACCTGACACCCCCCCCACTTAGGTTGGAAAATTTCCAAATGATGACAATTCCAATGACAATGTTGACCAAATGTATGACAATATTGTTTTCTTAAATTTAGTAGCAGTTTTGACTAGCCACGGGGGAGGACCGGAACACAAGCTTTCCAAGTGTTGGAAATTTCCAACCTGTCACCCCCTAAGGTTGGAAAATTTCCAACTGATGACCATTCCAACTAATGTTTTGGCAGGTATGAAATTTCCAACTGTTGAAAATTTTGACCAAAGTTGGGGGTGAGACACCCCCACACCCCCCTCTAGCCACATCCCTGATTATATCTGTCTCATGCGAATTCATTAGAATTATGTCTGTCTCATGTAAATTCATTAGAATTATATCTGTCTCATGTGAATTCATTAGAATTATATCTGTCTCGTGTGAATTCATTAGAATTATATGTCTCATGTGAATTCATTAGAATTATATCTGTCTCGTGTGAATTCATTAGAATTATATCTGTCTCATACGAATTCATTAGAATTATATCTGTCTCATGCGAATTCATTAGAATTATATCTGTCTCATGCGAATTCATTAGAATTATATCTGTCTCATGCGAATTCATTAGAATTATATCTGTCTCATGCGAATTCATTAGAATTATATCTGTCTCATGTGAATTCATTAGAATGATATCTGTCTCATGCGAATTCATTAGAATTATATCTGTCTGATGTGAATTCATTAGAATGATATCTGTCTCATGTGAATTCATTAGAATTATATCTGTCTCATGTGAATTTATTAGAATGATATCTGTCTCATGTGAATTCATTAGAATGATATCTGTCTCATGTGAATTCATTAGAATTATATCTGTCTCATGTGAATTCATTAGAATGATATCTGTCTCATGTGAATTCATTAGAATGATATCTGTCTCATGTGAATTCATTAGAATTATATCTGTCTCATGTGAATTCATTAGAATGATATCTGTCTCATGTGAATTCATTAGAATTATATCTGTCTCATGTGAATTCATTAGAATGATATCTGTCTCATGTGAATTCATTAGAATGATATCTGTCTCATGTGAATTCATTAGAATTATATCTGTCTCATGTGAATTCATTAGAATGATATCTGTCTCATGCGAATTCATTAGAATTATATCTGTCTCATGCGAATTCATTAGAATTATATCTGTCTCATGCGAATTCATTAGAATTATATCTGTCTCATGCGAATTCATTAGAATTATATCTGTCTCATGCGAATTCATTAGAATTATATCTGTCTCATGTGAATTCATTAGAATGATATCTGTCTCATGCGAATTCATTAGAATTATATCTGTCTGATGTGAATTCATTAGAATGATATCTGTCTCATGTGAATTCATTAGAATTATATCTGTCTCATGTGAATTTATTAGAATGATATCTGTCTCATGTGAATTCATTAGAATGATATCTGTCTCATGTGAATTCATTAGAATTATATCTGTCTCATGTGAATTCATTAGAATGATATCTGTCTCATGTGAATTCATTAGAATGATATCTGTCTCATGTGAATTCATTAGAATTATATCTGTCTCATGTGAATTCATTAGAATGATATCTGTCTCATGTGAATTCATTAGAATTATATCTGTCTCGTGTGAATTCATTAGAATTATATCTGTCTCATGTGAATTCATTAGAATTATATCTGTCTCATGTGAATTCATTAGAATGATATCTGTCTCATGCGAATTCATTAGAATTATATCTGTCTCATGTGAATTCATTAGAATTATATCTTTCTCATGTGAATTCATTAGAATTATATCTGTCTCATGTGAATTCATTAGAATTATATCTGTCTCATGTGAATTCATTAGAATTATATCTGTCTCATGTGAATTCATTAGAATTATATCTGTCTCATGTGAATTCATTAGAATTATATCTGTCTCATGTGAATTCATTATAATTATATCTGTCTCATGTGAATTCATTAGAATGATATCTGTCTCATGTGAATTCATTAGAATTATATCTGTCTCATGTGAATTCATTAGAATTATATCTGTATCATGTGAATTCATTAGAATTATATCTGTCTCATGTGAATTCATTAGAATGATATCTGTCTCATGCGAATTCATTAGAATTATATCTGTCTCATGTGAATTCATTAGAATTATATCTTTCTCATGTGAATTCATTAGAATTATATCTGTCTCATGTGAATTCATTAGAATTATATCTGTCTCATGTGAATTCATTAGAATTATATCTGTCTCATGTGAATTCATTAGAATTATATCTGTCTCATGTGAATTCATTAGAATTATATCTGTCTCATGTGAATTCATTAGAATTATATCTGTCTCATGTGAATTCATTAGAATTATATCTGTTATGTGTCGATTATTTAGGGCACTACTGTTTCTGTCTCGTGTGAATTCATTAGAATCATATCTGTCTCATGTGAATTCATTAGAATTATATCTGTTATGTGTCGATTATTTAGGGCACTACTGTTTCTGTCTCGTGTGAATTCATTAGAATTATATCTGTCTCATGTGAATTCATTAGAATCATATCTGTCTCATGTGAATTCATTAGAATCATATCTGTCTCATGTGAATTCATTAGAATTATATATGTTATGTGTCGATTATTTAGGGCACTACTGTTTCTGTCTCGTGTGAATTCATTAGAATTATATCTGTCTCATGTGAATTCATTAGAATCATATCTGTCTCATGTGAATTCATTAGAATCATATCTGTCTCATGTGAATTCATTAGAATTATATCTGTCTCGTGTGAATTCATTAGAATTATATCTGTCTCATACGAATTCATTAGAATTATATCTGTCTCATGCGAATTCATTAGAATTATATCTGTCTCATGCGAATTCATTAGAATTATATCTGTCTCATGTGAATTCATTAGAATTATATCTGTCTCATGCGAATTCATTAGAATTATATCTGTCTCATGTGAATTCATTAGAATGATATCTGTCTCATGCGAATTCATTAGAATTATATCTGTCTCATGTGAATTCATTAGAATGATATCTGTCTCATGTGAATTCATTAGAATTATATCTGTCTCGTGTGAATTTATTAGAATGATATCTGTCTCATGTGAATTCATTAGAATGATATCTGTCTCATGTGAATTCATTAGAATTATATCTGTCTCATGTGAATTCATTAGAATGATATCTGTCTCATGTGAATTCATTAGAATGATATCTGTCTCATGTGAATTCATTAGAATTATATCTGTCTCATGTGAATTCATTAGAATGATATCTGTCTCATGTGAATTCATTAGAATTATATCTGTCTCATGTGAATTCATTAGAATGATATCTGTCTCATGTGAATTCATTAGAATGATATCTGTCTCATGTGAATTCATTAGAATTATATCTGTCTCATGTGAATTCATTAGAATGATATCTGTCTCATGCGAATTCATTAGAATTATATCTGTCTCATGTGAATTCATTAGAATTATATCTTTCTCATGTGAATTCATTAGAATTATATCTGTCTCATGTGAATTCATTAGAATTATATCTGTCTCATGTGAATTCATTAGAATTATATCTGTCTCATGTGAATTCATTAGAATTATATCTGTCTCATGTGAATTCATTAGAATTATATCTGTTATGTGTCGATTATTTAGGGCACTACTGTTTCTGTCTCGTGTGAATTCATTAGAATCATATCTGTCTCATGTGAATTCATTAGAATTATATCTGTTATGTGTCGATTATTTAGGGCACTACTGTTTCTGTCTCGTGTGAATTCATTAGAATTATATCTGTCTCATGTGAATTCATTAGAATCATATCTGTCTCATGTGAATTCATTAGAATCATATCTGTCTCATGTGAATTCATTAGAATTATATCTGTTATGTGTCGATTATTTAGGGCACTACTGTTTCTGTCTCGTGTGAATTCATTATAATTATATCTGTCTCATGTGACAAGTGGAAATTTCAGAACATTTTGAGCCCTGATTAATCCTGATTATAAGCCTTAGTTCCATGATATTATGATATAAACACGCAGGCATTTTTTCCCTCTGTTCATTTCTATATCCCCTAATTTGCAGAAGAAACAATGCATAACCGAATTGACTAATGGGTGAACATCACCAACTTCAACTGGGGAACTGCAATCTGATCCTAGGTCTCCCATAGCAGTTGAGGCCAAGCAGAATGAGGTTCCGAGAGGGTGAATGATAGTGTCACTAAATTCACTCTCTGGGGACCTCATCCTACAAATGACAGACACACCATTGCAAGGCTTGTGCAAGCAGCGTCACTGATGTCAACCTCCAAACAAAACAATATTTCATAAATAATATCCCATGTATTCCGAGCCATACCTAGTTTATGCAGCTGAACATCACATTTTCCCTCTGTGTTTTGGTTAGGCCTGAATTGATGCAGCAACCTCTCAGGAGATGTTTATCTGGAGCGACTACTGTAGTTAAATAAGGCAAACAGCACCAATACAACATAGATTGCATTACAACAAAAGGAGAGGTATTTCTTTAGTTTTCTGACTCGAATCATCTTTCTTTTACATCAATCAGCATCATATTGTGCCCGGAGCTGATATCAAGCTGCAAAGGTAATTTTGTAAAAATATAGCAATAACAAAAGGCAGCTGCGCCACATGGCCCCCGAATAAGGTTGCTTTATTCAGTCGTCTAAAATGGCATCAATGCCATGGGAAATGCTGTGGCGACATGCTGAAATCAATCTAATAACTATAACTAACGTTATCATCTGGAAACAAAAATAATTGGCAAATTCTAAGTCGACAAGGAAAACAGTGTACACCGAGAATAGGACGTATAACTATATACGGTACTGAACATGACGTGATATGACACTGAACTTCATTCAAGTAATTACATATTGTAAGTGAAGGATAGTCACTATGTTATGCAGGAACTTATATTATAAGAACACCCCTATTAAATCCTTGATATTGTCGGTATAAAGAACCTTCAGAACAAAGAACTTCAGAATAAAGACATGACTCGATTCGACAATATAGACTACGACCATTTGTGAATGATTTTCTCCATTAATCTTTTATAACTCCACTCTTACCTTACCTTACCCTCTCAAATTATTTCTCGGCACCACAATTCGTTAATTACGATTAAGGTTGGAAAAATACTATGTCCCTTTAAAGCATCTTTAAGTTCGAAGAAACAAATATTTCCAGAAGTAAAGGTTTCAGCCATGAAATACTTAATGACGCAAGCATCGAGCTAAACACTCTTTATTAATTGTCATGGAATAGTAACACAAAGCGCTCTTTATTGAGTAACATCTCTAATATAAAACAATACTTCACATCATAATCCAAATATGCCGTAGATTTATTTTCAAACCGATATAAGAGACATACTTAAATGAATTTGAATAAAGAGCGTTTATAATTAATAAAGTTCATCCTGCTATGCTTCTGCGGGCTCTCTAGGGGCCCGTGAGCCATGTGTTATAATCCGTATAATATTTCCCAGTTAATAAAAAAAATGTGATGCAGCTGACAGCTGATGCAAATGTAATAAATTTATGTTATGTGTGATCTGAGATTCACGTGTGTGGGTGGATTAAGATTATATGTCAAAGTATGTAAAATATTATTGCTAACTGTGAGAGGGTCTATGTAAGTTTTAGGTTATTTTCAATCGAGTGAATTCTGAACTATACAATGGTTTGGAAGACTTTGCCTCTTGTCTGAGAACACTGACAATTGATTGAAATAATATCACAGTTCCGAATTCTGAATATAGATGAATAGTAAATCAGGACTTATATCTTGTTTCTTGCTGACAAATCACCCCAATGTTTCATAAATCCGTGACCTCATCACATGTACTGTAACTGCGTATTCATATATTTAACGGGAATTACTCATCGAAATGACCAAAATGTAGGTTGTTTTTGTCTCAAAACTGACATAAATTGGGTTTAATTGTCCCAACAAATTATAAAGTCAGTCGACATAAGATGAATACAACAAGAACATAGCCTGTTTTGAGATCTGTATTATCTCAACTTGTTAGAAGTATGATATTCCGCTTGGCAGAGCATTGCGAAAAATCATACTTCTAACTCATTGAGATAAAACTCATCTTAAAACACACCTTGCATGCTATTATCGTATATTTATGACACACCAGATGTGCATGTAAACTACTGTATATTGCATGTCAAAAAAAAGCGAAAAATGTTTAGAGCATGTGTAAATCCGAACCCGAAACAAGCAAAGGAATACAAATTATACAACGAAGTAACCAACAAAAGTGAAAATTAGTTCAAATATACAGGTAAGCTGCCAGGCGGAACAACCGAAGAAAGCGAAATAATCAAACAAATTCTTTTTTGATATTTTCGGTTGTTTCGCTGTATTTGTTCATATAAATATATTGGTTTGGAGAACAGTTGAACGTCACAAACTGTCAACTATATGTTTTTTGCTATATGTTCCGGTGTCCAGACTATGCGAAACAATCGAAGCAAGCGAAAAAAAATTGCGCATTACAACATGTGCAGTGTTTCACTTTTCTGATGGAAACCAAGTGCATGGGCAGTATTTTGTATTTTGTCACCAAGGAAAAGGCAAACAATCAGGTCTGGCAAATGTGAGAATACAGCTACAATAGCTGTATTCAGCTAACTCCTACTCTCAAACCGGCTGTTTTTCGATAATTAACTAGAAAGCTAATTTGCGCATCAAACTAGGTTATGCCATTCTCCAATCACTTTCAAACAAATCAAAACCATCACTTGTTTTGTGACAAAGTGTTGCGTTTTGTCGACTTGCAGAAATTAAACCTGCAAAGTCAACAATATATACAGCATCTCAGCTGCTTACCGAAGAGAATGACAACAGCAACAACGTTCGATGTGATATGTGTGATGAGATATGCAACGACAACAGGGGGGGGGGTCGGAAAAAAATTTCAGGCACGTATGGGAAATGCTGTGGCGACATGCTGAAATCAATCTAATAACTATAACTAACGCTATCATCTGGAAACAAAAATAATTGGCAAATTCTAAGTCGACAAGGAAAATACTTGGGTAAAAATGGACAGACTACACTCATATTTCAGAAATAGGCTCCATTTTGTTTTGAATATCGTCAGCATAGAAAACAGTGTACACCGAGAATAGGACGTATAACTATATACGGTACCGAGTGCGTGATATGACACTGAACTTCATTCAAGTAATTACATATTGTAAGTGAAGGATAGTCACTATGTTATGCAGGAACTTATATTATAAGAACACCCCTATTAAATCCTTGATATTGTCGGTATAAAGAACCTTCAGAACAAAGAACTTCAGAATAAAGACATGACTCGATTCGACAATATAGACTACGACCATTTGTGAATGATTTTCTCCATTAATCTTTTATAACTCCACTCTTACCTTACCTTACCCTCTCAAATTATTTCTCGGCACCACAATTCGTTAATTACGATTAAGGTTGGAAAAATACTATGTCCCTTTAAAGCATCTTTAAGTTCGAAGAAACAAATATTTCCAGAAGTAAAGGTTTCAGCCATGAAATACTTAATGACGCAAGCATCGAGCTAAACACTCTTTATTAATTGTCATGGAATAGTAACACAAAGCGCTCTTTATTGAGTAACATCTCTAATATAAAACAATACTTCACATCATAATCCAAATATGCCGTAGATTTATTTTCAAACCGATATAAGAGACATACTTAAATGAATTTGAATAAAGAGCGTTTATAATTAATAAAGTTCATCCTGCTATGCTTCTGCGGGCTCTCTAGGGGCCCGTGAGCCATGTGTTATAATCCGTATAATATTTCCCAGTTAATGAAAAAAATGTGATGCAGCTGACAGCTGATGCAAATGTAATAAATATATGGTATGTGTGATCTGAGATTCACGTGTGTGGGTGGATTAAGATTATATGTCAAAGTATGTAAAATATTATTGCTAACTGTGAGAGGGTCTAAGTAAGTTTTAGGTTATTTTCAATCGAGTGAATTCTGAACTACAATGGTTTGGAAGACTTTGCCTCTTGTCTGAGAACACTGACAATTGATTGAAATAATATCACAGTTCCGATTTATGAATATAGATGAATAGTAAATCAGGACTTATATTTTGTTTCTTGCTGACAAATCACCCCAATGTTTCATAAATCCGTGACCTCATCACATGTACTGTAACTGCGTATTCATATATTTAACGGGAATTACTCATCGAAATGACCAAAATGTAGGTTGTTTTTGTCTCAAAACTGACATAAATTGGGTTTAATTGTCCCAACAAATTATAAAGTCAGTCGACATAAGATGAATACAACAAGAACATAGCCTGTTTTGAGATCTGTATTATCTCAACTTGTTAGAAGTATGATATTCCGCTTGGCAGAGCATTGCGAAAAATCATACTTCTAACTCATTGAGATAAAACTCATCTTAAAACACACCTTGCATGCTATTATCGTATATTTATGACACACCAGATGTGCATGTAAACTACTGTATATTGCATGTCAAAAAAAAAGCGAAAAATGTTTAGAGCATGTGTAAATCCGAACCCGAAACAAGCAAAGGAATACAAATTATACAACGAAGTAACCAACAAAAGTGAAAATTAGTTCAAATGTACAGGTAAGCTGCCAGGCGGAACAACCGAAGAAAGCGAAATAATCAAACAATTTTTTTTTTGATATTTTCGGTTGTTTCGCTGTATTTGTTCATATAAATATATTGGTTTGGAGAACAGTTGAACGTCACAAACTGTCAACTATATGTTTTTTGCTATATGTTCCGGTGTCCAGACTATGCGAAACAATCGAAGCAAGCGAAAAAAAATTGCGCATTACAACATGTGCAGTGTTTCACTTTTCTGATTGAAACCAAGTGCATGGGCAGTATTTTGTATTTTGTCACCAAGGAAAAGGCAAACAATCAGGTCTGGCAAATGTGAGAATACAGCTACAATAGCTGTATTCAGCTAACTCCTACTCTCAAACCGGCTGTTTTTCGATAATTAACTAGAAAGCTAATTTGCGCATCAAACTAGGTTATGCCATTCTCCAATCACTTTCAAACAAATCAAAACCATCACTTGTTTTGTGACAAAGTGTTGCGTTTTGTCGACTTGCAGAAATTAAACCTGCAAAGTCAACAATATATACAGCATCTCAGCTGCTTACCGAAGAGAATGACAACAGCAACAACGTTCGATGTGATATGTGTGATGAGATATGCAACGACAACAGGGGGGGGGGGTCGGAAAAAAATTTCAGGCACGTATGGGAAATGCTGTGGCGACATGCTGAAATCAATCTAATAACTATAACTAACGCTATCATCTGGAAACAAAAATAATTGGCAAATTCTAAGTCGACAAGGAAAATACTTGGGTAAAAATGGACAGACTACACTCATATTTCAGAAATAGGCTCCATTTTGTTTTGAATATCGTCAGCATAGAAAACAGTGTACACCGAGGATAGGACGTATAACTATATACGGTACCGAGTGCGTGATATGACACTGAACTTCATTCAAGTAATTACATATTGTAAGTGAAGGATAGTCACTATGTTATGCAGGAACTTATATTATAAGAACACCCCTATTAAATCCTTGATATTGTCGGTATAAAGAACCTTCAGAACAAAGAACTTCAGAATAAAGACATGACTCGATTCGACAATATAGACTACGACCATTTGTGAATGATTTTCTCCATTAATCTTTTATAACTCCACTCTTACCTTACCTTACCCTCTCAAATTATTTCTCGGCACCACAATTCGTTAATTACGATTAAGGTTGGAAAAATACTATGTCCCTTTAAAGCATCTTTAAGTTCGAAGAAACAAAAATTTCCAGAAGTAAAGGTTTCAGCCATGAAATACTTAATGACGCAAGCATCGAGCTAAACACTCTTTATTAATTGTCATGGAATAGTAACACAAAGCGCTCTTTATTGAGTAACATCTCTAATATAAAACAATACTTCACATCATAATCCAAATATGCCGTAGATTTATTTTCAAACCGATATAAGAGACATACTTAAATGAATTTGAATAAAGAGCGTTTATAATTAATAAAGTTCATCCTGCTATGCTTCTGCGGGCTCTCTAGGGGCCCGTGAGCCATGTGTTATAATCCGTATAATATTTCCCAGTTAATGAAAAAAATGTGATGCAGCTGACAGCTGATGCAAATGTAATAAATATATGGTATGTGTGATCTGAGATTCACGTGTGTGGGTGGATTAAGATTATATGTCAAAGTATGTAAAATATTATTGCTAACTGTGAGAGGGTCTAAGTAAGTTTTAGGTTAGTTTCAATCGAGTGAATTCTGAACTACAATGGTTTGGAAGACTTTGCCTCTTGTCTGAGAACACTGACAATTGATTGAAATAATATCACAGTTCCGATTTATGAATATAGATGAATAGTAAATCAGGACTTATATTTTGTTTCTTGCTGACAAATCACCCCAATGTTTCATAAATCCGTGACCTCATCACATGTACTGTAACTGCGTATTCATATATGTAACGGGAATTACTCATCGAAATGACCAAAATGTAGGTTGTTTTTGTCTCAAAACTGACATAAATTGGGTTTAATTGTCCCAACAAATTATAAAGTCAGTCGACATAAGATGAATACAACAAGAACATAGCCTGTTTTGAGATCTGTATTATCTCAACTTGTTAGAAGTATGATATTCCGCTTGGCAGAGCATTGCGAAAAATCATACTTCTAACTCATTGAGATAAAACTCATCTTAAAACACACCTTGCATGCTATTATCGTATATTTATGACACACCAGATGTGCATGTAAACTACTGTATATTGCATGTCAAAAAAAAGCGAAAAATGTTTAGAGCATGTGTAAATCCGAACCCGAAACAAGCAAAGGAATACAAATTATACAACGAAGTAACCAACAAAAGTGAAAATTAGTTCAAATGTACACGTAAGCTGCCAGGCGGAACAACCGAAGAAAGCGAAATAATCAAACAAATTCTTTTTTGATATTTTCGGTTGTTTCGCTGTATTTGTTCATACAAATATATTGGTTTGGAGAACAGTTGAACGTCACAAACTGTCAACTATATGTTTTTTGCTATATGTTCCGGTGTCCAGACTATGCGAAACAATCGAAGCAAGCGAAAAAAAATTGCACATTACAACATGTGCAGTGTTTCACTTTTCTGATGGAAACCAAGTGCATGGGCAGTATTTTGTATTTTGTCACCAAGGAAAAGGCAAACAATCAGGTCTGGCAAATGTGAGAATACAGCTACAATAGCTGTATTCAGCTAACTCCTACTCTCAAACCGGCTGTTTTTCGATAATTAACTAGAAAGCTAATTTGCGCATCAAACTAGGTTATGCCATTCTCCAATCACTTTCAAACAAATCAAAACCATCACTTGTTTTGTGACAAAGTGTTGCGTTTTGTCGACTTGCAGAAATTAAACCTGCAAAGTCAACAATATATACAGCATCTCAGCTGCTTACCGAAGAGAATGACAACAGCAACAACGTTCGATGTGATATGTGTGATGAGATATGCAACGACAACAGGGGGGGGTCGGAAAAAATTTTCAGGCACGTATGGGAAATGCTGTGGCGACATGCTGAAATCAATCTAATAACTATAACTAACGCTATCATCTGGAAACAAAAATAATTGGCAAATTCTAAGTCGACAAGGAAAATACTTGGGTAAAAATGGACAGACTACACTCATATTTCAGAAATAGGCTCCATTTTGTTTTGAATATCGTCAGCATAGAAAACAGTGTACACCGAGAATAGGACGTATAACTATATACGGTACCGAGTGCGTGATATGACACTGAACTTCATTCAAGTAATTACATATTGTAAGTGAAGGATAGTCACTATGTTATGCAGGAACTTATATTATAAGAACACCCCTATTAAATCCTTGATATTGTCGGTATAAAGAACCTTCAGAACAAAGAACTTCAGAATAAAGACATGACTCGATTCGACAATATAGACTACGACCATTTGTGAATGATTTTCTCCATTAATCTTTTATAACTCCACTCTTACCTTACCTTACCCTCTCAAATTATTTCTCGGCACCACAATTCGTTAATTACGATTAAGGTTGGAAAAATACTATGTCCCTTTAAAGCATCTTTAAGTTCGAAGAAACAAAAATTTCCAGAAGTAAAGGTTTCAGCCATGAAATACTTAATGACGCAAGCATCGAGCTAAACACTCTTTATTAATTGTCATGGAATAGTAACACAAAGCGCTCTTTATTGAGTAACATCTCTAATATAAAACAATACTTCACATCATAATCCAAATATGCCGTAGATTTATTTTCAAACCGATATAAGAGACATACTTAAATGAATTTGAATAAAGAGCGTTTATAATTAATAAAGTTCATCCTGCTATGCTTCTGCGGGCTCTCTAGGGGCCCGTGAGCCATGTGTTATAATCCGTATAATATTTCCCAGTTAATGAAAAAAATGTGATGCAGCTGACAGCTGATGCAAATGTAATAAATATATGGTATGTGTGATCTGAGATTCACGTGTGTGGGTGGATTAAGATTATATGTCAAAGTATGTAAAATATTATTGCTAACTGTGAGAGGGTCTAAGTAAGTTTTAGGTTAGTTTCAATCGAGTGAATTCTGAACTACAATGGTTTGGAAGACTTTGCCTCTTGTCTGAGAACACTGACAATTGATTGAAATAATATCACAGTTCCGATTTATGAATATAGATGAATAGTAAATCAGGACTTATATTTTGTTTCTTGCTGACAAATCACCCCAATGTTTCATAAATCCGTGACCTCATCACATGTACTGTAACTGCGTATTCATATATGTAACGGGAATTACTCATCGAAATGACCAAAATGTAGGTTGTTTTTGTCTCAAAACTGACATAAATTGGGTTTAATTGTCCCAACAAATTATAAAGTCAGTCGACATAAGATGAATACAACAAGAACATAGCCTGTTTTGAGATCTGTATTATCTCAACTTGTTAGAAGTATGATATTCCGCTTGGCAGAGCATTGCGAAAAATCATACTTCTAACTCATTGAGATAAAACTCATCTTAAAACACACCTTGCATGCTATTATCGTATATTTATGACACACCAGATGTGCATGTAAACTACTGTATATTGCATGTCAAAAAAAAAGCGAAAAATGTTTAGAGCATGTGTAAATCCGAACCCGAAACAAGCAAAGGAATACAAATTATACAACGAAGTAACCAACAAAAGTGAAAATTAGTTCAAATGTACACGTAAGCTGCCAGGCGGAACAACCGAAGAAAGCGAAATAATCAAACAAATTCTTTTTTGATATTTTCGGTTGTTTCGCTGTATTTGTTCATACAAATATATTGGTTTGGAGAACAGTTGAACGTCACAAACTGTCAACTATATGTTTTTTGCTATATGTTCCGGTGTCCAGACTATGCGAAACAATCGAAGCAAGCGAAAAAAAATTGCACATTACAACATGTGCAGTGTTTCACTTTTCTGATGGAAACCAAGTGCATGGGCAGTATTTTGTATTTTGTCACCAAGGAAAAGGCAAACAATCAGGTCTGGCAAATGTGAGAATACAGCTACAATAGCTGTATTCAGCTAACTCCTACTCTCAAACCGGCTGTTTTTCGATAATTAACTAGAAAGCTAATTTGCGCATCAAACTAGGTTATGCCATTCTCCAATCACTTTCAAACAAATCAAAACCATCACTTGTTTTGTGACAAAGTGTTGCGTTTTGTCGACTTGCAGAAATTAAACCTGCAAAGTCAACAATATATACAGCATCTCAGCTGCTTACCGAAGAGAATGACAACAGCAACAACGTTCGATGTGATATGTGTGATGAGATATGCAACGACAACAGGGGGGGGTCGGAAAAAAATTTCAGGCACGTATGGGAAATGCTGTGGCGACATGCTGAAATCAATCTAATAACTATAACTAACGCTATCATCTGGAAACAAAAATAATTGGCAAATTCTAAGTCGACAAGGAAAATACTTGGGTAAAAATGGACAGACTACACTCATATTTCAGAAATAGGCTCCATTTTGTTTTGAATATCGTCAGCATAGAAAACAGTGTACACCGAGAATAGGACGTATAACTATATACGGTACCGAGTGCGTGATATGACACTGAACTTCATTCAAGTAATTACATATTGTAAGTGAAGGATAGTCACTATGTTATGCAGGAACTTATATTATAAGAACACCCCTATTAAATCCTTGATATTGTCGGTATAAAGAACCTTCAGAACAAAGAACTTCAGAATAAAGACATGACTCGATTCGACAATATAGACTACGACCATTTGTGAATGATTTTCTCCATTAATCTTTTATAACTCCACTCTTACCTTACCTTACCCTCTCAAATTATTTCTCGGCACCACAATTCGTTAATTACGATTAAGGTTGGAAAAATACTATGTCCCTTTAAAGCATCTTTAAGTTCGAAGAAACAAAAATTTCCAGAAGTAAAGGTTTCAGCCATGAAATACTTAATGACGCAAGCATCGAGCTAAACACTCTTTATTAATTGTCATGGAATAGTAACACAAAGCGCTCTTTATTGAGTAACATCTCTAATATAAAACAATACTTCACATCATAATCCAAATATGCCGTAGATTTATTTTCAAACCGATATAAGAGACATACTTAAATGAATTTGAATAAAGAGCGTTTATAATTAATAAAGTTCATCCTGCTATGCTTCTGCGGGCTCTCTAGGGGCCCGTGAGCCATGTGTTATAATCCGTATAATATTTCCCAGTTAATGAAAAAAATGTGATGCAGCTGACAGCTGATGCAAATGTAATAAATATATGGTATGTGTGATCTGAGATTCACGTGTGTGGGTGGATTAAGATTATATGTCAAAGTATGTAAAATATTATTGCTAACTGTGAGAGGGTCTAAGTAAGTTTTAGGTTAGTTTCAATCGAGTGAATTCTGAACTACAATGGTTTGGAAGACTTTGCCTCTTGTCTGAGAACACTGACAATTGATTGAAATAATATCACAGTTCCGATTTATGAATATAGATGAATAGTAAATCAGGACTTATATTTTGTTTCTTGCTGACAAATCACCCCAATGTTTCATAAATCCGTGACCTCATCACATGTACTGTAACTGCGTATTCATATATGTAACGGGAATTACTCATCGAAATGACCAAAATGTAGGTTGTTTTTGTCTCAAAACTGACATAAATTGGGTTTAATTGTCCCAACAAATTATAAAGTCAGTCGACATAAGATGAATACAACAAGAACATAGCCTGTTTTGAGATCTGTATTATCTCAACTTGTTAGAAGTATGATATTCCGCTTGGCAGAGCATTGCGAAAAATCATACTTCTAACTCATTGAGATAAAACTCATCTTAAAACACACCTTGCATGCTATTATCGTATATTTATGACACACCAGATGTGCATGTAAACTACTGTATATTGCATGTCAAAAAAAAAGCGAAAAATGTTTAGAGCATGTGTAAATCCGAACCCGAAACAAGCAAAGGAATACAAATTATACAACGAAGTAACCAACAAAAGTGAAAATTAGTTCAAATGTACACGTAAGCTGCCAGGCGGAACAACCGAAGAAAGCGAAATAATCAAACAAATTCTTTTTTGATATTTTCGGTTGTTTCGCTGTATTTGTTCATACAAATATATTGGTTTGGAGAACAGTTGAACGTCACAAACTGTCAACTATATGTTTTTTGCTATATGTTCCGGTGTCCAGACTATGCGAAACAATCGAAGCAAGCGAAAAAAAATTGCACATTACAACATGTGCAGTGTTTCACTTTTCTGATGGAAACCAAGTGCATGGGCAGTATTTTGTATTTTGTCACCAAGGAAAAGGCAAACAATCAGGTCTGGCAAATGTGAGAATACAGCTACAATAGCTGTATTCAGCTAACTCCTACTCTCAAACCGGCTGTTTTTCGATAATTAACTAGAAAGCTAATTTGCGCATCAAACTAGGTTATGCCATTCTCCAATCACTTTCAAACAAATCAAAACCATCACTTGTTTTGTGACAAAGTGTTGCGTTTTGTCGACTTGCAGAAATTAAACCTGCAAAGTCAACAATATATACAGCATCTCAGCTGCTTACCGAAGAGAATGACAACAGCAACAACGTTCGATGTGATATGTGTGATGAGATATGCAACGACAACAGGGGGGGGTCGGAAAAAAATTTCAGGCACGTATGGGAAATGCTGTGGCGACATGCTGAAATCAATCTAATAACTATAACTAACGCTATCATCTGGAAACAAAAATAATTGGCAAATTCTAAGTCGACAAGGAAAATACTTGGGTAAAAATGGACAGACTACACTCATATTTCAGAAATAGGCTCCATTTTGTTTTGAATATCGTCAGCATAGAAAACAGTGTACACCGAGAATAGGACGTATAACTATATACGGTACTGAACATGACGTGATATGACACTGAACTTCATTCAAGTAATTACATATTGTAAGTGAAGGATAGTCACTATGTTATGCAGGAACTTATATTATAAGAACACCCCTATTAAATCCTTGATATTGTCGGTATAAAGAACCTTCAGAACAAAGAACTTCAGAATAAAGACATGACTCGATTCGATAATATAGACTACGACCATTTGTGAATGATTTTCTCCATTAATCTTTTATAACTCCACTCTTACCTTACCTTACCCTCTCAAATTATTTCTCGGCACCACAATTCGTTAATTACGATTAAGGTTGGAAAAATACTATGTCCCTTTAAAGCATCTTTAAGTTCGAAGAAACAAATATTTCCAGAAGTAAAGGTTTCAGCCATGAAATACTTAATGACGCAAGCATCGAGCTAAACACTCTTTATTAATTGTCATGGAATAGTAACACAAAGCGCTCTTTATTGAGTAACATCTCTAATATAAAACAATACTTCACATCATAATCCAAATATGCCGTAGATTTATTTTCAAACCGATATAAGAGACATACTTAAATGAATTTGAATAAAGAGCGTTTATAATTAATAAAGTTCATCCTGCTATGCTTCTGCGGGCTCTCTAGGGGCCCGTGGGCCATGTGTTATAATCCGTATAATATTTCCCAGTTAATAAAAAAAATGTGATGCAGCTGACAGCTGATGCAAATGTAATAAATTTATGTTATGTGTGATCTGAGATTCACGTGTGTGGGTGGATTAAGATTATATGTCAAAGTATGTAAAATATTATTGCTAACTGTGAGAGGGTCTATGTAAGTTTTAGGTTATTTTCAATCGAGTGAATTCTGAACTATACAATGGTTTGGAAGACTTTGCCTCTTGTCTGAGAACACTGACAATTGATTGAAATAATATCACAGTTCCGAATTCTGAATATAGATGAATAGTAAATCAGGACTTATATCTTGTTTCTTGCTGACAAATCACCCCAATGTTTCATAAATCCGTGACCTCATCACATGTACTGTAACTGCGTATTCATATATTTAACGGGAATTACTCATCGAAATGACCAAAATGTAGGTTGTTTTTGTCTCAAAACTGACATAAATTGGGTTTAATTGTCCCAACAAATTATAAAGTCAGTCGACATAAGATGAATACAACAAGAACATAGCCTGTTTTGAGATCTGTATTATCTCAACTTGTTAGAAGTATGATATTCCGCTTGGCAGAGCATTGCGAAAAATCATACTTCTAACTCATTGAGATAAAACTCATCTTAAAACACACCTTGCATGCTATTATCGTATATTTATGACACACCAGATGTGCATGTAAACTACTGTATATTGCATGTCAAAAAAAAGCGAAAAATGTTTAGAGCATGTGTAAATCCGAACCCGAAACAAGCAAAGGAATACAAATTATACAACGAAGTAACCAACAAAAGTGAAAATTAGTTCAAATGTACACGTAAGCTGCCAGGCGGAACAACCGAAGAAAGCGAAATAATCAAACAAATTCTTTTTTGATATTTTCGGTTGTTTCGCTGTATTTGTTCATACAAATATATTGGTTTGGAGAACAGTTGAACGTCACAAACTGTCAACTATATGTTTTTTGCTATATGTTCCGGTGTCCAGACTATGCGAAACAATCGAAGCAAGCGAAAAAAAATTGCACATTACAACATGTGCAGTGTTTCACTTTTCTGATGGAAACCAAGTGCATGGGCAGTATTTTGTATTTTGTCACCAAGGAAAAGGCAAACAATCAGGTCTGGCAAATGTGAGAATACAGCTACAATAGCTGTATTCAGCTAACTCAGCTGAATTCAGCTATATATCCTACTCTCAAACCGGCTGTTTTTCGATAATTAACTAGAAAGCTAATTTGCGCATCAAAACTAGGTTATGCCATTCTCCAATCACTTTCAAACAAATCAAAACCATCACTTGTTTTGTGACAAAGTGTTGCGTTTTGTCGACTTGCAGAAATTAAACCTGCAAAGTCAACAATATATACAGCATCTCAGCTGCTTACCGAAGAGAATGACAACAGCAACAACGTTCGATGTGATATTTTGAGGTCATTCGGCCAAAAAAACATGGCTGCCAGCGGCCATCTTGGATTTCAAAATTTGCAACAAAATACAACACGATAACTGCCTGCAGTCAGTTTACCAGTTAGAGTTACATTTTTTCTCTCATTCAAAGTGGTTTTGAAGCCCAACTCATTGCCAAAACACTAAAAAACAAGCAGGAATTTTTTTTTTAGTTGCGGAAAAAATGGCTTGTTGGTGGCTTTACCACCCACCCACCCCGGCAGATGTGCCGGAAAAAAAAATGTTTCACCCCCCCCCCCCCCGTGACGACAATGCTAAAGTTTGTCCTCTATGTGGAGTAATGACACATACCAAATGGGACATTGGAGACAATGACTACTGTGCGAATTGCGATGCAATTCATAGTGAGCAGATGACTGCTTCCTCACACACCGATGGCGAGATAGAAGCTCCTGCTTATAACACAGTTACAACATCACCATACCGGCTATTACGAAAACCCAATCTTCTTCAATGGACAGTGTTGACGAAGAACAAGGAAACGACTACCACTGATACTGATGAGCACATTGGCCCAAAACTCGAAACAGTTGCGGTTACGTGAAAGTAAAGTCAGGAAACGAGAGGAAGAAGTCAAATTAAAGGAACGACTCATCCAGGAATTTGATACCGAAAGAATATGGTTTAAAACATATATTCACAAACTCGAAATAAACATCTATGACCTATTAAAGAAAAAACTCTCAAACCCGACAAACTTCACAAATACCCAGAATATAGATGCCAGCATTCCAACAATTAAGCAGTCAGCACACACAACCTAATGGAACGCCTGCAAAACATCGACATCTAAATATCAGCAGAAAGGAGTCGAGACCCACACACAAACCGAATCTGACGGTGAACCACGCCCTCATGTAACACACAAGCTGACCTGTATAGACAACCACTATACTATTCGGTACAGAAACCTAAGAAGCAGATAGTGTATCGCCATGGGTGTGGCGAATAGGCACATGTATACAGGGAGTGACCGTATGGCCAAATGATGGAGTGAATAGGTATAGATGGAGTGACTGTATGGTAAAACATTTGGTGTATATATGATTGCCACTGGCGAGGTGTATATTCAAGCCTGGAGTGTATGAATGGCCGCGTTTGCGGGATATTGGTATATATAGAAGGTCTGTATGGCCATTTGTGTACATATATATACATATCGGTGTCGATAATATATATGGAGAACGATATATGATTTCGTGTATTCTTACATGAAGGACCTACCTAACTTTCTGACCAAAAGTCGTCAGTCGGAGGATTTTCCACGTGTTTACTGATGTATTCCATGAACATTTTACATGTTCGTGCTTTTACTCTGCTTGGGACCAAAAATAATGTTGGGGACCTCATTCTGCACACTAAATACAGGCTTGGCTGTGTTACTAATGTTATGTTTATTGAAAGAAAGCACATTTAGTCGGCAATATATTGAACCCTGTTTTTTTTAAATGTATTTTTCATTGTGAATCGTAGCTTTTTCATTAGTGATGAGTGTACACACACCACAATTAAGTGATCAGTTACCGCGAACTTGTTCAGAATCGATTGCATAGAGGATACCAAACGAGTCAATGGCTTATACTGCATGGGTACTATATCTGCAGGAAGTAATCCGTGTTGTCGGAGGCATATCCTGCAATAATCATGAACCGACCCCGTGTCTTGTGAATCTATGGCTTCCTCGACCAAATTGTAGACAGTGCCGCGAAACTTGGTGCAGTACGAAAAGCTCCTACATATATAAAAGGGATTAACTTTGGGAACAAGTTGCCAAAAAATGTGAGAATAAAAGTAACTCAAAAAATAATTATGCGAATATACAGCTTAGAGATAAATTGAAAACGGGCTAATAATTAAGATATTATTATTACACGGGCATATGTATCTATCAGAGAAATGTTTACTGGTTTGTTTGGGGTATAATTATGATAGTGCATGGGGTAGGTGTCAGCATTTGATGTAAACAGTATTTTTCATTCTCCTATATATTTTGAGAACTACGTATATATATAAATATATGTGTCCTCTATAGACTCGAAAACGGCTGCACCGATTGGGCTCAAACTTCCCATCTAAGGGTAAAAACACACGGGAATGGTCGTCGCGGTGTTTTGGAGAAACTCAGAGCACCCGTTCTCCACTCTCAGTAAAAAAAACGGCACTTCGGGGTTAATCGCGTTGATAGTTAAAGAGCGTTCATATCCGCAGTGTCGTTGATAAAGAGCGTATGTGTGTAATGTCATTCTTACGTCTGGGTCTGGGCGTGTGCGTGTAAGACTGTATCCAGACATGAGCGTGTTGTGTGACGACATTCCCAACACCTAGCAGGGACAAATATATATTAGCCAGCATCAAGGCGAGTCTTGTGACGTATTAATTCAAATGCTTTCGAAAAAACAATATTCTCTGTCGCACTCATATTTCGTCATCTCTACGAATCCACTGCATTCGACCTATTTTTAGAACGCAACACATGGTACAAAATTACGTCGCGTTGGTATTGGGGGTGCACGGCGGGATTAATTTAAATATGTCATGTTGGTAACAATATCTAGCCGAGAATTCCTCAGACCTACAGACGAATGCGACCAGCAAATTTCAAAATTGGTCACTTGACCTCCCCATGAATATCTTCCGGGAAATTCCAGGGAATGCGTGCCCATTATCGGGCCATTGTGTGTGTCGCGGTCGCGCAATTTTAACACAGGTAAATACACGTGGTTGTGAATTACGTCACGTGGATCCAGGCGGAAGTTAACCTGACCCTTCCGATGCCGCGTACGTTAGTGATACCGGAGTTACAGCGTGCGCGTTATGTTTTTTTGACTGACCGCAGTGCCCGATCCGCCGAATGTGAACATGTTATCAACTGTTACGGCAGTGGACCCGTGGCCCACGGCAGTCAATTGCCGTGGCGAATATTGAAGCCTACTGATCAATTCAAGGTTAAATCGGGTAAAACTGACGGATTTCGACGATATACGTGTCTCGGAATATGTTGCAATTGCTTTTTCGAACAAAGCCATGAGACGAACCACGCCAGTGGCGGGCTAACCTGCTAGTCTCCTATATATTTTGAGACTTCCGTAAATATATAAATATATGTGTATATTTCTCCTTTATAGACTCCAAAACGGCTGGACAGATTGAGCTCAAACTTACTATATAAGGGTAAAAACCCGGGAATCGTCGTCGCGGCGTTTTGGAGAAGCTCCGACCGCCCGTTCTTCACTAACAGTCACAAAAAACGGCACGGCGGGGGTTAATCGCGTTGGTAGTTAAAGAGCGTTCCTATCCGCAGTGTTGTTGATAAAGATCTTCAATATTTGGGTTCGTTAACCGGTTAACGCTCTTTATTCCCTTTCGCTTTTGTTTTCGTTATATTATGCGAGAGATTTATTGGAAGTCAGACTGCCAACATCTTATGTCTGTCGTTCCTATGAATGGGGGAGATTTTCATCGGGTAAATCATACCTCTTTTAGGGACGGCTACCATACTCAGACTGCCAACATCTTATGTCTGTCGTTCCTAGGAATGTGGGAGATTTTCATCGGGTAAATCATACCTCTTTTAGGGTCGGGTACCATAAAAAAATTAACTCATTGAAAAAAAATAGAATTAACTCATAACTTATTGAATTTTTGTTTTTTAAATAATTAATTAATTAAAAAAATATAATTAAAAAATATCATATTTTAGACGAACCACGCCAGTGGCGGTCTAACCTGCTACATTGAAAAAAAATAGAATTAACTCATAACTCATTGAATTTTTTTTTTTAACAAATGTCATGTTTCAGACGAACCACGCCAGTGGCGGGCTAACCTGCTAGTCTACTATATAATTTGAGACTTCCGTATATATATATATATATATATATTTGTCCTCTATATACTCGAACACGGCTGCACCGATTGGGCTCAAACCTGCTATATAAGGGTTAAAAAAAACCACGGGAATGGTCATCGCGGCGTTTTGGATAATCTCAGAGCACCCGTTCTCCACCCTCAGTCACAAAAAACGGCACTTCGGGGTTAATAGCGTTGATAGTTAAAGAGCGTTCCTATCCACAGTGTCATTGATAAAGAGCGTATGTATGTAATGTGATTCTTACGTCTGGGTATGGGCGTGTGCCTGTAAGACTGTATCCAGACATGAGCGTGTTGTGTGACGACATTCCCAACACCTAGCAGGGACAAATATCTATTAGCCAGCACCAAGGCGAGTCTTGTGACGTATTAATTCAAATGGTTTTGATCAAACAATATTCTCTGTCGCACTCATCTCTACGAATCCACTGCAATCGACCTATTTTTAGAACGCAACACATGGTACCAAAATTACGTCGCGTTGGTGATGGGGGTGCACGGCGGGATTAATTTAAATATGTCATGTTGGTAACAATATCTAGCCGAGAATGAATCCACTGCAATCGACCTATTTTTAGAATGCAACACATGGTACCAAAATTACGTCGCGCTGGTGATAGGGGTACACGACGGGATTAATTTAAATATGTCATGTTGGTAACACTATCTAGCCGAGAATTCCTCAGACCTACAGACGAATGCGACCAGCAAATTTCAAAATTGGTCACTTGACCACCCCATTAATATCTTCTGGGAAATTCCAGGGAATGCGTGCCCATTATCGGGCCATTGTGTGCGTCGCGGTCGAGGTAAATACACGTGGTTGTGAATTATACGTCACACCACGTGGATCCAGGCGGAAGTTAACCTGACCCTTCCGATGTCGCTTACGTCAGTGATACCGGGGTTATAGCGTGCGCTTTGCGTTTTTTGACTGACCGCAGTGCCCGATCCGCCGAATGTGAACATGTTATCAACTGTTACGGCAGTCCGTGGCCAACGGCAGTCAATTGCCGTGGCGAATATTGAAGCCTACTGCGATTGCCACGGCAATGCCGATTGCCGTGGTGAATGTGTGTCCTTTGTAGACTCGAACCGATTGAGCTCAAACTTGCTACCTACGGGAAGTGTCATGGACGGGTTAAATTGTGACCCCGACCTGACCTTGAAAATGAGGAATTCAAGGTCAAATCTGGTTAAATTGAAAAACAAAAAATTTAATTAAAAAATTAAAAAGGCACAATTAGCTCATTGAAAAACATAAAATTAAATTAAAAAATTGATTAAAAAAGTTATTTAACAAAATTAATTAACAAAATTAATAATTGTCATGTTTGTGACGATTGCCGCCATGTTTCGGATCAACGCCGCCAGTGGCGGGCTAACCTGCTAGTCTCCTATATATTTTGAGAACTACGTAAATATATGTGTATATTTGTCCTCTATAGACTCCAAAACGGCTGCACCATATTTGGAGTTGTTAACCGACTAACGCTCTTTATTGCCATCTGCAGTTTGCTTGGTTTTGTTTACCGAGAGACGACGGCCATTCATTCGACCAGTGCGTTAGTCGCATTAATTCGATAGCATCGGCAGTTTGCTTGGTTTTGTTTACCGAGCGACATCATTCGATAGCATTCTTTTCCTACGGCCATTAATTCGATCAGTGCTTTACTGTCATTCATTCGATAGCATTGCATTCAGTCCATCAGTGCATTTTTTGCAAAAGTCAGACTGCTTTCGATTAAACAATATTCTCTGTCGCACTCATATTTCGTCATCTGTACGAATCCACTGCAATCGACCTATTTTTAGAACGCAACACATGTCGCGTTGATGATGGGGATGCACGGCGGGATTAACTTAAATATGTTTTCTCTTGGAAGAAGCTAATTTCTGTTCGCGTTGGTAATGGGGGTGAACGGCGGGATTAATTTAAATATGTTTTCTCTTGTTTCATCGTATAATCTTACGGGACTTCCACGAATCTTCGGGTGGCCCCAATCCGTGAATGCCAACAACAACGACAAATGTTGGACTTTGTTGGCCATACGGCAATGTGAGAATCTTCGGGTGGCCCCAAGCCGTGAATGCCAACAACAACGACATTGTTGGCATACCTCTTTTATGGACGGGTATCATAATTCCTCTTGATTAAAAAGATAGAATTAACTCATTGAAAAACAAAAAATGCAAAAAAATGTCATGTTTCGGATCAACGCCGCCAACGGGCTAACCTGCTAGTCTCCTATATATTTTGAGACTTCCGTATATAAATATATATATATATGTGTATATTTGTCCTCTATAGACTCGAAAACGGCTGGCTCGGTTGAGCTCAAACTCCCATCTAAGGGTAAAAACCCACGGGAATCGTCGTCGCAGCGTTTTGGAGAAGCTCTGAGCACTCATTCTCCACTCCCAATCACAAAAAACTGCACTGCGGGGGTTAATCACGTGATAATTTAATGAGCGTTTGTATGTGACGCGTCGCTATAAAAGAGCGTTTGTTTACAATTCAACGCAACGTTATCGCTCGAAATTTAGCATCGAAAAATTTAATTTCTTTCATCAAAAACATAATTACGTGTTGGACTCTGTCAGTTTAAGAATATGTAAGTATTACACACAGATACACCAAGTCTCATCATCAAATTTTGAAAAATAAGAGTTTTATCGACATAAATCGATTTTAATGGGAAATCCTGTGTTAAAATTTAGCATCGAAAAAAATTAATTTCTTCAATCTAAAACATAATTACGTGTTGGACTGTGTCATTTTAAAAACATCTAAGTATTACACGCAGACACACGAAGTATCAGCTTGAAATTTTGAAAAATAACAGTTTTATCGACATCAATCGATTTGAATGCGAAATCCATCACCCGCTCGAGAACGAAATGTCCCCCGAGGAGCGAAGCTCCGAGGCATTCGTCCCATGAAAAGTCTATGGAAGCAAAATGGTCAACTCGGGACGGGTCAACCGATAGAGCCCAAACTTGCTACCTATGGGTACTTTTGTCCCGAAAGTGTCACGGACGGGTCAATCGTGACCCCGACGTGACATTGACTTTCAAACTGGTCAATTCAAGGTCAAATGGGGTAAAACTGGCGGATTTCTGTTCTTTTGTCCGGGGAGTGTTCTGGGCGGGTCAAATCATGACCACGACCTGACCTTGACCTACAAAATTGTCAATTCAAGGTCAAATCTGGTTAAACTTGCCGATTTCGTGCAAATGCAGCACAAGTGTCTCGGAACATGTTGCAATTGCTTTTTCAAACAAAGTCATGGGACGAGTGCCGCCAGTGGCGGGCTAACCTGCTAGTCTATCTATCTATAATATATTTTTGAAGACCTCTGTTTGTCTGTCTGTCTGTCTGTCTGTCTGTATGTCTGTATGTCATTTATACAAATATACGATTCTCGACCGATCGGGACGAAACTTGGTACGTGTGTGTAGTTTGACCAGGCGGTCGTCGTTGTCGTATTGGCGAGTCCGTGCGACGCCCGTACAGCGCATGCGCAGACGAGATCTCGGAAACGGGTGGAGCTATCGACTTGAAATTTCCTATGTGAATGTATCTTGCCCCGGATACTAATTTTATCGGGTCGCCGAGCCCGTGCGACGCCAGCTTCGCGCATGCGCAGACGATATCTCGGAAACGGGTTGAGATATCGACTTGAAATTTGGTGTGTGAATGTATCTTGCCCCGGATACGAATTTTATCGGGTCGCCGAGCCCGTGCGACGCCAGCTTCGCGCATGCGCAGAGGATATCTCGGAAACGGGTGGAGCTATCGACTTGAAATTTGGTTTTTGACTTGAAATTTGGTATGTGAATGTATCTTGCCCCGGATACGATTTTTATCGGATCGCCGAGCTCGTGCGACGCCAGCTTCGTGCATGCGCAGACCAGATCTCAGAAACGGGTGGAGCTATCGACTTGAAATTTGGTTTTTGAATAGCCCGGACAACGTCGGGCTCATCGGCTAGTGGCTAGTCTATCTATCTATACTATATATTTTGAGACTTCGTATATATGTGTGTGGGTACTTCATAGAATCCAAAACGCGTGTACATATTGAGCTCAAATTTCGTATGTAAGTGTAAAATTCCACCGACACGGCCGTGGTAGCGTTTTCGAGAAGCTCAGAGCACCCTTTATCCACTCCCAATCATCAAATTCACCGCAATCGGCACTTCGGGGTTAATTGATATTCGCTCGCGATCCAAGAGGAGTAACTCTACATTTTTTTTATATCTGTATATTTTTATATCCAAATTCACTTCAAAGTGCTAAACCCGTTGAGACAAAACTTGCTAATACCTCGCAAAATATAGAATTTACATTTTCTGATGTATACATTTTTTGTTACGGCTGAAAATCTTAGTCTATTTCCGAAACATTCATATAAACAAGCTCTAAACTTACACCCCTCGATTCCTGCTAACTCACGCAGCTGTACACACTGCCCCAAACCGTGAACGCAACGACATTGTTGGCGAGAAAATAGCCCCCAAGCAGTAAATATCAACAACAACGATATTACTAAATACACGTTTTCGGCAATGTGAGAGTTTTCGGGGAGCCGTGATACCAACAACAACGACCCGAAGCCCTGAATGCCAACAACAGATTCAATGCAATGTTATCGCTCGAAATACTGAAACATTCATATAAACAAGCTCTAAACTTACACCCCTCGATCCCTGCTAACTCACGCAGCTATACACACTGCCCCAAACCGTGAACGCCAACGACATTGTTGGCGAGAAAATAGCCCACAAGCCGTAAATATACACGTTTTCGGCAATGTGAGAGTTTTCGGGGAGCCGTGATGCCAACAACAACGACCCGAAGCCCTGGATGCCAACAACAGATTCAATGCAATGTTATCTATTATGCAGAGAGATTTCACGACATTACGACGGGCGTTTGTTTTAAATTCAATGCAATGTTATCGTAGAGAGATTTCACGAAACAAAGAATGCGTTGTCTGTCGTTCCTAGGAAGGGGGGATTTCTACAGGTAAATTTTTCCGCCAGAAACCAAAAAATTAATTAAAACAATTTAAAATTTAATTAAACAAAAAAACAATTCAGAAACAAAATATATTAAATTTAAAAAACATTAAATTCATATTAAAAAATAAAAAACAAAAATAAATAAAAACAAAATAATTACAAAAATGTCATGTTTCTGAAACAAAGCCATGGGACGAATGCCGCCAGTAGCGGGCTAACCTGCTAGTCTTCTATCTATACTATATATTTTGAGACTTCGTATATATGTGTGTGTGTGTGTGTGTACTTCATAGAATCCAAAACGCGTGTAAAGATTGAGCTCAAACTTCCTATGTAAGTGTCAAATACACCGACACGACCGTGGTCGCGGTTTAGAGAAGCTCAGAGCACCCGTTCTCCAATCTCAAATCACCGCAAAGGCACGGCGGGGGTTAATCAAGTGATTATTTAATGAGCGTTTGTTTTTGACGCATCTCTATAAAGAACGTCTGTTTCCCATTCAACGTTATTCGCATCTGCAAAGTTATACGGGAACGCAAACGTTATCGCTCGAAATTTAATCCCTGCGAGCACGGATGGCGCGCTTTGTTTTTACAGGTTATAAACCGAAATCATCCCAGATAATCACGAATATAGCATCAGATTTCTCCCCAGATATACCGTTATAAAGCTACTGGAATCTGCCAATCTACGGGAAATTCCAGGGAATGCCGATTGAGCTCAAACTTGCTACCTACGGGAAGTGTCATATATATGAGTGTGTCCTTTATAGACTCTAACCGATTGAGCTCAAACTTGCTAAATAAGAAAATAGCCCCCAAGCCGTAAATATCAACAACAACGATATTACTAAATACACGTTTTCGGCAATGTGAGAGTTTTCGGGGAGCCGTGATGCCAACAACAACGACCCGAAGACAGATTTCCCGACGGGAAGCGTTTGTTTTAAATTCAATGCAATATTATCGTAGAGAGATTTCACGAAACAAAGAATGCATTGTCTGTCGTTCCTAGGAAGGGGGGATTTCTACGGGTAAATTTTTCCGCCAGAAACAAAAAATTTAATTAAAACAATTTACAATTTAATTAAAACAATCTAAAATTAAAAAAAATTAACAATAAAAAAACAATTCAGAAACAAAATATATTAAATTTAAAAAACATTAAATTCATATTCAAAAATGTCATGTTTCTGAAACAAAGCCATGGGACGAATGCCGCCAGTGGCGGGTTAACCTGCTAGTCTATTCTATCTATCTATACTATATATTTTGAGAACTCCGTGTATTCGAGAGATAGCCCACACCCTCCGGACCTCAATGATATGATCGTGAATGAGTATTGATATACCCCACTAAACTTTGACAAACACCGGTAATGGTGTGTAGATCATTTACATATCTCTCCTATATATTTTGATACAATCTATCTAATTTACATATCTCTCTTATATATTTATGTTTGTGTGTGTGTTGTACTTCATACAAATCTACGATTCTCGACCGATCGGGACGAAACTTGGTACGTGTGTGTAGTTTGACCAGGCGGTGGTCGTTGTCGTATTGGCGAGCCCGTGCGACGCCCGTGCAGCGCATGCGCAGACGAGATCTCGGAAACGGGTGGAGCTATCGACTTGAAATTTGCTATGTGAATGTATCTTGCGCCGGGTACAAATTTATCGGGTCGCCGAGCCCGTGCGACGCCCGTGCAGCGCATGCGAAGACGAGATCTCGGAAACGGGTGGAGCTATCGACTTGAAATTTGCTATGTGAATGTATCTTGCGCCGGGTACACATTTTATCGGGTCGCCGAGCCCGTGCGACGCCCGTGCAGCGCATGCGCAGACGAGATCTCGGAAACGGGTGGAGCTATCGACTTGAAATTTGCTATGTGAATGTATCTTGCGCCGGGTACAAATTTTATCGGGTCGCCGAGCCCGTGCGACGCCAGCTTCGCGCATGCGCAGACCAGATCTCGGAAACGGGTGGAGCTACCGGGTACAAATTTTTCTTATTGAAACGCGTGGAGCTAAAAATAAAAAAAAAATAAAAAAAAAATGTCATGTTTCGGACAAGCCGCCGGTGGCGGGCTAACCTGCTAGTACTATATATTTTGAGACTTCCGTATATACTTTATTAAATCGAAAACGGCTGGCTCGATTGAGTTCAAACTTCCTATCTAAGGGAAAAATCCCACGGACACCGTAGTTGTCGCGTTTTGACCAAGCTTTGACCACTCATTCTCCACTCCCAATCACAAAACGGCACTGCGGTGGTTAATCAAGTGATAATTTAATGAGCGTTTGTTTTTGACGCATCGCTATAAAAGAGCGTTTGTTTACAATTCAACGTTATCGCTCGAAATTTAGCATCTGCAGAGAGATATACGGGAACAATACATTTGAGTGGTTTCCTATGCGGAGAGATTTATTGGATGTCATAGTACTTTTAGACGCAGTTGATTTACAATTCTTTGTGAATAGCTAGACTGCCATTCGTTCGAGTTCTTTTAGATCAAACAATATTCTCTGTCGCACTCATATTTCGTCATGAACGAATCCACGTAATCAACCTATTTTTAGAACGCAACACATAATACCAAACAAAATTACGTCGCGTTGGTGATGGGGTTCACGGCGGGGTTATTTGACAGTCCGCTCTTTGCGGGGAATATTGACCATCTCGTAAGGGTGGACAACCTCTGTCAGGGGCTGCTCAATGGCCACGGGCTGGTTAAAAAAAATCATACCTCTTTTATGGACGGGTATCATAATTTCTCTTGATTAAAAAGTCTGTCGTTCCTAGGAACGGGGAAGTTTAGGACGGGTTCCATGAATTAACTCATTGAAAAACAAAGAATGCGTTGTCTGTCGTACCTAGGAAGGGGATGATTTCATCGGGTCAATTTTTCCGCCAGAAAAAGGCACAATTAACTCATTAGAAAAACAAATTTAAATAATTTTTTTTTTTTTTAAATGTCATGTTTCTGACCAACCACGCCAGTGGCGGGCTAACCTGCTAGTCTATACTATATATTTTGAGACTTCCGTGTATATATATATATATATATATATATATATGTACTTTATAGAATCGAAAAGGGCTGGCTCGATTGAGTTCAAACTTCCCATCTAAGGGTAAAAACCCACGAACACCGTAGTTGTCGCGTTTTGGAGAAGCTCTGAACACCCTTTATCCACTCCCAAATCACCGCAAAGGCACGGCGTGGGTTAATCAAGTGATTATTTAATGAGCGTTTGTTTTTTGACGCATCGCTATAAAGAGCGTCTGTTTACCATTCAACGTTATTAGCATCTGTAGAGAGATATACGGGAACATTGAGTGGTTTCCTATGCGGGGAGATTTATTGGATGCCATAGTACTCTTACAACATCATTGTTATAGTATGTATGACACTTAGGTCAGGGCTTAGGGGGTAGTTATAGGCATAATGCTTCTCAGAAATCCCGGTTACAAACCAACACTCACAATTTCGTATTTACGCAAACGTATTATTTTTAGAACGCAACACATGATACCAAACAAAATTACGTCGCGTTGGTGATGGCGTTCACGACGGGATTAATTGACTGTCCGCTCTTTGTGAGGATGGGGTTCACGACGGGATTAACTTTGCGGGGACTATTGACCATCTCGTAAGGGTGGACAACCTCTGTCAGGGGCTGCTCAATGGCCACGGGCAGGTTAAAAAAAATCATACCTCTTCTGGGTCTGGGCGTGTATAGACATGATCGTGTTGTGTTCCTAAGTACGCGGAGCGTATTGTGTTCCTAAGAACGCGGATCGGGTAAGTTTTTCCGCCCTAGGTGAGCTCAAACTTCGTATATAAGTGTAAAAACACACGGGGATCGTCGACGTCGCATTGTGTGAAACATTCTTATGTCTGTCGTTCCTAGGAACGGGGTAATTTTTCATCGGGTCAGTCTTAACCTTCAAACAGGTACCCACAAATTATATATTGTGACCCCGACATGACCTTGAAAAATATATTAAATTTAAAAAACATTAAATTAATATTAAAAAATAAAAAAACATGTCATGTTTCTGACCAACAAAATAATTTATAAAATGTCATGTTTCGGACAAACGCCGCCTGTGGCGGGCTAACCTGCTAGTCTATACTATATATTTTGAGACTTCCGTATATATATATATATATATATATATATATATGTACTTCATAGAATCGAAAACGGGCTGACCGATCGGGACCAAACTTCCTATCTAAAGGTAAAATCCCACGGGAATCGTCGTCGCGGCGTTTTGGAGAAGCTCAGAGCACCCGTTCTCCAATCCCAAAATCACCGCAAAGGCACGGCGGGGGTTAATCGTGTTGATAGTTAATGAGCGTTTGTTTTTGACGCATCGCTATAAAGAGCGTCTGTTTTCCATTCAACGTTATTAGCATCTGCAGCGAGATATACGGGAACAATACTTTTCAGTGGTTAGCTATGCGGGGAGATTTATTGGATGCCATAGTACTCCTACAACATCATTGTTATAGTATGTATGACACTTAGGTCAGGGCTTAGGGGGGGGGTAGTTAGTGTGGATATAGGCATAATGGACAAATCATAATGCTTCTCAGAAATCCCGGTTACAAACCAACACTCACAATTTCGTCTTTTGCATCAGATACCAACACCTCGACCGATCGGGACGAAACTTGGTACGTGAGTGTAGTTTAACCAGGTGGTCGTCGTTGTCGCATTGGCGAGCCCGTGCGACGCCCGTGCAGCGCATGCGCAGACGAGATCTCGGAAACGGGTGGAGCTATCGACTTGAAATTTGGTATGTGAATGTATCTTGCCCCGGATACGAATTTTATCGGGTCGCCGAGCCCGTGCGACGTCAGCTTCGCGCATGCGCAGACCAGATCTCGGAAACGGGTAGAGCTATCGACTTGAAATTTGGTATGTGAATGTATCTTGCCCCGGATACGAATTTTATCGGATCGCCGAGCCCGTACGACGCCAGATTTGTCCGGGGAGTGTTTTTGGACGGGTCAAATCATGACCACGATCTGACCTTGACCTACAAAATTGTCAATTCAAGGTCAAATCGGATAAAATGCAGCAAGTGTCTCGGAACCTGTTGCAATTGGTTTTTCGAACAAAGCCATGGCACAAATGCCGCCAGTGGCGGGCTAACCTGCTAGTCTATCTATCTATACTATATATTTTGAGACTTCGTATATATGTGTGTGTGTGTGTGTGTACTTCATAGAATCCAAAACGCGTGTACAGATTGAGCTCAAACTTCCTATGTAAGTGTCAAATCCCACCGACACGACCGTGGTCAAGGTTTAGAAAAGCTCAGAGCACCCGTTCTCCAATCTCAAATCACCGCAAAGGCACGGCGTGGGTTAATCAAGTGATTATTTAATGAGCGTTTGTTTTTGACGCATCTCTATAAAGAGCGTCTGTTTGCCATTCAACGTTATTTGCATCTGCAGAGAGATATACGGAACATACATTAAATTAAAAAAACATTTGTTTCTGACCAACCCTGCGAGCACGGATGGCGCGCTTTGTTTTTACAGTATATAGTTATATACCGAAATCATCCCAGATAATCACGAATATAGCATCAGATTTCACCCCAGATATAGCTACTGGAATCTGCCAATCTACGGGAAATTCCAGGGAATGCCGATTGAGCTCAAACTTGCTACCCACGGGAAGTGTCATATATATGAGTGTGTCCTTTATAGACTCGAACCGATTGAGCTCAAACTTGCTAAATAAGAAAATAGCCCCCAAGCCGTAAATATCAACAACAACGATATTGCTACCTACGGGGAGCAACGTTGTTAGCATCTGCAGAATTATGCAGACAGAAAGTGCTTTCCTATTTTTAGAACGCAACACATGTTTACGTCGCGTTGGTGATTGAGGTTCACAACGGGGTTAATTGACTGTCCGCTCTTTGCGACGATGAGGTTCACGGCGGGGACTATTGACCAACACTCACAATTTCGTCTTTTGCATCAGATACCAACACCTCGACCGATCGGGACGAAACTTAGTACGTGAGTGTAGTTTGACCAGGTGGTCGTCGCTGTCGTATTGGCGAGCCCGTGCGACGCCCGTGCAGCGCATGCGCAGACGAGATATCGGAAACGGGTGGAGCTATCGACTTGAAATTTGCTATGTGAATGTATCTTGCGCCGGGTACAAATTTTATCGGGTCGCCGAGTCCGTGCGACGCCAGCTTCGCGCATGCGCATACCAGATCTCGGAAACGGGTGGAGCTACCGGGTACAAATTTTTCTTATTGAAACGCGTGGAGCTAAAAATTAAAAAACAATATTTAAAAAATGTCATGTTTCGGACAAGCCGCCGGTGGCGGGCTAACCTGCTAGTACTATATATTTTGAGACTTCGTATATATGTGTGTGTGTGTGTGTGTACTTCATAGAATCCAAAACGCGTGTAAAGATTGAGCTCAAACTTCCTATGTAAGTGTCAAATCACACCGACACGACCGTGGTCAAGGTTTAGAGAAGCTCAGAGCACCCGTTCTCCAATCTCAAATCACCGCAAAGGCACGGCGGGGGTTAATCAAGTGATTATTTAATGAGCGTTTGTTTTTGACGCATCTCTATAAAGAGCGTCTGTTTGCCATTCAACGTTATTTGCATCTGCAGAGAGATATACGGAACATACATTAAATTTAAAAAACATTTGTTTCTGACCAACCCTGCGAGCACGGATGGCGCGCTTTGTTTTTACAGTATATAGTTATATACCGAAATCATCCCAGATAATCACGAATATAGCATCAGATTTCTCCCCAGATATATCGTTATAAAGCTACTGGAATCTGCCAATCTACGGGAAATTCCAGGGAATGCCGATTGAGCTCAAACTTGCTACCCACGGGAAGTGTCATATATATGAGTGTGTCCTTTATAGACTCGAACCGATTGAGCTCAAACTTGCTAAATAAGAAAATAGCCCCCAAGCCGTAAATATCAACAACAACGATATTGCTACCTACGGGGAGCAACGTTATTAGCATCTGCAGAATTATGCAGAGAGAAAGTGCTTTCCTATTTTTAGAACGCAACACATGTTTACGTCGCGTTGGTGATTGAGGTTCACAACGGGGTTAATTGACTGTCCGCTCTTTGCGACGATGAGGTTCACGGCGGGGACTATTGACCAACACTCACAATTTCGTCTTTTGCATCAGATACCAACACCTCGACCGATCGGGACGAAACTTGGTACGTGAGTGTAGTTTGACCAGGTGGTCGTCGCTGTCGTATTGGCGAGCCCGTGCGACGCCCGTGCAGCGCATGCGCAGACGAGATATCGGAAACGGGTGGAGCTATCGACTTGAAATTTGGTATGTGAATGTATCTTGCGCCGGGTACACATTTTATCGGGTCGCCGAGCCCGTGCGACGCCAGCTTCGCGCATGCGCAGACCAGATCTCGGAAACGGGTGGAGCTACCGGGTACATATTTTTCTTATTGAAACGCGTGGAGCTAAAAATTAAAAAAATATATATAAAAAAATGTCATGTTTCGGACAAGCCGCCGGTGGCGGGCTAACCTGCTAGTCTACTATATATTTTGAGACTTCCCTATATATATATACGTTTGTACTTTATAGAATCGAAAACGGCTGCACCGATTGGGCTCAAACTTCCCATCTAAGGGTAAAAACCCACGGGAATGGTCATCGCGGCGTTTTGGAGAAGCTCAGAGCACCCGTTCTCCACTCTCAGTCACAAAACGGCACTTCGGGGTTAATCGCGTTGATAGTTAAAGAGCGTTCGTATCCGCAGTGTCGTTGATAAAGAGCGTCTATATACACGACGAGTATAAATACGGCTCCATTGACCTTCTCGAGGCGAAATTTCGTACGTAATTTCGTACTTAGGGTTCCTAGGAACGGGGTAGATGTTCATCAGGTCAGTTTTTACGCCCAAGGTGATCTTCACCTTGAAACTGGTACCCACAAATGATATGTATATGTGTGTGTCCTTTATAGACTCGAACCGATTGAGCTCAAACTTTCTACCTACGGGAAGTGTCATGGACGGGTTCAATTGTGACCCCGACCTGACCTTGACCTTGAACATGATCAATTCAAGGTCAAATCGGGTCAAATTGAAAAACAAAAAATTAAATAAAAAAATTAACTCATTGAAAAACAAAAAATTAAATAAAATAATTAATTAAACAAATTTATTTTAAAAGCCAGTAAATTAAAAAGGCACAATTAGCTCATTGAAAAACAAAAAATGAAATTAAAAAATTAATTAAAAACATTAAAATATTGTCATGTTTCTGACGATTGCCGCCAGTGGCGGGCTAACCTGCTAGTACCATATAAATAAATAAAAAAACAGTGCATGGTACAAAATATGTAGCATGAATATTGGTTGTATGGAGGGGATCCGACATCAAGCATAAAGCTTATGGGGGTCGTTTCCGATTACGTGTGAATAAGCCCACATTGTGAGAATGCTTACATAATATTAGGTAATTGTGTTCATAATAATTTTAGAAGATCGTTGTTGTTATATATGTTACTCAGCTACTCACAGTGTGGGCTGAATCGATAGATATATCAAAATGAGATTTGTTTTTCATATGGAGTAATAGAAAGAATATATATTTAGTATAGCGGAAAGAAGTATAGATCGGTATAGACAAGAATGTGAGGTGACATATCAAACGTTTGTGAGTCTGATATGCAGTATAGGGAGAGGAGGTGGGGAGTGTAAATGATAAGCTACTGCTTTTAATTTATACACTATGTGTTCTGATCTAGCATTTTTGCATCCGAGCCGACACCACTATCATTTGGATTTGTATGAATATTTAATAACATCAACATTAATATTTCTATTTCTCACGCAATTTTTGACGATGAGTCGAATTTGGTAACTGTTAGATGATAGATGATATGCATGATGATATGCATGTGTGGTTCAAGTGGAAGCCCTTGGTTTGTGGTTGAAATATTATTTGAATATGTTGGTGGTGATGTTACATATATCAGATACTTCGTTCATAAATAACTATCGCTGATCATTGTATAATTGGCATTCAATTAGATAATGTTCTGTGTTCTCTCCTTCACCACAGGTACACTTTAGTGTTAGCATTTAGTTGAACCCGAATGGTATGACATTTACCTCACTGGCATTTAGGCATACCTCAATAAAGAAGTCCACATGGCAAATAATCCTCAAATTTAGAAACGTGTAGATTGCATGTACTGTGAACAAACGGATCTGACAACTCAGCACACGGACACTTTAAAACAGCCCCTATAGTACAGCGGCCAAACGCCAAAAGTGGTCGGGTACCCCTACCCACGGTAGAACAAGTTAAAACCAATTTTTTTTAAAGGAGAAATATATACTGTAGACGAAAATGATAGTGAAAAATAACGGAATTGGTGGTGGCTATTCTCAAATCGACGATGAACGATACCCACCAGTGACTTTTCCCAGAAATTAACGATTTTGGTAAAGTGAGCCCTGCTGCTATGTCCCAAGTTATTAGCCCACATTGTAGGCGTCAAAATGACTACAGCATACCATATCTGTACCTGATATGCAAGAAGTGTTGGTTAATTTTGATTTTCGTGCCATTTGGAGCCGAAACATTTATTTTTTGTTGAAAAATCGCTCTTTTTCAAATCAATTATATTTTTCGAACATTATCATTCAAACGGATATTGCAATAATATTGAAATATTTAGTCCATATGGTGTAGTAGTTATCTACCAAGCATATGAAGAAAGAAGTTAACACAAATTTTGAACGGTTTACGAGATATTGGATTTTAGCTACCCCTCCCCCAAACACGTTTTTGGTCGAAAAAAATACATATTTTTGATAATGACATTACAAACATTTTCGAATTGATCTGAATGGGACCCAATATGAATCTTGTACTGAAAGTGTTGTCCAGAGATGCCGTTTAATCGATTACAGATGTGTTCAGGCTTTCAGACCCCCAGTTACAACAACAACAATTATTTTATTGATAACAGTTAATTTTGCATGCATTAACATCGATGTTAAGTACTAAAACCTTTGTTATAAACAATACGTGACCAAATATATAATTCATATGGCTCAGTAGTTATCTGGACATCACAAGTAGAAAGAATTTGACAGAAATTGTCAACGGTTTTCAAGATATTGGAATTAGGTACCGCTCCCCGGGACGCGATTTGGTAGAAAAACTACATATTTATGATAACAATACAGACCTTTCTAAATTATTCTAATGAGCATCTAATCATTATTCGTGTGATGAAAACCTGATCCGTAGACACCGCGAGTCTGGTTTTAGATGACCTCAGGTTTCCAATTAAACCCCCCAGTTACAACAACAACAACACAATATTTTATTTATGACATGTAATTTTATATTAACACATATCGACTTTGAGCAAATGAAGTATTTGTTCTAAACGACACATAATATAGACTAACATAATCATACAGAACAAAATCATTGTTGCTCCCCCGCCCTATTAGACGTCCTGAACACACCACGAACTGAACAAAATATGATCTCAGTATTAAGAATCATGTAATTATAAAGGACAATTACATAAGGAAATATACAATGTTTATGGATGGGTTTGTTCCCGAAACAGTGTGGCACTTTGCTTGGCAAATATGAAGGACGAATTTGCTATATTTTTCAAGAACACTCTACCCAATTTAAAGACTTCAACGCAATACGATCGAATTTAAGCTATATGATCTCTAATTCTCTATATTAACCGAGAGTGTGACGGGAATGTAGTTCTATCAGAGAATACATAATTTGTATGGATGGGTTGTGCATGTGTCGCTTTACACAAAGTGGCTGATAAATATGAAAGACGAATTTGCTGTTAAAGTGTTAAAGTTGAACAACTCACGAACTGAAATGATTGCTGTAAATATTAACTGAGGATATGTGCAAAAATAGTAATATCGGGGCGCATACATGGTGTTGGTGGATGGGTTGGTTGGATCCCGAAAGCCTTTAGCACTTTACGAAAATCGGATGGCAAACTCCAAAGGCGAATATTTTTTTGTTTTGTGGGACCCCTTTATATGCCCATTTAAACTCTTGAACACACCATGCGCCGAATATTCATGGTTTTATTATTAAATCAGTGTGAACGAAAAGTAGTGCTATCAGGGAATATACATGTTATATGGGTAGTTTGGTTCCCAAAATCCTAGGGTACTTTACAAAAGGCGGCTGGCAAAAACCAAAGCTGAATATTTTCTTTGAGCATCCTACCCCATTTAAAGTCTTAAACACACTAATGGATGGACATGTTCTCAATATTAACTGGGGTGTGGACAAATGGTATGTAATTCAGGAAATATACCTCTTCATTGCACGATGGGTGGGTTGGCTGGCTTCCCAATGTCTGGGGCACTTTACAAAAAGTGGCTAGCAAAGAGAAGGCGAAATCTCACTGTTTTGGGTACCCATACCCTTCTAAACTCTTTAGCACACACTGAACCGAATATATATGCTCTCATGTATTATTTACAATTTGTATGGGTGGTTTTGTTATCGAAATCCTGGAACACTTTACAAAAGGCGGCTGGCAAATACGAAATGTAATGTGTTGGGCCACACTACCCCATTTGCAGTCTTGGGACACACAATGAACCGAAAGGATGTGCTCCCATTATCAACTGCGTGTGTAGAGAAATGGACGCTATATAAAGAGTATAGTATACCAGGGTCTTGAATGTCTGGGTCACTTTACAAAAAGTTGTTGATGAAAGAGAAAGGCGAATACTCACTCTTTGGGGGGGGACCCCATTAACCCATTTAATATCTTGATCAGAGCATGAACTGAAGTTATATTTTATCATACTTAGCTGAGTGTGTGGTCGAAAGGTATTGCTGTCATGGAATTATTAATTGATATATGGGTGATTTGGTTCCCTCGAAATCCTGGAACACTTTTAAAAAAGCGGCTGGCAAACAAGAAGGCGAATTTTCTATGTCTTGAGGACCCCACTATCCAACTTGAAGTCTTAACAGAATGATATGCTCTCAATGTTAACTGAAGTTGTGGACAAATGGGATTATTATCTGGCAATACGAATCTGTTGTGGATGAGATGGTTCCCGATAGCCTATGGCACTTTACAACAAATGGTCAGCAAATGAAAGGGCTAAATTTTACTCTCAGGGGAGTCCATCCCTATCTGAAGTATTGAACACAACACTAGCTCAAGGCATAAGCTATCCATATTACCCGAGATTGTGGCCGAATGGCAATGGTCTCGCGAGCCCGCCGTTCGCGAGAACACCGTGGCACCTTACACAAAGCAGATGGCAAACGATGAAGGCGAATGTTAAGGGACCCCTACCCCATGTAAACCATTGAACCTACCACGAACTGAATGGATGTGCCCTCATGGTCAAACGACGATATGGACAGATGGCTATTCTATAAAGAAATACACAATTGTTATTGATGGGTTAATACCCGAAAGTCAGGAACACTTTACAAAAAGCGACTGAAAAATAAATAATGCGATTTTTCAATGTTTGTATTACCCCCTTCCCAATTAATTTGAAGACTAGAACACACCACGGATTGGAACGATATCATCACTGACTACGTGTGTGGACAATGGCGAGTTAATTGTACAAGGACGTAAACAATGTAAATATATGGATTTGGGTTCTGAAAGAATGAGCACTTAACGAAAAGTGACTGGAAAATAAGAAAGGAAATGTTTTGAGGACCCCTACTTTATTTGAAGTCTTGGAAGACACCACATGGTGAAATGATATGACCCCAATATTAATTGAGGGCTTGACCAAAGGTTAGTTTTTATCAGAATATACATATGTGTTGGTTCCAGAAAGTCTGCATCATGTGGCACTCCACAACAAGCGGCTGGCAAATGTTCACTGTTGTATGTACCCCTACCCTATTTGAGGTCTTGAACACATCATGTACTGAAGGGATTATGAATTCAATATCAACATATATTGTGGCCGAAACTATGCGATATATAAGTATGTGGCAGTTCTATCCGGGGGTAAACAATTTATCTGGGAGGGAGACTGTATGGGGAAAATTAGGATGTAATCCAGTTGGAACTGATTGGATACAATGATATACACATAGTTTCGTTGGAGCTGATTGGACGGAATGCTACACAGATAATGTTGTTTTCGTCATTGATACGCCCGTCGCCGTGAGATTGCAGACGATCTGGAGGTGGTAAATTTCGCGCTCAGCAGGGTTTCAATGCTTTTCACGAAGTTTTAACAAATGGCAGCATTATGGAAATCGCTTTGTTTTCGAGATAAATGTCTGAACCCCGTCAACTATTTTAATATTTTCGCGCTGACTGAGTTGCTGTACATAAAAAGAGTATTTCTGATAAAATTACATTCAGTATGGCGCATAGAAGTTCAGTCTTAGGACCACTGTATTCCAAAAAGTAATGATATGCTTTTTCTATTTGCCACAATGACAGAGAGGGGACGTTTTAATGTGATTACTCAATTGGCCATAGTTCAAACTACTGCATTTCAATCTTAAACGCGAATGGAGTACTTGTGCATCTATACGTCGGACATGCTGGGTTCTCCAGCTGTGCAATTATTGTAATCTCTGTATACCATTATTGGTTTTTTGAGAATAAACTATTGATTGGTTGATTGATATGCGACACTTATTGTATGTAATAGCAAATAAAATGCGTTGTTGTTGTTGTTGTAATTTGGGGTCCGGATGCCTGAACACGTCTTTAATCACTTAAGCAATGTCCCCGGGCTCAATTTTCAGCAAAAGAATTATGTTGGGTCCCAGTATGATCAATTGGGAAGTTTGGTAAAGTTCTGAACCAAAATATGTAATATTTCGACCAAAAACGTGTTTGGGGGAGGTGTAGCTAAAATCCATTATTTCGCAAATTGTTCTAAATTTCTGTTAACTTCTTTCTGCATATGCTTGGCAAATAACTGCATCACCATAGGAATTAAATATTTGGGCATTATAACAATATCCATTTGAATGATAATGTTCGAAAAATAATATTTTTGTGAAAAAGTGCGATTTTTGAGCAAAAAATAAATATTTTGGCTCCAAATGGCAGGAAAATCTAAATTAACCAACACTTTTTTTCATATCAGGTAGAAGTATGGTATGATGTAGTAATTTTAACCCCAACAATATGGGCAAATGGGCTAGGACATAGCCACAGGGCTCGCTTTACCAAAATCGTTAATTTCTGGAAAAAGTCACTGGAGGGTATCGCTAATCGTCGATTTGAAAATAGCCACCACCTATTCCGTTATTTTTCAATTTCTGTCAAATTCTTTCTACTTGTGTTGTCAAGATAACTACTGAGCCATATGTTATATAGTTGGTCACGTTGTTTATAACAAAGGTTTTAGTACTTAACATCGATGTTAATGCATGCAAAATTAACTGTTATCAATAAAATAATTGTTGTTGTTGTAACTGGGGGTCTGAAAGCCTGAACACATCTGTAATCGATTAAACGGCATCTCTGGACAACACTTTCAGTGCAATATTCATATTGGGTCCCATTCAGATCAATTCGAAAATGTGTGTAATGACATTATCAAAAATATGTATTTTTTTCGACCAAAAACGTGTTTGGGGGAGGGGTAGCTAAAATCCAATATCTCGCAAACCGTTCAAAATTGTTGTTAACTTCTTTCTTCATATGCTTGGTAGATAACTACTACACCATATGACGTAAATATTTCAATATTATTGCAATATTCATTTGAATGATAATGTTCGAAAAATATAATTGTTTTGAAAAAGAGTGATTTTTCAACAAAAAATAAATGTTTCGGCTCCAAATGGCACGAAAATCCAAATTAACCAACACTTCTTGCATATCAGGTACAAATATGGTACGCTGTAGTCATTTTAACACAAACAATGTGGGCAAATAACTTAGGACATAGCCGCAGGGCTCACTTTACCAAAATCGTTAATTTCTGGGAAAAGTCACTGGTGGGTATCGTTCATCGTCAATTTGAGAATAGCCACCACCAATTCCGTTATTTTTCACTATCATTTTCGTAAAGAGTATATATTTCTCCTTTAAAAAAAGTTAGTTTTAACTTGTTCTACCGTGGGTAGGGGTATCTCGAAAACTAGAGCTCTTTTTCGATTTGGCCGCTGCACTACTATGAATTTAGCTATCTTGGGAATGTCGTTTCGACGAGGTATGACAGAATCACACCCTAACGGTGCCAATGCAGCGACATGTTTGGACTGCTGCCGACAGGTTCTATATATTACACGTTTTAAGAAATTTGACACCATAATTGACAATGGTTAGTATTATTTTGTTGCAATTAATCGATTCTGATAACTAATGCGTATTTTGACGAAATGTTGTTATTGTTGTATCTTGATGATATGGGGACCCCCTAATCGGATTGAGTACCTTTCAATGCGTTAAACAAGTGTGCGTTTTGACACACACGAGGTATCAGCTTGTTTGAAAACTATTGTAGCATATGCTGGTAGCTGCCAAAATACTATGTAATATATGCCATATCCTATTTGATTGCACTTTCCCTCGTTTCGCGTTGTGTTTTCTGTCGCCTCCGCCATTATTTCGTGTTATTAATTGGTCCAATATTTCATATAGGGTCATTACACTCATTGCGAAATGGTGAACAACGACCATTATTGGCACCAGTAGCATAATTATCATATGTATTTTAACCACAAGCTTTAAATATGGGTACACAGTTTAATTTATTACCTCATTTGAACAGTATATATACCATAGCAATATATAATCATCAAGTCAAGACCAAATTTGCTGAACTCCTTTTGTAAATTTCGCTGTAAGCCGGTTGACTCATTGATTTGGTGTCCTCTATTTATTCAATCGATTCTGAACAAGTTCGTGGTAACTCATCTCTTAATTGTGGTGCGTGTCCAAACATCATGCACTAATGAACAAGATACGATTCACAAGGAAAAATACATTACTTTTTAAAGCAGGGTTCAATATATTGCCTACGGCATTGCTTTATTTTAGTAAATATAACATTACTAACAATATTTTTGGTCCAAACAGAGAAAAATCATGAAAATAGAAAATGTTCGTGGAATACACCAGTAAACACATCGCGGAAAATCCTCCGACTGACGAAGTTTGGTCAGAATGTTAGGGCAAACAAATGTGAGTTTGGACACACATGATGATTGTATCAGCTTGTTTGAAAAATAGTGTAGCATATGCTCGTAGCTGCCAAAATAATATGTAATATGTCATATCCTATAGTACATTTGTATATTACCTTTTTCTTCGTTTCTCGTTGTGTTTTCTGTCGCCTCCGCCATTTTGAATGCGTGGTATCATCAACTCGAAAACACGTGATTCCCCACCGTGATTAATATATATCAGAGTTGTGGAGAAACGGACTCAGTGTGAGTCTTCCTTTGTTCTTATGTGCTTAACGGTCAGATGCACGTTTGGCCAAAATTTCTTGGTATTTCTAAATGGATTTTCTCAAAATCTGTCAGGAATTTATTTGTGAAATTTGGGACAAACGATTATTGTCATACAATATTTAAGATCCATCAAACAATTAGTTATTATAATCTCATTTACTCCACTTTTATGGCATGGGAAATATTAAAACTTTCACCGTTTTCAGTTACCAAGAGCTTCCGTAAATTATATTTGTTTCAAAATTGCAGATCATATGTCCATGATATCATATCTGAAGATCATGAGAGGAGACTTAAATTTTGTTGATTCATGAAATTTGATGATTATTTTCACTTAGAAAGACAACTACCCACAACTAATTTTCTATATTGGAGAATTATCATGTCATTCATGTTGTTCAATGAAAAATTGGGCTGAGATGAGTTCTTGGTCATGGCTTCATAACCAAGTTAAAGATTACCACCATATATCTTAACACTGTGGCCTAATTTCTGTTGATCGCTCCCTGCGTGAGTGGACCACAATGCATATCAACGATTGTTTTCTTTGGGCTGGAATATTTCTGACTGACTTATTCTTCATTATAATATATGGGGGTATGACACTATATTGTGCAATTAAAAATCTAACTGCACATTATGATACAAATGAAGCCTCCTCTCATAGAGCCAAGACAATAAGCCGTTTGGTGATTGGAGGTTTGTGTGAAATTATTAATTATTCTAGGAGTTCTTGGTACCTAAAGGGACAACAAAGAAAATAATATTTTCACCCTCTCAAATGTATTAAAATCCATTGTTATTGCTGTCTCTTAATAACTGCTCAGATTATACATACAATGAAGGTGATGATATGTGAAATTCAAGATTTTTCGCCAGATAGATCCAGAGAAATACTTTGTTGAAAATCCCTTGCCATATTTGGCTGTATTTATGCAAAACGTGCATCTCCATCTTAACTCAATGAGAGTGAACAAATTCTCAATTCTTATCGAAATTGGCATGTGTCGATCGGAATGAAACATTGATTTGTCCCTCGATATAAAAATAGATCAAGCTCATACCGGGGTTTGAACATGCGCCAAGTTGCGCCAACCTCGTCAAGTCCAGACTGCGATGATCGTATCCACCTAACCACATCGGCTACGGGGACATCCTTAAAACAGACTTTGCATTGAATGTTCTACGACCCAACAGGCAAATTAACAACTGATGTTGCTCCCTACAATACTATACAGTGAACTAAATTTATCGGATATGTTATCAGATGATTTCTTTTCCACAGCTGCTTTCCGTTGGCCAACTCCGCCTCGTTCTAGCCTATCCTAATATCACTGTGTCCGACACCGGAAATTATGCAGGAATTTTACCAATTTTGTCCTCTTGATAGTATACCATTGTTAGAATGTTATCATTTTCATTTATAATGCGTAATATTTTTTAACAAAGTATCTCGTTGAGTACGCTCGCTATACAATGGCCTTAGTGGATTATCGACGTTGAGTTGAACGGTTCAACGCACACGATGTACTGTTCAATGATAGTGCGTTCGTGACATGCACGGGAAAATATGGTATGCCCTTCATGTAAGAATACACTAACCCTAACTCTAACACTAACCCTAGCCCTAACATTGGCCCTATATAACCCTAACCCTAACCTCTAACAATAGCCATATAACCCTAAACCTATAGCCCTGGCCCTAACCCTGACCCTGACCCTAACACATATGGAGAATGGAGGGGGTACGTGGTTTCGTGTATTCTTACATGGATGGTATACCGAAAATATAAACAATGAGACCTCAAATACCTCGCATTTAATACATCCTTTTCAATTTCCTTGAATCACCAATGTGTTCCTGAAGAGTTTGCACCAACGAAGAACGGGTGGGAATTTGTATGGCAATTGTCAACGCATCCGCACACAATCATACTTAAACGTTAGATGCTATAGAGTACGGCAAATTATAAATCACAATATATATAAAGTCGTGCGAATTGGCGCTGTCGCCTTTCAGAAAGAAACAACTTTGTAGCCCAAAAATCGACACATACTGCGTTTTTTCTCGATAAAGGTCAACAAACGAGATAAATACGATTGACTGACTACTTTTAAAGATATACGGGCGGCGTTGGAGGTGGGTATGTTGTTAAAATATTCACCTCCGTCAAAATCCGCCATAAACAGAAAGAATGGTAAAATATAGACAGACCTTGTTCTTATGCCAATCAGAAATATGGCATAAACATTATGTTATTGTCAATTTTTTCCCTTTGTTATGTAAACAAAAACAAAAAACGTTACGTTTCCTGGCTGTTGTATAGATCCGGATATCGTAAACATAAAGAGCGTTATTTGTTACTGTTTTCCTGATATGGAAATAATAAAGAGCGTTTATATCATTTTTGAGTGATTAACCAATAGAATTGCGCTGTGTTATGTAAACAGAAGCACAACTTAGGGTACGTTCATACGCTGGCAAAATTGTACTGCAAACTGCAAAAATGCCATGCCCGATGGTCATTTTGTTAGCTGGAATTTTTGCAGGTTGCCGACAAGCGCGTGCTCCGTTGTGGCTCGCTGACAACAATCAACGACGGTTTATGATAACGGTGTCTACCTCTTTACCGGTGCCCATAAAACGAGGCCACTAACAATAATTATCCGTGTTGTCCTTGAGTCGAATTGTGTATCGGGGAGAGGCATTGTCATATTCATACTTAATTATACATGTATACGCGAGGAATCTCATGACATGGTATAAAAAGTTCCGAAAGTGGTACTTTTCAGAAAGGTTGGACCTATGGAGAGGGGGCTGGAATAATGGACACAAGCAGTGTCGCCAACTTCACCAAAGATATATCATGATGGGGGTCTTGAGAGTTGTGATAATGGTTCGTCTTTGACATTCATAAAGCATATATATATATGTAACTATGCAGTAAATTATTATTATAAAAAACACCAATACAAGGCGGGTACCAATGGGATTTCTCGAAAGTCGGAAAGTCGTCGGTTTTCTTCGTTGAGCTAAGTGCGGACTCACCATCACTCTGAGTGACGTTTATGGTACTCATATATCAGACCCATCCCATCGATGGAGCTGGCCGTGGCGATATCACATTCCAACATATCAAGTGTCATTATTTTGACTGGCCTAAAATACCAACACGCACTGTGTTCTTAATATATTGCAAACAGCTCAGCGATATCAGCAATCACGGAAAAACCGTATATGTCGTACATTATCACTACTATAACGCTGATTTGTTGTCAACCGGCAGAAATGAATCCGTTTTGGCAATTTTGCAGCTGGCATTTTTGCAGTTTGCGGTGCAATATTGCCAGCATATGAACGTACCCTTGTGTAACACGAGCAGGCTCTTGTTTACGTACACCATCGTACGTCTTGACTATTTACGCGCTAATTATGTTTGGCATATGAACAAAACTATTTATATTTTAATATTCCTTCTGTTGATGGCGATTTGAACAAATGTGAATATTTCTGCAACGAACGCCCCCCCCCCCGGGTGCCTTTAAGTTGAACTATAGGGGACCTCCGCGAATTCGGGGACCTCAGCAAATAGATTTCCGCAAATAGGGACCTACTGCGAATTGTCACACCGATCAGTACCAATTAACGAACCGTGGCTGAGTCGGCTGTATCCGACTTACCTCTTTAAAATGCGTATCAAACCGATCAGCACCTAATTAACGAACCGGTGGCTGACTAGGTTGTCTCAGACTACATACACTCTTTAAAATACGTATCAATTGACATACGCATTTTACAAATAATATTTTTCATTTCTTCTATTTGTAATTGGCATAGCTTATCACTAACCAAAATCAACGACGATAAACGAAATTGAAATCCCAACTACACCTTTTACCGGACTCGGGGTCGCACTACAACGTTTAATGCGTCCCAAAACAACCGGAAAAAACATCATCTATAAATAAAACGCCCAGCGAACCATAGCTATCAAGAATCTCTAGGATATAGTATACCCCCGAGTGCGTAATAAGGAGTTATTAGAGACCTTTCGCATCCTCACGTTTACGATTACGAATACGGATAGCTATTCGTAGTCGTAAGTCTATCCGTGTGGCCAAAAAGTCCTTTCGCAAAACGACTACGCGTAAGAGTTTTGACGAAAACGTACCATCATTATTTCGTACCACTTTTACAACTCAAAGCGTGTGTTTGGTATACAGTCCCTTAATACTTCACTTATCGTCTCATTTGCAACAATGCGATAATCATGACCTGTTTATATTGTCAATAATTCGACCAGTCACAACGTACGACCCGGGATTCTCGTGATATATTATGGCAATACAGGTATAAATGCCAGGTCATATGTGGTGGAAATTCAGTTCGTTGTTATCATATGGATGACCTGATAGGCGTTATGCTGATGGGGGAAGAGCGGTTCCTAAATTTGGACCTCACATCAACCACGACGCCACCACTTCAAGACCCTTTCAGTCCGCAATTTCATTTCAACGCGATTTCTGCAGAAAGACAGTCTAGCCAGATTATGCCATCCCCCACAATTTACGACAGAATTATCCATAATTGTCATCATTATTATGTAATATGTATGTGCAAGGACGTGGCTAGAGGGTTTCCGTTGGGGGTGTGCACACGACTACGGGCAATAGACCAGGACCCACCGGGCCGATCATGGTTGTTCGGCCCGGTGTGAGAAAATTGTGAAAACTAAACAAGAAAATCGCAAAATCCTAGCATCTAGACTGACCTCAAACTTTCCTAGTGTTGGAAATTTCAAACCTCATACTCTCCCTTAGTTTGGAAATTTTCAGTCAACGATTTTAACCAAATGTAGTAAAATGTTGTTTTCTTAAACTCATTAGCAGTTTTTTATTGGCCACGGGGAGGGACCAGGACACACCGGGCGAAGGTTTTTTTGTAAACGTGAACAAGAAAATCGCAAAATCCTGGCATCCAGACTAGCCTCAAGCATTCATAGAGTTGGAAATTTCCAACTGATGACAATTCCAGTGACAATTTTGACCATATGTAGGACAATATTATTTTCTTAAATTAACTAGAAGTTTTTGACTGGCCACGGGGAGGGACCAAGACACAAGCTTTCCAAGTGTTGGAAATTTCCAACCTGACACCCCTAAGGTTGGAAAATTTCTAACTGATGGCCATTTCAGTCCAAAAGTTTTATCAAAAGATGGAAAATATGCAAATATTGGTCCAAAAACAATAAATTCCCCACAATAAGTTGTTTGAAAATGAAACTACAAGAACATTATCAACCTATTGTTGGTGTAAAATTTCCAACTAATGTTGTGTCAGGTATGAAATTTCCAACTGTTGAAAATTTTGACCAAAGTTGGAGGGTGAGACACCCCCCAACCCCCCCCCCCCCCCCTGTCGCCACGTCTCTGTGTATGTGTATTGGGAATCAATTAATATCCTATCCTATCCAGGCCTATCACCTCTTTGGGTTTAGGAAATCAGACATAAGTTTGCTGTGCTCGCTGATGTGCATCACTTCTGATTTGTCCTATCAAATCGTAACAAAGTCGACACGGTGATGTTGGTGGGTGTGCCAAATATTATTTTAGTACCACCAAATCCATGTCAGTCGTGTTTTTTTGGCGACTGGTTTCATAGTGTACTTCTATATATTACTGCAAAGTGTTGTGTCGCAGCCAGCGATTACTATCCGTTGTGAATAGCGATCTTATTTCGCGGGAAGCTCGAGATTCACGACGACGAGTACAGTGATTGTCAATCTAAACAGCACCCGAGGTTGTAGCTCAATACAACTGGATGGTTTACATGATATACATATACAGTCTCGAACGGAGTAAAGTGATATATTGCAGAAAATAAATTTCAGGTGTTATTTGAGCTTATTAGAAACCATGAAATCGTAACCGTTATTGCGGATAGTAAAATACGACAACGATTAGAAAGTACACAAATGTTGGTGACGTAGTACCCTATCCGTATCCGTAATCGTAAACGTGAGTTTTGCGAAAGGTCTCTATTATATAGCTGTACGACGGCGACACAGGGGTCCGGGCTGCGAGTCTTGTTGTTGCGGTCACAAATTTGTAATTCTGGCCGTGCAGCCAGCAAAATAAAGCAATTAACTGAATTACGTTAAACATTTATCCATGCTAGGAAACGGAACGCTGTAATATGTGCTTGTCATGAATCGGAATACTCCGAAAATAGAAACGGAACGTGCATATTACTTTGAAGGCTAAATCGCGTAACGATAATCATAAGCAATTTGTTCTCAAATATATATTATCTCTATCGCTTCAAAATTCACATTTGTACACAATACTTTTCTACTTTTTGTCTGTGGAATTTAGTGAGCAAACCTTGTAATTTGCTTCATCGTGCTATATATATATGGGACTAAAGAATATTTATACGAACAGTTAAAAACCTTGGAAACAAGTCCTATTTGAGATAAATATTAACCAACATATACATAAGTCGCGACCTGATTTCCAGGTTGTCCTAAGTGACATTTTTGGAGCTCCGTGAATTCAGTTCCCAGTTCCCAGTTCCCTATTCTCAGATGATATCAAAATAGCACTTTTTGTTACTAAATCAGCTGCGTAGCCAGAACCATGACGCCTCCCCGTTAATCCTTGCAACAATTGCCGATTTAGTAACAAAAGGTGCCATTTTGAGCTCCATGCACGACTTCAGCCCAATTTTCGAAAATTTGGAAGGGGCTATATGGTCGAGTCCCTGTCCTATAGATGCCCGCTTGGTGGCACCGCACGAAAATGCAAGGATTCCCGGGTGGCCCTCATACAGTGTCCACCCTGGCCAGAAATTATGTGTATAGCCATTGTTTAGCCACCTGTGCAATTTTGTTAGCCACTTTTGAAAAAGTTTAGCCACATAATGTGGGATAAATTAGCACAATACGATATAAACATTTATTTGCTCAAAAGTAAAGTTATCAGCACTTATCAGTCATAACATTATAAATCATCAACATATTGACAATAACGTTCAAAATTCACGACGCGATTTCACATACTTCCACTTTCTGAACGCAAGTTCATCAAATAGAGGCCCTTGAATTGATATTTTCATGATAATGTTCAAATATGCCACAGATAGTCTATTTGGTTGCTTCGTTTTAATTATATTATGAGTAGACAACGCTCGTTCGCAATATCCATGTACAGTTGCTGTCCACTGCATTGACGTCAATGAAATGTGAGAAGCTATTGAATTGAGCGTATATATGACTTCACTGTTTTGCAATCAGTAAAAAACACCGTAAAATAAAGCCCTGTTGTTTCACAAGAAGCCATTTCACACATCTATGTTTACTCAATTGTGTTAGCGTCTGAAGAATCCACCTCTAAACGATCACTAACTAATTGCCCAGGGCGTGGAACCGACGCCCGATGGTATAGCTAATCGAACACACCCGTAATCTCACCCTTCTCGTCAGCTCTCGCGAATAACGTTAAGTCGTATGCATTTTATAGATGCATAAAGCCAAATTTCGACAGACCACGATATCTATCTCTCGATGATAACAATATCGTCCTGCCACTACTGAGATTCAGAACCAGAAACCACCGACTTCCGGTGGAAACTGGTTCTTGGACAAACACCCCATACTCAGAACGAAGATGCACTCTTTGTATGGATGAACTCGGCGATGAATACCACCTTGTTATGAACTGCCCTCGGTTAACTGCCCTCAGAACTAAATATTTGAAAGCCTACTATCGCAACCGACCGAACACAATTAAATTATATGACCTCTTCGATACAAATAACAGAAAGATCATAGTAAATCTATCAATATATCTAAAAAAAAGGCCCAAACACTAATGATCCACTCCTGAGGCTCAATGAAAAACAAAAACAAAACAAAAAAACAACAACAACAACAAATGCCCACCCTCATACAACACATGTACAGGGAATCGCCCCACATACATTATATACCCCCAATAATTATAAGATAACATTATCACATTATAAGATAGTATACCCTCAATCAATATACCATGTACATGTATTACACTAATAACTCCAACCTATATTGTGTATGTATATTATGTTACCTCACATTTATATTATGTAATATGTACACTGTTTGAAATTGAATCGCCTGTTATGTCAAATGCGACGAAAGGCGTAATAAACATCTGAATCTGAATCTATTGTGCAAAGCAGGTTAATCTCTTTTGTTTACATTAAATTGTCGTTCAGTCCGCGGTCGACACGAAAAATGTTTGTAGCCATATTTTTAGCCACCAGCATATTTATTTTGGCCACTTTGTATTTTTTTTTTCGCAATTTGCTAAACACTGCTCTCATGGTTCTGGCTACGCAGCCTATTTAGTATCAAAAAGTGCTGTTTTGACACCCCGTGCACGACTTCAGCCCAATTTTCGAAAATTTGGAAGGGATTATATGGTCGCGTCCCTATCATATAGATACCCGCTGTGTGGCACCGCACGAAAATGCAAAAGGATTCCCGGGTGGCCGCCATGTTTCTGGTCACAAAAATGATGAATGAAATATTATCTGAGAATAGGGAATTGGGAACTGGGAACTGAGTACGGAATTCATGGAACTCCTTTTTGGTGAAAATGAGATATTGCATGGTATCGTTAAAACCACAATTCCATAACGCTTCTAATGGTGGAAACGGGAAGTTTGTATTTTCACCCTCGCGAAGCTATCAGGCATTCTTTTCTGTCCGTAGTAGTTGAAATTCAATGTATTTAAGTTCCAGGTTATCACATCTCATTTCAAGCAATATAGCAAAAAGTCTTAACCCTTCCATGACTGCATGGAGCGTCCAGAAATTTGGCGAAAACCCTGTGCCAATGCATTCTCTTATATATGCGAGTATGACTGCGTTGGCCTAACAAATGTTATATTATTTTTTATAGTTGTTAAAAATGTAAGAAACAAATCTTTAAAAAAAAATGATAACAAATTGTTAAAAGATGTAAGAAATAATGATAAAAAATGATAAACATTGTTAAAGAATGTAAGAAAAAATGATAAAAAATTGTTAGGCCAATGCATTAACACAGGGTCTTTAATAATTGGCCTAACAATATTTATCTTAACAGGGAGGTAAAGTGGCAATATTTAAATGGGGAATTTATTGTTAAATTTCAGGATAAGATTACACAATATGACAAACCGTAGAAAAATGCTTCATGTCTTGTTGGAATGTTTGAGCATTTATCTAGTGACAACATGAATAAGATTTTTCACTTTATTTTTGTCACATTTGATGGAATTATTATAAACAATGATTTACTGGTGACCTACCTTTTAATAAATGTCCAATAATATCCAACCTGGGATGAAAATCAAAATTGCGCTCTGCGTTGTCACAAGATAAATATTCAAACTTTCCAAAAAGGTATGATATGATCACCTGCGCTTTGTAAGGTTTGATCAATCTTTTCCCAAAAATCAAGGCTCAATTCCCCATTCAAATGTTGCTACTTTACTTCCCTCTTAACCTTGTAAGCAAGTGCATTGTCTTATATTCTTATATATTATATTCGAAGCTCCCTATGTATAATATATATAGTAGAATGTATTGGCACATTATGTTTAATGCCGCACCAGCCCAACTCCCGTCATGAAATTTTTAAAGTGTAAAGTTTGATCCAAACCTTATTTATGTAGAAATGCCATCACGGGTGTTTATCACCCCGACACTACAAATTCGCAGTAACACGTTATCGGCATAAAATTACCATAGTTAAGTCAAATGACACGAAGTTGAATTCTGGTGGGGATATGTGCCATATACCATCGTTACACAATTTGTGTAGTCAGCATTATCAATACCGAGGTAATGTCATCCATGAATAATGAAAATCACGAGTCACATGAACGACTGATACACAACCAAATATGCCATGACATATATATAATTAAAAGAGTGCAACTACTATTTATTTAGTCATCTAAAGTTGGACAAAACATAATTATTAAGCCGAAACATTTTGGCCAAACAGTAACAATTCAGAATAAGATATACAGTAATGCCCTAAGTAATCGACCTCTTAACCAACGCATAATTATGGGTAACTGTTCAGGATTTAGTAGGAAATATGCATTAGATTAGACTATCCTTCAATCATAAACAATCATTTTCTGGAAGTGGAATTGCGAACAAAAATCTGCGATCTGAATTGGTTTGTGGGGGAGTTGGCGAATAATTTTATTATTAAAACTTTGATGTCAGATGAGTTTCTTGTTTTGTGCTTTACGTTAGGCGATCTATTAATGCTAATAGCCATTTTCTGGATCTGGAAGCAAACTTTCGCTGAGAACCAATGTGCTTTGCATTTCATGTTGTAATGAATGTGGGTGGGGGTGGTGTGGTGAATAACTCTTTTCTTAGAACCATAATTTCAGAAGAGTCTATTATTTGCTGGATTAGATCAGATTAGACGATCCTTAAATCGTGAATTTTCAATATCTAGAAGTGGAGGTAGAGATGAGAACAAATGTGTGTGATCTGAATTGGTTGGGGAGGGGGCGAATAACGTTTTCCCCCTATATTTCGATATAAATAAGTTTTTCGTTTTCGGGGGGGGGGGGGGGGGTAGTGAATACATGAGTTTCTTACTTTTTGCATTAGATTAGACGATCCTTTAATCATAAACAATCATTTTCTTAGAACTGGAAGTGGGGCGAAAAGCTTTATTTTTAAAACTTGAATATCAGATGAGTTTCTTGTTTTGTGCATTACATTAGGCGATCCATGAATGTTAACAGTCATTTCCTTTATCTGGCAGCAGTCTTTCGCTCAAAATGTTGTGGCCTGCATTTCAGGTGGTGATGCCGGTTAGGGGAGGGAGTGGCGGCAAATAAGTCGTTTCTTAGAACTCGAGAAGAGAAGATTTTTGTTCGAAATTCCACTTCCAGTTCTATAAAATTATTGTTCATGATTGAAGGATTGTATAATCTAATGCACAAAGTAAGAAACTTAACTGACGTCCGAGTTTTAATAATAATGTTAATCGCCACCGCCCCCCCCCCCCCCCCCCCTCCCCAACCTCAAATTCCGATGAAATAGGTTTGTCTGAAATGTACTTCTAAACCTAGAGAATATGCACTTGCGATGCAATGAGCGCCTAATATAATACAGAAAAACTTATTTCATATCGAAATGAAGGGGTGGGGAGTTATTGGCGCTCCCAAACCAATTCAGATCACACATATATGTTCGCAGCCCTACCTCCTCCTCTGGAAATTTAAAATTCACGATTTAAGGATCATCTAATCAAATGTAATTCTCCAAATAATAAATTCTTCTGAAATTCGAGCTCTAAGAAAAGAGTTATTCGCCAAACCCTCCCCCACACTCACATTCATTACCACCTGAAATGCAAAGCACAGAGGTTCTCAACGAAAGTATGCTTCGAGATCCAGGAAATGACTTAACGTTCATGGATCGGCTAAAGTAAGGCACAAAATAAGAAACTCATCCGACATCCAAGTTTTAAGAATAAAGTTATTCGCCACCACCACCCCAACCAATTCAGAGCGCAGATTTGTGTTCGCAATTCCACTTCCAGAAAATGATTGTCTATGATTGAAGAATCGTCTAATCTAATGTACAAAATAAAAAAACTCATCTGACATCCAATTTTTTACAATAAAGTTATTCGCCACCCCACCCCACCCACCAACGAATTCAGAATTTCAGATCGCAGATTTTTGTTCGAGTTCCAGTTCTATAAAATCGTGAAGGATCGTCTAATCTGATGGAGACAACAAGAGCTCATATGACATACAAGTTTTAAGAATAAAGTTATTCGCAACCCCCATCCCCGACATACAAATTCAGATCGCATATTTGTGTTCGCAATTTCACTTCCAGTGTTCTAAAAAATGATTGTCTATGATTGAAGAATCGTCTAATCTAATGCAGAAAGTAAGAAGCTCCTTTGAAATCCAAGTTTTAAGAATAAAGTTATTCGCCACCCCACCCACCAACCAATTAAGAATTTCAGATCGCAGATTTCTATTCGGAATTCCACTTCCATTTCTATAAAAATATTGTTTATGACTGAAGGATCGTCTAATCAAATGCACAAAATAAGAAGCTCATCTGACATCCAAGTTTTAAGAATAAAGATATTCACCACACCCCCCCCCCCCCACCCACCAACCAATTCAGAATTTCATATCGCAGATTTGTGTTCGCAATTCCACTTCCAATTCTGTAAGAATGATTGTTTATGATTGAAGGATCGTGTAATGTTATGTAAACAATAAGAATCTTAACTGACGTCCGAGTTTAAAGAATAATTTTATTCGCCAACCCCCCCCCCCCCAAACCCCCCCCCCCCCCCCAACATCAAATTCCGATGAGAGAGGTTTGTCCGACATGTACTTCTAAACCTAGAGAATGTGCGCTTGCAATGCAATGGGCGCCTAATATAATACATAAAAGCGAGAAAGTTATACGAAAGGTAGGGTTTAAAAACGTTATTCCCCCCCGCCAAACCAATTCAGATCACATAAATTTGTTCGCTGCTCTACCTCCACTTCTAGAAATTTAAAATTCACGATTTAAGGATCATTTAATCTAATCTGATGCACCAAATAATACACTCTTCTGAAATTCGAGTTCTAAGAAGAGAGTTATTCGCCACACCGCACCCACCAACTCCCATTACCACCTGAAATGCAAAGCACGGAGGTTCTCAGCGAAAGTATGCTTCGAGATCCAGGAAATGACTTAACCCTTTACCCAACAGAAGGGCCCTGTGCCAATGCATTCTCTTATATATGCGAGTCGACCATAGGTCGCCTCGCATATATAAGAGAATGCATTGGCTTAACATATTAAAAATTATAAAATTGTTAAAGAATGTAAGAAAAAATGGTAAAAATTGTTAAAAAAATAGATTTCTTTTAGGCCAATGCATTCTCTTATATATGCGAGGCGACCTATGGTCGACTCGCATATATAAGATAATGCATTGGCACAGGGCATAACTGTAACTATCACAATGTGGTCAAGGAGCCGGTTCCAATGATATCCATATTTGTATGGTTTTATTGAGACAGACCCAAGATAATTTAGGCTGTTGCAGCTTTATTTGGCCGCTTTTGGCCGGTTTGTTGGGTAAAGAGATAACATTCATGGATCGCCTAATTAATGTAAGGCACAAAATAAGACACTCATCTGACACCCAAGTTTTAAGAATAAAGTTATTCGCCACCCCCCCCCCACCCAGTTATTCGCCACCCCCCCCCCACCCAGTTATTCGCCACCCCCCCCCCCCCCCCCACCCAACAAACAATTAAGAATTTCAGATCGCAGATTTCTGTTCGCAATTCCAATCCAGTTCTATAAAATGATTGTTTATAATTGAAGGAAGGATCGTCTAATCTAATGCACAAAATAAGAAACTTATCTGACATCCAAGTTTTAAGAATAAAGTTATTCACCTCATGTAAACTCATCTGTCATTTAAGTTTTAAGAACTTCCGGGAAGTGCTTTGGGCGGATCAAACTTTGCCCCCGACCTGACCTTGACCTTCAAAATGGTCAATTCAAGGTCAAATCGGGTAAAACGGACGGATTTCGACGAAATTTGATACCTAGGGATACCTTTGTCCGGGGAGTGTTTTTGGACGGGTCAAATAGTGACCCAACCTGACCTTGACCTTTAAAACAGTCAATTCAAGGTCAATTTGGGTAAAACTGACGGATTTCGACGAAATTTTATACCTAGGGATACTTTTGTCCGGGGAGTGTTTTGAACTAAAAGTAAATATATGCTTCTTCATCCAAAAAACAATGACGACAAATGGAATTTTCTAAAGATATACATAAACGACGTAGAACTCAAGCGTGTTGGAAACAAAACATGGCAAGAGCCCTATATGGTATGAACAAGGTGAGGTTATTTTTCCCAGGAGATGCCATTCGAACGCTATATTATGCCTTAATTCAAAGCCGTCTTGTCTATGGAATTCAAATTTGGGGGCACTCAGTATCATCCAATAAAGCCTTCCTACTACAAAAGAGAGCTATCAGAACAATAAGCTATGCCAAATACAACAGCCACTCTGAACCCTTATTCAAAAAAAGAAATATTTTGAAATTCAGAGATTTGCATGCCTGTCATGTTAGTCTGTTTATGTATGATTGGACACATTTTAACCTACCGGCATCATTTCTAACAGAATTTGACAACAAGATATCAATCACCAGACAATCTGGATGCATTAGGGAAATTAAATCACGAACGAAATTCTCAGAGGTTTTATTTACCCAAATATTCATTCCCAAGATTATGGAATGAAACTGACAAAAAAATAAAATCAATTGAAAGCCGACAAAACTTTAAATATCAAATGAAGGTCAAGGTTATCAATGCTTATGATGCAAACTTTAAATGTAAAAACAAAACTTGCAAAGAATGTTTTCCTCCCAAAAGCTCATAATTAAACTACATATACTTAACTCCCGAGTAACCAGCCAGCCCCCTCCCCGGTCGTGAGTGCTGATTACCCTGAAAACTCGCCCTTATTGGACCCTGCTAACACGATTTAAATATCACATATACATTATCATTGTTACTTAAGCAGGGTACAACTTACTATTAGAAAGTGTTCTTTAAACTGCCGTGCACACGCCTACATAGCCATAACTATACGGTACAATGTACTTAATACAATATTTTGATATTATAAATTACAGTATTTTCTAATTAGCACATCAACTTGAGATTATGCCATTGATATATTAGTTATTATATTGACAACGGGGGTGACAGGAAGACAGCCAATCCTGGTTATGCCACTCCCACACAATAATTACACTTGATTTTTGATGTATTATAGTTGATTTTTTGTAAACTAATTATTGTGTGAATAAAACATCTACATCTAAAAAAAACATCTACGGGTCAAATTATCACCCCGGCGTGACCTTGACCTTCATTATGGGCAATCAAAGGTCAAATCGGATAAAACGGATGGATTTCGATGAAATTTTATACCTATGGGCACTATTGTCTAGGGAATGTTTTGGACGGGTCAAATCATGACCCCGACCAGACCTTGACTTTCAAAATAGTCAATTCAAGGTCAAATCGCGCCTTTCGCCGGAAATCAGATGGGAAACAGCCCGGACGAAGTCGGGCCCATCAGCTCGTGTAATAAAGAAGACAGTTTGAAGAATGTAATGTATAACACGAGAAACGGGAAAACTTGATATATGGAATTTGAAAGCTAGTTTATATTATAATTATATTATAATTTATATTTATGGCTACTAATATGATCTTGGTGGCGTTACCATTTCTGACTATGGTTTTCTTGTTATCTAATACGACGCTGTTGTTTTGAATTTCGGGAGCGCGAATGTCGCACAGTAGATCGGTGGGCTTAAAGCATTAATGTCGTAATCTGATTACCACATTATTCCGACAGGAGTTCCACAGGGATCCATCCTTGGACTGTTCTTATTCCTGGCATATATAAATGACCTGGCAACGACCATACACTCCTTTACTCGTATGTATGCAGATGATACATGTTTTTTCACTGCCCAACCATCGGTCGAAGACAGTTCGCGGGAACTATTCGAAGATTTTGATAGAGTATCTTGCTGGTCGAAACAATGGTTGGTTACTTTCAATGCAGATACACCAAAATCTATGGTGTTTTCGCTCACTCCCTCCGAAGATCACTTGGATCTTGAACTTGATGATCGCGACATTGAGCAAGTAGCTTGCCACAAAATCTTGGAATTTCGATACAATCAAATCTTCATTGGGACACTCATATCAATGAAATCTGCAGTCGAGTGGCAACCAGACTGTCACAACTAAGGAGAATAAAATTTCTTGTAAATAGACAAACCCTAGAAATAATGTTTAAAACTTATGTACTCCCGATACTGGAATACGGAGACGTTGTTTTGGGACAACGCCCCCATTGTCTCCTCCAGAAACTCGACCGCCTCTATATTGACGCCAGTAGAATAGTAAATGGCGTAACACGTTCGGTATCAGATGAGAGAGTATTATTCGAACTCGGATGGGCTCCCCTTAAAGAAAGACGAAACCTTCATAAAATGCATACCTGGAACAAAATATTAACCAATCATGTCCCAAACTACCTCACAAATTTACTACCCCAAACTGTCAGTGAAGCATCTCGATACCCCATCAGAAACCCTTTGCGATACATAAACTACTTCACTAATACGGCCCGTTTCAAATCGAGTTTCATCCCGTCCATGATCGATGAATAGAATTTATCATGCAAAACAACTACCGACAACAAAAAACTTACTGACCCCTCATCAGAACCAACCAAAGATGAAATCATAAGTAACATGTATAAAACTTTTTGTAAACAAGAAATTACTATAAAACCCCCATCATACGTATTTTACGCTTGGCAGAGGAAACTAAACATACTGCACTGTAGACTGCAGTGATCTAAACTTCGACAAACATGAAAATTACATCTCGGCTCAACCAACATATAGTTGTGGTCATCCATGTGAAGACGCTAACCATTTTTTCTTCAATTGTCCTTGGTACGCAGACTCCAGAGAACTTATGTGGGCAAGGTTGAATGAACTTAATGTGTCTATCGTCTCTAAAAAAGATCTCCTGTTCGGCATTCCGCACTATAGTGAAACAATAAATACGCGCATTTTCGAGACAGTCCATTCATTTATTTCTTCGACAGACCGCTTCTCATAAAAGTGAACCTACTCCCTAGCGCGAGACCATATATAGACACTCCAAACAGCTACAGCATGCAGCATCCACTTTAAACACAAATGTTGAACCTATCTCTAAATACTTTTATTAGCAGCCGAATGCCAGAGGAGAGGGGCTCTGATAAGTTCCGCAACTTGTGCTCCGATCCTATGTGCCCACACAACTATCTATGTCTATAATAATATGTATAATTTGTATATACATTTGTGGGTCACAATAAATATGTTCAATCAATCATGTGGATCTTATTTGGTGGGAATCTATAAAGTGATTTTGACAAGAATTGTTTTAAACGCTGCATGCAGCGACCCCGATGTGATTGTTTTATCGTTGGTTCGTTTATTACGCTTGCGTGTGATTATATTAATTACAATGTTGTTCGCATTATTCGCAGAGTACAGGAGTGAATATTGCACTAAGCCATTGCTCAAATTCATTCATTTGTTGCATATGTTCTGTTGAGTATAAAAGGAGATTGTCCCATAAAAGACCGGATTTAGTGTAAAGTACCCCTTTAATCAATGTGTTCTGTCTTGCATTTTCAATACAGCACTTGTAATCAGCACTTGTAATAATAAATAGCGTTTACTACTTGTTTTATCCTATTTTCAAATCTGATCCTTTTCGTAAAGATCGCTACTAGTACATGTGCATCGGTGTTATCCAACATCGTATACACTCCATCAATTTCAAAACGACCAAGTGTCAGTTACGAAGTCAGTAGGTCTACACAGTCACGCTGAATAAACGCTCTTTATTATAAGCGTCTGTTTGAAGTTTAGATTACATACATACGCTCTTTATTGTTGCGATGATTGCACAGAGGAAGTGGTCTACAATTAGTTGTCAAATAACTGCCAACTTCAAAACGAATCACTACGTACAACATTTGCCATGAGTTACTGAAAACTGAAATTGCGGAATCGGCTATCCATGAACAATATGTCAGATGTCAGATTAGACCAATTTCAGAACATACATCCCCGTACATTGTACATTGAGAGAAGCGTGCATATCATCTATATAGGCGCGTGTTGGGGTCAAAATATATGTTGTAGTGACCGAGGCTATCTCTTGTTCATTTAAAGACATTTTGTAAGTAGTTAAATATGTCATATGTCCTGGTGGGCACCATAAAACCACAATATCTACGTTTTCTATATCACAAAATAATTAGATCTGACACATGAGCTCTTTAATATGAGGTTTTGATGACCAGATGTTGAATATCCAAAGAGGAAGTTTTATCAAATCAGCCACAGGGGCCTGTAACGCGCTCCGCTGTCCGCCCCCTTTTGCGCTGCCCATATACGCCGCCTCTATATACGCGCCTGTTTCACGCTAATGGTATAATAATAACACAAGGGTAACTGTAGAAATTCACCTTTTTACCATCACTCGCCGATCGATCAAATATAGCTCATTCACACCAGTAATGCCACAGATATAACCACGGATGTATCGGCGAAGAATACATCTTTCAATCAATACCACAAACTCCCATCAAAACCATTCGTATACATAGCATTTGATAATTTTTTAACCACCGAATATTGTCTCCGAAGACCGTACATTTTCATTTTGATCTGGCTCAAAACAAAATGTCGGAAATCTTCTTATAACTTCACCCCCGCGCGGCTTACTATGATTAAAAATCGGCCAAACGATCAACTAAACGTTTAGCGATCAGTGATTTCTTGTCGGCTAATAATTTATTTACTCATACAAATCAACAGATCGTCAGTAAACAATTTCTATAGAGGAGAAATCTGTCGATAATTCCAACTTTAAAACAAAAATTTGTCAAGTCACAAGTAGAAACAGCCAATCACCGCTCAGTGTTAGAATCGAGGTCAGGTCATAATGAATATTAAAATGAGGACATCGATTCTAACACTGAGCGGTGATTGGCTGTATTTACTATGTCAGTCATAGAAAGGTCAGGTCACAATGAATAATTAAAATTAGGAACTTTGTGACTTGACAAATTTTTGTTTTAAAGTTGGAATTATCGACAGATTTCTCCTCTATAGAAATTGTTTACTGACGATCTGTTGATTTGTATGAGTAAATAAATTATTAGCCGACAAGAAATCACTGATCGCTAAACGTTTAGTTGATCGTTTGGCCGATTTTTAATCATAGTAAGCCGCGCGGGGGTGAAGTTATAAGAAGATTTCCGACATTTTGTTTTGAGCCAGATCAAAATGAAAATGTACGGTCTTCGGAGACAATATTCGGTGGTTAAAAAATTATCAAATGCTATGTATACGAATGGTTTTGATGGGAGTTTGTGGTATTGATTGAAAGATGAATTCTTCGCCGATACATCCGTTGTTATATCTGTGGCATTACTGGTGTGAATGAGCTATATTTGATCGATCGGCGAGTGATGGCAAAAAGGTGAATTTCTACAGTTACCCTTGTGTTATTATTATACCATTAGCGTGAAACAGGCGCGTATATAGATGCGGCGTATATGGGCAGCGCAAAAGGGGGGCAGACAGCGGAGCGCGTTACAGGCCCCTGTGAATCAGCATAGCAAAAAATCCAACAATCGCCTCTTATAAAGAGCGTCCATGCTTCCGATACCCAAATGCAGCAGAAAATATAAACAGCGTTGTCAATTAACCATTTCATGACGGAAGCTGCGCTGGTGCAGCATTAACCCCGTGCCAGTGCATTCTGTTATATGTGCGAGTCTCCCATAGGGAACCTCGCATACATATTATAAGAGAATGCACTGGTTTACAAGATCAAGGAAAATAGGCCAATGCATTCTCTTATATATGCGAGGAGCCCTATGGTCGACTCGCATATATAAGGGAATGCCTGGCACAGGGATTTCGCTAAACTTCAGGAAGCTAGTCATGAAAGGGTTAAGGGGTAAAGTGGTTCATGAAAGGGTTAAGGGGTAAAGTTGTAACATTTGCATGGGGAATTCGGTGTCAATTTTCGGGGAAAGTTTACTAAAACGTTACAAAGCGTAGGTGACCATATCATATCTTATTGGAAAGGTTGAATGCCCATCTATTGACAACGCAGAGCAGAATTTTGATTTTAGACTGAGTTTGGATATTATTAGGAAGTAGGCCAACAGTACATGTTTGTTTACAAATATATCCATCAGAATTCAAATGTCACAAAATAAAATAAAAAGCCCACTTCGCGTTGTCACTAAACATATGTTCACACTTTCCAACAAGAGACAAAGCGGTCTTCTGTGCTTTTTATACGCCCGTTTGAGAAAACAAAAACGGTCGTATTATGTAAATGGGTTGTCCGTCCGTCCGCTTTTCGTTTCCGGATGATAACTTTAGTTTGAAACGAGTGAACGAACTAAATTTGGTATGTTCGTTTACCACACCAAAATATAGATCAAGTTCGAATATGGGTTTCGTCTGCATGATTTTGACTGAGTTATGCCCCTTTTTCGACTTAGATTTTACCTGATTTGCGGTTTCCGGATGATAACTTTAGATTGAATCAAGTGAACTGAACTAAATTTGGTATATTAGTTTACCACCCCATAATACAGATCAAGTTCGAATATGGGTTTCGTCCGCATGATTTTAACTGAGTTATGCCCTTTTTAGACTTAGATTTTACCTGATATGCGGCTTTCCAGTCAAAAATACCACACTTGAAATTATTGTGTTTTATTTTTGTTAACATTTCGTCTTAAGTCATAGGTTTCAAACAAATGAATTAAACCTTGCCCACTCTACTCCAGTAACGGGCGTATTATGCCACGCCCCGCCCACTCAACTCCAGTAACGGGCGTATTATGCCACGCCCCGCCCACTCTACTCCAGTAACGGGCGTATTATGCCACGCCCGCCCACTCTACCCCAGTAACGGGCGTATTATGCCACGCCCCGCCCACTCTACCCCAGTAACGGGCGTATTATGCCACGCCCCGACGGCGTGCTCTTGTTAAGATTTGTGTAATCTTTCCCCGAAAATTAGCACTGAATTCTCCATTCAAATGTTACCACTTTACCTCCATCTTAAGAGCTTTTGTGATCGTTTTCGATATATATTTTTATGGGTGACTTTATGGATGTTCGCGATGCCTCTGTGAAGTCGCACAAAGAATAATATCATTCAAAAAACCTGACATAAGATAATGCAAAAATACTTGCAATCACCAGCATTCGTAAATTATTATAAATGGTGATTAATTGCAAGTATTCTTCGTTTTATTTTGCCCGGTATTTTGGCTTAGGACATGCATTTTGAATGATTCCTTCCATGTTTGAAACTTCCTGAAATTTTCCGAAAACCATGTGCCAATGCATTCTCTTATATATGCGAGTCTCCCATAAGGAGGCTCGCATATACAAGAGAATACATTGGCCTAACATTAGTTACCTTGACCTTGTAAGCCAGCACATTCACTTATATATGCGAGGGATAGTCGCATATATAAGATACTGCACTGGCATATATTTAATGCTGCAACAGCGTAACTCCCGCCATGCACCCCATGAAAGTGTATACAATCGGACCGTGGATCTTTAAAATTAACTCGACTCGACTGAAAGAATCGAATATTTATTTGTTCAGTTTCCCCAAAACACCGTTCTGCTTTCCGTCTATTATATAACACTAGCAGGGTTACCCGGCGTTGCTCATGTTAAATTGAGGTGATACCCTCTGATGTGTTTTGTGGGCATGCATGTGGTGGGAATAGAGAATAGTCTTGATCAAGAAATGCCCTGTTGCTCATCTGTCCATGGTGTTCTAGTGGCCAATTATTCTCAGTTTAAAATAAAAAGTTGCTACATGTAACCGACACAGGTCGAGGTTTTAAGTAGTTTATGTTAGGCTATGAGTCTGTTCTAAAACTGAAAGAAATTATCTGTATCGGGTGACACACCCTTGTCAGCTTCCAGTATTGGAGGATCCTGAGAAGTCATGAGCTACTGACTGTTTTCTTTTATCTCAGAAGAAACTATATTTGACTGCATGCACACTGTCACCACTATTCCGAATGGGTCTTCAACGCATTTCCATCTCTCTTGACAACTTGTATCTATCTAGCGGAAAATATCTTGAATGGGACAGACCCAATTGTGTTATAATACATTACCCAGTCTAACATGCCATCCTATAACGATTCAAGGTCCCTCATTTTGCAAGAATATATGCATCTCTTAAATATAATGATAAGTATACTTATAAAGTTTTCTTCTATGTATCTGTTTTGCGAACTCATTGTATGAATGTCCTGATTCCCGTCCTCATACAAATGACTGTTGAGAAGATGTAATTGTTCGAGTGACTTAATTAGGTCACCACATGTCGAGGCTGTGAAATGTGAACGCTAAAAACTCCTTATAGAACGAATTATATGGAGATGACTTGTAAAACATTTGTTGATATTGGCGACTGAAACATTCTCATCAATGTTACATGTATAGCGCGCTTTCTTGGTGGAAATTAGTGCCAATCATATTTGCTCATCCCTTCCACATTAATGACTCGAACGGTGCCCCTTTCCCATATATAAACCACATCCATTAGATTCTTGATATTACGGAGATGATTACGTATATGTGTGGTGGAAATCGGCAACTAAACAAATTATTATCAAATGTAGTGCCTCCCTCATCTCTCACCCAAGCGCCCCCATTTAAATCACACGATTAAATTCCGCATATCATGGGGAAGAATATGTATCAATTTGGAGGAAATGGGCGTTTAAATATATGTTGGTGCCCTCTGTGCAATCCTGACCCGAACAACACCATATCATGGAGATTGTATTGTATCAGTTTGGGGAAATCCCCATTTTTTGCAACATTTAACCCACACCATTATCTGGCTCGTAATAAGTTACACGTGTTAGTCCCTTTGGTGCCATATTGGTGGTCCACATGAAGATATATGTGACACAGACAGACCCGGCAGTCGCAAATGAAGGCACCATGCAACCTTGGCATCTTCAACGGCTCCACACACTTTGATTCCTCGTATCATTGGAGAATAATGTGTATGAATTTGGTGGAAATTTTCGCTAAACATATTTCTATAGATGTTTTCCCTCCCGCCTTATCCTTAGTGGCGCCACTATGACATCCCTACTCATTATGGAGATGAATATATATAAAATGCTGGAAATCGACGACAAACAAATTCGTATCAAATATAGTGCCCCCCATCTCTTAAACAAACGTCGCCAATTTGGCGTATTTTAACCACACGATTAGACGAGATGATTATGTATAAGTTTGGTGGAGAATAATTTGTATCCATCTGGTGGACATCGGCGCTGAAAACAGTTTTATCAATTTTGGCGTCCCCGTCCCCTTCATTGCACCCCTGACTCAAATGGCACCATTTTTGGCATCTTTAAATCACACTTTAAATGCACTTTTGACATATTTAAATCACACGCCACTTATAACAGCTTTAAGACGCACCGTTACGCTCCTGATATCATGAAGATGATAATGTATAAGTTTGGTGATAATCGGCGACCAAATACATTCTTATCAAATTAAGTGCTCCCTCCATCTTTCATCCAAACGGCACCAACTTGGCGTCTTCACATCACGCGATTATATTTCTCGTATCATTGAGAAGAATGTGTATCAATTTGGTGGAATTCGGCGCTAAAAAATTTGAAAAAACTTTGGTGTCCCTCTCCACTTTCGTGCACCGCACCCCTGACTCAAAAGGCGCCACTTTTCCATCTCTACATCACACTATTAGATTTCTCGAATCATGGAGAAGAATTGTATCAAGTTGGTGGAAATCTGCCTTAAAATGTTTATCATTTTGTTGCCCCTGACTCAAATGACGCCAATATTGCCACATTTAAATCACAGGATATTAGATTTCTCGTATCATGGAAAAGAATGGGTATCAATTTGGTGGAAATCGGCGTTAAAAAGTTTTATCAATTTTGGTGCCCCTCTCCCTTCAGTGCACCCCTGACTTAAATGGCGCCAATTTTGCTATCTTGAAATCACACGATTAGATTCCTCGTTTCATGGGGAATAATGTGTATCAATTTTGTGGAAATCGGCGCTAAACAGGTTTATCAAATTATTGTGCCCATATCCCCTTCCGTGCGCCCCTGACTCAAATGGCGCCACGTTTGACACCTATAAACAGCATTATATTCCTCATTTCATGGAGATGATTATGTATAAGTTTGGTGGAAATCGGCGACAATTTTTTTTCTGCCCCTTCCCCTTTTGTTCCCCTGACAACAACAGCGTCACTTTAGAAAATTCTAACCCGCACCATTATCTTTCTCGAAAAAAGTACCCCAAATAGAACCCTCTGTTGTTGTCTAGTTGGTCCCCTGTGAATTTCTATAGAACACAGACAGACAGACATTCGCAAATATATATATATAGATTTTTAGACCAGACCAACTTCAGAACATGCTTCGCCATACACCGAGGACAGCTCATATATAAAGATCGCCAATCATACACGAGGACAGCTCAAATATAAAGGCCGCCATACACTTAGGACAGCTCATATATAAAGTCGCCAATCAAACACGACGACAGCACATATATAAAGATCGCCATACACCGCAGACAGCTCATATATAAAGATCGCCATACACCGATGACAGCTCATATATAAAGCCGCCAATCATACACGACGACAGCACATATATAAAGATCGCCATACACTGAAGACAGCTCATATATACAGATCACCATACCCGAGGACATCTCATGTATAAAGATCGCCGTACACCGAAGACAGCTCATATATAAAGATCGCCATACACCGACACTGAGGACAGCTCATATATAAAATCGCCAATCATACACGAGGACAGCTCATATATAAAGATCGCCATACACCGAAGACAGCTCATATATAAAGATCGCCATACACCGAGGACAGCTCATATATAAAGATCGCCATACACCGAAGACAGCTCATATATAAAGACCGCCATACACCGAGGACAGCTCATATATACAATCGCCAATCATACACGAGGACAGATCATATATATAGATCGCCATACACCGAAGACAGCTCATATATAAAGATCGCCATACACCGAGGACAGCTCATATATAAAGATCGCCATACTCCGAGAACAGCTCATATATAAAGATCGCCATACACCGAAGACAGCTCATATATAAAGATCGCCATACACCGAGGACAGCTCATATATACAATCGCCAATCATACACGAGGACAGCTCATATATATAGATCGCCATACACCGAAGACAGCTCGTATATAAAGATCGCCATACACCGAGGACAGCTCATATATAAAGATCGCCATACACCGAGGACAGCTCATATATAAAGATCGCCATACACCGAGGACAGCTCATATATAAAGATCGCCATACACCAAGGACAGCTCATATATAAAGATAGCCATACACCGAGGACAGCTCATATATAAAGATCGATATACACCGAGGACAGCTCATATATAAAGATCGCCATACACCGAGGACAGCTCATATATAAAGATCGCCATACACCGAGGACAGCTCATATATAAAATCGCCAATCACACACGAGGACAACTCATATATATAGATCGCCATACACCGAGGACAGCTCATATATAAAGACCGCCATACACCGAGGACAGCTCATATATAAAGATCGCCATACACCGAGGACAGCTCATATATAAAGATCGCCATACACCGAGGACAGCTCATATATAAAGATCGCCATACTCCGAGAACAGCTCATATATCAAGATCGCCATACACCGAGGACAGCTCATATATAAAGATCGCCATACTCCGAGAACAGCTCATATATAAAGATCGCCATACATCAAGGACAGCTCATAAATAAAGATCGCCATACACCGAGGACAGTTCATATATAAAGATCGCCATACACCGAGGACGGCTCATATATAAAGATCGCCATACACAGAGGACAGCTCATATATAAAGATCACCATACACCGAGGACAGTTCATATATAAAGATCGCCATTCACCGAGGACAGCTCATATATAAAGATCGCCAATCATACACGAGGACAGCTCATATATATAGATCGCCATACTCCGAGAACAGCTCATATATAAAGATCGCCATACATCAAGGACAGCTCATAAATAAAGATCGCCATACACCGAGGACAGTTCATATATAAAGATCGCCATACACAGAGGACAGCTCATATATAAAGATCGCCATACTCCGAGAACAGCTCATATATAAAGATCGCCATACACCAAGGACAGCTCATATATAAAGATCGCCATACACCGAGGACATTTCATATATAAAGATCGCCATACGCCGAGGACAGCTCATATATAAAGATCGCCATACACCGAGGAAAGCTCATATATAAAGATCGCCATACGCCGAGGAGAGCTCATATATAAAGATCGCCATACACCGAGGACAGCTCATATATAAAGATCGCCATACATCGAGGACAGCTTATATATAAAGATCGCCATACACCAAGGACAGCTCATATATAAAGATCGCCATACACCGAGGACAGCTCATATATAAAGATCGCCATACACCAAGGACAGCTCATATATAAAGATCGCCATACACCGAGGACATTTCATATATAAAGATCGCCATATACCGAGGACAGCTCATATATAAAATCGCCAATCATACACGAGGACAGCTCATATATACAGATCGCCATACACCGAATGCAGCTCATATATTAAGATCGCCATACACCGATGACAGCTCATATATAAAGATCGCCATACACCGAGGACAGTTCATATATAAAGATTGCCATACACCGAGGACAGTTCATATATCAAGATCGCCATACACCGAGGACAGCTCACATATATAGATCGCAATACACCGATGACAACTCATATATAAAGAACGCCATACACCGAGGACATCTCATATATAAAGATCGCCATACACCGATGGCAGCTCATATACAAGAAAAGAAGATGTATTATGCATCAGATCGCCCGTGAATTATTTTACAAAAAATTAGTCACGTACATTGAGGAACTGTTATAAATTTAATATTAGAACATATTAGAACTTCAAATATACGCATCTATCAAAACGGGATGTCTGGTGTACTCGCGACCAAGAACATGGTACTTACATGGCCTAGATATGAAGCTTGATCGTGCATGTAAAATTTGATAATTACCTGCTCATACATGCGGGCTATATGGTTTGCTTATAGATTCAAATAGTGACATCCAATATTCAGACGGACAGATGCGGGCTGTAACGTATTCCAAAGACGTTAATGATTCAAAGAGTAAAGTCCAAGATGGATGCTGAGGTTCATGAATAGAAATTCGGAAAAGAAACGTTAGCTTATCTAGTTGTCACCACAAATATACATGTCAATTTGAGATATTTCAAATAAAAGATGCTGCCTACATAATCAATTGCAATAAAAGTACGTATATCCAACCCCTCGTGCCACGCCGCAGACCAGCCATGAGAACATACACATGAAATGTTCAAACCGACCCGACAGTTTTGCATGCAATATAAGTACACGTACACCTCAACCCCCTGTGTCACGTCTCTGTGACGTTGTGATCAGCTTTGGTGAGATATACATGAAATAATCAAATAGACCAGACATTGTCCCATGCGATATAAGCACGCACACCCTAACCCCATGTCGCCACGTCTCTACACGGGACATATTGTGACATGTGAAACATGAAATGTTCAAACAGACATGGTTCCATGCAATATAAGGGCGTACACGCCAATCCCAAGTCGCCGCGTCACCACATCTAACCAGTCGTGAGAACATGCTCACGGAATTATCAAACAGACCCGGCAGTGTCACAATCAATATTAGAAAAAAGTACCATACGTGCGTCCTTACAGGATTGTGATGACCAGACGTGAAAACATGCACATGAAATATTCAAATAGACCCAATAGTGTCCCATACAATATATAGACAGAACACAACGCGCATCTTAATCGAGACTCTTTTATCGAATGAGTTGCGGATGGCGCAATGATATATTTCGCGAGAGCGTAGCTCGAGAGAAATGTAACTATGCGCCGTCCGCAACGAGTTCGATAAAAGGGTCGAGATTATGATGCAAGTTGTGTTCTGTATCTATTCTACACCGTTCAGTCAGATAAGTTCAATCGATGAATGTCACCTGCATTGTTACTATAGCTACCTTTATTGTGATTTAAGTCAGACAAATAACCAATACTTATGGGGGTATCACCGGAAGCGGATGATCGACGTAATGTACGTCATCTTTCTTGGCGACAACGTCAACAATAATAGTTTCGGCTTCTATTCCACTAGAGGTATACACTAATATGTATTCAATGGCTGGGATTCCGTTGGATACATGTGACTCACGTCAATGGGTGTGGAATAAAAGTACGTACACCCCCTGTCACTGCGTCCATACATGTGACCCACGGTGAACACACGCACATGATATTGAGTTTAATGTTTTAATTCACATAATAAACATATTTCCTTTACTAAAGATCAGTAATAATATTAAATATTCTACTTTTAATTAACTATTTGCTTCTTCTCATCGTAAACACGCCACTACCTTCCGTCCATGTACAAAATATATTTACTTCATTTCACGTCGCAAACTTCATTTAAAATACCCATTAAGTGGTTACTAAGAACAAGAATAAATTTAATAATTGCACATTACCCCTTTTAAAAGAGAGAGAGAGAGAGAGAGAGAGAGAGGGGGGAGGGAGAGATAGAGATATATCTATATAGTTATCATGTATAGTATATACTGTGTACTTTAGTAGAACACGTTATTTAATACATCATAAATTGTATCAGATTTTAAAAGTAATTCTTTGTAAAATAATTCATGGGCGATCTGATGCATGCATCTTTATTTCTTGTTGCTGATTGTTCTCGGTATACAGTTGTACCATTGACACATGCCAATATATATTGGGCTGGTTTGATGCGATTCGGAGCTGGTTTAATACGATTCCATATGATACCAAAGAAAAGCAATGTTAATTTCGGGCTAACATTTACTCATATTGGTAAACCGCGAGACACATGTGAAATATGTTGACACAGTGAAATACAAATTTCCCAAGTTATAACCCCACTTTGGGCGAAATAAAGATCGCCATAGTATTACACCGATGACAGCTCATATATAAAGATCGCCATACACAGAGGACAGCTCATATATAAAGATCGCCATACACCGAGGACAGCTCATATATAAAGTTCGCCATACACCGAGGACAGCTCATATATAAAGATCGCCATACACTGAGGACAGCTCATATATAAAGTTCGCCATACACCGAGGACAGCTCATATATAAAGATCGCCATACACTGAGGACAGCTCATATATTAAGTCACCGATCAGGATGAGTGACAAATGAGCGATTTCCCAGCGAGCAAGTATGTCCATATGATTTTTGTACACAAGGACTGACATGTGGAATTCGGCAGCATGTCGGACTTTGTTCCTGGAATCGCCATTTTGGCCCGGGAATCATGTAATCGCCATAAAACTTAATATGCTTTATCGACGTCACAATCAAACCGCATGCATGATGCATTGCATTATATCACGTCCTTTTATTGTTTTGTACTATCTGTTCAGTTCCGCTGGATTCTATCTTCACTGGTATTTTCGTCTCTTGTCACGTAACATTGGACCAGACGCAGAGCTTCATCCTGAAATATAGAAAGACAGACAACAAGGTAAACCTCATATTTTGAAGATCTCCCGGAGATTGCCGATCCAGTTTTTGGAATCTCCGGCGAATCTGGAACCGACCTACATTATTTGTTGTCACTTGAATTAAAAACAAATCATTTCTACCAAGCTGCAAAACAGAGTTCGGTCCCCTCGCTACGCTATGTCTGATAACCCAACAGAAGGGCCCTGTGCCAATGCATTCTCTTATATATGCGAGTCGACCATAGGTCGCCTCGCATATATAAGAGAATGCATTGGCTTAGCATATTTAAAATTATAAAATTGTTAAAGAATGTAAGAAAAAATGGTAAAAAGTGTTAAAAAAAATATTTTGTTTAGGCCAATGCATTCTCTTATATATGCGAGGCGACCTATGGTCGACTCGCATATATAAGAGAATGCATTGGCACAGGGCATAACTGTAACCATCACAATGTGGTCAATGAACCGGTTCCAATGATATCCATATTTGTATGGTTCTATTGAGACAGACCGAAGATATTTTAGGCTGTTGAAGCTTTATTTGGCCGGTTTTGACCGGTTTGTTGGGTAAAGGGTTAAGTAATCTGGGGGTCAAAGATAAGTAAGTAATGTTTTATGCTCAGTTATTATTCATGGATGGAACATGAGAAGAAGCGCCTATCACATGCCATTCCCCTTGTCAGGTGATCAATCTGTACAAATTTTCATTGATAAGGAACGCTCTTTATTGCTCATATATGGCCCTTTAAATCGTCTTAAGTCAACGCTATCTATCCCATGACACTCTACGGGTTAATTTACCCCCGTGTTTCAATTTTCACCGACAAGATTGCAACCATTTTGGGTATATAATTAATTATTTTATTTTATCAATTATTACTGCCCTTTTAAGACAGCTGACGTCAACGGGACATATCTAATAAGACTCTCCGGATCAATTTACAGACATGAACAACTGTTCAGCTCCGATGGTCCAGCCGTTTCTGTATAAACAATCAGTAGATAAAGGCCAATGGAATATTCAATCGCATGAATTGACATAACTTCAGTTACAGGCGGCCTATCACAAAAATCTTTTCGGAAACGTGCTTAGTGAATTAACGGGCATCGATAATGACAACTATACAATGAACAAAATGAACAAACGTCAACCAACATCATTCATATTTGTATATGAATCGTTCACAACAATATCTCGATTGAGTTAGAAAACCAGGTTTGCCCGATTTAATTTATTTGAGTTACGGCCCTTGGTTTGTGTATTTTAATTTATTTTTAGCAATTTTATTACCGTTAGCTCGATAACATGAACAAACTTACCCGATTCCATTCATATTGGGTGTATGGATCTTTCACAACAATATCTCGTTCGAATTCGAAAACCAGCTTTGTTCGATTTTTTTTACCTGAGTTACGGCCCTTAGTTTGCCTATTTTGTTTGGTTGCAATTTTATGACCGTTAGCGAGATATCTTTCACAATAATATCTTGATTGAGTTTTTTAAAAACCCGGTTTGTCCGACCCCCCCCCCCCCCTGAGTTATGGCCATAGGTCTGAGTTATGGTTCTTTAGTTAGTCCATTTTAGTGATTCTCGGAAGGACATACTCAATCTTATGGGCAAAAACTAGACCAGAGCCATCTTTGATGCGTAATCCTTGTTTATATTTCCAGTTGGGAAACTTTAAAGGTGGAATGTAACCACCTCTTTGTTGCCAAATTAAAACAATTTGCTGTTAATCCTGAGGTAATAACTAGATACTTCATCAGTGGCTAGCTACTTTAATCCCATTGATTCATTTGTAAACATCAAAACTATCATTGTACATGTATACTATGTCGGCCATCACCTGTCCAGTTAAATTTAATACGCTAAACTAAATACTAAAATATAAATACGCCCGTTAGTTTGCTTGTAAATTGTTATTAAATCAAATTAATTTAGTTGAAAAATGTCCGTAATTCATATAAAAATAATAGGAAGAAACCCATATTCGAACATGGTCTGTATTTTAAGCTGGGAAAATTACATATCGACTGTGGTTCAGATCAAATAATCCAAACTAGAGTTATGGATCGGAAACCAGAAGCAGACGGATGGACGCGGACAAATGACCGGACGACCATACGCACTAACGGATTGCAGACGGCGGATTGTCAGACTGATTTTTTCAAAGTCACCAAGTATAGTATATAACCAGGTGGATGTTTAAATATTATAAGAAACAGTTGATGTTACAGCCATGTTCTCTCTCAACTCAGTAATAATTTTTACTTTATACATTAAATATCCAAGCCAATGTGCTTAAATGGAATCATGTTGAGCAGATGTAGCAACAGGGGTGGCACCAGAGGGTGGGCGATACAGCCCGCCTATTGGGTATGGTTACACCCCCCCGCCCGTCGGGGAAATCTGCAATGGTCAGCCAGTCAGCTTCCGGGATCGCAGCCCCTGTGTAGGGGAAATCCTTGCACCTGTGTAGCAAGTCTCCTTTTCATATCGTCCAGCGTTATCAGCCCCCATTCTTGACTGGTGGTGTACTAGTTCACTCACGCAGAAGAGTTAAATTCATATTTAAAACATCATAAAAACAACCCTGCTACATGAACCAGTTGGTTCCATTATTTTAAAGAAAATTACCACAAGAGATGCCTAGTGTTTGAAAAAACAATGACCCCCCCCCCACACACACCACCCCGACGTATTCTGAATATCAGCGGAACGATGCATGTTTGCATGTCGGTACATGTGCACGAAACCTTGGTTCACGAGCGAGTAGGTTCACATGGCTGAGAATAATTGGGCTCTCTTGTCATATATTATTTATGACATATATAATTTAATTATAAACCATGAAAGTGGTATCATATATCCGACACATATAAATTGTTATGTCGCAATGTTCATTGTGTAATTGTTAAAGCTGATATATACATGATAAATGAGATGCAAGGCGGTGTACCTTTAATCTGCATAACAATAATCTCAGGTTTCAACGGACAAAACAAATGTGACAGAACATATAAATCCAAGGTCGTCTGTATTTTGCAATATTTGTTTGCATACTGAATATGATGCTGAACGCATGGAGCGACACCCCAGGAGCCCAGCATCAATTTAAAAAAAAAATGGGACGTATTATGTTATTGGTCCGGCCCTCCGTCCGGCCATCTGTTCGCTGTTTTCGTTTCCGGATGATAACTTAGTAAGTCTGAACTGAATGGAATGAAATTTGGTATGTGAGTCTACCGACCCAAAATACAGGTCAATTTCGAATTTGGGTTCCGCCCGCCAATTTTCACCAGATCAATTTCCCTTTGTTGGAATTACTACGGGCGTATTTTGCCACGCCCTAGCGATGCTCTTATTTTAAAATTTTATTAGATAATAATATTAAAAAAGTGTAAAATATAGCATGAAATTAAAAAGATTTCCTGAACCTATGTGCGCGATTAATATATAACAGTTTGTTTGCCGCGATTCTGAAACCAACCTAATTGATGCGAAGGGTTATTCAGTTGTACTTAAGGACAATTTAATTGCTCTTAAAGATGCCCTGTCCTATTTAGCACTATACCGACCATACGTTTACTATATAGGGACACTTCCAATCCTACATAGGGACACTTCCAATGATCGCCACGTATAAAGAGCATCCATGATCATAAATTTACCCCGTGGTTGTCGAAAAGGCGATCCTATATCTCCCCGTATACATTTTTTATTTGAGCTGAAATTCTGGCAATAATGATTAGGGAAAATAACAATATAAAAGGAATAACCCTTGGTAAAAGAGAATACATAATAACCCAGTACGCAGACGACACGACACTCACTCTTGATGGCTCTGAAGAGACGTATACTCGGTCTTGGACATGTTTGACAGAAGTCTAGGGCGCAGGATTAATGCTAGTAAAAATATCAGGCTTCGTGGATAGGTTCTCTGACAGGACACATTCAATGTTTTGGGAATTCAATTTAGTACCAAATTAAATATGGCAATAAATTATGATAATAAACCGAATGAGGTTAATTAAAGGTACTCAATCCGGTCAGTCGGTCCCCATACATTCTTCAAAATACGCTTTAGTGATCAGAATCGATTTATTGCAACAAAATAATGCTAACCACTGTCAACTATGGTATCAACTTTCCCAAAACTTGTTATTTATCAACATTTTGTTCCACAAAATATGACCGTATTGTCACTAAAGTATCACGATATTTAACCGTCTTACCACTTGATTTTAGAGTTATACATCTTCATCCGCAATATTGTCCGAGACCCTCCATTAGACCACGTGTTTCTGTGCCACATATTACACATCTCGAGAAATAACAAACTTCAAAAATCGATATCTGATCACTCTGAGCTTTGATGGGTGGGTTCCTCGACTCGAATCAAATACTTTTAACCACCGAAGCCAAAGAAATAGTAACTTTGGAGCGTCAGATCGGATTGAATACCTATTGATAGAATCTTGGAAACATCGACTCCTAACTCCCCTTGGGCGTATAACGGTCATAAAGTATCGTATCATTCCTAAGCTCACTCACCTCTATTACACTATCTGCATTTATTTACTCGAAAACTAAAATGGTCACAGTTCAAAACCCTTTCTGGCGCGACGTACTAGAGGCCTGGATTTTTTTCTGGAGAAACGAAAACAAAACACTATTCCCAAGTTGTATACTCTGGAACAACCCAAATATAAAAATTAACGGGCAAATAACGAATATTCTTTCTTGGAGAAAAAAAAAAATTTACTATGTGAATGACTTAATTCAAGAAAATGTGCAATTAAATGGACCAGAAAGTTTCTTCCAAACATAAAATAATTTTTTTTTTAATTCTCCGCTAACAAATTGCCGCTCTAGCACGAAAAGTCTCAAAACACCAGCAGTCCTTGGTTGATCTTGACATTCTCCCAAATAATTTGATCACCCCACTCCGTACTACACAAGACGGTCAAGATGCTTATAAAATAATAAACTCTGCTACTATTGCATCAAAGTCTCAAGTTAAATGGCCAGAACAATTTATTGTCTCGACAATCGACTGGGAAACCTATAGCCGTAAGACATTTAACACGACTCCTGACACCAAGCTTCAATGGCTGCAATACAGGATTAATCGCAGAATTCTTTCTACTAGTACTAAGAAATTTCTCAAGATAGCTAATATAGAACAGAAAGATAAATGCAATATAAAATGCGAATAAATTACCCACATATTCTGGGAATGCCCCTTTGTTCAAACATTTTTGAATGCGATTACCAACTGGTGACACACGAAACAACTAAAGCTGTTTGCGACCGAGAAGACATTAATCCTGGGCCTGTCCTCAGCAGTAGAAAACTCCATTTCAAATCTGTTCTGGCTTTTAATAAAACATTTTATCACATGATTAGCACTATTTTCCTATGTAATATTCGAGCGTAATAGACACGTGTAATATCGTCGCGTGCAATGACGTCACGCTGCTCTTTGGAACAAAGTTCTCTGTCTGTTAATTATTGTTGCTTTTGATAAAAATTTAAGCGATTATATGACCATGTGATAAAAAGTATCTCAAACTCGTTCTATTTTATACGTAATTTATCAACCTCGTCCACTAAATTCTATTTGAGCCTCGGTAAACCTCGGCTCAAATCGAATTTAGTGAACTCGGTTGATAAATTCCGTATAAAATAGAAACTCATGTGAGATCCTCTATATATATACAGAAAAAAGTTTACACCAGGCAGCCTACCACAGTAGCGATAGCATGGCAGGTGTGACAATTTATTATGGTGAAGTTTGGTGACAATCGGTCTTCATAATTACAATGCAATAGCAAGCCAATGATGAATTAACGTCGATCTCTTAAGGATTTATCTACCTGGATATATTGTCGCCGTTTATCTACCTGGATATATTGTCGCCGTTTATCTACCTGGATATATTGTCGCCGTTTATCTACCTGGATATATTGTCGCCGTTTATCTACCTGGATATATTGTCGCCGTTTATCTACCTGGATATATTGTCGCCGTTTATCTACCTGGATATATTGTCGCCGTTTATCTACCTGGATATATTGTCGCCGTTTATCTACCTGGATATATTGTCGCCGTTTATCTACCTGGATATATTGTCGCCGTTTATCTACCTGGATATATTGTCGCCGTTTATCTACCTGGATATATTGTCGCCGTTTATCTACCTGGATATATTGTCGCCGTTTATCTACCTGGATATATTGTCGCCGTTTATCTACCTGGATATATTGTCGCCGTTTATCTTTACTCAACACGCAAACGTCGCAAAATAAAAAAAACACAATTGGGGAACTGTCTTAATACGCATGAAATTAATGTAAGTAGATAAACATACATTGAGATCATATCAATAAAACGTACTACATGTGTATACGATCATCATATGTCAGTGAATGGGGGATTGTCACGGTAAAACACAATTCTGGACGATCGATCGTGCACATATATATATATATATATATCACTCAGAGAATACGATGTAGCAAAACGTAATGAGTAGAGATCAACCTTGGTGAAACGCAGTGGGTTAATTGGTCGAGTCGACTCGTGCGGAAACTCAGCGGGCAAAATGGCTAGCAATGGCATAGTAATTATTGTCACCAAACTCCACCATAATAAATTGTCCACAGCCATTAGATCAAGATGAACACGAGAAACGTTTTTTAGCAGGAAGCGAAATGAAGTCAATTCAGTTTGAAAAGAACTGGTCATTTTTTAAACGAACATGGACAAAGACACTCGACAGTAATGACCCATAGTCTAACAATTACTTTGACATCTTGCTTATTGGTAGTGTCGTGTTCTGCTGATTTGTTGACCAAAATTAATACGATCAACTACATTTATAATTTCAATATTGGATATATGATTACTGTACCAATCGAAATACGGTAAGAACCAAAATAATTACTTGTGCACGTAATCAAGACCAATGAAAGAGTGAGAGAAAGTGAGCGCTTGTTGTGAGTTAGATGGAATAAAAGAGGAATTAAGAATTTCGCGATGTCTGTGTGATACGAATGATGGTGATTTTAGCGATGTCTGTGTGATTCGAATGATGGTGATTTTCGCGATGTCTGTGTGATACGAATGATGGTGATTTTCGCGATGTCTGCATGTGTGATACGAATGATGGTGATTTTAGCGATGTCTGTGTGATTCGAATGATGGTGATTTTCGCGATTTCTGTGTGATACGAATGATTGTGATTTTCGTGATGTCTGTGTGATACGAATGATGGTGATTTTCGCGCTGTCTGTGTGATACGAATGATGGTGATTTTCGTGATGTCTGTGTGATACGAATGATGGTGATTTTCGTGATGTCTGTGTGATACGAATGATGGTGATTTTCGCGATGTCTGTGTGATACAAATGATGGTGATTTTCGTGATGTCTGTGTGATACGAATGTTGGTGATTTTCGTGATGTCTGTGTGATACGAATGATGGTGATTTTCGCGATGTCTGTGTGATACGAATGATGGTGATTTTCGCGCTGTCTGTGTGATTCGAATGATGGTGATTTTCGCGCTGTCTCTGTGATACGAATGATGGTGATTTTCGCACTGTATGTGTGATAGGAATGATGGTGATTTTCGCGCTGTCTGTGTGATACGAATGATGGTGATTTTCGCGATGTCTGTGTGATACGAATGATGGTGATTTTCGCGCTGTCTGTGTGATACGAATGATGGTGATTTTCGTGATGTCTGTGTGATACGAATGATGGCGATTTTCGTGATGTCTGTGTGATACGAATGATGGTGATTTTCGTGATGTCTGTGTGATACGAATGATGGTGATTTTCGTGATGTCTGTGTGATACGAATGATGGTGATTTTCGCGCTGTCTGTGTGATACGAATGATGGTGATGATTGCAAGTATTTTTCATTAATTTTGCACGGTAAACGGAAAATCTGATTAATTTGTTGTCAAATCGGACCGGGTATCTTTAACCCCTTCACGATGGGAGGCGCGCTGATGCAGCATTGAAGCTAATATACCAATGTATAGGGAGCCTCGCATATATAAGAAAATGCAATGGTACAAGGTCAAGGTAACTCGCATATATAACATAATGATGATAATGCATTGGTACAGGGTTTTCCCTAAATTCCATGAAGCTCCAGTAATGGAAGGGTTAATCACACCCGCGTGTAGAGACCATGCGCTCTCGAGCACATAAAGACGTTTGTGCATGTTCCATGTATACAAAATAGTAGATATCTTGGATATGCATTATAATGTACACACGTTTAGTTTAAATTATCACTCGAAACACCCAAAATGTTCGCACTAATTTCCAACTTACCTCAATTTGCAACTTTAGATTATATAGCAGCCTCTCAGTGGCGGCAGAGAAACACGAGTTTACTTCCATTTCTTGTATGTTCACAGTTTTTTGTATTGTCGATCTTTTGCCAGCTCCCCACGAAGTTGAAAAACTGACCTGTGCGTGTGATATCGCCACCAGTGTCAAAGCAATGACTAAACCTGCTACGGCCATTTATGTATCTGGAAAATATTTAAAAGATATATACTATCAAACTTCCACACATAGACGAGTAGACGATCTAAATTAAATTTCGCCCCTCGACCCCTCAAACAAAACGACTTAGAGTTAACTATGTGATTATAGGGTCACATCCGTGCATGCGTGTGTAAGTACGCACATCAGAACGCTCATATAGTTCATTTTGGCACCTTTGCCATCCCACACTTCTCAACAGTTCGTTATATGATAACACAAGTTTTTGTTGGTGGTATATATATAGTATTTGAATTAGGTATACCCATGTACAAAGCCCATGTTTTCGATATTTATTAAAGATTTCAATAAATTGGCTTGGAAAAAATAGCAAGTTTTCAATGATATGGTTCGTCTCCGCTGGCTAGAAACTCGCCGCCCAGTGTCACGCATACTTGAGTTTTTAGTGTAATCTTCCTTTATACAATCATCCTTGAACCATAAATATTCAGCATCTAAATGTTGTCCAATTGAATTAAGGAACGTCTGTAACCTAGCAGTGTCCTTAAGCTGAGAAAATCCTTCGAACACTTCCTCTTTTTATTCAACAATGCCTTGCGCTTTGCTGAATAATAACTATACTATATATGGGAGTTAGCGATCGTGGACCGACTCAAAACAAACACTGAACCCATCAAAAAAAATAAATTGGTTCTTCGACAATAAAAGAGTTCATTTGTGTCGACCCGTTAACTTTGATATTATGATTTGGGAGCTTCCCATTTCCGACATTTCGTGCGCCTTTAAAGGCACAGGAGGCCTTATTTGTCGAAAATATTCATATTTGTTCCAATCATCGTAAACAGAAAAACATTAAAACGCATAAAGTTTCGTTCATATATTATACCATGACCATCGCGTAAACAGCATGCTATCACAAAGACCTACTATATTTTACCTAAGCAAGAGCCTGATTGTGTTACAGAAGACAGCACAATGCTATTGGCTAAACACACAGAAATTATATAAACGCTCTTTATTAGTTCCAAATAAGGAATGCAGCAACAAAGAACGCTCTTTATGTTTACCATCATAATATAAACAAACACCAGGAAAGTAACTTTTTATGCTTTTGTTTACATAACAATGGTCAAACATGTGACAATAACATACTGTTTATGTGATATTTCTTATCTGTATACGAACAAAGTCTATCTACATTTTAATATTCTTTCTGTTTGTGGCGGTTTTTGACGGGTGAAAATATTTTCACAGGATACCCACCGCCAAGGCCTCCCGTACCTTTAATTATACCACGGCAATGCGTGATATACCGCTCTTCAGCCAATATGGCCTGAAGCACTATAAAGAGCAGTATATCGCTCTTTAGCTATATGTGCATGAATTGCTAAAGAGCGGCACACTATACTTTTTAGTCGGAATGGCCTGACACACTAAAGAACTGCATGGATACTATTAAGTGGAATATGCTTTGACGTGGAACTTCGAAAGCGCGAAATTTGGACTGTATTTTTTCTATCTCAGATGTTGTAATCAGCTGGTAATTGCGGTATTTCTAACGAGATTATTATACATTTAGGAACATTAGCGGTCGATTACTTTCAGTTTGTTTGTGTTGTCTACGTCGTATAAATTGGCTACTATTATGCTTTTTTTGGTAGTTTTTGACGTCCGTTTGGTTTGTAAATCTATGGGCGTGGCTGCATAAATTATGGATCGTCGTTGGTGGTACAAACGTTTTAATTTCAACAAATTGGCACAATGACTATTGTATCGTCGCTGACGAATTTTAGATGAAGAAATAAAATAAATAAATAAAATTGTTTGTTAATTAATTGTTACCTCTCAGTGAGTTTGAATGGCAAAATATATACAGACCAGTCAGCCATCGACTTGAGTCAGAGTGATGCTGCGAGTATTATTGTATTAAAGACATATTATGTACTTGTTCGGGTGCGTGAAACTGATCAGTTAGTAACCAGACACTATGCAAACTGAAGGAATGTAGCATTTTACTAACATCGCCGAAAATCTGAAGCAAATCTACCGTACCACTCCATAGAAAACATCGTCTGAACTACGCTCAATTGTAAATATTAACTATTCGATTCGGGACGCATCTATCGGCGCTAAACTAACGAAAACGATTTCGCCATCGAGAGTGATTGCATTTAATTAATATATAAGTATGACGATGTGTGTTGTCAATTTGGATATATTATTTGTAAAAATTACTACTTTGATCAAGATTATACTCCATTTCTATTTGATCACACAACCGGAGTGTTTCATGCACATCACTTTAAATTAAATCTTGTTCCAGTTTCAGTGATCTGAGTGATAGTGGCATATCTGATTAGAACTGAATCACCATTCAATGCATGATAAAGTAGTTTTACTAAGGTGGGATAGCAGTTTCCATATACCAGTTTATATTCATAGACATGTGCTGATGATTGATTTATTGCACAAGTCACATAACAGTGAAACAAGCAAAACGTATATACACTATGTACACAAATTCGGATATCACATTCATCATTGTTCATATACACATGCATGTTTATATATACAGCAGTAATTAAATTAGATTGCACAATAATAGGCAATAAACTTAACAAGTATGATAATTACATGTGATCACCCTTAACAATAAATGATTTCGCTCATATAGAATAAGACACCTTCTTAAAGGCAAGCCTTAGGAATATGCATAGTCTTTTTATGAGGCTTATATTTTGAAGAGATAGGAGACTATGGAATTTCTCTCTCGTATGGTTCTTCCAAAAGTATTCAGGGATATATTGTTTTCTGATTTCATCCAAATGACTGCATATAATAACTAAATGGTATTCGTCTCCTAAATATTCTCCACATACGGTGCATATTCTATTGTCATCATTTGGAGATTTCTTCCATCTTGCGCATTCTATAGGCAATTTATGATTTGCAGTTCTGAGCTTCAGGGGGTATATCGATAGATTTGACGGCAACATCTTCAAGTAATTTGGGTAACCGTAGTCAGTTTTAATAAAACTATAAAATTGGGCCCTCGATGAAGCAGATGTGTTTATGTCAACGAGTAGTGCGTCCCAATGACGCTGTTTGAGAACAGTTTTTGCATTTCTCAGTTCAATAGCGGTCAGACCCGTCTGGGTGATCCACTTTGATTGCAATTTCAAATCATAAAGAGCATTTTTGACAAAAGATAACCATTTGGAATTATTTTTGTCTGCTGTCTTTTGAGTTCATCTCTTTAGTCTGATAAATTAAGGTATAAATATTCTTAGCTAACTCAGAGCCGTCACTCGATACGAGCTTTGACCAATATGTCAGGGCTCGGCATGTCATTTCTATAGAAACGGGGTGTCGTGCGAATTCTGCATAAACTATGTAATTGGGGGTACTCATTTTGATGGATGCAACCATCTTACAAAATTTTAGATGTAGTGTCTCTACACTTTGAGTACGTTCAAAGCACCCGATCTCACTTCCATACAGTAAAATAGGTGAAATCATCTTATCGAATAAATCAAGCATAATATCAATGGGTAGGTTAAGTTTTCGAACCTTATTAAGCAGGCCTGTATATAACACACTTCAGTGCCCCACCCCAGATCATGCCATGAATATCTCTACTTCAACTACAACCGTAGAGATCTAATTCCATGAGAAAAAAACCTGGGACCTCTTAGCTGTTGTGACAGGGAAGTGTATAACTTTGAAAAACAGTGCAGGTAATATATATCTTAGTTCCTTAATAATGTGCTCAACTGCAGGTGAAGGTCAAAACGCGAAATTGCACGATTTGAGTGACTTTGTGAGATAATTTTTCTGGGTTGCTAACTGTTATGGAATTTCTTCCGTGTAATTAATTCAATGTTTATTGCCATATCGGCTCACTATAAAGTCGCAAAAAAGCACGCAATCTCGAGCTGGGACCACCCCATAATGTGAAGTAGATTATCGAGGAACAATTATTAACAAAGAAATGTATTCCCTTCCTTGTTCGTTATTGGAGGCCAATTCACTTTTATTTTGCGCTTAAGCACAATTATTTGTACTTAAGCATAATTATTTTTCGCTTAAGCTCAATTATTTGCACTTAAGCACAAATAATTGTGCTTATTCGCAAATATTAACATTACGCTTAGTGTGGATATGTAATTTCTGTATCTAAAATCCATGTATTCCATGTATTTTACATGGTCACATCAATCATTGATAGCATTAAACGCCTGCGCGCTATAGGTTGATTTCAACAGGCGAGACTTGTGCGTAGTTATAAGCGATTATCAAACTGACAGCTATCAAGAAATTTCAGGCCAGTCGTAAACATGTCTTCTTTCGTGGACGCGGAAATGAATAAAGCCTGTCTGATATTTGTTGCTGTTTTTCAACGAGTTTTAATTCATTTCGAAAAGTGGATTCGAGTCCGTCAATTTTATGCTTGATTTGTTTGTCGCCATTTCGTGGAAACAGGGTAATCCAAAACAGAAATATAATATGCAGAATCCGAAGCTCTTTTAGGACGATTGTGACACACGGTTGTTTAATGTCCCATTACACACACTGACTCCAGATTTGACCTCGTCCAGCAAAACCCGAATGACTCTCTCGCTCCACATTTTGGACATGATCACCAAATACCAAATCAATACACATGGAAATCGACTAACTCATATACATGGTGAATACCATGCTTGTTAAGAGATTTGTATGTCATCTCCAGAGATTCGAATGTGATGAACGTTATCAGCTTTATCGGACGACTGAGTCGAGTCAGGATAAGGAATTTGTTTTTCGACTATGCATGGCCTGATCTCAAATCTTAACAATCCGATATGGGGTATGTCTTTTGACCGGATTCCGGATTCCGGATCCCGGATTTCGACCCGGATTTCGGTGTCTTTTTACCGGATTTCGACCCCGGATTCGGGTATGAATTTCATGCTTGTTTTATCACACATTTAACCCATTAAAAGCCGTTTCTGACACGATTAAACCAATATAGGGCTGTCGTGCTCATTCAACACCCGATTAATCGTATTTAAAGGTACATATCGTGCCCGGATCAGCATACTTCTTATTTTTTCATATAGACGCGGCGGTTGGATTGATTTTACGTGATCATGATGGCATTTAAGGGAACACACCATGTCCGGATCCGAATTAATTATCTCGTAATTATTGATCATATTTAAAGGTAGATATCATGTCCGGATCCGGTTTTTTTCTCTCTTCTTTTTTTCCATATAAATTATCGTCTTTTTGATATATTAAATGTCACGTGGAACAAAGTTATAAGTTGATTTTGAGACGTTATACTAGGCTGTTGGATTGATTTCACGGAATGATTATCGCATTTAAAGGTACACACCATGTGCGGAACCGAATTAATTTCCACGTATTTACTGATAATATTTAAAGGTACAGATTATGCCCGGATCCGGATTTTCTTCTTATAAAGTAATGCTTATTTAATACAATAAATGTAAGCTGAGTCGCGTGGAACTAGGTTATAGATGTTGATGTTTAGATCAGATCATTCCCGGATTCGGATACGAATAGTTCTTTTCTATTTCATATAAATAGTCAAGTATTTAATACATTAAATGGCAGCTGAGCCACGCGGAACTCAGTTTATTTGGAAACGGTGAACATGGCGCTTGGATTGATTTCACGCGAGAATGAGCCCATTTACAGACAAACTTTATGCCCGGATCTGGGTCCGGATTTTATGTGTCTTTTTCTAATTTCGACCCGAACACTGATCTCAATTTTATGTTTATTATAACCCATGTTTAACACATTAAAAGACATTTCAGACCCGCGAAAACATGGCACAGGTTGCGTTTAACAGTAATATCATTGGGATTGAAATAAATTGACTTGCTTTAAACTAGATAATCACTGTAATAACTGTAGCTGGTTGAAACGGGATGAATATGCTAGCAGTGTTTTTATAACGATTCGGGCGGCCAGACTATATAATCACTGTATAAACAGTAGCGGGCTGCAACGGGATAAAGTTTGGGGGTTCCAGAATTTCGAATGCATAGAAGGGGTTCATTTAAAGTTCATGAAATATGTCTTACACATGAAGTCGAGTACACCAAACTATATGGTTTACGGGGAAACTGGAAGGTACCCCTTGTCGATTTCAGTGAAAAAGAGAATGCTTGGGTTTTGGTCGCGATTAGTGAAAGGTGATTGCTCAATATTAGCGCAAAAGTTATATAAACTTCTCTATTTCATCGAACAAAGTTCCTATTTGAACGGTAAGACGATCAAATGGATCACATGTGTCAGAAGTACGCTGTCCTGAAAATATTTGCCCAAAACTTACCATACGGAACCAACTGAAAATAAATTAGTGAAATTACTCACGAGTGCTAACCCGAATGTTCTAAAGCAGTTTGCAATCTTTGTGAAGTTGGGTTGTAAGATTATTGATAGGAATTAACTAATTGACAGCGGCAATTTATAACTACATCTGCTTACCATGATTACGGTGATGACATATATTACGACAGAAATAGCGAAAATGCGACATATATGGAGTATGACAATAACTGCATGTGGTGGTGGTGGTAATGATGATACTGTTTCGAATGGCGATGATGATGATGTTGATGGTGATGCTGCCGATGATTATAACGAAACCGACGATGATGATGTTGATAATGATGACGAAAATGACAGTGGTGGTGAAGATGATTAGTATGGCGATGATGTCTGATGGCGATAATCACGATGATGGTGATGATGATAATGATGGTGGGGACGATGATTATGATGATGATATATATGCTTGAGATGATGATAGTGATGACGACGACGACGACAATGATGGCAATAACGACGATGATGGCGACGGCGACGACGATGATGAAGATTTTGATTATCATGATAACGATGATGATGACGATGATTATGACGATGATGTTATGATGATGGTAATGATGATGATGATGATGATGATGGTGGTGGTGACTGTGGCGACTATGACGACGACGATGACGTCGATGAAGACGATGCTGGTGATGATGATGATGATACTGAAGACGACGATGATGATGATGATGATGAAGATGAATATGAGGATGAAACGACGACGACGACGATGATGATGATTATGAGGATGATGATGATGGTGACGATGATGATGATAATGGTGACGGTTATGATGATGATTATGATGATTATGATGATGGTGATGATGATGATTATGATGACGATTATGATGATGATTACGATGCTGATAATGATGATGATGATGATCCTTATGATGATGATGTTGACGACGATGATGATAATGGTGGTGATGATGATGATGACGACGACGACGACGACGGCGACGACGACGACGACGATGATGATGATGATGATGATGATGATGATGATGAAGATGATGACGATGATGATGATGATGATGATGATGATGATGATGATGATGATGATGATGATGATGATGATGAAGATGATGATGATGATGATGATGATAGTACAAATATGCACCTCTGCCATAGAAAAATGGCAAGCCAGACAACAGTAGCCCCCTTTTGTAAATATATGTATTGTTAATTATTTAATACTCTGTATTCGCCACTTAATTGTGACATTGAGTTAAATAAACAATCAATCAACAATATGCTATCCGTGTTTTTATAACGATTCGGGCGTCGTGACATAAAACGCTTAATACAAGTCGTACATCTATCTCACTTAAACCGGCTTAAATATCGAATTTACAATAGTAATACTACTAGTATCACAAATATAATCGTTTATAATCGAACTAAAACAATAAACCATTTAAACTGCACCAGGTTTTTTTGTGGGCTGGAGAACAAAAAATCTTCACAAAAGCAAGTCAATTTATTTCAATCCCAATGATATTACTGTTAATCGCAACCTGTGCCATGTTTTCGCGGGTCTGAAATGTCTTTTAATGTGTTAAACATGGGTTATAATAAACATAAAATTGAGATCCAGATCCGGGCATAAAGTTTGTCTGTAAATGGGCTCATTCTCGCGTGAAATCAATCCAAGCGCCATGTTCACCGTTTCCAAATAAACTGAGTTCCACGTGGCTCAGCTGCCATTTAATGTATTAAATACTTGACTATTTATATGAAATAGAAAAGAACATCCAACAGCCTAGTATAACGTCTCAAAATCAACTTATAACTTTGTTCCACCTTTCACTAATCGCGACCAAAACCCAAGCATTCTCTTTTTCACTGAAATCGACAAGGGGTACCTTCCAGTTTCCCCGTAAACCATATAGTTTGGTGTACTCGACTTCATGTGTAAGACATATTTCATGAACTTTAAATGAACCCCTTCTATGCATTCGAAATTCTGGAACCCCCAATCTTTATCCCGTTGCAGCCCGCTACTGTTTATACAGTGATTATATAGTCTGGCCGCCCGAATCGTTATAAAAACACTGCTAGCATATTCATCCCGTTTCAGCCAGCTACAGTTATTACAGTGATTATCTAGTTTAAAGCAAGTCAATTTATTTCAATCCCAATGATATTACTGTTAAACGCAACCTGTGCCATGTTTTCGCGGGTCTGAAATGTCTTTTAATGTGTTAAACATGGGTTATAATAAACATAAAATTGAGATCAGTGTTCGGGTCGAAATTAGAAAAAGACACATAAAATCCGGACCCAGATCCGGGCATAAAGTTTGTCTGTAAATGGGCTCATTCTCGCGTGAAATCAATCCAAGCGCCATGTTCACCGTTTCCAAATAAACTGAGTTCCGCGTGGCTCAGCTGCCATTTAATGTATTAAATACTTGACTATTTATATGAAATAGAAAAGAACTATTCGTATCCGAATCCGGGAATGATCTGATCTAAACATCAACATCTATAACCTAGTTCCACGCGACTCAGCTTACATTTATTGTATTAAATAAGCATTACTTTATAAGAAGAAAATCCGGATCCGGGCATAATCTGTACCTTTAAATATTATCAGTAAATACGTGGAAATTAATTCGGTTCCGCACATGGTGTGTACCTTTAAATGCGATAATCATTCCGTGAAATCAATCCAACAGCCTAGTATAACGTCTCAAAATCAACTTATAACTTTGTTCCACGTGACATTTAATATATCAAAAAGACGATAATTTATATGGAAAAAAGAGAGAGAGAAAAACCGGATCCGGACATGATATCTACCTTTAAATATAATCAATAATTACGAGATAATTAATTCGGATCCGGACATGGTGTGTTCCCTTAAATGCCATCATGATCACGTAAAATCAATCCAACCGCCGTGTCTATATGAAAAAATAAGAAGTATGCTGATCCGGGCACGATATGTACCTTTAAATACGATTAATCGGGTTGAATGAGCACGACAGCCCTATATTGGTTTAATCGTGTCAGAAACGGCTTTTAATGGGTTAAATGTGTGATAAAACAAGCATGAAATTCATACCCGAATCCGGGTCGAAATCCGGTAAAAAGACACCTAAATCCGGGTCGAAATCCGGGATCCGGAATCCGGTAAAAAGACACACCCTCCGATATGGTGCTCTCATGCCTTGAACAACATAGTCGTTATTTCGTGGGGAAAATCTGGATTCAGATTACGGATTAGACCCCGTACGACGTGGTTCGGTAAACGAACAGACCAGAATCAGTAAACGAACAGACCGTAATCGTAATCAATCGTTATTTCGTCGTAATCTGGATTCAGATTCTGATTCATTCATTCATAATGTAAACAAACCGAGATTTCGCCACCTCGGAGTTTAAAAACACAATAAAACATAAGAATCCACCCCTTGTGTACAAATTATTGCAGATTATAAACGATCTATATCAAAGAATTATAAATGCGGAGACAAATTTGTATTATCGAGTGTAAACGGGGAGAATATTTATGAAATTAGCCAAATAATAATATTATTGATAGTAACGCTGGGGGAGCACTTCGATTGATGACGAACTTGAAGCAAATCATTGTCAATTTCATTGTCACTTTCATCATGTTCATTTCATAATTCCATCCATAAAATACCGCCCGAACGCATGTCGATTTCACATTCGGCGGCTACGTCACCATTGACCGAATTCACGTGAACCTGCATGGATATGTCTTCTGCTTTGTTCGATATTATATGTTCCTTCTTATTCAAGAAATGGTAGGATTATATGATATCGATGGATTATCAGATACACGTATGTACTATCTAGTCTTATAGCAATTTCATATTTAAAATGTTTTGTTTCGTTAAATGCATGCAGTCGTTTTGCAAAATAGTCCCTGTATAGTGCAGAAACACATGCATTTTTTGGCCAACGTGCTGAACAATAGTTGGAAAATAAAGCTTTGCCCATGAAGCTAATTTTGTGGTCTTGTGATCGCACGTGCCACACGTACAAGTTCTAGGGACGTGGCTAGAGGTTTCCCATGTGAGTGCTCCATCAATTTCCGACCAACTGCACCCCTCCCCTTGAACCAAACATCAAACTCACAGGTTCGCAGAATGACACACCCTAAGATTGGAAATTACCAACTTTTACTGGTTGAAAAATCAAACAATGAGAATAATTCCAACCTATACATGGTGTCAAATTTAATGTCCAACTAATGTTGTGTCAGGCATGAAATTTCCAACTGCTGAAAATGTACCAAAGTTTAATTTACACATATTTATTTGTCAAATTTAGATAGCACATGATATATAACACACACAGACAATGGGATTGGAGGACAAGTGCTGACTCACTTAAGGGTACCCCCTCTCCCATATGTTATTACACTGAACAATATATAATTAGTAATGGCAAAGCAACATAACTACCAAAACAAGTTGAACATATATACAGATCACCGGACACCCCCTCCCCGGAGTTAGTCATAAGTTTGTACACATGTATGTATGTGCTTAAAATCGGGTTTGTTTTGTTGCGTTTGCTGGCTTGTACGTATCATTATTTGGAACAGTTAGTCAAAAGAATCTTTATTTGCCTCACGTATATGACTGTACAGCTAAGAAAATTGTACCAAAGTTCGGGGGGGGGGTTCGAGACACCCAACCAACCCCTGTCGCCACGTCCCTGTACAACTGACAAGTTTCGTGTGTTCTCCACAACGTCTTCGGAATTTGATTCAGGAGATCTAGAGCTGTTAGAAATGCTTTCCATCATCAATAAACACACTATAACTTGAAAAAAAGATGCGATTCAGTCGGATTGGCAACTAATTAGGTGCCATGTATATACACACAGAAGAAAAGTATGACTTTCACAACAAATTTAGCCCCGCCCGGTAATCGGTTTAGGATCCTGAATCCAGATTCTCCCACCAAATAACGACTCAGGCATTGGAAAATTAAGACAGACAATAACCGGTTTGTTGTGATTGGTCGGATAGTTTGAGAACGAGCTCATGCCATAACATTCAATTGGGATTTCCATTCAAATATCCATTACAGCGCCAAAACAATTAACGCAGATACAGCGTTGAAATTAAAAAGAGTGACCCCCCCCCCCACATTTTTACCCAAAATGTACACAATAGTATATATGTTTCTCAAGCGAAAGGATGAACATGTTCCTGTCACAATTTTAGCCCATTTTCGACCATAATCCATGATTGGGGAGGGGCTCGTTCTCGAAAGCTTCGAATAACTAAGGGATTTAGTTGAATGTATCAGCCGGAATAGTCTGGGCAAGAATGTACAATTATTGTTTTACTTAAATATTCCATAGTAACTAGGGGATTTAGTTGAATCTATCAGCCGGAATAATCTGCATGGGGAAGAATGTACAATTTAATGTTTACTTAAATATTCCATAAATTTTGCGTATACATGGGTAACACAAGCGATGAAAGATGACGTAATTGGGAACTCGTAGCTAGACAATCCTTTTCCCGAATGAAGACATACAGCAGCACTACCTTCATAATTATATAAATAATATATATACAATGGTCAGTCCGGTAGCTTCCTGGATAATATAGCGCCCATGAGCCGATATCGCCATAAACATTCAATTAATTACCCAGGAGAAATTGCATAATTGCAAGAAACGCAAAGCAAAATCGCTCACAAGGTCACTTAAATCGTGAAAGTTTGAGTTGGGACCCCCTCACCAAAAGTGAAGTATATTATTAAGAAACAGGTAATAACAAAGAAATATATTCCCCGTGTTATTTTTTCGATTTTATAAGGTTCCCTGTCAAAAAACAGTTCCCATGTTTTGTACTGGTGGAATATGATCTCGACGGCTAGAGTAGAGATTCATGGCATGATCTAGTGTGTATCCACCCTAAATGTTCATGGTTAAAACCACAATTCCACTCGTGGTGAATATTTGGTAATATCGGTTACTGTGAGTGTACTCTATAATAAGTACATACTCTATATGTTTCGTGGTTTGAAGCTGACAAAACGAAGGCTTGATCCAGCAATGATAGCCATGGTAATTTAAGATACTGGCGGCGTTGGCGGTGGGTGGGTTAAAGATACGGGCGGCGTTGGGGTGGGTATGTTAAAGATACTGGCGGCGTTGGGGTGGGTATGTTAAAGATACTGGCGGCGTTGGCGGTGGGTATGCTGTTAAAATATTCACCTCCGTCAAAAACCGCCATAAACAGACAGAATAGTAAAATATAGACAGACCTTGTTCTTATACCAATCAGAAATATGGCATAAACAGTATGTTATTGTCAAATTGTTTTCCTTTGCTATGTAAACAAAAGCAAAAAACGTTACGTTACCTGGCTTTTGTTTAGATCCGGATATGGTAAACATAAAGAGCGTTACTTGTTACTGTTGTCCTGATATGGAAATAGTAAAGAGCGTTTATATCATTTGTGTGTGGTTAACCAATATAATTGCGCTGTGTTATGTAAACAGAAGCACAACTTCTGCAACACGAGCAACGACAGTGTGTTACATGGATTATACTATTGTAAGTAATAGCAATAAATCGTTTGTTATTCTGTTCAGCATTTGTATACTATGTGTAGATATTTCATATTTAGATGGGCAGTGTAAAACTGATTTGGAAATATCGAAGTTAACATGATAGTGATACATTTCCATGTACAAATAATATACCATTTAAGTGCTGATTATGTTTGGCATATGAACAAAACTATATCTATTTTTAAATGCCTTATATTGATGGCGATTTGAACAAATATGAATATTTCGGCAACGATCGCCGCCCGTGCCATTAAACCCCCCTCAAAATATTCCATAAACAAATAGCTTTAAGGCCCAATTAATTAACCCCCAGATCTCATTATATAAAAAATATATGCCTTATTATATACCATTTGAAAGATGAAGCTCCAAAACATAGTATTATCAACTTATTCTGTGTAATAAACTGTGAACATGTTTTTGTTTGTTAGGTACCGACGTGTGTTATGTACTTAAGTTTCATCTGGACTGTTCTGCAAAGTATATTATTTTTTCAATGGAATTATAATAACTCTATATCTTAGTTTGAATTATGTTGCATTTTGGGAGTGAAAAGGGGGAAATGTTTCTATAATTTCAGCTATTTTCTATTACTCTATGGGCTCCTTCTGAGACACAGACATTCCAAATGGTCACGAAATACAGTATTATAGTCAATATTTTATGTCATAGATTGTTATTAAAACCCTAAATCAAGGCACTATAAAAAAATATTCTGTTACTCGAAAATTTAATGGGCCTTTAAGCTATCTCTTCAAACTAGTATATTCATTTAAAAGCTAGATCCTTTAACTAGTGCAAACATTGGTTTATTTTGTGGGACATGATACCATTCATGGTTTATTTTGTGGGACATGATACCATTCATGGTTTATTTTGTGGGACATGATACCATTCATGGTTTATTTTGTGGGACATGACACCATTCATGGTTTATTTTGTGGGATATGATACCATTCATGGTTTATTTTGTGGGACTTGATACCATTCGTGGTTTATTTTCTGGGACATGATATGCATTCGTGGTTTATTTTCTGGGACATGATACCATTCGTGGTTTATTTTGTGGGACACGATACCATTCGTGCAATTTGGCAAACTTCTTTCAAAGCGACTATTGTTGGCTTTCAAGACAATACGAATTGTTCCTTCCAAAAATTAATCAACTTGAAGTAATATACAATTCATATACAATTAAATGAGTATATCAGTATTATATGAGTAATTCAGTTTTTGTTATTGGCATAAGGTTCAACTCGAAGTTCAATTTAAATAGGTTTTTAGAAATATTTTTTACTGCTCAAACCATGTCACTCATTTCTGACCAAGGAGTTATCTCCTTTTGAATTTGAACAGTACCAAGCCTGGTAGGCCTACCTATATATGTGACCCGCCATATCAAATCCAGTCGTAAGTCGGGATTTTTTTTACCCTGTGCCAATGCATTCTCTTATATATGCGTGTCGACCATAGGTCGCCTCGCATATATAAGAGAATGCATTGGCCTAACAATTTTTTACAATTTTAATAATTTGTTCTTGTATTCTTTAACAATTTTATAATTTCACCCATACATGTCAGAGCCCCAGACAAACATGAGCAGACGACACTCTTCTATATGCTTTTATATATGTGTGGGGCTCCCTGCAGGGTAATGGATGTTTTTTATGTTATGTCCTAAAAAATGTAAGAAACATTTATTTTAAAAAAATGATAAAAAATTGTTAGGCCAATGTATTCTCTTATATATGCGAGGCGACCTATGGTCGACTCGCATATATAAGAGAATGCATTGGCACAGGGTAAAAGAAATCCCGACTTACAACTGGATTTGATATGGCGGGTCACATATAGCTCATAAAAGTTCAATGGCATCAATTCTTTTGAATTTCCAACTGAGGAACTTAGACTCTTGTATTGTTTTGTTTTACCTCTTTACGGACACGAATGCCGAGGTGGGGGTTGTCCATCAACATTGTTTTCTCAAGCCTTTTACATAAAAATAAGTTATCAAATTTTACCAATACAGCAATATAGAAGATTAAAACCTATGCATATATCATAATTATATGGTCATGTAGTAGCTTGGGTTGGCTTCAAAATCCAATGTTGAACCCATCAATAGGACTTATAGAAAGCACCACTATATTTGTGATTTCCAAAATCGACAACATCAGTCAACAATTTCACCAATGACTTCTCAATATGGTGTATCGTCACACATCGTGCTGTCCACAATCCATGCATACATGCATTACTGATACAATAGTACCAGCATGGTTAACACGGGTTTGTAAATGAAAGGTAGAAGGCTTGTATAGCCCTTTAGTGGCTACAAGAGCCTGAAAAACGTTTCGGTTAGCATTAAATACACATTTGGTTGTTGACCTAAATAATCATCTCACTTGACATTTAGAAGGAATATGAGTATTAAACTGTGCCGTGTGATCCTGCTGGTCAAAACGCTGAATCTATGTTTAGCTTCACAATAGTTATGAAAAATCATCTAAGAAAACATAAAGAGATATAGCAATATGTGATACACTGGAAGGCTAAGCTATATGCAGGTTTCAGTGAAAATTCGTCGAAAGAGGGGGTGGGTGTCTAAATTTAACGAATAACTAATAATTGTAGAAAAATAAAGGGTGAATTCCCGAAAACAATGTAGTAAAAAACTTATTAAATAGTATAAAACTGGGGTGGTGGTCCCGAACGTGGCTAACATTAAAACAAAATAGCCTACGTGTCTGGATTTTTATGACCTCAACGCCATCTTTAGTCTGATGGGGAATCTTTCATATATGGTGAGAACAACATTGGGCTAGATCTTCTAAACCCCCCCCCCCCCCCCCACACACACATGTGTTCTTGCTGCAATATAAAATAAATTAATACAACTAATATGCGTGTAATCAGTTAAAGGGGGTGATTTACACTACATCCTGCCATTTTTAGGACCATCTCCTTTTATACTCAACAGAATATATGCAACAAATGAATTTAAGCCATGGATTAGTGCAAAATACTCTCATGTGCTCTATGAACGATAAAAACAGCATGGTAATTATAATGAAAATGAATTTATGACTGGAGTCATAAAATCATTTTAATTATAATTACCATGTTTGCATCGTTTATAGAGCAATGAGTGTATTTTGCACTAATCCATGCATCAAATTAATTCATTTGTCGCATATATTCTGTTGATTATAAAAGAAGATGTTCCCATAAATGGCCGAATTTAGTGTACAGTCCCCCTTTAAACGTTTACGAAGCAAAGGGTATGACCTACCGTCGATGAGAAGCTATCCGAGATTATTGAGGTGCTGGACTGAATCGTTTTGGACTGTCTGTATGAGTGCCTTTATACGTCCAGATATGCCCTGGGCAGCGAGTAGCTGGAATGAGGTACGTAGAATTAATTAATCTCACTAATTTCCTGTCCATATCCTGATCTGTAATTTTGGGAAGAACATACTTCCAGTCATCGAGTTCGATTAACATCGCGACACGCACTCAATTAAGTGGAAAGGCACATGGCCCGAATACCATATATACAAGCACATGGACACACATACCATGCAGTCACTTCTCTAAAATACGGGGTGCCTGTATAGCTTTTTTCGCCGCTTCTAATTGTGGAAAAAAGCTGCAAATATTGATAAAGGTGTGTCTATTTAAATCTTCATAAAATCAATATAGAGAAGAAGATTATGAATTATTCATGTATCCTATTCTTTGAAAATAGACGGCCAATTGATTCTGAACAACAGAAATGTATTTAGTTTTAATTGCGAACCCAAAAATGATACGCACAAAAACGAGTGGGCATGATTTCGTCTGTGTCTATTTTAAAGACAAATTTCGCGATTTTATCGATCCATTTTAATTCTCACTATTCTCGCATAATTGTCTCATAAATATCCTCACAGTTTGTTACATTCATAGAAATTTGGCCTATTTTGGGCTCGACGAAAAGCATCTACATGTACAAGCAAAAGTGGAAGAAGATACACAAAGTTGAATTTTTATCGCTCTGTAAGTGCATGATGTTTGTTCTGGAACAGTTTGGACTTATATAGTAGCCAAAATATGAGAATGTATGATGCACTGACTCGGTATGCGTCCATTGCTTCACATTTGCATGAGGAGATTATAACTTTAAAAAATAAATCCATTATTTTTGATCGGAATGATGTACTATATTATATATTGAGATGTCCCTCAATTTAGATCAATCATGAAAATAGTCCCGAGATCGCCAATTTAAACCATCGAGCTCGCCTAAATTAGCCGTGCAGACTGCGATGACGGAATCCAAACACAACCTCGAATCCCCTGCCACTGGGACACCTTACATGTACCTGACCAGCAGCAAACTCATGTATTCGTTACTACCAGAAAGTTCTTGTAAACAATCCATATTTTTTATGTCGGAATATATAGGCCTAAACATTTATATATGGGCGTAAACATTTAGAATCAATCAACAAATCAATACTTTATTCACACTCCGTCCATATCTTGGAACAGGTGGTATTAAATAGAATTGCATACAGAAATGGTGTATATATACAAGAAAGTATCAAATGCGCAGAACTATAATTTATAGCGTATGCATTAAATCGACGGTGAGGTGGCACGAGTATGCATTTTAATCAAAGACTCAAATTATCCACGGGCAATATATTTGGATTCCTGTTTAGTTACAAATTCCCACTTTTAACCCTTTCTATACTAAATCCCTGTTATAAATAGAGAGAGAGGAATCACTTGATTTTGAACTGGTGACGTGAAATAATTTACGAGAGGGAGGGACGTTGCCCATTGCGCTCAAGTATACATAGTTGCAAAATAGTCCTGGCCTCGAATGAATTATTTCACGTCGTGCACCAGTTAACTCAAGTGATTATTCTGTTTATTATATCCCATTGTAAACATATGATTTACCATAAATCCGAATACCCATGGCGCATACATTTCTATAACGCGTATGAATACATAACGCGCTAGACATAGTGAGTGACGTAATTCACTCGAGGAATCAAGGTAAATCGCACATAGGAATGTAATAAAACATAGGCATAATAAAGCCGCGTTCACAGACCTGAGGCTGCGCGCATGCGGCCAACACATGCGTCCACAGACCTGCAACTGACGCATGCGACCAACGCATACAGCTATATCACTGGCGCTTTCACGTGGTTGCGGCTGACACAGTTAAACGCATCCGTTTCAAAACTTTCTGAAATCGGATGCGTTTATAACTGCGTCAGTCGCCACCCTGTGAAAGCGCCAGTGATTATGTATGATTTGAAACGTTGCGCCTAACCCGATATCGATATCCGCATGCGTTGGCCTCATGCGTCGGCCGCGAGTATGTGTAAGCGAATTAAGGCAACATATATAGGAAAACACGCATTTTCATGATCCCATCACAGATAGCATCCCTACGTTGGTCCAACGTAAGTCAACGGTTGGCTCGACGTTGGTTCATCGTTAAAACGACGTTGGGATATATAACGTTGGAGATTGGTCCAGTTTGTCCGTGGTCGTAAATGTAGAATACACTGTTGAGTCAACGTTGCTCCAACGTTGAAAAACTAACGTTGAACTTTTGGTACGTTCGCTCAACGTTGAATCGACGTTGGTATATTGTTGGAAACCTAACGTTGAACTTTGGGACGTTCATTCAACGTTGAATCGACGTTGATATATTGTTGGTAACCTAACGTTGAATTTTGGGATGTTTGCTCAACGTTGAATCATGCTCAACGTTGAATCCACGTTGAATCAACGTTGAAATAACGTTGGAAACCTAACGTTGAATATTTTTTATCTTCGCTCAACGTTGAACCGACTTTGGGATAACGTTGGAACGCTAACGTTCAATTTTGGGACATTCGATCAACGTTGAAATAACGTTGGAAACCTAATATCTGAACTTTCTGTATTATTCAGATGTACATAAATAATAATTATGAGTCAGAGAAAGCACACTGCAGAAGTTTCAATGTATCACAAGGAAACAGTTTGTTTCCTAATTAGAAGCACATGTGTTTGTTCAAAAGTTGTATCAATCAAATAAAAAGAGACAAATGAAGTGACTATTTTTGGGGTAGATAGAAGAGTGAGGAACTAAATTTTCTCACCGGTTTACTATTCTGCCAGCACAATGTGCAGCATATTGGTTCAGCATTACATTTCCAATGCTTACAGCCAACAAAGTACATGGTGTTTTAAACTAATATTTGATGAACTGTTTGATAGATCATATCAACTTAATATTTATATTTAAAGGGATAAATATGTGTTTTGGAGATTTTAATGTTGGCGCAATGTTCAACATCCAACATTGTTTCAACATTGGAAACATAACGTTGATTTTTCCTTGGAAATATGACGTTGATTCAACGCTGGAAAGATAACGTTGACACAACGTTGGAAAAATAACGTGGATCCAACTTTGAAAAAATAACGTTGAATCAATTTTGGAAAAAATGCATGGATCATCACTGATTAGTTATTTGCTTTGGGAAATATCAATTTAGTCGAGTACTTTTGATCTTCTCCCAACGAATACTTCAGTGTTATCATATATCAAATTTTAATAGTCATATCCCTGGTGCTACTTGAGTACCAACCATTCGTTTAAATTGTATGATTGGGAATCCCACCGCATTCAGTTTTCCCCATCAACTGATGGAACCAATTGCATAACAGACTTTGGTTTGAGCATTGATTCAATGCATACAATTTACAGCCATGTAATAAACAATCCAAAGCTGTAGGTTACCAACCCCTCGTTCGTATATTGCCATTCTTTCGTTGATTTCTTTGTTCTTCTTGTGATTTAATTGTATATGTATCAATGATCTCCCCAATGAGGAGGAAATAAGATATATATATAATATGGCTCTTACGTTACAAGGAGGACTTCGATTCTGGTCGTGTTGCTGATACAGTTGATCAGCCAGCCATACATGTACGTTAACAATGGTATGCTGGAGTGTTATTCTACTGCTCAATATGCCACTATTTATGATTTGATTAGACTCATCAAGTATAATATTGTATCGGTAGTTCTAATTCTCGTCTGTATGTGAAATCTGCCTTTAAAATTAACATAATTTATATCAAGTGTAATTAAAGTGACGTGAAACACTCCCGTAGGGTGATAAAATAGAAATGGATGATAATATCGCTCAAAGTAGTTATTTTTACAGATATAAAATCCAAACTGACAACACACACCGTCATTATTATATATTAACTAGCAGGTTAGCCCGCCACTGGCGTGCTTGGTCAGAAACATGACAATGTTTTATGTTTTGTTTGTGTTTTTCAATGAGTTAATATTGGGTTTTTCAATATTTTACCCGATTTGACCTTGAATTGATCATTTTCAAGGTCAAGGTCGTGTCGGGGTCACAATATATACTTTGTGGGTACCCGTTTGAAGGTTAAGACTGACCCGATGAAAAATTCCCCCGTTCCTAGGAACGACAGACATAAGAATGTTTCACACAATGCGACGTCGACGATCCCCGTGTGTTTTTACACTTATATACGAAGTTTGAGCTCACCTAGGGCGGAAAAACTTACCCGATCCGCGTTCTTAGGAGCACAACACGCTCCGCGTTCTTAGGAAGCAACACGCTCATGTCTATACACGCCCAGACCCAGAAGAGGTATGATTTTGTTTAACCTGCCCGTGGCCATTGAGCAGCCCCTGGCAGAGGTTGTCCACCCTTACGAGATGGTCAATAGTCCCCGCAAAGTTAATCCCGTCGTGAACCCCATCCTCGCAAAGAGCGGACAGTCAATTAATCCCGTCGTGAACGCCATCACCAACACGACGTAATTTTGTTTGGTATCATGTGTTGCGTTCTAAAAATAGGAAAAAACTTGTTCCCGTATACGTTTGCGTAAATACGAAATTGTGAGTGTTGGTTTGTAACCGGGATTTCTGAGAAGCATTATGCCTATAACTACCCCCCCCTAAGCCCTGACCTAAGTGTCATACATACTATAACAATGATGTTGTAAGAGTACTATGGCATCAAATAAATCTCCCCGCATAGGAAACCACTCAATGTTCCCGTATATCTCTCTGCAGATGCTAATAACGTTGAATGGTAAACAGACGCTCTTTATAGCGATGCGTCAAAAACAAACGCTCATTAAATAATCACTTGATTAACCCACGCCGTGCCTTTGCGGTGATTTGGGAGTGGATAAAGGGTGCTAAGAGCTTCTCCAAAACGCGACACCTACGGTGTTCGTGGGTTTTTACCCTTAGATGGGAAGTTTGAACTCAATCGAGCCAGCCGTTTTCGATTCTATAAAGTACATATAAATATATATATATATATATATAGCTAACAACACTAACGACCTTAGGGAGACTGTTGAAATAATCCGACCTTAGGGAGACATCTCGATATATCATTTTCTATGCAACGCATAGCTTCTATGTGTGGTGAGAGCATTTGGTATTAATCGAAAAACCATCTATGATGTCATTTGTTATGATTTTGTATATAAGATGGTGTATGTACATCCAACCGAAAGCCATTGACTGGAGGTAGCGCATGCACCATGGTGCCCGACACCACACGCCATGAATCTGGACAGTCACCCCAAGCCAGCGCCTCGTGTCCACCTCCATTCGCCGACCACTCGTCAGGGTTTGTATATAAGATGGTGTATGTACATCCAACCGAAAGCCAATGACTGGCGGTAGCGCATGTTCCAAGGTGCCCATGCCCTAAAGAGACTTCAATTGTCCTAACGATTCACTAACAAGTGAGTAATCACGGATCAAACTTTCATACTTGTAACATTCGCACATGTGAAGTAACCACAAAGGGATACCGCACGTCGGGGGCGCTATTCGGTAACATTACCAACCCAGCATGATTTTTGCTTATCACAACTCGCATTCAATCGGCTAACCTCGGAGATTAACCAGTTTAAACTGGTTAGAATATAGGTCTATCTTAAAGCGACCCGACATGCAGTCTTCACATCGGCAGCGAACGCTGAGAGGTTGAAACTACAAACTACAAACCATCCAACAGAATGATTGCATGAAAATTGCAAATCCAACAATCCCACATGACGTGGCAAAAACTATATACACATGGAATACATGTTAACAGAATGATTGCATGAAATTTGCAAATTCAACAATACCACATGACGTGGCCCAAACTATATACATATGGAATACATGTTAACAGACATATAAAATGTCAACTTATCTAATTAAATCGCCTGTCCCTGGTGAGTAGTCGGCGAATAAAAATAGACACGAAAGACTATCTTACAGTGACTATCCAAATTTATAGCATATATAATGTCGGGCACCTTAGAACATGCGCTACCGCCAGTCATTGGCTTTCGGTTGGATGTACATACACCATCTTATATACAAACTTGTCGTCTATGTTTACACTAAATCGATGTTTGTGACTACTGCTGATTTAGTTTGATAAAATATTTCATTACATTTACGCTATTAAATACGTCAGAACGTCAGAGAGTCTTATATATCTGGGACTATTTATTTACGCAGGCAAAAATCGCATAGTTACGTGAAACATCATCGCAGGTCTTATAGAAGCCGCTGTTAGTTTGCACGATTAATATTGAATTTATGAATGTTTTATGGAGGTTTTTGATCAAGTAATACAGTAATATTTGCAAAACTCGTCCAGTAAATTAGGTCCTGGTCGAGTCTTGGGGATGAGTTGTAGATCCTCTATATACATGTTAACATTGAATATTTACAGCTTACATAATGAGACAAATAGTAGTATCGTGTTGACCGAGAAGTTCACCCTGCAGAAGAACATGTGCAGTTCATGGTGAGATATCTTGCAGGGGCGAGTGTCACATGACGATGTCCCATAGAGGGTGTACAGGGATTGTGCGATATTGTTCATTGGCGTATAATCATACTAGATGCGGGTGCTCGCCCCTCGCAAATCTGCATGCACGAAGAATATAGGATGTGTGAAATATTAGGCTTCTCTGTGTACAGCTATATAATTTTATTGTCTGGTATATTCACAACGCGCTATGGTCCCCAGTATATATGATCAAGTATAAACTGATGGAAATCCGCATACATGAGACCATCCAGGAAGAGGTGTATGTTGAGACTCCGAAACGGTTTATAATGTTCTCCCAGTACCAGTTTTTCATTGTGACTACTACTCTTATTTCGCACAATTTGGGCGTTTCTCTGATGGCTGTTTTTCATCTGACGTGTGTGTCGGGATAAATGATGTGGAGGATTTATGTAAATGTTAGCCCAAACTACATTTCCAAGTAACGATGGTTTTGTTGTTTATTTTGAGGAATAATACCGCATCAGATGAATTCACATATGTTAACAGTTTTCGTGTAAAACATTTGCAGTATGATAGCGTTATTTAGTATTTGTGGATGTCCTTTAACATAGGGAAAATAGACTACTGCGCTTGAACGAGCATATGAATTTGTCGATTTTAATGTATAGCAACTTGATAATCAATAACAGAGGCATTCTCTATCAAATACAGTCGCTCTATTTACGGTATTAATTGCGGAACTTTCTAAAGTAAACTACGCGTAAACGGGTACATACTGTAAATTATAGAAGGTGTCGGAATCGGCCTAATCGCCCCAGGGCCAACTCGCCCCAGTCGACGTGTGCCAATTCGGTACAAACTATAAAATGTATCCGAGGCTGAGTCCGGCTCGGAATAAAAGGTGTATACGGGGTGTTATATAGTGTTTGGTCCGTTGTTTCTCAATGAATATTATTGAAATTTGGTGTATATGTCCGGGCTGGGACATGGAATACAACAACGTTTGAATTGTTTTTAAATTTACAAATTTGTTGATTTTATTCATTTTTTTTCGTTCTGCAACACACTATAAAGTGTATGCGATCGGCTCCAAAATAAAAGGTGTGAGCGGACTTGATGTCGCATTATCTTCTTTGTTTATTAATGGACAAGACTGAAATATAGTACATATGTCCGGGTTATGACATGGACAACATTAACGTTTGAATTGTTCTTAAATTCACAAATTTATTGATTTTATTCAACTTTTCATTCTTTCATTCTATAAAGTGTAAACGGTCGGCCCCATTTAAAAGGTTAATCGGCTTATGTGCTTAGTGTTATAGGTAATCAGATTAACTAATTGGCGACTCTAAACTATTGTGTTTTGGGGTATTTGAGCTTTTTTGTGAAATAATAATTGAGGACGTGAATACATTTATTTTAAATGATAACTTTATTTAATGATAATAAACACATACAATATAATAACGAACACGAGACATACATAATTTATAAACTGTTAACAAAAGATGTCACATTCAATACATGACAAAGATGACTCAGTGAAGTTTATAAAGTGAACATAAAAACATTAAGGTAAGAATCTTTTTATGGAATGCAACTTTATTTAATCATAATAAACATATAAATTAAAATAACAAACATGAGACATACATGATTTATAAACTGTTAACAAAAGATATCAAATTCAATACATGACAAAGATGACTCAGTGAAGTTTATAATGTGAACATAAAAATATTAAGGTAAGAATCTTTTAAAGCATTACTAAACCGTTTAGCACAGACCACAGTCCACTTCACTCATCCGATCATCACCAAACTTCATATTTATCTTGATATTGATCTATCAGATGAGAGCTATCAAATATTTTTTGAATTTCATAGGAAAAAATGGTCGCCAGCGGCCATATTGCATTTACGTTATATGTTATCGCGTCATGTCGATATCTAGTATTACTTAGAAATTTCACCTTTCCAGATTCATAATTGCTCCATTGACTGTAACAGATGAAATTATTCCCCTCTTCGGATAGAGTGTCACTGAAACTTTATTTTGTCAGACTGTTTGTATAGTCACTGATTATATGTGGCAATAATCTGTAATAAGATGTAGCACTATTTTATTTTATATTTACATGTAGTGCTGTTTTTATACAACAATTCTAATTCCCACTAGATCATCATGTGATCGACCATACATCGCGCGCGAGGACCTGGTTGAATTAAGGGGGGTTTATGGATCACTTCTGTCCTCAAGCTAGATTATACTTATGCCATTGAATGGCATGTTTCTAACGTGGAGGGTTAGATATGCTTGAGACACCACAACTCTTCAATTCACACCAAGTTCTCAGCTGTCATGTTCGGATATTAGAACCCATAGCCGTGATATATGGTTTATTTTGTGTATACTAGTAATATAGTTATTTTCAGTACATTTATATACCAGTATTGTGTATAACAATGCATATAAATGAATCCATGTATACATGTATATGGATTCAACGGATTCAGTGTTTTGTCCACCAGTCTATCAAATTTGCGGGGAAAACATGGCCACCAGCAGTACACCCTGCTAAATTTCAAATTTGAATCAATTGGCGCACCCTGCAGCCAGCTTTTATTGGAGAACTTTTTCTCATGTGGATATTTTGGGTCACCGCTAGATGTGAGCCATATTTTGTTCTCAAACTTTCCTTGTGAAAACATCACTGCCAGCGGTGATCTTGAATTTTACTATTTTTATGGCTAAATAATTTGTTTGATCCTACAGACGATACCCCTTGTCCGATCGTCACCAGATTCCACAATGATCTTCTGGATAACCAGGGTGAGAGTAATCTAATTTTTCCGAATTTCGTTAAAAAACATGACCACAGGCAGCAATTTGGTATCTTACTCTTTTGCATGACTGAATTGTTTAGCAACTGTACAGACATATCCCTCATCTGATAGTCACCAAACTTCATATTGATCTTCTGGCTGACAACTAGATGGGAGCTATCGAATGCTTTGAATTTTTTTGGAAAACATTATCGCCAGCAGTCATCTTCTATTTTGGTTTTTATATACATGTATATCTCTTCATGCGGATAGCCAGTATTACGTAGATACTTCGACTTTCCGCATTCCTGTCATCATTTGAAATATAAAAATTTACCTGATACATGCACCCTTCAAAATTGGTTTCGTCGTATCTATTTTAATGACCCGTATGGTAATATTAATATATATATATATTTGTCAAACATTTCTTTGTACAATATACAGGTATTTAGTTTGTAACTAAATCTAGAAATATATAATAGTAGCTGGTGGACCCGACTTCGTCCGGGATGTTCCCCTCTGATTTTCGGAGAATTGCGCGATTTAACCATGAATTGACCATTTTAAAGGTGAAGGTCATGTCGGGGTCACGATTTGACCCGTCCAAAACACTCCCCGGACAAAAGTTCCCGACAAAAGTACCCGTCGAAATCCGCCCGGCTTTACCCGATTTGACCTTGAATTGACAATTTTGAATGTCAAGATCAGGTCGGGGTCATGATTTGACCCATCCGAAACACTCCTGGGACAAAAGTAACGGTAGGTATCAAATGTTGAAATCCTTCCGTTTTACCAGATTTGATCTTGAATTGATCTTTTTGAATGTCAAAGTCAGGTCGGGATCAAGATTTGACCCGTCCAAAATACTCCCTGGAAATAATTTCGCCTAGGTATCAAATTTCGTGAAATCTGTCCGGCAGTTTTCCCGGCCATAGCTAACAGACAAACAGACAGACAAATGTCCAAAATATATATTAGACTAGCTGATGTACTCGACTTCGTTCGGGCTATTTAGGGATTTTTTTGTGATCGCCTCCATCTGGACAGTACCCAGTATATACAGCGTCTGGCCAAACTATTGTTCAATTGGTCCAGAAACATGCCTATATCAGCACGTTCGAGGACATGGTCCCATGTGTAATTGGACCCGTCCATATTGCTCCCGGGATCGAAGTAGTCCTACACACAAATTTTTAGTCGGATTGGTCAAGGCCCAGAAACATGCCTATGATGAGCGAGGTCAAGTTGACACGTTAAATACCAAATCCGAGTCGGATCGGTCGAGCAGTGTTAGAGTCTATAACACATACACACATGCATTCATACATACACACATACATACAGACAGGTGTTCCAAAATGTATAATCGATAGCTACAACAATTCTATGGTAGATAGTTCACGGGCGACCTGATGCATCTTAGTTTTCTTGTTATATTAATTGCAGTAGGTTACACTGGTGTAAATAAGGTTCGGAGTGACATCTAGCGGATGCGGGAGGAATATATATGAGATAATAAAATAGACACTGGGCCCTGATTGGTCAACAGCCTTGTGTGCTTTTTGCATAAAAAAAATCATCACACCTCTTCCCTATGATTTTCCATAGGTAAAATAGCCATTGGCACAGGAATTAACCCTCTGTAGTGAAGTTTGAATTTTTTGGTGTGGTCTAAAATATGACAGTATTTTTTTTATGCGGTTCTGACACTAGTTACGAAAACACAAGATTTAAAGGCGAATTCTCTGCTAGACAGACATGATTTTTTTGGCGCAAAAAGTTTCCCCAAATGTAATTTTTTCAGATTTAAAGAAACTTTTGGACCCAAAGTTTATATTGCCAACAGTATATGCTAAAACGTTAGCACTGAGGCCTATGGAGAACATTTACACCAGTGTAACCGGTAGTACAACGCGTGGTAAATTCGTCAGTATAATAAGATTTGCACAAACATGTCACACTAAGGAGACAAAACGGCCGCATGTTGACAACATTCACAATCGTGGGTGGGTATTCGAGTACGTTCATACAATTGCGCGGCATTTTTGGCAGGAATTTTCTCATAGAAATCCCAATGGTGCCAGAATATGAACGGCAACATGCAAATAAAAATGCATTTGACCAAAGGTATAACGACATGAGAAGTGAAATTCGATAGCTCCACATGTAACGGTGCTAATAACATATTGTCTTAAATTACCTGTATAATTTATTTTTACGAGATCTTTACATGCAATTTACAGGCAAATATCGATAGCATCGCTACTAGTGCAACTACATAGTTTTTACTTCTCATGTAGTTAGATGTGGTACAGCTGTATTTTATAAGCATTTTTGCATTCGGTTCCTGGCACATTGTAGCTTTATATACCGAAATTCTGCAAAAGAATGCCTGGCAAATTTGCGAGTGTATGAACGTACCCTTATAGTTACCCCGTTTGTGTCCACGTAGTAGGCCTATGGGTTTTTACCTATACTACCCGAAGCCAGCCGTATCCCATGAGTCAGAATTCCCGAATTACAACATACGACTGGCTGCATGATGGTGAACAAACTAAAATCCATGTACTATTTGATAGTTTTACCATAGCAACACATTTCACCATAAATCTATCTAAACACAAATTGAATTGTCACAAGTATTTACAAATACTGATATCACACTCAGATTGAAACTGAGGTCATTCCTCCCATTTGTTTGACAACTACACACTACGGAAAAAATTATGTGTTATTCCCAGTAATATCATGGGGTTTACTTCCGCGTTGTAAAGTTTACAGACATAAGCGACAACATGATATTCCGGAATCGAGGCACCTACACGATACGGAAACATTTTTGTGTGATTCCCAGAAATATCATGGGGTTCGATGTTTACCATGGGTTTATCTTGTGTAGCTCTCGACCAATCAAATTGAAGATAGCATAGTAGTCAATAGATAAACACAATTCACTGATGAAACAGGATGCGTTCATCTAGGAAAACTTCAGAGGAAGTTTGACGTCAGCCACAAACGGGCGGAGTTAGTTTTAAAGAAACTATACTGAGAACATATATCACGAACTCGTGAGTCGCGATGTGTTGAATTCCTGCAAACCACCTACCTTCCGCGACTTCACCAATCCCATAGTGCTTACAATAACTCTGATCAGCTCTTTATGGAGCGGAGCTCATGCATGCCGTTGATGTTGCCTGCTGCCAGAACATGGAGATATCATTCCGATCCTGCATCAAGCATGCGCAGTATCTACCTATACCCGTACAATCACAAATGTCGCCACAAGTTTTCTTGGAGAAAAGCCACTGCATGGAATATGAAATATACACAAGGAAACTGCTTCTTGACTCACCCCATCCTCTCATCTATCTCATAGCAGGGTTTGCCACCGATGTCATCCCATTGCCCAGTCAGTATATATGAACTGACCATGCAGTTACCTGGAATTACATTTAGAGAGTGGTCATTTCCCGGGAAACCCGGGAAAGATGATCCTGGTTAAAACTTCCGTTGCACAAGTACATGGACATGACCGGGCCATGTCTGTCAACAACAACACATCACTCGAATTGTTACGAGTTCATGCTTGATATATATTATGGCACCTGCTGCGAGCTTATCCAAACCATTCAACCGAACTATAGCACGTCCCTCGGTTGTAAAACAGCCTACAACAACAATCTCCACTACTGTGCTTTTCGTATCAGAAAATGTGAATCGCCAGCGTCTGTTATATGTTTCACAAATAGCGATGAGGTCGTCTAATCCAGTTCTGGAAAGAGAAATGTTATAAACTCGTAGGTGCTGTTAGTTTTTCCTCTCTATTTAAATGAAAGAGCTATACTAGAACATCACCTAACATCTTGTTAGCCCAGGACCACACTAATGAAGGCTTTGAAAACCGATTGTTCAGATTTATTAAGCAGAATGAACAAATAGCAACCGTTAACGTTATACATGTATGCTACATGATCCGGTCTTCACCATTCGAGACAGTATACATATATCTAACAAAAGCTAGCAAGTATTCATCAAATATTTTATGACATTAAATTCAGGAGAAAGTATATATGCATATTGTACGTGATTACTTATAATCAACCTATAATAGGTTCATAATTTGATTCTGAAATAAGCAGATAATGGACTCATATCCGTTATTCCGTTTTATGGCGCGGGCCACAGTGAAACCTATTTTAACGAGCGTACACCTGATAAACCGTGAGTTGGTTTATTTGTGTCATTGTCCGCACATAACGAACATATATAATAAAGTCATTGTGAGTTGATAATGTGACTAAAACGCTCACATTTTCAGTTCATTATCGACTCAAAATGAGGCAATTCTAAGCGGATTACCTACTTAAACAATTTCTATTATAAGCAGATAATAATTCTTTATGTTGTATTTATTATATGCGCAACTGCCCATTGGGTGTATTTTGCATTAAATATTATCTTATCTTATCCTATCTTATCTTATTATACCTGCAAACTGTGTACTCTGCGGCAATACTTTACCCTATATCCCATGAACCAACCTGCTATTAAAGGTCTAAAAACTCTCGATGTGTTATCAGTGTAAATATCAGTTCTAATTCAATGTCGAGCGGTCCAATGCTTATGCCGAGCATTATGTTATGATCACTATTCGTGCTGAATGTAATGAAAAATGAACTCTCAGTGATAAAGTTTGCATCGAAAATATGCAACGAATTATATTGAGTGCGGGATCAAAGAAGGCTTTACGACCCGTTTAATAATTGCGTAATTTTAGTTGGAGAATTAGCAAAATTTATGTTGCATATAGATACACACGATCATTGGTTATCCGATATTGATCTGTAACTTACAGCGCTTCTAGAATGCTAGTGTTCTGGCCTTCACGGATTAAGTATTCTGATGACGTCAGTGGTGCACTGTTACCAGGATTCTAAATAGGGGTTCATGGTGCATGGTGCTTTACGACCTGCAAGGCAGAGTTCAGTCCCATCGTTACGCTGTGGTATATACTATAGAATAGCAGGTTTATTTGAGCCGTACAGAAGGTACTATAGACCACTGACATCTAATAGCGTAGGCGATTTCTTGTAAATTACAAAAGACGGCAAATCGAGTACTATGGACCACCGTTCGTTAAACATGAAACATTGTGATTTTTTCAAGGGAGATTACTCTGATGATATATGCGAATGATATGTGGTGTGGTAACATCAAGACCTTAACAGTTGAAAAGTTTGAAGTACCATGCAGCTGGAAAAATTCAACCCATTATGAGGTGCGATGGCTGTTCTCGTACTTGGTATATTTTTTTTCGACCTGTGTCAAGGGTGGGTGTTCATTTGGAAATTCCAATTCTGAACTGTCAATATTCGAAATTGGCTAGATCAAATCAGAATGAACTGTAACCGACAGAAGTCTTAAATATTAAATGTTAGATTTAACACATTATGTATAGGCCTGCGTGATATCAGTGGTCAGACCAGCATAGCGATGGGACTGAAATCTGCCTTCGGTTTGAGGGCTTTAAATGGAATCGACATGGATAATGTTGGAGGTCAGTTGCATATTAACAATTTCTCCACTAAATACTCATTGATGAGTAGATTCCTTTTTGGAACATATTATCTGACCATTTCCAATTTTCCGTAAATAGGACTGCGCATGGTTATCCAAGTCCAGTTTACCTTTGTGTGAAAGGCAAAGGCTGTGATATGTAGTGGCTTGTGTCACGGTTATGAGGTCCTGTTAGTTTGATGTGATGCTGGTGGGTCCTGCTGAATTGCTGTGACGCTGATTGTGCAAACTTTGAATTGATACTCTTGAGAAAATGTACCTTGTGTTTTTCTATATGTAAGATATATACGTACCAAATATCAAGAAAGTATGTTGAATAGTGCTTAACTTATCACCAACATTATAACGGAACAAGTTCTAAGTGGACCCGCTCGACAAATACCTGTTGTTTCCAATACCACATCAAGTCAGACTCTGTGCAACTCTGTGACTTTTGCGCCTCAGATTTGCATGGGAATCCCCATTCAAAATTGGTCACTTTACTTCCCCCTTAACCCTTTACCCAACAAAACCGGCCAAATAAATCTTCAACAGCCTAAAATATCTTCGGTCTGTCTCAATAAAACCATACAAATATGGATATTATTGGAACCGGCTCATTGATCACATTGTGATGGTTACAGTTATGCCCTGTGCCAATGCATTCTCTTATATATGCGAGTCGACCATAGGTCGCCTCGCATATATAAGAGAATGCATTGGCCTAAAAAAAACACTTTTTACCATTTTTTCTTACATTCTTTAACAATTTTATAATTTGTAATGTGTTAAGCCAATGCATTCTCTTATATATGCGAGGCGACCTATGGTACAGGGCCGTTCTGTTGGGTAAAGGGTTAAGCAATTCACTATATACAGAACAACATGGTCGCACAGAAACTGATAGAAAATAAAAGTACCGTATATAACAATAAGCCAAATGTCTCTTAATTGCGGATGTAAATATAAATAACATAACCACAATGCAATTCTTTACAACAATGTCTTGAGATGACTTATAGTGGCTCCATGACATGACGATAAAACCACAACACACAAAACCAGACCATAAAATTCATATTGAAAATTTCAAACCGTAATACCGTTTCGTGACAGCGCGTTTTATTCGGCGGTGCACGGCCTTTATACACAGTTCGGGAACCGGTCTATAGTTACTTTATATGCACGACCTTGCGGATATAATATGCATATTTCGCGCATGTTGCCCACATAATTTAGCAATATAGTAATTATCCCCCAATCTATGCGCATTCATATGCAGTACATTGCATACAAAACGATTTGCATATAGGACGCGCACCTTCGGGCGTTTAGATTGTATCTGCAGTTTTATGCATATGCACATACTTTCCTTCTCAACGCCAGTGAAAAACTAGACACACAACTCTCGCTTCACATGTCGTGCCCTGAAACAACCTATACCGCATGCTCCAAGGGCAGGATATGTACCCCAAACGAGAATGTCGACAGAACGTGTGTTCAGGTTGACTTGTTATTACTATGTAATTTTTATGCAACCGGTGATTTTAAGATAGCGAATGTTACATATGCAGATACTGTAATTCTAACAATATGACACTGAGTATTCAGAGAAATGATCTTCAATCGGTACGCATTCTAGTCGGTGTGCACGCTGTCGCGTTTCAAAACTAAATGGAGAATATTTAAAGATAATTGTATTATTTCTTTATTTCATCAGTTGGACCAGATATATAACATCAATTCGGAAGCGTTAGACCTTTGGTTAAAATGAATACCGTGAACTGACAGCAAACTATCAAGATGAGGATTCGCGGCCGAACCACATGCACTTGGCTGAAGACTCGGCGTGATAATGTTAAAGGTACACGTCACGGATAGAGTGTCCCATATAGATTGTTCCACGTTTTCAAATAAATTCTCGACAAGTGTTTGCAGTGAAAGTTTTGCTGAATGAAACTTAAATTTACCCCGAAATCCGAATGCGCTCGACTAAGATTGTGTTTTTCTCCAGAACTGATATCTGAATTTTATCTGAACTCCTGCCACAGCATAAATAGGCATTACCTAACATATATATGTCTTCCATTGGATGGTGAAACTTGTAATTGAGTACTTTTAACTGATTAGACTAGCCCTGGTATGAAAAACTCTAACTGTTAGAGCCCGATGTGCGGTTTACTGCACCCGCACCGGGGTTTACTGCCCGCAGCGGGGATTATAGGATGACCAACGTGATCACGCATAACAAAACAATTAGCACCGTATATATGCGCCTGAAATAAAGCTTGTGAGTCTGTTTTTGTAATTAACGTATTATATATGACGGGTGGCGTGTAATACACACATAACGGCACGTCTGTTAATGGGTTTGTCGACAGGGCACTTGTGCCATCGCGTATATATAAGAATAGAAATTGAGGTTGTGTCGTATCAACACGCCCATTAGCTCACTCGTGTTGTTCTGTATATATGTTTACATCGCCCGTGTGTGTTACTCTAAATCTTGTGCCGTGATTGGTCAACTAACAAGTGAGTCACGCGTTCCATATCACAATGAAATACACCATAATACGAACTGACGACTTGATGATCTATAGATGACTAAATGAAGTATAGATAGAATAACTGGGCGTGTTTTCCAATGCGCGGCCATAGACTAATCGTTCGATAATTGACAGGTAGAAAATTGGGCTAACTGCATGGTGTACTATTCAAACTGCTGACTATATAAATATAACAAATGAATGCGTTTGACTGTTTTAATGAGGGGTGTCTCGGTGTGACCATTTGAGAACATTTAAGTTTCCCAAAATGCTATTGAGCATGTTATTCCCTTCAATAAAACACACTCAAACTTCACTCATTTCTTAAATAACGCTAATAATGCTCACAATCTGGGTTTCAAGTCTGAGTTTAGTGTGCCTGTCATTTGCAGAATGAGGTCCACAGAGGGTGAATTTAATGACGCTATCCCACATAGCGGGCTAGCATCACTAAATTTACCCTCTGGGGACCTCATTCCGCTTAGGCCCCATCTTCTCTGGAAAGTTTCTTTATTATCAAATTTCTATAGAAACTTCTTCACATAGATTCTATTTCATTTTTAGTTTAATTTCTCTATATCCCCAAATTGGCAGACGAGACATTGCATAATCGATGTTCCCAATGGCTGAACATCACAATATTCACCATTTGGGAACTTCAACCTGTGTCCCATAGCATATGAGGCCATGCAGAATGAGGTCCCAAGAGGGTGAATTTGGTGATGCTTGTCCGCTATATATATATAACTCTACTTCCAGTTCTCTACAAATTATTTGAACGGGTTATACTATCACGCTTGAAACAAAACGTTCCATATTCTATTGCGGTTCACCCCCTGCAAAATGGGTTCCAGCAGAATATTAGTTGCATGGCAACATCATATTTGGTGCAAGAATGTGTCTCATATACATCACAGAACCACAGCAAATTATTTGCATGTTTCTTGGATGTATGGAAGGCATTTGATACTGTATGGATAAATGGCCTACTGTTCAAACTCATTCAACGTAATATCCAGGGAAAAAGTCTTAGAATAATTCATAATCTCCTAACTGGAATGAAATGTTCACTTATATACAACGGATATCAATCAAAATGGATTGACGTACTTCATGGAGCCCGACAGGGGGGTACCCTCTCCCCGATTGTTTACACCATCTACATTGACCAGTTACTGTGGGATCTTGAGCGGGCGGCATGTGGTCTGAAAATAGGTGGCATTAATTTATGTTCACCAACTCATGCAGATGATATGTTGTTAATGTCGTTAACTCCAACTGGGTTACAATCACTATCACAAAGAATATATATATAGTCTTCAATGAATCAAAAGCCGACCACTCTGGATCTCACAGGAAATGGACTCTTGGTCGAAACGAAATGACCGAAGTTACCTCCGTCACTCACTTAGGCATTCCTATAGATAAATTCAAATTCGCGTCATCCCTAGTAGATGAGGTATGCACCAAGATAAGAGGAACATTTTTTATGTTGTCAAATGCAGGTATGTACGCAGGCGGCCTAACACCTGTGAGCTCAGTAAAGCTTTACAAGTCTATTGTATTACCAAGAGGTCTATATGGAACAGAACTCATCACTGATATCACTAATACTGATAAGCTTAAACTTGAACGCATTCACAGATTTTGCTTAAAATGTATTCTGGGTTTGCATTCCCAGACCCGCACGGCTATGGTAGAGGGGTTGCTTGGTATCCAGTCACTCAGTTACTTCATAACCAAACGCAGGCTGTCTTTGTATCGCTCATTATGCAATATGAGTAGTGACAAGGCTACGAAGCAACTTTTTTACTATCGCACATCTGAATCTCACTTCGCACAGGGGAGTCCTTTCATTAGAAAAGTTGAATCAGACCTTAAGGATCTGACGATTGCTCACTTGTATGAGGAATTTTCATCAGAAGCAAAAGTAGCTAATAAACACCATTGGAAGTCCCTGATCAACAACGCAATGATGTCCAACTATAGAAACGAATGGCAACACCTTGTATCAACACAGAGTGACTTCGGTCGTTTCGCTACCGTCCAAACAAACCTGCACATGTCCCACCTTTGGAAAGCATGCCACAAATACCCCAGACACAAGAAATTTTACTTTCTCATTGTGCAATTATTATGCATGTTGAAATTCGTTGAGGACGTTGTGTGCATAAGATGTGGGGCAATTTATAATGATACCGTGAATCATGTTTTTAACGACTGTTCTTCTCTGGTAGACTCAAGAAATGACACATGGTATCGTTTCCTCTCACATTTCCACGTAGACTGTTATATGTGCATTGATAATCTCCCGGTGGACAAACAAATGCTCATGTTCATTGGGTATATTCCAAATTCTCTCCATGGCATCGCTGATGATGTCCTGGAGATTGTCGATTTTATGGTGAGAGAAGCCGCTCAAATCTGGTACCTTTGGATGTTCGGGGATAATAGACATTAGTTCATTATAATGTTCCCCATATTTCATTCCTTCTCTAACCATCACTGCGTTGATATTTTCCATCGTGTAATCTTGTACGTGTATATGCGCATGTTTACGGTTTTCAGGCCACTATATATATGTGTGTCCAATTATATTAATGTCTTGTCTCTGTGTTTGTACATAATTGTTTGTGCATGAAATATTTGTGTAATTCCTTATTTATATTCTACGTATTTTGCTTTATTATATATTGACTCTTCCGAAATGGAGGAATAAAAGATATATATATATATATATATATATATATATATATATATATATATATATATATATATATATATACGGAAGTCTCAAAATATATAGTATAGATTAAATTCATTGACTCTCGATGGGGAAATCGTTTTCGTTACTTTATCGCCGATAGTTGCGTCCCGAATCGAGAAGTAAATATTTACAATTGAGCGTAGTTCAGATGACATTTTCTATGGAGTGGTACGGTAGATTTGCTTGAGATTTTCGGCGATGTAGTAGAATGCTACATTCCCCATGTTGGCACAGTGCCTGAATACAAACTTAACAGTTTAACGTACCCGACCAAGTCTATAATATGTCTTTAACTTGTGATGGTTCTGTTAGCAAGGTACATATATTATTATGATAGGTTTTCCCGATATGTGCCCACACATATATTGAGTTCTTACAAAATATTTGGAAGATTTAGTACAACCTAGAATGGATTGCCATTGAATGAATTAAGCTTTAGTCGAGTCGGTACATTTTTACAGAGCTTTACCATACATCTTAGCGTTATCATTGGGGGAAGTCAGAGTTCAGTGTGATTATGTTGCACTGAGCCCACAAAACTATTCCACTGAGCTACGTCTACATCACTTGCTGGAATATATAGTCAACCATTTACGTCCACATTTTCATAATCACAGTACTATTTGGAACTTCAACGGGTGTGGCCTATATTTGCGATTTTGATCTTACTTTCCAGATATCGTCTGCATTTTTACAATTACAGTTCTCAATCGTCTACATTTCAATGTTTATCGGTATTTATATACATGTAATCATATTTACAGTAGGCAATCAATTCACGCAATGCAGTCTGCTTTAGTCCGTGCTCACAAATCTGGAGGCTTAACTGACCATTCAACTAATTTTATTGCACAAGTGGTTTTGATAGGTATCACGTCTCTCTGTCCTTCAATTCATATTATGCTTCCCATAGCCCGCACTTTAATGGCTCAGTTAATACGTCCTCGGTTCATTGCTTGTCCGAAAATATGTGACCCGCCATATCAAATCCAGTCGTAAGTCAGGATTTGTTTACCCTGTGCCAATGCATTCTCTTATATATGCGAGTCGACCATAGGTCGCCTCGCATATATAAGAGAATGCATTGGCCTAACAATTTTTTACAATTTTAATAATTTTGTCTTGTATTCTTTAACAATTTTATAATTTCACCCATACAGAGCCCCAGACAAACATGAGCAGACGACACTCTTCTATATGCTTCTATATATGTGTGGGGCTCCCTGCAGGGTAATGGATGTTTTTTATTTTATGTCCTAAAAATTGTAAGAAACATTTATTTAAAAAAAAATGATAAAAAATTGTTAGGCCAATGCATTTTCTTATATATGCGAGGCGACCTATGGTCGACTCGCATATATGTGAGAATGCATTGGCACAGGGTAAACAAATCCCGACTTACGACTGGATTTGATATGGCGGGTCACATATAGCAATTTGCTTTATAAAAGTATGTTTTATTAGCTTACTTTGCACTCGCATGTATTGGCGAAACTTTGTACATCGATGCAGATTCTCTCTAATTTATTTGGTCTATCAATTGACTGGCATTGCCCTCTATGAAATATGTGACACAGGGCTTTAATAAATGATGACTTCTAATGAGTTCATTGAAAACTGACATTTGTGACCCGCCATATCAAATCCAGTCGTAAGTCGGGATTTTTTAACCCTGTGCTAATGCATTCTCTTATATATGCGAGTCGACCATAGGTCGCCTCGCATATATAAGAGAATGCATTGGCCTAACAATTTTTTATCATTTTTTTTAAATAAATGTTTCTTACAATTTTTAGGACATAAAATAAAAAACATCCATTACCCTGCAGGGAGCCCCACACATATATAGAAGCATATAGAAGAGTGTCGTCTGCTCATGTTTGTCTGGGGCTCTGTATGGGTGAAATTATAAAATTGTTAAAGAATACAAGACAAAATTATTAAAATTGTAAAAAATTGTTAGGCCAATGCATTCTCTTATATATGCGAGGCGACCTATATATAAGATAATGCATTGGCACGGGGTAAATAAATCCCGACTTACGACTGGATTTGATATGGCAGGTCACATATCACTGTCGATACAATCTCGTTACTGCAAGCGTAACATCAGATCTCTTTGCAAATTCGACGAAGATATAAAGCTCATTAATGATCCAGAGTGGTTGCTGGCTATCGAAACAGCACCCGACATAGACTTGGCGACCGATATTTTTACCACCAAATTTCTCGAAATTATGAACCAAACTGTTCACCAATCCAAAGTTTTAATAAGACCTGAAGACAAACATTGGTTCACTTGAGAACGACGATTCGGAAAAGAGATAGACTGCGTAAAATTGCTTTGAAATCAAAAAAGGAAACTGACTTGTCCAAATTCTAAAAAGCGCGAAACACTGTTAATAACATGAAAAAATATGGCAGAGCCCGTTATGAACAAACACTACAAAAAACTGTCCGTGAACACCCTTCCTCAAAATATTTTTGCCACTGCATAAACGATATTATGCAAACTAAGCATAAGGGCGCTATCCCCCTCTAGTTAATGACAAAGGAAATTTAGTATTTGAAGACCACACCAATGCTCAACGGTGCGTTCATCTCAAATTCAGAACTTAACGATTCGTCGTGCAGTTTACCGATATTCACCCATAAATGTAGTAACACAGTAACAAACATTGAATTCACTATCGATGACATCATTTCTGCTATTGGGACCCTGAAACCTAATAAAGTATCCGGCCACGATGGAATTACAGTTAAAATTATCCAATACACAAGCCCAGCCATCGCCACCCCCTTAACCCTTTACCCAACAAACCGGCCAAAACCGGCCAAATAAAGCTTCAACCGCCTAAAATATCTTCGGTCTGTCTCAATAGAACCATACAAATATGGATATCATTGGAACCGGCTCATTGACCACATTGTGATGGTTACAGTTATGCTCTGTGCCACTGCATTCTCTTATATATGCGAGTCGACCATAGGTCGCCTCGCATATATAAGAGAATGCATTGGCCTAAAAAATCTTTTTTAACACTTTTTACCATTTTTTCTTACATTCTTTAACAATTTTATAATTTTTAATGTATTAAGCCAATGCATTCTCTTATATATGCGAGGCGACCTATGGTCGACTCGCATATATAAGAGAATGCATTAGCACAGGGCCGTTCTGTTGGGTAAAGGGTTAAAGCTTTATTTGAAAAATCGTTTGAACTTTGTGCATTCCCAACACAGTGGAAGCTCGCAAATGTTATCTCTATATACAAGAAAAATGATAAATCAAGCTGCAAAAACTACCGCCCAATATCCTTACTCCCCCGTGCCTTAGCAAGAATCTAGAGAAAATTGTACTAAAATACTTAACGGTCCACTTTTCAAATAATGATATACTATATCAATACCAATCGGGGTTTGTTCCTGGACATAGCACAACTTTCCAGTTACTCGAGATATACCACACCCTGTGCCAGGCCCTCGATGAGAAGTCAAATACGTCGGCAATTTTTTGCGATATTTCCAAAGCATTTGAGAGAGTCTGGCACATGGGGTTGTTATTCAAACTGGAACAATTCGGAGTAGCCGAAAATATCCACTGTTGGTTGAATAGCTATCTCTGTAACAGATCACAACGCGTCCTAGTTGGTAAATCTTTCTCTGATTATCGTAGTATCCCGGCAGGAGTCCCCCGGGCTATATTCTTGGACCTTTTTTATTTTTGACCTATATAAACGACCTAGCAACGATTATACATTCCCTTACTCGCACGTACGCAGATGATACTTGCTTTTCAATGTCCAACCATCACTCGATGACTGTACTCGTGAACTCTTTGAAGATCTGGATAGAGTTTCTTGTTGGTCGAAACAATGGTTGGTTACATTCAATGCAGACAAAACCAAATCAATGGTGTTCTCACTCACTCCCTCGACAGCTTCTTTGGATCTCGAAATTGATGATAACGAAATAGAGCAAGTTGACTGTCATATATACATCTATACAATCGAATCTTCATTGGGACACCCATATAAATGAAATTTGTAGCCGAGTGTCAACCAGACTGTCACAACTGAGGAGAATAAAATTTCTTGTAAATAGACAAACCCTCGAGATAATGTTCAAAACTTATGTACTTCCTATAATGGAGTACGGAGACGTTGTTTGGGATAATGCACCCGATTGCCTCCTCCGGAAACTCGACCGCCTATATACCGACGCTGGTAGAATAGTAAGTGGTCTCACGCGTTCGGTATCAGATGAAAAAGTCCTATTTGAACTCAGATGGCCTCCACTTAGCGAAAGACGAAACCTCCATAAAATGCACACCTGGAATAAAAATAATTACTCATCATGTCCCTTCCTACCTAACCAATCTATTACCAGCTACCGTCGCTGAAGCATCTCGATACCCCATTAGAAACCCTTTGCGATACATAAACTACTTTGCGAACACGACCCACTTCAAATCGAGTTTCGTCCCATCCATGATAGCTGAATGGAATCTATCATGCAAAACCACTACCGATAACAAAAAAGTTGATGAGCCCTCATCAGAACCAACTAAAGACGAAATTATAAGTAACATGTATAGCACATTCTGTAATAAAGAACTGACATTGAAACCCCCACCATATTATAATACATGTCAAAGGAGATTAAATATATTGCATTGTAGACTTAGAAATAACTCTAGTGACCTAAACTTTGCAAACCATTTTTTCTTCAGTTGTTCTCTGTACGCAGAAGCGAGAAATCGGATGTGGGCTCGTTTGGATGAACTTAACGTGACCATTGTCTCCGAAAAAGATCTCCTGTTTGATGTACAACAATACAGCGGAAAGCTAAATGTGTGCCTGTTTGAGACAGTACAATTATTTATCTCATCTACAGACCGTTTCTCTTAATTTCTCCTAATCTCATAATTATCAGAAATCTCTCTCGTTATAGTTTCTCTTACCCCAATCTGCGAGACCACAGCCACTCCAACAGCCACACTTAAACAACAACTTCTACAATGCACATGAATTAAAAACCATCTCTGCTATTTAAATTTATTAGCAATTGAATGCCAGGGGAGAGGAGCTCCGATAAGTTCGGCAACTTGTGCTCAGATCCTCTGTGCCCCCACACACATATCATCATTGTTATATATCATCTGTGTATATATATTGTATATTGTGGGTACCAATAAATATGTTCAAATCACATCAGATCTCAGACGCATCACATTGCCATTGTGAAATATGTCTTATACCACCTTTTTGTTTAAGCCAATCATTAAAGTTAAGCGTCATATCTCCTGGACCCATATCTAGTTTTGTCTAGAAAGCATCCGGTCACTAAATTACTAAAAGGACTTTCATTCTATTTTACGTTTATTGCTTTCTTTTGAAATTTTGATCCCCACGTCTACAATGGTCACTGTTATTCATATGTGTGGAGGTATATATACTGATGCGTGGATATTCATAACCTTAAATTCGTCTGTTATAGCAGTGGAAATCTAATATCTCTCCCAAATATAAACGACCTCGGCCACTTTAGATTATCAATCATGCATCAACCGACATATATGCTTTATTCTCTCATCCAAATAAACACATGGAAATTACATGTAACGGATATTGAGAAACAGAGTTATATACAATAGTCATATAGTATGATTATAATACAAAAGATAATATATACATGTAACCACGGATCTATAGCAGGTTGGGTTTAATAACCCTCATTAGTTGTCAGAAACCGCTACCAGCGTATCAGCTGAGACGAGTAAGACTGCACCGCGCATTTTCCGAATCTGCAAGACTACTCGGGCCTGTTTGTGTTCGTAAATAGAACGGAACCGGGAAGTAATATTTTCGTCATACACGTGCTGTGTATTTTCTAGTATCAGAAGAATATGTCTAAGTAGTTGTCAATTAACGTCAAAGGTTGCTCGCAATATATGTAAAACAGGTCGATAATTCCCTATTACTATATATATATTGAGCTGGTAGTGGCTGTAATTAAAGGTGAAACTTGTAATTCATTTTTAAATTTTATTCCATTACTAAAATTGAGAATGTCTGAAGAATACGATTGGTCAAGTCTCTGTTAGATTTTGTGTTGTATTTGCTATATTCGTCTGCTGACGTATATATTAAGTATGGTGGTCGGTTATATTATAGTCCGATGGTTACACGATATCACAATATCAATATTATAACATATTTATGGTTATAATGATATAAAAAACATACATGTAGATGATGATCACTCTAACAATTTATTTGCAGTTTCAATCTTGTTAACTGACAGGCATGCCCAGGTGGTAAATTTAATAATCAGCTTGGTGCTATCCATGGTGTTTGAATTCACTACCCGTGCATGATTGTGAATGACGGATGTGAATGATTGGAATATGTTATCAAATGAGTGTCTCAATCCTGATCAGTTAGAATTCATGCATTGCGAGTGTCTTTGTGATGAGTCTAATAAACGAGCCGAGTCTAAGAAGGGACGGGGGATCTTTCATATTGAGAATTTCGTCTATCGATGCCGTTACATCTGCTTTCATAATATATCTATGATTTAAAAAACGTTTTCTTGAGTCTTTAAAGAATTCGCATTCTAATAGATAATGTATTTCATCACCTAGACTTCGAGTATGACATAGTGGGCATAATCTATCCGGTAGGTCCTTATAACTCCAGCGACCTTTTTCTATTGGTAGCTGGTGATTACATGTGCGAAATCTGCATAGAGTTATCCAATTTTTAGTGTCAAGGATATTTAGATAGTCTTCAAACTGTATATCATGTTTAAACATTCTATAAATTTTTCCCCTGCTACCAGCTGTGTTTATATCAGCTTTCCATGTATCACGGAATCTGCTGATAAGACAACACTTTATATAAGAAATTAGTTGGTCACTACTGATGATTTTATCCAACTTCATTAGATGGGACTGACCGCAATCTGTTAAGATTTTACAAATTTTGTTTATCCAGTGAAAATTTATATCTGGCTGCTCATTCAGCTTCAATGCTAGTAAATATAAGATTTTACAGTATCTATTAGAGTTCATATTGACCACTTTGAACCAGTACTTTATCAATCGCAAATTGATTAATATATCAATTGGTACCCTACCACTTTCTCCGTATATCATATAATTACATGTAGATGGTTTTAATTGGAGAACATGCTTACAAAACTTTTTATGTATGTTCTCAAATATGTCATTTTTGCCAGTACCCCAAATCTCGCATCCATAAGAAATTATGGGAACAACTTGTGCATCAAACAGATCAAATTGATTTTTAATTGAAAGGCAGTGTAATCTTGCTTTAGTGATTATCGAATACATGGCCTTAGTGGCTTTGTCAGCAAGGACTTTTTTTGCTTCAGAGTATGAACCAGACTTGGTATGTGTAATTCCAAGATAGTTAAATTTTTTTACAACATCAATTGGATTGCCATTGTAAAAAAAAATTCTGTTTTTTGGGAGGCTTCGTTTGGATATAAGCATGATTTTAGTCTTTGTTGCATTAACTGTCAGTTTCCACGTTTTGCAGTAATTATGAAAAATATTCAATGCGTTTTGTAATTTTGCGGGGGTTTCAGCCATGAGAACGGTGTCATCTGCATATAGAACTATGAACAGTTTCATGTAAATATTCAGATGATTTTTAACGTCATTGGATAGTTTTGGTAAACCGATAGCTCCCGAGGACTCTAAGTAGTCTTCTAGGTCATTTAGATATAATGTAAAAAGTATAGGTGAGAGATTTACTCCTTGACGGACACCAGATAAGCACGGGAAGTAGTTTGATTGTATTTTCCCCAATTGCACTCTGGACTTAATATTTAGGTACATACTGCGTATAACTTTGTAAATTTTGCCGTTTATATTATTTAGCAATAGTTTGTGCCATAACCCTTGTCTCCATACTTTGTCAAACGCTTTCTCAAAATCTATGAATGCACAGTATAAGCTTCTGTTTAGTGCCCTAGTAGTTTGGGTCAGCATATGGAGAACAAACATATTATCAACAGTGGAATATTTTTTTCTAAAGCCTGATTGATTTTCATTTATAATTTCTTGTTCTTCTAGGTATGTATTAATTCTGTTTGTCAAGATTTTTGTAAATAATTTTCCAAGACAACTTAGTAAGGTAATTGGCCTATAATTTTTGGGATCGCTAGTGTCGCCTTTGTTTTTAAATAAGGGTATAATAGTGCCTATTCCCCAGGAGTCAGGAACACAACCAGAGTCTAGGACTAGATTAAAAAGTTTACAGTATATATCTAATAGCGCACCAGTTGAGGCTTTTATATATTCGTTCAAAATTCCATCAGTTCCGGGGGATTTGTTGTTACTGAGGTTTGAGACTGCAGTGGTTATTTCCTCGCATGTAATTGGTCTATTTATTTGATCATTTCCTTCGTAATTTGTGTCCTTAATTTTTAAATTAGGGTTATCTTCATATGATGTAGCATTCATTTCTCGAAAATGGTTCTCCAATTCACTTATTTTTAGCTTATTACATGTTACTCTGCTTTTCTTGTTCAGAGTACTCCAAAATAGTTTTGCATTACCTTTTTTTAGTTTATTCATTTCACGCGATACCTTTTCCCTGTGTACTTTCATCGCATTGTCCAATACGAGTTTATATTTTTTACATTCCTCGCGCATTACATTTTTAGAGTAATCATTTTGTCTTAATTTATTATTTCTTTGTGATTTTCTGTATTCCTTTCTGGCCAGTTTACATGCCAAATTAAACCAGGGCTTACCACGTGTATTTATCTTTTTTTTATTTAATTTACATACCGGGACTCCGAAAGTTTTATTCGCCGAATTATTTATAGCTCCTGTTATTTTTGATACTATGCTATTTATTTCATTAATACTTACAACGTCAGTTTCATATTTATCAATAGTCTGTTTTATGACATTAATTTCTTCGTCATCAAGATTATATTTAAATTCACTTAATTTAGTTGTATCCCATCTGGATCTAGCTGCCCCTGCATTAGATTCGTGTGTACTTTTTGTCTGCACGTGCTGATTTATTTCTATTTCGGTTGTTAATGGCTTGTGAACATCTGAGAAAAGTTTATTTAGTTCCCCTACTGTGAAGTTATTTAATATAAATAGCATTGCAAGAGAACTTATAGTATAATCAATTGTTGAGGCATCGCCACAAGTAAGTTTTCCTATCATGGAATCATTTCCCATACGGCCATTTATAATAATCATGTCATTTTGTTGACAAAGGGAAATCAGTTTGCGACCATAGCTATTTACTGTTTTATCAGTGTTAAATCTTTGTTTGGTGAGGCCAGCTTTTTCGATTTCTGATTCAACATTTTGGTTATCATACAGGTAGCTGTCAAAATCTGCATGTTTGTTCTTGGTGAATTGGATGTAGTCTAAAATCTCCGCTGTACGACCCTGTATACTTTGCCAATTAACAATGTTTAGTCACAAACAGTATAGGTCCTGGAAATAATTCAGACCTGATCTCATTACACTGGGGTTGAAAAGAATTCAGAGCCGACAACTAATATACACTGCATGAGGCTGAAAGATAAAACATATTTAATACTATCACTGAGGCTGAAAACTATTCAGATTTCAGAGCAATACGCTATGTAAATAATTACATTTGTCTTAAAGATACGGGCGGTGTTGGCGGTGGGTATGCTGTTCAAATATTGAGCTCCGTCAAAAACCGCCATAAACAGAAGGAATAGCAAAATATAGACAGATTTTGTTCTTATACCAATCAGAAATATGGCATAAACAGTATGTTATTGTCAAATGTGTTTCCTTTGTTGTGTAAACAAAAGCAAAAAACGTTACATTTCCTGGCTTTTGTTATGATAAACATAAAGAGCGTTATTTGTTACTGTTTTCCAGATATGGAAATAATAAAGAGCGTTTATATCATTTGTGTGTGATTAACCAATAGAATTGAGATGTGTTATGTAAACAGAAGCAAAACTTCTGTAACACGAGCAGGCTCTTGTTTACGTACATCTTCACACGTCTTGGCGACATTATACTGTTTACGCGCTGATTATGTTTGACATATGAACAGAACTATGAATATTTTAATATTCCTTCTGTTGTTGGCGATTTGAACAAATATGAATATTTCTGCAACGAACGCCGCCCGTGAATTTAAACGTAGATCTGAAAATAATTAAGACTAGACAACTGTCATACATTGATTAGGACTGAACATTATTCAGACCAGTCTGTTATGTAAATAATTACATTTGTCTTATTGATTACAAAAGTAGGCTGCAGCTGAAAATAATTGAGACCAGACATCCCATATGTACTGGGGCTGAAAAGTATTCAGACCAGACAATTTTATGTAGGCAGAGTTATACTATCAAGGGCTGAAAAGTATTCAGACCAGACAATTTTATATTCACAAATTTCATACTTTTTGTTTTGTTTTTTATTAGATAATAATTATAATATGAACATTATAATAATCACAATGAACATACCCGTTTGCCTCACACTCAACAAAAAGTATATTCTATCATTCACTTTCTCACATTCTCTTGCACTCATATTCATTCACTCAGTAACCACTTTAAAACAATGAACATAGCAAAAAATATTCATACTAGAACTAGCTGGGGCTAAAAAGTATTCAGACCAGTCTGTTATGTAACTAATTACATTTGTCTTTTTGATTACGATAGTAGCTGAAAATAATTCAGACCAGACAACTCATATACACCGGGGCTGAAAAGCATTCAGACCAGACAATGTTGTATACGCAGAGTTATACTGGAACATAGTTAATACTATCGCTGGGGCTTAAATGTATTCAGACCAGACAATTTAATATACCCAGTTTCATACGAGACCATAGCTAATGCCATCACTGTGATCTCGGGCTGATAACTCAGTGATAAGTATTCAGACCAGACATGTTTATATTCACAAATTTCATACTGGACCATACCGCTATACTTAAAGTAATTGACCACCAATAACGTGGTGTCACCCCGTTAATACCGCTGTATGATACGCCACAAACTCATATAGCTCTTGATAATGGCTGCGGACACACGTACCACAGTAGCGATGGCATAGTAGGTGTGACAATTTATTATGGTGGAGTGTGGTGACAATTGGTCCGTCATCATTATGTGCCATAGCTATCCATGTCGCCCGCTGATTTTCCGCACAATGAGTCGACTAGACCAATTAACCATTGCTTTTCACCAATGTTGATCTCTACTCATTACGTTTTGCTAAATTGTATTCACGACGATATATATAATTGCACGATAGATCGTCCATAATTGTGTTTGACCGTGGCCTGGTGGCAATTCCTCATTGACTCACATATATATCATTATTGTGGTACGTTTTGTATATGATCTCAATGCATGCATGTTTATCTACTTATATTAATTTCATCAGTAAGAACAATCATGGCTGTTGAGATGGGTTATTCATTAAGTGATCAAGTGGACTTGTGTGTTAGCATGCAAAATATAACACTGCGTGTTGAGTAAAGATCAACATCGACAAGACATTCAGGCAGATACATCCTTGAGAGATCGACCGTCGCTGGTAGAGCTTGGTAGACTCATTGTGCGAATTTTCAGAGGGCGACATGGCTTGCTATGGCATATTAATTATGACAACCAATTGTCACCAAACTCCATCATAATAAATTGTCACACCTACTATGCCATCGCTACTGTGGTACATGTGTCCGCAACCAATCTCACATTTCTGTTAATATAATAACTCTTACCTGTTTATGATACAGGTGTATCTCTTCCCTGAACTTTCGGTATTGATTTAAACGTATTAAATTATTAAATAATAATTATGAGGCAGAGAGAGCCGTCAACAGAAGTTTCAATGCATCACAAGAGAATATTTGGTGTCATAATGAGCACATGTGTTGTTCAAACGTTGTATCAAAATCAATAAAAAGAAAAAGAGACAAATGAAGTGACTATTAATACTATTTTATGGGTTTAGGGTTGGCTCATTTTGGCTGATATGGATTTTTATGATACAAAATCATCCAAAAACAGCTTAAGTATGCCTTAACCTATAATCCTGGTTTTGGACAACAAAAAATAAACATACATATATATGTTAGCTTGATATATTTATCTTTCTAATAACACTACATGTATATTCAGTTAGGTCTCGCAGTCAAGTCCAGTCGGGGGCTTTAAATTATTCAGTTCACCCATGGATATTAAATTACTCAGTTCACTCATGGATATTAAATTATTCAGTTCACTCATGGATATCCCCATTATCACTGGGGCTCAGAGGCGCTACCTATATTTTTTCCTTTGGTGATTTTTGGATCAGCCCTTTGGTGATTTTTGTTGATCGAGAGAAGAAAATGTCGGTGCCGCCCGAAGAAATGGTGAGTACTACAGATATTCTGAAAATGCCTTGGATAAATCGATATATTTCGTAACAGCAAGTGTTAATATAGTGTACGGTGCTGCGGTGGTAGTGACATAGTTCCCGCTGCCTTGTATTCCGCTCTGATCATTCCGAATTTCCAGAAAAAAACGAAGCTTCTTGTGTCTTTTTTATATGTACATGTATTTCCACCAGAACAAACAGTTCTGGCGTTTTAATGGTATAAATGCCTAGCTTTGCAAACTTAGCTCCATAGATATATTGTGAAAACACAAATTGATGTTTGAAAAGTGATCAAAATAATAACAATTCGAGCACGTGGTGGTGCGCTTATTCTTTATTTCTGGATGCTCCGCTGTTTTGGGCGGGAAATTAGTCAACACAAACAAGTTTAGTTTCTATTGCCTTCTAATGATCGCTAGCTGTGAAGACGAAATATATTTCACACTCATGTAGATAAAGCAATTTTTTTGGGGCATTTTGGAGGCCATGTTTTTTCAGAGGTTACCATGACAACCATCGACGCTCCTTAGCTTAGCGCGATATCCTGGTCGATATCACTTCAGAATGCCACACACAAAGTTTGGTGATTTTTACCATAAGATGCACAATTAGGCAATGTTTTGTCTCGGAGCTGCCTTACTATATGGGATAACTACTCGTCGATGATGCTACAGTATAGAAATGAATAAACAAACGCCAACATGCTAGAGATGGTATAGACCTTCTATAGTATATATATTTATTATATTTTCAGTAACTTTTTCTGCCAAAATAATAATCGTATCCCCACTCCCGGAAGCGTCACGATGTTATCCTACTCCCAGAGGTTTATCCTACTCCCAGCGATGACGGACTAACATGTTCCGAGTTACGTAATATTCAAGCAGTTCAACTTCAAGTTCCGAGGATATTCGTGCATATTCCAAATGACAGTGAGCAGTGACATCTCATGAAGGATGCGAAATGCTGCTGTCCGACACACGCCGATGATATGGTTCTCCTGTCGCTCACCGCAACAGGGTTGCAGTCCTTAATTGACGTTTGCATACAAAGTGGAGGTATAAATATAACCCGTCTAAATCACATGTCATAGTATTCAATGAATCAAAAACCGCGGCACTAAAGCGCACAACAAACTGGTTTCTTGGTACACATCGAGTGGATGAAGCTGAATGCGTTACTCACTTAGGTATCCCTCTCAGAAAACATAACTTTAGAGCATGTTTTGTTGAAGATATCTGCTTCAAAATGAGGAAAACATACTTTGCACTATCAAATATTGGTATTTATGCCGGCGGAATAACACCAATGAGTTCCCTTAAAATTTACAATTCAGTTATAATTCCCAAAGGCTTATATGGAAGCGAAATACTATGTGGGCTAACACATACAGAATGTGACCGCCTCGAACGTGCTCACCGCCTTTGTCTTAAGCACATTCAAGGTCTCCACATGAGAACACGAACGGATATGGTACTGCATGGGCTTACTTGGTTCTCCTCCTTTAATGCATTATATCCATCGTCGTAAACTATCACTACTCTGTTCATATGCAACCTCACTTCCGAGAAGGTGGTTAAAAGGGTATTCCTTATCAGACTATTACAATGTGTTCATGATTGTAACAATGCTAACAGAAATATCTTTTTCAGGGACTTACGAGATATCCTTCATCAATTTGGTTTGACTCAGTATTTGTCTGAGTACACGGTAACTGCCACCTTCCCTAATAAAGGTAGTTGGAAGCTTCTTGTGAAACAAGGATCTTTGTTTTGGAAAGATGATTGGTTGGTTCGAATTCACAGTGACCCTTCTTTTGAACGATTTCGTTTAGTGCATAGTAGTCCAGATATCGCATTCATGTGGCGTGTTTGTAAATATTATCCCAAAGAGAAAGAAGGCTTCCACATTGCATTGCAGTTACTGTGTGCTCCGACATCTGGAGACGAAACCAAATGTACTGCATGCCAGATGACATATACTGACATGGTTCAACATTTCTTAATATTCTGCCCAGCACTGGCAGTCACCCGTAATAAATTATGGTATTTGTTCATCGACCGCTTGCCAGTTACAGCATATCAGTTTGTTGACAATCTCCCGATAGAACAACAAACTGCACTTTTCTTAGGTCATTTACCACCGGGTCTTGTCCATGTTAGTCAAATACCTGTAACACATTTACTGCGATTTTTCATCCAAGCAACAAAAATCTTCTGGTATGAATGGAGTTCGTTTCTGGAATCTCCTTCAAAAATGATATTCTATCGAAGTTAATTATCCCCCTTGTAATTGTTAACGCACTCTTACTTCAAATTTTGTACAGAATAATGCGCTATGTGCTCGATGGCGCTGTACTCTGCTCTCTTGCATGGATTACATCCTTTAGTGTAAATATGTTCTTTAGTTAATACAATAATTGAATGGTGTTGTCTTAGCTCTCTTGGAGCTTTCTAACAAGATAATACAACTATGAGTCTATACAGCTGATTCAGTCCGTGTGGGTAGGGGGGGGGGGGGGGGTTGTGGCCGCCACTAAATGAGTGGGTTTCAGTTTTGTTCGTATTTGCGAGTCATGTGGATATATGTGTGTATGTGAGAGTTTGTACATGCGTGCGTGTGTGTATGTGTATGTGCTGACTATGTGTGGTTTCCCGTAGTCTTGTACATAATGTTCGTTAATCTGTGAGCGAATTGGTGTGACTGTGCTCGAATGTGGTTTTGTGTTTGTATGGCGCGAATGTATACATGTGCGGTGATGAATAACTGCTTTAGTATATATTTCTATATCTTTGTTCTCCAACATTATTTTTTTTGGGTTATGGTATGTTCATGTTTTTCTTATGTTTCTTTAATTTGTTTCAATGTATTCTTGTAATAATCTTCTACCAAGGAGGAATTAAAGATATATATATATTCAAGCAGTTCAACTTCAAGTTCCGCGGATATTCGTGCATATTCCAAATGACAGTGAGCAGTGACATCTCATAGAACTCCCAAGGCTTATCAACACAATGCATTCTAAACAGTTACTAATTTAATCAATAAAGTTTGTTTGTTTGAAAAATCCGTCCGAAACAATCCCCTTTGAAGTTGGTGGCAATAGGAGAAATCATCAATGAAATGACGTCACTTTCCTGATATGGGGTAAAATACTATTGCGTGCGCGGCAATAGTAAAAAATCATGAATGAATGACGTTATCTATTTACCTTATTTTGGTTGTTATGTTATCATTGCACGTAATTTTAACGGAAACATTTAGGTCTATGTTCAGAATCGGAAACATCTCATCAATGCATTTTATTAGAGTTGTGTCGTGACAAACTGGTGTGGAAAATATAATAAACACAATAATTAACTGTCATCAGCGACGAACGAAGTTTCTCCTCTCGTGAGATGCGAGGATTATTTTTCACTCGGCTAGCGCCTCGTGAAAAATAATCCTCCGCATCTCACTCGATGAGAAACTTCGTTCGTCGCTGATGACAGTTAACTATTGTCTATATATTTCAACTGGTCACAAATGGCTATCAAAGGCCTGATGAGTGAGACGTTTACAGAGAGTTATTTTCTTATTTGTGACACTAGACACAAAGGGCGATATATACAGCTTCAGACACTTCATATTTGATAATTGTTTTAAGATGGCGTCCAAAACGGCTACCAACATCTAAGATTTTCAAACTTAGCGACACAAATTTAACTGGGTTCGTCATATGGGGATAAGGAATTGTTCATTAAGAAATGCATTCACTGGTGCTCCTCAACAAACTGAAGAACTCTAATATCTTGTCTCAACTCATGTATTGTGATGAGTAATTCATTGATGAAAATGCCCAATAACTGTGCTCGCCCTCAGGGTAGCCATTTAAGTCAAAATTGGCACTACTTCGGTTATTCCATGCAGCTATCCTCACATTCCATACACCAGTACATCCTGGCATGTCGGCGGCCAAATAACAATTCGCATGAATCATTGTATCCAATTGCAAATCGCAGTAGTTCCATAACTGCATTTGGATATGGATGAAGTGTCATCGATGCGTTGTTGATATGTAGGACTTTCGGGCCCCTCACGCAGCGACCACCGGTGGCCGTCATAGAAAACCAATACCATATAATCCCATGCACCCATATATCTCATGCACGGTAACTATGATTTCGATACCGGTACTTCTGTTGCGGTGTCATTTTAGCCAGACATTGAGGGAGACAAGCAGAAGTCTCATGGCTTGATTATATATTAGCGCGGGGGGGGGGGGGACCGGGCCACGCGGGGCGATCCGATACACTGCATCTCAAAATGTTCAGTACTTTATAGGATTTTTAGGAAACATTTTGACTCCATTTAGATGTTATGGTTCTGCCCAGCTTGTGGATATATATTCTGGGTCAACTGAAATCATTTGGATTTGTTAACAATACGAAGATTATAATAGTAGTATGGCGTTGATCCATGCTACGAACCCGACGGGCATGAAAGCGACAATGAGAGTGGACTGGCCGATCATGATTACGCCTGAATCTTGCTACAAGAAATCCCGTGATACTCGGGCGTTCGACCTTGAAATGACCCGATTTCAAGGTCAATGTCACGTCGCACGGGCAAATTAACAGGCCCATGCCACTCCACGGACGAAAGTACCCCCACATACCAAGTTTCATCGACATCGGTTATGTCGTTTTTGAGTCCATCGCGAACACACAGACAGACAGACACACAGACACACATATCTTCCAAAATATATAATAGACTAGCAGGTGACCCGACTTCGTCCGGGCTAATTGACCATTTTGAAGGTCAAGGTCAGGTCGGAGTCACGATTTGACCCGTCGAAAACACTCCCCCGATAAAAGTATCCGTAGGTATCAAATTTCGTCGAAATCCGTTAATTTTTTAATTTAATTTGAGTTAATTCTACCTTTTTAATCAAGAGACATGATGGTATCCGTCCCGTGATGGTACCCGTCCCTAAAAGAGGTACGTTTGTGGGTACCCGTTTCAAGGTGAAGATCACCTCGGGCGGAAAGCCCTAAGTACGTCACACAACACGCTCATGTCTGGATACAGTCTTACACGCACACGCCCAGACCCAGACGTAATAATCACATTACACACATACGCTCTTTATCGACGACACTGCGGATACGAACGCTCTTTAACTATCAACGCGATTAACCCACCGTGCCAATGGCGGTAATTTTTGTGACTGGGGTGGAGAAGGAGTGCTCTGACGTTCTCAGAATGGGTGCGATGCCACTTCATCTGTGATTTTACCCTTAGATAGGAAGTGCGGGCTCAATCCTTCCGGCAGTTTTCGAGTCCATCGCGAACACACACACAGAGACAGATCTTCCAAAATATATAATAGATAATCTTTCCATAAAATTAAAGTAAAAATTGAAAAATATACGAAATAGTTGACAGAAAGGTCATCGCATGAGGTTTTATGAACTTACTAATTATAGACCAGTGTTATCTCGAGGTTATACCATAGCCTATCAAAATTTAATCACAATGTTGCAAGTTTTACATAAATTAGTAAAATTTCTCATTTTTCACAATTTTATTTCAAATTTTAATCTTAGATCACGTTCAGACACCGTTATTTATAATTCCCTTCATCACTCCCTATACTGTTTCAGTTTATGCTTCTAAAACCAACTTAAAATGCAATATTCTAAGTGTAAACTACATAAAAAAAAAATATTTTTTTTTTGCAAAAGTTATATTTTAGTGGTGGGGTTAAGTTTACGCTCATATCACATTTTCACAGCAATACTCTTGGCATTCCATTACTAAAATCATTTTGTTATGTCATTGAGGCAATTTTTTAGCCATGTTGCGGATTAATAGCCCATGCTGTTCACAAGTTATAGCCATTTATAAGTGACAATGTTTTTCAAAATCCAAGTAATTTTTCACGATTTCAAAATATTTATCGCATTTTTTTCTAACTAGCTCATAAATTGGTATAGTTTTGTATCTCGTGTCATTTTATGATAATTTCTTATTAATATAAACGATATATTGTGCAGTTTATAACTGCAATATTTTGTTTATGCTCTGACACTTGTACTCGAGAAAATTATCATTTTATTTTAGGAGTAAGAGTTGTATTCCCTGAAAGATCTATTTTGGGACACTTTCTGAAACGGGCACAAGCAAAATCTGATGCGCCATATGATTACCTTTAATTTGATATATAGAAACCTTTGTTGGAGGGGGGTGCAGCCAATTTGAAAAATATCCTGCTTGGCCCATGGACTAACAAGAGGAACGGATTGGTGAGCATGAATTCGATAATTACTCGTCGATGATGCTTCAGTATAGAAATGAATAAACAAACGCCAACATACTAGAGATGTTGTAGTCCGTGTAGACTTTCAGTGCATGGGCAACATGACAGATGCGGGACTTGTACTAATGACGGCATGTGTGGGATGCGCAGTGAATTCGGAAGAGGTGGCTATACTGTAAGTAAACAGGTGTCAATTCAGAAGAGATTGTCGACGTGGATGTATTATAATGCCCCAAACAACAAAGGTTGCTATATATATACGATCCATATTAAGAATTAACATATGTCACGAGTGACGACAAGAGGAACGGATTGGTGACCATGAATTCGATATATACCGCCAAACTTGGGGCTGATATATAACTCTGATGGGTAGCATCGCAGTGCGTGATCCATAATTATATATAGTTAGACAGCAGGGCTCTTATTCACCGGCTGGGTTTATATATAGAAATAGTAATTTATAGGGGCGACCCTCAAGGCGAATGTATCCGTGATGCCGATCTGATAGACATCGCCGCGGCATGCGATTATCAAATCAAGGGGATTTGACGGCGCTCATAGATTTACCAGTGCGGGGTTTACATGCGCGCGATGAAATTGTCAGCGATGAAACCCCAAAGCAGCGCTACGCGTTGATATCGTAATGACCAGATCAAGTATTGGGTGATCACAAACATATACAAGAAAACCAATGTCAGAAATGGTAACGCGCTCAAGATCATATATTATATACCCATGTTTGTAATTATAGAATATAAAATATATTGGTTTCACGACTCAGAATTCCGTTAAAATAACAATAACAACCAGCACCTAATTAACGAACCGTCTCCGACCACAATAACCAGTGGGCTGCAGAACGAAAAATGTCTATAAAAGTTGAAATATAAGACTTACAAATTATCTTTTTCATTTCTTTTATTTGTAATTGACATAGCTTGTCACAAACCAAAAATCAACATTGTTGACATAATAATGTAAAGGACAATAAACGAAATTGAAATTCCCAACTACACCTTTTACCGGACTCGGCCTCCTGGTCGCGCAGTTCGACTTTTAAATCCGTCACAAAAATTTCCATTTTTCTATAAATAAAACCCCCAGTGTAAACTCTAGCGCCCAGGCGAAACAAGAATTTGTACATTAGTATACACGCGGCGCGCGTAAATAATTCCTGACACAGAGCTGACTGGCGTTATATTTATGCCATTGGGGGCTGAGCCGTGTTTCGAATGATGTTATGCTATTTAAGGTTTGTTTTACATTGCCAACACGCAAACATACGTATAAACAGGGTGGGGTGTCTCACCCTCGCCAACTTTGGCAAACATCTTCGACACAGACCAAATATAAGTTGAAATATTTCTGATGGTGAGATTCTCAAACCAGTATTTGGTGTGATAATTGTTTTTTAATAAAAAGTCGACATTTGATTAAATATTTGCACCAAAATGGCACACAGTTGGAATAGTTTCAATCTTAAAGGGATACTGTACACTGAACCCGACCATCTTCTTTTATACTCAACAGAATATATGCAACAAAGGGAGATGTTTCCATAAATAACCGGATTTAGGGTACAGTACCCATTTAAAGGATGTCATGCAGGTAAGACATTTCCTCAATTCTCAACCCGGGATACAGATGGAATTTTATGGACTGGTCAATGTCGGTCTGGTTCAAGTGGGTTCAGTTGGAACTGGAAATTCAAGGGTGCACACCACCACCAAACAAACTGTGCAGCCACGTCCCTGCATCAAGAGACAACCTGTTTCTTTGATCATATTGCATGGGCTGTTTCTCCTCCCCCCAAACTTTTGTCAATTTTTTCATCAGTTGGAAATTTCTTGCCTGTGCGTGACACAAAAAATATGTTCCTATATTTTCGGTCATATGTTTGTACTGAGACGCTATCAAATGCACATTTCGAAAGTTTGCCCGATTATTGGGATATAAAACGCATGCTCCAATTAGTAGTTGACCAATCACCGAACAGGATTAAGCGTAACACACATGGGCTATGTCAATATTTTATCAATCGGTTAGTCTATGGCAGCACGTTTAAACAGACACGCCCAGTTATTATATCTACAACTGTTAGCCATGTATGTTAACACGTGTTATGATGTGTTTTATTGGGATATAAACCGCATGATCCAATTGGTAATTTATCAGTCACCAAACAGGATTAAGTGTAACACACATGGGCTATGTAAATATTTTATCATATCTGGATAATACTAACAATTATTTGATCATGTTTATGGTACCAGTGTATGTAAATAGGCTTATTTGGTTGGTGTATTGATTGCCTATAAGCTTACATACTCTAATTTTTTTTATGAAATGACCGTTGTCATGTCATCGAGATCTATATATGGTGCTTCGCCATCCAAATCTGCCAAAATAAAATTACCACCCTGTTGAATGATTTTTTCTATGAATCCAGAAGGGTCTTGCCATTGATGATTTTGTGAGAGAAGTAAACGGACAACCTATACTTATTGTGGCTTATTTTCAAAGTGTCTTACATGTTGCTTCTTTTCCTGGATTTCTAGTGGAATAGACGAACCCCTATTTTTACAATTGAGGGTCAAATATAGGCAAAATTGACAAAAATCAGCTCAAATAAGTGTGAAAACAGGGTTTTTTTCCAGATTGCCCACTGTTCTTATTGTTGCAACACTTGGCAAAATTTATATTTATTAAATAAAAAAGTCAACTCAGTTTGAAAATAGACATAAGTCTAGAAGACCTGAAGTTTTGTTATGGATGAAGCCCGAACCTGGCTGATGAATCACAAATACATGAACAAATCTAGCGTTATGTTAAATATCCTTGATATGGTAATAGCGTAACGATACCTAAGGCTTTCTGTGGCACAAAAATCCACCGGGACTCAAACTCTACGATTCTACAGGTCTCAAACCACCACAGGGCTTTAATAAATGATGACTTCTAATGAGTTCATTGAAAACTGACATATATGACCCGCCATATCAAATCCAGTCGTAAGTCGGGATCTTTTTTACCCTGTGCCAATGCATTATCTTATATATGCGAGTCGACCATAGGTCGCCTCGCATATATAAGAGAATGCATTGGCCTAACAATTTTTTATCATTTAAAAAAAAAAAATTATTCTTACAATTTTTAGAACATAAAATAAAAAAAACATCCATTACCCTGCAGGGAGCCCCACACATATATAGAAGCATATAGAAGAGTGTCGTCTGCTCATGTTTGTCTGGGGCTCTGTACGTGTGGGTGAAATTATAAAATTGTTAAAGAATACAAGAAAAAATTATTAAAATTGTAAAAAATTGTTAGGCCAATGCATTCTCTTATATATGCGAGGCGACCCATGGTCGACTCGCATATATAAGAGAATGCATTGGCACAGGGTAAAAAAAATCCCGACTTACGACTGGATTTGATATGGCGGGTCACATATACAGAACAAGTGAGTGCATTAGTGGTATCTTTAGAATTGCAAACTATCAGATTCGCAGACATCGACATGTGGGTATCAACTACCGTCTCACGGTGTGTGGAACCCCTTTCCTGTATATACCATCACCAAATTAAAGTGTGATCCAGCAAGCTATCCATGTGGGTGGATGATGGACGAAACTGGCGACGCGTGTTAACAATCATAATTTCATGTTTCAAACCACCACAAGGCTTTAAGAAATGATGAATTCGAAATGATTTTCCAGGATGAAACCAAGTTTGTGTAACATTTTATTAAAAACGTATATATACAGAACAAATGAGCGCATTGATGACATCTTTAAAATTACCAAACACGTGATTGACAGACAGCGACATTTCGTGTGGTATATCATCTAGCGACAGCGAATCGATAATTGTTGCCACGATATTTTGAATCCTATTCCTATATATGTTGGTCTGTCACCATACCAACAGTTTACTGACATCGTGATCCAAGTAGCTATGCTAATGTTATAATGCCAAAAAATCGAGCATATTGGCAATTTTCTAAGTCACTTGCAAGTGGTTGCATGCATGGACGATGGCGACATTATCGATGCGTGGATATCGTTAACATCATCATATATACCGACGCAATAGCAATGGACATCATTATTCAACAAGAGATGTTTTTGTTGAAATGTATAGTGTTCATGGAGACATTTTTCTACTATAATACGGTCCACAATTTCATGCTGGTCTATCACCATATAGTTGGGTAAGCGCAGAGTTCGTCGAAAAGGATAAGCCCAAAAACAAGGGCCACAATGTTGGAAATTGGTATGTATGAGTGAGCATATCCCTCGATATTTAGCGGAAATATTTATCTTATATACAGATCATACAATGTGTTCAAAAAAACGGAGCCACAAGTTGTCTATATGCGTGGCAACAGAATATTTGCTTAGCGAGGGTAGGTATCGTACGATTAGACGGAAATGCCATGCATCTTTCCATCTGAAGACACCATGTTATGTATATGTTTTGTTGTCTCATCTCATTCCCTATGATGAGGATAGAACAATATAAATATATATACACAATGTTTTTTAGAATAATTTTCAAGTCATAAATCACGCATGGACCTGGTATCACGATGGCGCGGAGTTGGATTATATATATCAACATTGATGGTCATGGAATTTTTCAGAAACTTAGTTTTCCAGTTTAGTCCTCAAACATATGCATTAATTGAAAAGCTAGAACACATATATACTGCAAGTATTGGTTTATTTTACGGGAAAATATGTTATTAAACACATTTTGGAAACTCGTTTAAAAATATTACTCAATTTACTAGCATGGGAATTAACTCTGCCTTGCTCTATGAACGCTGACAATAAACCAAAATTATTCGTCCTGGTGCATTTGAATAATGGATGTTGTTACGAAATGTTATTAATTAGATATAGTAATTCCCAAAGTAATTGACCACTTAACCACATCAGAATTATGGGTAATTTTTCAGGATTTAGTCGGAAATATGGCTTGTTGCCATTCATCGGAAAGCTCTCGGGGAGTAATTATAATTATACGACATCACCAATACGAGTAATATCATTTTATGACATCACAAATCAGAGTATTCTAGTTTTACGACATGCCGTAAATCAACTTCACTGCTTAATAACGTATAGATATCGATTATTGTGATGCCACTTATTTGAAAAAGCTGTCAGTTACTAAGAGGCGATCTAATTAATAAATAAGATATTACTTGGTTGGTTTGATATTATTGGCCTGATATCAGCCCGCGATAACCTCATATCAGCCTTCGACCTTCGGTCTCAGGCTGAAATGAGGTTAACCCGGGCTGATATCGGACCTAATATCAAACCAACCAAGTAATATCTTCTACATATATGAGTGGTCATTATCAGGGGCGCCGGAAGCATCCAAGGGCAGGGGGGCAGAGCCTACAAAAAGGGCACTTTTCCGCAAAAAAGGGTCATTTTCTCCGCAATCTCGGGAAAATAACCATCAATTAATTGTGGCAAAAATCCCTATTTTAATGGTATTTGTCGGTTTTTATGGCCGTTTTGTGATAAAATTGACAAAAAATTAATATTCCTTGTGAAATTTGGACCAAAAAAGTCACATCTTGCTATAAAAACACGAGATTAAACACACAAAAAGCATTTTCTGTCTCCAGAAAAAGGGCAAGTCCTGCCCCCGCTCGCCCCCCCCCCCCCTTGGTCAAGGGCAGGGGGTCAGCTGCCCCCTCTGCCCCCCCTCTTCCGGCGCCCCTGGTCATTATGTACACAAGCTAGAAGCTGTGTGAGAGGAATGTGTACATGTTATTCTCAATTATTAAAGATGAATTCATTCAGTCTTTTGTTTCGTTGCGCCGCAAAAAAATATTGAAAACCAAATGTGACATGTACACTATAAACACACAAACACACACCCTCACACACCAAAGAATGTCAATTTTGTTTTTGAAACATTTCACAATTATTGTCACGTCTCATTTTCAATTTATTATTGCGAATTACTATTCAATGGTTGATACAAGCAAATCATTTCATTATGCTCAAAACAGACTGTCAGTTATGGTGGCTTAATATCATAGACATGTTCGTGTGTAACGTGCTTGAGACTTTCTTTTTATCAGTATCTATATCGATATGCATCAATGGCTGGTGAATACGAAGGACAGTACATTCACTATTTGTCCTGATACCACAGTGCACCAGCAAGTATACATTCAACATAGTATCGTCTGAGGTATAACGTATATATCGAAACCACCCACGCAGGGATGTGGCTAGAGGGTCTCCGCTGGGGGGTGTCCACCTTGAGAATTTCCAACTACACCCCCCCCCCCCCCTTGAGTCGCAATCACGCCAACACAACTTTTTGCATAATTCCATTTGCACCCGCCCCCCTTGAGTCGGAATCGTACCGACACAACTTTTTGCATATTTCCATTTTCACCCCCCCCCCCCCCTTGTACCTCATGCTCAGGCCTAATTTCCTATATATTCATAAGCCATGCTTCTATTTTCCCAGTATGAGAACATTAAGATATTTTAACCTGAAAATTGCCCCCAAAAAAACAACTAGTGATCTAATTGCAGACAAATGCACACAGCTACCGACAACAGACCAGGAAACACCGGGCCGACCATGGTTGTTCGGCCCGGTGTGAGAAAATTTTGAAATCTGAACAAGAAAATCGCAAAATCCTAACATCTAGACTAGCCTCAAGCCTTCCTACTGTTCGAAATTTCAAACACTACACCCCCACTTAGGTTGGAAATTTTCCAACTGATGACAATTCCAATGACAATGTTGACCAATTGTATGACAATATTGTTTTCTTAAATTAACTAGAAGTTTTTGGCTGGCCACGGGGGAGAGACCAGGACACAAGCTTTCCAAGTGTTGGAAATTTCCAACCTGTCACCCCCCTAAGGTTGGAAAATTTCCAACTGATGACCATTTCTGTCAAAATATTTGACCAAAAATAGGAACATATGCAAATATTGGTCGAAAAACAATAAATTCCCCCAATAAATTGTTTTATAATCAAACTACAAGAACATTTTCAACCTATTGTTGGTGTGAAATTTCGTTGTGGCAGGTATGAAATTTCCAACTATTGAAAATATAGCTCTCTGCTGGGGGGTGAGACACCCCCCCCCCCCCACACCCCCCCCCCCCCCTCTAGCCACATCCCTGCACCCACGCCACCGCTATTCGGTATTGTTATCGTTTGACACCTAGTGACGGTCGTCGCTAAGTGAAACCAGTTTTAAAACTTGGTCCCACTTAGCGACGACCATCACTGGGTACCGTGACAATAACCAACGGCACAAAGTTGTTGGAAAATCTTATCCAAATCAGTCGAAAAACACACACGCCAATCTCTCAAAAGATGTGGTCAATTTTGCCGGACAGGACAAAGTAACGTTAAAAATAGTAACATCTGTAGTCAATATTCATATTTATTGTGTATAAAATGAAAAGACTGATTTAGGGTATCAGGTATTTTAAGCTACCAGTTGATTGGCATCGCTAACTCAAAAATGTTATTTTATTACAATAAAAGATTACGACAAGAGAGACCACATTCAATAGTTTCATTAAATGTATGGGTATGTGTCGTTTGCGACTGATTTTGATGATATCTTAAAAAACACCAAAAGGAAGCATCTATAATAGAAGATTTATTTGAGATTGCGGGATTCCGAATACAGAGCCATCAACCTACGTCACTAATTTTGATGATATCTTAAAAAACACCAAAAGGACGCATCTATAATAGAAGATTTATTTGAGATTGGGGGGGTTTCGAATACAGAGCCATGAACCTACGTCACTAATGTAATCTTTAAACCGTCGCTTCAGACGTTCGTATAGCTACTAAATGGAACTCATGCATGCAGTGGTTGAACTAGATATTTGCTGCAGTAAATATTGTACCTACGAGTGAAACGGGTATGTGTTTGTGATTTTTACGAACATCTATTAAATGGTTGAGGTGTGTTTGTTCAAAATCGGGACACAATTGACACCTATTTCCCTTGTAAATTTCAGTTTTAAATATGAATTTTTTAACGATATTGATTTTTGAATGTGGATTGTGAATTTCCACAGCTCGTGTACTAGTTGTATCGTCAGACAAAGTTTTGAATGTGTTTTATACAATTTTAACATTAAAACCGCTTTGGGTTAGAGACTTGATTTGTGACGCAGGTTCCTGGACTTTGAATATCTTAGTCACTTTTGCATGGTAAGTATTGACTGATCCCCGGACTGATTGCCATCGCTCTGCTTTGGACGTCTTATGGGAGGGCACGTCACATAGCGTTATCGCTGTAGTGTTTCACATGTGAGCCAGAGACGAGTCTATGGTAAGTACCGCTCTTTCAAATGTGTGTCTCATTTTCACCGGGTGTGACATCACAACTTTCCATTTTTTTCAGCTTCTCCAATACGTCATGATTTAGATAGAGCGCAGTCGACTTCCTCCTTTTCTTCAAATTCGGCTTGTTATTATTATCAATTGGTTCTTCGACATCCGCATTTGCCCACACATCATCGTCGTCGTCGTCGTCGTCAACCACACACTTGATATGTGTGTAGTAAAGTATGAAATTTTGCACGAGAACTGGCACAGAAAAACCAACAACAAGAAGCCCAGACAACGCAGCAACAGAACCCACAATGTAACCCCAAAACGTTTTTGGATACATGTCTCCATAGCCAACGGTTGTCATGGTAATGATGGCCCACCAAAACGAATGAGGAATGCTGGTGAAAACATGTTGATCGTCGACGAAATAGATAAGAGTCGAAAATATCAGCACGGCAACGAAAAGGAACGTTCCCAGGATTAATAGTTCGTTGATACTGGCACTGAGTGTGTAGAAAAACAACCACAATGACGAGAAATGGCGCATCAATCGCATCACCCTGGCAACGCGCATTATGCGAAGGATTGGGATGAAGTTGACGAACGAATGGCCGAATTCAATGTGCGGCTCGATAAAAACCTCGACGTAATCAGGTATCAAGGCCAGCACGTCAATTACCCCCAAAGGTGAGAGAATATATTTGATCCGCTTTTGAGCTGATATGAGCCTCAATGTGTAGTCAAACGTAAAGAATACAAGACAAAAAACATTGATCACAAAGAGAGCCGGGTGCGACACCATCACCCAGTCATTGTCGTCTGAGGTTGATGTGCTGTTTGTTCCATTTATCGCCGCCAATGTCGTCCGCGGGGGTGACGACGGTGGGAGGTCACCATCCTTCAGGGAGTCTGGGACTCCGTGTCGACCGAAGGGATCTTTTTCGGCTCTCGATCTGAACACGTAGTGTGTTTCAGCGCACAGTAGGAAGATTGACAGGAAGGCGAATATAAGCGACAACCACCCATATATCTGAAATGGAAGAAAGGTGTTGTTTAAATTCACATGGTGGTTTGGAGACCCAAATTATATCTATATAGTAATGGTCGCTGGTGTCACATTACCGCCCGTTTCCACAAATTACAATATGTCGACAAATAAGTGACACACTATCATATGAACTGATTTACTAGTATTCCGAGTCCTGGAATTAAGAAATATCAGGTCCGAAATGAAACAATAAAGAGCGATCATTGTTATTCTATTCCCGATATGGTATGAATGAAGATCGTTTCTCTCGTGAACTTCTGTGTGAAAGATTGAACACATCTGCATAGAAAATCGCTATGACATCTGTAAGTTTGTTCAGACTATATGGGATCAATATACCACAATTATGTGTTTTAATTAAACAATATATATAGTATACCTTCTACTAAATTACGTATACATGATTTTTGAGGTTCAAATAAGCCATACACGTTAAATTCTTGAGCCATATTTAAAAAATAATTAGATATATACTAAATAGAGAGTAATCATTGTTTGAACTGGTGACGTGAAATAATTCAGAGGCAGGGACGTTGTACAAACACTTGGGCGCATTGCGCTCAAGTGTTTTACAAAATAGTCCCTGCCTCGAATGAATTATTTAACGTCACCAGTTCAATCAACTGATTATTCTGTTTATTATTTTTCACTATAAAAATCTGATTGACCAGAAATCTGTATAATACCGCCATTATACACATGACGCTTACATTTCAATCGCGCCTATGAATCCATAACGCGCTGTAGTTAAAGTGATATAATTCACTAGTTAAATTATCGTTTGTAATCACTCGAGGAATCAAGGTAAATCGCACATAGGAATATAATACAAATAGGCATAAAAAGACAACATATATAGGAAAACGATCATTTCCATGATTCCATGTTCTAGCTTCACAAATGTTACTGAAAATAATTAAATAAATAAACGAATAACTAAATAAAATATAATATATAAATAAATAAAAAGACAAAGAGCACTAATATTTCTTTCGAATAAGCCATAACGTCAACTATATACACAAATGGGTTATTCTCAGTGGGATTTTACGATGCATTATACATTTGAGGAGTATCAACTTTACATAACTATATATATTTACATACTAAGTGTTGTCATCACTAAATCCAGCATTCTGATTGGTCGGCGCCCACGTGGCTAGTTGCAATTATTTCTCATAACAACATCGATACGTCATTTGGGTTTGGAAAGACGAACGCGTAATGTTTTGGGCGCATTTGGATTCGCGCAGGATTGATTTAATAAATCATCGGGTTTCAATTGTTCCTGTTAACTTTTGCCAACGGTGCTATGGGATATTTTGGGTTTTGTCACGATACACTTTTCGATTTAAATACATTTACAAAAGTGGCTTTTTCGCTAAATGTATATAAATATAAGGATTAACTGTCATGTGGACTGTTTTTATGGAGATGTAACCGTGAGGTAAGTGGTCATAACTTGTATGTAAGTGGTCATAACTTGTATGTGGATATCATGTGGATTGTTTTTATGGAGATGTAGCCGTGAGGTAAGTGGTCATAACTTGTATGTAAAACCCTTCGGGTTTTACACAAGTTATGACCACTTACCTCGCGGTTACATCTCCATAAAAACAGTCCACATGACAGATAATCCTTATATAACGACAGAAACAAAAAGGTTACAGCATTCAGCTGCCGCATTTAAAAAAAAGAAGATTTGTAACCAAATTCGGAGGCAATAAAATTGTTATTAACCCGTTCTATACTAAACACTCATTGACGAGTAGTTCCCTTATGACATATCCAGATAATAAGTTCAACAAACCATATACACTTTTAGAAAAAAAGCCCGTCGCTTTAACGGTCTGAGACCGCGCAACATCGCTGCCAACCTTTGACCGTCAAACATACGGTCAGGCTGTAGCATGTTAAACTGTGTTCAACAGTATAAAACCGTTTAAGTAACTGGCAGACTGTAACCAGTAACTGTCAGACCGTTGTGTTTTTGTTACGGTTCAACGCCGTTTAATTCATATCAAGACCGTAACTAATAAAGGTCAGACCAATGGTATTTTTCATGGGTCAACACCAATTTTTTGCTCTTAATTTGCTAATTTACCGTATACTTAGCAAGGTTCTGTGGTGACAATATGATTTCCCGGTAGGCATTACGATTCATGTTTTGAATGGTCGAAACTAGTATTATTCGTAACTGAAAAATACATCTTAGTTCTTCTATTCCGATCATATTTTTGATGAAATGTAAATCCTGAATGCATAAAGTGATAGACAATACTTATGAAACTTTGCAGTTTGCAGAGGATCAAAATTGTTATCTGCCTCGTTGAATTTAATCCGGAAAGGCCGTGCACGCGTAATGTGTTCGCCTTTCACTAATTATTGTATAAATATGGCTGTAAATAAAAAACGATACTAGTAATAGCGGATAAGCCAACCCGTTACTATTCAGTTACGAGTAATACTACTTTCGACCATTCTAAAACATGAACCGGCATGCCCTTTTAAGACATAAAAAGAACAAAGCTACATGTTTCACAGTTAAAACTCAAATTTATGTACATATAAAAGTAAAACATCTTAATGGCATACTTTTTGGTAACATGTAAGGCGTGAAATTGTCCAGTCACTTGTAAACACAGTTTTTGTTTTTAACAGGTGAATCCGTACATCATGACAATACAGTATACCAGTCAGAAGAAGTGGTATGTTTAGGCGCACCTTTATTGCGATATTGAGCGCGCTTAATTAAAAAAAAGACGTGATTATAGCACAATACCAAAAATCTGTCGCGCTTATTATTGCGATATTGAACGCAAAATATTGCGATACTAAGCGCACTAAATTTCATACAGACCCGAGTGTTATATTTATATTAGATAAATACTGTGCATACAGTGTACATGTAGCATTTACAACTATAATTATATACAAATCTAAAACATTGTCTCTATTTATACAATAAACAATACAGAAGAAGCAATAATTTGATTTAAATGTCACAATTTTGAGCGGAAGATGTCGCAATCTTAAGCGCAAAATATTGAGATATTAAGCGCAAAATATTGCAATAATATCAAAGCGACACGCTTATAAGCGTTTCCACTTGCAATATCATTGCGATATTGGGCGCGAAAATAGTGCGCTTAATATACAACTTCTTTTGACTGGTACTATATATCAATAACAGCTATAGTTGGGATTGAAACCTTCAAGACAACAGCAGATCCCATAATAACTGTGCGCAATGACTTGGCGGCAATGTTCTCCTGTAGTCGCACATTTTTAGATGAAATTTTACAGCATGTATACTGGTATCACGACACTTACATATATATAGTATCAATATCAGTGAGTCACCCAAAGATAGTTTGATAAGAGCATCCAACCAATAGTGCACTCCCGGTAAATTGTCGTAATAACTTGACGATAACATGCGAATGATGACAATGTCTCATATCCACACGTTTCAATGAAAATTGATGAACACGGGATGAATTGGTCCGTGTAATTGTAAAGTTGTACTTGTAATTTGGAATTATAGATATGTGATCATCCGTCACTGCGCGGTGTCAGTTCATTGTTTACGGTGTTGTTGTTGACATTAAAGCTATTGTGAATTACACTGGTGCGTACAGTACATGTATGTCATCGCTTGTAAATGTACATGTATGTGCTTTGAAACAATCAGAACACTGTCAACTGGATTGAACAACAGGTCCATGTCAACATTCTAATAGTAATAGCTGCTCGTTGTTATTATTGTAACTATTGGTTGACATCGAAGCTCGTGTTAATTGTACCTGTACCCCCTGTGTCAGTAAATGTGCCAATGTTTTGATTGTCACATCACTGTCTATTTCAACATCAGCACTGAGTCCCATGATGTCAGGTTACAGCCGACCTCAGATCATGCCATGAATCTTTACTCCAAATCGTATACGGCCCAGTTGTCACAACTTAGTGGAAAATGTCAATGATTAAGCCGGTTTTCGCAGAATTGAAACCTGTCCGGTTAACAAAGGAACCGAAATCAGACCGTCTTAACAACTGTCCACACCAGAAAAGGTAACATTTTACCAAAAAACAATAGTTTGTAAAGCGACTGCGATCAATTACACAAAATGGCGATCGATATAAAATAGGTGAGTGCTAAAGCAGGGAACTTATCTTAATTCGCAAGACGGACCCGCATAACACAGAATGAATGTCGGATCATTGTATTGAATACAAACAATTAATAATACATGTATATTAAATATCAGCAGAGCCAGATTCAGTCATACTGTATGGAGTCATTGCCGTACATAATTTGGTCGCCGATAAATATGAACTTTGAATCACGAAAAATTTTAACTTAGACAATTTTCATGGGCACATAAAATAACGGTAAAAAACCGTAAAACTGATGAAACGGTATGGGACCGTCGATTATGACGGTCCAAAACTGTCAAACCGACAGTATTTTCTAACAGTGTAGGTATGAATATGAATCAGTCTGATTGTGTATATCTATTGTTCTGCCTGTCGTCTACTTTTATTACCCATCCAGATGAATAATAGACCTTTCCAATGTATATTTTTACAATTTAATGGGATAATCTATTCAGTTTAGAAAGGGTTAAATACAAATGGAGGGTTGCGAACTTGCGAGCGGATTTACACAGGAAAAGATAAACGCATGTCAAAAAGCATGGCAACTGCCCATCCGTGAGGGTGTCATCCACTACCCCCTGAATCCTGAATACCATGCAGTTAACAGAGAGGGTGGATCCTGCGTACAAGTTTAGAATATATGGAATATATATTGGGCTTATGAATCCCGAGTACCAGTTAACAGCCTGAAAATTACCCAATACCGCGTACCCAAAGAGGAGTGTGATACCCCCAAACTTACGACTTTCGGATAGTGGTCATAACCATGGAGCGGTACAGGACGTTGTGCTTCCAAACATAATTTCTATTCTGCTTGTCAGGCCATGCAGGTGAACCATATAGCATAATTGTGTGACTACCCTTAAATTCAGTGTTACAATATATGATTTTAAAAAGTCTTGTTGATGATAAAAAAACAAACAATCAAAATTAAACAGAATACAAAACAGAATAACTTGCATTTATTTGGAAAATACGAAAAGGGTAAAGCAGTTTTGGCGAGCCACACATTCGTGGGGTTAGTTTTACCACACACATCAGGGGGGGGTGAAAAAATTTCTTCCGGCACGTATGCCGGGGTGGGTGGGTGGTCAAAGCCACCAACAAGCAATTTTTTCCGCAACTAAAAAAAAAAAATTCCTGTTTGTTTTTAGTGTTTTGGCAATGAGTTGGGCTTCAAAACCACTTTGAATCAGTTTGAATGAGAGAAATAATGTAATTCTAACTGGTAAACTGACTGCAGGCAGTTATCGTGTTGTATTTTGTTGCAAATTTTGAAATCCAAGATGGCCGCTGGCAGCCATGTTTTTTTGGCCGAATGACCTCAAAATTACTCATTCCTATTTACATGTCCATGTTAACATCCATGATAAATAGTATGCACAGAAATTCATATACAGCTGTTTACAGTGAATTTCCCCCCGCAAATCTCTGTTTTAGTGTTAAAAGGGGGGGTGGGTGTCAAAAAATGGTCGGAAAAAACTGCCGAAAACGGAAAAAAAATTGGCGGTGGGGGTGGGTGGGTACAAAAAATGATCGAAAGGGAAAAAATGCCATACGTGCCTGAAATTTTTTTCCGACCCCCCCCCCTGCACACATCATGAAAATTTGTCGTATATATATAAGGCAATTTATTACGCTCTTGTGTGTGCATGTCTTTGAGAGGTATTTTTGATTGACCACCGAGTCATCGGGCTGCTTTTGTCTAAATCTCAAGCGATCTTGAAAAGCATATGTGGGCAAAGCCACAATAGGATACATGATTGACCATGCACAATGTATATGTACCTTGGGTGAGCGCGAAGAGTGTCGGGAATTCAATAATATTCTGATGAATTCCTTAATTGCTGAGCACGAGGAAATACATTCTCTGAACTTGAAATTATCTGGTTCCCGCTTGATTGGCGCGAAAAACTTCTTCCTCCCTTTTTCAAATTTCAACAGTGATTTGTGGGTGGCATTCCATGAAGCATAGTTAGTCCAACAGCACATTGCGATATCTCTATCACATATTCCCCAGAATTCAAGTTCAGGTTTAACAGCAGGTCCGCAAATGCAACTGGGAATGTGTAATTTTCCCGTTCGTATATAGTTCATTATACATGTGAAAATTCGCGGATCCCTATCAAAAAAATAAAATCCTTCTTCTTTGTAGAAATGTTTCTGCATGAAATCGCTATCAGCCATCATGCTTTTGTGTGGTCCATTGATGGTGGAGGAAAAAGTCTGAAAAATAACACCTCCAACATTAAAGGTTATTATTTCCTTTTCATTCAGTGTTTCATTTCCAGTTTCCTCTACATGTATATCATTAAGTTGAAAGGACACATCAACTCCTCTCGTTGCGTCCTCTGTCTCGTGACGGTCTTCCATCTTTGTCACATGTTCTTTCCTTGTGTTGATAATCTTTTGTCCCAACTGAACGCACGGACCACAAACAAACAGTTTTAAATGCACCGAAACAGAAAATAATGCCGTATCAAATTCCTCGTCGAAGCTGAACATATGGAGAGCATGAACACGCCAAAGATTCTTGGCTTTAAAAATTTAAATGCCCCATGCAAACACAACAAATTGTTACGTGACCCTTGTCCGGATACACACTGCAGAATTGGGTATATAATTTACTTACAATAACCTGAAAGGTCTTTATAAATTTCTTATTCATTGGTGTGAATTGCGTAAAAGAAACAAGAATATTGTTTGGGTTGTGTTATACAGTTTATAAGAATAAACAATTCAAATTCTTAACCGGTATCGTACCGTGATACGGCTCATAAATTTCGCTCGGATAATCTTGTAGAATATTTAAGAGTAAACAATATGTTTCTTCTCCACCACAAAGCACACGTGTAATATATATAATGATTTAAAGTGTTTGCGAATGTGTCACAGCATGAAGGGGCGTATAGCTACAGAGTTTTCGTTTCAGCGTGTGTGTACCGGCTTCGAATTTTCAACATCGCACCCTACTTAAACATAATTCCCAACTATTTTGGTTAGATATTTTCCACCAAATGGTACCTCAAGCTTTCGAAAATGTGATGGAAGATCTCACAACATAACACCCACAAACAGTCAGACATTTCCCAAAATGAGGACGCTTTCAGTATAAAATTTCACTAATCGACTCTTGAGCTATAAAACATACTTTATATATTGGTTGGACATATACCCTATCAATATCGGGGGTGGGGGCACAAGAAGCAGTTCACTCACTATATTTGATATTTTGATATACATGTAATATGAATAAACCCTTTACCCAACAAACCGGCCAAAAACGGCAAAATAAAGCTGCAACAGCCTAAATTATCTTGGGTCTGTCTCAATAAAACCATACAAATATGGATATCATTGGAACCGGCTCATTGACCACATCGTGATGGTCACAGTTATGCCCTGTGCCAATGCATTCTCTTATATATGCGAGTCGACCATAGGTCGCCTCGCATATATAAGAGAATGCATTGGCCTAAAAAAAATCTTTTTTTAACACTTTTTACCATTTTTTCTTATACATTCTTTAACAATTTTATAATTTTTAATGTGTTAAGCCAATGCATTCTCTTATATATGCGAGGCGACCTATGGTCGACTCGTATATATAAGAGAATGCATTGGCACAGGGCCCTTCTGTTGGGTTAAAAATTATAGAGAGGCCCGTGTCACATTATATTGGGACGCTCACTCGCCCCTCGCCCTGTTATACATTTATTTTATGATTTTGGTGTCACTGCCAATTAAACTGCACTCTTTCCTGAATGCGACACAATTACTAACATTCTATGTGAACGAATGGAATTCCACTTACACCCCCCTCCTTGAGTTATTTTTTTCTAACTAGTAAATCAATCTTTCCAACAGTTTCTGTTGGATAATTCCAACGTGACATCCCATTGTATAGAGTCTAAATGAATAGAAGTTTCATACTATCAGAATTTTTTTTTTTTCAGTATCAAATTTCAAACTAATATATTGCAGTTGGAAATTTGGCAAAAGTTGGTGTGAGACTGTGGCTGAAAGGATGTTTTGCATACAGAATTCAACTATAGAGCGTAACGTGTAAATGGTTATTCGTATACGAGCAAATATATAGGCAAACTGCAAGGCAAACTGCCATATCGTTTAAAAATATACACAGAATGAAAAGAAATCACTATTTTTTTCATTTACGACTTTTGTCGCTTACAATTAATGATGCGTTATTTTGAGAAACCGAACTTGGTGTATAGATAGCCTTTTGGTGAAAAATACAGACCATACCCCCCCCCCCCCCCCCCCCCCACCGTCGCTACCCTCTCACGAGACAAGGGTATATCAAATAAAAATATTCAGATTCAATTGTCTTTTGTAAGTGAGGTATCTCTATCTCATCTTAATTTTGCAGCACTGATATTGAACAGAAGTATTTGTTAAAGATGCCATGTCTGATTTAACACCAAATAAGTCAGAATTTCCTGAGCCGATTTGTCCACTTACAAGGCAAAAAGAAAATGAAAAATACTTGCAATCACAATCATTCGAAAATAAACAAAATCATCCGTCGAAAACGACCCAAAAAGCTCACAATCAAGAACGCTCTTTATTATCAACCGCTTTTGGGCGACATAATCATGAATGCTCTTTATCTGCGGCGATCAGTGGACTTTTTAGTAGACTGAACCAAATTCAAATGTAGTCAGGTTTCATCGTTTGAATGATGATATATGGCAATAAAAAAGTTCCTATATATTAATTAATTGGATCGTGGGGTCAGTCTAATTAGTTTCTGTGGTAAGAAACGTATATATTGTATCGGACAGGGCATCTTTAAATGTGTTGGCTTTCTGCGCGATATCGTTTTTCACAATCTCATAATTCTATAAATTATAATGGTGGTGGAGGCTTCGGGGTCAAGTTTCATTATTTTATTCAGTTTTGTGAAGCGTTTTCATGACATATTTTATGAGTTTATGTCAAGAGGTTTACTTGGCACACCTGGTATCTTTGTTTGATGTGATTTATCGTCGTTTCAGTAAGTAGAGCATGCTGCGTATGATGTTGCCACGTTTAATGGTGGATACATTTTAGCGACAGAGAGAGAGGGGAGAGAGAGCGAGAGAGAGAGAGAGAGAGAGAGAGGGAGGGAGGGAGAGAGAGAGAGAGAGAGAGAGAGAGAGGAGAGAGAGAGAGAGAGAGAGAGAGAGAGAGAGAGAGAGAGAGAGAGAGAGAGAGAGAGAGAGAGGAGCGCGCGCGGAGAGAGAGAGAGAGAGATTTTTTTTTTTTATTTGGTGGCCATTTGCAGAAAAAGAAATTATCGTTTGAAGGACCAAAAGAACATAAACCAACATAAATATTATTCAACCACGTTTGCAATAATCTGGCAGACAGAAATACTCCAATACTGCATTATTCATATTTTCAGACATTATGTTGTTTTGTGGTGATGTTTCCCCTCCCCCAAATAATTCTGCAAATGGCTACTCAAATTTTTTTTTTCATTTATTTCAGATGGTAGACTGAGCGCATACACTATAGTTTGGTTCATAAGCTCTAACATGAAGTGTGTTTTGTTGCATATATTACCTATCAAACTCGCTATCGACCTACCTAAAAAAATATGTTTGTTTTGTTCAAACCACTTTTTTGTTTTACATAATCAGAACGTATGTCTCATAGTGTGAGGGTGGGCAGATGATGTTATATATTACTATAGCATATATACATTGGTTATAGAGGATAATTATTTTCCCCTTCAATTGATAGTTTGAATTTGAGATTTTTTTTTAATTCACGAATACGACCGCCTCCTATACAGTGATCTGTGACTGTGGGCTGAACAATAAGTTAAAATTGTTCTAATAGTGTGGATTTGCAACTAAAATATTATTGAATACAATTAAACCATCATCACCGATGCTTAACTGATACATGCAAGCAAATAAACCAAGATTTTCCTCATCATAAATATGTTGAACACATTCACATTGGTAAATGATTATGTTCGGTCAAAATAAAAGACATGTACGTGTTTCTGGTGACCCCACCCGCCCTATTCCCTGCACCCCCAGACCGTTTTAATTTTATTCATTTTGCAAAATTAGTATGCATCCCATTTTATTTTCCATGTAAACCGATTCATTTCCCCATATAACAGACACATCGCATCATCATCATCGTCATAATCAACGGAACAAGTCCTAAGGCTTCTCGTTCCGGTAACATTTACAAATTGTTAAGACAATGACATTACCATGCATGAGAGTCATCGAAATCGTATCTCATATCATAAAAATGTGAGTCTATATATGTTTTGAACAGTTCTATATTTCCAGCAGAAACTATGAAATCTGGTTGTGAATTCCAATGTGGGATAACTCTATTTGTAAAGTAGAACTTTACCGTGTCCTTTTTAACTATTTTCTTTTGTAATTTCTGTTAAACTGGAAATTATACCACACCTCAATTAGGTCACAGCCAATTCAACTTATTTTAACATGTTTTATTCAATTAAACAATAAAAAAAACTATATTCTAATATTATGTACTTAGTTTTGTTATGTCTAGTACATTAAAACAAGGAGAAGCAGTCTGTTGGGTATTCATATTTATTTTGAGTTGAAAATAAAATGAAATAATAAAATAAAATAAAATGAAAAGCCATCTATTTTTTTCTTGCATGTCACCAGAAACACAGGTATATATATATTATTTGTTTTGCCTTTATACCAATGTGTAGGTTCTTCGCCTTTTCGTTCTTCTTCTTCTTTAACAGTTGTGTACATGGGACCTATAATAAGTATTAAATCGGCCATGCCTCATAATCCGTTTAGCGATGGAGGAGCTGGTTCTAACACAGATAAGCGGTGATTTGTAATCCAGGCACATTCGTGTATATTGGCAGGTTTTCTGCGACTGCATTAAATTGTATTGTAATACATGTGGATTATGCATATAATATGATGGAAAACTAAGTCAACAAGTAGAATCGCCATGATTTGTGGCCAATTTTGGGTTAACTTATAATATATACGCCACTCAAAAATACTTTCCACTCAGAGGTGGTGGTTCGGGAACACGAGGGTCAACACATTTGAACGATGGCGGACGTCAAGCTGGCATTCTTTACAATTTGACAGCGGGTTCGGTGAGATCTTTGATAGGTTTAATTGGCATGCATAATACTTATTGAATACTGCAATAGAAAGTGATTTATATTCTACTTCATAGACACACCTCACTTGCCACCAGCTACACACCAATGGTGTCGAGAAAAGTTAATTAATATGAAGTATGCATATCTCAGATTTTAATTGCATGGACTGAAATTACGAAATTAATTACATTCTCTGTTCCAGTGCGAAAGCAACAGCCTTGTATTGCATGTGCATACAAGCTCTGCGTGGTATCTTCCAATACAATTAAGTTTCGGTGCAACGGGCGTAACATTCACACGCAAACAGTGCGATTTATTGCGTTCATATCACAGTGAATCAAACTGATAAATGCGTACTCAAACTCTTCGTCCACTTAAAGAATGTATCGTTTAACCAAGACTGTCGAAAATTCCAACTAAACCAATCGTATACATTGGCTCATAGTAAATTAATGTCGGCCCAAGCTCCAAGGCCAAGGGCCTTCCTCGATGTTATAAGATAAGTCTACATGCGTCCAGTAACAATTATCAACAATTCTAACCAAATAATATTACAATCGTATACCATTTCTAGTTTGGTACTGTTTATATAGATTCAAAGTGCAGTTTATTTCCTACAGGAACAGTCCGATTGCGAGCAGTCCTTTCTTCACTGGCAATTAACCAATTCAATGATAGCTTCGGACCTAGACGAAGAGAAGTCGTAAACGGTTTCGTGACCATTCTCGCTCCCGAAATATCCAATCTCCACTGGGTCAAATACTGCAGTCTTTCAACATCTGATTATCCCAAACAATTAGCCTTGAAATAGGGTGTCTGTCATTTGCAGAATGAGGTCCCCAGAGGGTGAATTTAGTGATGATACCCCACATAGCGGGCTAGCATCACCAAATTCACCCTCTGTGTTACATACATTATGTTTTATTTGTATTTATTTATGTAAATAATTTTTAATATATTTTTAATTTTCTTACATGCATTCAAACGAACGCATAATATTTATGAAAATATCACCAGAAACAATTATAAAATATTTGCATGTTCTGTTAGATTCAATACCCAACACAATGAAGATAACATTAAGATTTATTTGATGATCATCCGTTGTTAATCCTGATGAGGATTAAATTAGGCTTAACTCCATGGGTGCAGTAAATGACAAACCAGCTAATTAGGTCTACTGATGTACTTCACACCTTCTTTGTTCAGTTAATTAGCCCTATTGTACCAGTGTGACTTTACAGCCATTGTCTGCAGCAATCCCAATTCAATTTAATCTTAATTGAAGTTGACTAACCGGCCTATTTATTCATATTAGAACATTTCATTTGTCTGTATCACAAGTTTATTGCTATTCATGCTGTATTCAACAAATGTGTGTTGTTTGTTATCTGTGTCCACTGTCAGAATGTACATACACACTGTACCACTAACATAAGACATGACAAAATTGTATTAACTTTCTAATATGGTGTATGTATCTTTGCACACTCCATAGTACCACAGTATGAGACTATGAGTATCCAATAGCCATCCATATGGATATTTTAGTAAAAGTAATCAAAATGTAATCATGATTACAGGTACAATTGAATGTAATCGATTACGATTACGATTACTTGTAATCAAGAAATGTCATGATTACTGATTACACATGATTACTCCAAATTTTGTAATCGATTACTTTGATTACAATTACTGATTACGATTACCCCAACCCTGCTCTGGGGACCTCATTCTGCTTACACCTCAGCATAATGAGGTTCCCAGAGGGTGAATTTGGTGATGCTAGCCAGGCATCAGGCTAGGGGTTCAGAACAGGGAGACTTGAAGTCTCCCTCCAGGAAATTTAGGGAGACTTCAGGGAGAAATTGAGGTTCCCATAGGGTGAATTTGGTGATGCTAGCCCGCTATGCGGGGTAGCATAACTAAATTCACCCTCTGGGACCTCATTCTGCAAATGACAGACACCCTATTTCAAGGCTTGGTCCCAAAACTAAGCATGCAAATGCGCTCGCTGCACATGTTGTCTCAGTGGACCTATATCTCAGAGGAAGCTAGTCGTTATCAGCCATCTCCTTGCAAAACATGCACCATCTTAAATTCTTATTTCGGAAATTGTTGAAATGCATTTTTTTTTGTGGCAGGGAGAACAAATGAAATCCTAGAGCTGATACTGTAGAATAACACAAGGAATCAAATTCCAACACATAATGTTTTCAACACATTTCAGATAAGTCTGGAACCAAGTTGTCTTGATAATATTGTAGAATCGACCAACTATACCACACCATAGTGCTGGTAACGCTCTCGACCTTCTCGCCCCAAGAACGCCAACGAGTTTTGGTAGAAGGTGGTGCATCGAGGTGGCCAATGCCAGAACATTTGTGTCAATAGTAGGTAAACAACTTTGCTTCTGGTGAAATGAGCTTAGTTGAAAAAAGAGCTATGTAAATCATCGATGTATCATCATTCTCATGACTGTATAAATTCATGTTGCTCTCACTTGTTTTTCTGACTCCTGGTTGAGGTTAACCCTTTACCCAACAAAACGGCCAAAACGCCCAAATATAGTTTTAGCAGCCTAAAATATCTTCGGCATATCTCAATAACACCATACACATATGGATATCATTGGAACCGGTTCATTGACCACATTGTGATGGTTACAGTTATGCCCTGTGCCAATATGCATCCTCTTATATATGCGAGTCGACCATAGGTCGCCTCGCATGTATAAGAGAATGCATTGGCCTAAAAAAAATCTTTAAAATTTTAAAACATTTTTTACCATTTTCTCTTACATTCTTTAACAATTTTATAATTTTTCTCACATTTTGTAACAATTTTTATAATATTTTTCTACATTCTTTGACAATTTTATCATTTTTAATATATGTTAAGCCATGCATTCTCTTATATATGCGAGGCGACCTATGGTCGACTCGCATATATAAGAGAATGCATTGGCACAGGGTATATGGGTTGTTGGGTAAAGGGTTAACAAACTTCTGTTGAGGTTAACAATTTCCTTTACGAGATAAACAGTCTTCTAAGACATCGTCTCTCGCGAGACAGCAACCGACTAAATGGAATGTTCTGAATATTTGTTGCGCCTTTAACTTTTATACTCAACGGATGCACTCTCACCCGTCTCCTTCCCTTGTTGTATTTTTCAACGATTCTCAATTGCTGGTAAGTATAGAAAAACTATAAATTCCATCTCCTTCGCTACCGTGGTGATTTACTTGTTAAAAAAATTAGCAATATATTCTATATATATCTTTATTTATCTTCCATATCATGAAGAGTTGATATAATATAATAAATACAAACGGTGAACAAAAACAAAATGACAAATACAGATAACCCAACATATATACAGAAAACCATAAAGTACAAGATGGCGCAGACGATTGGTGAATAATATTGGTTTAAACAATATTTTATTTGAACACTAAACAGAACAGAAATACAAACAAAAAATTCATAACATATAATCTCAAATTGTTCAAAAGAGGATTGAGCAACAAGATTGGGGGCTTTTGTTAAGTCCTATCCTCGAATAATATTGGAGTAGAGATGGATTATTATCGATTACGTGCTACTGGTGCGTCATTTGTTGGAAGGCGATGAATCGAGATGGGGAAATTTCCATGAGATTCAAAAATGTACCCCACGCAGACGCCGAATCGATGCATCGCAGACCAAGAACTGGCGCATGTATATAGCACATAAATGTATGGACGCACATTAGGTCAGTTTCAAGTTTGCTATGAATGCTATGAATTTATCCACGTGTGTTTATTTACAGACTCGGCTAAGCTAATGTATCATCAAACAGAAGTACTAAGTTATAATATTTCAATTCACGTCTAAGTTATGTATTCTCGTGTGAAATAAGAGTCTATGGACGGTTGGCTTTCCGGAATGTAGCTTCTCTCCATAAGCGTGCACAACTTATACAGTGAAAAGGTGAATAGCTTCACGTGACTCAAGATCTGTATCTTTAAGTGGTAGATCCGATAAATTTCCCAGGAAAATTTCTAATTGTTTTGGACAAGTATATGCATCAAGTTTTAAAAAACAAGAAATTCCGAATTGTTCAAGAATTGAATACCAGACATCATTTCTTGTCTTGTTCAGAGACGCGCATTCCAAAATCGTATGTTGAATTTCGTCAAAAAAGACAGACTGGCACAATTCTCATTTCTGTAATAGATTGCACGAAGGTGAACAAATTAGTTGATCTATACGATGCGGTAATCGTCTGAGAAATTTGGGAATTTGCGACAGGTTTTCCACAGAGAGGATAGCGAATAATCTAGATGAACATGACGAAATATGTTGAATGTGGAATCGTGTGATGTGCGTCTTTCCCAATCATCACAAAGACGTTCTTTCTGTGAAGTTTTAACGATTTGTTTCCACTGTAGTTTTGAAGGGAATAATGACGAAGAACAGAAATTCAGAAAATGAGATGTAAGACCGTAATTATCAATAATTCTGGAAATATCTGAGAAATAAGACGACTGATGACCAGTTACGAGATATTCGGAGAGCCGTACTATATAGAGGATCTCACATGAGTTTCTATTTTATACGGAATTTATCAACCGAGTTCACTAAATTCGATTTGAGCCGAGGTTTACCGAGGCTCAAATAGAATTTAGAGGACGAGGTTGATAAATTACGTATAAAATAGGACGAGTGTGAGATACCTTTTATCACGTGATCAAATAAACCAGTAGCAACGCGAAATATTCATCGAAAACAACAATCATAAACTACAGCGATCGCAAGTTATTTGAAGAACGCCGTGACGTCATCGAACGCGCTGATATTAAACGTGTCTATTACCGATAATTATGAAACTGCTTTTATGGCCAAATTATGTGATAAAAATATTTCTTTAACTGTCTTCCCGGTACCCAAATTACATAGATTTTGAAAGAAAGATAGTTTTCTCCTTTCGATATATGATTCCAAACCATGTACCCCGGGGAGAGCCTGTGCCATGTCAGTTCTAGTTCTGATATGCAATCCTTGTATGTTTTATATGCAGAGCCGATGAATTTTCTCGAGGCGCTCGTTTTCTGAGTAGTTAAGGCATATGAGGAATTCTGAGCCGTATACATAGACCACGCGGGAGAACAATCGACTCATAAATTTTCAGGGAACTTAATGGAAGTATCCCTCCATAATAAAGACCCACATCAGACAGCATGACAAATGTGCTTCTACGTTTGTTACAGATCTGAGTTACCAGATTGTCATTAAACTTAAATGTGCAAATATAGAGTCCAAGATGTGTGACAGATGTTGAATCGGAGATATTTTCGTTTTAAGAAGTCAATATACGATTAGCTCTTTGATGTTCGTATTGTGATTCACTGAATACAATGAAGACAGTTTTGGTCGCGTTGAACTGGTATCTCCATTTACGACTAAAGTCAATACAGATTTGACACAGGTTACGCAATCCTGTTTCAGTTAGAGAGAGGAGTACCATATCATCAGCGTGTGTCGGGGAAGCGCAATTGACGTTGTACATTTTGAGTGAAGCAATTGGTCAATGTAGATTGAGTACATCAATGGTTATAATACACCTCCCTGACGGGTACCAGCTTTGATATCGATCCAACGCGAGTCTTCGCCTTGGAATGTAGTTTTGCATTTCAGATCCAAGAGAAGCTGTGCAAGCAGACGCCATATTCTTCCTTGGATGCCGCGTTGGTCAATCTTGAAGAGCAGACCGTTAATCCAGACAGCATCGAATGCTTTCTTGACATCCAAGAAGCAAGCAAATAATGTGCTATGCTTCTCGGATGTGAACGAAATACATCCATTCAGTATAAAGGAAGCCATGAGACAACTTACATTTTTCTGAAATCCGCTTTGGGGAGGGTGCGTTTGAATCTGCAAAGGTGTGTTTGTTTCCAATCTACGAAGTAAGACTCTTTCGAACACTTTGTATATTACTGGCAGCAATGTGATGGCACGATAACTATTGAAAGACTCTTTGGGTTTTGAACCTCCTTTGTGGAGTGAGACGATGGGACCCCTCTTCGCAAGCTTTGGAATGTATTCCAGTGATATAATATGATTGAAAAGGTGTGATAACGATTGTTAAATAATCGTTCCACCGAATTTCAGGTGATCGTAATATACGCCGTCGCAACCCGAGGCTTTGTTTGACTAAGTGATTGGACTACTTCGTGTACCTCTAATTCATTCACATGATATGATGTCAGCTTGTCAGCATCACTTAGATCTGATGATTCCAATTTACATTCTACAAAGTCATTTACATGCTGGAAATGAGAATTATCAAATACACAATCATCAGATACAGAGAATATGTCCTCATAATAAGATATCCATGCCTCGGCAATTTCCTTATAATTGTTGCCTCGAATAATAGGTCCATCATTTTTAAACATAGGTGTGGTACATTCTGTCCGTAGTTTCCTTTGAACGTTAAATAGTCTGAAAAAAGTATCTTGGTCGGCTTCGGCTGCCTTATCTATTTCAGCATAAAAATGGTCAATAAATGATTAAGATGCCTTTCTGTATTCGCGCCTGAATTCAGATTTGGAATGTTTATATGACTGATAACTCGAGTGAGAAGAATCACGAGGTTTTCCATTTGAAATATTTGTCAACTTTTATACTAAAGGATGCACTCTCATCCGTCTCCTTCCCTTGTTGTATTTTTCAACGATTCTCAATTACTGGTAAGTATAGAAAACTATAAATTCCATCTCCTTCGCTGCCGTGGTGATTTACTTGTTCAAAAAAATGAGCAATATATTCTAAGATGTGCATAGTAGAGTGACTATAACACTTCGTCGAAAATGTGTCTGCGACATCGGCTCATTGGGATCTCTAGATTGTTTTTATTTAAACAAAATAATAATAAAAAAAACTTTTCGCTGCATGGTAGCAGTGCATCGTTAGATACAAACAGAGCCCTTGGATTCATACTTTACAATAGCGTCTATCAAATCAATGCCCCTGTTACATGTTGCCAGTATCATACACACGTCCATATATACGGACATTTTGTAGCTCCATGAATTCCGTTCCCAGTTCCCAGTTCCCTATTCTCCTAAAATTGCACTTTTGTTACTAAATCGGCTGCGTAGCCAGAGTCATGTTGGCCACCCGGGAATCCTTGTATTTTCGTACGGTGCCACCCAGCGGGCATCTATATGAAAGTCACGCGACCATGCAGCCACTTCCAAATTTACGAAAAATTGGCAGAAGTCGTGCATGGAGCTAAACATTGCACTTTTTGTTACTAAATCGGCTGCGTAGCCAGAGTTATGGTGGCCACCAGGGAATCCTTATATTTTCGTGCGGTGCCACCCAGCGGGCATCTATAGGAAAGTCACGAGACCATGCAGCCCTTCCAAATTTTCGAAAATTGGGCTGAAGTCGTGCATGGGGTGTCAAAATAGCACTTTTAGTTACTAAATCGACTGCGTAGCCAGAGTCATGTTGGCCACCCGGGAATTCTTGTATTTTCGTGCGGTGCCACCCCACATCTATAGGAAGGTCACGCGACCATGCAGCCCCTTCCAATTTTCGAAAATTGGGCTGAAGTCGTGCATGGGGTGTCAATATAGCACTTTTAGTTACTAATTCGACTGCGTAGCCAGAGTCATGTTGACCACCAGGGAATCCTTTTATTTTCGTGCGGTGCCACCCAGTGGGCATCTATAGGAAAGTCACGCGACCATGCAGCCCCTTCCAAATTTTCGAAAATTGGGCTGAAGTCGTGCATGGGGTGTCAAAATAGCACTTTTAGTTACTACATCGACTGCGTAGCCAGAGTCATGGTGGCCACCCGGGAATCCTTGTTATTTCGTGCGGTGCCACCCAGCGGGCATCTATAGGAAAGTCACGCGACCATGCAGCCCCTTCCAAATTTTCGAAAATTGGGCTGAAGTCGTGCATGGAGCTAAAATTGCACTTTTTGTTACTAAATCGGCTGCGTAGCCAGAGTCATGGTGGCCACCCGGGAATCCTTGTTATTTCGTGCGGTGCCACCCAGCGGGCATCTATAGGAAAGTCACGCGACCATGCAGCCCCTTCCAAATTTTCGAAAATTGGGCTGAAGTCCTGCATGGGGTGTCAAAATAGCACTTTTAGTTACTACACCGACTGCGTAGCCAGAGTCATGTTGGCCACCCGGGAATCCTTGTATTTTCGTGCGGTGCCACCCAGCGGGCATCTATATGAAGGTCACGCGACTATGCAGCCCCTTTCAAATTTTCGAAAATTGGGCTGAAGTCGTGCATGGGGTGTAAAAATAGCATTTTTAGTTACTAAATCGACTGAGTAGCCAGAGTCATGGTGGCCACCCGGGAATCCTTGTATTTTCGTGCGGTGCCAACCAGCGGGCATCTATAGGAAAGTCACGCGACCATGCAGCCCCTTCCAAATTTTCGAAAATTGGGCTGAAGTCGTGCATGGGGTGTCAAAATAGCACTTTTAGTTACTAAATCGACTGCGTAGCCAGCGTCATGTTAGCCACCCGGGAATCCTTGTATTTTTGTGCGGTGCCACCCAGTGGGCATCTATAGGAAGGTCACGCGACCATGCAGTCCCTTTCAAATTTTCGAAAATTGGGCTGAAGTCGTGCATGGGGTGTAAAAATAGCATTTTTAGTTACTAAATCGACTGCGTAGCCAGAGTCATGGTGGCCACCCGGGAATCCTTGTATTTTCGTGCGGTGCCACCCAGCGGGCATCTATATGAAAGTCACGCGACCATGCAGCCCTTTCCAAATTTTCGAAAATTGGGCAGAAGTCGTGCATGGAGCTAAAAATTGAACTTTTTGTTACTAAATCGGCTGCGTAGCCAGAGTTATGGTGGCCACCCGGGAATCCTTATATTTTCGTGCGGTGCCACACAGCGGGCATCTATAGGAAAGTCACGCGACCATGCAGCCCTTCCAAATTTTCGAAAATTGGGCTGAAGTCGTGCATGGGGTGTCAAAATAGCACTTTTAGTTACTAAATCGACTGCGTAGCCAGAGTCATGTTGGACACCCAGGAATCCTTGTATTTTCGTGCGGTGCCACCCAGCTGGCATCTATAGGAAAGTCACGCGACCATGCAGCCCCTTCCAAATTGTCGAAAATTGGGCTGAAGTCGTGCGTGGGGTGTCAAAATAGCACTTTTAGTTACTAAATGGACTGCGTAGCCAGAGTCACGTTGGTCACCAGGGAATCCTTTTATTTTCGTGCGGTGCCAGCCGGCATCTATAGGAAAGTCACGCGACCATGCAGCCCCTTCCAAATTTTCGAAAATTGGGCTGAAGTCGTGCATGGGGTGTCAAAATAGCACTTTTAGTTACTAAATCGACTGCGTAGCCAGAGTCATGGTGGCCACCCGGGAATCCTTGTATTTTCGTGCGGTGCCACGCAGCTTGCATCTATAGGAAAGTCACGCGACCATGCAGCCCTTCCAAATTTTCGAAAATTGGGCTGAAGTCGTGCATGGAGCTAAAATTGCACTTTTTGCTACTAAATCGGCTGCGTAGCCAGAGTCATGGTGGCCACCCGGGAATCCTTGTTATTTCGTGCGGTGCCACCCAGCGGGCATCTATAGGAAAGTCACGCGACCATGCAGCCCCTTCCAAATTTTCGAAAATTGGGCTGAAGTCGTGCATGGGGTGTCAAAATAGCACTTTTAGTTACTACATCGACTGCGTAGCCAGAGTCATGTTGGCCACCGGGAATCCTTGTATTTTCGTGCGGTGCCACCCAGCGGGCATCTATAGGAAAGTCACGCGACCATGCAGCCCCTTCCAACTTTACGAAAATTGGGCTGAATCGTGCATGGAGCTAAAATTGCACTTTTTGTTACTAAATCGGCTGCGTAGCCAGAGTCATGGTGGCCACCCGGGAATCCTTGTATTTTCGTGCGGTGCCACCCAGCGGGCATCTACAGGAAAGTCACGCGACCATGCAGCCCTTCTAAATTTTCGAAAATTGGGCTGAAGTCGTGCATGGGGTGTCAAAATAGCACTTTTAGTTACTAAATCGACTGCATAGCCAGAGTCATGTTGGCTACCCGGGAATCCTTGTATTTCGTACGGTGCCACCCAGCGGGCATCTATATGAAAGTCACGCGACCATGCAGCCCTTTCCAAATTTTCGAAAATTGGGCAGAAGTCGTGCAGGGGGTGTCAAAATAGCACTTTTAGTTACTAAATCGACTGCATAGCCAGAGTCATGTTGGCTACCCGGGAATCCTTGTATTTTCGTACGGTGCAGAAGGGGCTGCCCTTACTTTTTGTTACTAAATCGGCTGCGTAGCCAGAGTTATGGTGGCCACCCGGGAATCCTTATATTTTCGTGCGGTGCCACCCAGCGGGCATCTATAGGAAAGTCACGCGACCACGCAGCCCTTCCAAATTTTCGAAAATTGGGCTGAAGTCGTGCATGGGGTGTCAAAATAGCACTTTTAGTTACTAAATCGACTGCGTAGCCAGAGTCATGTTGGCCACCCGGGAATCCTTGTATTTTCGTGCGGTGCCACCCAGCTGGCATCTATAGGAAGGTCACGCGACCATGTAGCCCCTTCCAAATTTTCGAAAATTGGGCTGAAGTCGTGCATGGGGTGTCAAAATAGCACTTTTAGTTACTACATCGACTGCGTAGCCAGAGTCATGTTGGCCACCCGGGAATCCTTGTATTTTCGTGCGGTGCCACCCAGCGGGCATCTATAGGAAAGTCACGCGACCATGCAGCCCCTTCCAACTTTTCGAAAATTGGGCTGAAGTCGTGCATGGAGCTAAAATTGCACTTTTTGTTACTAAATCGGCTGCGTAGCCAGAGTCATGGTGGCCACCCGGGAATCCTTGTATTTTCGTGCGGTGCCACCCAGCGGGCATCTATAGGAAAGTCACGCGACCATGCAGCCCCTTCCAAATTTTCGAAAATTGGGCTGAAGTCCTGCATGGGGTGTCAAAATAGCACTTTTAGTTACTACACCGACTGCGTAGCCAGAGTCATGTTGGCCACCCGGGAATCCTTGTATTTTCGTGCGGTGCCACCCAGCGGGCATCTATATGGAGGTCACGCGACTATGCAGCCCCTTTCAAATTTTCGAAAATTGGGCTGAAGTCGTGCATGGGGTGTAAAAATAGCATTTTTAGTTACTAAATCGACTGAGTAGCCAGAGTCATGGTGGCCACCCGGGAATCCTTGTATTTTCGTGCGGTGCCACCCAGCGGGCATCTATAGGAAAGTCACCCGACCATGCAGCCCCTTCCAAATTTTCGAAAATTGGGCTGAAGTCGTGCATGGGGTGTCAAAATAGCACTTTTAGTTACTAAATCGACTGCGTAGCCAGCGTCATGTTAGCCACCCGGGAATCCTTGTATTTTTGTGCGGTGCCACCCAGTGGGCATCTATAGGAAGGTCACGCGACCATGCAGTCCCTTTCAAATTTTCGAAAATTGGGCTGAAGTCGTGCATGGGGTGTAAAAATAGCATTTTTAGTTACTAAATCGACTGCGTAGCCAGAGTCATGTTGGCCACCCGGGAATCCTTGTATTTTCGTGCGGTGCCACCCAGCGGGCATCTATATGAAAGTCACGCGACCATGCAGCCCTTTCCAAATTTTCGAAAATTGGGCAGAAGTCGTGCATGGAGCTAAAAATTGAACTTTTTGTTACTAAATCGGCTGCGTAGCCAGAGTTATGGTGGCCACCCGGGAATCCTTATATTTTCGTGCGGTGCCACACAGCGGGCATCTATAGGAAAGTCACGCGACCATGCAGCCCTTCCAAATTTTCGAAAATTGGGCTGAAGTCGTGCATGGGGTGTCAAAATAGCACTTTTAGTTACTAAATCGACTGCGTAGCCAGAGTCATGTTGGCCACCCAGGAATCCTTGTATTTTCGTGCGGTGCCACCCAGCTGGCATCTATAGGAAAGTCACGCGACCATGCAGCCCCTTCCAAATTGTCGAAAATTGGGCTGAAGTCGTGCATGGGGTGTCAAAATAGCACTTTTAGTTACTAAATGGACTGCGTAGCCAGAGTCACGTTGGTCACCAGGGAATCCTTTTATTTTCGTGCGGTGCCAGCCGGCATCTATAGGAAAGTCACGCGACCATGCAGCCCCTTCCAAATTTTCGAAAATTGGTCTGAAGTCGTGCATGGGGTGTCAAAATAGCACTTTTAGTTACTAAATCGACTGCGTAGCCAGAGTCATGGTGGCCACCCGGGAATCCTTGTATTTTCGTGCGGTGCCACGCAGCTTGCATCTATAGGAAAGTTACGCGACCATGCAGCCCCTTCCAAATTTTCGAAAATTGGGCTGAAGTCGTGCATGGAGCTAAAATTGCACTTTTTGCTACTAAATCGGCTGCGTAGCCAGAGTCATTGTGGCCACCCGAGAATCCTTGTTATTTCGTGCGGTGCCACCCAGCGGGCATCTATAGGAAAGTCACGCGACCATGCAGCCCCTTCCAAATTTTCGAAAATTGGGCTGAAGTCGTGCATGGGGTGTCAAAATAGCACTTTTAGTTACTACATCGACTGCGTAGCCAGAGTCATGTTGGCCACCGGGAATCCTTGTATTTTCGTGCGGTGCCACCCAGCTGGCATCTATAGGAAAGTCACGCGACCATGCAGCCCCTTCCAACTTTACGAAAATTGGGCTGAATCGTACATGGAGCTAAAATTGCACTTTTTGTTACTAAATCGGCTGCGTAGCCAGAGTCATGGTGGCCACCCGGGAATCCTTGTATTTTCGTGCGGTGCCACCCAGCGGGCATCTACAGGAAAGTCACGCGACCATGCAGCCCTTCTAAATTTTCGAAAATTGGGCTGAAGTCGTGCATGGGGTGTCAAAATAGCACTTTTAGTTACTAAATCGACTGCATAGCCAGAGTCATGTTGGCTACCCGGGAATCCTTGTATTTCGTACGGTGCCACCCAGCGGGCATCTATATGAAAGTCACGCGACCATGCAGCCCTTTCCAAATTTTCGAAAATTGGGCAGAAGTCGTGCAGGGGGTGTCAAAATAGCACTTTTAGTTACTAAATCGACTGCATAGCCAGAGTCATGTTGGCTACCCGGGAATCCTTGTATTTTCGTACGGTGCAGAAGGGGCTGCCCTTACTTTTTGTTACTAAATCGGCTGCGTAGCCAGAGTTATGGTGGCCACCCGGGAATCCTTATATTTTCGTGCGGTGCCACCCAGCGGGCATCTATAGGAAAGTCACGCGACCACGCAGCCCTTCCAAATTTTCGAAAATTGGGCTGAAGTCGTGCATGGGGTGTCAAAATAGCACTTTTAGTTACTAAATCGACTGCGTAGCCAGAGTCATGTTGGCCACCCGGGAATCCTTGTATTTTCGTGCGGTGCCACCCACCTGGCATCTATAGGAAGGTCACGCGACCATGCAGCCCCTTCCAAATTTTCGAAAATTGGGCTGAAGTCGTGCATGGGGTGTCAAAATTGCACTTTTAGTCACTAAATCGACTGCGTAGCCAGAGTCATGGTGGCCTCCCGGGAATCCTTGTATTTTCGTGCGGTGCCACCCAGCTCGCATCTATAGGAAAGTCACGCGACCATGTAGCCCCTTCCAAATTTTCGAAAATTGGGCTGAAGTCGTGCATGGGGTGTCAAAATAGCACTTTTAGTTACTACATCGACTGCGTAGCCAGAGTCATGTTGGCCACCCGGGAATCCTTGTATTTTCGTGCGGTGCCACCCAGCGGGCATCTATAGGAAAGTCACGCGACCATGCAGCCCCTTCCAACTTTTCGAAAATTGGGCTGAAGTCGTGCATGGAGCTAAAATTGCACTTTTTGTTACTAAATCGGCTGCGTAGCCAGAGTCATGGTGGCCACCCGGGAATCCTTGTTATTTCGTGCGGTGCCACCCAGCGGGCATCTATAGGAAAGTCAAGCGCCCATGCAGCCCCATCCAAATTTTCGAAAATTGGGCTGAAGTCGTGCATGGAGCTAAAATAGCACTTTTTGTTACTAAATCGGCTGCGTAGCCAGAGTCATGTTGGCCACCCGGGAATCCTTGTATTTTCGTGCGGTGCCACCAAGCGGGCATCTATAGAAAAGTCACGCGACCATGCAGCCCCTTCCAAATTTTCGAAAATTGCGCTGAAGTCGTGCATGGAGCTAAAATTGCACTTTTTGTTACTAAATCGGCTGCGTAGCCAGAGCCACGATGGCCACCCGGGAATCCTTGTATTTTCGAGCGGTGCCAACCAGCGGGCATCTATAGGAAAGTCACGCGACCATGCAGCCCTTCCAAATTTTCGAAAATTGGGCTGAAGTCGTGCATGTGGTGTCAAAATAGCACTTTTAGTTACTAAATCGACTGCATAGCCAGAGTCATGTTGGCCACCCGGGAATCCTTGTATTTTCGTACCGTGCCACCCAGCGGGCATCTATATGAAAGTCACGCGACCATGCAGCCCTTTCCAAATTTTCGAAAATTGGGCAGAAGTCGTACATGGAGCTAAAAATTGCACTTTTTGTTACTAAATCGGCTGCGTAGCCAGAGTTATGGTGGCCACCCGGGAATCCTTATATTTTCGTGCGGTGCCACCCACCGGGCATCTATAGGAAAGTCACGCGACCATGCAGCCCTTCCAAATTTTCGAAAATTGGGCTGAAGTCGTGCATGGGGTGTCAAAATAACACTTTTAGTTACTAAATCGACTGCGTAGCCAGATTCATGTTGGCCACCCGGGAATCCTTGTATTTTCGTGCGGTGCCACCCAGCTGGCAACTATAGGAAAGTCACGCGTCCATGCAGCCCCTTCCAAATTTTCGAAAATTGGGCTGAAGTCGTGCATGGGGTGTCAAAATAGCACTTTTAGTTACTACATCGACTGCGTAGCCAGAGTCATGTTGGCCACCGGGAATCCTTGTATTTTCGTGCGGTGCCACCCAGCTGGCATCTATAGGAAAGTCACGCGACCATGCAGCCCCTTCCAACTTTACGAAAATTGGGCTGAATCGTGCATGGAGCTAAAATTGCACTTTTTGTTACTAAATCGGCTGCGTAGCCAGAGTCATGGTGGCCACCCGGGAATCCTTGTATTTTCGTGCGGTGCCACCCAGCGGGCATCTACAGGAAAATCACGCGACCATGCAGCCCTTCTAAATTTTCGAAAATTGGGCTGAAGTCGTGCATGGGGTGTCAAAATAGCACTTTTAGTTACTAAATCGACTGCATAGCCAGAGTCATGTTGGCTACCCGGGAATCCTTGTATTTCGTACGGTGCCACCCAGCGGGCATCTATATGAAAGTCACGCGACCATGCAGCCCTTTCCAAATTTTCGAAAATTGGGCAGAAGTCGTGCAGGGGGTGTCAAAATAGCACTTTTAGTTACTAAATCGACTGCATAGCCAGAGTCATGTTGGCTACCCGGGAATCCTTGTATTTTCGTACGGTGCAGAAGGGGCTGCCCTTACTTTTTGTTACTAAATCGGCTGCGTAGCCAGAGTTATGGTGGCCACCCGGGAATCCTTATATTTTCGTGCGGTGCCACCCAGCGGGCATCTATAGGAAAGTCACGCGACCACGCAGCCCTTCCAAATTTTCGAAAATTGGGCTGAAGTCGTGCATGGGGTGTCAAAATAGCACTTTTAGTTACTAAATCGACTGCGTAGCCAGAGTCATGTTGGCCACCCGGGAATCCTTGTATTTTCGTGCGGTGCCACCCAGCTGGCATCTATAGGAAGGTCACGCGACCATGCAGCCCCTTCCAAATTTTCGAAAATTGGGCTGAAGTCGTGCATGGGGTGTCAAAATAGCACTTTTAGTTACTAAATCGACTGGGTAGCCAGAGTCATGGTGGCCTCCCGGGAATCCTTGTAGTTTCGTGCGGTGCCACCCAGCTCGCATCTATAGGAAAGTCACGCGACCATGTAGCCCCTTCCAAATTTTCGAAAATTGGGCTGAAGTCGTGCATGGGGTGTCAAAATAGCACTTTTAGTTACTACATCGACTGCGTAGCCAGAGTCATGTTGGCCACCCGGGAATCCTTGTATTTTCGTGCGGTGCCACCCAGCGGGCATCTATAGGAAAGTCACGCGACCATGCAGCCCCTTCCAACTTTTCGAAAATTGGGCTGAAGTCGTGCATGGAGCTAAAATTGCACTTTTTGTTACTAAATCGGCTGCGTAGCCAGAGTCATGGTGGCCACCCGGGAATCCTTGTTATTTCGTGCGGTGCCACCCAGCGGGCATCTATAGGAAAGTCAAGCGCCCATGCAGCCCCATCCAAATTTTCGAAAATTGGGCTGAAGTCGTGCATGGAGCTAAAATTGCACTTTTTGTTACTAAATCGGCTGCGTAGCCAGAGTCATGTTGGCCACCCGGGAATCCTTGTATTTTCGTGCGGTGCCACAAAGCGGGCATCTATAGAAAAGTCACGCGACCATGCAGCCCCTTCCAAATTTTCGAAAATTGCGCTGAAGTCGTGCATGGAGCTAAAATTGCACTTTTTGTTACTAAATCGGCTGCGTAGCCAGAGCCACGATGACCACCCGGGAATCCTTGTATTTTCGAGCGGTGCCACCCACCGGGCATCTATAGGAAAGTCACGCGACCATGCAGCCCCTTCCAAATTTTCGAAAATTGGGCTGAAGTCGTGCATGGAGCTAAAAATTGCACTTTTTGTTACTAAATCGGCTGCGTAGCCAGAGTTATGGTGGCCACCCGGGAATCCTTATATTTTCGTGCGGTGCCACCCAGCGGGCATCTATAGGAAAGTCACGAGACCATGCAGCCCTTCCAAATTTTCGAAAATTGGGCTGAAGTCGTGCATGTGGTGTCAAAATAGCACTTTTAGTTACTAAATCGACTGCATAGCCAGAGTCATGTTGGCCACCCGGGAATCCTTGTATTTTCGTACCGTGCCACCCAGCGGGCATCTATATGAAAGTCACGCGACCATGCAGCCCTTTCCAAATTTTCGAAAATTGGGCAGAAGTCGTACATGGAGCTAAAAATTGCACTTTTTGTTACTAAATCGGCTGCGTAGCCAGAGTTATGGTGGCCACCAGGGAATCCTTATATTTTCGTGCGGTGCCACCCACCGGGCATCTATAGGAAAGTCAAGAGACCATGCAGCCCTTCCAAATTTTCGAAAATTGGGCTGAAGTCGTGCATGGGGTGTCAAAATAGCACTTTTAGTTACTAAATCGACTGCGTAGCCAGAGTCATGTTGGCCACCCGGGAATTCTTGTATTTTCGTGCGGTGCCACCCCACATCTATAGGAAGGTCACGCGACCATGCAGCCCCTTCCAATTTTCGAAAATTGGGCTGAAGTCGTGCATGGGGTGTCAATATAGCACTTTTAGTTACTAATTCGACTGCGTAGCCAGAGTCATCTTGACCACCAGGGAATCCTTTTATTTTCGTGCGGTGCCACCCAGTGGGCATCTATAGGAAAGTCACGCGACCATGCAGCCCCTTCCAAATTTTCGAAAATTGGGCTGAAGTCGTGCATGGGGTGTCAAAATAGCACTTTTAGTTACTACATCGACTGCGTAGCCAGAGTCATGGTGGCCACCCGGGAATCCTTGTTATTTCGTGCGGTGCCACCCAGCGGGCATCTATAGGAAAGTCACGCGACCATGCAGCCCCTTCCAAATTTTCGAAAATTGGGCTGAAGTCGTGCATGGAGCTAAAATTGCACTTTTTGTTACTAAATCGGCTGCGTAGCCAGAGTCATGGTGGCCACCCGGGAATCCTTGTTATTTCGTGCGGTGCCACCCAGCGGGCATCTATAGGAAAGTCACGCGACCATGCAGCCCCTTCCAAATTTTCGAAAATTGGGCTGAAGTCCTGCATGGGGTGTCAAAATAGCACTTTTAGTTACTACACCGACTGCGTAGCCAGAGTCATGTTGGCCACCCGGGAATCCTTGTATTTTCGTGCGGTGCCACCCAGCGGGCATCTATATGAAGGTCACGCGACTATGCAGCCCCTTTCAAATTTTCGAAAATTGGGCTGAAGTCGTGCATGGGGTGTAAAAATAGCATTTTTAGTTACTAAATCGACTGAGTAGCCAGAGTCATGGTGGCCACCCGGGAATCCTTGTATTTTCGTGCGGTGCCACCCAGCGGGCATCTATAGGAAAGTCACGCGACCATGCAGCCCCTTCCAAATTTTCGAAAATTGGGCTGAAGTCGTGCATGGGGTGTCAAAATAGCACTTTTAGTTACTAAATCGACTGCGTAGCCAGCGTCATGTTAGCCACCCGGGAATCCTTGTATTTTTGTGCGGTGCCACCCAGTGGGCATCTATAGGAAGGTCACGCGACCATGCAGTCCCTTTCAAATTTTCGAAAATTGGGCTGAAGTCGTGCATGGTGTGTAAAAATAGCATTTTTAGTTACTAAATCGACTGCGTAGCCAGAGTCATGGTGGCCACCCGGGAATCCTTGTATTTTCGTGCGGTGCCACCCAGCGGGCATCTATATGAAAGTCACGCGACCATGCAGCCCTTTCCAAATTTTCGAAAATTGGGCAGAAGTCGTGCATGGAGCTAAAAATTGAACTTTTTGTTACTAAATCGGCTGCGTAGCCAGAGTTAAGGTGGCCACCCGGGAATCCTTATATTTTCGTGCGGTGCCACACAGCGGGCATCTATAGGAAAGTCACGCGACCATGCAGCCCTTCCAAATTTTCGAAAATTGGGCTGAAGTCGTGCATGGGGTGTCAAAATAGCACTTTTAGTTACTAAATCGACTGCGTAGCCAGAGTCATGTTGGCCACCCAGGAATCCTTGTATTTTCGTGCGGTGCCACCCAGCTGGCATCTATAGGAAAGTCACGCGACCATGCAGCCCCTTCCAAATTGTCGAAAATTGGGCTGAAGTCGTGCGTGGGGTGTCAAAATAGCACTTTTAGTTACTAAATGGACTGCGTAGCCAGAGTCACGTTGGTCACCAGGGAATCCTTTTATTTTCGTGCGGTGCCAGCCGGCATCTATAGGAAAGTCACGCGACCATGCAGCCCCTTCCAAATTTTCGAAAATTGGGCTGAAATCGTGCATGGGGTGTCAAAATAGCACTTTTAGTTACTAAATCGACTGCGTAGCCAGAGTCATGGTGGCCACCCGGGAATCCTTGTATTTTCGTGCGGTGCCACGCAGCTTGCATCTATAGGAAAGTCACGCGACCATGCAGCCCCTTCCAAATTTTCGAAAATTGGGCTGAAGTCGTGCATGGAGCTAAAATTGCACTTTTTGCTACTAAATCGGCTGCGTAGCCAGAGTCATGGTGGCCACCCGGGAATCCTTGTTATTTCGTTCGGTGCCACCCAGCGGGCATCTATAGGAAAGTCACGCGACCATGCAGCCCCTTCCAAATTTTCGAAAATTGGGCTGAAGTCGTGCATGGGGTGTCAAAATAGCACTTTTAGTTACTACATCGACTGCGTAGCCAGAGTCATGTTGGCCACCGGGAATCCTTGTATTTTCGTGCGGTGCCACCCAGCGGGCATCTATAGGAAAGTCACGCGACCATGCAGCCCCTTCCAACTTTTCGAAAATTGGGCTGAATCGTGCATGGAGCTAAAATTGCACTTTTTGTTACTAAATCGGCTGCGTAGCCAGAGTCATGGTGGCCACCCGGGAATCCTTGTATTTTCGTGCGGTGCCACCCAGCGGGCATCTACAGGAAAGTCACGCGACCATGCAGCCCTTCTAAATTTTCGAAAATTGGGCTGAAGTCGTGCATGGGGTGTCAAAATAGCACTTTTAGTTACTAAATCGACTGCATAGCCAGAGTCATGTTGGCTACCCGGGAATCCTTGTATTTCGTACGGTGCCACCCAGCGGGCATCTATATGAAGGTCACGCGACTATGCAGCCCCTTTCAAATTTTCGAAAATTGGGCTGAAGTCGTGCATGGGGTGTAAAAATAGCATTTTTAGTTACTAAATCGACTGCGTAGCCAGAGTCATGGTGGCCACCCGGGAATCCTTGTATTTTCGTGCGGTGCCACCCAGCGGGCATCTATATGAAAGTCACGCGACCATGCAGCCCTTTCCAAATTTTCGAAAATTGGGCAGAAGTCGTGCATGGAGCTAAAAATTGAACTTTTTGTTACTAAATCGGCTGCGTAGCCAGAGTTAAGGTGGCCACCCGGGAATCCTTATATTTTCGTGCGGTGCCACACAGCGGGCATCTATAGGAAAGTCACGCGACCATGCAGCCCTTCCAAATTTTCGAAAATTGGGCTGAAGTCGTGCATGGGGTGTCAAAATAGCACTTTTAGTTACTAAATCGACTGCGTAGCCAGAGTCATGTTGGCCACCCAGGAATCCTTGTATTTTCGTGCGGTGCCACCCAGCTGGCATCTATAGGAAAGTCACGCGACCATGCAGCCCCTTCCAAATTGTCGAAAATTGGGCTGAAGTCGTGCGTGGGGTGTCAAAATAGCACTTTTAGTTACTAAATGGACTGCGTAGCCAGAGTCACGTTGGTCACCAGGGAATCCTTTTATTTTCGTGCGGTGCCAGCCGGCATCTATAGGAAAGTCACGCGACCATGCAGCCCCTTCCAAATTTTCGAAAATTGGGCTGAAGTCGTGCATGGGGTGTCAAAATAGCACTTTTAGTTACTAAATCGACTGCGTAGCCAGAGTCATGGTGGCCACCCGGGAATCCTTGTATTTTCGTGCGGTGCCACGCAGCTTGCATCTATAGGAAAGTCACGCGACCATGCAGCCCCTTCCAAATTTTCGAAAATTGGGCTGAAGTCGTGCATGGAGCTAAAATTGCACTTTTTGCTACTAAATCGGCTGCGTAGCCAGAGTCATGGTGGCCACCCGGGAATCCTTGTTATTTCGTTCGGTGCCACCCAGCGGGCATCTATAGGAAAGTCACGCGACCATGCAGCCCCTTCCAAATTTTCGAAAATTGGGCTGAAGTCGTGCATGGGGTGTCAAAATAGCACTTTTAGTTACTACATCGACTGCGTAGCCAGAGTCATGTTGGCCACCGGGAATCCTTGTATTTTCGTGCGGTGCCACCCAGCGGGCATCTATAGGAAAGTCACGCGACCATGCAGCCCCTTCCAACTTTTCGAAAATTGGGCTGAATCGTGCATGGAGCTAAAATTGCACTTTTTGTTACTAAATCGGCTGCGTAGCCAGAGTCATGGTGGCCACCCGGGAATCCTTGTATTTTCGTGCGGTGCCACCCAGCGGGCATCTACAGGAAAGTCACGCGACCATGCAGCCCTTCTAAATTTTCGAAAATTGGGCTGAAGTCGTGCATGGGGTGTCAAAATAGCACTTTTAGTTACTAAATCGACTGCATAGCCAGAGTCATGTTGGCTACCCGGGAATCCTTGTATTTCGTACGGTGCCACCCAGCGGGCATCTATATGAAAGTCACGCGACCATGCAGCCCCTTCCAAATTTTCGAAAATTGGGCTGAAGTCGTGCATGGGGTGTCAAAATAGCACTTTTAGTTACTAAATCGACTGCGTAGCCAGCGTCATGTTAGCCACCCGGGAATCCTTGTATTTTTGTGCGGTGCCACCCAGTGGGCATCTATAGGAAGGTCACGCGACCATGCAGTCCCTTTCAAATTTTCGAAAATTGGGCTGAAGTCGTGCATGGGGTGTAAAAATAGCATTTTTAGTTACTAAATCGACTGCGTAGCCAGAGTCATGGTGGCCACCCGGGAATCCTTGTATTTTCGTGCGGTGCCACCCAGTGGGCATCTATATGAAAGTCACGCGACCATGCAGCCCTTTCCAAATTTTCGAAAATTGGGCAGAAGTCGTGCATGGAGCTAACAATTGAACTTTTTGTTACTAAATCGGCTGCGTAGCCAGAGTTATGGTGGCCACCCGGGAATCCTTATATTTTCGTGCGGTGCCACACAGCGGGCATCTATAGGAAAGTCACGCGACCATGCAGCCCTTCCAAATTTTCGAAAATTGGGCTGAAGTCGTGCATGGGGTGTCAAAATAGCACTTTTAGTTACTAAATCGACTGCGTAGCCAGAGTCATGTTGGCCACCCAGGAATCCTTGTATTTTCGTGCGGTGCCACCCAGCTGGCATCTATAGGAAAGTCACGCGACCATGCAGCCCCTTCCAAATTGTCGAAAATTGGGCTGAAGTCGTGCATGGGGTGTCAAAATAGCACTTTTAGTTACTAAATGGACTGCGTAGCCAGAGTCACGTTGGTCACCAGGGAATCCTTTTATTTTCGTGCGGTGCCAGCCGGCATCTATAGGAAAGTCACGCGACCATGCAGCCCCTTCCAAATTTTCGAAAATTGGTCTGAAGTCGTGCATGGGGTGTCAAAATAGCACTTTTAGTTACTAAATCGACTGCGTAGCCAGAGTCATGGTGGCCACCCGGGAATCCTTGTATTTTCGTGCGGTGCCACGCAGCTTGCATCTATAGGAAAGTTACGCGACCATGCAGCCCCTTCCAAATTTTCGAAAATTGGGCAGAAGTCGTGCATGGAGCTAAAAATTGAACTTTTTGTTACTAAATCGGCTGCGTAGCCAGAGTTAAGGTGGCCACCCGGGAATCCTTATATTTTCGTGCGGTGCCACACAGCGGGCATCTATAGGAAAGTCACGCGACCATGCAGCCCTTCCAAATTTTCGAAAATTGGGCTGAAGTCGTGCATGGGGTGTCAAAATAGCACTTTTAGTTACTAAATCGACTGCGTAGCCAGAGTCATGTTGGCCACCCAGGAATCCTTGTATTTTCGTGCGGTGCCACCCAGCTGGCATCTATAGGAAAGTCACGCGACCATGCAGCCCCTTCCAAATTGTCGAAAATTGGGCTGAAGTCGTGCGTGGGGTGTCAAAATAGCACTTTTAGTTACTAAATGGACTGCGTAGCCAGAGTCACGTTGGTCACCAGGGAATCCTTTTATTTTCGTGCGGTGCCAGCCGGCATCTATAGGAAAGTCACGCGACCATGCAGCCCCTTCCAAATTTTCGAAAATTGGGCTGAAGTCGTGCATGGGGTGTCAAAATAGCACTTTTAGTTACTAAATCGACTGCGTAGCCAGAGTCATGGTGGCCACCCGGGAATCCTTGTATTTTCGTGCGGTGCCACGCAGCTTGCATCTATAGGAAAGTCACGCGACCATGCAGCCCCTTCCAAATTTTCGAAAATTGGGCTGAAGTCGTGCATGGAGCTAAAATTGCACTTTTTGCTACTAAATCGGCTGCGTAGCCAGAGTCATGGTGGCCACCCGGGAATCCTTGTTATTTCGTTCGGTGCCACCCAGCGGGCATCTATAGGAAAGTCACGCGACCATGCAGCCCCTTCCAAATTTTCGAAAATTGGGCTGAAGTCGTGCATGGGGTGTCAAAATAGCACTTTTAGTTACTACATCGACTGCGTAGCCAGAGTCATGTTGGCCACCGGGAATCCTTGTATTTTCGTGCGGTGCCACCCAGCGGGCATCTATAGGAAAGTCACGCGACCATGCAGCCCCTTCCAACTTTTCGAAAATTGGGCTGAATCGTGCATGGAGCTAAAATTGCACTTTTTGTTACTAAATCGGCTGCGTAGCCAGAGTCATGGTGGCCACCCGGGAATCCTTGTATTTTCGTGCGGTGCCACCCAGCGGGCATCTACAGGAAAGTCACGCGACCATGCAGCCCTTCTAAATTTTCGAAAATTGGGCTGAAGTCGTGCATGGGGTGTCAAAATAGCACTTTTAGTTACTAAATCGACTGCATAGCCAGAGTCATGTTGGCTACCCGGGAATCCTTGTATTTCGTACGGTGCCACCCAGCGGGCATCTATATGAAAGTCACGCGACCATGCAGCCCCTTCCAAATTTTCGAAAATTGGGCTGAAGTCGTGCATGGGGTGTCAAAATAGCACTTTTAGTTACTAAATCGACTGCGTAGCCAGCGTCATGTTAGCCACCCGGGAATCCTTGTATTTTTGTGCGGTGCCACCCAGTGGGCATCTATAGGAAGGTCACGCGACCATGCAGTCCCTTTCAAATTTTCGAAAATTGGGCTGAAGTCGTGCATGGGGTGTAAAAATAGCATTTTTAGTTACTAAATCGACTGCGTAGCCAGAGTCATGGTGGCCACCCGGGAATCCTTGTATTTTCGTGCGGTGCCACCCAGTGGGCATTTATATGAAAGTCACGCGACCATGCAGCCCTTTCCAAATTTTCGAAAATTGGGCAGAAGTCGTGCATGGAGCTAACAATTGAACTTTTTGTTACTAAATCGGCTGCGTAGCCAGAGTTATGGTGGCCACCCGGGAATCCTTATATTTTCGTGCGGTGCCACACAGCGGGCATCTATAGGAAAGTCACGCGACCATGCAGCCCTTCCAAATTTTCGAAAATTGGGCTGAAGTCGTGCATGGGGTGTCAAAATAGCACTTTTAGTTACTAAATCGACTGCGTAGCCAGAGTCATGTTGGCCACCCAGGAATCCTTGTATTTTCGTGCGGTGCCACCCAGCTGGCATCTATAGGAAAGTCACGCGACCATGCAGCCCCTTCCAAATTGTCGAAAATTGGGCTGAAGTCGTGCATGGGGTGTCAAAATAGCACTTTTAGTTACTAAATGGACTGCGTAGCCAGAGTCACGTTGGTCACCAGGGAATCCTTTTATTTTCGTGCGGTGCCAGCCGGCATCTATAGGAAAGTCACGCGACCATGCAGCCCCTTCCAAATTTTCGAAAATTGGGCTGAAGTCGTGCATGGGGTGTCAAAATAGCACTTTTAGTTACTAAATCGACTGCGTAGCCAGAGTCATGGTGGCCACCCGGGAATCCTTGTATTTTCGTGCGGTGCCACGCAGCTTGCATCTATAGGAAAGTCACGCGACCATGCAGCCCCTTCCAAATTTTCGAAAATTGGGCTGAAGTCGTGCATGGAGCTAAAATTGCACTTTTTGCTACTAAATCGGCTGCGTAGCCAGAGTCATGGTGGCCACCCGGGAATCCTTGTTATTTCGTTCGGTGCCACCCAGCGGGCATCTATAGGAAAGTCACGCGACCATGCAGCCCCTTCCAAATTTTCGAAAATTGGGCTGAAGTCGTGCATGGGGTGTCAAAATAGCACTTTTAGTTACTACATCGACTGCGTAGCCAGAGTCATGTTGGCCACCGGGAATCCTTGTATTTTCGTGCGGTGCCACCCAGCGGGCATCTATAGGAAAGTCACGCGACCATGCAGCCCCTTCCAACTTTTCGAAAATTGGGCTGAATCGTGCATGGAGCTAAAATTGCACTTTTTGTTACTAAATCGGCTGCGTAGCCAGAGTCATGGTGGCCACCCGGGAATCCTTGTATTTTCGTGCGGTGCCACCCAGCGGGCATCTACAGGAAAGTCACGCGACCATGCAGCCCTTCTAAATTTTCGAAAATTGGGCTGAAGTCGTGCATGGGGTGTCAAAATAGCACTTTTAGTTACTAAATCGACTGCATAGCCAGAGTCATGTTGGCTACCCGGGAATCCTTGTATTTCGTACGGTGCCACCCAGCGGGCATCTATATGAAAGTCACGCGACCATGCAGCCCCTTCCAAATTTTCGAAAATTGGGCTGAAGTCGTGCATGGGGTGTCAAAATAGCACTTTTAGTTACTAAATCGACTGCGTAGCCAGCGTCATGTTAGCCACCCGGGAATCCTTGTATTTTTGTGCGGTGCCACCCAGTGGGCATCTATAGGAAGGTCACGCGACCATGCAGTCCCTTTCAAATTTTCGAAAATTGGGCTGAAGTCGTGCATGGGGTGTAAAAATAGCATTTTTAGTTACTAAATCGACTGCGTAGCCAGAGTCATGGTGGCCACCCGGGAATCCTTGTATTTTCGTGCGGTGCCACCCAGTGGGCATTTATATGAAAGTCACGCGACCATGCAGCCCTTTCCAAATTTTCGAAAATTGGGCAGAAGTCGTGCATGGAGCTAACAATTGAACTTTTTGTTACTAAATCGGCTGCGTAGCCAGAGTTATGGTGGCCACCCGGGAATCCTTATATTTTCGTGCGGTGCCACACAGCGGGCATCTATAGGAAAGTCACGCGACCATGCAGCCCTTCCAAATTTTCGAAAATTGGGCTGAAGTCGTGCATGGGGTGTCAAAATAGCACTTTTAGTTACTAAATCGACTGCGTAGCCAGAGTCATGTTGGCCACCCAGGAATCCTTGTATTTTCGTGCGGTGCCACCCAGCTGGCATCTATAGGAAAGTCACGCGACCATGCAGCCCCTTCCAAATTGTCGAAAATTGGGCTGAAGTCGTGCATGGGGTGTCAAAATAGCACTTTTAGTTACTAAATGGACTGCGTAGCCAGAGTCACGTTGGTCACCAGGGAATCCTTTTATTTTCGTGCGGTGCCAGCCGGCATCTATAGGAAAGTCACGCGACCATGCAGCCCCTTCCAAATTTTCGAAAATTGGGCTGAAGTCGTGCATGGGGTGTCAAAATAGCACTTTTAGTTACTAAATCGACTGCGTAGCCAGAGTCATGGTGGCCACCCGGGAATCCTTGTATTTTCGTGCGGTGCCACGCAGCTTGCATCTATAGGAAAGTTACGCGACCATGCAGCCCCTTCCAAATTTTCGAAAATTGGGCTGAAGTCGTGCATGGAGCTAAAATTGCACTTTTTGCTACTAAATCGGCTGCGTAGCCAGAGTCATGGTGGCCACCCGGGAATCCTTGTTATTTCGTGCGGTGCCACCCAGCGGGCATCTATAGGAAAGTCACGCGACCATGCAGCCCCTTCCAAATTTTCGAAAATTGGGCTGAAGTCGTGCATGGGGTGTCAAAATAGCACTTTTAGTTACTACATCGACTGCGTAGCCAGAGTCATGTTGGCCACCGGGAATCCTTGTATTTTCGTGCGGTGCCACCCAGCTGGCATCTATAGGAAAGTCACGCGACCATGCAGCCCCTTCCAACTTTACGAAAATTGGGCTGAATCGTGCATGGAGCTAAAATTGCACTTTTTGTTACTAAATCGGCTGCGTAGCCAGAGTCATGGTGGCCACCCGGGAATCCTTGTATTTTCGTGCGGTGCCACCCAGCGGGCATCTACAGGAAAGTCACGCGACCATGCAGCCCTTCTAAATTTTCGAAAATTGGGCTGAAGTCGTGCATGGGGTGTCAAAATAGCACTTTTAGTTACTAAATCGACTGCATAGCCAGAGTCATGTTGGCTACCCGGGAATCCTTGTATTTCGTACGGTGCCACCCAGCGGGCATCTATATGAAAGTCACGCGACCATGCAGCCCTTTCCAAATTTTCGAAAATTGGGCAGAAGTCGTGCAGGGGGTGTCAAAATAGCACTTTTAGTTACTAAATCGACTGCATAGCCAGAGTCATGTTGGCTACCCGGGAATCCTTGTATTTTCGTACGGTGCAGAAGGGGCTGCCCTTACTTTTTGTTACTAAATCGGCTGCGTAGCCAGAGTTATGGTGGCCACCCGGGAATCCTTATATTTTCGTGCGGTGCCACCCAGCGGGCATCTATAGGAAAGTCACGCGACCACGCAGCCCTTCCAAATTTTCGAAAATTGGGCTGAAGTCGTGCATGGGGTGTCAAAATAGCACTTTTAGTTAATAAATCGACTGCGTAGCCAGAGTCATGTTGGCCACCCGGGAATCCTTGTATTTTCGTGCGGTGCCACCCAGCTGGCATCTATAGGAAGGTCACGCGACCATGCAGCCCCTTCCAAATTTTCGAAAATTGGGCTGAAGTGGTGCATGGGGTGTCAAAATAGCACTTTTAGTTACTACATCGACTGCGTAGCCAGAGTCATGTTGGCCACCCGGGAATCCTTGTATTTTCGTGCGGTGCCACCCAGCGGGCATCTATAGGAAAGTCACGCGACCATGCAGCCCCTTCCAACTTTTCGAAAATTGGGCTGAAGTCGTGCATGGAGCTAAAATTGCACTTTTTGTCACTAAATCGGCTGCGTAGCCAGAGTCATGGTGGCCACCCGGGAATCCTTGTTATTTCGTGCGGTGCCACCCAGCGGGCATCTATAGGAAAGTCACGCGACCATTCAGCCCCTTCCAAATTTTCGAAAATTGGGCTGAAGTCCTGCATGGGGTGTCAAAATAGCACTTTTAGTTACTACACCGACTGCGTAGCCAGAGTCATGTTGGACACCCGGGAATCCTTGTATTTTCGTGCGGTGCCACACAGCGGGCATCTATAGGAAAGTCACGCGACCATGCAGCCCTTCCAAATTTTCGAAAATTGGGCTGAAGTCGTGCATGGGGTGTCAAAATAGCACTTTTAGTTACTAAATCGACGGCGTAGCCAGAGTCATGTGGGCCACCCAGGAATCCTTGTATTTTCGTGCGGTGCCACCCAGCTGGCATCTATAGGAAAGTCACGCGACCATGCAGCCCCTTCCAAATTGTCGAAAATTGGGCTGAAGTCGTGCATGGGGTGTCAAAATAGCACTTTTAGTTACTAAATGGACTGCGTAGCCAGAGTCACGTTGGTCACCAGGGAATCCTTTTATTTTCGTGCGGTGCCAGCCGGCATCTATAGGAAAGTCACGCGACCATGCAGCCCCTTCCAAATTTTCGAAAATTGGTCTGAAGTCGTGCATGGGGTGTCAAAATAGCACTTTTAGTTACTAAATCGACTGCGTAGCCAGAGTCATGGTGGCCACCCGGGAATCCTTGTATTTTCGTGCGGTGCCACGCAGCTTGCATCTATAGGAAAGTTACGCGACCATGCAGCCCCTTCCAAATTTTCGAAAATTGGGCTGAAGTCGTGCATGGAGCTAAAATTGCACTTTTTGCTACTAAATCGGCTGCGTAGCCAGAGTCATGGTGGCCACCCGGGAATACTTGTTATTTCGTGCGGTGCCACCCAGCGGGCATCTATAGGAAAGTCACGCGACCATGCAGCCCTTCTAAATTTTCGAAAATTGGGCTGAAGTCGTGCATGGGGTGTCAAAATAGCACTTTTAGTTACTAAATCGACTGCATAGCCAGAGTCATGTTGGCTACCCGGGAATCCTTGTATTTCGTACGGTGCCACCCAGCGGGCATCTATATGAAAGTCACGCGACCATGCAGCCCTTTCCAAATTTTCGAAAATTGGGCAGAAGTCGTGCAGGGGGTGTCAAAATAGCACTTTTAGTTACTAAATCGACTGCATAGCCAGAGTCATGTTGGCTACCCGGGAATCCTTGTATTTTCGTACGGTGCAGAAGGGGCTGCCCTTACTTTTTGTTACTAAATCGGCTGCGTAGCCAGAGTTATGGTGGCCACCCGGGAATCCTTATATTTTCGTGCGGTGCCACCCAGCGGGCATCTATAGAAAAGTCACGCGACCACGCAGCCCTTCCAAATTTTCGAAAATTGGGCTGAAGTCGTGCATGGGGTGTCAAAATAGCACTTTTAGTTACTAAATCGACTGCGTAGCCAGAGTCATGTTGGCCACCCGGGAATCCTTGTATTTTCGTGCGGTGCCACCCAGCTGGCATCTATAGGAAGGTCACGCGACCATGCAGCCCCTTCCAAATTTTCGAAAATTGGGCTGAAGTCGTGCATGGGGTGTCAAAATTGCACTTTTAGTTACTAAATCGACTGCGTAGCCAGAGTCATGGTGGCCTCCCGGGAATCCTTGTATTTTCGTGCGGTGCCACCCAGCTCGCATCTATAGGAAAGTCACGCGACCATGTAGCCCCTTCCAAATTTTCGAAAATTGGGCTGAAGTCGTGCATGGGGTGTCAAAATAGCACTTTTAGTTACTACATCGACTGCGTAGCCAGAGTCATGTTGGCCACCCGGGAATCCTTGTATTTTCGTGCGGTGCCACCCAGCGGGCATCTATAGGAAAGTCACGCGACCATGCAGCCCCTTCCAACTTTTCGAAAATTGGGCTGAAGTCGTGCATGGAGCTAAAATTGCACTTTTTGTTACTAAATCGGCTGCGTAGCCAGAGTCATGGTGGCCACCCGGGAATCCTTGTTATTTCGTGCGGTGCCACCCAGCGGGCATCTATAGGAAAGTCAAGCGCCCATGCAGCCCCATCCAAATTTTCGAAAATTGGGCTGAAGTCGTGCATGGAGCTAAAATTGCACTTTTGTTACTAAATCGGCTGCGTAGCCAGAGTCATGTTGGCCACCCGGGAATCCTTGTATTTTCGTGCGGTGCCACCAAGCGGGCATCTATAGAAAAGTCACGCGACCATGCAGCCCCTTCCAAATTTTCGAAAATTGCGCTGAAGTCGTGCATGGAGCTAAAATTGCACTTTTTGTTACTAAATCGGCTGCGTAGCCAGAGCCACGATGACCACCCGGGAATCCTTGTATTTTCGAGCGGTGCCACCCAGCGGGCATCTATAGGAAAGTCACGCGACCATGCAGCCCTTCCAAATTTTCGAAAATTGGGCTGAAGTCGTGCATGTTGTGTCAAAATAGCACTTTTAGGTTACTAAATCGACTGCATAGCCAGAGTCATGTTGGCCACCCGGGAATCCTTGTATTTTCGTACCGTGCCACCCAGCGGGCATCTATATGAAAGTCACGCGACCATGCAGCCCTTTCCAAATTTTCGAAAATTGGGCAGAAGTCGTACATGGAGCTAAAAATTGCACTTTTTGTTACTAAATCGGCTGCGTAGCCAGAGTTATGGTGGCCACCCGGGAATCCTTATATTTTCGTGCGGTGCCACCCACCGGGCATCTATAGGAAAGTCACGCGACCATGCAGCCCTTCCAAATTTTCGAAAATTGGGCTGAAGTCGTGCATGGGGTGTCAAAATAACACTTTTAGTTACTAAATCGACTGCGTAGCCAGATTCATGTTGGCCACCCGGGAATCCTTGTATTTTCGTGCGGTGCCACCCAGCTGGCAACTATAGGAAAGTCACGCGACCATGCAGCCCCTTCCAAATTTTCGAAAATTGGGCTGAAGTCGTGCATGGGGTGTCAAAATAGCACTTTTAGTTACTACATCGACTGCGTAGCCAGAGTCATGTTGGCCACCGGGAATCCTTGTATTTTCGTGCGGTGCCACCCAGCTGGCATCTATAGGAAAGTCACGCGACCATGCAGCCCCCTTCCAACTTTACGAAAATTGGGCTGAATCGTGCATGGAGCTAAAATTGCACTTTTTGTTACTAAATCGGCTGCGTAGCCAGAGTCATGGTGGCCACCCGGGAATCCTTGTATTTTCGTGCGGTGCCACCCAGCGGGCATCTACAGGAAAATCACGCGACCATGCAGCCCTTCTAAATTTTCGAAAATTGGGCTGAAGTCGTGCATGGGGTGTCAAAATAGCACTTTTAGTTACTAAATCGACTGCATAGCCAGAGTCATGTTGGCTACCCGGGAATCCTTGTATTTCGTACGGTGCCACCCAGCGGGCATCTATATGAAAGTCACGCGACCATGCAGCCCTTTCCAAATTTTCGAAAATTGGGCAGAAGTCGTGCAGGGGGTGTCAAAATAGCACTTTTAGTTACTAAATCGACTGCATAGCCAGAGTCATGTTGGCTACCCGGGAATCCTTGTATTTTTGTACGGTGCAGAAGGGGCTGCCCTTACTTTTTGTTACTAAATCGGCTGCGTAGCCAGAGTTATGGTGGCCACCCGGGAATCCTTATATTTTCGTGCGGTGCCACCCAGCGGGCATCTATAGGAAAGTCACGCGACCACGCAGCCCTTCCAAATTTTCGAAAATTGGGCTGAAGTCGTGCATGGGGTGTCAAAATAGCACTTTTAGTTACTAAATCGACTGCGTAGCCAGAGTCATGTTGGCCACCCGGGAATCCTTGTATTTTCGTGCGGTGCCACCCAGCTGGCATCTATAGGAAGGTCACGCGACCATGCAGCCCCTTCCAAATTTTCGAAAATTGGGCTGAAGTCGTGCATGGGGTGTAAAAATAGCACTTTTAGTTACTAAATCGACTGCGTAGCCAGAGTCATGGTGGCCTCCCGGGAATCCTTGTATTTTCGTGCGGTGCCAGCCAGCTCGCATCTATAGGAAAGTCACGCGACCATGTAGCCCCTTCCAAATTTTCGAAAATTGGGCTGAAGTCGTGCATGGGGTGTCAAAATAGCACTTTTAGTTACTACATCGACTGCGTAGCCAGAGTCATGTTGGCCACCCGGGAATCCTTGTATTTTCGTGCGGTGCCACCCAGCGGGCATCTATAGGAAAGTCACGCGACCATGCAGCCCCTTCCAACTTTTCGAAAATTGGGCTGAAGTCGTGCATGGAGCTAAAATTGCACTTTTTGTTACTAAATCGGCTGCGTAGCCAGAGTCATGGTGGCCACCCGGGAATCCTTGTTATTTCGTGCGGTGCCACCCAGCGGGCATCTATAGGAAAGTCAAGCGCCCATGCAGCCCCATCCAAATTTTCGAAAATTGGGCTGAAGTCGTGCATGGAGCTAAAATTGCACTTTTTGTTACTAAATCGGCTGCGTAGCCAGAGTCATGTTGGCCACCCGGGAATCCTTGTATTTTCGTGCGGTGCCACCAAGCGGGCATCTATAGAAAATTCACGCGACCATGCAGCCCCTTCCAAATTTTCGAAAATTGCGCTGAAGTCGTGCATGGAGCTAAAATTGCACTTTTTGTTACTAAATCGGCTGCGTAGCCAGAGCCACGATGACCACCCGGGAATCCTTGTATTTTCGAGCGGTGCCACCCACCGGGCATCTATAGGAAAGTCACGCGACCATGCAGCCCCTTCCAAATTTTCGAAAATTGGGCTGAAGTCGTGCATGGAGCTAAAAATTGCACTTTTTGTTACTAAATCGGCTGCGTAGCCAGAGTTATGGTGGCCACCCGGGAATCCTTATATTTTCGTGCGGTGCCACCCAGCGGGCATCTATAGGAAAGTCACGCGACCATGCAGCCCTTCCAAATTTTCGAAAATTGGGCTGAAGTCGTGCATGTGGTGTCAAAATAGCACTTTTAGTTACTAAATCGACTGCATAGCCAGAGTCATGTTGGCCACCCGGGAATCCTTGTATTTTCGTGCGGTGCCACGTAGTGGGCATCTATAGGAAAGTCACGCGACCATGCAGCCCCTTCCAAATTTTCGAACATTGGGCTGAAGTCGTGCATGGAGCTAAAAATTGCACTTTTGTTACTAAATCGGCTGCGTAGCCAGAGTCATGGTGGCCACCCGGGAATCCTTGTACTCTCGTGCGGTGCCGCCCAGTGGGCATCTATAGGAAAGTCACGCGACCATGCAGCCCCTTCCAAAGTTTCGAAAAAGCGGCTGAAGTCGTGCATGGGGTGTCAATATAGCACTTTTAGTTACTAATTCGACTGCGTAGCCAGAGTCATGTTGGCCACCCGGGAATCCTTGTATTATCGTGCGGTGCCACCCAGCTGGCATCTATAGGAAAGTCACGCGACCATGCAGCCCCTTCCAAATTGTCGGAAATTGGGCTGAAGTCGTGCATGGGGTGTCAAAATAGCACTTTTAGTTACTAAATGGACTGCGTAGCCAGAGTCATGTTGGCCACCAGGGAATCCTTTTATTTTCGTGCGGTGCCAGCCGGCATCTATAGGAAAGTCACGCGACCATGCAGCCCCTTCCAAATTTTCGAAAATTGGGCAGAAGTCGTGCATGGAGCTAAAAATTGCACTTTTTGTTACTAAATCGGCTGCGTAGCCAGAGTCATGTTGGCCACCAGGGAATCCTTGTATTTTCGTGCGGTGCCACCCAGCGGGCATCTATAGGAAGGTCACGCGACCATGCAGCCCCTTCCAATTTTCGAAAATTGGGCTGAAGTCGTGCATGGGGTGTCAATATAGCACTTTTAGTTACTAATTCGACTGCGTAGCCAGAGTCATGTTGGCCACCAGGGAATCCTTGTATTTTCGTGCGGTGCCACCCAGCGGGCATCTATAGGAAAGTCACGCGACCAGGCAGCCCCTTCCAATTTTTCGAAAATTGGGCTGCAGTCGTGCATGGGGTGTCAAAATAGCACTTTTAGTTACTAAATCGACTGCGTAGCCAGAGTCATGTTGGCCACCCGGGAATCCTTGTGTTTTCGTGCGGTGCCACCCAGTGGGCATCTATAGGAAAGTCACGCGACCATGCAGCCCCTTCCAAATTTTCGAAAATTGGGCTGAAGTCGTGCATGGGGTGTCAAAATAGCATTTTTAGTTACTAAATCGACTAATTTTGTTACCCCGAAAATTGGGCTGAAGTCGTGCATGGAGCTAAAATTGCACTTTTTGTTACTAAATCGGCTGCGTAGCCAGAGTCATGTTGACCATCCGGAAATCCTTGTGTTTTCGTGCGGTGCCACTCAGCCGGCATCTATAGGAAAGTCAAGCGCCCATGCAGCCCCTTCCAATTTTCGAAAATTGGGCTGAAGTCGTACATGGAGATAAAAATTGCACTTTTTGTTACTAAATCGGCTGCGTAGCCAGAGTCATGTTGGCCACCCGGGAATCCTTGTATTTTCGTGCGGTGCCACCAAGCGGGCATCTATAGAAAAGTCACGCGACCATGCAGCCCCTTCCAAATTTTCGAAAATTGGGCTGAAGTCGTGCATGGAGCTAAAAATTGCACTTTTTGTTACTAAATCTGCTGCGTAGCCAGAGCCATGATGACCACCCGGGAATCCTTGTATTTTCGTGCGGAGCCACCCACCGGGCATCTATAGGAAAGTCACGCGACCATGCAGCCCCTTCCAAATTTTCGAAAATTGGGCTGAAGTCGTGCATGGAGCTAAAAATTGCACTTTTTGTTACTAAATCGGCTGCGTAGCCAGAGCCATGGTGACCACGCCGGAATCCTTGTATTTTCGTGTGGTGCCACCCAGCGGGCATCTAAGGAAAGTCACGCGACCATGCAGCCCTTCCAAATTTTCGAAAATTGGGCTAAAGTCGTGCATGGGGTGTCAAAATAGCACTTTTAGTTACTAAATCGACTGCGTAGCCAGAGTCATGTTGGCCACCCGGGAATCCTTGTATTTTCGTGCGGTGCCACATAGTGGGCATCTATAGGAAAGTCACGCGACCATGCAGCCCCTTCCAAATTTTCGAACATTGGGCTGAAGTCGTGCATGGAGCTAAAAATTGCACTTTTGTTACTAAATCGGCTGCGTAGCCAGAGTCATGGTGGCCACCCGGGAATCCTTGTACTCTCGTGCGGTGCCGCCCAGTGGGCATCTATAGGAAAGTCACGCGACCATGCAGCCCCTTCCAAAGTTTCGAAAAAGCGGCTGAAGTCGTGCATGGGGTGTCAATATAGCACTTTTAGTTACTAATTCGACTGCGTAGCCAGAGTCATGTTGGCCACCCGGGAATCCTTGTATTATCGTGCGGTGCCACCCAGCTGGCATCTATAGGAAAGTCACGCGACCATGCAGCCCCTTCCAAATTTTCGAAAATTGGGCTGAAGTCGTGCATGGAGCTAAAAAATGCACTTTTTGTTACTAAAGCGGCTGTGTAGTCAGAGTCATGGTCGCCACCCCATAATTCTGTATATATTTACATATGTATTAATAATAACACACACTTGTTTTCAGGGATATCTACTTGTGTGATGGAACGAGACAATATTCTCAGCAGAAATTCAAACTCGACTATCCACCTTTATTGTTCATAACAGTCGATGGCATCTCTCAGACACTGACTAGATGTGGCGTACCTAACACCATCGATATACTTGGAAAACTGTGTGTAGCGAATTGGGGGTGTTTTTGTGGAGATTTGTGCGGTAAACGAAACAATCGAGAATTTGTGTGTAAATCTTTTGTGACAAAACCTTGTTTTTTCCCCACTGATTGTTAATTCCAAAATAATGCCATGCTAGAATACAACAGAAACAATCCTTGCATGATTGGCCAATCTACAACTACCCATGCATGATGCATCTTTTTTGTTTAAGGTATTTTCCTGCCGCTTTAACCACAATAGAGAATCGTCATTTCCGAGCTTACGTCAGACAACCGGGTCAGGATTGATACTTATATGATGGGACTGCGGGTCGGATGCTGAATAAATCACGAAAGCTGAGTTTGAAGAGTCCCTGTTACATGATTTGTATGAGACCGTAATGGCAAACAATGCATGGGTCGTCCATAGTACTGATTCAACCAATGTGAGATTAGCATCAAAATATCTGAACTGTGTTATTGTCAGCTGCTGGTCCACGTTCTCCTTAAAACGTTTGTTCGTTTATAACTGTTAAAAAATGCCGAAGTTACGTGTACATGTACATATCCACAATCGATCCAAACGACGTCATTCACCTTTCCAAAAATAGTCTATTCATTGTCAGCATTGCTATGGTGTCATAGTATATGAAGCAATTCATAATATAGACGTACTATAGAAGCAGCTACCCGGCGAACAAGATTCTTAAAACTTGTATGCCATATATTTACTCCCTATTTTGGGTCATGTTAAAGATATATTATCTCTTTATATAACACGTTTTAAATAGTTTCCTGTGCATAAAATAATAGTTATGAACCGAAGACTCCTACCCAGATACCATTCTATCAATTACAATTGATTTTAATTCGAACATATTTTCTTATAATGCGATGATCAATTGTGACATATATACGTTATTATTTTTAGAACACATACCGTTCATGCAAATCAGATAGCTATAGTAATTAGTATAGAGCTCTTTCGTTACGCTACACTCAGAATGCCAAAATGATCCAAATTGATTGCTTGTGTTATTTTGTTACATACATGTGACAAAATTACACAATACAATTTCTGGTTTATGTTAACAGTAGCCACGTTTGGTCGTTAGATAAACGATCACCCATCTGTATACAGATAATATTCGAAATATGATCAATATTAATCAATAGAAGCCTTACCGGACTGTCTTCGATTCATGTCTAATAGTTTATACACCGGGAACTATATAAGACGTATAAATTTACGAAGAGATATACCATCTTTAAAAAAACGCCACGTGTCGTCCTTTCATAATATTAGACATGACCATTGGTATAACATACTAAATCAGGTGAGCGCGATAATCAGACATCGAGTGCACACATGGTATGTGCTTCTTTGCAACAATGTTATTGCTGGATATCTCTGTGTCGGTTATGTTCTTTGTATATTCTCATGCAGCATGAGTAGGCATGCCATGTATGAATGAGAAACCTTCATTTTGTCGTGATTAGTTGATTGATTGTTTATTTAACTCAACGCTACAATTGAGTGGCGAATACAGAGTACTAATTAACATATATACATATATTTACAGAAGTGTACAGTTGTACTATCAATATCATCGTCCTCATCATCATTATCATCATCGTTATCATCATCTTCATCATTGTCATCATTGTCCTCATCTTCATCGTCTTCATCGTCGTTGTCGCCATCGCTTCAACAATTAACCATCATCAACAACATCGTCGTCATTGTCATTGTCGTCACCGTCGTTGTCACCGTCACCATCATCGCCGTCAGATATCATCGCCATACTAACCATCATCGTCATCACATTCATTTTCGTCATGATCATCAACATCAACATCACCACCGACATCTTTATAATCATCATCATCGCCATCGCCATTCGAAACATTATCATCATTACTACCATCACCAAAGTTATCGTCTTACTCCATATATGTATATGTGAAAGAACACGAATATTGCATATGAGTGGACATTTTTCGCATAATGAACTATACTACTGATAAAAATAATATGCGTCACTAAAATTTAGTTCTTTTTATAGATATCAGTTGTCGTTATCCATTAGCAATAGTTTATACGGTGTCAAGAAGCCAAGCATTGTGGGGCACACGACCTTTGAGTGCAATCATCGAGCCAATCAATAACTATGGTCTGATACTAACATAATTAAGTACAAGATAATTACTGCAAACATACAGCATATACCACATAGCTTACAGCGATTGGCGGAAAGAAGTTTGGACGCACCAGTTTCTCAAAACCGGACTCGCAATCATAAATTATGTGAGAGGTTTTTAAGTCACGGATGACCTTCGTTATAGGTTATAATGTAGAAATTACATTAAAAAAATTATTAACCTGTTCTAAAAATATATACAAATAATATGCATGCGATATTATCCACAAAATACACTTTGTGTGAGCCGAGCGTTTGTTTATATACATCACGTCAATAGTGGGCGATAAGCAATAAAACATTCAACACCGTGGCGATTTTTTTAGGAGATGGCAGTATTTCACTTATAGTGGGGTCTCCCCGGTGTTGAGTGTTTGGCTTATCGCATACTCTTTACGTACTGTACTGTTGTACAATATGATATTTATTTACATAACAAATCGTACGAACTTGACAATTATAGCATACTATTTAGCGATTTTTTATGATTGGCATAATAACAAAATATGACTATATTTAATATTACTTCTGTCTATGGCGGTTTTATCGGATGTGACTAATTAAGCAGCAATACTCACCACGAAGGCCATTCGTGCCTTTAATACGTAGGTTTCGCAACTTATGTTATATGGCAACAACTATGTTTAAAAAGTCATATGCGTAAAATTCACGTGAGTCCGGCCAGAAATTTCGCTTCGCAAAAATAACGGCGACGATTAGAGCTTGGTTTACATGCGCATGTTGAGTTTTGTAAAACAATTATTAGTCTTAACCACTAACATCCTTGTACTGTAAACAAAAACAAAACAAAGCAAAAATTTGTAATCCCCAAAACACATAGCTTTCTTAGAAATATCGATTTCTTAAAAAATATCGATGTCTATTTCTGGATAAAAAAAAAACGACATTTCTGGCCTTGAAAATCCAACTGTTACCGGCTGCTGTTACCATTCTTTAAATAATATTTTAGAATTTGTTATAAATGCTCGCACACCCCGAGTGTGATATGCAGCTGCACCAATTAGTCCAGGAGATATTGGTCGACCTCTGTACCCCCCCCCCCCAGGACTCAACTTCACCCCACTAATTTTCTTTCTTAATGTTAACAAGAATTTTTTTTTATATGCACTAGGTCTCTTTGATCGCCATTATAGTAAAGATGATAGCACATGCGGTCTTGTTTTCCGCTCGATTCGTTATGCCAATATACAGCCCTTACAAATTAGCCAAAAATTCGACACCAGAATCCAATATGGCGACCAAGATGGCCGCCGAAATGTGAAAATATGCTATTTTTCTGACATGTTACCACCTTTCGTTTGTCTCTGTGGGAAAATGTTGGCATCTTTGCGTCATATTATACATTTATCGTATAGATGAGTCATTGGCGAACACATGGGGACCATAATATACATTCATTGCGGGATATGTTTGTCCGATATCACGTTTTCCCAAATGCCGGTATAATAGGTCAAAGCCGAATCTACGTTAATAACGCGATGTAATGTTTCGAATCAATGAATGTTATTGGTATTATAACAACACCCATACATATATTATGTGCAGGAGATACTCGAGCTAGGATTCCTCTTATACCTGAGTTGAGGAATATTTACCCAAATCCAAGATGGCGGCCAAAATGGCCACCAGAAATAGAAAAATCGCCGATATCACTGATTTTAACATCAGTGAGCATTATTGTCATGACAACTCCACACCTGCTTATTATTGTAAGTTGTGAACATTTAGGCGGAGAACTGTCCTTGTACCATATCCAAATAAAAGTCCCCCAAATCTAAAATGGCGCCCACAATGGCGGACAAATTTTGAAAAATCACCGAAATTCCCTCATATTTACATCATTGCTTACAGTTGAGTTGGAAATACTGAGGTGAAGTAATTACCTTACAACTCATGCAAGAAATGGTTTTCCAAATCGAAGATGGTGGCCAAAATGGCTACCGAAATTTGAAAACACGCCTACATTCCTTTACTTTCTTAGGATGGGCGTTATTGTTTCGCGATTTCTACCCACCATTACATGTTGTGATATGTATGAATTGTTCATTAGGGTTCGGCAAGTGATACTCACAGTCAATATGGCGACCAAACTGGCGGCCATAAATGGAAAAGAAGCCGATATTATCACATACTAATTTCAACTTTTTATCATAATATCGATTTGTATAGACGAAACAGTACATAATATAAGCCATCTATCAGTTCCAACGTAAGTCGTAGCCGTTTGGAAGGATGAAAACCCACACTCAAGATGTGGCATTTCAAAATACACTAGAAAGGTATTCAGTCGATGCGTATACTAGCTTTCAGACGGACATATCTATCTGCGTATTGTCAGCTTTGGTGACCTAATGGGGATAACAATGTGTACACCTGGTCATCTTCCCAAATAGCCACTTCTCAATATATGGTTCATCAATTCACATACTCATATAATGCACCGACGTACCCGGACAACTTCTGTATATGGCTTCGAATGTTGAAAGCCCGACATTTGACGGATGCATTTCTGCTAAGGCGTAGAAGACCATATTGCATAATATACCCAAACTCCTTGAACATGATCATAAGAACAAGCTTGTTGGCGTCCAGCAATCGTCTCACCGAACAGCTCCAAGCAGATGATAACAATACACACGGTGCTAGTTTGTGGGTATGTGTCACGATAGTGGAAATGAAATTGGACCATGACTGCACCGCCCCTTATTTTGTTATGTTTTCGATTCAGATAGGATCTCATGTGTGTCTTTGCTTTCCTTGTATGCTAAAATTGTATGTTCCCATCCGTTTGGAAGCCGTTCTTAAACAACTGGACCAGGCGTGTGCCATTGGCTACTGCTGTATAAGCCCCACCAAGACTGGGATGAAGTCTTAAAGGCGATACCTTTGATAGTTGGTTGATATGTCATACTCACGCTGGGTGGTATGGTTCAAGAAAGTACAAATGCCATCAACAAAAGGGTGAAATGTTCAACGCGAAGAACATCCCGAGGAATGTTACGTTGATGAGCTCTTGCATTCAGTTCAACAAACGTTGGTACACCAAGTGATTTGTTGGTAACATCACCATTGCGACTATTTTCCTGCATGAGACATTAAGTACAATATTCTAAAGTTATATGTATAAAGCTATATGATCATAAAGGTCGCGTTCCCCAACGTCCACAGCCATTGCCATCGGGACTGTAAATTGTTCTTTAAATACATAGTGAAATAAATGCACCACAGTTCCTGACATTTTCTTGAATAATACCGCCCACATACTGACACTGACCCTGAGAGAGGATAACAAAAAACGCATACATTCATGCTATGAATACATTATCCTTTAGTCCATCCGACTATTTTGAGGGAGGCTAGCATAGTATTATCCAGACAAAAATGTACGTAGTTGAATCAGAAAGGCTTCGAAACTTAAGTGATCTTACCACACCAAAAAAAACCCGACACGCATGACATGCACCAGTTGTGGGGGTGGTGTTTACCGTGGCCAATTCATTCCCAATATCATGGCGCATGTCCACAAACTAGCACCGCGAGCATTTTTCTTCTCTGCTGGGAGATATTCGACGAGACAACTGCGGGCGTCACGCAGTTTGATTCGGATCATGGTCAAGAAGTGTGGGTAGTCTGTACACTATGGTCTTCTCCTTAGCAGATAGACATCTGTCCAATGGAATGAGACAGCTAGCACCTTTCGAAACACTGTCGAAGTTGCCCACATATGCCAATGCGTTCGCTGAGTTTGTGAGTTGACGAACCATTGAGAAGTGACTAGCTAACTGGTTCGCCAGGTGTACATGCCGTTATCCATGGGGTATGAGACACATACATAGAGATGACCTTCTGTAAGCTTGTATACTCATCGGTCATATGCCTTCCTAGTTCAAGATGACGCACACATATCATATTTAGCAAATATTTAAAATCGTAAGCTAGACACCGGAAAATGAATTGTTTGAAACGTTATGATTAGAGGGACCCTACTCCCAGGAAGTGGTGAATACTTTGTCGGTGTGAGCGACCTAGATTTATCAGACAACGCAAAGGAAGCTGGTCCAGATAATTATGGACGTGACGTGGCAAATCAGAATCTGTTATCAGGTAATTGTTCTGATATAACTATTCGGCGCACCTACGATTACGGCCATTATCGGCGCTAAGGGGAGAATGGATTTCAAAATGCCACATCGCGATATTAATTGTGGGTTTTCATCTTTCCAGAAGGATACGAGCTATGTTATGCGTTTTGATACCTTTAAGTTGAACAAGTAGATGGTTTATGTACAGTTTCGTCCATACATACCGATATTATGACAAAAAGTTGAAATTAATATGTGAAAATATCGATTTCTTTTCAATTTCTAGCCGCCAATTTAGCAGCGATCTTGGCTGTGAGTATCAATTGCCAAACCCTAATGAATACTTCATGTCACTATTCCATATCAACATGTAATGGTTGATAGAAATCGCGAAACAATAACGCCCATGGTAAGAAAGTAAAGGAATGTAGACTTGTTTTCAAATTTCGGTTGCCATTTTGGCCGCCATCTTCGATTTGGAAAACAATTTCTTGCATGAGATGCACTGTAATTACCTCACCTCAGTATTTCCAACTCAACTGTAAGCAAGGGTGGAGTTCTGTCGACAATAATGCCCAATGACATGAATATGAGCGAATTTCGGTGATTTTTCAAAATCTGTCCGCCATTGTGGACGCCATTTTGGATTTGGGGGACTTTTATTTGGATATGGTACAAGGAAAGTTCTTCGCCTAAGTGTTCCCAACTCACAATAGTAAGCAGGTGTGGAGTTTTCATGACAATAATGCTCACTGATGTTAAATCAGCGATTTTCGGCGATTTTTCTATTTCAGGTGGCCATTTTGGCCGCCATCTTGGATTTGTGTAAATATTCCTCATCTCAGGTATAAGAGGAATCCTAGCTCGAGTATCTCCTGCACATATATATGCATGGGTGTTATAATAGCAATAACATTCATTGATTCGAAACATTACATCGCGTTATTAACGTAGATTCGGCTTTGACCTATTATACCGGCATTTGGGAAAACGTGATATCGGACAAAAATATCCCGCAATGAATGTATATTATGGTCCCCATGTGGTCGCCAATGACTTCTCTATATGATAAATGTATAACATGACGCAAAGATGCCAATGTTTTCCCACAGAGACAAACGAAAGGTGGTAACATGTCAGAAAATAGCATATTTTCACATTTCGGCGGCCATATTGGCCGCCATTTTGGATTCTGGTGTCGCATTTTTTGATAATTTGTAAGGGTTGTGCATTAGCATAACGAATCGAGAGGAAAACAAGACCGCATGTGATATTATCTTTACTATAACGGCGATCAAAGAGACCTGGTGCATTTTAAAAACATGGCCGCCATGATGGACGCCATCTTGTCTGGAGTCTCTGCGGCCACTTTTTGTTCTTGTTAACAAGTGAAAATAATTAGAGGAGACATTAATAAAGAAAATTAGTGGGGTGAAGTTGAGTCCTGTGGGGGGGGGGGGGGGGGGGGGGGTGTGCAGCAGAGGTCGACCAATATCTCCTGGACTAAATCAAGTATAAAAATGATTCTGGTGACGCAATTTGGAATTTAAATTTGAAGAATTTTAGTAATGTCACTTCCCATCCATACAAACATGCGTGTAACTACTTGATTGTGATTGTTAAAAACAAAAACTCACGTAACAAAGTTTTCTAAACGGAATGTATGATCATGTATCAGTGGGGTATGGTGACGAACGTGTCGCATGAACTGTCATTTATTGAGCGCTATAATGTGTTTTTGTGTGTTTATTTCGTTATTTTGTGAGAATATAAACTAGATCTGAAATTAAAGATACATAACAACTATCCAATTAACAGTTTACTTTGTCTTTCAATTACCACGTCATACCCCCACCAAATAATATAAAAATTTGGATTGGCTATTTGGTCATGTCTTTGCTATTGCTCGCTGGATGGCAACACGCGAAGTGAAAGGATTCCCGGGTGACCACGGTTCTTCCGATTTAGTAACAAAAAGTGCTAATTTGACACCCCATGCACGACTTCAGCCCAATTTTCGAAAATTTGGAAGGGGCTGCATAGTCGCGTGACTTTCCTATAGATGCCCGCTGGGTGGCGCCGCACGAAAATACAAGGATTCCCGGGTGGCCACCATGACTCTGGCTACGCAGCCGATTTAGTAACTAAAAGTGCTAATTTGACAATCATGCACGACTTCAGCCCAATTTTCGAAAATTTGGAAGGGGCTGCATGGTCGCGTGACTTTCCTATAGATGCCCGCTGGGTGGCACCGCACGAAAATACAAGTATTCCCGGGTGGTCACCATGACTCTGGCTACGCAGCCGATTTAGTAACAAAAAGTGCAATTTTTAGCTCCATGCACGACTTCAGCCCAATTTTCGAAAATTTGGAAGGAGCTGCATGGTCGGGTGACTTTCCTATAGATGCCCGCTGGGTGGCACCGCACGAAAATACAAGGAGTCCCGGGTGGCCAACATGACTCTGGCTACGCAGTCGATTTAGTAACTAAAAGTGCAATTTTTAGCTCCATGCACGACTTCAGCCCAATTTTCGAACATTTGGAAAGGGCTGCATGGTCGCGTGACTTTCCTATAGATGCCGGCTGGGTGGTACCGCACGAAAATACAAGTATTCCCGGGTGGTCACCATGACTCTGGCTACGCAGCCGATTTAGAAACAAAAAGTGCAATTTTTAGCTCCATGCACGACTTCAGCCCAATTTTCGAAAATTTGGAAGGGGCTGCATAGTCGCGTGACTTTCCTATAGATGCCCGCTGGGTGGCGCCGCGCGAAAATACAAGGATTCCCGGGTGGCCACCATGACTATGGCTACGCAGCCGATTTAGTAACTAAAAGTGCTAAGTTGACAACCATGCACGACTTCAGCCCAATTTTCGAAAATTTGGAAGGGGCTGCATGGTCGCGTGACTTTCCTATAGATGCCCGCTGGGTGTCACCGCACGAAAATACAAGTATTCCCGGGTGGTCACCATGACTCTGGCTACGCAGCCGATTTAGTAACAAAAAGTGCAATTTTTAGCTCCATGCACGACTTCAGCCCAATTTTCGAAAATTTGGAAGGAGCTGCATGGTCGGGTGACTTTCCTATAGATGCCCGCTGGGTGGCACCGCACGAAAATACAAGGAGTCCCGGGTGGCCAACATGACTCTGGCTACGCAGTCGATTTAGTAACTAAAAGTGCTATTTTGACACCCCATGCACGACTTCAGCCCAATTTTCGAACATTTGGAAAGGGCTGCATGGTCGCGTGACTTTTCTATAGATGCCGGCTGGGTGGTACCGCACGAAAATACAAGGATTCCCGAGTGGCCGATATGACTCTGGCTACGCAGCCGATTTAGTAACAAAAAGTGCAATTTTTAGCTCCATGCACGACTTCAGCCCAATTTTCGAAAATTTGGAAGGGGCTAGCTGCATGGTCGCGTGACTTTCCTATAGATGCCCGCTGGGTGGCACCGCACGAAAATACAAGGATTCCCGGTGGCCACCATGACTCTGGTTTTATTTCTAAAAAATGGCAGAACAAACACCCTTTGAACCTCAAAGTATTTTTGGAAGGAGGGACACCATGCAATGTTAATCGATAAATACCGATACGAAATACCGCGCGATAGACTTCTATATGTTTAGAAATAAAACTTCAAAGTCATAGATACTGTTTTCAATGTTTTGCAAAGCGATATCATCAATTAAATTCTCTTTATTTACAATTTACGGCTCTTTATCATACCAGGGATATATAGGCGGGGATCTCGCCGTTAATTGATAGCCTGCATGATATATTATACTTACATAATTATTTGTTTGCAACCAACAAACACACTGACAAAATACATATTTACAGATAGAGTTATCTATCATCCGCTGATCCCAAGCTGTCAGTATGCCTAACATGAAAATCATTTTCCTTGCAGGATGATACTTTTACAAAGTCGTGTGTCAATTAAGCCTAGTGTGTACCAAACGGACAGACGTATTTTAAAGGTACGGTTGGCGGTGGGTATCCTGTAAAAATATTTCCACCCGTCAAAAACCGCCACAAACAGAAAGAACATCAAAATGTAGACAGATTTTGTCCATATACAAACAAGAAAACCATAGTCAGAAATGGTAACGCCACCAAGATCACATTATTAGCCATAAATAGAAATTATAATAATATGATATAAACTAGCTTTCAAATCCCATGTGGGAAATTTGGATACTTCCATATATCAAGTTTCGCCATTTCTCGTGTTATACATTACATTCTTCAAGCTGTCTTTTTTATTACACAAGCTGGTGGGCCCGACTTCGTCCGGGCTGTTTCCCATCTGATTTCCGGCGAAAGGCGCGATTTGACCTTGAATTGACTATTTTGAAAGTCAAGGCCCATCGGGGTCATGATTTGACCCGTCCAAAACACTCCCCGGAGAAAAGTATCCCTAGGTATCAAATTTCGTCGAAATCAGTCCGTTTTACCCGATTTTTACCTTGAATTGACATTTCGAATGCCAAGGTCAGGTCGGGGTCACGATTTGACCCGTCCAAAACACCCCTGACAAAAGTACCCCTAGGTATCAAATTTCGTCGAAATCAATCCGTCTTACCTGATTTGACCTTTGATTGGCCACATTGAAGGTCAAGGTCACGCCGTGGTCACGATTTGACCCGTCCAAAACACTCCCCGAATAAAAGTAGCCATATGTATCAAATTTCGTCGAAATCCGTCCGTTTTACCCAATTTGACCTTGTCAATTGTCAAGGTGAGGTCGGTGTCACGATTTGACCCGTCCAAAACACTCCCCGGACACAAGTACCTCTAAGTGTCAAATTTCGTCGAAATCCATCTTTGATTACCACACGATCGCATGCTTTCCAAAGGGTGTGGTAATATCAATATCAGCACATGTGCTAATCTGTGTCGGACTATTTTATTCAGCGGGGTAAGATTACAGCTTTTAAAGCGACCCATTTTTACTTTTACATCGACCTAATTACTAGCCTAGTAATCTCTTGGGATATACATTGACTGAAGCGCGTGATGAAATTGCAAAGGAAAGTAATGGCGGCGATTCCAAATGTGAAAGCGAAGAGAACCCAACACATGACTCTGCTGTGTGGTATGTAATGACTGAGACGCGTGTTGAAATTTCAAAGGAAAGTAATGTACGTGACTCTATCGGTACGATTGAGTCAGTTACGACACTACCTAATTACCCATAATGCAATCCCCCATTGGACAAGAACATATTACACCTGTGGCAATTACATATAAAATTATGTAGCTTCTCATGTCTCAGCCACAAATAATGATAATCCTATTTATTCGATCAACGTATTCGGAAACACACATAAATAGTACAACCACCGGCCCCTGGCACAAATTGGTCATAATACTAAAAGTACATATATATAAGACACAGGGGTCTGGGATTTTTTTTTTTATATTATTTTTAGGGTCACATTCCCTATTTTAAAGAAATAATACCAAGCTTCGTGAAAATGGCTTCAAAATCACTATTTTTTCAAAATACCAAACGTGTTGACAGGACTGCCTCTTCCTTAAATATTATAATAGTCTTCAAAACTAACATCCACAAAATAGAATAAAGCAAAACAAGTTTTAAAAATCTATTCCCAAATTTAAAAATAAATGATAAGTTTTTAAAACATCTGCCGATCTGCATTCCCGTCCGTTTGATCGCCTATATAATTTATAGCAAAAGTTATAAAACTTTATTAGCGCCCTTAATCTCCGGGTTACGTGCATGCTATGACCCCATGTACACATTTTCAGAGGGGTTCAGTCGTTTTGTCGCCCTTTGCTTGACAGACACACGAACTCAATTTATTTTTATAATAGTAAAAGTTAATGCTAATTTGTCACTCTACATTTGCACGCCTGACACCCCCGTCAACAACCCCGCCATCGCAAGTGTACGCCCGTGGCATCGGCACAGAAACTGGCCAACATCCCGCGACTGGACGTCGCCTTGATATGAATCAAGCATAGTTCCCAGTTTTACTATACGAGTAGGCTGCACTTTCAAGAATGGACAGTCCGTATGTAAAATAAAGTCCATCCTGATTACGATACGGCAAACTAACTTCATTTTTATTATTCGATTAATACAAGTCGTTACTCTTTTCATCATTACTATCAATAAAACACGAATTATGCATGCACGCAAGAAACAGGTCTGTTGTCAAACGCATGGCCAAATAGCCTACAGGTCTCTTTGAAAAGCCGACGAAATTTCTAACAGATGTACACATCGTTTATGAATTTCGTCTGCTTTTCAAAGCCAAAGACGAAGCAGTTAACCAAACTCCAGACAGAGGTATCTCATCGTTTCGGAGCGATAGTGTAGAGAGCGCTTAATGGAGTTTGGCAGTTAACGCATTCTGTGATAAACACGATCTATTAATTATCTTCATCCCGGCACTCTGAACCAACGGAGCATATCGGTACGATTGAGCCAGGGTACAAAACATAATTTTCACACAGTGATACAGTGATACAGGCGATATGAAAAAACTGTAAAACAACTTACACCACCTTGTGGCGTAATAAGAAATATCGCATAAACAGTATGTTATTGTCATTTGTTTGACCATTGTTATGTAAACAAAAGCATAAAAAGTTACTTTTCTGGTGTTTGTTTATATTATGATGGTAAACATAAGAGCGTTCTTTGTTGGTGAATTCCTTATATGAAACAAATAAAGAGCGTTTATGCCATTTTTGCGTAATTAGCCAGTAGCATTGTGCTGTCTTCTGTAACACAATCAGGCTCTTGCTTAGGTAAAATATAGTAGGTCTTTATGACAACATGCTGTTTACTCGATAGTCATGGTATATATGAACGAAACTGTATGCATTTTAATGTTTTTCTGTTTACGGTGATTGGAACAAATATGAATATTTTCGACAACTAAGGCCTCAAGTGCTTTTAACCCCCAAATTAGGTCTATGTGATTTGGAAGGGGGGATATGATGTGCATGTCGATAAAAACGGCATATCGATGAACAGGCTTTATATAATATTATAATATTCTTATATAAGTCTTATAATATCATATAATAATATTATGCATGTTATTTTTCAATTTGTATTCATCTGTGTATAGTTTGTTTGATTATGCACTACATTTTACCCCTCGGGGTCCTTTATGGTATTAAATTCCATTCTATTCTATTCTATATTCTCTTGAAACAACTTGTCAGTCATAGAAATTTTCCAGCACCCATCATGTTTGCAACATATCTGTGAGAAACGCTCTTTATTGTATCATATCTAGATTATATATATACCAAACGCTCTTTATTATATCATATCTAGATTAGATATATACCAAAAGCTCTTTATTATATCATATCTAGATTATATATATACCAAACGCTCTTTATTGTTACAGTATCTAGATTAGATATATACCAAACGCTCTTTATTGTTACCGAATCTGATTAGATATATACGAAACGCTCTTTATTGTTACCGAATCTAGATTAGATATATACCAATCGCTCTTTATTGTTACTGTATCTAGATAAGATATATCAAACGCTATTTATTGTCACCGTATCTAGATTAGATATATACCAAACGCTCTGTATTGTTACTGTATCTAGATAAGATATATCAAACGTTCTTTGTTGTTACCGAATCTAGATTAGATATATACCAAACGCTCTTTATTGTTACTGTATCTAGATAAGATATATAAATCACTCTTTATTGTTACCGAATCTAGATTATATATATACCAAACGCTCTTTATGGTTACTGTATCTAGATAATATATATCAAACGCTCTTTATTGTTACCGTATCTAGATTATATATATACCAAACGCTCTTTATTGTTACCGTATATAGATTAGATATATCAAACGCTCTTTATTGTTATATATATATACCAAAAGCTCTTTATGGTTACTGTATCTAGATAATATATATCAAACGCTCTTTATTGTTACCGTATCTAGATTATATATACCAAACGCTCTTTATTGTTACCGTATCTAGATTAGATATATCAAACGCTCTTTATTGTTATATATATATACCAAAAGCTCTTTATTGTTACCGTATCTATATTAGATATAACAAACGCTCTTTATTGTTATATATACCAAAAGCTCTTTATGGTTACTGTATCTAGATAATATATACCAAACGCTCTTTATTGTTATCTATCTAGATTATATATATACCAAACGCTCTTTATTGTTACCGTATCTAGATTATATATATCAAACGCTCTTTATTGTTACCGTATCTAGATTATATATATACCAAACGCTCTCTATTGTTACCGTATATAGATTATATACATCAAACGCTCTTTATTGTTACCGTATCTAGATTATATATATACCACACTCTCTCTATTGTTACCGTATCTAGATTAGATATATCAAACGCTCTTTATTGTTACCGTATCTAGATTAGATATATACCAAACGCTCTTTATTGTTATATATACCAAAAGCTCTTTATGGTTACTGTATCTAGATAATATATACCAAACGCTCTTTATTGTTACCGTATCTAGATTATATATATACCAAACGCTCTCTATTGTTACCGTATCTAGATTATATATATCAAACGCTCTTTATTGTTACCGTATCTAGATTTTATATATCAAACGCTCTTTATTGTTACCGTATCTAGATTAGATATATCAAACGCTCTTTATTGTTACCGTATCTAGATTATATATATACCAAACGCTCTTTATTGTCCCATGCTGAAAACACCATGATGTCAAATGTTTCTAAATTCGTTTTGTGGCATAATAAAGTCCACATAATAGTATATAAAGATCCATTGGTCGATTTGACAGCATAAGTCATATATGCGTAATTCATCAATATATAGTATAAACAATTAATTTTCCTTAAACCTGATTCAATCACGCTTAATCGTACAGGTAAATTTTATGAATTACACTTTTAAAAGCGTGATAGAATTACGCTCAGGCATACCTATGATGATCGATATATAGCCTATATATAAGCATAACGCAGTGGGCCTGATGCAAAATGTGAATACGCTTACAAGCGTAATTTATACTCAAAGATGTTCTATCTCTTCCTATAAAAAGTTTTTATATATTCTCCTGTGTATACATAATACATATGAATCGAACAATTGCTATTTATTTTATTTCGAATTTAATGGATTATATATAGTACCCGGTACATAATATCAATTGTACAATTTACGGCTCTGGGAAACGTTCGTAGCGTAGCTCTTTCTAAATCGCCTCAAAGTTTTATGATGTTCTGTTCTTGTTTGTTGATTGTTATCTTAACCATTTACCCAACAGAATGGCCCTGTGCCAATGCATTCTCTTATATATGCGAGTCGACCATAGGTCGCCTCGCATATATAAGAGAATGCATTGGCTTAACACATTAAAAATTATAAAATTGTTAAAGAAATTAAGAAAAAATGGTAAAAAGTGTTAAAAAAAGATTTTTTTTAGGCCAATGCATTCTCTTATATATGCGAGGCGACCTATGGTCGACTCGCATATATAAGAGAATGCATTGGCACAGGGCATAACTGTCAATGATGGTCTGTTATTGACAGTATAACAAAAAATGTCCCAAATGACTTATATAATATAAGAAAAATTTATATAAAATAAATATTAATTGATAGAAGCGTTTACGGACAGGACAGTGTCTTCGATTCGTAATTATATAATGTATCGCCCGGTAACTATAGTATATATCACGTATTTAGGAAAAATAATCGACCTTTAAGCGTAATTCATTACGATTAGCGTAATTATCAATCAATACCAATATCAATATATTTATTTAATCAAATAACCAAAGTAGACAGAATGACAAAGTATACATTGAGTGAAATAATTGAAGTATGTGAATAATAAAATGAGATTATTGGATGGGTTATTTGACCGGGATATGTATGACCAATTGGTCGTCTTCCTATACACAACTCGGGGCCTCGGTGGCTCAATCGGTTAGGGGTACAACTCCAAGCCGTTCCGCCTTCCAGCGCTGGCGATAAGGGTTCAAATCCACATGTTTCCATCGTGGACTTTGTAACTCGAAATCGTTATCTGGGAAAGTTGTCAGTTACTTGCCGATGGCCGGTGGTTTGCCGCACATGGTCGACGAGTTTATCAGCATTGAAATCACTGTTAGATTAGCCGTAAGTGTGCGGATTTCCTCCACCATTAAAACTGGCAATGTCGTGATATGGCCTTAGTGGCTAAAGCGACATAAAACCCCAATCAATCAATCAATCAATCCTATACACAACTCTGATACATAAGAAGAGGCCCTGCTATGCTGCAACACACTGAAAATCTGGATGTTAAAGTAAAATATAATTGTTTCGTTTTCTTAGAGGGTGTGTTATGTAGCATGGGCTGTGTCCCGACTTTACCCGACGTCGCCTGTTGACGTTATGACATTATATATCCGCATTACCGAACATAAACGACACCGTCAATGTGAACGCTCTTTATCTTTTATCTTATCGAGACAAAGAACGACTCGAACGCTCTTGATCTTTTACACACATTCACTGTCCCGATAAAGTAACATATATATAAATGTATGTTGTTTTCTGTTCCCATTGGGCGTCCACATAATTTTCTGCACATGTACTATTTACATTTTCTGCACCTGGACAGTCGGTCAAATATGGAATCCTATTAGGGCCACTTGCTAATAGTGGAGTCGCTTAACGAAAAATCGTTCACTGTTGGATAGAAGCATGAAACTTTCAGGGTTGGTCGGGTATGTGGTCCTCATCAACCAGTTAGCTGGTTCCAGATTTCTGGTCACCCCTTGACCTTCAAATTGACCTTGACATTTCAAAAATTTGAGATTTAGGGCCATAATAGACGCCAAAATAAAAATTGGTCATGTTAACTGAACATTGGAACAATGAAATATGCCATTCGTGGGCTCCCTGCCAAATCCGATCCCTTAAAAATTCGATTTTACAAAAAGTGGTATAAAAATTTACAAAAAATCACCATTGGGATTCTAGCCATAATTCGTGAAGAAATGGGAAGAACTGAGCAATCTAAGTGACAAATTCCATTTCTTATGAATATTCCAACTCAATTGTACCCAAATTGTCAATTTGGCTCAAAATGGCGGCCGAAATGGCAGCCAAAATGGCAGCCAGAATATGGAAAAATGTAAATATTTCCCCAGCGAGTCATGCAACCGCATACCAGTTATGGTTGATGAAAAAACGACCATTCTGTCTTATAGATATTGAATACTACCATTTCTGATGCACCTTGGTTAATTGTTACTATTTTAAACACTGAAATTACCAGAATTATTGGATTTTTCTATCACAAACTTGACATCAATATCGGCAAAAATTAACCTTTCAGGTTAAGACAATTTTTTCAAGTAAAATGGTATTTAAGATGTTTATTGTCTTGATCTGTCTTAAATGGCTCACACTTATCTGTTTTTGGACAAAATTACTCAAGATGGTTTGCAAAATGGCAACCAAATTTGGTAAAACAAATTATTTTTCATATATGATATATCCTGAATATTATTCTCTGATGTTCCGAAAAGGTAGCAAATTGTGACTGACTTTGTATTAACCATGTTACTCATGAGGCATGACAAATTAATTATAAACGATGTAGTACGGAATTTTGCCAAAAACTTCTTTTTGTACGGAAATGGACAGCACTTTGATACTGAACTGAAAGGGGCATTTTTATGAGGCTACGACAATAAAATTGTGGCTCATTGGCATCGAAATAACTAATGTCATGAAAACCGTTTCCCCCATTGTGCATATAAACCACCATCAGGATGTAGAACTCTCTGACATTACCTCTATATCGATTAACATGTCCCTGAGTTATTGTGTAAAGCGATACCCACCCAAATTTACACATGTACAACCCACCCATGACCATACACTCGCTCCATATATACATAAATGACCATGTAGCCACTCGTTTTTTACACACAGACACACTTCATCCATGACCGTACAGCCATAATTAGGTAAACCGTACACCACACACTTGACTATATAGTCACAAGTCACCATGCAGGTATACTTCTACGCCTCACCCACGACCGTATAATCACTCTATATATAGCTCTACACCCCATTCATGATCATACATTCACTTCATGTATACATATTCGCCTCACCATTGGCCATACAATTACTCCATGTATATATATTTGCCCTACACCCATGGCAATGTAGTTACTCAAGCTATACATATATACCACACCCATAGCAATAGAGTCATTCCAAGTACACATATACGCATCACCAATGGCCATACAGACGTTCTATATATACCAATACCCCACTCACACGACCATGCATACACACAGGCTTGCATATACACCTCACTCATGACAATTCAGCCACTCGCTGTATACTCATAACCACATTCGTGGTCATATAGTAGATCATTGTTTACCAATTTACATCACCATTGGCCATATGGTTATTCCATATACACATATTGGCCCCACCAATGGTCATATAGCCACTAAAGATATACATTTGCACCCACACATGCCTATAAAGTCACTCCAGGTATACATATACACCTCACCAGTGGCCATGCAGCTTTCAAGACATACCAATACCCAGCACATCACCTCATCATTGGCCATACGGTCACTCCCTGTATACACATGACTATATAGCCACTCAAGATATGCATATACACCGCACTCATGACCATAGTCACTCCAGTTGTGTGTATACACCTCACTAATTGCCATACAATCCTTCAAGACATACCCGTACAATTTACACCACCTCACCATCGGCCATATGGTATCTCCCTCATAGGCTCATACCTATTTGCCACATACATGGCATATATCCACTCAATATATACATATACACCCACACATGGCCATAGAGTTATTCAATGTATACATACACCTCAGCATTGAATGGATACACCAATAACACGTTGTCACTTGTATAATCCAGGCTTGCGTATACACCTCATACATGACAATTCAGCCATTCGCTGTATACTCATACATTCGATCCATGATCATACAGCGACTCCCTGTATACATATATACCCCATATTGACAATACACCAACAGCAAAGATGCACATACATACCATATACACCTAAGGTCACAATGCCACTTCATATATACCAACACGCTCGCCAATGACCATCCATCTATGCATGTATGCATATACATTTCAACAATCATGACCATACAACCGTTCCATGTACACCTATAATTATTATACCCATAAGCATACAGCCACTCCTTATGTATCCATATTCCCCACCCATTTTCATACAACCAACACATGTATACATACACACCATCCATGACAATGAAGCCACCAAATGTACACCTGTACTTTCCACACATGATCATAAAGTCACTCCATATATACATAAACAACACACGGATGGAATGTAGCTACTCTTGTTATACCCATACACCACTTCAGTCACTATGCAGCCACTCCACGTATACCTATTCACCTCATGCATTAGCACTCCTTGTTTACCTGAATCTCACCATAATACCACACACATGACCATATAGACACTCCTTGTATAACTAGTCACACCATTCGTGATTATATTTCATGTATACCTATTTACATCATATGTGACCACGAAGTCACTCCCTGACTACCATTTTTACAAACATCATGTATTAAGTTGATCAATGTTGATAACTTTTGACGCTAATTTGTTGACGCTAATTTGTGAGAGTAGCAACATCAATTGGTCCCGCTCAGCTCAGTTTCGAAGTTCTGCATGGCGTGCATGCCCATTTCCCTTCAGAAACATGGCCAAAATCTAAAAAGAAGTTTTTTAGGCAAAATTCTAAACTGCATCCTTTTAAATGAATTTGTCATGCCTCATAAGGTACTAGCTGGGACAACCATAATAGAACCTATAGTTTTCACTTGATTAAGTAACATGTTTAATAACCCAGTAGGTCACAATTTGCTACCTTTTTCGGAACAGCAGAGAATAATGTTTGGGATATATATGAAAAATTAACTTGTTTGGTGCATAAGAAATGTTAGTATTCAATCTATATAACATATAATAGTCACACTTTGTCTTCAACCACAATTTGTATGTGGTTGCATGGCACGCAGCATGGGCAATATTTACACATTTTGGCCGCCATTTTTGCAGCCATTTTGAGCCAAAGTAAAAATTTTGGAACCAATGAGTTGGAATATGAATAATAAATGGAACGTTTCACTAAAATTGCACAGTTCTGCCCATTTCTTGATGAAATATGACTAGAAATCACAATGGTGATTTTGGGAAAATGTTATACCGCTTTCTGTAAAATCGAATTTTTGAGAGATCAGAAGGGTTTCTGACTTCATGAATGGCATATTTCATTGCTCCAATGGTCAGTTAACATGAATAGTACAAAATAAAGTGAGAATTTTCAACCAGTACCAAACAGCATAAACTGATCTTATAGATATTTGAGAAAACAAATCAAATTTTCCACTTCCAGCTGCCATTTTGGCCGCAATTTTTTCAGCCATTTTGAGCCAAAGTGACAATTTTTGTACTAATGAGTTGGAATATGCATAAAAAATGGAATGCTTCACTAAAATTGCACAGTTCTGCCCATTTCTTGATGAAATATGACTAGAAATCCCAATGGTAATTTTTGGTAAAATTTTATACGACTTTCTGTAAAATCGAATTTTTGAGAGATCAGAAGGGTTTCTGACACCATGAATGGCATATTTTCATTGCCCCAATGGTCAGTTAACATGAAAAATACAACATAAAGTCACAATTATCAACCAGTACCAAACAGCATAAACTGATCTTAAAGACAATAGAGAAAACAAATCAAATTTTCCACTTCCGGCTGCCATTTTGGGCGCCATTTTGAGCCAAAGTGACAATTTTGGTACTGATGAGTTGGAATATGCATAATAAATGCAATGTTTCACTAAAATTTCACAGTTCTGCCCATTTCTTGATGAAATATGACTAGAAATCCCAATGGTGATTTTTGGTAACATTTTATACTGCTTTCTGTAAAATCGAATTTTTGAGGGATCAGAAGCGTTTATGATCCAATGAATGGCATATTTCATTGATCCAGTGGACAATTAACATGACAAATACAACATAAAGTGAGAATTCTCAACCAGTACCAAACAGCATAAACTGATCTTAAAGACATTAGAGAAAACAAATCAAATTTTCCACTTCCGGCTGCCATTTTGGGCGCCATTTTTGCAGCCATTTTGAGCCAAAGTGACAATTTTTGTACTAATGGGTTGGAATATGCATAAGAAATGAAATGTTTCACTAAAATTTCACAGTTCTGCCCATTTCTTGATGAAATATGACTAGAAATCCCAATGGTAATTTTTGGTAAGAGTTTATACCGCTTTCTGTAAAAATCGAATTTTTGAGGGATCAGAAGGGTTTCTGACACCATGAATGGCATATTTCATTGCTTCAATGGTCAGTTAACATGAAACATCCAACATAAAGTCACAATTCTCAACCAGTACCAAACAGCATAAACTGATCTTAAAGACATTAGAGAAAACAAATAAAATTTTCCACTTCCGGCTGCCATTTTGACGACCATCTTGGACGGTGAGTTCCAATTTTACCCTATAATGGTGGCATTTTATCTTATCTTCACAAAAATGTATACATTTGTATACATATGACAAGACTGTCTCACTATAATTTGCATCAAACTGATTTAGTGACCCGTCTGAAAAACGGCGGTCATGTTGGGAGCCATCTTGAATTTAACGGGTTCCACTTAACCGAAAGCTGGAACCAGCTGGATTATGATCAGGGATATATGTGCGAAGTTTGGTGCTTCTATCCGGAAGTGAACGATTCTTCCATTATTGTGGGTTTTAACATTAAAAGCCACTCCACTATAATGGCGCGCCGAAAGCGACAAAAAGTGCGCCATTAGTAACGCGCCGAAAGCGATAAAATGTGCGATATTAGCGCATGTTTCGGCGCGCCGAAAGCGCCGAAAGAGACAAAATGGCGCACTTTTTGTCGCTTTCGGCGCGCGCCGAAACAACGCTAATGGCGCACATTTTGTCGCTTTCGGCGCGCGCCGAAAGCGCCATTAGCAAGTGGCCCTAATATGATTCCATAGTCAAAAGCTCTTTAGGCCTATAGGCCTACAGATCTTGTGTTTTTTAAAATGTTTTTACCTCCGACTTTTAAATAAAAATTATCTGATCTTACCGATTACGATGATATGGAGCCCCGGAGGTGACACGAGAATAAAGTCGTGGCCACGAGAATATGAAGTCGTGGCCACGAGCATATGAAGTCGTGGCCACGAGAATAAGGTCGTGGCCACGAGAATATGGTCGTGGCCACGAGAATAAGGTCGTGGCCACGAGAATAAAGTCGTGGCCACGAGAATAAAGTCGTGGGCACGAGAATAATGTCGTGGCCACGACTTCATATTCTCGTGGCCACGAGCATAAAGTCGTGGCCACGAGAATAATGTCGTGGCCACGAGGATATGAAGTCGTGGCCACGAGAATATGAAGTCGTGGCCACGAGAATATGGTCGTGGCCACGAGAATAAAGTCGTGGGCACGAGAATAAAGTCGTAGGCACGAGAATAAAGTCGTGGCCACGAGACATTATTCTCGTGGCCACGACTTTATTCTCGTGGCCACGACCGTATTCTCGTGGCCACGACTTCATATTCTCGTGGCCACGACTTCATAGTCTCGTGGCCACGACTTCACATTCTCGTGGCCACGACTTTATTCTCGTGGCCACGACCATATTCTCGTGGCCACGACTTCATATTCTCGTGACCACGACTTCATATATGAATGCTCGTGGCCACGACTTCATATATTCTCGTGGCCACTACTTTAGTCTTTATTCTCGTGGCCACGACTTAAAAATACATTCGGATGTCACCTCCGGGGGATGAAAATTGGCATGGGTACATGTATGTATTTCGGCATGTCACAGTTCACAGTATATTTTCATGTTGCAATGATATAATTGGTCATGTAAATACCAAGTTCCTTCTCATGCTGCGACCTGATGTAGATGCATCATATCACAACCCACATGAGTCGATCCAGGACATCTAAGTATTATATTAGAATTTATTTACTTATACATGTAATTACTATATATAGATGCAGAGGTTGAGACATGTTTCGATAGATTAGATTTGTTTCATTCTGAGTTATCCATTGGTTAATGTACGGATTTCAATATGGGATGACACGTTAGATATATAATACATGCAGATGAAATATTCAGACTGTTCTTTCCCCTCACCATGTAGGGCTAATCAGAGTAGGAGGAATTATACATTAAGAGTATGAAACAATAAGGAGCTTGTCCTAATCTGAATAGTCCTGTGGTGACAGAACTCTGTTTTGTACTACTATTGGAGTGCATGTCGGTAACCAGGGAGGAGTACTATTCAGTGGGGGAGGTTGGTTTATGTTGCTTGTTAATGAAATATTCTTTCAGATATTTTGAGTAATTGCTATCAATTTCTATTCTGAGTTTGCAGTCAGTTGGTAGTTCATTCCACAGGCATCTGGCTCTGGTTGATAAGGCATTTTTTGCTTTTTTCGTTCTTTTAAATACACAGAATAGATTTGAATTAGCTTTGGACCGTGTATTGTAATTATGGATATCATGTAGGCTTGTAAATAGGGAAGTCAGTGATTTAGGGAGTTTCTTGTGGTGGAAATCATGTAAAATTTTAAGCAGTTGCATATTTCCAATGTCTTCAAACAGCAATAAATTGTGTTTCTTGCATATTTCCTGGGTATTTTTATTATTTCCATATGACAGTGTTGCAATTGCTTTGTTTTGTATTTTTTCAAGTTTTTGAAGATTTTTCACTGTCGTTGCACTCCAAATAGCATTACAATAGGTGAGATATGGGATAATAAGTATCGAATAAAGTGATTTCATCGTATCCTTTGGTACAAACTCACTAACCTTACGCATGACTCCTAGGTTTCTAGATAATTTATTGACAATTGTATCCACATGTAAATCCCATGACAAAGTTTCTTCATTATTAATTCCTAGGAATTTAGTGTTTTTAACCCTTTGGACCAGTTTATCATTAATTTTTAGCTCCGGTAGAAAATTTAACGACTTACAAAGATCTGTATTTGTGAAAAGCATATAGTTTGTTTTATCAAGATTGAAAGATAAGTTGTTAGCTAGAACCATTTGTTCATTGCCTCCATTTCTTTGTTAACAACATCATAAGCATTAATAATGTCTTTATCTGAGTAAAATGCATTTGTATCAACAGCAAATAGTATTACCTTTAATTTTTTGCACACATTTGGAAGATCATTCATGTATATAAGAAAGAGAAGAGGGCCAAGTAAATATCCCTGTGGCACGCCACAGGTTATATTTGTTTGGCATGAAAAGTTGCCTTCGTACAGTACAGATTGCTTTCTATTTGACAGGTAGCTGCGGAACCAGTTCAGTGCAACCCCCCGATAGCCATAGTGTTCAAGTTTATTAATCATTATATTGTGGTTTATTGTGTCAAATGCCTTGGATAAATCTAAAAATACTCCAATGGTGTGTTCTTTTCTATCTAAAGCTTGAGTTATTTTTTCTAATAAATCAGTTAAAGCAAGAATAGTTGAGTGATTTTTTCTGAAGCCATATTGGCTACTATATAGAATATTGTATTTTGCAAGGTATTTATCCATTCTGTTGTACATCAGTTTTTCAAGAATTTTTTAGAAAATTGGTAGCACAGATACTGGCCTGTAGTTACTTAGAATTGTTGGGTCTTTAGATTTGTAGATTGGAATAACTTTAGCTACCTTCATGAGGTCTGGGAATAGGCCATTAGATAGGGAGAGATTACAGATATGTGTAATGGGTTTAATAATAAATTCGGAACAGGTCTTCAGAATAGAACATTTCAGTTCATCAATACCTGCCGCCTTTTTAGAATTGATATTTTTTAATAAATCAAGGATCTCAAATTCATCAGTTGGGTGTGTAAAAAAAGAAGAACTCTTGGGCTGATTAAGGTAGTCTGAAGGATTTTCACGAGATGTTATCTTGGCAGCAAGGTTTGGTCCAATATTCGTGAAAAACTCATTAAATTTGGCAGCAATTTCCTTCTTATCATTGATGTATTTATTTTCATATAAGAACTCTGTTGTGGTGCTGTTACTTGATTTTTTGTTGAGAATGTTTTTGATTAGTTTCCATGTAGCATTAATGTTACTTTCATACTGTTGGAACTTACTATGATAAAAATGCTGCTTAGAAGTTCGAATAATTGAGTTTACTTTATTTCTATACTTTTTGTATTGCTCATTATTATATTTTGCTCTGTCTTTTATGAATATTTTATAAAGTTTATTCCTTCTTCTGATGGAGTTCAGTATACCTGTTGTTATCCATGGATTTTTATTATTATATATTTGGACTTTCTTTCTCTTTTTTGGGAAGTTAAGATTATAAGTGCTCATTATTTTACCATGAAATGTGTTATAGGCTTCATTGCAGTCCTGGTTATAAAGTACTGTGCTCCAGTCAGCCACTGAGATATCGTTGATGAAATTTTTTATGTTTTTCTTTGAATAGTCTCTTTGGTAAATAAAAATATCTTTGTTGGTTACTTTTTTGGCTCCATTATCCACAAGAAGGTAAATGGGCAAGTGATCAGTTATGTCTTCCACAAAAATACCCGCGTCAAATGATGAAGAGAGATGACAGCTGGAGAATATGTTGTCAATGAGGGTTGCACTGAATTCTGGTGGGTTTAGTTATTGTTGGCAGAAACATAAATGACTTCAATAGGTTTAAGAAGTTCTTTCCAATGGTATTATCATTATTTATGTTTATGTTGAAATCACCCATCAGGAAGCATTCTTTTTTTTTCTTTATGTATTTGAGTTAGTACTGTTTCAAGTTTTTCAAGAAATGTGTCGACATCAGAATTGGGGCATCGATATATACAACCTACTAGTTGGTTCTTGTTTTTAAGATCAGGGATTTCAATAAATAAGCTTTCAAAGCTTTCTGTGAATATAGATAAGTCTGTTCGAACTTGAGCTGTAAGGTTATCGTTAACATATATTCCAACCACACCCCCTTTCTGTCATTCCTATGGTTTTCATATAAACTGTAACTCCCCATTTTTGTCAGATCAATTGGAGACTCATCTGTCAGCCATGTTTCAGTAACACCTATTATATCAAATCTATGTCTACAAGCATGAAGGAAAGTAGATAATTTATCTATATTTTTCATTAAAGAGCGTATGTTGAAATGAATTATTGAAGATGATATATTTTTATTCAACTGTTTCAGTTTATCATTGAATTCTTCAAGAAGAATATAATTGGAGGAGTTTTCAGCATTTATTGGGTCTAAGTTATAGTCATCGTCATCCAGTTGGGATTCCTTACGAAAGTCATCATTCAGGGTGAATGGCCCGGGTTCATTAGTAAGGGATCTTTTGAGATGACATTTGAATGAACATAATCGTGTTTCATATCAAATAAAGCCAACCGAAACAGTGCCTCTTCTTCTATATGATTAAATGGTAGTATAGATGCAATACAATGGTGACAAAACCATGTTTTTTCATCATCAACAAGCTTTATGAAGTCTGCTTTTGAAAGTTTAGAACAACTTAGATGGATCCATTGATTCCACAGGTCACAGCACAATGAATCTTGGTTATTTCGCACTGATTTTTTGCAAGTGGAGCATGGGTATTTCAAGGGCATAGTAATGGACAGGGTGAGTGGGGTGAGTGGGGTGGGGTGAGGTGGGGGATATAAGGTATGTGGAGTTGTTTTTCTTTCGGATATGCCAAATGGGGGATGTCACAAATATATGTATTAAGTTGGGGGCGAGAGAGAAATGCTTTGTTTTTTTTTAAGGGCTTGTTAAGTATTGAAAAAATAAATGCTTATCGGTACGTAATCAGTCAATATTGAGGTGGGTATTTGTCGCTAAACATAGTTATGTTTTCCCATTTTACTTAGGCGTACATGTAGGTATATATATGAAAGGGAAGATATAATGCATATGAAGTAATGAAGGGGAAGATAGACGAAGATAGACATGCATATACATCATACACAGACACATGTCGATAGATAGTTCTAATTCGAAAAAAATCACAGGTGAGAAATCACACTACATCGGGCTGACGATCGGTGTTTTTTCGCACCTGCAAGGTGAGATGCCCAAATATGGTATCACGTGATATTAATGTTGTAGCAACATGGCGGATGAAGTGTTATGAAACAGTTGTATTTTTACCAATTTTTCTTCTAAATGTGCGTAAACTATTTACTATGAACAACTACGTTGAAGTATATATACAGGGAAACATATAATAACATGCACTTAATGATCATTGGGTTAATTTGTCGAGCTTTTAGGTGTTCTATTCGAGTGCAATCGCAGACCAGTTCGCAAAATATATCGAATTTGGGTTACCTATTTTCGTTATATGATTATGTTCACTGTTTGCGTTACCTGTCGAAAGGTAACTTAGTTTAGCGGCGTGATATCAAAAGCTAGGTTGGACACGATCATGTTTGGAGACAATATACCGTACTTTATTTGATATTAGGTCTTGAAAGTGTAATATTGCCATTATTGTGCAGTTTGTTTGAAATTTTGATTCTATCGTTGAAAGTTGAAGTATACTAATAATAATATTACTATAAAGTTTGACCCTCAGTCTCATTCTCTGGCCACAATTACTGGACATAAAGTCCCAAAAATAAGGTTTTATTCGAATTTATAAATCGGTATACTAATATAATGAACAAAAGTTATGAAAGTATTACCAAATGGCCGGACAAACATATCTCAAATAAAAGCACAAAACAGGGGCATATGTCGCTTGTTTCCTATAATTTAGTATAAATAACATACTCAGCTACAACTCTGCAGCGATAAAATCATTCCGGACGCCAAATTAACTGAGTTAAAAACATTTTTCCCCATTAGCGACAAGTGACTTGTCACCATCCATATCGCCATTTTGTTTCTTAGCATCGTATGAAAGATAGATAGATAATTTTTTAATGGCTAAAAGATGCAAAATTTGCAGACATGAGCATAAGCATATATACAAAAGTGTAAACACAGAGTGTGACATTCATATAGTATAAATATAAAAAGTATAGATATATAAATATAACAAGAATGCAGCTTGACAGTTCTGTAGAGGGACAAGATAGTGAATAAACCTAGCTTAGTAATGACTACTAAATAGATACTCGTACCTGTATATATATATACGGTACAACATGAAAAATAAACCCGTGCTATCCCACCCTCCTCCCTCAACAGGACTGTCATTGTTGCTTAAGAGATACTAGTAATAGAACCAACAGCTCTTCGCCACCTGCATATACACACTGCTGCCATGTATGGCCGGCTTTAGACTGGCATGTCCATGACCGAAAGATGGAATCCCTAAATACAGGCAGCAGTGACAATATATGCAGCTGGCCAAGTACTGTCATCGTACATAGAAAGATAGAGAGGAAAATAGAGTAGTAGAAGAGAAATATACATATGAATACGCTCGTCTGACAAGTCATGCCATCGATTGCCATCAAGGAGCGCACAGGAAAGCAAGCCAAAGCTTGCTTATTTCCACTGTGGTCCTTAATGGTAACCGACCACATGACTGTTCAGGCCACAGCACAAGTTCTCATAAGGTCGTACAGTATTATTAATAGCATGATTCACACCATTAATAATATACAAAGTCAGATTCCTCAGTACCTAAAATTTTATCGAATAATTCCTGTTTTATTAGGTGATTCCATGTAGCCAAGTTGCAGTTAGGTTCAATATATTTTACATAATTATTCCACAATGTGATTCCTGTGTAGAAAAAGCTATTGTAACCAAATACCCTAACATGGGGCACAGATAATCTAAAGATTCCAGACCGGAGATTATATTTACAATGAGTGTTCGAAAATTGGAATCCATCTCTTAGGTATGTAGGAGCTTGCCCATCTGTAATATTTTTCATGATAGTCAGCTTTCTTTGGGAAACTCTGGATTCAACCGGAAGCCATTTAATGGTTTTAAACTCTTCATAACCTATATGTGAAAATCTATCCAAGCTCAGAACAAACCGGATTAATTTGTTTTGAAATATTTGTAGTTTATTTTTGGTAGTTTTACTCAAAGAGCTAACCTGCTGGACAAAACAAGTGTCCATTGGCACCGCGGTGTATTTGCCGTTCGGCCGCGGTGTCAGAGTTTGTAACTGCAGTTGAGCACCGCGGCCGAACGGCAAGTACACCGTGGCCCAACAACAAGTACACTGCGGCCGAAAGGCAACTACACCGCAGCCGAACGGCATGTACACCGTGGTTAGATTTCTGGTTTGTATCGTCTTTTTTCAGTTCAATGAACGTACACCGCGGCAATTACACCATGGCCGAACGGCAAGTACACCGCGGCCCAACTGTAGTTAGCCGGTGGAGCCGCGGTGTAGTTGCATTTCAGCCACGGTGGCAACGCTAACTGCACCGCAGTTAGGTGGACACTTGTTTTGTCAAGCAGGGTATACCAAATAGAGGATGCATCATCGAGGTGGCATTGAATTAATGAGTTAGCAAGTAGTTTCTTTGTGAAAGGGGTTAGAAAGTCAGCCTTTCTATATAAAAATTTGAGACGAGCAGTTACTTTATTTAGTACCTGTTTGGCCATTTGTTCCCCAGTGAGACTTTCATCGAGACAGGCACCCAGATATTTCACCTCCTTGACGGACTGAATATTGATACCATTGCAGCAGATTGCAAGTTCGGGACATTTATTAATTTTGCGTTTGGAGCCAAATAAGATGGATTCTGTTTTGCCTAAATGAAGTGACAATTTGTTGTCGACTAGCTAGTGGCTTAGTGATGTTAATTCAGTACTCAGCTGATTTGCTATCAATTTTGAATCATTTCCCGAGACTATCAAAGCTGAGTCATCTGCATACAGTAGTAACTTGCAATTTACGGCTGCAACGGCATCGTTCACGTATAATAAAAACAGAAGAGGTCCCAATATTGACCCTTGAGGGACACCACACGTGATATTCATAGCATGTGAGTGTGTTCCACTTATGTCAGTAATTTGGGTCCTGTCTGACAGATATGATGAGAACCATGTTAAGGTGTTATTATCACTGCCTAGAGCACTTAATTTGTCCAAAAGGATAGTATGGTTCACAGTGTCAAATGCTTTCTGGAGGTCAATAAAGACCATTCCAGTAAGCGATCCTTTATCCATGTTCCTTCTAATAGAGTCGGTGAGAGAAATAAGGGTAGATTAGGTTGAGAAGCCAGCTCTAAACCCCGATTGATGCTCATATAATAAATTATTCTGTGTTAGGTATTCTTCCATTTGTTTATAAACAATTTTCTCCAGGATTTTGGAAGCCAGATTTAGGATGGAGACCGATCTATAATTACCGGGTGAAGTTTTTTCATTTTTCTTATAAATGGGAACCACTCTTGCAACTTTCAAATCGTTTGGAATGATCCCGTAGTGTATTGTCAGATTTATAATGTGTGTCAAGGGGGAAGAAATCACTGAAGCGCCATCTCGAAGAAACCTTGCTGGTATCAGATCCAACCCTGTAGCCTTGGATGGATCCATATTTAGCAGAATATCAAGAATTTCTTGTTCCTCTACTACTCTAAGTTTAAATGAATTAGGCTTTACACCTTTGTCAGAATAATATTTGTGAATAAACGCACTACCATATTTCCCTTTGGCTGCAGGTAATTTGTCAACAAGTTCAGCAGCCACATTAGTAAAAAAATTATTAAATTCGTTACCGACCAATTTCTTATCTGAAATAATATCATCCCCAATTTTAAGTGAAACATTCCCTGAACTACCACGCCCCTTCTTTGATGGGGCACCAAGGTCTTTAAGAGACTTCCATAGAGCTTTAGAATTATTTTTGTTCATCTTTAATTTATTAGTAAAATAAGTGGCTTTAACTTTCCTTATTTGGTACTGAATCTTATTTCTCAAAAATTTATAAGTTTCATTGAATATACCATTTTGAGTCCGACGGAAATTTTGAAGATCTTTATCCCTATCTCGAATATTCTGCAAAATATCTCCATCCATCCATGGCTCAGTTCGGGCCTTAGCTCTTACCTCAGCATAGGGAGCTACAATATCGATAGCAGAAATAAACAAACATTTGAACAACATCCATGCCTTCTCCGCATCGTCACAGCAAATTACTTTAGTCCAGTCCAACTTATTTAAGGTTTCATGAAAAGCTTTGAAGGAATAATTCTTCATAGATCTAAATCTCATTTCATTATGTTTGCCAACTTGCTGTTTTAACTTTTTACGAACAGCATATGTTACTTTATGGTCGCTAATTCCTATGTCAAGAACTCCTGAATGAGCATATTTACCTTGATCTGTGGTTAGAATAAGGTCAATTATAGTAGAAGAATTACTTGTTACTCTCGTAGGGAATTTGATGAGCTGAGTCAAACCCGAAATTAATTTGAATGAATTAAGACCCCGCTTAAGTGTGTTCAATCTCTTGGCTGATACATCAACATTTAAGTCACCAAGAATTATTGTTTCATCTCTGATAATTTTCTTTTCATTAATATATTCTTCAAATTTGGGGAAGAATTTATGAAAATCAGGATGGCGATAGCCCACTCCAACCAAAATAGGTTTACATTTAGGCAGTAGAATGTCTACCCAGCAAAATTCAAGGGAACCGGTGTTCTGAAATAAAGTGCATGTGTTCCGACATGTATACTATTTGTTGCAGAACACCGGTCTATCCAACTTCCGATTGAACAAGTATAGAAAATAAAATGGTGATATGGATGGCGACGAGTCACTTGTCACTAATGGTGAAATTTTTTTTAAACTCAGTTAATTTAATTGGCATCCAGAATGATTTTATCGCTGCGGCGTTGTAGCTGCATGAGTATGTTATTTATGGGAAACAGGCGCATATGCCCGGTGTTTTGTGTTTAGGGCGTTTATTTGAGATATGTTTGTCCGGCCATTTGGTAATACTTTCATAACTTTTGTTCATTATATTAGGATACCGATTTATAAATTTGAATAAAACCTTATTTTTGGGACTTTATGTCCAGTAACTGTGCTCTGACTTTATATTTGTTGAGATTGTGACTAAAGAGTAAAGTTGTGCTACTAAATCTTTGTTTGCGAATACATCCGCTAGGATCCTACACTGAACCAAATACAGAGTGCCTATGGGTGCGAGAGCAATCGTTCCCGTCTCTACTAGCTCTAGTCCAAATCTGCTCAGGAAAACCAGCTAAGATATTGGGATAGCGAAATGCTGTATAACCTCCGAGATAGGGTCCTGCGAATATTCGATATTCGATTCGAGATTCGATTCGAAACTCAAATTCGATTCGAATTTTAGTAGAAAATTCCAACTCGAAATTTCGAATATACACTGACGAAAAAGTAGGCTGTTTGTGGACAAGTAAACATGTCGATCTCAGCTGTTTCTGTGCCATTTAATTCCCGAAAATTATGAATATATGCACCTTATAATTATTATTGTACATCGCGAATGTTCGCATGCTATTAATTATAAGTATAGCCAGTAATTAGCCACTATAGGATGACTTAATAGGTCTGAATTCTAGCTTTGAACGTGGTAGCCAAAAGCTTGGAGATCGCCGATGGACCGACGATGCACATAAATTATAATAGCCATGAGACTAAGTAACTGCTGGCGTTATCCGCTGACTATCCGTCTCAGATTCCGCATTATATGTAATATAGCTGAGAACGTAAACAACACGTGTTCCCGGCTACGAAAAGTGCATGTGTGCGGTGTTTTCTTTTGAAGTTGACTTTCAGTTTCGGAGCGTTCCTTGACACCTGACAATATGTCGTCCGTTATTCATGTTTATTTTAAACATGACAAAGCTGCAGGCAGTGCAGGAACTTACACATGTGATTATGCAAATTTAGCGTGATTTTAGTTCCGATTAGATATTAATCGTCGTGACGGCCGCATGGACGTTTTAATTTTCTCGACAATTGTCAATTGAAGTTAATAGTATCGCGAACGACGGTTGATCGCCACATAAGTTATGATGGAACTTCATGGAAGTTCATAGAACGTTTCACAAATAATCTAATCGTTGACAAAACATGCCTAATTGAGAATGCGACACAGGTATGATTCGATTCGATATTCGGTTCGATTTCGTCAATTCGATTCGATATTCGATTGGATCAAAATCTCCAATTCGCAGGACCCTACTCCGAGACCACCCCATTACCATTTGTATGACATGAGTTACGCCCAGAGTTGGTGGTGGGAAATGTAGTCTATTTTACCTAACAAATCAAAACCTGATGCTATATATATCGGAAAGAGTGACATCCTATGGTCAATGGTTTATAATAATCTAACTTTCATGTTAAGTTACACATAGAATATTCTGGTTTATTAGGACTAACATCCAACAATCCAGTATGGACACCCAAAATCACTCATAAACAATCAAGTATCCATACACCATGTACACAAGATCGCCAACAATGTGTGCTGTTATTTTACTCCAACATCTCACCAGGGACCAGCCTAGGGTCAAAATATAGGGAGAAGTGACTTCTCCCTCTTGGAAAAATAAGGAGAAGTGGGCGCTTACCAGGGAGAAGTGGAGCGTTAGTGCGACTATTTGTCGATAGTAACTATTGATTAGAACTGATTGTTTTAGCTGTTATTATGTCCACAATAGATTTTCTACATGGGTGAGGATAAACTGGAAGTGTTATGCTGAGCAGTAGATCATCCAGTCACCAATTTTTTTTTTTTTTTTTAAGGGTGACATCCACTTCTCCCTGACGTCATTTCAGGGCGACTTGCCGCCACACAGGGCGACCATTTCGCCCACGTCGCCCCCTAGGCTGGTCCCTGCATCTCACCACTATTATGTGTTTATTTTAACTGTAACTGGCCCTATATTGCTTATTAGTTAATAAAGTAATGCAATTTTTAATTTACAAATTATGAGGTATTTATAAGTTATAGATTTAATTAAATTACGACCGCCTGGTTTTGTTTATGTTTACCTTACGATTGATAGAAAACTTTCGCCGGAATATGCCGATGTCACTTTGTAATGAACAGGTTTTGATATAAATGTCTTTGCTAACAACAATTTAAATTTATTGAAATAAATACATGCATCATGAAGCGACAATGTTAGTTGTAACTAATAACCTAGTTATACTCTCCTGCAGTCATGATAAGTAAGTAAAGTTAAATCTAAGACCAATTTCCAAAATTCATGGCAAATACAAATTCAGACAGACATTTTGCGAGAATTGACACCAATGTCAACCAGTGTTCCAGTTTAGGTAACCCATAGGTTACCTACTCTCGGGATCCAAATAATAGTAGGGGGGGCGGAATAATAGTACAGGGGTGAAATTTCCTTTAAAATAAATAATAGTACTGGGGCGCAATAATAGTACAGGGGGGAATTTTCGCAAATCAACACTAAGTATGGGTAAAAAATTGTGGTTAGTTTCATATGTTCTCATACAGAGATCATTGGAGAAAAATTTAACCTAATAATTGTTCAAAGTATTCAATTCATTTTGAACTAATACCAAGTGTCACCCACATTTTTGGATAATACATTGATGTTTAAAATGAATGGTTCCTTAGCCACAGTAGAATATTGGGAATGTTTTCATGATTTTAGATTTTAAAACTCTGATAAATGAATTACAAGACACATGATTTTCAAATCAATTAAGAAAAAAATTCCATAATTCTGCAGTGGTTAATAAATCATTTACTTTACAAATTACATCATCATTGCATAAGGAAGAAACTATATGATTACATACCAGACACATGTTTCAAAATAACATTTCAAAAGTGACAAGTATATCACTGTACAAGAATATCACGTACAAACAAAATGTATCAATGGGGTCCCAACATGTGCGATGTGTGTTTTCTATGAGATGACCGATGTCGATAAAATATTGGCGTGTGTGCGTTGACTGCTAGTGTTATGAAGATGAATGCATGCGATCGCTCACCGATCGCCATAATAAAACGATAAATGTCGACAATACCCCGAAAATATTCACACTGATTTACAGTGCTAATTAAATGTACCAGCAGTTCAGTTTATTACAATCCCCATTGTGAACCCCCGCGAACACGTGCTTGCCGAAACCGAACTCACAGTGCATGGACGCATTCATTAATGCTATATAGGGAAGTTCGCCTCAACAGTACACTCGTGGTTGCGACATATTATTTGCGCAAACTGATACTACGTACTGCCTATACACGTACGCATTTCGTTTTACAGTTACTTCTCTAATACACACTATTGACTAAATGCTAGCAAGTTATTTGCTGCTAATTCAGGCCAATGTGAATACAGTTTGACACGAAATATAAATAGACTGATCGGTGTTCCCACGACAAAATGACGTCAGATTCTCACGTAAAATGTACGCTTACCCAGCTGTCAATGTAAACATCGCAGGCTATATTTAAAGTACAAACAATTAATAACTGAATGTTCAAGTGTTTCAAACATACACATTTAGCTTAGGTTTAAGCACATAAATTCATTTTTGTTTACACATTTAGCTGAAATTTAATAAACGTAGGGTCCCAAATAAGCAGCGTACAGGGGGGATTTCTCCTTGAAAATAGTTCAGCGTACGGGTACGCTTATTTGGATCCCGAGAGTAGTTACTCAAACTGTTATAATCAGTATTACCATTAACTACTAAAGTAATGGGCAACTCATTGAAAGTTTATAATTTGGTTATTATATGATCATTAATTTTCTCCCGCGAACCCTATACTAATTGATTGGCGTGGCTGGGTTGATAAATCACGATATTAACGTTATTCATCTTTGTTTATCTGGAAATGTTGGCTTTTTGGTCCGTCTGGTGTCTGTTCATGTCGTAACTTCAACAGTTGTGCTGGGATCTCAATGAAATTTGGTATGGATGTTCACTACTATGAGGGCATTCAATAGAGCGTTACATCGTTTTGTTCGGATTTTCCATTCTAGAGTTATTCATCTTTCTTTATCTGGAAATGTTGGCTTTTTGGTCTGTCTGGTGTCTGTTCATGCCGTAACTTCAACAGTTGTGCTGGGATCTCAATGAAATTTGGTATGGATGTTCACTACTATGAGGACATTCAATAGAGGGTTCCATTGTTCTGTTCTGCTTTTCCATTGTAGAGTTATTCATCTGGAAATGTTGGCTGTTTGGTCAATCCGATGTCTGTTCAGGTCATAACTGGAACAGTAATGCTCGGAGCTCAATGAAATTTTGTATGGATGTTCACCACTATGAGGATATTTAATGGCACATTCAACTGTTTTGTTTTGGTTTTTTGTTCCATAGTTATTCATCTTTGTTTATATGAAATGCTGATTTTTGGGTCCATCTGTCTGAGTACAGCAGTCATAAGTTATAGATATGCCCACACTAGGCGGTATGCCACAAGGGGGTATGCACCGGACGACAGTCCATCTCTTGTTCTACATGTAGGTAACCCCCAGGTGAATTGAACGGTAATTCGCCTCAAATTGGCAGGTCTGATCTAGCTGTTCCGTGTTCGATATAATATTTATACATAATGCATGTCTTCTCATTGACTTTATCAAAACAGGAATACAGTTATACTACATGTACATGTACGGTAGTAGTCTACACATCCCGATGTTTTTTTGGCATACTACCCCGGCATAGCAAATGAAAAGCCATGCATTATTAATATATTATAATATTTGTTAAGCTCAGCTGGTTTAAAGCTGTGAGCACAGTGAAGAAATAAAATGAGTTAGGTGCACTATCACGTGACTAAGTTTCATCAGAGATAACATAAAAAGCAGACCGGATCCCATTTATTTCCTTTATGATCCCTGGTGCCATTCTGTCACATGAAGGACCATACAACATAATTACTTGGAACTTTGCTATTCTATTTATTTGTAAATATTGCTTTCGGATATTATTGCATGTATACGCAGTATATCATTTTCTCTATTTCTGATGTCTGACTTCATAACTGCTCATTATGTTCGGTTGTTAGTTAACTTTTGAAAAATTAAATGAAAATGCAAAATCGCCGGCCCCAATTTTTTTTGGACCCGTTACCAGAAACACGCATTCATATTATTTTGGCCTTTCATAGTCAACGCTCAGACCACTATTCAATTGTATGTGGAGGAATCGGGCCCGACAAAATTGTGGCTAGTTTGTTCAGACGATTGCGATGTAGTCCCATATAAGGATATCGTGGGTTGTTCTACGACGTGATTAACCACGTGATTGACCACGCTACGATCTTTCCATCTACGATTATTACATACACACGACTGCGATTCCGTCATAAGTGGAGGTATCCAAGGATACGCTACAATTTCGCATCGAAAATCAAACAGTGCTTGATATTAATTGTGTACTCATGATGTTGTCGTGAGCATGCATAGTCCAAGTACCAGTTACTACCTATGACGGAAATCTTTCCACTTACGATTGAATCATAGTCATCTGAATGTTCACTTAATCAATGCGAGACCAGCCAACAATAGCTTTTAAACATGTGGACTTTATCAATTTTGCCACTAACTTTATCAATGAAGGTGGTACATGTATAGAGTCAAAATTAATCGTATTCAAAGTCAGAATCTGTTGCGAGATCAAAAGTTATCCATGAGTTGCAAGTTATGGTACATAGTTTGGCTTTGGCGGCTTAACATAACAAAAGCATGATGTCGTGTACTGAGTCGTTGGCATAGATCAATGCAATCATTTTTAATGCAGTATGGCCTGGTCATTTGACATACTGTCTGACTCACTACTAGTAAACGGTGTCATATACTATCATGGATACTCAAGAAATTTGTAGATCTGATGTTTGGGCGCATTTCGTTCTGCTCAAAGAAAACATACTAGTAAGGAAATTCGCAGATTGGAAACTCTGTCGAACCCGATTTACAGGGTCTACTCTTGTGTGTCAAATAAACATACATGTATGTTTATTAATTTTATGAAAAAAGTCCACCCTGCATGATGCTTATTCGCGTCTGCAAGTTTTTTTGAAAATTGATGGCTCGACAGTGGAAGTCCATAAAGGCTGCCGGTGCAAATCAAATATAAGAATATCGGTTCTCAAAGTTGTGGTGACGAAACAAACATTCTAGTATTCTTACAAGAACATGTGGAATTGTTGTTATTACATTGTAGTTTTTGTGAGAATTGATAACATGCTTCCACCCTGTACTTCTATTCCGCCCTGCACTACTATTAATTTTGTCGGAAGTTTCCACCCTGTACTTATATTCTGCCCTGCACTTCTGTTTGGTATGCTAGAGTACTAGTATACTTCTAACATTACCAAGTTTGAGTAATCTCACTCTCAGTGAATGGAGCTCTCATCAAATTGGTGATTCCATGCAGTCGGACTCATTTGCATCCTTATGACCAATTCTCAGCATTTAATTGTGTTTGAACAGAAAACAGTTCTCGGCTGATTTTTTAATTTTAATTTGTTAGCTGCATAAAATTCATGAAACTACATAATTGTGTTTAACTGTCAGCAATCATCCTTATAGATGGCGCACATCCATTAGAATTCATCTCATAGTGCCAAAGAACACCCTGTAGTTAGAATACATGAATGGCAACAAGCCATATTTCCGACTAAATCCTGAAAAGTTACCCATAATTCTGCTGTGGTTAAGCAGTCGATTAATTAGAGCATTACTGTATCTTGCTTGCTCTGACAGTATGAATCAACTTTGAAAAAGGTCTGTTAGCGTTTTCTAAACTATGACCCATTGAGACTGTCAACTGTGGGTCTATTAACCCTTCCATGACTGGAGCTTCATGAAATTTTGTGAAAACCCTGTGCCAATGCATTCTCTTATATAAATGTGAGTCTCCCATAGGGAGCCTTGCATATATAAGAGAATAAATTGGCCTAACCAGCTGGCCTAACAACATTTACCTTGACTGTGTAAGCCAGTGCATTCTCTTATATAAATGTGGGTTTCCCATAGGGAGCCTTGCATATATAAGAGAATAAATTGGCCTAACAACATTTACCTTGACCGTGTAAGCCAGTGCATTCTCTTATATATGCGAGGCTCCCTATGAGAGACTCGTACATGTATATATAAGAGACTGCACTGGGACTGGATCTTTAAATGCTGCACCAGCGCAGCTCCCTTCATGAAAGGGTTATTCATCTGAAGTGATTGTCAGGACAACTAAGCAGGTGACAAACAAACGAACATATAATACAAGTGCCACAGGATTCCTATTCATTAATGGGAAATGTTCAGATAATATGGCTGTTCATTGAACTTATTTATCTAAACATTTCCCATGGGAACTATTAGTTCTCATCAAAGAGTATTCAGTAAAGAAATGGGTTGAAGTGTGTTACTGTGTTACTGTAGCTGATAATATATTTCTAAATTCATATTAATATACATGTATATATATATATATAAAAGAGAAGGATCTGTCTGTCTGTCCATCTGTCTGTTCTGGTTTTTCTCCCCGACACCTAGACCAATTTCAACCAAATTTGGCGAGGTGACTCTATAGTATCCTGGTAGAGGTTATAATGGTGTTAGTATTTAGCTCACCTGATACGAAGTCTCCGGTGGAGCTATAGTCATCACTCCTCGTCCGTCCGTCCGTCGTACCATCCGTCCATCTGTCCATCAAGAATCATCTTCTCCAGAACCGTAAGACGGAATGGGTTCATATTTGGTGTGGATGTTCCCTTGATGAATCACATTCAGATTTGTTCAAATGAGGTCACCCGGTCAAAAAGTTGCGAAGCTAGGACCGTAACTCTTTCCCACCATAGTAATTCTTAGAACGACTTCTTCTCAATTTCATTGGGCCGAATGGGTTCATATTTGGTACAAAGGGTCCTTGGGGGACTGTGATTCAGATTTGTTCAAATGAGGTCACTGGGTCGAATGTGGGCGGAGCCAGTGACATAACTAAAAAAAAAATGTTTTTGGTTAAATTCAGATTTTTGGAAATTTCACCTTGCTCAATTTAACAAGCAAAATAAAATTGTTTTAAACATGTTATAAAATTTGAAAAAAGTTAAACCATTATAACATCTGCAGAGTTATGAAACTTTAATCTTTAATGAAATTACAGAAATATTCCATTCCCCATCCCCCCTCCCACATGGCCCAGACCCAACCCCCACCTCACCCTGCACCAACCAACATCCCTTCCAATCGATATCATCTCCAACACAGAAACAGAAACACAGGTCATTAATCTAGATTGGAATAATATATGTCATCTGGCAGCTTGTGTAAACAACACTGCTAGCAAATAAAACAAACAGCCTGAATTTAGTGTCTGACATTTGCAGAATGAGTCCCCTGAGGGTGAATTTAGTGTTGCTACCCAGTACAGCAGGCTAGCATCCCCAAATACACCCTCCATGGACCTAATTCTGCTTAGACATCATCTTCTGGGAAGTATCTTAAAGATAAAATGCATAAATGATGTGCTCAATGGGTGTGCATTACAAACTTAAACAGTAGAACTTCAATCTGTTCCTAGGTTTCCCATGGCTGTTGAGGCCTAATCAGACTGAGGATGAATCCAGTGATGCCAGCCCGCCTTGCGGAATATTGTCATTAAATTCACCTTTTGGGGACCTCATTCTGCAAATATCAGACACACTATATTCAGACTTGGCTGGCATATTATTTTCTTAACCACCGCTTATCCAGATGAAATCATACCCTGATTTTTCAAAGAAACATTGGGGGGTATATTGGATTGAATTTGTCTTCTGTCAGGTGGTCCTTCCATCCGTCGTCTATCAACAATTGTTTTCTTCTCCATATTAAAGACTAAATATGTTTATATATTTCAGTGTGCATGTTCCCTAGGTGACTCACAATCAGATTTGTTCAAATAAGTCCATCAGATCAAATAGGTGCGAAGCTAGGGCCATAACTCTTTCCCTCCATAGTAAATCTTAAAATAATTTCTTCTCAAGAACCATTGAGCCTATATTAGCTTATATTTGGTATGAATGGGCCTTGGGTGACCGGGTTCAGATTTGTTCAAATGGGGTCATTTTTAGGAAATGAGGTCCCCAGAGGGTGAATTCGTTGATGCAATTCCACCTTGGGGAATAGTGTCATCAAATTAACCTTTTGGGGACCTCATTCTGCAAAGGTCAGACAGACTAAATACAGACTTGGCTGTTCCAATATTATTTTCTTAACCACCACTTATCCAGGTGAATCATACCCTATTGGATATTGGGGGGTATATTGATATTACTAGATGAATGGATCTCATAGAGTCATAGATGGGGATTCACATTTGTTCTAATAGGGGCAGAGATAAGAGATTTAACTCTCCTCTATCCTGTTTGGTACTGGTATAATAATATTGATTTCTAGGCAGCCTGGTGGGGGCAATGTTGGAGGCAATGGGGAAGGAGTGTAGAGGGGTGGAGTTTTGACCCCTTACTTTGATCAAAATTTAAACAGTTGAAAATTTCATGCCTGGTATAACATTAGTGGTAGATTAGATGTTTACATCAAAATAGGTTAGAATTGTTCTCATAGTTTGGTTTGATTTTCCAACATGTTTTTAAACCAACAGTCCATATATGTTCCTACTTCAGGTTAAACTGTTTGACCAAATTGGCCAAAATGTTTGAGAGCTTGAAGTACTGGTACCAGTTGTAAAATTCAACCTAAGAGGGATGTGCAAAAGTATTTTTGTGAACTTAGTACTGTGGTATGGTTGTCTTCTTTAAAATGTAAGAGGTTGGAGATTTGTCAGTGGTGTGCAATTAGAAATTTCAAGTTGAAGAGCCCTGCTCATCTGAGAACCTCCAGCTATGTCCATGTTTAGAACTACTTGTCTTAAGTGATATTGTCACGTACTGACTCTTCTAGTCTTCAGAGTCCAAGTCTTTACAGTCTGGTGAGCGACCCACAGTCATTGATTGTTCGTCTTTAGTGTCATAAAATTTGTCAGTGTATTGTACTAGGGAGAGGAGGGTATTCTAAGTGATTTAGCACTTGTCCTCCAATCCCTTTTGTCATAAACTAATTTAATTTATGAACAAATAAAATATGTTTAAACAAAATTGACTGTCTTGTTAAAAATTTTGATTTAAAAAAATTTAAATATATAAATAAAAAAAGACACAAATTAAAATGAGCTCACTATGGGCCTATTTCAAATAAATGTGAATATTTAGGTTCAATATGAATAGGTCTATTTGCAGACCAGATATACACTCTTAAATATGTGGCCCGCACCATGCAACATAATAATGGGTATAAGTCCACTATCGGCTTGTCTTATTTCATAATCAAATAAGTCAAATATGAATCTATGTGAGAGGCCTGATTAAAATCGGATGATGAATAAAGGCTCCTGTTTCAGCTAGTTAATGGATAACTATAAAAGCCCTCCTCTCTAATCCTACTGTTAAAAAGTGCCATAAATTGGCATATTAAATGCCAGGTTTGTTATAAATGCCTATCAGAAGATAAATTTACATATTAATGGAAAATAAAAAGTCTTCTCTAATCTTATTAACAAAATGCCATATGCATAATGCTAGGTTTGTTATATATATCCCTAGCTCCTGAAGTTTGTTGAAAATGTTCTTGTGTATCATAATGCTTGTATCATAACTCTAGTATCACTACCTCTCATCAATATGGAAATCTCATTATGCCTTCAAGTGTATGTATCATAGCAGGATCCTAATTCCTTTGATGAACAGTGCAATTTTATGTCTTTTATTTCCCACCTGGTACAGAGAAGCATAGCTACTGAACATATCTCAGTTTATTAATTGGATTGTGCCCAATACTTTAATGTTTAGTTTTACATGGTACATTGTCTATGATAATTAGACTTTTTGGCATCATCCCTGCTACTCCACTCCATCCATGTGATTCATAACACATGTCTGTGGCATTGCTTGTCTGGGATGTTCACACTGAGGCCATTCAAAGAAAACACCTGTGTTCTCAGGCAATTTTATATGGAAAATTATGTGAGATTGATTAATTGATTAATTATTTAGCGATATACAGTAGAATATATACTAAATATATTAATACATGTAGAGGTAAATTTATTTTGACGGTGATGACAAGGTCTCAAGGACATTCTTCTTGTCATCCCCATACGTAGATAATGTTGTAGATGAGTATGAATAACATATATGCATATTATGCATACGTATTATACGCCTAGTAAAGTCCCTCTTTATTTTTTCCCATAAGAATTCTATAAAGTAATAAATTTGTTTATTAATCAGCTATAGATTATTCGGCCGTAATACCGTAGTAGAACACTGCCCGCATCATAAGTAACAAAAACATGGCCGATGAGTAAAAAAGTCTGCGATAAGTAGAAACACGGCTAATAAGTCAATGGTAATTAAATGACGTCATTTGTAGTTAGCTTGGCAAACTTAATTTAAGAATATTGGGTCGACGAAAAATATTTTACAGTTGTTGTCGAATGATAGCTGGACACTGAAAGAATTGCAGATTGTCGGTATTATGTGGAGCAACTATACGTGTAGGAACTATCTGTTTCAATACCATTCCCAGTGGAAACAGACAGTACTGTGAAATCGATCGCTTCAAGTTCTTCGCAAAGTTCACAAGAATAAACATTGCTGGAATAATTATTAATTTAGTGGAACTCACACCATCTATATGATACATTTACATTTACATTCTGTGAAATAAAAGAATTTGCCATTGCTAATTAATAAAATACTTATTAATCGGTTGTTTCCACATTGAAAGACTTATGCGGCCTCAGTCTGTTGTATTGGCCTGAGACCTGCATCATCAGGCCTATATGACAGACCTTGGCCTCATAACTAGGCCAATATGGAAACAACCAATTAATAACATATAGAATAACTTTATGGTTGAATCTACATTTGTATCATTCCATGCTTTCGAGCTTTTCCAGGGCAATCACATTATTAGCCAGCTTTTCATGTTCATGTGGGTCTAATGAATGAGACTAATTGTTTGGCTAATCCACATTCTTGAGTAGATGAATGAAAAAAAACTTATACAGTGTAGGCCTACATTTTCATGTCAAGTCAAGTCAAACAAGCAAGAAGTCAGTACCGGTACTTCTTTCAAGTTCAATTCCAGAATGTCCATAAATATGTATTATATATCAGAATGATAAATTGTACCATGCATTCATATAAGCACGCATCTTCACATTGAAATCATGATGCAATTGTGTTATATTCAATGCATATTTTCTTCGAGATTGTCTTTTATATATACACATGTATCATCAGAAATAACTAAGAACTGAAACTGTCATCAGATACAAGACTTTTTACGAAAATAGTTGAATTCGCACACCAGGGTGCGTGAATTCAGAGTGCGCGAAACTGAGTGAAAAATAGTACTGCGCGAATTTAAATACGAGTAAGGTAGATTATTTGATTAATATTTTGGGGTATCTGGTAATATCTTCCATGTGGGAGTAGTTAATTATGCAAAGAGTTAGTTTTAAACATATAAATCATGAGTGAGATTGGTGTCAATGCTTAATAATTTTCTGCACTGTAAAGTTATTATAAATTAAATATTAATTAATCGTTAATAAATTAAATATTAGTTATTCATTTCTATACCTAATGTCATGAAATTGCTCGAGTTCTATTCCTATTACTCAATATAAGAACCCAGTTTTGGAGCATGACCTCACAATTTTAGTCGCATGTGTTCACGCAATTATGTCATATATTGCATCATAAAACCAAGCATTGAAATAGTGTGTCTGTCATTTGCAGAATGAGGTTCCCAGGGGGTGAATTTAGTGATGCTACCCCGCATAGTGGGCTAGCATCACCAAATTCACCCTCTGGGAACCTCATTCTGCTGAGGTGTAAGCAGAATGAGGTCCCCAGAGGGTGAATTTGGTGATGCTAGCCCGCTATTCGGGGTAGCATCACTAAATTCACCCTCTGGGGACCTCATTCTGCAAATTTATGACAGACACCATATTTCAAGGCTTGCATAAAACATTAGAATTTGAAAAGCTATAGCTTCAAAAGTGAATCTTTATTATGTGATCGTCTGTAAAATGTTTGCTGGATTTGTGATCAATTTGAAAAGCTGGCTACGAATGTGATCGATGCCTTGTGACAATGACCTCATCCGCGCCAGTAGCAGACATTTTATGTTCTTTAACTTGAAGCCCTCTTTAAGTGCTAAAGTAGGTGCCTGAGAACACAGAATTTTAAATTTTTTGGCCTAATATCAAAGAAAGCAGCATGATGCTGTTGCACTAGACTTTCTTTATGAGTTATTCTATATGTCTGCCATTACATCATCAGATTAAATACATTTACAAGTCATATGTTCAATAACCCCAGGCAGCAGGTATATACATACTGGTTCAGACTATCCTGTAATATCATAATATTCTGTTGTTGATTCTTGGCTCTTTTATGAGAAAGTATGGATAATGTAAATAACAGGATATAAACACCTTATAATAAGTAAGTTCCACTGACATTTTACACTGTATTTCAAAAGTCCCAAGGCCGAATTTGTACATGTATATTCAGTTTACATGTACATGTACTATTAGCTAGGACTAATTAAATGAGCTAATGTCGACCTGTTGATTGCTTGTGTCTTCGAGTTAGCACTGTTTCTGTGGAGGTAATGCTCAATTCAAAAGTCACAAAGCCGTTATGATAGTAGGAAAATCATTTAACCCTTTACCCAACAGAATGGCCCTGTGCCAATGCATTCTCTTATATATGCGAGTCGACCATAGGTCGCCTCGCATATATAAGAGAATGCATTGGCTTAACACATTAAAAATTATAAAATTGTTAAAGAATGTAAGAAAAAATGGTAAAAAGTGTTAAAAAAAGATTTTTTTTAGGCCAATGCATTCTCTTATATATGCGAGGCGACCTATGGTCGACTCGCATATATAAGAGAATGCATTTGCACAGGGCATAACTGTAACTATCACAATGTGGTCAATGAGCCGGTTCCAATGATATCCATATTTGTATGGTTCTATTGAGACAGACCGAAGATATTATAGGCTGTTGAAGCTTTATTTGGCCGGTTTTGGCCGGTTTGTTGGGTAAAGGGTTAAAGAGTCATTTGAAGAACAGCTTTGTTCTACGTGTAACCCCATGTCACAATACAGGCTGTGAATTTCTCTTGAAGTAAATGAGGAATGTCATGTCATTTAGTGTCATTAATTATCTGCTCTTTTATTGAGTGCTTCTTCCCCTTTGAGCCCGAGTCTGCAAATAATGTTTTTAATGTGCCTACTTTTACTGTACATCCTAAAAGAAAAGAAGGACTATTTACAGGCTGGATACATGTACAGCTGTAACTGAATACTATCCCCCCATTCCTTTGATGTCATACAAGTATCTAGAATGTTGACATATTCATCCAAATAAAGCTGGCTGCTTATAACACACATATTCTACTCTGACTGGACTGTCTTCGTTGACATTGATGACGGTTGATACATCAAGAATAGATATCAGTAGTTTGTCTGCTTCGAAATGCGTGACAATAGATGGAATAGCTTCTTTAAGTGCTTTTGTGACATCTGGTAGGATGCTTTGTCGTGACGTGACCGTGACGTATCCACAAGTTTATTGCATTCGAGAAGGAAATGCTGTATTGTTCTCTCTCAGTGGGGCATAGTTTAATGTAAATGGACGAGGCAACTCTAATATGTGAGCAACATAGAATTTATATGTTGAAGACTAGGCTGTGGGCTAGACAATCAGATTACAGATATCAGACAGTCTACCAGAAGGTGGAAGCAAATGTATACAGAGACTGTAAGGAGACCTTACACATAGTAATTCCCTAAATAATCGACTCCTTAACAGCAGCAGAATTATGGGTAATTTTTCAGGATTTAGTCGGAAATATGGCTTGTTGCCATTCATTGGAAAGCTCTCAGTGAGCCATATTTCTGACTAAATCCTGAAAAATTACCCATACATGTAATTATGCTCTGGTTAAGAAGTCGATTATTTAGGGCATTACTGTATATGTGCATGTACATGTCAGAATTGACATTTGAATATGAAGACAAATTTAATACCACTTTATCACTGGCTTTTATAGCATATTATAGCATGGGGGTTCAAATATATGTCAATGAGACTTAAAAAATTCATTTGACGACACATGAGAGGTTGGGATGGTACATGTATCTTGTGACAAGTTGTCAATCATTTGAACTCAAAACAACCCTTTCTTTATTAAATGGATTCTCCCATTATGTTATAAAAGTATACATCGGAATGGTCTATTATTCATCTGGAGGGATGTCCAGCAGATGTAAGCAGGTGACAGATAATACAAGCGCAAAAGGATTCCTATTGAATGGTGGGAATTGTTCATATAATATAGTCAACAAAATTACCTATGGTCGTTCGTTGAATGTCAATGAGTATTTAGTACACATGTAGCCTATAGGGTTAACTACTATAGTTTCATGATGAATCTATAACAAATCAATTTTGGAATTATAATGCCATGAGAGGCAGTACAAACACGAGAATGCTACAAAATAGTCCCTGTCTCAAATGAATTATGGTATTTCAAGTCACCAGTCCAATCATGTGATTATTCTGTTTATAATATTCCACTATTAACATCTCATTTACTAGAATCCGATTCATTACATGTTAACCCATGATGCATAAAGTTCGATAGCGCTTATGAATACAAAACACGCTATTTAAAGTGGCATTATTCACTAGTGAAATTATCATTTATAATCACTCGAGAAATCAAGGTAAATCACGCATAGGAATGTAATAAAAACATAATGTGAGCTTACTGTTCTATCATTTCAGGATTACTTGCCCTATATAGCAGATGAAAACGTATCCTGACATCCATTATAAAAGAAGCCAATCATTCATATATCAACACATTTCAAGTAAGCAACAATTTAGCTACAGGCCTTTAGATTGTAATTTTGGCAGCTGAGATTCTGCAGCATTAAATACCCCATGACAGTGCATTCTCTTATATATGCAAGGCTCCCTATGGAAGACTTGCATATTTAAGAAACTGCACTATCACAGAGTTTTTAATGCTGCACAAGTTCAGCACTGGCTTACAAGGTCACGGTAAATACTGTTATGCAATGCATTCTGTTATATATGTGAGACACCCTATGGGAGACTCGCATACAAGAGAATGCATTGGCACAAGGTTTTCGCAAAATTTCAGTCGGCTCTAACATGGAAGGGTTAACATGAAACCATAGCATTCAATTTAAACGGTTGATTCCAGGATAGTTTTTCATTGATCAGTATGGAATCATTTCAATGTATCTCAGTACTACAGCTACCCTGCTGGACAAAACAAGTGTCCACTTAACCGCGGTGCGGTTAGCGTTGCCACCGCGGCCGAAATGCAACTACACTGCGGCTCCACCGGCTAACAACAGTTGGGCTGCGGTGTACTTGCCATTCGGCCATGGTGTAGTTGCCGCGGTGTACGTTCATTAAACTGAAAAAAGATGATACAAACCCGAAATCTAACCACGATGTACATGCCATTCGGCCGCGTTGTAGTTGCCTTTCGGCCATGGTGTACTTGCCGCTCGGCTGCAGTGTACTTGCCGTTCGGCCGCGGTGCTCAACTGCAGTTACAAACTCTGACACCGCGACCGAACGGCAAATACACCGCGGTGCCAATGGACACTTGTTTTGTCCAGCGGGGTAACTATAGACGCTATTATTAAGGTCACGGTAAATACTGTTATGCAATGCATTCTGTTATATATGTGAGACACCCTATGGGAGACTCGCATACAAGAGAATGCATTGGCACAAGGTTTTCGCAAAATTTCAGTCAGCTCTAACATGGAAGGGTTAACATGAAACCATAGCATTCAATTTAAACGGTTGATTCCAGGATAGTTTTTCATTGATCAGTATGGAATCATTTCAATGTATCTCAGTACTACAGCTACATGTATACTTAACCCTTTACCCAACAGAAGGGCCCTGTGCCAATGCATTCTCTTATATATACGAGTCGACCATATGTCGCCTCGCATATATAAGAGAATGCATTGGCTTAACACATTAAAAATTATAAAATTGTTAAAGAATGTAAGAAAAAATGGTAAAAAGTGTTAAAAAAAGTTTTTTTTTAGGCCAATGCATTCTCTTATATATGCGAGGCGACCTATGGTCGACTTGCATATATAAGAGAATGCATTGGCACAGGGCATAACTATAACCATCACAATGTGGTCAATGAGCCGGTTCCAATGATATCCATATTTGTATGGTTTTATTGAGACAGACCCTTGTTGAAGCTTTATTTGGCCGGTTTTGGCCGGTTTGTTGGGTAAAGGGTTAAAGTAATTGACGACCTCTAACATGGTGTCACCTGGTAATACTGCAGAATTATACTGCTGTAACCTTCAACACCACTGGAAAGGTTAACTCTTTTTTACTGCGTGTACCATGGTTACACCACGATGCATGCAGTCACGGTTCATAGGAATGAAAATAAAATGCAGTGATTCTCCTTATATCTGTGGAACTTGAAGGCACCGATGGCCTTCTTTATAATTTATCGGTTACAATTTAGAAATAGCAGTTACCAAATTATGAAAATTTCCCCAAGAATATACTAATATGAATATGAATGAACATATGACTGCGTTATTATTCACAAAAGACACTTTGTGCGAGCCGAGCATTTGTTTATATGCAGCAGGTAAATAGTGAGCGATAAGCAAAACTGAACACCGTGGCGATTGTTTTGGAGAGTGATTCACGGTGACCCATTCAACACCAAATCTTGAGAGGTGAAAATTAGCAATAGCTATACCATTATGTTATAAACAACTTTGTGGCATACATGTATCTGTTCACTGAGTGGGGGTTCAGTGTTGAGTGTTTAGCTTATCGCATACTCTTTACGTACTGTTTGTTTACGTAATATGGCATTTGTTTACATAGCACATGAGTACTATCATGACAATAACATGCCACAATTTAGGCAACATTTATGATTGGTATAAGAAAGTTTGTCTATAATATAATATTATTTCTGTTTATGGCAGTTTTATCGGATGGGGCTATTTTAACAGCAATACCCATCGCCAACACTTACCGTATCTTTAAGATCCTCATGAACATATAATTTTCTTCAACTTTTGGTGTGATGACCCGCTAATAGACTGCTGTATAATAACCGAATTGTACCGTAACTCCACCGCAGTGACCATTTTGATACATCTGTGGATACCGCATGGTAATACTTTGGTCATTACCGGGGTATCACCCATTTTTCTAGTCAATTACTTTGATTATAGCGGTATATATACACTCAGCCATGCAATTGCAAATATTCCATATTCTCATGTTTATTTTAGGGACATTTCCATATTTTCAACTATATATATCAACTTGAATTCAGGGGAATACAATGGTAAATAAAAGCCTGGTTAGCTCATATGCATGGAGTCATACCCAATAAGAATGGATTTGTGATCCATGCTCAGGGAGGGTATAATGATTTGTGTACAGTTTACAGTTGCATCCCAGGGATCGGTGGTTTCTACATACTGGGATTTCCCGTTAAAATTAATTTTCTGCATGGTCTTTCCCCACACATAAACCTGACAATGTTATGATATGGCCAAGCAGCTGAAATGAAGATAAACCCCAATAAACCTTCCGAAAGGGCTACAACAGCCATTGGAGTCTTGCATATATAAGAGAATACATTGGCCTATCAATATTTACTTTGACCTTGTAAACCAGTGCATTCTCTTATAAATGCGAGGATCTTTATGAGAGACTCACATATATAAGAGAATGCACTGGCACAGTGTCTTTAATGCTGTCCCATCTAATCACCCATCATGAAAGGGTTATTATACCATTTTTCATCAGGCAATGACGCAGCATTAGCCTGTTTATTGTAACATTATTGCACTCTGTACGGAACACATAGAATACTAATGAAAATAAGTATGAAAAAATTGTTAAGCTCCAATAAGTTGGATGAGGATTGATCGGTGTTTTCGATATGTCGGCCAACGATTTATTGACCTCCTTTATATTCACTATTGGATAATTAGTGCGCATAAAGGTGGAACATTAAGATTAATGAAGTCAGCTAATTTATCAACACAACTATAGGAGAAAAATATGTTTTATCTCACTGATGGACAATGCCATGTCAAGAGGGAATGTAGTCAATGTAATTCTTCTCAGCCATGGGTTGTGAGATCCTAATGAGACTTGGCATAGAGGTTAGCTATCTGGAGTGCTCTCCAAATAGGGCCCAATGATGTTCATGTTTTCCATTCTAAAGTTATCCTTCTTTGTTTCTCTTGAAATAGTGGTATTTGTTCATCCGTCCTGATCCACCTGAGTATAGGACCTCAATGATATTTAGTATGGATGCTTGCCATCACAAGGGTATTAGCCTGTGTATTGTAACATTATTATACCCCCCGCAACAAAGTTGTGGGGGAGTATACTGGAATCAGCTCGTCCGTACGTGGTCCGTACTTTGTCCGTGAACTCAAATTTTTCTGGAGTTTTTCTCAGTCGTTTTTTAATAATTTTCCGTGAAACTTGGCACTGACATCAACCACCATGGGAACCATCACCATGACTTTATTTTGTGAAGTTATCCCCCTCTTCGACTTAGAAAATGTTGCGATTATAACATCTGTGCAACTTTTTTTGTGTGGAGTTATTCCTCTTTTTCGACAGAACATGTTTGCAACATGCATATTTTTGTTTGTGTCCGAGCTTTTATTCCTACATATTTTTGTCAATAGGTTTAGGATTAGGGTTAAGGGTTAGGGTTGTGCACATGAAGTGGGAATCTGTTATTTTATTATTTTAACTTAATGTGTACTGACATGTGAAACATCTTAGTGTTTTAAAAACATGGGGGGGAGGTATCCTTAGTCTCATTGGGACAATCACACCTCTAGTTGCACTCGGTGTGGAACAAACAAATACTAATTAAATCAGTAAAAAACAATTGTTGAGCTCCAAGAAGTTGGATGAGGATTAATTCGCATTCTTGATTGTAACTATCAATGATTGATTGACCTCCTCTATGCTCACTATTGAATAATCAGTGCGCGTAACTTTAGGTGGGACATTAAGATTAATGAAGGCAACTAATTTTATAGCAACACATCTATAGGAGAAAAAATGGTTTCCTGGCGACTATCTCACTGAAGGGTAATGCCATGGCGACATTGCCGTACATGTGCTTATATTCCTAAGAGGGAAAACAATCAATCGATTTCATACAGTAATGCCCTAAATAATCGACTCCTTAACCACAGCAGAATTATGGGTAATTTTTTAGGATTTAGTCGGAGAGCTTTCCGATGAATGGCAACAAGCCATATATCCGACTAAATCCTAAAAAATTACCTATAATTCTGCTGTGGTTAAGGAGTCGATTATTTAGGGCATTACTGTACTTTGCTTGATTCTTCATTATTTTATGCAAACTTTTCAAATAAAATGTAGGTATACTGGATTGACTTGGCTCATCTGTTCATCTGTCTGTCTCTATGTCACTCTGTCCATCTGCCATATATCTCAGCCATGGGTTATTGGATCTGATTGAAATCTGATAGAAGGGCCAATGATGTTCGTGTTTTCTGTTCTAGAGTTATCTTGCTTTGTTTACTTTATTGTAACGTAATTGCACTATGTGCAGAACATATTGAATACTAATCAAAATAAATATGAATTATTTTTTAAGCTCCCTATAAGTTGGATGGATTCGTGTTGTTGATTGTCACTATCACACCGTATGTCGGCCAACGATTGATTGACCTCCTCTATATTCACTATTGGATAATTAGCTCGCATCAAGGTGGAACATTAAGATTAATGAAGTCAGCTAATTTAGCAATACAACTATAGGAGAAAAATGGTTTTATGGCAACTATCTCGCTGATGGACAATACCATGGCTACAGTAAGGTACATCTTCACAGTCCTTATATTCCTGAGAGAGAATAGGATCGATAGAATTGCTTTACTTGACTCTCACTTACATGTACATGTACAAAGACTATGACTTGTTGCCAGAGGCATTTGCAACCCCAGGAATTTATTCTTCTTGTACCTCAAGCTTTCTAACAGTTGGAAATATTATTTATAATATGATGCTACCCTTATTCCATTCAATAAACCCATTATATAAATTATGATATGCAAAGTTCATTGCATTACAGGAAATAGTGCCAGGTGACCTTTGACTTCCAGTTTGTCGTCTGTTTACATTCCGTACGCTACGTCTCAAAATACTATGGGTTCCAATATTTTTCTAAGATGAATGAAGAGTTTGAAAAGTTATTTCATTAAATATATGCCATTATGTCATAGTGTCTTTATTTATCTTGGACTATTTCTTTACGCAGGCAAACAATGAACGACGATGCAGGCCTTATAGAAGCCAATGTTAGTTTCACGTCCCATTTGTTGATATAAGTATGTTTTACAAAACTCGTCCAGTAAATTAGGTCTGGATCTCGCCAAAGGCTCAGTCCATACCTAATTTACTGAACTCGTTTTGTAAATTCCGCAATATACTGGGGACTTGTTGTAGCTCCTCTATAACTGACACCCCCTATATTTGAACATTTCCAACTGATGCAGACTTGTGGGCATTTCAGTTCAAAAAAATTACTGAAATAAGAAATTATTCAACTTATGGTAAAAAGAAAACAACTAATTCACATTAACTGGTTTTTGGAAAATGAAACTAACAGATCAATTTAATTCTAATTTTGGTTTGAAGTTTTCAACCAATGAGGTGTCAGGTATGAAATTTCCAACTTTTCCAATTTTCACCAGATTTGGTTGGGAGGGTTCACCATAAAACCCTTCTCCTACTCTTCTAGTGCCAAGTCTCTGCTTGTCTCCCTATATAATTCGAAAACTTCATGCATCTGTGAAGTGTTCAGATACATGTGTCTCAATAATATATAGAAATTGTGGTACTGGTATGATTTAAAGTTGCCAAAGTAGCACTGTTGGAGTGAAGGTATGTATCACAGGAGGATACCAATATATACTAGTACCTATTCTGCCATGATATGATGAATCTAATGCAGGCATGTTTTGGATCACCTCTAAATTGGAGCTATTAAATTTTAACGATTTTCGATGAAAAACATGACCGCTGGCAGCTAACTTGGATTTTACTCTTTGTATTGCATACATGTACCTTCTGACCAGATTTATTCGATCTTCAGGGTGACCACTAGATGGGAGTCATCAAATTTTTCTGATATTTGTTAAAAAAAACATGGCTGTCAGTGGCCATCTTGGATTTTAATCTTTGCATGACTAAATCCTTCAGCACACCACACAAATCACATCGTTAGATCATCACCAAACTTCAATTGGTTCTTCAGGGTGACCTCTAGTTAACTTTTCTTATTCTTTGTCTTCCCATTATTTTCCAAATTATTCCCTTCTCAAGTTGAGCTACAATGTCATTGACACTTTCATTATATATCAGTGGTTGCCACTTTAACCATATCAAAGGTTTCCTTACTTTTTAGCCTAGGCACTGCCAGATATACTTATTAATATAATTTTGAGCTCAAACATGTGTGACTTCAATATCCGACTCCAGAATCATTGCTATATGAATGATATCCGTGACATAGAGTCATGATAACATATACCGGTACATGTACAGTAATTCCCTAAGTAATCGACTCCTTAACTACAGCAGAATTATGGGTAACTTTTCAGGATTTAGTCGGAAATATGGCTTGTTGCCATTCATCGGAAAGCTCTCAGGTACATGTCTATATTCATGTACCGGTAGTAAAACTACCAAATGAGAAATCGTTATCTTTTCTTTGTACCTCTCTTCTGAACTTCAGAATATTAAAATGACATCTTCTTTCAGCCAATAAATTCAGATAATTATGCATTTAAGAACTAATCACGTAGAACAGTAATTAATTATTTATTAGAAGGCTGTTTTGTGGCCTCAGTTAGCCACGCTGATTGATTATTATTGTTGTTTCCAAGAGAGATATGTAAAAAATTGTTAGACACTGTGGGTCAGATATTAAAAGTTAATGTGGTGGGTCCACGCATTCAGTTATGATGACTTTCTTAGTATGTTTTGGACATAACAGGGTGGGCTTAATTAACTTTACCCTTTCTATGTTGAATGGATTCTCCCATTCAGTTACAAAAATTATACATTGGAATGGTCTCTTCGATTCATATTTATTATTTAAATAATTTTATGCCCAAGAAACTATGTTAGAAAGAGATACCCTATCTTTAACCCCTCCATGGCTGGAGCGTTCAGAAATTTTCCGAAAACCCTGTGCCAATGCATTCTTACATATATGGGAGTCTCCCATAGGGAGCCTCGTAAATATAAGAGAATGCATTGGCCTAACAGTATTTACCTTGACCTTGTAATTTGGTGCATTCTCTTATACCGTATATGTGCGGCTCTCTATGGGAACCGCACATGGTTCGCCATTTTGGTTGGATTCCGATGGAAACCACAGACTAGTACACGGATCAGCGAGCGGTGCAGCTGAACCGACCTATACTCAGCCGATACACTATTTTGGTCTTTGTCCAAAGAGAATGATTGGCACAGGTTCTTTAATGCTGCACTAGTGCAGTAATGCTGCACTAGTGCAGCTCCTGTCATGGAAGGGTTAAAAATAATTTTCTGTTGTGACAGGTGACCCCTTTCTCTACTAAATGGATTCTCCCATCAATTATAAAAGTATACATAATTAAAGCAGATGACAGATAGATAAAAAAAGGGCTGTTGGTTCCTATAATTGACTGGTGGGAAATGTTCAGATTAGAAATTCAACGAACAATGATAGGACATTTCTAATTTATTTTGTAGCCCCAGATGATGTTGATGGTGCAATGTATGGCCAGAAGAAACTATTAATTTATATTTATACCCCCCGCAACGAAGTTAGGGGGGTATACTGGAGTCAGCTTGTCCGTCGTCCGTCCGTCCGTGGACACAAATTTGTCCGGAGTTTTTCTCAGTCGTTTTTTTATCAATTTCCGTGAAACTTGGTACAGATATCAACCCCCATGGGAAGCTGTGCACTTGCGATTATGACGTCTGTCGGACTTTTTTTGGTGGAGTTATCCCCCCTTTTTCGACTTAGAAAAATTTCGCAACATGTAACTTTTGTCCGAGCTTTTATTCCTACATTTTTTCGTCAATTTTTAAAAAACATGGCACAGATATTTAGTACCATGGGAACTTGTGCACCTGCGATTATGACGTCTGTCCGACATTTTTTGGTGGAGTTATCCCCCTTTTTCGACTTAGAAACTTTTTTTGCAACATGCATAATTTTGTCCGAGCTTTTATTCCTACATTTTTCTGTCAATAGGTTTAAGATTAGGGTTATGGTTGTACACCTGCAATGGGAACTGTTATTTTATTATTTTAACTAAATGTTTACTGACATGTGAAACATCTTAGTATTTTGAAAACAGGGGGGTATCCGTAGTCCCATTGGGACAGTCACACCTCTAGTTAATATTTGGATATGTCCATGCAAACATTTTGAGCATTGCAACAGATACGAACTATCTGAAATGTTCAGTACAAATAATAATTCACAAAATTTATTTTCAGCAAACTATTGACAAATTATCCTCAATGTCGGTATTCAAATAAAATTTGTTGGAAAAATATTGGAAGCCATAGTATTTTGTGACATATAGTGTACAGAATGTAAACAGATGACAAACCGGAAGTCAAAGGTCACATGGCACTATTTCCTGTTATGCAAGGAACGTTGCATATCACAATTAAAAGAATGGGTTCATTGAATTGAATAATGGTAGAATCATGCAATAAAATAATTCATTGGATATATGCACATGACATAACATGTTTGCGTCATCCTACAAATTTAACAATAAAAAGCATGTAACAACAATCAAAACAATGAAGAATATGCAAAAAGATAAATGTATTTTAAAATAGATTGGGCCCCCCCCATGTTGCAATGATGATACTATGTACATGCACAGTATTAAGATTACACTATTTTGGTCTTGTATTAAGAAAATACTTTGTCCAAAATTTCTTTGATTACAATGATTAATTTTCCCACCCTCCCCAATATTCTGTTAGCAGCTTGAGATTTATGTTTCATCTCACACTAATTAGTTTTCTTGAAGTTCAAAACTTCTTATTATAGCTGTGATCATTATAATTAATACAATATGTTATTGATGCTAGATATATTTATTGATCTTAGTACCATAATAGAAAGTGGAGAGGCAGTTATTGCCCTCCACCTTCTTGACAAGATATTTTGTTCACATTGACTATTGTCAATGTATTTTCTGTCAAAAAGTTCCAAGCATTTTGTGTAATATCATTTAGTTTTTCTTTTCGAATCTTCAGGGCCTCAGATATAAATTTTCAGGTTTGCCTTGACAATTGTTTAATGATGTGGGATTGAGAAAGGAACAAATATTTATTTCTTGAATACTCCTGCCTTTTGACATATAGATTAAATGAATGTTATATGAACCTTATTAATGTTTAAATAGTGTTATTTTGTTTGGTTCATAAATGATTTGGTATTTATATTGCTTGCCCTTCTATCATGAGGACATTGAACTTGAATGTACTAGCTATGCACATCAAGGTCCCCACAGAGTCATGAATGTCTGCAGTACCCTCGAAATGACAAATTTTCGCCTGGAGAAAGCTAAATTTCTATAGGGGGCTTGAATGGCTTTGATTTCCACAATTTATTCACCGCTGGATCATTGTTAACCCTTTCAGTGCCAAGTCCGATTTTTGTTTCAACCCATATTCCCTTGATCATTTTTCCAATTTATTGATTATAATAATGTGATACATTAGAGCTCTTTCCATCAATGTATCACATTATTATAATCAATAAATTGGAAAAATGATCAAGGAAATGAATATGGGTTGATATGAAAATCAGACTTGGCACTGAAAGGGTTAATAAACAGCCTTGAATGCCATTGAAATTCAGAATAGAGGGCTTTGGAAACCAAGCCTTGAAATAGTGTGTCTGTCATTTGCATAAAGATCGAGGTCACAAGAGGGTGAATCTAGTGATGCTACCCCACATGGCGGGCCAGCATCACTTATTTCACCCTCTGGGGATCTCATTCTGCTTAGGCCTCAACTGCTATGGGACACCTGGGATCAGATTGAAGTTCCCCAGTTGAAGTTAATCACCTCAATCATGCATTTTATCTTTTGCAAATTAGGGGATATAGAAACTATAAAGATAAGGAAAAAGTAACTAAAAACAATGTTAATTTGAGACTATAGATACTTCCCTGAAGATGAGGCCTATAATCAGAATGAGGTCTCCAGAGGGTGAATTTAGTTAAGCTAGCCCGCTGTGCGGGATACCGTCACTAAATTCACCCTCTGCAAATGTAATTTTTCAAGGCTTGGTCTATTAACTGTTGGGAAATGGCCTTGAAGTTTGTTACTAGGACAGGTAGGTCTGTCATGTTGGAAGTATGTACATGTATATGATTCATTTGATTGATTTATAGAATAAGTGCGACCAAGCTTGAGTTTAGTGTGCCTGTCATTTGCAGAATGAGGTCCCCAGAGGGTGAATTTAGTGACGCTATCCCACATAGCAGGCCAGCATCACTAAATTCGCCATCTGGGGATCTCATTCTGCTTAGGCCTCAACTTCAAAGGGAAATTTTCTTTTTTAATCAAATTTCTATAGAAACTTATTCACATACATGTAGATTCAATTTTTTTTAGTTTAGTTTCTCTACATGTATATCCCCAAATTGGCAGATGACACATTGCATAATCGAGGTTCCCAATGGGTGTACATCACAATATTCACCATCTGAGAACTTCAATCTGAATCGATGTCTCCCATAGCAGATGAGGCCATGCAGAATGAGGTCCCCAGAGGGCGAATTTGGCAATGCTAGCTGCTATGTGGGATAGCGTCACTAAATTCCCCCTCTGGGGACCTCATTCTGCAAATGACAGGCACACTAAACTCAGACTTGAGTGTGACGCTCATTCATTATTGGCTTGCTCAATTAACATACATATCCTGGCTACAATCTCCTCTTTATTAGGTATTTGTGTAAATTGGTACCTTTCATGAAGAAATCGGTCTCATTGTAAACCTACAATTTGTATGCATACATTTCCCTTGCACTCTGAGATCTGACTAACTCTTAGAAATGAATGAAGAAATCTCGTCTCTTCACACCTAATTGGGAGCTTACATAGTACATAATGATTGCTTAAGTTGTTTCTAGTCTCTTTTGATGTGACTAGAAAGAAAGCTACTGTAAGCTAAGCTAATTTATCTCTCCATGGAAATGTTTGGTAACATGATTTCAATACAGATGAAGCCAAAGCCAGTGCCAGAGTAATCTTAAAGTGATGTAGAAAACTCCTTTGAGGTGATCGAATAGGAATAATGAATAAAGTCGTCATTTTCGTGTTTTATATCCAGCAGCATGCAATATAATTCTTAATATACATGTATATCATTTATACATGTATGTAGCGACTCCCATTGGTGGAATCATTACCGCTTGATTATCTACATAAGTTCGTCCCGATTTAAGGAATAATAATACACGCATTTTGTCATGCTAGTGTAGCAGTCGCATTGTAAATATAGAAGGCCGATTACTTCTCTGCTCAAGAGGTCTAGATCTCTTAGTCACAGTCATTAGACGCTTTGTGTGATCACCAAAGTTAAGCAACGTCGAGCTTGGTTATCCTTGGATGGGTGACCATGCAGCTTGGGATTCTGGGTGCTGCCAACTTTCAGTGTGACTCCCGCACTTCTCTCTACTTCTGTTACACTAGCAAATACTCTAATGATCACCTTTCATAAAGAGCCTTTTACCAAAAGGCAGTGGATAATAAAGAGTGTGATTAAAGTGATGTGAAACACTTCGGTAGGGTGATCAGATAGAAATTGAGAATAATCTTGCTCAAAGTAGTTATTTTTACGAATATTAATCCAAATTGACAACACACCTTGTCATTTTTATATATTTATTAAATGCAATGACTTTAGATGGCGAAATCAATGATTATGGGTAACTTTTCAGGATTTAGTCAGAACTATGGCTTGTTACCATTCATCGGAAAGCTCTCACTGACTAAATCCTGAAAAATAACCCATAATTCTGCTGTGGTTAAGGAGTCGATTATTTGGGGCATTACTATATTCTTGTGGATTTTCACGATGCCTGTGCCGTATAAATGTCAGTGATTGCATCAGTTGGCTTTGTCCAAAAGAGCCAAGCCTTGAAATAGTGTGTCTGTCATTTGCAGAATGAGGTAACCAGAGGGTGAATTTAGTGATGCTACCCCGCTATGCGGGGTAGCATCACTAAATTCACCCTCTGGGGACGTCATTCTGCAAATGACAGACACACTATTTCAAGGCTTGAAAAGAGCCAAAATAATGTCTTTCGAGCCCATTCCACTACTCTCCCACCATGTTCAAGGTGAATTAGGTTAAATTCCGCTAAATATTGATTTTCTATCGCATAAATACTCTCATGCTTTTTGTTGACTCTTTGATGTTCGTAATTTTCATTAATTTACATTGTAAAAACTATTCATTCGAAGATGAAATTTTCCGATTATATCATCCAGTAGAACTCATTAGACGTAAACGTGGTTATGATACGCTTTGACTCCGAGGTTGATATGATATTTATTGACTTTGTTTATTGGGTCAGAAAATAAAGGTTCATCAGCTAGTAATTAACTTAGAAGTGGAGATTTTCTGGCATATATTTACATACTAAGTGTTGTCATCACTAAATCCAGCATTCTGATTGGTCGGCGCCCACGTGGCTAGTTGCAATTATTTCTCGGTGAATGCGCAACGGCTTATAACTGCAAGCTCATAACAACATCGATATGTCATTTGGGTTTGGAAAGACGAACGCGTAATGTTTTGGGCGCATTTGGATTCGCGCAGGATTGACTTAATAAATCATCGGGTTTCAATTGTTCCTGTTAACTTTTGCCAAGGGTGCTATGGGATATTTTGGGCTGGTTTTGTCACGATACACTTTTCGATTTAAATACATTTACAAAAGTGGCTTTTTCGCTAAATGTATATAAATATAATGATTAACTGTCATGTGGACCATAAAAACAGTCCACATGACAGTTAATCCTTATATAATCACAGATCTATGATAAGTTTTTCATTGTAAAACCTGTGTGTTTTATTTTCAGAACAATAGTATTGTTATCGGTTTTAAAATTAAGCTGCCCATCACACCTGGCAATGGTTCCAGCTTCATTCAGCTATCCTCAATTCAAACTTAAAGAGAGCATTTATGGTCGTTAGTTGACCTTTTTATCTGAACATTTCCTGAGGGAGTTATCAATGAGTATTTAGTAAAGACATGGTTAACGGGACATCTAGAGGGTTCCAGAGGAGGGTTCCAGAGGAGTGTAACAGAGGAGCGTAACAGAGGCTTGTTGTCATATTTCCAACTAAATTCTGAAAAATTTCCCATACATGTAATTCTGCTGTGGATAAAGGGTCATATACTTCGGGCATTACTATACATGTATTTATGAGGAAGATAATAGTACAGGTTAAATATTGTGACACTGTCGGAGTCAGAGATTGAACAAGGACCCGAGCACCACTTAAAATCGATTAAATTATTTTGGTCACCAATTTCACCAATTTATAAATATCTATATAGTCATCTCCATGATACAGGAAAACTATAATAATGTGGTTCAATGTGCCATCTGAGTCATGGATGTGTGTTGGATGAGGGGGTGGCAAAATGTCCACTAAACTTATATATAGGTGTCTCCATCAAACAGATAAACTTATAATCTGTAATTCAACGTCGGCATATAGGCGCCTCCATGATGGTGTAATGGTGTAATTTAAAACAAATTATCGCCTACTTCACCAAAGTTAATTATAGTTATCTCCATGATAGGAGATATTTATATAATAGTGTAGTTTAAATATTCCTAAGTGACCCTCCGATTCAGGGATGGGGGTCGGGACACCAGGATTCATGCTTTCATAGGCCAAATTGGCTAATGAATCCTTTGTCTGAAGGCTGAAAGGTAGATGGTGGGTAGTGGTATATTGTCAAGTAACAATATAGTGTAATTAAAGAAGTCTAGACATGGTATTTGAAGGTATGGACATAATTATAAAGAAAGTTAGATGTTAAATAAAACAACAATATTCATTAATTGTGATTGATACCTGGAAATGAGGATTTAATTTGGCCAAAGTTTTTTTTAGTTTATCAAACAAAAATCAGAATTGGCCAAATTATTGGTCAAATGATTTTCCGGCCCAGCGTGACCACTGTGGGACATAATAAAGTTATAGAAACGCGTTAATCTTTGGCATTGACATAGAATATAGAATATTCAGTCTACTTTTCTTATGTACATTTGAGGAATACAATGTACATCAAAGGTTTGGTTACTGTTTAGCCCAGGACACATTATAGGGTAACCCCAGGAAACATTATAGGGTAGTAATTATAATAGTCATGAAAAATAAAAAAACGTTTTTCTCAGGGACCAGCCTTGAAGTTTCAAATTGGGAGATTTCACTTCTCTCTGTTTTGTCATTAGGGAGAAGTAGACTGATCTCAGAGAGAAGTAACAATAGCTGAAGTTCAATTTACACACCAACATCACCCTTCTATGTACAATAAGTATAATGCAACACAAGACCCCATTTATAAAACCATTATATTGAGAAAGAACACCATTATAATCAGTAAATATATTTTAAATGTGCTGTTTAGACATACATGTATGCATACTGGTATATGAGAGAGAAGTCACTTCTCCCTGGGGAAAAATAGGGAGAAGTACATGTAGCATATTTTAGGGAGAAGATGTCTCCCAAGTTGTCCTCTTGGCTGGTCTCTTGTAGTGCTTAAAAAGGTTATGCAACTGCAGTTTACATAACCGGTAACATTTTGTCATGTCACGACTCACCAGTATGTGAAAAATATATATATTTAAAGACCATCTACATTTATTGGTAATTGTATTACATGCAGTCAGTGCAGCATGTACTCTCTTAGTCTCTTATGCTATTTGCAGGCATCTTAAAAAATCCATAACGTTCTGAATATCCCACTGTTCTTTAGTGGCAAGTGTTTGGTTGTAAAAAATCGAACTCAATATTTGGAATTGAAATCTCAGTGCTATTATTGATTCGCCTCTTGATAGTGGATCAACTTATTGCCTACTGTGTGGGATCTGCTGTCATACTGAGTGAAGGGTTAAACATTCTCGCGGGCGGAACAATTTTCCAACACATGTTATGACATCAAACTGGGGGCGAGATTGTAGTGTTACTCCTGGCATAGCATTGCCGTGCCGGTACGCCTTCATTACGAACTGGCTTCTGTATTGATGCAGGTATTGATCTCCAGAGTCTCATACCGATAATTCAGCACTACGATGAATCGTGCCTTTAATCTGACATTACGCGATCTGTTCAACACTTTAGGTCTATTCCGGTAACTTTTATCCATTTCACCACTGCAACTTACATTTGATGTTCGTCACATCATGAAATGACATTCTTCCCAAGTTATCAAGCTACATTCTGCCATAAAATTTAAACACATAATTGACTGCAGAAGTTAAGTTTATGGTGTTTGTGTTAGTTCTCCTACTCATAGCTACTGTGCTATTCACAGTGTTCTGTTATTCCTAAATTTTTAAACTGACTCATTAAATACTTGGATTTTCTGATCATATAGGATATTTAACAAGGATTCTTGAATAAGGTGAGGAACTTAAACGGGTGTTTTATTCTGACATTACGCGATCTGTATGCACTTCAGGTCTATTCTGGCAACTTTTACCCCTTTCATCACTGCAAACGTTACTTATTGGTATAGCTTTTCTCTTGAAAACCAGGAAGTGTCAGTTTTCGATGTTTATCACATCATGAAATGACTGACTTCCCAAGAAATCAAGCTGTTTTGTGCCATCAAATTTAAACACATAATTGACTGCAGAAGTTAAGTTTTTGATGTTTGTGTTAGTTCTCCTACTCACAGTCACCCTGCTGTTTCCAGTTGTCTGTTATTCTTAAATCAGTGCTTAAATCTGACATTACGCAATCTGTACAACACTAATAGGTCTATTCTGGTAAATTTTATCAATTTCATCACTGCAAACATTTGATGTTTCTCACAGCATAAAATGAGGAACCTCCCAACTTATCAAGCTATGTAATGCTCTAAGTAATCGACTTCTTAATGGACTTAACCACAGCAGAATTATGGGTAACTTTTCAGGATTTAGTCGGAAATATGGCTTGTTGCCATTCATCGGAAAGCTCTCGGCGAGAACTTTCCGATGAATGGCAACAAGCCATATTTCTGACTAAATCCTGAAAAGTTACCCATAATTCTGCTGTGGTTAAGAAGTCGATTACTTAGAGCATTTCTGTATGTTCTACTATGACATAATTGACTGGCAGAAGTTAGTCTCTGGTGTGTGTGTTGTTCTTTGTACTCCTAGATGCTGTGCTGTTTACAGCCTTCTGTGATGCATAAATTTTGAAACTGACTCCTTAATACTTGCATTTTCCGATCATGGATTTGCTGATCATGTAAGATTTAAATTAAGTATTCTTGAATAAGGTAAGGAAGTTTTAGGGTGACTCTGGTCACTAAGGTGATCAATTTTCCCACTCTCACACTAAATATTTATTATGCCACAGCTGTAAATTACTCCTGCCACAGATTTTAATTTGTATAGTTTCCATTTATTGTACACTGGACATCTTTTCTGAGCTACATGCATAGACACTGTTGGATTAAAAACAATTTGAGCAGGAAATATATTTCTATAAAACTCATTTAATTGAAACTAATTGAATCCAAATGAAAACTACAGAACTGGAAAGCTAATATTGTGTTAATAGTACACTCATATGTATTATAGTTCAAATGTTTTTTTAAAGACTTGGCACATATATCAACCAGCATGGGAACCTGCGCACCTGCAATTTTGAGTTCGGTCCAACTAAATTTGCAGAGCTATTGCCCTTTTTCGATATAGAATCGCACAGATTGTATTCCATCATTTTCCAGTCTATTTTTTTAAAACTTGGGACTGATGTCAACCAGCATGGGAACCTGCACACCTGAGATTTTGAGTTGAGTCACACTAAATTTTGGTGAAGTTATTGCCATTTTTCGACATACATGTAGTATCTTGGGGCGTCTTTTGTCCAAGCCTGTAATTTCTGTCATTTTGCAGTCAATTTAAAAAAAAATCTTGGCACAGATATCAACCAGCATGGGAACCTGCACACCTGCAAATTTGAGTTCAGTCAGACTCATTTTGACGGAGTTATTGCAATTTTTCGACATAGAATCATACATCCTGGGAAACATATTTTGTCGAGTCTGTATTCCGTCATTTTCCAGTCATTTAAAAAAAAAACTTTGCACAGATGTCAACCAGCATGAGATCTTGCGATTTTGAGTTCAGTCGGAGTCATTTATGGCTGATTTATTGCCCTTTATCAACCATAAATCCTTCAAACCTGCCACATTCATTGGAGGGGGGACGTTTTTGTTCAGCTACCTTTTATTCACCCTAATTTTGATATTTGCACATACTTTCAGTGTTGTATTTCCTATTTTCAAACAACTTTTTTATTGTCAAATCATAATGTACTGAAATTGTGATCTGTGAATTGATGTTGGAAATTCAATTATGATCATGTAACACAATTTTTCATTTTGCTTGACATGAGACATATGTTTCACAATTAAAGGTGAAAAGAATGTATGTTCTCCAGTGTATTATAGCATAAGGACAAGCGTTGTAAAACTAATTAAACTATTTCCGTAGATGCCTTGTCTCCTAGAAACTACAAGCTCCTCCCACAAATAAATATGTTTGGAAACATCGATTGTCGTTTACCTTTAAAGAGACTGGTTTCTGCATGGCTTATAATGACATGTTATGACACTATACAATGTAACCAATGAAATTGTGCAGAGTACATGTACATGTAGCCAGGATGTAAGTGAAAGATTATTGTCAGCGTTTTAGAGAGATTGGGAAACTGTCCGCTTGACATGATCGAGACATATGTTTCACAATTAAAGGTGAATTGAATGTATGTTCTCCAGTGTATTATAGCATAAGGACAAGCGTTGTAATACTAATTAAACTATTTACATAGATGCCTTGTCTCCTAGAAACTCCAAGCTCCTCCCACAAATAAATATGTTTGGAAACATCCATTGTCGTTTACCTTTTAACCCTTTCAGTGCCAAGTCCGATTTTTGTATCAACCCAAATTTCCTTGATCATTTTTCAAATTTATTGATTATAATAATTTGATACATTGATGGAAAGAGCTCTTAAAGAGACTGGATTCTGCATGGCTATGACATGTTATGACACTACAATGTAACCAATGAAATTTTGCAGAGTACATGTGGCCAACTTGACCAATGGTTACATGGGAATCCCATTAATAGAGCAATGGGATCTGAATTGGAATTATTGAGATGTAAGTGAAAGATTATCGTCAGCGTTTTAGAGAGATTATGAAACAGTCCGGTAACTTATTAACTCTTTCTATACTAAATACTCATTGAATGCAGATTAAATGTTCAGATAATAAGTTCAACAATTGACCATAGTGGAACTTATTATCTGAACATTTCCTACTAATAAATGTAACTCTTTCTGACTTTTATTACATGTACAGGTATCTGTCAGCCTATTTTTCTTGAAAACCCCTCTAGATGAATAATAGACCATTCTAATGTATTCTTTTATAACTGGGTGGGAGAATCCATTCAGTGTAGAAAGGGTTACGCATTTACCAATGGTAACACTATGATTACTGAATTGATTCTCCTCTTCGGTTCAGTAAGTACATATATACAGTTATGCCCTAAGTAATCGACTCCTTAACCACAGGAGAATTATGGGTAATTTTTCAGGATTTAGACGGAAATATGGCTTGTTGCCATTCATCGGAAAGCTGTATATTGGAGTGATTATTTCTTATCTGTAGGGATATGTGTTGGTGAAATACACTTCTGACATGCATAGATACATAGATCTTACGGCTTCCCATTAATTCATTTTAGGGATGTTCAGATAATAACCATTTAACTGAACATCTCCACAAATTATTGGGAATTATAAAGTACCCATTTATTATAAGTCTATCCAGTTATTAAAGGGTTAAATTACTATTTTATCATATTTGAAGTTTTGTTGCTGTTTGTTGCTATCCTGGGGTTTGGAGCCTTAGCTTTTTATGTGACTCGGACTCCAAACCAGTGACGTGAACACGATTCTGATATAGTAAAGTCTGCATTAACCCTTTCTATACTAAATACTCATTGACGAGTAGTCCCTAAATGTTCAGATAATAAGAACAACAGACGACCATAGTTAAACTTATTATCTGAACATTTCCCTCCAATAAGGAAGACTCCTTCTGTACCTTTACTATCTGTCGTTTATTTTTTATGAAAACCCCTCAATTTGAATAATAGACCATTCCATTGTATACTTTTATAACTGATGGGCGAATCAATTTACTTGAACAAAAGCAAGGAATTAAAGGTAAAGCTGAGGTACGTGACACCATTTTCCTCTCAGTTTCTCACATGTGGAACATTGGAGGATTTGAGGACACTTGACTCATAGATAATTATGTGATCTGATTTGATCAGAAAAAATGTTTCTAAAAATTCTAACCATCCAGCTGTAGTTGAATCATTATGAAATTTAAGAGCCAATAATGTGGTCTAGTACATTCTAACATGGTTATATAAGTTAAAATAGATTAATGAAATATTATGTACTTGTTCCGCTGCGTGAAACTGATCAGTTAGTAACCATACGCTGTGTCAACTGGAGGAATTATGTAGCATTTTACTTAAACATCGCCGAAAATCTGAAACAAATCGACCGTACCACTCCATAGAAAACATCGCCTGAACTACGGTCAATTGTAAATATTTACTACTCTATTCGGGATGCATCTATCGGCGATAAACTAACGAAAATGATTTATCCATCGAGAGTGACTGCATTTCATTAATAAATAAGAATGATGGTGTGTGTTGTCAATTTGGATATAATATTTGTAAAAATTACTACTTTGAACAAGATTATTCTCCATTTATATTTGATCACCTACCGAAGTGTTCACATCACTTTAACTTTGAAAGAATTTTTCTTTTTCTTTTGAAAACCCGTTAACCCTTTCTATACTGAATGGATTCTCCCATTCAGCTATACAAATATACATTCAAATGGTCTATTATTCATCTAGAGGGATGTTCAGGTAATAACAGCAGACAACAGACATACAAAAAGTTAAGATATCAAGTTCATCAAACAGCCTCTACTGCTCTTTGTTGAACTTATTATATCTGAACATTTCTTAAAGAAACTATTCGGCAATGAGTTTTTATGTTTACCCGTACCATAGTATGGTAAACATAGTGTCGTTGTCTGGATTGACCACTCGTCGTTAGTCGGTCCGTCCGTCCATCCGTCTGTCTGTCGTAGACACTTTACGCATGGTGCGATAGCTCGAACATTTTCTATCTGATCGGAACCAAATTTTGTATATGAATTTCTCATCACCAAATACAGATCGAGTTTGAATATGGGTTCGATCCGAGTTTTTTTTACGGAGTTATGGCCCTTTTTCGACTTAGAATTCATGCATGCTACCATAACTCAAAAACATTTTATCTGATCAGAATCAAATTTGGTATGCAAGTTTCTCAGACCAAAATACATATCGAGTTTGAATATGGATTTGATCCGATATTTTTTAATGGAGTTATGGCCCTTTGACTTAGAATTTCTGCATATTTTGATAAATCAACCATTTTTCAACTGATAAGAACCAAACTGTTTAAAGGTACTCAGTCCGATCAGAGGGTCCCCATATCAGCAAGATACAACAACAACATTTCTTCAAAATAAGCTTTAGTTATCAGAATTGATTAATTGCAACAATATAATGCTAACCACTGTCAACTATGGTATCATATTTCCCAAAACCTGTTATTTATCAACATTTTGTTCAACGAAATTTGGTCGTATTATCACTTGTTTTTAGATTTATCCATCTTCATCCGCAATATTGGCCGAGACCGTCCTTTTGACGGCGTGTTTCTGGGCCACAAACAATTGAAATCTGAAATCGATATCTGATCACTCTGAGCTTTGATGGGTAGGTTCCTCGACTCGAATAAAATATTTTTACCACAGAAGCCAAAGAAATAGTACATGTAGTTTAGGGGTGTTTAATCGGATTGAGTACCTTTAAAGCAGGGTGCCTTCATGAGAATTAATAGAAACTACAACTCATTTTATGGAGAACAAATATGATTATCACCTTATTTGTTTAATAAGAGAAACATAATGGTCGCAAGAACATCTAGAAAGTTCAATAATGAGGCGAATCGGTTAACCCCTGATCATTTTTATGTGTACCCATACCAGAGCTGTTAAGTTCCACGGATTGTCCGTGAGACTCACGGATTTCCACGGCAATTCCGCAAACACGGATAACCCCCAATTTCTCACGGATTCGTCAAAACCTCACATTGAAAATCCCAAAACGATTTTTTTTATTTTTTAAATTCGTGCATTTGCGGGAATTCCCCAAATGACAGTGACTTCCTTATTTCCGGTACCGTAAATACCCACACATTAACATTCACAGAATGTATCGTCGGTAACTTTTGATTGAAGACTCAAGTTATGGTGAACTGTGACTGATATTAATTGATTTTCACACTCTGGTGAAGCCACACATATGGAGGGTGTTGTTTTAGTAAACAATACGTATAATCACAAGTGTGCAAAGTTCTGTATTGTTAGGCCTCATTGATGAACATTTCTTAGTAACGGATTAGTGGCATGCATTGCAAACGAAATAAAACAATACGTTTAATCACAAGTGTGCAGCTGTATTGTGAGGCCTCATTGATGAACATAAGTAATGGATACTTTATGATTTAAGTTCACTGATAGTGGTATGCATTGAGAACGGAATGTGTCTTTTATTTTGCGGGTAAAACTTTTAAGACGGGTCATTTTGTACTTTCGGTTTCATGCATACATGTCCGGTTGTAACCTGTGTAACTCGGATTCGTTTTGACTAACTTTAAACAAAGTTTCTGCTTCTTAAAATTTGTTAATAAATGGTGGAATGTGTGCATTTCTTTTGTGGGTTAAACCGTAAGACGAGTCCATTTTGTCGTTTATTACGATGTTGTACGGTACTTTCGGTTTCGCGCATATCCGGCTGTTTCCGGTGGAATTCTGAGTATTTTTACGAAGTGTGATCTGCTTCTTTCTTTTTAATAAATGGTGGTATCTCCCACACAGAGCAGCTCTATTACAATTACCAACAGGACATTCATTGCCATTTTATTTAGGTCTATATATTTATAAAATAGAAACTCATAATAATTATGCAATCTTCATCATAAAAATTATTTTTGGAACATGAACATATTTGGGCATACCTCCCGCAAAAATCTCACAGATTGACATTTTCAAAACTTAACAGGTCTGACCCATACCATAGTATGGTACACATAATGCCGACGTCAGGATCAACCATCCGTCGTTCGTCCGTCCATCCATCTGTCCATCCGTCTGTCTGTCCGTCTGTCCGTAGACACTTGCTATCCGATTCGATTACTCAAACATTTTTTATCGGATCGTGTTCAAATTTTATGTACATGTTTATGATGACACACTCCTCACCTGTATAGTTTTTGGTATCGATCGGTTGATCGGTTTAGAAATTATTAACACTTTACATCCGCACATAGGCATGAGCTATCCGATGCTGTAACCAAAGTATTTTTTGTCCGATTGTTCTCATATTTGATATGTAGGTTTATGATGACACACCCCTCGATTAGTTGATCAGTTTAGAAAATAATTAACCCTTCACACACATGCTATCTATCCAATGCAATAAGTTGAACATATTTCTTCTGATCTGCATCATATTTCTTACCTAGGTTTTTCTTAGCACGTTCTTTATCTGTATGGTTTTTGGTATCGTTTAGTTAACCCTTTCTGCTCTTGTTTTTAAATAGAATTCATCCAAGCTGTGTTGACTTAAATATTTTTCATCTGATCAGCACCAAATTTGGTACATATGGTCCTCACCCCAAAATACAGATCAGGTTCGAATTTGAGTTTGATCGGATATATTTTAACAGAGTTATGGCCATTTAAAATTAAAGTGACAGATAAAGTATTTTAATAATGCCTGCACTGAGAAGAGAAGAGAAGTTATCAGATAACACCCAGTGAATTATTGGCAATGTTTAGCTGGACACCAGATAGAGACAAGAAAACCATAGTCAGAAATGGTAACGCCACCAATATCATATTATTAGCCATAAATATAAATTATAATACAATTATTCTATAAACTAGCTTTATGCGGGAAATTTGCATACTTCCATATTTCAAGTTTTCTCGTGTCATACATTACTTTCTTCAAACTGTCTTCTTTATTACACAAGCTGATAGGCCCGACTTCGCCCGGGCTGTTTCCCCATCTGATTTCCGGTGAAATGCGCGATTTGACCTTCAATTGACTATTTCGAAAGTCAAGGTCAGGTCAGGGTCATGATTTGACCAGTCCAAAACACCCCCACCCGGAGAAAAGTACCCCTAGGTATCAAATTTCGTCGAAATCCGTCCGTTTTACCCCACTTGACCTTTAATGAACAATTTTGAAGGTCAAGGTAAGGTCGGAGTCATGATTTGACCCGTCCAAAACACTCCCCCGACAAAAGTACCTAGCTGAAATAAAACCTAGAATTCCCTGGAATTCCAGACTTTTTAAAAGCCTGGAATCCAGGTAATACCAGGGTATTCTAGTCCTGGAAAAGTAGGTAATCTGCGGTATTGGCCGCCCTGGAATTCCAGGGAAATCCAGGGAATTCCGGGTTCAGAAGAGAACCAGCAAAAATCCTGGATAAAACCTGGATAAACCTGGAAAATAGCACCATGTTCAATCCAGGTAATTCCAGCACACTGGAATTCCAGGTATTTCCAGCATATGCTGGAATTCCAGGTATTTCCAACACATGCTGGAATTCCAGGTATTTCCAGCATGCTGGAATTCTAGCATCACAGAATTCCAGTGTTAAAAAAGAACCACAGAATGTCTGGAAACCCCTGGAATAAGCAAGAATTATTTCATGCTACATATAAAAACTAGGATTTGAGATAAATGTTAGCTGTTATACTGTATTTAAGCAGGTTTAAATTTTGTTTTTAATTTACAAACCTTTACATATATTGCATAATGTCATCATTCAGCCATGAAATTAATCACAATAATTAATTGTTCAAAATATTTGTAAATAATATTTGGTCAACATTATGATTGAAAAGTATTGGTCCTCCAGAATGGTTTAAAATAACTGACCTAACACAAGGATCGAAGTGTATAAACTGTTTAATAAACTTAATAAACAACAAATCATTAATAACAAATTTACATGAAAGGCCCCTTAGCCATGTTCCCCCCCCCCCCACCCCCCCCCCCCCCCCCCCCCCAAATGGTTTTCAATTATGGGGCATTGATTTTATCAAGAATCATAAAATTAAAATATTTTATTGCAAGTGGTTGTGGGGAAAATGTACTAAATACTAATACTATCATACTTACGGTACACTCAGATGCCTAATAATCATGATGGTTTAATATTGGTAATTAATAAGTCATGCCAATTTCACTCTATTGTCCCAATGTCAAATAATAGTGATCATTTGGAATTAAACTCTCCAAAATTAGTAATTGTGCCGACACGATTATTAGGCACCTGAGAGTATTGGAACAAGTTATTATCTGGACCACAAAATAATAGCAAATTGTATTATTCTAAGTCGTAAACACCTCTGTCAGAAATAGTTGAACAGAACCCAAAATTTATCTTAACCACTATTTTCATGTGATTAATCCACAGAATAAATTTCTCATTCTGAGTTTCTTGATATTCTGTCAAATACTATTCAAGTTATCAATTGAAAACAAAATAATCAGCAAATTCTAATTTGAAAAGGGGCATAACTCTGAGACCCAAATTTGAATGAATTTGATTCTTGGTGGCTTGGCTTGGCTTCATCAGTCTGGAAAATAAAAAAAATAAGGAATTGTACAGATTTTTATTGCATAAGTACTGAAGCTGAATACAGTGATTTTATGTGGAGTTCATCTGCAATCTGCCATTCTTCGATGTTACCGGGACACTATCGTTTATTGTATTTATGTTGTTAAACATATTTCAAAGGGCTACATTGTAAATGGTCAATTTATACGCTTTTTCACGAGCATTCTGTTAAAACCTCTCACTAATTTTGCAGTGGTATTGAATAGGCAATTGCCTTTTAATAATTACACCTTTGTCTCAAATATTCATGCAAACCACGACTCTATTTCGACTTGGGTATCGATTAAAAAAAAATCAACAGAAACTGTATTGAAATTCGTACCAATTATAATCAGTATACCGAAATACTGCCCAGCACTATAACACTATACATACATCATTTTAATTGGTTTTTATTTTTGAGTTTATGTGTTTTATTGCAGTTGTACATGTATTAATAAATGAAAGAAATAATAATTATATATAAATGTCATTGATTTCTCACCCTTGTAAGAATTTCTAAGGATCTTGATTCGATCCCTTATCTTCAAACCCAGCTCCCTGTCACTGATAGTGGAAATTTCTATGCAATAACTCTGAAATGAAAACAAAATAGTTTTTATCACATTTACATTTCAAGGTATAATTACCTTCTGGCAGAGTATCAACAATTTCTTAACATTGGTAACTATTGAATTTACAAACAATATTTAATATAATTATGATATGATTGGTTAAGTACTGGCTAAACTTTACACATGAGTTTTATTCAAATATTAACCCTTTTTCTGGAATTTTAGTTAGAAATTGTGGCCACAAAATTTGCATATTACTAAAGTATGACTTACCTTCCAAAAGTTTTACCCTTTCTTTGGGCATTGCTGGTTTTCCACCCTGCCCAGCCAAAGAACAGTTCTTTATCTCCTCACTCGTGAAGAGTCCCTCCATTAACAGTTTGACAGCTTTGGCTCTGTGAGACCCAAATTCAAATAAGTGTTTCTTTGATGTTTGGCTTCTTCAGTCTGGAAAATAAAAGGAATTGTACAGATTTTTAATGCATAAGTACTGAAGCTGAAATAAAGTCAAATTATGTGAAGTAAATTAATCTGAAATAGTGCCATGATGATACATTCCTCACCTGTATAGATTTTGGTATAGATTGGTTTGAAGATATTAACCATAACTTTAATTATATTTCCGCTGTTCACATACATTATATCTTTCCAATGTTCAGCTTAGAAGAAAATTAACCCACCCCATTCCATGGTCATACAGTATGCTATCCAATGTAATGAATCTAATATTTTCAATCTGACCAATCTCATATCCTACTAGTACCTCTAGCTATCTGAAATTTCAGCATTAAAACATTTTATATCCAATCATTATCAATCATATTTATATCCAGGTCTATACATCCCTCACTTGTATAGTTGTTCAGGTATTGATTGTTTTTTGAATGGGAAATATTAACCCTTTTCTCCAATCTAAATGATCCCATGAAATTTTAATATGCAGCTATTTAACACAAAACATAATATAAAAATAACAGTAATAAAAAAAAAACATAATATGTTATGTCTCACATTCCAATGTGACAAGCAAATAAATGCTATGATGTTTATATACTTAATATCTTGACTATTTTGTCTTTGACTGCTATGGTGCTTCTGTCTGACTATGGATTGAGCTTAATTAGCTTTATCACTCTATAATAATAAGACATATCTGGTTGAAATCGAATGCCGCATCCATGTTCCTATTGTAGCACTCATGAAAGGTTGGTGTAAGGATTTATTAAAATAGCTAATCGGTATCGGCAAGGTATGGGTTAAACATCTGCCGATCGTGATCGGCCTCTCGTTCAAATTTATTGATTATAATAATGTGATACATTGATGGAAAATTACTCTTAGAGCTCTTAAGTTCCATCAATGTATCACATTATTATCACAGGTATTTGGCCAAAATAAAATAAAAATAAAAATATATATATAAAGGTACATGTAAGTACATATGTATCAAGGCTGATAGTGAAAATAGGAGGTCAAAAATCATCCTCACAAAAGCTAAATTTTTTATCAAATTGATCTGGAATTCTAGCATTATGTGCCCAAGTAATCATATTTTTTGTTAAAGTTTAGCTTTCCGTCGTACTTTAAACAAGTGAGCATAGAAAATCATTCGAAGTTGTCAATGAAATTAATTTTTGGTACCCGAAACGTCCGCCCAATGAAAAATCAAAAAATCAAATAATCCAACCCCTAAATCACCGAAATCTATACTATTATCACCAAACTAAATGGCCCTATTGTCAAACAGACGTTGTTTCATGAAGTACAGCTATTTGGGGGTGGTACTCAACATACATCGAGTTTAATAACGATTTATGTTCTTTTTTTTCGTGAGTTTTACAGATTTCTTTTCGCGGGAGGCCATTTTGCAAAACTGAAAGCTAAACTAACTTGAACTTTATTAAATTAATTTTAATATCTCTTAATGACAAAAATCATGTGGTGGATATATATACCCACTAGATAAGGAATTAGATAAAACATATTTTTTTATCCATGTAAAATTATTTTATTTTGGAGTCATTTACTGCAGCGTTTCTCGAGTTTGTTTCGCACTTTCAAAATGGCCTCCCGCGAAAAGAATCATGTAAAACTGACGGGAAAAAAAAAGACAAAAATCGTTATTAAACTTGATGTACAACATGTATGTTGAGTACCACACCCAAATTAGCTGTCTGTTTGACAATAGGGCTATTTAGTTTGATGATTAGAGTATAGATTTCGGTGATTTAGGGGTTGGATTGTTGGATTTTTTGATTTTTCATTGGACGGACGTACGTTTCGGGTACCAACCAAATAAATTTGATTTATCAACTTGAAATGTTTTTCTATGTTCACTAATCTCAAATACGACGGCGAACCAAACTTTTTTGAAAACTATTATTATTTGGTCACATTATAGTGCTGCAATTACAGATCAATAACAAATAAAATGTTGCTTTTGTAGAGAAAAATGCTGACCTCTATAAAAAATGAGATAGCTAGATACCTTTCCGAGATTTATATTAAATTTTTGTGCCTAAATACCTGTGATTATTATAATCAATAAATTTGAAAAATGATCAAGGAAATATGGGTTGATATAAAAATCGGACTTGGCACTGAAAGGGTTAAAGACATATTATGTACTTGTTCTGGTGCGGGAAACTGATCAGTTAGTATCCAGGCGCTATGTTAACTGGAGGAATGTAGCATAATATTCTACTAACATTGCCAAAAATCTGAAGAAAATCGACCATACCACTCTTTAGAAAACATCGTCTGAACTGCATGCATGTGCTCAATTGTAAATATTTACTACTTGATTCTGGACATTAACTAATGATTAGCTGAACGATTTTGCCATCGAGAGTCACTGCATTTAATTAATATATACATGTAAGAATGATGGTGTGTGTTCTCAATTTGGATAAAATATTTGTAAAAATTACTTCATTGAACAAGATTATTCTCCATTTATATTTGATTACCCTACTGCAGTGTTTCACATCACTTTAATATTTAAGTTATATTATGAACACACGAAAATAAAAAAAAATCCCTTAGTAAATTGGTTGATACATTTCCGTATATATATTTTCTAGAGATAGGGGCCTCTGTTCATTGCTTTTTGCATCCGAGTTTGGTATAGTGTTGTGCTAAATTTAACACGATACTATACAATATAGGACACTGCTCTCGACCATTCAGAAGGCATCATTTCCGTGTGAGGTGAAATAATACTTATAAGTGCTATGGTGATTCAGTAAATCCATTCATTTGAAGACATGATTTGAATCATTTCATTTCTGAAAAAAATTTAAAAAATTAAAATTCTATGAATATCAATGGTGAAATAATCCATCTCGTGGCCACATTAATTGAGAAGTATGGAAAACGAAAGTTAAATGGCACTATTATTTTTAAACCACACCAATTTCCTTTTTCCTAGAATATTTAATTATTTCCTGTCGCTGACAATGATTCCATCTTGTCCTTACTTTAGGATTGTAGGGATATCAAAATTCTCTGGGGAAATATCTATTGAATCTGCCAATGTCGGTCCCACCTCATCAGAGAACAGTTGTGAATATCTTCCGGCCCAGGGCATGTGACTTCTGATTATAACTAACTCTGCCATTGTTACATTGATTATATCATTACGTCTAGGGATTACACCATGATCATCAATCAGACACATCCTGTTCCGATCATCGTGTCCATTCATTTGTATCAGACACCAGATTTTCGGATTTGGGAGGTGTAACATTGCTGTATAAAATCTTTTCTATCCTATTCCTGCCAATGGTCTTGTGAATGATTATGTAAAATGTATCTTGGTATATACATGTATGTCTATTGAGAATAAAGAGTGTATAATATAATTTATAGGATCAAAAGTTGAAAATATCTACATTATCTGTTTGTAAAAAAATTGGGAATATCATTTTAAGGGTACCTTATGTATTTTAGGCCAACATTATAAGCCGCAATGACAAATCTGGTTTGAATTGCGAAAATCATGGATTTATGATCCACACACAGGGAATGTAGCACATTCTCTTATATATACGAGGCTCCCTATTGGTGCCATAAACTCATTTTCATTATATTTACCATGTTGTTTGCATCGTTCATAGAGCACATTATAGTGTATTTTGCACTAATCCATGGCTCAAATTCATTCATTTGTTGCTTATATTCTGTTGAGTATAAATGAGATGGACCCATCAATGGCTGGATTTAGTGACTGTGTACATTACCCCTTTTAGACTTCTAAACTATGGTAAGCCTGCTCTTTTAAACATTTATTCTCTGAGCGAATTATTTATAAACTAGTATGGCCATGTTATTGACTTTTGTTGAAGATATTTGATGAGGGTATGACCCCTTATGAAGGATCAGCCTAGACGGAGACACGACTCCCATTTTGAGACCTCTAGGCTGGCTCCTGCCCCCTGTGTGTTATTTATTTTCATTAGAATTTATCCAATATTGATGTCAGATCAAGCTTAACCCTTTACCCAACGGCCAAAACCGGCCAAATAAAGCTTCAACAGCCTAAAATATCTTCGGTCTGTCTCAATAGAACCATACAAATATGGATATCATTGGAACCGGCTCCTTGACCACATTGTGATAGTTACAGTTATGCCCTGTGCCAATGCATTCTCTAATATATGCGAGTCGACCATAGGTCGCCTCGCATATATAAGAGAATGCATTGGCCTAAAAAAAATCTTTTTTTAACACTTTTTACCATTTTTACTTACATTCTTTAACAATTTTATAATTTTTAATGTGTTAAGCCAATGCATTCTCTTATATATGCGAGGCGACCTATGGTCGACTCGCATATATAAGAGAATGCATTGGCACAGGGCTCTTCTGTTGGGTAAAGGGTTAATAGGGAAACTTGAAACGAGAGGTCTCCACTGTTCATAGAGCTAATAAATTTTAAAGATTCTGACGGATTAATGCGCGATAACGTGTGTCGATGTAGTGTTCAAAGTTACTCATTCAGATTCATAGGAATAATATTGAAGCTGATCAAATTGCATTGCTTAGCATAATAATAACTGGCTTCTGAGAACATCGCTCTCGAAATCGTTGTCTCATTACTCAGACACTCATTGAAGACTTCTAAATAATGGCTCCACAATTCACTGTTGCCAGTGGGCATAGAATTCACAGTGATTGGATGATGACAAATTTTCTCTCGATAACAGTTCATCCATAAAGACATGATGGCCTTTTCTTTACATGACCCGTATGGCTTTTACAGTAAAGAAGAAGAGCCTCAACTAATTACAGTAATGCCCTAAATAATCGACTCCTTAACCACAGCAGAATTACGGGTAACTTTTTAGTATTTAGTCGGAAATATGACTTGTTGCCATTCATCGGAAAGCTCTCAGTTAGAGCTTTCCGATGAATGGCAACAAGCCATATTTCCGACTAAATCCTGAAAAGTTACTGTAGCAACTTCTCCAGAGCGTCAAGAGATTTGCTTTTGGCTTCATACCTTGAATTTCATGAGAGGTGGGCAGTGACAGGTGGTTGGTTACAAGTTCTCAAAAAGTGTGGATTGATTGCATCTATAGAATTTTTATTGTTGGTTCCCCTGTAACCATGCATGCTTGAGAATAAGGTGCCTGTCATTTGCAGAATGATGTCCCCAGAGGGTGAATTTAGTGACACTCTCCCGCATAGCGGGCTAGAATCACCCTCTTGGGACCTCATTCTTCTTTGGCCTCATTTTCTCTGGAAAGTTTCCTTATTATCAAATTTCTATGGAAACTTCTTCACATAGATTCTATTTCTTTTTTAGTTTAGTTTCTCTATATCCCAAAATTGGCAGATGACACATTGCATAATCGAGTTTCCCAATGGGTGTACATCACAATATTCATCATTTGGCAACTTCAATCTGAGTCTTTGTCTCCCATAGCAGATGAGGCCATGCAAAATGATGTCCCCAGAGGGTGAATTTGGAGATGCAGGATAGCGTCACTAAATTCACCCTCTGGGGACCTCCTTTTGCAAATGACAGGCACACTAAACTCAGGTTGTCAGATTAAGCTGTCACTGTCAAGTCATACAAGCCTTGAAATAGTGTGTCTGTCATTTGCAGAATGTTGTGATCACAAGTTGTGATCTTGGAACAAGGCAAGTCGTTCAGTGACTGCTTCGCACCACTCATACATGTACATGTTGTGTTGTATGTTGTCTCCACTCCACTATTCAGAATTGCCAGTGGTCATAGAATTCATAATGGTTGGATGATGACAAATTTTCTCTTGACTTTTCATTCATAAAGTCATGATGGCCTTTTCTTTACATTTTGGCTTTTGGAGTAAAGAAAAAACAGACTGACTTAATCCTTTTTATACTAAATACTCTTTGACGAGTAGTTCCCTTAGGAAATGGTCTTTTGTTGAACTTATTATCTGAACGTTTCCAAACAATGAAAATAAATCCTCCTGCACTTGTATTATCTTTTCGCCAGTCTGTCGTACATGTATGTCTTAATTTCTTGAACATCCCTCCAAATGAGTAATATCCCATTCCAATAATGTATACTTTTATAACTAATTGGGAGAATTCATTTAGTATAGAAAGGGTTAATTACCAACTTTTACACCAGAGCCAGATGCTAATGCTAGAGACATGCTTGTTACTATACGCACCACAAAATTGTGGTGGATGGGGGCTGTGGCTCAGTCGATGGTGTGCATAGTACATCATATGAAGCCGTCATAAACCATCCATGCAGTTACCAGTATTTTGATTCTCAAGAAGTGCGGTTTTGTTTGCATCATTTGATAGAATTTTTATTTTAGCTTGCTCTAAATGTTGGTTTATGGCATACATGTATTCACCCCATGCATCCGGATATGCTCGTAGGGGAAGACATGCTCGTAGCGGAATAACCACATGGTCCGCAATTTGCACATCGTCTTTAGTTGTCGTAAGTTATTTCATAAAAACATGGTTTATTTTACCTTGATTTTTTTTAACGTTAACAGCGATAATCGGTCTACAGAAATGAGCGGTTGTGGTTTCTGCAATTTGCATATTACTGTTCGATAATCGGGTTTTATACGAAAATTATGACCTGAAATACTTACTCGATATAAGTTTTATCGAATTTTAATGAAATTTTGCATTGACACATTATTTTATTAATAACATACAGTACTAGTCTCTCAAAGTATGATATCTTAGCATCGGGTGATATGCTCGTAGCATTATATAAAAAATTATGTGTATATGCGAGAGAATCACACTTTTGTCAACTAAAAAGAGCGTCTAGATAGTGCTAGCATATACATATATCACATGAATGACATGGTACATGTATATTGTATCGCGTTCTGAAGGACATACATGTGCCAAACTTTATATAAAAAGGTAATTAGATAGTCGGCAGAGGGAAAATTAAAAGTACAACTACATATGGGGTGGTGAAACAAATTCACATACGGTAGTACCAACATGTATTTAATGCAAATGATATGACACTTATTTAACATTCTGGGAGGTCCAGTTTTCCCATCTGGCGGTGAGCGGGTATTCTGGACTCATTTCTCGCATGTATGCCAGGACGGACACCACTCTCGCCCCTTGACGGTGCATCCCACCTGGTGACGTCGTCACATTTTCTTTTCTTCCGTGTTGCTCGCGCAGGCGTGTTGAACGTGTTTGCGGAAATCACAGATATTTTTTGGCTAAATTTCAGAATGCTGAAGCGACGTAATTGTTTCGTGTTTATGACTATGTTACTTCAACCATGTTGTGTCAAACTTAAGGTCAGGTCAAATTAAGCTGGAATATAATAACATACGCATAGGCGCTGTTTTGGATCAAAAAAATAATTGGCATCACAGAAATTTGCATGGAAGCTAGAGTGCGAATTCCAAATCAAATACATTCATGCCGAAGAATCTTAATACCTTTAGTGAAAATTGTATTGAAGTAATTCTTTGCCACACAGGCATGATACGAGTGTTGATATGAATATAACTAGTTAGTTTGTGTGGCGATTAATATATATACTGTACAACAGTAGTTTATAGTTTTATTGAAATAAATCGCCTGCAATAATTGAAAACGTTTGTTATGAACATCGCACAAGAGGGTGTAAAGTTATCAATCATCCTTTAGAAAATCCTTCCGAAAAAGTTCGTCTACAGATTGCTCAAAATAAACATTTAAACGATTAGTGACCTCTGTGATTTTAATAGTATTTCACATTTATGTTACATGTATATGATCAAATAAATAAAATATGTAATTGCAAAAAGTGTCTGAATGATACCGATCCACAGCTGTTAATCAAATGTTCAAAAGTATTTTCGCGCGATTATTACCAGATATTATAGACCACTCAGCCATTGAGTCAGTCGTTTTTTCATTACCGATCATGAACGTCAGCATATTCGAAACAGACGCGTGTGGAACATCACTAATTTTGCATCTTTTCAATATACTTTGTTGTCAAATCCCAATATTATATTACTAATTTGCGATTTACACAATAATATAGTGTCCATACATGAAGACGAGCATGCATGTCATTTTGAATGCCACTACTTATTTTTCATGCATTTAACCAAATGACTCTTTCGACTCAGGCTTGATTACTACTATCCACATGATTATATAGCGTTGCTTTTAGCTTTAAAAAAGGTCTAGTTGTTGAAATTATCCTAAAAGCAAATCTGCTACGAGCACATCATTATAAAATCGCTGGTGCTATAGACATATCATACCACTGCTATAGACATACATATTTTCTTGCTATGACCTGCATGTATGGTTATTTTTTACTATGGAAAATGTAGATACATGACTGGAAATGTTGTCTATTATATTAAGGAATATCCACGGAAATAGCAATGTACCGGTATGCAAAGACTAGATTGTCTGGGCTAGCTGTTACCACAGAAATCGTAATTTTATGTAAGAAATACAAATTTTGCCACAATTTTTGGCCTAACTTCCCGGTAAAATAGGATTAAACTGCGTCCATGTTTAAAGAAGTTTGATGTACAGTTGGGTAAATTATAGCCACAAATAATACCACCACCGTCAACCACTGGTATATGTGTTGGTTTCGGTGCAACATGTGTCTAACCGTGAACGGTGTGCAAATCGCCGGCCATGTGGTTATTCCGCTATGAGCATGTCTTCCGCTACGAGCATATCCACGATGCATGGGGTGGTATTGGTTCATATTTACCCTAATTTAGATAATGACTTGAATATATTTGTTTTGTTTTAACCCTTTCTATACTAAATGGATTCTCCCAGTCAGTTAAAAAGTGTACATTGGAATGGCCTATTATTGATTTGAGGGATGTTAAGGTGATAAAAGAAGACAGATATATAAAAGTGCAGAAGGAACCCCATATATTGAGGTAAATGTTTAGATATATTATTAAGTTCAATAAATAATCTACATGTGTATGGTCGCTTGCTAAACTTATTATATGAACATTTCCTATGGGATAACTTACTCATCAAATTGACATCAATGATGATTTAGTATAGAAAGGGTTAATAGCAAGGTTTAGATTAATAAACTTCACACTTCAAGCACCTACAGAATATAAAACTCTCATACAGCGGGTAAATATTATCCAATAGTGAGACTGCAAGACTGTTCTGTTTTCAAACTAAGTTTTTGCAACGTATGTTCCACAGGGATTTCTTTTTATTGTCAGTGAGCCATGCGACATCACATATAATAGTCAGTATTAAATGAGACCGATACTTGTGTATAACATACTGTATATACACCCGCCAGTAACCCCAACTCTGAGGATAAGCCCAGTCTATGTTTTTTCTCCCAGAAAAATCATGGGGTTGTCCTCATTGATGAGCCCACCCCCATTTTTAGAACTTGGAGAGCGAGTATACATTGATGTCAGGTTAACTCTGAATGAAGGTAAACAAAATTTATGCACCAAAATAGCATTACTCCAACTAATTTCTATTGCAAACTCATTAATACTACCGGCCCCATTTTGTTAATTTCACAATATGCTGTATTTCAATATATAAGATGTCTTATTAAATGTTATTTTAATTATTTACTTGAACATCATATAACACAAAACAAATTATTTTCATTAAATAAAATAATATGCATCATGACATTAGATTATCACTATGAATGCAAAATGAGATTTTGCATGTGGGTTTCCCCGAAGGAAAGCCCAGTTCCAAGTTTGTGTGTCAAAAAATGCACGGGGCCCCTCAGGGCTTACTGATGGGTGTCTACAGTAATGCACACATGGTATTATGCAGAATTTGACAACAGACTAATAGTCTAAGTTCAACTACCATTGTACAAGGTCACCCTCCACACCTTTTGGAATATTATAGTCTGTTGTTCCTTGATGGGTGAAGTTATGGAGTTTCAATTTATTCTTGTCCATTATGCTAACAGCTGATAGCCTCAAAATATTCTCTACCAACATGATTTTTTGCCAATATCCGGTAAAAATTTATGTAAGTATGTAGAATAACCTATTCCTCTTTGTTGACTAATGATTTTCTTATATGCTGGTAGTGCTGAGAAAATATAAGCCATCTCATTTGGTAAAGCAATTCTTGTTCACAAAGTAGTATGGAAATTAGATAATTTCTCTAAATTGTTACTTAATTGTTCTGGGCATAATTGTGTCTTAAGAACACAGCATAAAAGATAGAATGCAATCCGGAAGAAGCAATTGACTTGCTGAGAAATTTAACTGATAAAATTGGGTAAATTATATATTCACTTCGCAGTTCTTGGTGAGAAGATGATGGTGTTCTGATTTGGTAATCTTCTGACTGTTGGGGGCTGCTATTTTCTTTCTATATAAATCAATAGTGATCATACCAAGCTTTGGGAGGGAATGTTATGATAGGCAAGACTGCATGTGCCAATTATGGGACAATTGAGGAAATTATACCTTTGGGCTGTATAGATTATACAATAATGTATGGTGCCCATGACTGCTGTTATTATATTGTGGATGGTGTGTGAAAAGATATTAAAATTATCAATGAGATTGTACACCAATAGAAGCAAATTATTAATTTTTATCGACTAAATCCTGAAAATTTTCCCATGTCTGATATCAGTGATCTCTTTGATCGCCACAGCTTTATATATGGCAGTGTGAAATATCAGAAATAATATCCTTGTGTGCATATTGTACATGTACATAGGGGGGTTGTCCAAGTCACATTACTGACTATCGGTACATGGAAATGTAATTTGATTGGGTAGACTCACAGAAGATAATAATAAGGCATGTTTCTATCTCTCATTTATTAGTGTCTTACTCATATGCTCCCACACACTTGAACAATCAGACTCTTGAGTCAGGTAATATCAAACATGCTTGCTATAGAAATCCGACTGCTTTAAATTCTGATTGCTCTCAGGAAACGCCTGAATTATGTGAGTATTATCTTGCTGGTACAGATCGAGGCCAAAACCACAAAAAACCTCTAGAAGTCATTTTTGTTGACATATGAATGTATATAACTGAAACCTTTTCTAATGTATAAAGGGACACCTCAGGGTCACTCCACGCCCGGTAGTCAAACCGTACAGGTGTGCGGGGCCATACAAGGGGCATAACTCTGTCGCCCATAGAACAAAAATCTAAAAATACATAATTGGTCTCTATCCATTGACAACACTTTTTAAAGATGAGATTTTTTAGCTGATTTCTTCTAAATAGATAGAAGTAAAGATGTACTAATATGTATTGAGCTGTAAAATTATATATTTTTAAACATTAATGTCATTTTCAGACATTTTAATAGGAAAAATTGTCATTTTTTAGTCATTTTCTATGGTATATTCCTTTAAAATTATGTATTTTTGTCTGCAGGACATATTATAAAGCAACATGTATTCCATAAAAATACTATTAGCCTTTGGTATTTTTCTGCTTTACAGATTTTTTTTAACATTGTTTTGGTAGGGTCGGTCGAAAAATTTAAAAAAAAAAATGCTTGAAAATTTTGTTTTGTTTTGGACATTTGCTAAGGTGGTAATTGTGTCTTCATAATTCTCTGTCAGTCACTTACAGAGAACAGTTTTCGGACGTATATCACAAAATTCAAATCCAGTACTATTATTTGAAACATAGCTCAGATTATTGAATAATATTAAATAAATCCAGAAATAAAGAGTTTGTTTTTGTTGAATGTTTCAATTATTAAATAAGAGGACTCCACCATTCAGTTATAATGTACACATTGAAAAAGTCCATTATTCATCTGGATGGATGTCATGGAAAAATAAATAACCGACAGATAATATAAAGTACTCTATTATCCACAGAAGAAAATGAATCAGTGATGGCTTCGGATACTTCTGCCTTGAATAATCTCATCAGTCCGGTCGATTTTGGCTTTCAGCAAGGACATGTGTTTCAAATGGATGCAGTCGTACACAAATATGAAGAGCTCATATCTAAGAATTGTCCAACAATTAAGTGCCAAAAATATTCGCTCAAGTATACTGAAACTCAAACTCCAAGCACACTATGGCCCGGAAATTATATTTCGCAGACAGATAAATAAGACAGTCCCAAGCTTGGTGTTTTCTTCATGCACAAACGATGATAGTATCGAGGAGCTGAACAATTTGTTTGAATCAACAGACAATGAACTTCTATGTAATTTTCAATCTGATGCATCGGTGGATCAAGATAGTGATACTAGTATTATGAAAGAATTCTACCATGTAGCATTGAGAGTTCACTCCGATATGAAATCATCGTCAAAACACATAGGTTACTCTATTTCTACAAAGGCAGCTGAGGACTGTATTCCTGATACATGTAGCTTGTATACTCTTCTTAGCTTAATCCTGGATCCAAATCAAGATGAGTTGACTCTTAGTCACAAGAAGAAGTCTGATACTCATCAAAAGATTCTAAATCTTGGCCAAGATATTGTATATGCTATGTTCAATGGTAATCGGAATACTCAAAAGCATATAGCTACTGGATTAGTTGTTCACCATATATCTAGGTCAAAGTTTCTTGTGAACTTTCTACATGCTGGTGGTCATAGCATTTCTTATGAAACTGTTCAGCGAATTGACACTACAGAAGCAAATGCTCAGATAGAGAGATTCCATTTAAACAATTCAACTTTCATTCCCAACAATTTACAGAAAGGTCAATTTATTCAATTTGCTGCAGATAACCAGGACATCATTGAGGAGACTCTAGATGGAAAAGGAACCTTCCATGTTACACAAATGGCAGCTTTTCAGAGAGCCGTAGACAAACCGGATGACAGTACTGCTTCATGCAAAATACAGAGGAGTGATAGGATACAACGGGATAAAGTTCTTAAATCTGTCCCACAAGCATTTAATAGTGTCGAGTATGTAAATGTTTCATGCCATGTTTCACCACGAGGGCTTGGCAGGATTGATGTTAAACCAAATGATGACCTGCAATCAGAAAGCAAATACAAGGATTTAGTCTACTTAATATCACGGAATCATGGTGATCAACAGTATGTTCCTTCTTGGACAGGCTACAACCAGAAAATGTCCACTGTACAATCAGAGAAATCAGTTATCGGGTACTTAATTACCAATCATACCTGCCCCAGCCAATGATATGGACACAATTCTTACCGTTCTTCTACGATGCTGCCATATTTCTAAATATTTCTCACAACCAAATACTGTTATTACATTTGACCAGGCACTTTATTGCAAGGCAAAGGAAATTGTTTGGTTTTTGCTTGAACAATTCTCAAATGTCGTTATCAGGATGGGAAGTTTTCATATAGCTCTAAATTTCCTTCGAGTAATTGTGCAACATTTAGCTTTTTCTGGCTTGACATATGGATAGACTCTGGGATATATAGTGAATGTACATCTGACAAGATAGATAATGAAGGGAAAGTTGTGGAACAGGTCTGTTCGTGCACACAAGCTAACGTTCGAGGCGGTGTACAGGATATTGTTCCAGGAATATCAGAGCTGGCTTCGAGAGCATGAGGATACAATATTTGATGTCTTGGATAATGAGGGAAAGAAGTTATCTACATATTTTGAGGTAGGGAAGGATATGGACAGCTGTAGACAGGTATCGGAAACAATGAAGATGGGCAAATTATCTAACAAGCTTGATTTATTCTGTGAATTAAATTCCGAGAACAGCACATTTCAATACTGGTTGCAGTACGTCACTCGCTTCACTAGATGGACAGCTCCATTCCACAAATAAAGCTGCATTATATACTTCACATTCTATCCGACCAATACTCATTGAACAAACTTCCAGATTCTCCTAAGACAACATGCTATGTAATTGATGGTATATGGCACTTGTTCAAGCTATTGGTAAACCAAACCACTCTGAAACATTTGGAGATCTTGCAGATGTCTTCACAAATATAGTGTTGAAATACTTCAGGACAAATGGATGTAATCGAGTCGATATTGTCTGACAATTATTCAGCAGCCTCCACAAAATTTGGGACACTCCAAAAGAGAAATCAGTCAACCAGATACATACACAAACTTGTTGATAGAAGAGATCTTCCACTGCCACATTCCTGGGTAATGTTCATTGGATCATCAGAAAATAACAAAATCCTTCTGCAGTTCCTGACTGGTGAATTACTCAAGAAAGGGGTTGATCTACCAATCGGAAATACTGTTATTGTAGCTGGTGGCTGTGCTGACTATCAGATAGCTATCTCTGGACATCAACTGGATTCCCCATTAGATCATCTAAAATCATCTCACGGAAAAGCTGATACCAGAATGCTATTACATGTTCAAGATGCTGCAACAAAAGGAAATGCTAGAGTAATAGTCCAAAGTCGTGACACAGATGTCCTTGTATTGCTTCTCTACCACCTGCGAAATCTTGATGGGGAAATTATTATGAGTGCAGGGACTGTGAAGAAACCTAAATACCTCCCAATTAATGATATAGAAAAGAATTTTCCTGCATCAGTAATTAATGGTTTGACAATTTACCATGCAGTTACAGGATGTGATACAACCAGGAAAAGGGAAGAAGTCTACTTGGAAGAAATACATGAAGACCCCTTCCCTGCTACAACCTATTGACCTGTATGGTCAGTTTGATAAACTTCTGGCAGAAAAGTTTATCATGCAACTTTATTCTCTATCATCAAATGCATGTGGTGTGAATGAACTCAGGGCTGAAATGTTCCATCAACTAGCAGACTTATCAAAACTTCCACCAACTAAAGATTGTTTGCATCAACATCTACTCCGCAGTCAATATCAAACATTTGTGTTCTATGCAGCCCTCACGTCTGTTCCAAAGTTACCATCTCTTACCAGTTACGGTTGGAAAGAAGATGAAGGAGGCATGACACCGACTCTCATGACTGCCGAGCCATTACCGAAAACATTTCAAGAAATCACAACATGTAAATGTTCAAGTTCCAGCTGGTGTTCTTCGTCCAGATGTAGCTGCCGAAAATCCAACTTGAATTGTTAACTCGCCTGTAAATGTGAGCTGAATTGTTTAAACCCATACAATTTGGACAATATAGTGGACAATTGTGACAGTGTTTCATCTTTGGATGATACACATGATTGAACTGTTTAAAACAATGTGAGATTCTGGTATTCAAATTTTAAAATGAAAATATAAATTATGAATCTCAAATTCAAACAATTTTGTATCAAATTTGCATATTTTAGTGAATAGTCACATTGTTTGAAGTGATGTTGTTATTCAATGAACCCACCACAATCTGATATAAATATAAGCAGACATCCAGGAATAACCTATTATACATATTTTTATGTTTTATCGGATTATACCAAAATATAGAAAATTTCGGGATTTTTATTTTGTTTAGGGGGAGGGGTAGTATATTTCTAATAATGTTCAAACTATTGTATGTATGACATTATATTCTATCCTATTATTAAGGGAATAAATCAAGGCAAATTTTGAGACCATAAACTCCATGTAAGGATAAAAAATTCTTTGGGAAAAAAATTATTTTATGTTTGAAAAATAATCAAATTTCTGATTTTTTTTCCAAATAATTGAACTTTTTTATTAAAAAAAAATTTCTACTGAATTATTAAATTATTTGGATGCATTTTCAGGTAGAATATCCATAGTATTACGCATGAAAACAATTTGGATGTTCTAAGTATTCAAAAATTTGGATAAATAACTTCTTATTAAAAATAGTGTTTTTTGGACGTCAAATCTACATATTTGACCAAAAAAAGTCGCCGCACACCTTAAACTGTTGACTACCGGTATTGGATGGTCCACAGATACACTGCCTAATAGAAAAAAATGGTTACAGTTATATACATTCCGATGTTGACGAATTTTTTTCTTGCCTGGCCTCTGTACTCTGTGGGGCCTAGTAACAAATATTAAAACATGTACCGGTATGTACTTAGCGTAATGCCCAAAGTATATGACCCTTTAACCACAGCAGAATTATGGGAATTTTTTCAGGATTTAGTCAGAAATATGGCTTGTTGCCATTCATCGGAAAGCTCTCACCGAGAGCTTTCCGATGAATGGCAGCAAGCCATATTTCTTACTAAATCCTGAAAAATTTCCCATAATTCTGCTGTCGTTTTGGGTCTATTATTTAGGACATTACTGTACTTAGATTATTTCCTGATATTTGTACTGGGATGGAGTGGTGGTGTATTAATCAGTATTATCCATCGATGGTGCCTATAATTCTGTCTCACTATAGCGGGGACTCTGAATATCCATTACATATATGTGTACAGTAGTCTGATTTAATTACCACAGGTTTCCATTTGCATGCTCCCCCCTGCAAATTAAGCTGTCATAATCCAACCAGCAATGGCAAAGCTCGTTTCGTTTCCCGATATTAACACTTTCATGATCATGACTGCTGTAGACAGCCATGTGATTTATGAACCAAAACCAAACGAGGACAGCCGAAAATAAGTCGACGTTCTGGTAATCGTTACAGGACAATGTCACATCAAGATCATCTGAAAGAGTTCAAATTTCTGAGTCTGTCCACGTTTCACTGTTTCACAATTAAAATGTTAATTTCTATATTCTCTATATATTCTCAAATACCGTATATTAGCATTCATGGTGCAAATTTTCCCATGGAAAGTTATGATCATTTTTCAATTTATATATTACATGATTTGATAACATTTTGGTATCTGACAGAAAACTCCAGTTTGGATTATTTTATTGGAACCAAAGTTGATATCTGCTTTTCTTAACCAAAACTGCAGATTAAGTTTCTGAATATGGGTTTTGTCCAACATATTTTTGTATGGGTTAATTATGGCCCCTTTTCAATTTTTTTGAATTCAACTCATGTACTAGTAACTAAAACTCTGTGCTATGCTGCACGGACTTCATAATAAGTAGTTTTATAAATCTAAACCTCTCTGGTGTCCAGAGGTGCATGGCACCAAGATTTCCCCGACACGGGCTACGATCCCAACAGGTAGGGGCAATAGGATACCAGGAGCTAGGGGGGCAACCCTCCCTGACAGGGGCTACAGCCCCCTCCCTAGTGCCATCCCTGATGGTGTCTTTCAGGTTGCAAATCTTGTTCCATGTGTTATTTTATACTCTAGAATCTGAATCAAAAGACAGGCATATTTTGTGATAATTGGCTTGGAACCATGATTACATCTTTAACATTTTATGCTCTCAACATTTTTTTCTAAAAGCTTCTTATCAAACTCAGGCAGCATTCATTTTAATATATCAGGCATCAGTACAGAATGTCAGCCTGATAGTGCCAGAGACTTCAGACCTGTAGGCATATGTTATGTAATCATTAACATCACAGTGCTTCTGAACTATCTAACATTCCATCATAACTCATGTCTGTCAGGCTGGTCTGGTTGTGGGATAATCTATTATGATTTTGTAGATTTTCATTGATACCACGTCATCATTTCAGTGTACATTGTATGTGTGTATCACTAAGTAATTATATAATATCGATTGATTCATTAAAAACATTATCATATCTGCAGGCAAATCACAGCTATAGAAGAGCTGATTACATTTGCACGCCCCCCACATTCATACAGGAATTCTAACAACTCGACATGAAAGAACATTGACAAGCGAATTCTGAAACACCGTTATCGCATTATTTGTCTATGGTAGCTTGGATTTGTAACAAGATGATATTATTGATTTTGTAGGCTTTAGCTTTCGGCTACTTTGAATAAAGAACAATATTCTTGTTTGATGTACACAACATTGAATATCCTATTTTTTAATATACAGTATTCCATGTATACAAATGTGGTAACATCAAAACTTCATTAAATTATATCAGTATAGCCAGTGTTTACATTAGAAATGTCCCCAGTTTAGGTTTGGTCACATAGAAGACTGGTTACATTCTTTCTAAAATTTCAATAATTTTATCGATCTGAGAAGACACATATTGTTAATTTTGAATCATATCTTTGAATTCTGAGCTGAAAGTTTCTCAATTTTCCAAATTTTTTTGTTAAGGATTAACCCTTCCATGACTGGATATTCCTGAATTTTGCAAAAACCTTGTGCCAATGCATTATTTTACATATGCAAGTCTCCTATAGGGCTGCATTCTTTTACATATGCAAGTCTCCTATAGGGAGCCTTGTATATATAAGAGAATACATTGGCCTAACAATATTTACCTTGACCTTGTAAGCCAGTGCATTCTCTTTTATATGCGAGGCTCCCTATGTGAACCTCACATATACCTGTATAAGAGAATGCACATGATCTTTAATGCTGCACCAGCGCAGCTCCCGTCATGAAAGTGTTAAATATCAGTTGGTGATTGATAATGAATATCAAACAATAATTGAATCATTAGCTGTCAATTTAATTCACGGAATATTATAAAACAATTGATTGTCTCACATTTACCAGTAGAAACTATATAAAGCCGCTTTCACACATGTCCGTTTCTCCGATGCGTTTTCTTGCGTTTCTAATATTTTAACGCATCCGGAAAACGCATCGGTCAAAACAGTGATAATATCACTGGGTCTTTCACACATGTGCGTTTGCCGGATGCGTTTCTTTTTTCATGTCTCGGACTTGAAATGCTGCGTTTCGCCTGCGTTTCTAAAAAAGCATACACAAGCATGTGTGGCTAGCTTCACTATTTCGACCGATGTGTTTTCCGGATGCGTTAAAATATTAGAAACGCAAGGAAACGCATCCGAGAAACGGACATGTGTGAAAGCGGCTTAAGGTTATTTCTCGATAATTTAAATTTGTTGATTACATTCAGCTACAGAAATGACAGAAGCATCGAGTTATATGACCACAGCTATATACATTTGTACATATACAGCATGCCTAAAACTGTACATGAAAACTATTTGATATGATTTAAAAGTGAATTTCGATGTTGTGTCAGAATTTCTTCGGGTAGGACCGCCCTGTCAGTAACAGTACTGCTAACCCTCAGTGCACAAGTACAATGTACATATACTGTACCTAGAGAAATCAACAAGACTTGTGCTAACATTTACAAAGAAATGAAATTGAAACTATAAACTATTACTGGAAGTCTGGAACCCATGCCTTGCCAGTAGCCAATCAAAAACAATGAATAGATGACGTCAATTGATCAATCTATAACTAGAGGTATGAGTGGCAACATGTCTGTTTCAACTTTACTAGTACATGTGGTTTTCTTCAGAAAAGTTTTTCTCTCGTTTTACTTCTACCTTCTACTTATGGTGGTTCTCCTGAGAAATGACTGATTAATTATAAGAAATAAATCTTGTTTCGATTAAGGTTAAGCTCAATATACATGTACAACTGAAAAGTTTGAAGACAAATTTTCAATAATGCGGATAGATACAAGGCTGTTTTAGCTCAAATGATTCAGCAAATGTTGGAAGGCCTGGCTAAAGAGCTACCCGCTTATCAGTTTCTTGAATTTTTATGTGCAAAAATAAACCTATTTATTTCATCAACCACCATAGATGGATATTCTATATATGATACATGTATCTTCTGTTCTTTTAATTTGGAATACGGAAACCATGAACTTTATTTTCTATTTTCAGACAATGAAGACTATTTCTCAACATTGGAGTGGAACACACAGAATAAGGAGTCTCAAGAATGACTGAGCTCAGCCGGGGCTCTTCAAGAAAAGCTGCATTTTCACGAGGTGCCCTTTCTAAAACTACCCCGATCGATCTTGAAGAGCCCCCAGAGGGTCAGTCAGCTGATTCGTCTGTTGAGAGTGACTTTGAACACTATGGAATCTTCCCCCAGCAGTGCGTGTATGATTACCAAGATGCCGAAGAATCGGCTCAGCTTCTACGGAACAGTTTCCAAATACTTGAACCAAGCAGCCATGTGTGCAAAAGAACGCCAGATCATGGCTCAACAAACTTTGTCCACTGTAAACATGCAGTTGGTCTCGGAGCCTTATATATGGACTTGCGAAAGAATCTCGAAGCAAGAGCTCGGCTAGAGTACACTAGAGAAAGCATGTTTCGTATAAAATCTCTAGTTTCGTTTGTTAATGAGATTGAAAATTTAGTTCATCAGGAATATAAGACCCTTCATGGGGTGTCACACCAGATAACAACAGAAGTACCTCAAACAAAATTGTATTGCCTAAATGGACTATGCGAAGATCTCAGAGCTCATGTTGGGCACTGGAATTGTCTCAAACAGTGGACGAACTCAAATAAATGGCTACAACCATTCACTGGGAAACTGCTGTTTGAATCTGAGCGAATCAAAAGAACGTTAAACAATTTGGTGAACAGTGCCATCTTGTGGATGGAAAAATTCATTTTTATTGGTTTAGAAGTTTTCGCACATGGTGATTTAAACGGTGTTACTCAAGAAATGCTATGGAACGTCACTCGTGGTTTAGAGGAATTCAATTCTATTGTGACTTCTGCACGAGTAGCGAGACTAGCTGATAAAGGTGTGAATGCTGAAATTGTTTCCAGAACACGAAGTCTTTCCTACCCATTCTGTGATATTTTTGATCCAAGTTCTTCAAATTTTCTGTGTTATTTATCTGACGTGATAAAGCCTCTCCCATTCAGCAGAGTTCTTAGTGTCCTTGCCAGTGAAAGAGCGAAATATGCGGCTCATCAGTCGTATCAGTTTTTCACAGCTAATGAAGAATTTCTGCATCTCATTAATTCTGCCAAACTGCCCCTACATTTATGGAGTGAAGAAGTGTCTTCTCCAAAAACCATACTCCGCCAAGAAACTTCTGATTATTGCACAGAAAGTGGAAGCGCGACGAGTTTAAGTGCTGCAATTTTAAAAGTCGGTAATGTTCAGGCACCTGATTTATCCTGTTTAATGTCGCCTTTAGTTGAGTTTGCTACAAAGGAACAAGATTTTACCGAAGCGTTTTTATTAAATGTGTGCAATTCTACTAATCTCCTCAGGAAATCAAATTCCCAGCCAAAACTATCGAAAAAGGAATTTAAACCTCAAGCGAGCTTTTCATCAAAACCGCCAACAGGGATAGACACGCCTGTACTCTCAAGGCAAGATTCTGGGAAATTGGCTCGGACAGACTCTGGCAAACGTAAATGTGTGACGTGGGGTGATAATGCCGATACGACTGTCCGTTCACAGTTAGTGTCTAAGTATATGGACACTCTATGGTCCTATTTTGGCAACCACTTGGAGTCGTTATTGCATGAATTATGTTGGAGGGACTCTTCGTGTCATACAGCGTTTGGGAGTATATTCTATGCTAGCCCTATAGTTATTGCTATACTTCGACAAATGATGGAACATGTCTGTGTTAAAGGTAAGAAATTTTATTTGATACACATTATTCTGATAGAAATATATAAATTTATTTGATGACAGTACAGTAATTGTATTTTATGACATTTTTTGTTTTGTTTAAATACAAGGAGTATGGTTATTGAGTTTCCAATTTTCAAGATATGTTTAGTACCTGGTACCGGTATATACACCACTGATTGAAGATAAGACAGGTTCAGTACTGTATAACAATGATATGGAGAAAAATGAATCTGTGTTTACATGTTATTGTTGTATTTTCTTTGAATAGAATTTCAACATCAAATCCATGTTTGGTTACCAACATCTAATCAAATTTTGGATCAACTCATGTGGGGTTTGTCTGGATTTATACACGATCTGCATCTACTGGGTAGGCCTTAACCCTTTGGAGTATATAAGAACAAAATTTATTTCGCAGTACAGTTCGCGGGTGGAACAACATTTCTGTAATTTTTGGTAGTTTTAGATATTATTATGTTACCGTGTACATTACTTTGAAAAATCGTCTCTCATGCTGATGAATATTATTTTTATTATTTGCATTCTTTAGGGCTTAATAATGTTGTTTTTATGATTTATTTATTCCTATACTAGTAGGGGATGTTACAATATTACTCAGATTATTTTCAAAACTTTATTCACCCATGGATATGATATCATATATGCCGTTCTCACCTGCCAAATGATTAATATGTTCTGGGGAGCCACCAGACTATGACCAGGGTTTGCTGTTTGCAAAATATTAATTATAATCCTTTGCCACTGTGAGGCTTGGCCACTCAGTCCTATCATACAGTTGGACATCCCATTTGAACTACCAGGTACCAGCAAGTCTGATTATAGCATGTCTGTCATTTGCAGAATGAGGTCCCCAGAGGGTGAATTTATTGATGCTATCCTGCCTAGCGGGCGAGCATCAACAAATTCACCCTCTGGGGACCTCATTCTGCTTAGGCCTCATCTTCTCGTGAAAGTTTCTTTATTATCAAATTTCTATAGAAACTTCTTCACATAGATTCTATTTCTTTTTTAGTTTGGTTTCTCTATATCCCCAAATAGGCAGACGACACACTCCATAATCAAGGTTCCGTATGGGTGTACATCACAATATTCACCATTTGGGAACTACAATCTGAGTCTATGTCTCCCATAGCAGATGAGGCCATGCAGAATGGGGTCCACAGAGGGTGAATTTGGTGATGCTAGCCCGCTAAGCAGGATAGCGTCACTAAATTCACCCTCTGGGGACTTCATTCTGCAAATGACAGGCAGACTAAACTCAAGCTTGGCTACCAGTATGCATCAATGATATATTCCTTGTCATGCAATGAGTTTGAACACCTTATATCAAATTCCTACCTGAAGGGAGCAGCCTCATCATCAATTGATAACTACTTATACCCCACATATCAAAGTAATAGCAGGTATACAGTATTGCCCTAAATAATCGACTCCTTCACCACAGCAGAATTATGGGTAATTTTTCAGGATTTAGTCGGAAATATGGCTTGTTGCCATTTATCGGAAAGTTCTCACAGAGCTTTCCGATGAATGGCAACAAGCCATATTTCCGACTAAATCCTGAAAATTACCCATAATTCTGCTGTGGTTAAGAAGTCGATTATTTAGGGCATTATTATATTGGAATCAGCTTGTCCTGTCAAATATGCATTTCCATCTGACGCAACTTTGTCCGAGCTTGTTTGCCACATTATTGAGTCAATTTTTATTAAACTTGGTACAAGCATGATCCAACTTTTGTGTGTGGATATATTCCCTTTTTTCGACTTAAACAATGTGCAATATGCATAATTATACCCCCTTTTTTTACCCCCTTTTAAAAAAAATGGGGGTATACTGTTTTGCACCTGTCCATGCGTGCGTGCATTTGTGCGTGCGTACGTCCGTCCGATGTCTGTTCATGTCATAACTTGAACAGTAGTGCTCAGATCCCAATGAAATTTGGTATGGATGTTCACTGCTATGGGGGCATTAAATAGACGGTTACATCGTTTTGTTCGGATTTTCCATTCTAGAGTTATTCATCTTTGTTTATCTGGAAATGTTGTCTTTTTGGTCTGTCTGGTTTTCTGTTCATGTCGTAACTTCAATAGTTGTGCTGGGATCTCAACGAAATTTGGTATGGATGTTCACTACTATGAGGAAATTGAAAAGAGGGTTCCATCGTTTTGTTAAGATTTTCCATTCTAGAGTTATACATCTTTGTTTATCTGGAAATGTTGGCTTTTTGGTCCGTCTGGTGTCTGTTCATGTCGTAACTTCAACAGTTGTACTGGGATCTCAATGAAATTTGGTATGGATGTTGACTACTATGATCACATTCAATAGAGGGTTCCATTGTTCTGTTCTGCTTTTCCATTATTTGTATATCTGGAAATGTTGGCTGTTTGGTCCTGCTGATGTCTGTTCAGCTCATAACTTGAACATTAATGCTCGGATCTCAATGAAATTTTGTATGGATGTTCACCAAGTTATTTAATGGCACATTCAACTGTTTTGTATATATAGTCAGCATTGATCTCTGTTGAATCATTTTACGTGCGAACAGTTGGCACTAGTTAGCATTGATATCAAAGAAAACAAATCAGTGTTTCCATAAATTCTTTAGCTGTGGGGTAAATTCGTTGACAACATATGTTACTTTGACTTGAGGTATCTTTGATGACATAAAAAAACAGTCTGTTGTTTGTAGTAGAATTTTATTCCAGATTTGAAATTGAGCAAACAGTCGTTGATTTGACTGATATTTGGTTGTATGTTAGGCCTTCTTAAAGTTCCACATGTTTGAAGCCTGAAATTAAGCTTGCTTTTTTGTTAAATCCTGGTCCTGTTCCGTGCATCAAATTGTTGCATACTGCAGGTTTTTGCAGAAGTTTAGGTCCAATGAAATTTTTTCTCTTGATAGAGATACCTTCTACCAGCTTGGGCTAATCTCATGTATTACTTATTTAGAGCTATGTTTGACAACAGAATTTGCTTCACAAACAAAACAATAATATGTAAGGTTTGACATTTAGAAAAAAATTATGATGTCAAAATTAAGTTCAGCCTATTGCATCTAGAAAATTGAAAATGTTGGATAATAGTAGCGAAACTGATGGCCCTACATGGGATATGGAAAGAAATTCAAATTATAGCACACTCTGTTTGACTTACAAAGTGTGTGCTTTAACCCTTTCTATACTAAATGGATTCACCCAGTCAGTTAAAAATGTACATTGGAATGATCTATTATTCATTTAGAGGGATGTTCAGGTGATAAAAGCAGACAACAGATAAATAAAAATGCGGAAGGAGCCCTATTTATTGAGGACAATGTTTAGATAATAAGTTCAAAAATGACCTATTGTCGTTTATGAACTTATTAGATGAACATTTCCTGGGATAACTACTCACTCCTCAATAATTCTTTAGTATAGAAAGGGTTAATCAGAGCGCACATACTGGGTATATACATGTATGTAAATATATGTAATTTGAATATATTCTTGCTATAGAGAATGCTACTAATTTAGGAGTCTTCTCATTTTCGTTTACAGATATGTTTCCACCAGGCTCAGTTTTACCATTGTTAGGTGTTTCAAAACGCTTATACACATTGTCTGCCTTTGCTTCATGGGACATGAGTAAGTAGATCTTATTTTTATATACTCGTTTATTGTATTATGTAATTGATTCGTCCATATTTTTGTCAGCCATTGACATTTGTCAATTTTGTTTCTCGATAATAACTTTATTTTCGGTATTAAATGAAATAAACTGAATTATTATGCATGTGTTCATGATCAGAATATACAGGTTGAATTTGTATCGAGGTTTGGTCTAATAATTTTTGCCAGATTTATGGCCCTTTCTTTACTCAAAAGTTTGTTATTTTGTTTTCTGGATGATAGTCATAATTATTAGTCGCTTAATTACCACAAAACTTGGTACATGTATGTGAATGATTTGGTTTAAAATATATGATTATACCCCTTATTATTACCAGCAATATTATTCTTTGAGCACCTGTCCCAAGCCTGCAAATAGTGTATCTGTCATTTGCACAGTGGGCTAGCATCACCAAATTCACCCTTTTGGAGACCTCATTCTTCTGGGAAATATAGTCTCAAATTAACATTGTTTTTGGGTACTTTTTTCCCTTCTGAGAAGTAACTATTAGTGCTGGGACGTTTGGGGTTTTTTCCTAACTGGTTAACCGTGGGCATTAACCTAATAACAACCGGATAACTGCGACCATCATTACCCTAAGTACGAGATTGAATACACTTTTCAATATATCGGCAAAACAAGTGTTGATATACATGTGATCACAAACGATGTCTTGGTCGTACAATGCGGTCCCGTTACGGCGATCAAATAGTGGTAAATGTGTATAAATTAATTCAGTTTTGAGCCCAAACGAACTAAAATATAATATATATTAGTAGTGCACAATAATTCCCACTTCCTGATGGTTTGTGATAGAGCAATCGTTTTATTGTCGCTAGTATATCGATGTTTACGGGAGTTCCGCATAAACAACGCTTGCTTGCAAAACCTTCCACGACAAAATATAGTTCCTTCCTTGTGTATATCCCATCATGTGTACTACAAGGTACTGAAGGTAGGTATACTGTTGTTTAGTAATGTTTACTAGTGTTTGGGATAGGTAGGTATATATTAATCACAGTGGCTTCACGATGTTACTTCAATTATTTAATAACAAATTCAAACAAAATTAAATCATCGTGATTCATTACACAAGCCCCAGCCAGTGTTTAGGAAATAAAGTTAAGTAATGATAATGACAAAGGGAGGACAGTTTCAACAAAACAGACAGACTATTGATGACGTAGTAAAAGTCTTTACTTGATTGCTTTGATTTATGTCGTGGTGCGCGTGCAGCCGGAATGTCACGGTCTCGTAACCTTTCATGTAAGGCCACAAAGGAAATTGGCATCGAATGTGTAGCAAGTGATTCGCAGACTGACAGTCACAGAGTGTAGTTGTTGGTTTCATGTCCAGAAAAGCCGCCGGTGATCAAACGGGCATGTGTTGTGGGGTATATGAACAATCAACTGTCCAAATCGCTTATTACTTACTCTCGTTACTTAAACTTCTGTAAATGATTTTGGCAACATTTACACGGAGTACATGTACTATGATGATAGTACGATCGTTATCAATAGTACGGTAATCCGGTTGTGGCCTCCTCCAACCGGTTGACAGTACTTTACACGCATAACCGGATATCTGGACAACCGTCCCAGCACTAGTAACTATATTCCCTAATTTGCAGATGGTAAAATGCACAAACGAGGTGACTAATGGTGAACATCACCAACTTCAACTGGGGAACTTCAATCTGATCCTAGGTCCCCCATAGCAGTTGAGGCATATATAAGCAGAATGAGATTCCCAGAGGGTGAATTTGGTGATGCTAGCCTCCTGTGTTTGAAGCATCACTAAATTCACCCTCTGGGGACCTCATTCTGCAAATGACAGACACACTACTTGCAGGCTTGGGCCGATTGCTGGAATACTGGAATCAGCATGTTCATCCATCCATCCATCCATCTAGACTCTAACTTTGTCATAGATTATATTCTTTAATTTTCTGTCAATTATCATGGAATTTGGCACAGAGATTTTCCAGCATTGGAAATTGGGTACCTGTGATTTTGAGATCAATAAGTCGCTGAAGCAGTCTAAATTTTGAAGAAAAAAAACAATTCTGGAATCAGTCTTATCTATATTTTCACCATTTTACATGTAGATGTTTCTCCGCCCATCCACTAATATTTTTCCTTCCAAGGACACAATTTTGTTAGAGCCTGTATCCATTCCTTCTTTTTATCTTCTTCATTGAAATGAAATTGATAGGATATATCCTTACTGCCCTTTCTAACTAAATAAACTTGGTCAACGAAGGTATTTTTATTACCTTTGTATCAAAATTTCCAGCACATAACACCATTCTTTCATATCAAATAAATAAAGTAACTCGTTATCAAATAAATAAAGTAACTCGTTGGTGAAATCATTCTCGTCTGTTTATCAATGATTTGCTCAGGACGACTCTTTGTTTACATTTTGGGGTACAGTAATGCTCTAAGTAAGCGACTTCTTAACCACAGCAGAATTATGGGTAACTTTTCAGGATTTAGTCGGAAATATGGCTTGTTGCCATTCATCGGAAAGCTCTCGGGGAGAGCTTTCCGATGAATGGCAACAAGCCATATTTCCGACTAAATCCTGAAAAGTTACCCATAATTCTGCTTTGGTTAAGAGGTCGATTAATTAGAGCATTACTATATATAGTATGGCTTCCCCATTTGTCCCTCATGGTACAAGTGAACATTAAGATAGTCTTCTTCAGTTCATTCTGACTTAAACTTTGTGTCTTTAGTTAAATGAAAAATCTGTTTGGCTCCAATTTCATGCCCTGATTGAGTGTGGTTGACCTATAAAACCTATGGTAAGTCATTAATCATGTATAAGGCTGAGCCTGGATCCATGCATCACATCACCTTCTTAACCCTTTACCCAACAAACCGGCCAAAACCGGCCAAATAAAGCTTCAACAGCCTAAAATATCTTCGGTCTGTCTCAATAGAACCATACAAATATGGATATCATTGGAACCGGCTCCTTGACCACATTGTGATAGTTACAGTTATGCCCTGTGCCAATGCATTCTCTTATATATGCGAGTCGACCATAGGTCGCCTCGCATATATAAGAGAATGCATTGGCCTAAATAAAATCTTTTTTTAACACTTTTTACCATTTTTTCTTACATTCTTTAACAATTTTATAATTTTTAATTTGTTAAGCCAATGCATTCTCTTATATATGCGAGGCGACCTATGGTCGACTCGCATATATAAGAGAATGCATTGGCACAGGGCCGTTCTGTTGGGTAAAGGGTTAAATGAAAAATCTGTTTGGCTCCAATTTCATGCCCTGATTGAGTGTGGTTGACCTATAAAACCTATGGTAAGTCATTAATCATGTATAAGACTGAGCCTGGATCCATGCATCACATCACCTTCTTAACCCTTTACCCAACAAACCGGCCAAAACCGGCCAAATAAAGCTTCAACAGCCTAAAATATCTTCGGTCTGTCTCAATAGAACCATACAAATATGGATATCTTTGGAACCGGCTCCTTGACCACATTGTGATAGTTACAGTTAGCCCTGTGCCAATGCATTCTCTTATATATGCGAGTCGACCATAGGTCGCCTCGCATATATAAGAGAATGCATTGGCCTAAACAAATCTGTTTTTAACACTTTTTACCATTTTTTCTTACATTCTTTAACAATTTTATAATTTTTAATGTATTAAGCCAATGCATTCTCTTATATATGCGAGGCGACCTATGGTCGACTCGCATATATAAGAGAATGCATTGGCACAGGGCCCTTCTGTTGGGTAAAGGGTTAAAGAACTCTTGATCATGATTATGCTATTTTAAGCTTGTTGCCTGTGGATCATGATTTGCTGTGATGTGCCATCATTTGACTAGGTTATTCGGTACAGCTCAGCATTAGCTTCCTATGACCTTTTCTCTTGCTTCTTTGACAAATGGCAAATGCAGGATGTTGTGCCAGCATAGCAATCATCACATGGAGTGCTATTAGCCATGGTCTTGACATATCACATTATTTAATTTTATCACATCTCAACTTTCTTCCTGTGCTTCACCCCTGCTGTAATATGGAGCTAAACATATAGCTTCATAAAACTCTTTCAGGGGACTCAGAATATGGTAAATAAAATTCATATTTTAGGCGTTACCAATTTTATTTGTTTTTTTTTTTAACCAGAAAAAAATCAGATATAAATCTATATCTGAAGAAGTGATTATATTTAGCGGCAACTTAAGGAAATCAAATAATTAGTTGATGTTTTATAAATAGAAATCTTACATTTGGAAGAAATTATGAAAAAAAATATTTTAAATACAAAATAAAAAATATTTACTCAAAACTTGGGAGAACTCGACCCTGAAAATTGGGATGATCGGACCCAAAATAGCACTGAGTCAGGTTGTCCCTCGGTCGGCTAGTCACACTTCCTTCATGTATCTGTTTATCAAATATCATATATGTTCAATTCAACTTTGAACAACTTTCAAGTAATTCCATCACACCTGTGTCAACTTCATTCACGATTTCATCAACCCTTTCTTTACTAAATAGTCATTGACAAGTAGTTCCCTTAACCCTTTACCCAACAGAAGGGCCCTGTGCCAATGCATTCTCTTATATATGCGAGTCGACCATAGGTCGCCTCGCATATATAAGAGAATGCATTGGCTTAACACATTAAAAATTATAAAATTGTTAAAGAATGTAAGAAAAAATGGTATAAAGTGTTAAAAAAAAGATTTTTTTTAGGCCAATGCATTCTCTTATATATGCGAGGCGACCTATGGTCGACTCGCATATATAAGAGAATGCATTGGCACAGGGCATAACTGTAACTATCACAATGTGGTGAAGGAGCCGGTTCCAATGATATCCATATTTGTATGGTTCTATTGAGACAGACCGAAGATATTTTAGGCTGTTGAAGCTTTATTTGGCCGGTTTTGGCCGGTTTGTTGGGTAAAGGGTTAAGAAATGTTCAGATAATATGTTTGTTGAATTAAATTATTTGAATGTTTCCCACCAATGAATTGCACTTTTATTATTTACTGTCTACTTCAATTTCATGAACATCCCTCCAGATGAATAATAGTCCATTCCAGTGTAAACTTTTATAACTGAATGGAAGAATCCATTTAGTATACCGGTACATGCAGAAAGGGTTAAATTTCAACCTACATGTATATTTACAGCTTTGTGCCAAGCATGTGGTTCTATGGGAACTGATAAGTGCTACCCTTGTCCACTTGCTAATGGTGAATACAGTACTAAGACAAGCATGCTGCTACGAGACTCCTACCATCCCCTGCTCAGTGTTCTTCAAGATCTCAGTAAAGACATCATGGAACATAGTAAAGGTTAGCATATATCATCATATACTAGTACATGAATCTCCAAATGTCCAAATACAGCTATGCTCTCAGTAAGCGACCTGTTTAACGAGGTTATGGGCCGGTACTTACCGCGGTGATACCACCAAACTACCGCGGTTATCATTCTGTACCGCGACGGAGTGCGGTTGACCCGCGGTACTGGTACGGTATTTTTACCGTTGGTTACCGCAGGTCACCGCGTTATTGGTGTTCGTTACCGCCATACACCGCGTTATTTTTTTCGTAACCGCATTCAAAATACCGCTAACGGCCCTCCACCGCGGAGAGAACACGACTGAAACAAGGCGTCACACGGTAGGTAAATGATTATGAATAACTTTTGTATTGAATGAATTCCTGTGAGCTGCACGTAATTATGTATACGTAATGAATATAAATGAATAATAATGCTATCAGATTACATATGAACATGTCGGGTTTACAAGTAACATATTACAAATGTACATGTACATCACGTTTAATCACGTCGGCGGTTTTTGAACTCAGCTATAGTTGCTTACGGCGACTGGATTACGCAAAACACCATGGAGTAATAGTTTTGTTGTTAGCATCTATCTTACATATCGTCAAATGATTTACGCACCCGATTCCTATATCGGTTTCCACTCATGCGGAATTTTTTGTTTTGTTTGTGTTTCCGAAATCTAAATTTCTTATAAAATGGGAAAAGTAAATCCTCCATTTATCTGAATTTGGTCGAAACCAGCGGGGACGGTGCATTAGTAACACTGAGTCCGTTTTAGTCTTATAGAGGCCAGGGCGGCGATCATTGCAGAAATATTCATATTCGTTCAAATCTATAGTTTTGTTCATATGCCAAACATAATCGGCGCGTAAATAGTATATTGTCGCCAAGACGTATGATTGTACGCATGCGTGAAATAGTAAAGCAATTTACAAACATTTGCGCCTGAAGATTTCTTGTCGGTGGGAATAAAATGTATAACTAAGAAAGCGTGGCACGTGTCATGCAGCAAAGTAAAGTTGTTATCATCACCAATGTGCGCGACAAAAGACACACGCAAAACACCAAACATTGAAAGACACAACGTTGTCAAATCAGTCTTTGATTTTGTTACGTGAACATTCATTGAGCTCACGAGTGCGTGTCGTGCGGCATCGTTTGATGTGAAATTGCAACTTTTAGCGAGGGTGTGCACTTGTAGTTCTCGGTGGGTTGCAGTATAAATTATATCACATACCGGTATTCCTATCTAATCGTTATTCGGAAGAAAACATGCATGGTGTTGGAAAGTTGACCTCTAAATATGTTTGTTTGGTTATATACAGAGGTTAACATTGTAACATAATTATTTCAAGTGATCGAATTCGGTGTGTTTTAGTCCTTGTTAGTTTATTCCCGATACGGTAGCAATAAAGAGCGTTTGTCTCACTTTTGTGCGATAAATAGCTATTACGTGCACAACATTTTAAAGATCGAATGAGACTTGTCTGTTTAAAGCCACGTGGCGGTTCGCACATAATATTATTCGCAATACCAAAATAGATCGATAAATATCTGAACTACCTTCTGCGAGCATTATGTAAGCCAAACGGACGCATTGAAGTAATGGAAATACAAGTGTCCAAAACACAAAACAGCCATTCGCGCGTCACGTGTGTAGTTTTACTAATAGCACCATCAACAAAACACAAATATTTATTTCACCCATTGAGGCCAGTTATAAAAAGACATGACAACATCTTAATTTAAGTGCCCCGTGCCCTATATTAACAAAGTCTGCATTTGCAGTATGACGTAATCAGTGACACGTGCTTTTGCGCAGAATATGTTTTTTTCCTGGATATACGGGAGTTCCACTTTGTGTCTTTTATTGCTAAGACAATAATTCCCGTTATACTGGTTATACGAACAAATGGTGTTTGTGATTTGCAGTTAATGAATGTCAATAAAGTTAATAACGATATTTATTCTGGGGACTATTTAAATGGTGTCGTTGTCATTCAATTTAGGGATCACGTACATCTGAACATTTGATATAAACTGTAGATACGGGATTTATCGAGCTGTCTAAAATGGCCGAAATCATTTGTTCCCTTCCCGATAACCAACACTGATTACAAATAGTGTCATTTATGGGAATTTTTGGCAATAAAACGAGACTAGAAATGATATTGTAATTTTTTAATATTCACATTAATTGAAAAATGACTTTCTCAAAGTAACTTATACTTACCTTTACTTAATCTGGAAGCCCGTTATAATGGGCATATTTCCCGATACTCGGCTTTCATCTATTTCAATATTTTAATAATACACTTCACGGTACACAATCATGGACGGAGATCGTGAGAACGGCCGTCATATTTTGGAAGATTGACTGTCAGCCATCGAATCCAGTCATTAACCTCGTTACAAAAATGCTACCGCGTAGCGGTAATGTCACCGCGTTTGTGCGGTGCATTACCGCGTGCCACCGCGCTACCAACATTCGTTACCGATGGTAGTGCGGTGGTACCGTGAACGTCGCGGTGGTACTGCGGTACGCGCGTGGTAGTGCAACCGCGAATCGGCGGTATGTCGCGGTATTGCACCGCGGTATTAACGCATGTACACCTCGTTAAAACAGGTCGCTTAATTTGAGCAGTGCTGTATCTAGGGAAATGGGCTTCAGTATTATTGTACTTCTCAGACAGATTCAACTATTCTTCAAATTTGTTTCACATTGTTCGAAACATAAGATGTATTTTTTTTTATGATAACTTGGTAACCCGCTACCATATTTTTATTCTAAACGTTGGGTAATTCAAAATAAAAATAAAATTGAACCTGGAGAAATGTCTATTTTCCTAAATTGTTGATACGTGTAGTCCAGAATTATTTTGCCGCAAACTTGTTTACTAGTGATCAGCATTAGTTGGCATATAAAATCATCTTTGTTTATCACTCCCAATTGGTTTTATTTAGTAGCAGATACACAGGTGGTATAGGCATTAATCTGGATCGGCTAGGGGAATATGTCGGAAGGGAATTTTGGGTGAGGGGAAAGGGACCAGCTGCCCCAATAGCAGAAACCCTGGTATTATTTTAATTATGAATTCTTTAAAATGGGTTTAGTGGTTGAATCGTAAAATATCAGTTTGGTGTAGTGAAACAAGCACGTGATTTGACTTTCATGATGAGATCTGTGGTGCAGCATTAGAGATCCTGTGCCAGTGCATTATCTTATATATGTGAGTCTACCAACGTCAGCCTTGCATATATAAGAGAATGCACTGGCTTACAAGGTCAAGGTAAATATTGTTAGGCCATTGTATTCTCTTATATATGCGAGGCTCCTTATGGGAGACTCGCATATATAAGAGAATGCTTTGGCAAAGGGCTTTTGCAAAATTTCAGGAAGCTCCAGTCATGGAAGGTTAAATTCTGAGATGTCCTATGGTATATCTTCAAAATGATTGATACCTAGGAATTACATACCCTGGATGAATTTCTAGCTTTACCGATGCATGTACTAGTACTTCCATTACAGGTGGTGTGTTGCCATCCCAAGGAGTTGAATTACAACAGTTAGTGCCCGTTGTTAAGCGTCTCTCATCCAGTTGCATGATGGCAAATTTGTGGTGCAAGCATAAAATCAACCAGTTTATGTCGTCTTGGTCAGTTTCTCCATTCCTGCTGATCACTCAGACAGATCTAAAGGTGAGCCTAATCAGGCCTGAAAATATTGTGCCTGTCATTTGCAGAATGAGGTCCCCAGAGGGTGAATTTAGTGACGCTACCCCGCACAAATTCACATCCCTGATCAGTCGTTTGTTGGAAATACAAAAGCGCAGTAAACATAGTATGTTTTTAGTACTTTTCTTCCAACGTTCCAGCTTATTTCATCGTCAAACTAATAAATTATATGGGTGCTACATGTATAAACCCATCTTATAATGATACTCATGTTTCTGTTGCATACATTTTATGTCAGGCGGATTATACGGTAACTGAGCAATTTAACTCATTCAGTGCTGTTGAAGAGTTATTTCGTCTCCCGAAAGACGCCATCTATGTGCCAGCATTTTTGTTTATGTTTAAAATATGCTGTTCTGGGTGACATACTCACAATTACAATCTTGATGTACATTAATAGAACACTGCAGATTACAAAGCATAGTTTTGGAGACTTGTCTCGTTAATTTATGTCATCAGAGGGTCTATATATCCATGCATGCACAGAAGTTTTTTTATCTGTTTTCAACTGCTATCGAAGACCTGTGAGGCTGTGATCAGGTTGATATTCCCCAGTTGGTGATGTTCACCTATTAGTCACCTCGATTATCACACGGCACAATCGTTTCGACGATTCTGCGACCAATTCCACGATTCTGCGGCTTGACAACCACGGTGCTGCGGCAATTTAACGATTCTGCGACCAGGCCGATGCGATAAAAACTAAAAATAAATTAAAGAATGAATAAATCCAGAAATATGTAGGTATATGTACCATATATTATATTTCTATTAGGTACGGCGATCTTCGATTCGATAATCGATAGAGAGTTCAGCACTACACAGTTAGCACAACAATACATAATCTTTGACACAAATAGACCGGTTGTTCTGGTTTTACACACATCACTGAGTGAAATTCGTCTTCAGAGTTTAGAAAAAATATATAATGTCCTATAAAATTGAGTGGAAACCAAATAATAACATAGCCATACGTCTTTGGGTGATTTTTCACAACTGATGTTAACCTCAGTTCTGTGATTGATGGAGCTGTGTCCATATTTGCGGGGGTATCATCGCATTCAATTGACAACGCCGATGAGTCGACTATGACAACGACGATTGTGCGACCAGCAATTGAAATTTCATTAACTTGTGCTCACGAGAAGTCGTTTTCTAATGAATGGCACGCTCGCTATAGACATGAATACGCATATGAATCACACGACCTCAAGCCTACGAGATTAAGACTCTTTTATTTGGAGCCAGCTGAGGAAAATAAAGTAATGTCGAATCGTATATTGCTATACTGTACATGTTTAATTTCCATATATGTGCACCACACATTACATGATTTAAATTGCCTTTCCGCCTATACAACTTTCATTCCGTCTGTCTGTACGCAGTCGACTCACAATGTCTCGGTATTTTCTTATCGCCAACATGTCTTATTCTCAGTTGCGTTGTGGTATCGATGGTGGAGAATGGTCGCCTTAGAAATTAACTCCACACATGAAACTTAATATATATATATATATATATATATATATATATATATATATATATATATATCTAGGGAGAAAGAGGGGAGGGGAGGGAGATATGAGGGGAGGGAGAGAGGAGGAGGGGATGGAGAGAGGGGAGAGAGATGTGAGAGAGATAGGGAGAGAGATATGGAAATGGGGAGGGATAGATAATCTCTAATGTGTTTTTTCAAGCTGACTTTAAAATGGACAAGGTTAATAAATTATTTTGCAAATAACTGGGACGAATTTGAAATCCACTTTATCACATAATCATATTTTAAGAAGGAAAACGAGCTAAAAAGACGGATTAACAAAAATAATATTGATTTCCTTACCACAACACAAGAGGAAGTAAAGACACATTCAAGACAAAATAATGTTCCATTTTAAATGTGGTTTTTTTTTCACTTTGGCAAAGTTGTATATATTGTATCATTAAAAGATCCTAATATTGCATATTTCCTTATATCCACTAATGGTGAATATGTGCGTGCTTCCCGGGATACTTGACATCACACCCGCAATGGCCGCGCGGATTAATAGTACTTTCGAAAAGCCGCGCATGACACCAACATTATATATTGGAAATTTTGGTCCCAACTCCTTTGCATTGACGAAAATAGATACAAAAACAAAGAGGCAAATTGGGGGACTATATTTTTTCGTCGCCAGCCAGAGTGCGCTATTCTGTCGTATACCTTTGTGTAGCGTCTCGGCCGACATCGTAAATATATCCATTGTACATGCATTTTCAGCTTCTTTTAAAGATTTTGATATTTTAAAAAAGGGTATAAAGAAAGTTATCAAACTCGTTTTATAAAATGTTATATCCCAACATTTATCGTTGGGGATCCTCTATATAAATCATTTATATCATCCGTCCTTAATTACCGCTATATATTTTCCGTGAACGCGGACATGTATTTCATGAATATTAAAAAATCATTATATGGAATGCTCCTCCAGAACTTTGACACGTAGACTTAAACCGCGGAATGGGGTCTGTGTAATCCATTATGGCCGCGACTCGGTGATCTCGCTTATTCTAAGATGTGGGTGCAGAAAATGATAAAATATTGGGCGCAATGGATATGAGGGTCATATATTTTGAACGCATCGTAAAGCATGACATAGTTACAGAAAGACACACACACTCAGCTTTTATATAGATATTAGAAGGTGATCCGACTTCGTCCGGGCTTTGACCTTGAATTGTCCATTTTGAAGGTCAAGTGGGGTCACGATTTGACCAGTCCAAAACACTGCCCGGACAAAAGTACCCGACAAACGTGCCCGTCGAAATCCATCCGGTTTTACCCGACTTGACCTTGAATTGATCATTTTGAAGGTCAGGTCGGGGTCACGATTTGACCCGTCCAAAACACTCAGTGGACAAAAGTAACCCAATGTATCAAATTTCGTGAAAATCCCATCAAAATTCTCGATTTGACCTTGAATTGACCCGATTTCAAGGTCAAGGTCACGTCGCACGCATATGGCTGTTGCTATAGTCTATATGAAAGTCTATCGAGTACGAAGTAATGTTACGGCTGAAGATTAGCCGGAATGCGAAAATACAAAATTCGTGTTGTCGATAAATATTTGTACAGTTTTCAAAACAATGTATCAAATAAAATTCATACTATATGCATACTAGTCCAACATACTCATTTATAGTCAATAGTCAGTGGTTGGCTTGGGTTTACGACCCGTATCAACATATATTTTTACACGAGCATGTGTGTCACGCTTTGTCCAATCCACTATATCTCTTATGTGACTTGGTCTCTATAGCTTCACATGTGGGGATCATGCAGTAAATACACAGTACTGTATTGAATCCAGGACATGTGCATTGTACAACGAAGGCACTGTTCCAAACATTTATTGATGCAGCATACACGGGCTTATACGCATAAATAAGCTGTCCGATGACAGTGCAGTGACCGATACATCGTATACAAATGAAAATTACCGTTCAACGAGTCGCCCAATCGTCGTTGTCATGGTCGAAGCGGGGCGTTGTCAAATAGTTGATACCGTTACTGCATTTCTGTGTATAGTTTAATTGAATATTGCGTCAACGGGGGTACGAATTTGACAAATAATACATTTATGCTTATCAAAGCTTACGTTGGATGTTAATTTTCGCACCGTTAATGTCCCCTTGTAGCCCAAGAAATTACTTTTTGCGATCGGTTCGCGGTTTGATCGGATTATCCAGACTTGACCGAGCCGATTGTGACTCATTTTATGTATAGATCTCATCTTCGTATGTATTCCGTGAATTAACCTGGTGGACCTGCAAAGTCTACTCTACACGATGCATGCAAGAAGAAGCCGACTTTTATCGTCCCAATTCAGTAAAAGGCCTCTTTATCTATGTTTGTCATAAAATATCACGTATAATAAGGCCGCAGAATCGTTGAACTGCCGCAGCACCGTGGTTGTCAAGCCGCAGAATCGTGGAATTGGTCGTAGAATCGTCGAAACGATTGTGTCGTGTGATTATGCAATTTATCTTCTGCTATTAGGTGATATAGAAACTGAACATAAAGGAAAAAGTACCAAAAAATAATGTTTGTTTGAGGCTATAGATACATTCCCAGAAGATGAGGCCTAAGCAGAATGAGGTCCACATAATGTAAATTTGGTGATACTAGCCTACTGTGAGTGATAGCATCACTAAATTCACCCTCTGGGTACCTCGGTCTGCAATAGTCAGATACACTATATCCAGGATTGGACGAAATATAAGCATCAATAGAATTGTATCAATAGTTTAGCACATATCAACTAGAGGGGTCATCTTGATATGCCCGATTTTTATATGGATAATATGGCTCTTAACCCTTTCAGTGCCAGGGGCCGATATCATCGGCCCTAATTTACGGTCTGTAAAATGGGCCCTAAAAAAAAATAAAAAAATAAAAACAAACAAACTTTTGTTTAGATTTTTTTGGGTTGAATTTTGTTTGGGTATGCTTAAGCATGATATAGCGAATTTAAAAACAAACTGGATAAAACCTTTGGGACATGTTATAACTCATAACAATCACCAAGTATTCATAGTAATAATTTTGATGCCCATGAAAAATTTAAGATTCCCTGGCAATAAACCTACAAAATAAGTCTGTTAAAAAATATAAGAAAAAATTATTAAAATTGTAAAAAATAATAACAAATGATGAATTTTTTTTACGCCAATACATTCTCTTATATATGCGAGGCGACCTATGGTCGTCTCGCATATATAAGAGAATGCATTGGCACAGGGTATATGGGTTGATACAAAAATCGGACCTGCCACTGAAAGGGTTAAACCATTTCTGGGCATAATGTGTAGAATTTACATAGAAATTATGAAATGGGTAATATATCCAAAGGGAATACAAATTGACATATCTGACATACCAGTATATGAATTGAAAATATGTGAAAATAAAACAGAACTAGGGGTTGATGATACACAGTGAAAAAACATTTCAAAAGAAAGTTTCTAGAATTCTACATTCCTGAAATTGTCAATCGCTATGTTTAGAATTTATGAAAGCCATCAGGTTACAGTGACATTCCCCAGGGAAGTGAAACATCTAGGTTCCATGTCCTTTATTTAATAACAGTTTACTTTGATCTTATGTATAAGTTATGCTTCAAATACTAAATTATTCTCAAGAATTTGCAAGCAACTCATGCAGTAAGTTAGTGTGACAATCGTTTGCTCATCCCATTTACATCAGTCCGGGAGCACCCATTTGTGGATCCATAGGTCCGGAAACAGGGACCAGCCGAGAGGGCGACATAGGCGAAATAGTCGCCCTAGAGCCGCCAATTTCGCCCTACTAAGGCTCTAGGGCGAAGTTGAAGTCTCCTTGTAAAAAAAAAAAAATAAAAAAAATATATATATAATAATAGTTATAGTATAATATAGGACCATGACATAGGAGTATACATTTGGCACTTAGAATGCCATATGATGAATATATTGTCCAACTTGGTTTTGTCTTAATTAGTGTATTGACACCTGTTATTCAATCCATTAGTGGCCATAGTGGGGCCCTAGTTATCACACCTGTGTACCATGGGCACTCTAAGGTAGATTGTTATGAAATTAATCACACCAGATAGTATATGTCACACCTACTTGAAGCCTGTTGTATTGCTGGTGGATTAAGCTGAGAGTTTATTTGGTGGTGTAAATGATCATAATATAGGATCAATACTTATTTTGCTATAATCAATAATTTTGTGTTTACTATTACAAATTATTTACTAAGTACATTCACATATTAAGAGGATAACTTTTTGATTATCAATATATGTTTGTTATTAATAATTATTATTCATTCAAATTCATTGACAAAACAGCCTAGTTTTAACCCCCAAAAAAGAAAACAATCCGGTAATATAATTGTTAATTGAGACTTTGAGTCTCCCCACTTCTCCCTATTTTCCCCTGACTTCTCCCTAAAATCTCCAGAGGGAGAAGTCACTTCTCCCTAAAATTTGACCCCTGGCTGGTCCCTGTCCGGAAACACAGAAACCTAATCAATCATCCGCTATGTTGCCTAATCTGGTCATTATTGATCACAATCCAGTAGATTTCTGGTGATACACAGCGGTATTCTTCAGTATCTAAATCATTTATTAACTCTGTCTTTATTAAACATTCACAGATGAGTCGAGTCCTTTGGAAATGTTGAGGTAATACTAGTAATAATAGGCCGTTTGTGGAACCTATTATCTGAACATTTCCAAACTATGAATATGATTGCTTTTGCAAATGTATTATCTATTTGTGTGTCTGCCATCTGCTTATATTTGCTGAACATCCCTCCAAATGATTATTAGACCATACTAATGTGTGCTTTTATAACTGAATGGGAAAATCCATTCAGTAAAGAAAGGGTTAATGAATGGCATATTCCAAACTTCTCCCAAATTTACAGTCTTTATCTTTTATAAAAAAATATAAAAAAATACACGTAAATCGGAAGAAATTTTCTTGAAATGTACATTCCTGAAATTGCCTATCGCTATGATTGCAATTTATGAAAGCCATCAGGTTACAGTGACGTTCCACAGGGAAGTGAAACATCTGGGGTCCATGTCCTGTATTTAGTAATTGTTTACTTTGAATACTTCAATTACTCCATTATTCTCGAGAATTCGCAAGCAATTCATGCAGTAAGTTAGTGTGACAATCGTTTGCTCATCCCATTTATATCAGTCCGGAAGCACCCATTTGTGGATCCATAGGTCCGGAAACACAAGCCTAATAAATCATCCGCTATGCTGCCTAATCTGGTCATTATTTTGTTCACAATCCGGTAGGCTTTCTGGTGATACAAAGCGGTATTCTTCAGTATCTAAATCATTTATTAACCCTTGATTAAACATTCACAGACGAGTCGAGTCCTTTGGAAAAGTTGTCCCCCGAAAAAAATTTCAGGGGACTATTAAAATAGCCGGTGTTCGTCCATCCGTGCGTGTGTGCGTCCACTCTCACGAGAGGGTGTTGTGTGGCTTTATTTGTGGAGAGGAAGCCCTTGTGTGTCATTTTTTACTTGTATGGCTAGCCACATAACTTGGACAATAAAAAAAAATTGTGTGTCTACTAGCCTAAAGAGTCAAGACACAGCCAGATTTGGATAAAAGGCTCACAAATTCATTTTAAAAACCACACAAAATGTAATTCATTCATTCAACTATCTATTTGCGAGAACAAAAATTATTTTAAAAAGCCGCACAGAACGGACAGTTTACAAAAGCACACAACTATCTGTTTGCAAGAACAAAAATAAAAGCCACACAAGTAATTTTTTACAGACTCACAAAATTTTAGCCCCACGACTACAATTTAGTAGGTAGTACCGGAAATGGTTTCCGGATGATAACTTTAGTTTCGATTATTAGATCAAAAGCAAATTTCATAGGTGAGTTTATCAGAACAAAATGCAGGTCAAATTCTAATATGGGTTTGCTCCGCCCATTTTTGCGAGAGTTATGGCCCTTTTTTTTACTTAGAATCTTGTAATTTTCTGGTTTCCGGATGATAACTTTAGTTTGTGTGATCATATCTGAAACAAATTTAGTATGATAGTTTATCAGCCCAAAATACAGGTCAGGTTCGAATATGGGTTTGCTCTGCCCATTTTTGTGAGAGTTATGGATCTTTTATGACTTAGAATCCTGTCAATTTCTGGTTTCTGGATGATAACTTTAGTTTGTGTGATCATATCTGAATCAAATTTGGTATATGAGTTTATCAGCTCGAAATAAAGATCAAGTTCGAATATGGGTACGATCCACCCATTTTTGTCTGGTTGCTTCTGATTTAGGGTCCTTGTTATTTTTTTCAGAAAAGCTGATGCCCCCAATGAAGCCACTTTTTCGGGGGGACACTGTGGCCGGACGGCCTATTATTGAATCTATATTATCTGAACATTTCTCAACTACAAATATGAATGCTTCTGCAATTGTGTTATCTATTATTTGTGTGTCTGCTGTCTTCTTATATTTCCTGATCATCCCTCCAAATGATTATTAGACCATAGTTAACTCTTTCATTGCCGGAGCTTTTTCACTTTTTAGACACTGTCCTATGATTTCCAGGTGATGGATCTAGGTCTAAAAAATACCCAAAATGACTGACCCTGGTGTTTTTAGATTCGCTATCACCTCTTTATTCATGTCCCAAAACAATTTTAGAAAAAAAAAATTCAAATATTTTTTTTTCTTTTCAAATTGTTTTTTTCGACGCAATTTTTCGGCCGTTTTAGGGCCGAAAATATCGGTCCCTGGCAACGAAAGAGTTAATGTGTGCTTTTTAACTGAATGGGAAAATCCATTCAGTAAAGAAAAGGTTAAAGAATGGGATATTCCAAACTTCTCCAAAATTTACAATCTTTAACTTGTTTACTTCGCACTGAAAAACATATATCAGAAAAAAAATTCTAGAAATGTTCATTCCTGAACTTGCCTATCGCTATGATTGCAATTTATGAAAGCCATCAGGTTACAGTGACATTCCCCAGAGAGAAGTGAAACATCTGGGTTCCATATGTCCTTTATTTAATAACAGTTTACTTTGATCTTATGTATAAGTTATGCTTCAAATACTAAATTATTCTCAAGAATTCACAAGCAACTCATGCAGTAAGTTAATGTGACAATCGTTTGCTCATCCCATTTACATCAGTCCAGAAGCACCCATTTGTGAATCTGCCCTGCCTCTGGAAACACAGTAGCCTAATCAATCATCCGCTATGTTGCCTCCATTCAGCAAGCTTTGACGGCCTCATTCAATACTGTCTTGATCTTATTGGTTATTGATTTGCCCAAGTCTGTCACTAATTTTATCCCTTCTAGGAACGTCATTTGGTAACGTTATTAGCCAGATTTTTTTCTCATTCTTCCCCACATTGGCTGACAACACCTTCGACCTTGACCTCTTGTCATTTAAGTGGCTAATGATTGGCGAGACATTAAACATTTCAATTCTTCAATCAATACATGGGGCTTTACGTTGATGTTTATTGCATTAATGCTTACTAATATTTTTGTGAACTTCCTGGTAAATACCTAAATAGATTGATGAGGAAATCTGTTTTATGTCCCAGAGAGCGCTTCACTTAACCCAATAGATCTACTCCTCAATAGTTCCTTATATACCACCACTTTTCAAAAAAAAAAAGAAGGGGGTATACCGGTACTAGATTGACCACGTCTTATCGGATCTGAATGAAATTCTCAATGGAGGTTCGCCATCATGACTGATTCAATAGAAGGGAAAATGATGTCTGCATTTTCTATTTTAAAGTTATCCTTCTTAGTTTATCTGGAAATCTGAATGAGGTTCGCCATCATTATCCTACTTATATTTTTTTAATTTGAGTTCTGTCCTGCCCATGTTTCAATTTGTCACTGTATGTCAGCACCCGAGATGCATCTTCTTGTTTTTGTTCTATCCTTCTCAAGTACAGTAATGCCCTAAATAATCAAACTCCTTAACCACAGCAGAATTATGGGTAATATTTCAGGATTTAGTCGAAAATATGGCTTGTTGCCATTAAGCCATACATGTATTTCCGACTAAATCCTGAAAAATTACCCATAATTCTGCTGCGATTATTTAGGGCATTACTGTATATAGTCAAGGGCTCCGTTCGTCGACAATATACAACTTAGTGTGAATTATCTGGTTTCAGTTTCCTTTGGTATGTTTATAGTCCAGCTTTTGGAGAAGGATACCCATGTACTGAGAGTTTGTCCATTTTATATTATCAGAGTTACGGCCCTTGTTGTCCATATGAATATTGCTCCTTGTAACTGTGCAACATATTTAGCATTGTTATTCAAGTACTTGTCAGCAGTTGGCTTTGAATATCTTTCGGTATATTGATCGATAGACCAATGTGAGGGAAAGAATACCCAAATTACAATGTGTTTCATCCATTGATTTTCAACAGTTGCCATCCATCTTGGACTAAGCAAAATTATTCTTCCCTATAAACATTTAGCACATTTGCCCACTCTCTAAAGTGAGTGTCAGGGGCATATATGCTTTGCTTGGCATTGCACTTGTTTCTTTGTTTTCTGGTCAATTATGTTAAAACGTGGCAGATGTTTAGACCAAAAACATATATATACATGTGTTTCTGGTGACATGCAAGAAAAAATATAGGGGGTGGGTGGCTTTTCATTTCATTTTATTTTTATACCCCCCCGCAACAAAGTTAGGGGGGGTATACTGGAGTCAGCTTGTCCGTCCGTCCGTCGGTCGTCCGTCCGTCCGTCCGTGGACACAAATTTGTCCGGAGTTTTTCTCAGTCGTTTTTTTATCAATTTCCGCGAAACTTGGCACAGACATCAACCACCATGGGAACCTGTGCACCTGCGATTATGATGTCTGTCGGACTTTTTTGGTGGAGTTATCCCCCCTTTTTCGACTTAGAAATTTTTCACAACATGTATACTTTTGTCCGAGCTTTTATTCCTACATTTTTTGGTCAATTTTTTAAAAACGTGGCACAGATATTTAGTACCATGGGAACTTGTGCACCTGCGATTATGACGTCTGTCCGACATTTTTTGGTGGAGTTATCCCCCTTTTTCAACTTAGAATTGCAACATGCATAATTTTGTCCGAGCTTTTATTCCTACATTTTTCGGTCAATGTTTTTTAATCTTGGCACTGATATTTAGTACCATGGGAACCTGTGCACCTGCGATTATGACGTCTGTCCGACATTTTTTGTGTGGAGATATTCCCCTTTTTCGACTTAGAATTTTTTTCGCAACATGCATAATTTTGTCCAAGCTTTTATTCCTACATTTTTCGGTCAATAGGTTTAAGATTAGGGTTATGGTTGTACACCTGCAATGGGAACTGTTATTTTCTTATTTTAACTAAATGTTTACTGACATGTGAAACATCTTAGTATTTTAAAAACAGGGGGGTATCCGTAGTCCCATTGGGACAGTCACACCTCTAGTTATACCCCCCGCAACGAAGTTAGGGGGGGTATACTGGAGTCAGCTTGTCCGTCCGTCCGTCGTCCGTCCGTCGTCCGTCCGTCGTCCGTCCGTCCGTGGACACAAATTTGTCCGGAGTTTTTCTCAGTCGTTTTTTGATCAATTTCCGTGAAACTTGGTACAGACATCAACCACCATGGGAACCTGTGCACCTGCGATTATGACGTCTGTCGGACTTTTTTTGGTGGAGTTATCCCCCCTTTTTCGACTTAGAAAATTTTCGCAACAGGTATACTTTTGTCCGAGCTTTTATTCCTACATTTTTAGGTCAATTTTTTTAAAACATGGCACAGATATTTAGTACCCATGGGAACTTGTGCACCTGCGATTATGACGTCTGTCCAACATTTTTTGGTGGAGTTATCCCCCTTTTTCGACTTAGAAATATTTTTGCAACATGCATAATTTTGTCCGAGCTTTTATTCCTAAAATTTTTCAGTCAATGTTTTTTAATCTTGGCACTGATATTTAGTACCATGGGAACCTGTGCACCTGCGATTATGACGTCTGTCCGACATTTTTTGTGTGGAGTTATTCCCCTTTTTCGACTTAGAAATTTTTTCGCAACATGCATAATTTTGTCCATGTTTTTATTCCTACATTTTTCTGTCAATAGGTTTAAGATTAGGGTTATGGTTGTACACCTGCAATGGGAACTGTTAATTTATTATTTTAACTAAATGTTTACTGACATGTGAAACATCTTAGTATTTTAAAAACAGGGGGGTATCCGTAGTCCCATTGGGACAGTCACACCTCTAGTTTCATTTTCTTTCATCTTGCTCAAAATAAATATCAATACCCCCCCCCCCCCCCCCCCCCCCCCCACACCCAGACTGTTTCTCCTTATTTTAAATGTGCTATAAAAATAATAAAACTAAGTACATATTAGAATATAGTGTAATTTATTGTTTTATTGAAAAAATAAGTTTGATTTGTCTGTGACCTAATTGAAGTGTGGTATAATTTCCGGTTTAACACGCGATGTGTCTGTGTTACATGGAAATGAATCAGTTTACACAGAAAATAAAATCAGATGCATTCTAATTTTGCAAAATCAATAAAATGAAAACGGTTGGGTGCACCGGAGGAATAGGGGAGGGCAGGTCACCAGACACCGAGGTCTTTTTTATTTTGGCCTTACTGCTAAGGGAACCTGTGCTTGTGAGATCAGTAAGACTTAACCCTTTCATTATGAAATGATTCTCCCATTCAATTATTAAAGTATGCACTGGAATGGTCTATTATTTATCTGCAGGGGTGTTTAGGAAGTATAAGCAGACGACAGATGGACAAACAGATAATAAAAGTGCATAAGGATTCCTATTAAAGGGACTAAAGGCATTGAAATGGGTTCAACTGTGAAACAACAAGTACACGAAAAAATAGATTGACTTTTTTCTTATTTTCATGAGTAATAACTCTCCAATAATGAGAGATCGCATGTGACAAACATTATTATGTAAACATTACTGTTACAGTGGAATTAGTCCGATTAGTCCAATTAGTCCAATAAGATACCAAAGTTTAATCAAAATTTGACTAAACATTGGAACAGGTCAAAGCATTAATCATATTCAGATTAAAATATTTGACCTTAACATGTTTAGTAATATTGTAGAAAAATCACTGTAACAGTTTTGTTTACATAACAATGGTTTTATTATGTAAAAATTTGGTTATTGGAAAACAATGTATATGAAGAAGAATGTTTATCTATATCTCCCACGTTCTTTAGTGGTGATGCTTTTACAGACTTTTGTATTTTTTGCACATTTACCCACTGCTAGAACCTTGGGTCCCTTTATTTAGTGGGAAATGTTCAGATAACAAGTTCGACAAATGGCCGTTTTGTTTAACTACAGTAATGCCCTAAATAATGGACTTCTTAACCACAGCAGAATTATGGGTAATTTTTCAGTGAGAGCTTTCCAATGAATGGCAACAAGCCATATTTCCAACTAAATCCTGAAAAATTACCCATAATTCTGCTGTGGTTATAAAGGAGTCCATTATTTAGGGCATTAGTGTATCACCTTTTTGACTTGATGTTGTACTTGTTTCTGATAAATTTCTATTGTTGTAGTTACTGAATGATGAGACGAAGAGATCGCTGTGTCAGCTTCAGATTTTCTACAAGAAGGTAGAAGTGAAGTCACATGAACAACAATACCTCAACACTGTGTTCCATGGTAGTGGCAACTTAGTGCTGCAAATCAATAATTCTCTACAGGTAAGATTAGATAAACACCTTAAAAAAGGTCTGTTGGTCAGAAATTCAGAATGTAGTAAAACTTTGGGAAGATAATTTCTTATATATGTCCAACACACCTTTATATAACTAATGACATGGTGTGTCGCACCATGCTTGACTGAACACCAATTAAATGGAAATATTCGCCTTTCCAGAAATCACGAAATCACTGTGTTCACTTAGATGGAACATGATCACCTATGCTGGACATTTGGCCATGTTCAAATGTCAGAATTCTTGTTTAACAACATATGGACCTCTCCTTTGTGACTTTGTACCTATGGCACCAAAGTGAGTGAGTAGTCTACAAAAGAATGGATAATGACACTAAACGATATGACATTCCTCATCTACTGCAATAGTACAGTAATGCCCTAATTAATCGACTCCTTAACCACAGCAGAATTATGGGTAACTTTTCAGGATTTAGTCGGAAATATGGGAGAGCTTTCCGATGAATGGCAACAAGCCATATTTCCGACTAAATCCTGAAAAGTTACCCATAATTCTGATGTGGTTAAGGAGTCGATTAATTAGGGCATTACTGTAGTTGACAACCTCATGGCAGTACTGAATCCAATGTCTACTCATTACAATGAGGGCACGGTGCTTTCAAGTCTTGTCGTGGCATATGGTTACATGCAGAATTTAAGCCTCACATGAGTCTTTAGCCTTTTCATGATGAGAGCTGCGCTTGTGCTGCATTAAATATCCTGTGCCAGTACATTCTCTTATATATGTGAGTCTCCCATAGGGAGGCTCACATATATAAGAGAATGCACTGGCTTACAAGGCCAAGGTAAATATTTTTAGGCCAATGTATTCTCTTATATATGTGAGACTCCCTATGGGATACTGCATATAAAATAGAATGCATTGGCACAGGGGTTTTCACAAAATTACAGGAAGCTCCAGTCATAGAAGGGTTAAAAGAGTTTTCTACTCTCATAACGGACTTGAATTGAGCACTATCTCTGTACAAACTGTGCTCACTCAAGCATGCATGCACTCAGATGGACGACATTAGCTATACTTCATCAGTCCTATAAAACTGATTGTTACCCAATAGTAGAGTTTTACTTCGTAAATCATTGGGATTTAGAATTAACTGGTTAACCCCAAATTCACGTTCATAACGCCACAACGAACTGTTGCCCGGTTTGCAATCACGGTCAGCTTTCGTGACTTCACGAGTGAACTGTTGCCCGACCCGAGCGAACTGTTGACTGGCTCCGAGCGAACTGTTGACTGGCCCGAACGAACTGTTACATGGTTTGCAATTTCCGTGACGTTTCGGCTATTTCCGGAAATTTGTTTTTGCATTCAGATACATGGAGGTATATTCCAGTTAGTTCTCATAATTCGAAATAACACTATTAAAGAGTGTGATTAATTAGCAATCACCTGATTATATACAAGTAAATGTATTGGGTAACAAAGCAATTATTTCATGTGTCTTTTGGGAACAGGCAAAATTGTTGTCCCTCGGTATCAGGAATGACTATCGAACAGTCAACTGAAGCATCTGGTAATAGAAATAGATTTTTCCACGCACTAATTAAAGGAATATGATCCTGAAAAAAAATAGTATTTTCTTTCAATATACTGATAATATATATACAAAATGTCCATTATGCGCATATAATCTAATATTCGGCCGCCAATCGTTATTTTTATAACCATTAAAAAAAATTCCGAAGATTTTGTCTTGTAGGCGAAGTCACATGATCATCGGCCCGATCACATGATTGTCACATGTAAACAGAACCATAGTCACATGATTGACAACGCATAGATACGCAACGATAGCATATAAAGTTTGCACGAGCAAAGCGATCATGAATTCGATCGCGGCTTTTGAAGTTTGTCGTGTTATGGGAGAACACTGCGAATGCAAAACTTCGTCGAAATACATCGCAGTTCTCATATTAAACGTCTTTATTGTGTTATTATTATATGTATCGCGATGTGTTGTTATTATAAAGCCATGCCCATATTTTACGTAGGACCAAGCTACAACTGTTCTCATAAAAGTAATCACAGATGAACACTTTGGTATATTAATAAGTATATTCTACCACAATGTATTAATAAATTATCGTATATTATTTCGGTTTTGCGCGCAGTTATCTATATGAACACGTGCTTGTGTTTCTCTTTTTTTTTTTTACCAGAATAGTCCAAGTTATATTATATATTATAGATTCATATAAAGATTGCATATATATGCGAAGACTTGCACAGCTATTAGACAATTATCATCGTAAACATTCCAATTTGCAGATGCCCTTAGTTGTGTGGCAATAAAGAGCGTTTCGTTTTAATTTATCGTAACGGGGTAAAACAAAAATAATTCGGTTTATTTCTGTCGGATTTAATAAATTGTATTCAAGCTATTCATTAGCAATATGATATGATAAGTTCATTTTCATAGTTATGAATCATATATATATTAGCAGTGCTGGCCTTATGAAAAATCTGCAGGGGCTAAAATTCGCCCTCGCCAAAATACTTTGCAGGGGCTAAAATATTTTGCAGGGGTAATTTCTGTTTTATGGGGTATTTATGTTGTAACATATGAAATACAAGTAAACTGACATATGTCATATTGCATATAACTTATTATGTGGTAAGTGATAATATTTAAATTTAATTAATTTATAATCATATATTAATTGTGAAATTATCAATGAATGTTGTATAACTTATTAATGTTTAATAAAGTACTTTTATAAATGTTATACCATGTCTTGCATATATGGTATTGTTGTGTTTGTTCCTTTATGCCTGATCCAAGTGACCTAATGGTTAACCAGAATCAATCAATCATTATAATATATTTATATCATATATTACATGCTGTTATACTGTATAATACATGTATGAGGTGACATCATGGTAAGATATTATTGTATAAGTTAACCAGAATCAATCATTATGCCATGCATATATTGTACATACATGTACATGATATGTTTGTGTTTGTTCCTTTATACCTGAGTGACCAAGTTACCTAACCAGAATCAATCATTATATCATGCATTTATTTGTTCCATACTTTTATCTATATAATCCATCGGTACATTCGCGGCTTCCGTACATTTGTGAAATTTCGTCCACTTCTATCACGTCAAAACATACTTTATTCCGTACATATCATAAATTAAATCACTTCTATGTTTGTATCATCTCATAACCCATCCGTGCTATGTATAAAACACTCATTTCATGTAATTAATAGCACGATATCGCGATATTTATTTTTTGTTTTCGTCACTTCATTCACCTAATTTGTTTACATGTCAGCGAGCACTGTTGCGCGATTGGCGGATTCCTTCGTAGCCCCACCCATCGCTGTCAACAGCGCTCATCAAACTACCTTGTAGGTAAGGTATGATTTGTGGGTAGCACTGCACGTTCACAGTTAGGTCATGTAATCGTCAGTCTGTCACTGGTGACGGGTGTGTAGCATGGTTTGACCTAATTAGATATACTGGTGGCAGCCGACTGTTAACATAGCATGTGTCTCCTGCTTCAAAGATGCGATGTCGCGTTGCCTTATATGTTTTCAAACCGATAACTCATCAAAATTACGACTGCAAAAGTATGTTGGGTAATGAATGTTGCGCAAGCGATATATCGCCCACGCCAAATTGAAATTGCCCGGGCGACGCGCGAGCGATAAAATCGCTCGTGCCATATTGCCAGGCCTGTATTAGGGCAATAGGGTATATATATATTTCGGAATATTGCTCCCCCCCCCACAAAAACAATCTTGCCAACTGCCACTGATGAAAATTCGCTGTGTCTATGCATGGTTAGTGGCCTATAAAATTAGCACTCTAGCAACGTTGTCTATTGAATATCCCGGTCATAAAACGTCCACGATGACAACGTTATTTTTAAAATCTTCAATTCAATTCACAACTCTAATATACATGTATACATTATGATATATAAATCTTAGCCCAGCCCAAATTACACTATATACAAGCCTTAATTTCAATTTTTGACATCCTACCATAAAGTTTTTCTATTAATACGCACGCTCTGTCGATTCTGTGCTTTTAACATCGCCACTCGCCACCGCGATTACATAATAGTGATGACGTCATTTAGGTAGACACAATTAACTCGGACTCCGATTCCGTGTTTTTAATTAGTCTACTCATTTGACGTCATATGATGATTTGCGACGGAGATAGCCGACAACCGGTGGGAGTATTATTTATTTATTTCTCGGCTTACTTATTACACGATTGTTATGGGACTTGGATCATTGTGATCATAATAGGGGTGGCTTTCCGATATTAAATGTTTTGTTGTATTCATCAGGATAGCAATCCTTTAATACCATGGGACAGTAAATGTTATTATTTCTGAAATATCTCAATTATTCGGCTGTAACCTGTGGTTGTTTTTTTCTGTGGAAAATATTTCTGTTAATCACTTTCAAGCCAAATATATGTGTGACACCAGAAGTTGCTCATGTGTTTTTTGGCGGAGATATTAAATATCTCAATTGTGTCTTCAAAATGAGTTTTATAGAAATTTCTGTTGTTATAGTTGAAGTATATATGTTATTCACATGCTATTCAATACATAATGATGAAATTAAATTATTATTATACAATTTAGTTTTCTCAAAAAACATCCTTCTATTTGAGAATAAATTTTTATAAATTTCAGTGTCTGTCTGGCTCAACAACCAAAGCTTTCTCTGAAAAGTGCAAACATCTGTCCTATAATTATCTCAAGGAACATATCGCTTGTGCGAAATCTTGGAAACGGAAGTTGACTGAAGGTAAGTTCATCTGGGAATTCTATCTAGTTTCTGATAAAATAACTACCAATACATATATGTCTACCATACCATTGTATATTTTCATAACTGATGTGAGAATCAATTTACTGTACAAGTACATTTATCCAGCAAGCACTCTGGGACACTAATAATAAAAAAACTTACAAACACCTATATACGATCAAAGGTCAGCTTTAATATAAAAATAATAACAAGTTGTGGGCAAACAACCACCCCACATTAAAGCTAACAAAAGGCGCACAAAATGACAATGGCGCACAATGACTTTGAGGTATATATGTAACAATGGACTAAGAAATCAGTAACGAAAACATTAAAATAGTATAGGAGATGGGGAGGAGGAGGGGAAAACGTTCTTACCAGAGAAGAAATTTTTTATGAAGGCTGAAGCTCTTACTTCCGGCGGATTGCCTCCCTCTGCCAAACCCGGAAGTAAACAACGAAAAAACTTACGATATCGCTTTATGCTCGCTAGATAAAAACAACTAAGCATAATTGATAGTTTATATATATAAATATATAAATAATCCCCATTCTCACATTGATTGTTTTGAGAAGCTGGTGACTTTCACCTAGCTTATGTAATAAAATCCTGTTAACATGTATTCTCAATAATCGGCAACAAAAGTATGTGCAATTCTGGATGGCCCGCCGAGTTGGCTGCACGTCTATTAGTTGGATTTGATTGATGTTATTGGGATTTTGGAGGGGATAGTTAGGACCAGCGGACCCACGGATTTACGAACCCTCGAATAAGTCATAAATGGCTACAAATTTAAAGCCATTCACAGTAGTACAGAAGGGGTTATGTGTCCCTGACCACATTCACCACCCCTCCCCTCCCCACCCCTGCTCTGGCACCCCCAACAATAGTTTTTGGTTATGCGCAGGAGAAAAGTGAATGGACTAATATTAACTGAGACCTCATCTTCTTTGATAAACCAGAATTTATGTCGTTCCGTCTCTCTATTTAATTTGCTTTTGGAGTTATTTGTCTCCCATTCCATGTTTAACATGGTTTCGTGTTTGGAATCTCTCAGCCTCATATTGTTAGCGATCCCATTGGTCATATTATTTTGGCACTACACTTTGTCCAATTTGGTTTCTGTTGGCAAACTGCCAGGCTCTTAATGGAAGCGTTTGTTTCCTCGCTCACATTAATATTGCCTGTCACACTATACTAACTTTTTAGCTCAACCATTATTGGTAATCTATCTTGTATAAATTGATCGTGGCTGTGATTAACTTGACTATAGGTTATCGTTCTCTATTGTCTTTGCTGTTCATTCATTCCTGGTTAGGGGCCCAGCCAGTGTCTCAGCGTTAAAGTGCATAACACACCATCCATTATTGGTACTTGTAAATTGATTGTGGCTATGATTATCGGTCTCTATTGTCTTTGCTGCTCATTCATCCGTGGTTAGGTGTTGCCGGGTTACTCATTTTGTAAGATGAATAGCACACCAACCATTATTATACCCCCACTTTCGAAGAAAATGTGGGGTATACTGGATTGACTGCGTCTGTCTGTCCGTCACACTTTATCTCTCCGTCAGTCCATCCGTCTGTCCGTCCGACCTCATAACTCGAACAACTATGAACCGATTTCAATAATGTTTTGTATGCAATCTCCTAGGACTGCCTCTCCGCATGATGCTAATTTTTTTTTTTTAAGTTACGCCTCATTTTCGACTTATTTTGACTTAGAAAATTCTGTCCGACTTAATAACTTTAACAAATATGAACCGATTTCAATCATTTTTGGTATACATGCTTCTCACAATATCCTCTCTACATGATGCGGCTAGGGATTGGCTCAGACTGTTTTTCGTAATATTACACTTCATTTTCGACTTATTTTGACTTAGAAAATTCTGTCCGACTTAATAACTTTAAATAATATGAACCAATTTGAATAATTTTTTCTGTACAAGCTTCTTGTGACACCATATCGATATTATTAGTCCGAATTTTTCTTTAAAGTTAAAAATCTTTTTTGTTGGGTTTACGGATAATGCGGGTTGAATTTGCCACGGTGGGGGTATGCTAGCACTCGAATGCACACCTCTTGTTTGTAATATATCATGTATAACTTGATCATGGCTGTGATTTACTTGACTATACCTTATTGTTCTCTATAGTCTTTGCTGTTCATTCATCCCTGGTTAGGATGTTGCTGGTGACTCAGTTTGTAAGATGAATAGCACACCAACCATTTGTAATCTATCATGTATAAATTGATCGCTGTTGTGATTAACTTGACTATACCTTATTGTTCTCTATAGTCTTTGCTGTTCATTCATCCCTGGTTAGGGTGTCACTGGTGGCTCAGTTGGTTAGATGAATAAAACACACCCGGTTATTGTTAGTATTTCATGTATAAATTTATTGTTGCTGTGTTTATCGTTCTTCATAGTCTTTACTGCTCATTCATCCCGTGTTAGAGTGTTGCTGGTGGCTCAGTTTGTAAGTTGAATAGCAGCCCAACCATTATTGGTAGTCTATCTCTTATAAATTGATCACTGCTGTGAGTAACCTGACTTTGTTATAGCTCTCTGTTTTTTCTGCTCGTTCATCGTTGCTTAGGATGTTGCCTTGACTCAGTTTGTAAGTTGAATAGCACACCAACCATTATTGCTAGTCTATCACTTATAAATTGTGAATAACCTGACTATATGTTATAGCTCTCTATGGTTTTTTCTGCTTGTTCGTCGTTGGTTAGGGGCTGTTGGTGGCTCAGTTGTAAGGTGAATAACTCACCAACTGTTATTAGTAGTGTTCCATTTATAAATTGGTCTGGGCTGTGATTAACTTGACAATAAGTTAATGGATTGGGATGCAGGCAGGCCTGGCAATATGGTGCCGTACATTTGCAGAATGAGGTCCCCTGAGGGTGAATTTAGTGACACTAACATGCATAGCAGGCTAGCATCATCAAATTCACCCTCTGGGGACCTCATTCTGCAAATGACAGACACACTATTTCAAGGCTTGTGGGAGCTGTGCTTATGCAGCATTAATGATGTGCTAGTAAATTCTCTTATATATTTGAGTCTCCCATAGGGAGCCTTGCACTGGCTTACAAGGCCAAGGTGAATATTGCTTGGCCAATGTGTTATCTTATATATGTGAGGCTCCCAATGGGAAACTCGCATATATAAGAGAATGCATTGGCACAGGGTTTGCGCAAAATTTCAGGAAGCTCCAGTCATTGAAGGATTAATCAATCACGTCATTTTTTTTATGAAAAAAAGTGGTGGTGCCCAAAATTTCACCTTTACAGTAGAGCTTCACGATATTGACTCAAGTTATACCGACTACGGTATTGAAAAATATATCGCTATATGACTAAATACCGTGGGAAATTTTTATTTGTCAAAATCTTCCGAATTATTTCGTATTTTTGACGAACTCATCCAACACAACATTTTACTAGCCACTGGCCGCATGGGGCTACGTCGCTTTACTGTTCGCAGTCATGTCGGCAAACAAAGCAGAGCATCGGAGCGTCATATATTCAGCGTCAACACGGAAATGGAAAAACTAATGGGTGTGTCGTTTACGTTCATAAATTCATAAATTTCCTGGGCGTCGCTTACGATTACAAAAAATAACATACTAATATTATTTAATTTGTCTTTATCGTTTTTTAATTTGTCCATATTGAAATTCTAGCTTAGCCTATGAATGCTTTGTTGTTGAGTCGTTTCCGGCCGAAGGCCGGGTAGTGTGGTCGGACTGCATTGTGCAAGTCCCTTCACCCTTCCTTGGTTTTTCCTTTGAAAATCGAACATTTTGGTTGTCATAGGTGTGGTTGGAGGCAAGGCGGCGAAAATGTGGTGGAGGAGTCTTAGCGGCGGTTGTTTTGTTTCTTTCTATTTCTCTTTTTTGGCGGTGGTACTATTGAATGCCTAACTCGGCCTACCATATATACATCATTGCGATTATATCGCCATCGGCGTACTACGTTTCTCACACTGGCCAGGGTGTAAGTAAACCAACAATGGCGCGATGTGTCGACACCACGTGTATAAACGTTAGCGCTTGTAAAAACAAACTTCAATGAGCTGTGATCACGAATGAATGCGCTGTGAGGACATTGGATTATGGCTTTGATGTACACACAATGGAGTTGTTTTATTACTTCCGACAACACACTCTGATGAGGCGCATGAACGAAGGCGTTGACACTATTCAATTACTGCAGATACAACCCTTTGCAATAAAACAAAGAAACGCCGGTAGCGCTTGATCCAAAACATCTGTCTCTTTGTCTCCTTATCCGTCTCTTTGTCTCCTTACTTATAGGAAGACATATCAACTAAGATTCATACTTTTTTGGCCTTTTTAAATATAAAAAAAACGACTAACTAACTGGAATATCGTCACCCACGATATACCGACTATCCATTTTTTTTCGAAAGCGACTACACGATATAAAAAATGATATCGCGATATGACTAAATACCGAAAAACCGTGAAGCTCTACTTTACAGTATAATGTAATTTATGTATGATGTCCCAAGTACAGACGCCCGCCAGTTACTTACACATGACCGGAGCATGGCACTGAGCGGGGTCGTTATTAAACTGGTTATTTATTTCCCATGTGCCACTGATTGTTGTGGCTGCCGACTTCCCAAGTGACACAAGTGCACTCATACTAATCAGTGACAGTCTTAGGACATCAGAGCAATGGTAGACCTTAATCAATCTCTTGACCAGTTACTCGTATGTCGCCTGTTATTGCATTATTTGGCTGGGAGACGCAATTTCAGTTCAATTCATCAAGAACACTGAGCGATTATTATCCTCGCAGTTGTATAGGGCAAAAGAAAATTAAATGTTTGGGTTACAATTCAGAGACAGATACAGTAATGCCCTATATAATCGTCCTTAACCACAGCAGAAATTATGGGTAATTTTTCAGGATTTAGTCGGAAATATTGCTTGTTGCCATTCATTGGAAAGCTCTCAGTGAGACATCCAGATAATAGACATATAGATTACAATATTCTGTATCTGTAGTTGAGATAATTTATTCCTTTTAGGATCTTTCACCATTTCTAACTGACGGTGTTCCCTCAAGCCAGGGCATGCAGTACAACTAGTGTTCATCAATCACAACTTATCCAAGAGCTAGTATTCATAAGAGTGGACACTAGTTGCCTTGTATATATGTGGCCATGTGGGATTCCATTCTAGTGAGCTTTGAGCTTCCATTTCTATATGACACGAGATTGACAATTAATTTTATTGCCTTGTATATATGTGGGATTCCATTCTAGTCAGCTTTGAGCTTCCATTTCTATATTACACAGATTGACAATTAATTTTATATATGTGGGATTCCATTCTAGTCAGCTTTGAGCTTCCATTTCTATATGACACAGATTGACAATTAATTTTATTGCCTTGTATATATGTGGGATTCCATTCTAGTCAGCTTTGAGCTTCCATTTCTATATTACACAGATTGACAATTAATTTTATATATGTGGGATTCCATTCTAGTCAGCTTTGAGCTTCCATTTCTATATTACACAGAATGACAATTAATTTTATATATGTGGGATTCCATTCTAGTGAGCTTTGAGCTTCCATTTCTATATTACACAGATTGACAATTAATTTTATTGCCTTGTATATATGTGGGATTCCATTCTAGTCAGCTTTGAGCTTCCATTTCTATATTACACAGGTTGACAATTAATTTTATATATGTGGGATTCCATTCTAGTCAGCTTTGAGCTTCCATTTCTATATTACACAGATTGACAATTAATGTTATTGCCTTGTATATATGTGGGATTCCATTCTAGTCAGCTTTGAGCTTCCATTTCTATATTACACAGATTGACAATTAATTTTATTGCCTTGTATATATGTGGGATTCCATTCTAGTCAGCTTTGAGCTTCCATTTCTATATTACACAGATTGACAATTAATTTTATATATGTGGGATTCCATTCTAGTCAGCTTTGAGCTTCCATTTCTATATTACACAGATTGACAATTAATGTTATTGCCTTGTATATATGTGGGATTCCATTCTAGTCAGCTTTGAGCTTCCATTTCTATATGACACAGATTGACAATTAATTTTATATATGTGGGATTCCATTCTAGTCAGCTTTGAGCTTCCATTTCTATATGACACAGATTGACAATTAATTTTATTGCCTTGTATATATGTGGGATTCCATTCTAGTCAGCTTTGAGCTTCCATTTCTATATGACACAGATTGACAATTAATTTTATATATGTGGGATTCCATTCTAGTCAGCTTTGAGCTTCCATTTCTATATGACACAGATTGACAATTAATTTTATTGCCTTGTATATATGTGGGATTCCATTCTAGTCAGCTTTGAGCTTCCATTTCTATATGACACAGATTGACAATTAATTTTATATATGTGGGATTCCATTCTAGTCAGCTTTGAGCTTCCATTTCTATATGACACAGATTGACAATTAATTTTATTGCCTTGTATATATGTGGGATTCCATTCTAGTCAGCTTTGAGCTTCCATTTCTATATGACACAGATTGACAATTAATTTTATTGCCTTGTATATATGTGGGATTCCATTCTAGTCAGCTTTGAGCTTCCATTTCTATATGACACAGATTGACAATTAATTTTATTGCCTTGTATATATGTGGGATTCCATTCTAGTCAGCTTTGAGCTTCCATTTCTATATGACACAGATTGACAATTAATTTTATTGCCTTGTATATATGTGGGATTCCATTCTAATCAGCTTTGAGCTTCCATTTCTATATGACACAGATTGACAATTAATTGTATTGCCTTGTTGCAGTTCCTTGCTGTCAAACAACAACTAGTTACTTTCAGAACTCATGTTTTCTGCTGTTCAAGTGTCAGGAATAATTTCCTTACTAAAATCAATTTAATTGTGTTGAATGTGAACATTCACAATAAATCCTTTTGTTTATCCAATTAAAAGTTTCAGATTAATCTGCTTGAGTTATAAGTTTCAATTTACATGTACTTCAGACTGCTATCTACAGTCACAGGTTTTCTACTCAATTTTAGGTGTTTTACAAATATTGTGCAGTTCGCTATTTGGCCTTGATCCTGAGCAACACGCTTTGAACAATGTCAAGTGATGACCAAAAAAAAACCCATACCAAAACCGACATTTTTTTCCAAAACGAAACCGAAACCAAATTGTAAAATTCAAACCCCTCAGCTCTAATTTTTGACATATTCTTATTGGGTTTCTTATCTTCAAAGATTAATTTTGATATTCTTTGTATAAACTGTAGTATATACTCTGCTTTCAGAAAACAATCCATTTTTTAGATTTTTATTTTTTTATATAATATTTTTACAAAAAGTTTATTAAATGTTCTTGAAAACCATGATATAACTTTCTAGTTGCATTTCTTTTCTAAATACTCGTTGACAAGTAGTTTCCTTAGGAAATGTTCTGACAGTAGGGATACTGAACCAGAAATATTTGTTCTTTGGCCTTGGGTCTTAATGTTGGACCGACCAATGTGGCTCCGAAGCGATCAGCTGAAACTATCAATATACTAGTATGCACTATCATGGGCATCAAATGAAATCTTAGCTCCAGTATCATAAAATTGTCTGAGAAAACAACCCATATCATGGGTTTTCATGTCTAAGATTAATTTTTTAAACTGTAATATACGCACAGCTTTGTCTGAGAAAATAACCCATTTTGAGACATTGTAAAGTATTTTTTTTTTTTAATTAAAAAAACAATTTCTAAAAATGTTCGAAAACTATGAAAAAAACTTTAAGGTAAAAATAAATACTAGTAGAGTTGGTAGGGAAACCCGAACCATCAATATTTTTTTTTTGGCCTAGGGTCTTTATGATTGGACTGACCATGGTGGTTCCGAAGCGGTCAGCTGAAACAATCAATCAATGCACTATTATGGACTTGGAATGAAATCTTAGCTCCAGTATTAGTAAATTGTTTCCTGTCCGAGAGACAGGCTTTATGTCATTCACCCAACCTATTGCTTATCAGACTTTGAGGGGCTTAAGACCAATTTATCAGAGCCTTTAGATTATTGGTTATGTCTGGATGTTGTGGTGATATATATGTTGCGAACTCTGGCATTAAACTGTGGGAACGAAATGACTTCTGTCCTCAGGACAGTGGTCCATGGCTATGTTATAAATCATAGTTCCACTGACCACCTTAATCAGCCTTCTTGCTGAATGCTATTATTTTGACATATGTTTCATTTCCATATCCACTCATATCCAGCCAATTATTAACTCTTTCTGTTTCACTGCCACACAATACCACACACCATCCCCAAGTGACACATATCCATTATATTATAAGTTATTTATGGTTAAATGATGATAAAATGTGTGACATTAGTTGACAGACTGCAGCTAATGTTCAACTGGGCCCTTAGGTTGAACAGAGTTTTCTGAGGCTAAACTGAAATATCTCAAAAAGTTTGTTGCCCTTTGCATTCTACTTTTGTCTGAGGCCAACATAGATTTGATTAAGCAGCTGAATATAGCATTGCAAATTTGCGTTTAGTGTGACAGTTCATGTCTCTAAGGTCAAACTGAAATATCTCTAAGAGTACTGTTGACATATTCAATGTACTCTGCAATGTACTCTGTCTGAGACCCATTCTCAATCTCAATGACTCTGTCATTTCAGCTTTGCTAGGAAATAACCTCTTCCATAAATAGAGACCATATTCGCACAATGCTACAATATACGGCCCTGGTAATAAGGTGATGGCCTTGGCGCATAGATGTGAATGGAGCAGAATTTATTCACTGTATGGTTATACCAAACTTGATCATGCATTAAATAGTAATAAATAGAAATAATTAGGTCAAGTTTAACCCTCTGAGTGCCACGGGCCGATCTCATCGGCCCTAATTTACGGTGTGTAAAATCGCCCCTAAAAAAAAAAAAATAAAAAAAATAAAGCGAATTTAAAAACAAACTGGATAACTGGAAAAACGTGATATCCCCTGGCACTAAACCTACAAAATAAGTCTGTTAAAGAATATAAGAAAAAATTATTAAAATTGTAAAAAATTATTAAAAAAATAATAACAAATAACAAATTGTTAGGCCAATGCATTCTCTTATATATGCGAGGCGACCTATGGTCGACTCGCATATATAAGAGAATGCATTGGCACAGGGTATATGGGTTGATACAAAAATCGGACCTGGCACTCAAAGGGTTAACAGACGATTCTCCCAGTCAACTTACGTATTTCCCGGTAGTATGCACATGATCAATCACATGATTGAAATAGCTCAGCAGATATGGTTTCTATTGATGAAAGGTTATTTCCGAGCAAAGCGGAAATGGCCGAGTCGTTGAGAATGTTCTGAGACCTACACTATAGACTCTATTGAGAAGCTGTATAATTTAAAAGGACAAGGCTCGTTTGAACCCCAAAATTATATGTATACATAATTTGGTAAGAGGTACATGTATCTCAAAACATACCACAGTGGAAGATTTCCAAACAAGTGCTGAAAATATGTGTTTCTTATATTTTTAGATAAATTTGAGTTATTTCATTTGTGCCTGTTCAATTGTTTAAGTCTGCGGTCACATAAAAATTCCAACTGTAGAACATGGGCAGAAAATCTAGAGCCGTCGTCGCTCTGAAACATTTATGGTACTACATAATTTTGATGATTAAAATGAAGAGAAAGCAGTGAGTGAAGTACTATAATAGTTTCATGTTAAGATAACGCATTATACCTTTTCCTGACATTCCGTTTCTGATTCCAGAATTCCGATTACCGGGTAATACAAATGGCACCGTTTTTGTATGGAGATTATACAGTAATGCCACTGAGAGCTTTCCGATGATTGGCAACAAGCCATATTTCCGACTAAATCCTGAAAAATTAACAATTCTGCTGTGGTTAAGGAGTCGGTTATTTAGGGCATTACTGTACATTGTGCTCAAAGTTGTATTTGTTATGACTTTAATGCATCTTACTGGGACATTTCCAAATAGCAAAGGGTTAAAATTGACAAGGTTCAATGTTGGAAAATAGTTGCCTGATAGTCCATAATATGATCCTGCTTCAGTATCGGTTTCATCAACAGAAGATAATTTACTCATCCATTATGAAAATTTTTTATTGGAGATAATTAAACTAATGAAGTATTAATATTTATTGGTTGTTGATAGTGTAGATGTCACAATTCCATGTTTCATCAGATATTTTTAATGTTCCATCGATATTTTCAACTGTCTACATCAGATTTGTTAGGTATTACCTTATTCATTTAGAAATTCTTGAAGATGTGAAAACTGGATGATACATGACCAAGCCTTGAAATAGGGTGTCTGTCATTTGCAGAATGAGGTCTCCAGAGGGTGAATTTAGTGATGCTACCCCGCATAGCGGGCTAGCATCACCAAATTCACCCTCTGGGAACCTCATTCTGCTGAGGTGTAAGCAGAATGAGGTCCCCAGAGGGTGAATTTGGTGATGCAAATGACAGACACCCTATTTCAAGGCTTGTACATGACCCTCCCAAGGACGATTCGGGGGTATACAGTGGAGACCTTCTGTCCATCTAGCCATCCGTCCGTCGTTCTGTCCGTCCATCCGTATTATTTCACAACACAGCTCAAGTATCGATTGTCCAATTTGGATGTCCTTTGGTATGCCGGTATAGACCAGCATTGTGGAAAGGATCTCCACATAGTGCAGGTTTTTGTCTGCAGAGTTATGGCCCTTTGCTGGACTTGGTGTAAAACACGTCAACTCGTCCATAACAAACATTATGCTATGGCTGACGTATCTTTATTATTGGATTTCGTTGTCCTTTGGCATGGTGATAGCACAGGCACGGGTTTCGTCCATTAATTTATACCAGAGTTATGGCTTGAACTTGGTCAAGGATCTTCTGATTCAGTTGTGCTTTGGTATGTTGATAGCACAGCTCGGGGGAAAGGATACAGACTTAATACAGGTTTCGTCAATTAATTTTTACCAGAGTTACAGTCCTTGTTTGACATGGGAATTTCTTAAATGTGTCTCTGTATGAAAATGTCAGCTTGTACCTTGGGCATTGATCATCAGATTTGGTTGGGCTTTGGTGTGTTGATAAGGGGAAAGTATACCCACTTCTTGGATTTAGAAAATAAAAAAACATCTTCCATCACTTCAGGTGCATATGCCATGCCTGGCGTTGCACTTGTTCAATTATATGAGCATCTTGTCGACATTTTTAACAATTACACCTCCTTCTTTCAATGACTGGATGTCTATGAACAATTGGAGTGTATGATTATCACACAGGAACGTCCATTTAGTATAGAAATCAATCAATATTCGAATGTTTGCACTATTTTTTAGAATAAAATGATTAATAAGTTACCTTTATCGGACAATATACAAAACATAACATGAATTTTCTCATAATTCAGCATTAGGCACATCCACACTAGGCACACATACTAACACATATCAATAAACCTTCTTTGGTCGTTAAATACATACCATTTTCATATAATAAGATATACAAATATATTGTTTAAAAAGTCAAAATACACTTTTTCCGATTCAATAATTTCTTAATTCCCTTTATGAATAATGATAGCCGACTGCTGGTGTGCTGAAGTAGATCCATACCAACATATACCGGTAGCAGCAAGAGGTTAAGATATGCAATCTTGTTTATCTATCTTCATCTGAACTCCTCTAAATTTCCAGATTCATGAATTCTACTTGGATATCGTTTCAGATGTACCCAAGGGACCAAATGACTATGTTGAGAATTCCCTGGAAACCATTCTGGAACCGATTATTGATGGTGTGAGTAAGCTGAAACAACCTTCTCAAATTAGTGCTATCTCCATAGCAACGGCGGCCATGTGTGAAGCCTGGATCAGCCTGCTGCTCAAAGAGAAATTCAGATTCAGGTAAGCAAGACTGGGAGACTGAAATATTATATTAATACATCAGCTTCATGCAGGTCTTTGAATACCTAGAATGTTATTTAACCCTTTACCCAACAGAAGGGCCCTGTGCCAATGCATTCTCTTATATATGCGAGTCGACCATAGGTCGCCTCGCATATATAAGAGAATGCATTGGCTTAACACATTAAAAATTATAAAATTGTTAAAGAATGTAAGAAAAAATGGTAAAAAGTGTTAAAAAAAGATTTTTTTTAGGCCAATGCATTCTCTTATATATGCGTGGCGACCTATGGTCGACTCGCATATATAAGAGAATGCATTGGCACAGGGCATAACTGTAACTATCACAATGTGGTCAAGGAGCCGGTTCCAATGATATCCATATTTGTATGGTTCTATTGAGACCAGACCTGTTAAGTTTTGAAAATGTCAATCCGTGAGATTTTTGCGGGAGGTATGCCCAAATATGTTCATGTTCCAAAAATAATATTTATGATGAAGATTGCATAGTTTTTATGAGTTTCTATTTTATAAATATATAGACCTAAATAAAATGGCAATGAATGTCCTGTTGGTAATTGTAATAGAGCTGCTCTGTGTGGGAGATACCACCATTTATTAAAAAGAAAGAAGCAGATCACACTTCGTAAAAATACTCAGAATTCCACCGGAAACAGCCGGATATGCGCGAAACCGAAAGTACAACATCGTAATAAACGACAAAATTGACTCGTCTTACGGTTTAACCCACAAATGAAATGCACACATTCCACCATTTATTAACAAATTTTAAGAAGCAGAAACTTTGTTTAAAGTTAGTCAAAACGAATCCGAGTTACACAGGTTATAACCGGACATGTATGCGTGAAACCGAAAGTACAAAATGACCCGTCTTAAAAGTTTTACCCGCAAAATAAAAGACACATTCCGTTCTCAATGCATACCACTATCAGTGAACTTAAATCATAAAGTATCCATTACTTATGTTCATCAATGAGGCCTCACAATACAGCTGCACACTTGTGATTAAACGTATTGTTTTATTTCGTTTGCAATGCATGCCACTAATCCGTTACTAAGAAATGTTCATCAATGCGGCCTAACAATACAGAACTTTGCACACTTGTGATTATACGTATTGTTTACTAAAACAACACCCTCCATACGTGTGGCTTCACCAGAGTGTGAAAATCAATTAATATCAGTCACAGTTCACCACAACTTGAGTCTTCAATCAAAAGTTACCGACGATACATTCTGTGAATGTTAATGTGTGGGTATTTACGGTACCGGAAATAAGGAAGTCACTGTCATTTGGGGAATTCCCGCAAATGCACGAATTTAAAAAATAAAAAAAACTTCGTTTTGGGATTTTCAATGTGGGGTTTTGACGAATCCGTGAGAAATTGGGGGTTATCCGTGTTTGCGGAATTGCCATGGAAATCCGTGAGTCTCACGGACAATCCGTGGAACTTAACAGCTCTGATTGAGACAGACCGAAGATATTTTAGGCTGTTGAAGCTTTATTTGGCCGGTTTGTTGGGTAAAGGGTTAACTTGAAAAATGGCTATTTAATGCCTAGAAATTTCTTGAATTACCAAATGGGGGCCTTGAATTTCAGCAACATTTCCGCTGCTTGCTGGACTTATAATTGATTCTCATTTGCATAATATGATATTTTAGGCTGCAGTTCAATTTACACCACTACTTTAGCCTTCTACAATCCAACATATATTGTGCTTTACAATATACATGTTATACCCCTATACTTCTATGACATTGTCATCAGACACATGTACAGTGCGTATACCTATCATTTTCAAATGTCTGAAACATTGGGGGTGAGTCTAAGAGGATAAGTCACTTCTCCCTGGGACAAGAAGAATGTGCCTGTCATTTGCAGAATGAGGGTGAATTTAGTGATGCTATCCTGCATAGTGGGCTGGCGTCACTAAATTCACCCTCTGGGGATCTCATTCTGCTTGGGCCTCATCTTCTTTGGAAAGTTTCTTTATTATCAAATTTCTTTTATCTTCACATAGTTTCTATTTCTTTTTTAGTTTAGTTTCTCTATATCCCCAAATTGGCAGGGTGAATTTGGTGATGCTAGCCAGACCTGTTTACTTTTAAAATTGGAAATCTGGAGATTTGTCCTCAAGAAAGAGGGAGATTTAGTGTAAAATCTGGAGATCTGCCACAATTAACGGCCTTGACACCGATTACCGAGTGCCTCTAATTTCTAAAATGATAAAAATCATTGGGAATAAAGTTACGATTTTCCGATTATGGATCACATTTTTATTTCGAATAAGGCAATTCAACGATTAAAACTATATTTGCGCACTATAAAATGGTGCTCTCGGATAATTTTGTCGCCAAATATATTCAGTAACATCAGGTAACATCGGTAAATTTAAAGAGAGAGCGTATTGACATTGTTTCAAACTTTGAGGTCTGTTCGATTCGTGTTCTGTTATTGCGTATATAAAACACGGAATACCACAAAGACGGAAACGGAACTAAAACAAACAAAAAGTTTAAATCGGCAATATAATAATTTGAGTCGGCGATTTTAAAGCAGACGGTCGGGACTAGCAGAAACCAACACTTTATTAAGTGTGGCCAAAAAAGGAAGCTTCTTGTTTGATATATCATAATCCTTGTCTGGACATTGAAGACCGCATTTACTTACTCAACGCTGTTAAACAAAAGAGAGTCAACGTTGTGTCAACATTTTGTCACTGTTTGACTCGCAGGCGATATATTCCTAATTGATTTGTAACACTATAGTGTGCATGGCTTAATGCTTGGTACAGCCGTCGGCTAATTTGGGGTTTATCTTTTGAAATCGGGAGATTTGGTTTCCCGATCGGGAGCACATGAGAAATGACACAAAATCGGGAGACTCCCGCCGAAATCGGGAAAGTAAACAGGTCTGATGCTAGCCCACTATGCGGAATAGCTTCACTAAATTCACCCTCTGGGGACCTCATTCTGCAAATGACAGGCACACTAAACTCAGGCATGGAAGTGACACATTTTTGGGAGAAGATATCTCCCATGTCTCCATCTAACCATCATCAGTTGACCATGTAAAGCATTTTAGTCATCGAACTGTTTTCTACAGATGCTGTTATCCATGATGCATCTTTGCCATAATGTAAATATAAGTTATTCAATATACATGTATTACTGAATCAATTTAAATTTTGTCATTGAACTAATTATTTAAATGCCATTGTTATTATTTATAATTAATGATTAGAACAAATTAGAGTTGTAATACTATAAAACGTATTATGGGCGATGAGATAACAAATTAACCCTTTCATGACAGGAGCTGCGCTGGTGCAGCATTAAAGATCCTGTGCCAGTGCATTTTCTTATATATGTGAGTCTACCATAGGGAGCCTTGCATATTTTAGAGAATTCACTGGCTTACAAGGTCAAGGCAAATATTGTTAGGCCAATGTATTCTCTTATATATGCGAGGCTCCCTATGGGAGACTCGCATATATAAGAGAATGCATTGGCACAGGGTTTTCCAAAAATTTCAGGAAGCTCCAGTTATGGAAGGGTTAACTATTCTATGGGTAATGAGATGTTATTGTTTTTTCTCCAGTTTACTTGGTGCCTATCAGCTTGGATTGGACTTCAATTTTGTTCGTACTTGGCTCAATGAGTATGTGCGTAACGAGGAAGTTAAACAAAGTGTCCTTCATCTTCCTGTGTTCCGACATATGAGTGGTATCATACAGATATTGAAACAACAGCCAAAGAAACGGTCATCCAGTCGGGTTAGGGAGACCTCAAACTTGGAAAATTTAGGTAACCATGAGTGGCTTCATTTGATATATGTTCCTGTCCAGGGTCCATGCTGGGCCGAAATTTTCTTTTGCCAAATAATTTGCCAAATGAAAATATTTTTTGCCAAATGCTATCCCTGATATTACCATTTTCTACAACATTAAGTCTTATGTTTCGACACTCGGGGTTTGTATGACTTTTGATATCGACAGGAAAGCAGTTAGTTAATATTTATACTCACATCTCTATTGTGGTTTATCATACAACAATCAACCATTCACCGAACATTAAAATTATAGCAGGGTTGCTTCATCAGAAGGGCACACCACAAGAGGATTAGCTATGTAAACACCACCACACTAAATACTGGTAATCCATCCACCTATCGATATTAATAGCTATCAGATTAACTGCATCTTAGTAAAGGTTCTAACTTTTCCTAAACCATATAAAACACCATGCACTAATATAATTATATTGTAAGAGTTTTCTGAAATGAATGGTAATGATTGACCAATATTTATCAACTGTCTTGAGGAATTAAAAAGTGACTTACCAAAACTTTTGCCTAATGAAAATATATCTTGCCAAATGTGAATTATTTTTGCCATTGGCAAATTTGGCAAGTGGCAGCGCGAACCCTGTTCCTGTCTGTTCTGAAAAAAACACTGTTCTGTTGTCCTGGGCCATGTCATCTCTTTCAAGTGATTCCAACATGCTTGTGGAATCAGATGACATCGCACAGTGTAATTTACAGTTCGCCTTGACCAGGAAACTGGAACTCTGAAATAAAAGCATCATCACACATGACAAGACAAGCCCTGTCTGTTTCTGAAACAAACTTAGTTTTGTTTTCAATTAATCGATACTAGGATGGGTGGCATGTAATACAGAATGACACATGTATTAATGGTATTGGATATGGTATTCTACCAGCACGGAAGGATAGAATTCGAGGCTGTGACCTTCATTCTATCTTTCCGCACTGGCACTCGTGACATATCGACGAACCCATTCATACACTCGTGTCATATCGATGAACCCATTCACACACTCGTGTCATATCGACGAACCCATTCACACCCTCATGTCATATCCATGAACCCATTCACACCCTCATGACATATCGACGAACCCATTCACACACTCGTGACATATCGATGAACCCATTCACACATTCGTGACATATCGACTAACCCATTCACACCCTCATGTCATATCGACGAACCCATTCACACCCTCATGTCATATCGACGAACCCATTCACACACTCGTGACATATCGATGAACCCATTCACACACTCGTGACATATCGACTAACCCATTCACACCCTCATGTCATATTGATGAACCCATTCACACCCTCATGTCATATCGACGAACCCATTCACACATTCATGTCTTATCGATGAACCCATTCACACATTCATGTCATATCGACGAACCCATTCACACCCTCATGTCATATCGACGAATCCATTCACACCCTCATGTCATATCGATGAACCCATTCACACCCTCATGTCATATCGACGAACCCATTCACACCCTCATGTCATATCGATGAACCCATTCTCACCCTCATGTCATATCGATGAACCCATTCACACCCTCATGTCATATCGATGAACCCATTCTCACCCTCATGTCATATCGATGAACCCATTCACACACTCGTGTCATATTGATGAACCCATTCACACATTCATGTCATATCGACGAACCCATTCACATACTCATGTCATGTGGACAAACCCATTCACACATTCATGTCATATCGACAAACCCATTCACACATTCATGTCATATCGACGAACCCATTCACACACTCGTGTCATATCGACGAACCCATTCACATACTCATGTCATGTGGACAAACCCATTCACACATTCATGTCATATCGACAAACCCATTCACACATTCATGTCATATGGACGAACCCATTCACATACTCATGTCATATCGATGAACCCATTCACACATTCATGTCATATGGACAAACCCATTCACACACTCGTGTCATATCGACGAACCCATTCACAAATTCATATCATATCGACGAACCCATTCACACACTTGTGCCATATCGACGAACCCATTCACACACTCGTGACATATCGACGAACCTATTCACACGCTCGTGTTGTTCTGTGTATATGATATATTAGTTTAAATATTATTCTTCTTCAGTAAGTGTAATTCTGTGGTATACATTATATATTTTATCACGTTTCAAGATGCCTTCCAATGAAGATTGGTGAATAAAGATTCTTATCGAAGCGATTAAAGAGCATAAGATCTTGCATATTTTTCCGCCAAGGAGAAGCCCTTCAACTGAACTATATGGATTATTATCCTCGGCCTTGTGTTATCAGGAGGGTTAAAATTTATTGTCCGTTTATTAGCCTACTCCGGTCAATCAGCGACTCCGGTCAATCAGTGCTCGGATTAGCTCACGCATGGATGCGTCCCGTGCAAATCTCGCTCTCTTAACAATTCATCTAGCCAGTTTTATTTCTCTCCTTGGACCTATCAGACGTGGTTTTAACTAAAGGAAGTATTTCTCTATTGCGAGTTTATCAACTCAATATTTATTGTTGATCACAAACTTGCAATTTATCCGTTGCTTACCCGGTCGTTTCATATTTATAAGTTCGCGCAGAAACTCTTCGTTTCATAGTATGCGCAACGCTATTTATAAATATTCCGTGTTTTTATCGACCCATTTTATCTCAAAAAAATTTGGAATTGGAATCGACAAAATCACGTTGTGAACTTCGCCATTGATGGCCATTTTGACAATGACTACAGACGCACATCGTTTACTTGTAGCGAACCTATTTTGCATTATTGTGCAACATATACGGTGGCATGAATCGTCCGATTTCTGAGTCCACGTGGTACGGTATGCGAAGTCTCCTAATTTCGTGCTAACTATATTTCATGATGCCGACTTCTTGCTACGTTCATTTCATGTACACTACATAATCGTATCTGCAACAGCTCTGTTATTGCGCAGAAAGTTGGCCAGTACAGAAATGTCTCCTTTGGCGATAATTTACATGTATTAATAAACAAGATAGAACTTGTAATCCAATGAAATTTCTTTTGCCTCAACTACTTCAATTGTAAGTTGAAGTTGAGCGACTGGAACTTAACCGACATTTGGTAAATGATTATCACAGAACATCATTGTACATATACAACATGTCGTTATAATTAATTGTGCTTACCGATTAATTTTTGCATATCTTAGCTAGCCCGAATGTATTACTATTAACATGATGGCTCTTATTTGGATACTTGGAACGTCGCAAACGTTACATCGACTTCAAGATATTTATTTGAAACTCTGACTCTGTTCTTGCGATTCCATTTCCTTTCCCTCATTGTATTATCGGAACAATCGTTAGAAACAATGAGATTATGTTTGTTATAACATATAGTATTATATGGCCTGTGTTCAAATAATGCTGTGTCTCTTGAATAGTCTCTTTCTTTACATGTCTGTCCAGTATTACTGACAGTGTCCGCTTGCTACTAATCGTGCAACTGGTTTGATTGGGGACTAGGATTATCTGACACAAGATTGGGCACTAAGGATTTTCATTTCAAGTTCCAGGGCTCAAAATACATTTCATTTTGCGAGAATCAAATGCTGAATCATGTCAGTCATGAGGCACTGAAAATTGTAAAGTTTTGTGAGAATCATTACGGGAATCGATTCGGTGATTCTCGTCGAATCTTGAAGCCTGAGTTCCCATTGTCGAATGGCGATCTCCATCACTTCATATCGGTACTGTCGTTATTTCGGCGACAATTGTGTCTGTTTCTTTGCAATCACTCAATGTATTTTGCAGAATGGACTTCCCTGTTCGATGACTGCACAGATATGCAAATGCAGTAGCCTGAACCTTCAGCTATAGTTTGCTTAAATATCCAAGGATACTTCCGTCCGTGGTCAGATCTCTTTGGAGAAATTTGGGATGCGAGCCTTTGGCTGGCCTACTTGACAGTACTTGTGGCATGTCACCATATCCGTGTGACCTAGCATGGTCGCAGTGTTGAAATGATTCATTGGCTAGCCAGTGTCTCAATAAATTTTCAGTCAACAATGTTTATACTTTTGATGATTTTGATGTTTGACATTTCCACGTGTTCACTGTAACAAATAGACAACATCTGATCTGTTATCCTCAGATATTAGTGTTTGTAGATACATTCAAATTACGAATTTAAATGATACAAAATGGTGAGCTTAAAAACATGTATGGCCAGCCATAATTGTTCCATACTAGTACAAGGGTATCAGTGCCTCAAAGGCTCAATGACATACGAACTGACTATATCAATATGGCGTAAATTTTCACTGATACCGACATACTTCTGCGCTTTCAATCCGTGAATAGTCAAGGTGAACTACTATGCATTTATATTGTCATGTGCCCCCGATGCACTGTCAATAGCCTTTCCAACAGAGTCCATCACTTGGCTCTCTACCTTCTATTTCCACATAGAAAGATCAAATGTCAAATAGCCTTCACTCATGTATTAAGCACAGTTACAGGAAATGCATTTATATTGCGCAGGGCCGCTGCCACTATAATTTCCATCAGAGACCAACACATGGCTCTTTTCCTTCTATTGCCTCATATCCAATTGATTATCGGGCAAATAACAGAAAGGACAGCATTTGTATTGTCACACATATAAAGTGCAGTTACATGAACAGTGTTTCTATTTATATTGCGCACAACCACTGCAGGCCTGCGTATTGGAGGCGAACGACGGTTCGGTTCACCTGGAGGTTGTGAAATCTAGGTCGCGTCAAAGTTGTATGTGGCTCTCGTGATACTGAATATAACAGTTTGTGTACCTATGGGTACCTAAGCACAACCAGACAACCGACAAATACGTTGCGGCTTCAGATTTATTTTGCATTCGGCAGGCCTGCCAGTGCCAATTTCAAAAGAGTCCAAAACATGGCTCTTCTCTTTCTATTACTACGTATCCATGATTATCTGGTAAATAGAAAACCTATATGAATAACACAAATGAAAGCATTTGTATCATCACACATATAAAGCGCCGTTCCCAAAGAAGCCTTTATATTGTGCATGACCAGTACCAGTGACTGGCGGGGTGCTACCATCGTTGATTTGGAAAACAAATCTTCAAGGGCGAATGCCACAGCTCCTGAGCCTTAGGGTGGGGAAGACTCATCATGTGCCACTAATAGCGCACCAGCCAACCAGACTTCAGTTCTTCCCAGATGTAACCGCAGCTCGAGCTCTCATTTGCTCTCGCAATTCAGAAGACGGATGTACTTGCGCCTGTATAATCATCAGTTGTGTTTTTCTCAAATTCAATGTCATTGTGGGATAGACCTCATAACATGCATGTTCCATGGCACTTTCACATTCCCATAATTTAACTGCGATGGGAACGATTTTATATATACCTTCCAATAGTTTAATATTGAATAAATGATTACTATGACCATGCACCTTCTGTCAAGAGGGAACAGTGCACAGTTTAATATTCGTGAATTAGAAAATTACAATTGCTTAAGGCTGCGTGAACAATTGCTCCTGTCTCCTGGGAAGGACTGAGACTTCTGACTCTTCCCCACGGTCCGTGGCCCACTCCATTACGTGAGTGGGTCTTGTCCCCCTGGAATCATACTCCCTCGGGATATTCCAGGCCTGCTCCACCATCTGCGGACTTTCTGTAAGTGTATAAAACGCTCTCCTCACCGTAAGCAAGGACTCCGCTATGTTCTTGCACAGGAGAAATCGGATCTCATCGTCCTCTTCGCCGAGAAAAGACAGTATCTTACCTGCGGTTTAATTTCAAGCAGGTAAGATCACGTGGCCATCGTAAATAACGGAATTTACCTTATTAACCTTGTTTTGCAATAACTAACAAATGTTTTGTATATTATGCTTGCTAATAACTAACAGAATGTCTTGTCTTGCTTATTGTCGAACGAGATTCGACTTTGATGGCCGTACGGGTTGCTCATGAATTTACGCGATATTGTCATAGTTGGTTGAGGGCCCATTGGTCCATGGTTTTACATTTTGAGCAAACGTACCAGTCTTAACTCGGGCAGGAACCATTCGGTCCCCCCTGGTCATGCTGCAAGCCCCGTCTTCTGCAGACCGTGGGAGGCAGGGTACCGTCCTCCGGAGATTCGGGCAACCAATCCTCCAGGACACAAGCACCCGCGCCTTTGGCGACTGTTCTGGGTGGGGAAGCCTCGTTGTCCCGTGCCGCACAAAGCGCACTAGCCAACTGGCCTTCTGACGCTTCCCCACGGCGCCGTGGCCCACTCCATTACGAGGGTCGGTCTTGTCCCCCTGGAAACGTCATCCCAAGTGATACGTCCAGGCCTGCTCCTCTGCCGTCAGGGGATCCTAGTGGTATGTCATCGACGTTTATGTCAGCGTGTCGGGACCACCTGCATTTGGGAGATTCGGTGGGGGGCTTTCCCTGGTCAAATGGATCCTTTCAATTTCCCTTTTTTCCGCCATTTTGGCCTTGGGGTGGGAAATAACACCTTAAAATCTAACTGCGAGCGCAATTGTTCCTCGTTCGAGCCATTCCCAGTGTGGGCTTCCCTCTAGTACCTTACCTCAACCTGATGCAGGCTGTTCTGTTGCTGGCGTCGATCCTGACATGCTTTCTAGTTTCTATAATTCTCCTGGCGTCTGATGGCTTTGACGACGATGAGCAAGGATCTCGGGCCGACGGTGGTTCCCACTGTCAGTCAAGGATTCTGTCGTTCCTAGGGAACTCGCTTTGCGTACGGACACGACACGGGTCGATCTCTTGGAAAAAACTTCATCACAGGATATGTGTCAAATCTTGTTACAATGTATTACACAAACTTTGCACAACTGTACCAGTCCTTGGGCTGTACCAGTTCGCGCCCCCTGGTCCTGCATCAGCAGACCGTGGCAGGCAGAGTGCCGTTCTCGGAGATTCGGGCAACCAATCCTCCGGGACAATAGCACCCGAGCCTTTGGAGGCTGTTCTTTGTGAGGAAGACTCGCTGTCGCGTACCGTCTATAGCGCTTTCTATTTGGGAAGATATAAATAGTAAATACCGCCATCACTCTCATCGCAGGACACGAGAGAAAAGCAGCAGCAGAAGAAGAAGTCTCTACTGCTCGGTTTCTACTAATAGCTGGCACGTATGGTATGGCACTGCCTGGGATGTTTATTCCAAAAGACAAGGGGGGAGGTACAAGCTTCAGCAATGCTGGAATCTGAATTTATGAGCTCTTTCACATAACATATCAAAGCCGATTCATGACTAAATCACATTTACATGAAATCTGTTTGGAAGAGTACATTCCCGTCAAACTGGAATATTAAATTTATTGCTCGTTGCCTCCTCCTGGGCTTGCATTCTATTCCATATAGTTCAGTTGAAGGGCTTCTCCTTGGCGGAAAAATATAATTTTTATATTAAAATTAGTTTTTCCTCAAGGAAGCCCGAAACTGAACTATCATAGATCCCTCCCATGGCGGTGCCATTCCCAACCCCGCGACTCGCAAATCTTACTATTAAAAGTCGGAAATAAAACTGGCTAGATGAATTGTTAAGAGAGCGAGATTTGCACGGGACGCATCCATGCGTGAGCTAATCCGAGCACTGATTGACCGGAGTCGCTGATTGACCGGAGTAGGCTAATAAACGGACAATAAATTTTAACCCTCCTGATAACACAAGGCCGAGGATAATAATCCATATAGTTCAGTTTCGGGCTTCCCTTGAGGAAAAACTAATTTTAATATAAAAATTATATTTTTCTTAAATTAGTTGCATCAGTAGATCTGATAAGCTACAGATTGGTTATTCTTTATCTCTGGAATCTCACTATCAGTGTTTTCATTATATCCCCCCTCGCAACAAAGTTATGGGGGGTATAATGGAATCAGCTTGTCTGTCTGTCATATGTCCATCATCTGTCCGTCTGTTGTCCGTGGACAAATATTTGTCCATAGATTTTCTCGGTAGTTTTTTTTTATCATTTTCCGTGAAACTTGGCACAGATATCCACCACCAGGGGAACCTGTTCACCTGCGATTATGATGTCTGTTGGACGTTTTTTGGTGGAGTTATCCCCCCTTTTTCGACTTAGAAATGTTTCGCAACATGTATACTTTTGTCCGAGCTTTTATTCCTACATTTTTTGGTCAATTGTTTTAAAACGTGGCACAGATATTTAGTACCATGGGAACTTGTGCACCTGCGATTATGACGTCTGTCCGACATTTTTTGGTGGAGTTATCCCCCTTTTTCGACTTAGAAACTTTTTTTGCAACATGCATAATTTTGTCCGAGCTTTTATTCCTACATTTTTCGGTCAATGTTTTTTAATCTTGGCACTGTTATTTAGTACCATGGGAACCTGTGCACCTGCGATTATGACGTCTGTCCGACATTTTTTGTGTGGAGTTATTCCCCTTTTTCGACATACATAATTTTGTCCAAGCTTTTATTCCTACATTTTTCGGTCAATAGGTTTAAGATTAGGGTTATGGTTGTACACCTGCAATGGGAACTGTTAATTTATTATTTTAACTAAATGTTTACTGACATGTGAAACATCTTAGTATTTTAAACAGGGGGGTATCCATAGTCCCATTGGGACAGTCACACCTCTAGTTTGATCACAGCTAAACTTGGTATGTTGCTCAGTTGTAACAAAATACAAGTCAAGTTCGAATTTGGGTTTGGTTTCCGGTGTTGTGGGCCTTTTCGACTGAGAAATTTTGCATATTCTTGCCTTCCAGGTGATATTTTGCGTTATATTATTGGACTCATATTTTGTATGTTAGTTTATTACCTCACAATACAGATCAAATTTGAATTGGGCTTTGTTACCTGATAACCAATGACAACTATTTACTTTGCAAACGGACGTATTAAGCCACGCCTGGCGGTACTCTTATTCTCCATTCTGCTAGATTTATTGCCACACCAAGCAGTGAAATTTCCTATTTTTGTGCTGTGTTTAATATTTAGTATTCTTAACATCTCTACCATACTAAGATTGATGAAGACAGCCAAAAATGGAATTAACATGACGTCTGAAAATGAAGTCTTTTCTATTTGTTATATCGTGCTGGGGGCAGCAGGAAGACGACCAACTATGGTCAGGCTGCTCCAGTCCTCCACCATGCATATTATTATTATATGTCAAATGTCATGTTAAATTCATTATGGTTATGGTGCAAATGAAATAAAATCAAGCTTTATCGTTACAAAAATATTTAAAATTGATTTATTTTTATTATGGAACAAAATTTTTACTGAAAAAGTTTGCATACCTATATTGTTGATTTTATTTTGAAAGAAAACTCATAAAAATTACTTAAAGATTCTCCCTTTTTTAATGTGAACTGGGTGCTAGATATATTTTCACTTCTAATGTGTTAAATAGGGTTCATTTCTAACATCTATGCTATCATTAAACATTCTCTTTCTTTCCAGTTACAGAGTCTACATCCGAAAGCATCAGAAACAATGATGATATTGATATTGATGACAATTCCGATATTCAGTGTGTTCCAAACGTTCAGGATTGGTGTGACCTGCGTGTGCAGGGCGGGGCCAGAGCTTGGAGGTTATCCAGCTGCTTTAGCTCCAAAAATGAACAGATATAGTGCAAGACTCTAACCAACATGACAGCACATAATGTAGCAATGTGTAGTTTTCCCAAATACAGCCACAGATTTGTTCATATCTGATTACTCACTGATGGGTAGTTTTGTTATTCCTATTGATTTATTTGCAGGGGTGTTCAGCTTATCTCTCAAAAATAAGGCTGTTTCTGAACTTATTAGCTAATTTTTTCATGGCGGGAGCTTCCTGAAATTTTGCGAAAACCCTGTGCCAATGCATTCTCTTATATATGCGAGTCTCCCATAACGAGCCTGGCATATATAAGGGAATACATTGGCCGAACAATATTTACCTTGACTTTGTAAGCCAGTGCATTCTCTTATATATGTGAGGCTCCCTATGGGAGACTCGCATATATAAGTGAATGCACTGGCACAGGTTATTTAATGCTGCACCAGCATGACTCCCATCATGAAATGGTTCAACATCAATTCAAATTAATCTGAAAGGGGTGTCTCTGCCTGCCGAGTGCTGATATGTTCTGAATATCCTACAAATGAAGAATAGACCGTTTTGTTGTACACTTATAACTGACTTATGCAGAAATCAAGGGTTAAAGATGTATTCGGGGTTCCAGACCTCCATTTTCAACAACACCGAAAAAAATTATTTTACCATGTTGTCTACTTTGTTCTGTTGATAAAATGTTGAAAATCAAATATGAGATATAAACTAGACCTGTAAACACCAAGATATCATTTTGTTTTTGAACAATAAACAAATAATTTTTGGTGTCCCTCTAACACTCTAATGTATCTTATTGATATTAAATAAATGTGTTGAAAAATTAAATATCAGACAAAATAGTGTCTTTTGTATAGTACTCCTCTTCTAAATATGTTATTTTGTGAAATAGATTAAAATAAAAAGTAAAATATATTTTTTTTTAAATAGCGTCGAAAACTGAATACATCTTTAACCCTTCCATGACTGGAGCTTTCTGAAATATTGCGAAAACCCTGTGCCAATGCATTCTCTTATATATGTGAGTCGTCCATAGGGCACTGTGCATATATAAGAGAAAACATTGGCTTAACAATATTTACCTTGATTTATATATGACAGGCTCCCTGTAGGAGACTCGCATATATTAGAGAATGCATTGGCACAGGAGTTTTAATGCTGCACCAGAGCAGCTCCAGTCATGAAAGTGTTAGCACATGATATATCAAAATGATAATGTTGGAACAATTTAAGTCATTTGTTGATTTAAATTGATAAGGAATATTATACAGGTTTCAGTTACATTTAAGTGTAATATGTGTTGATATAGTAATGCATCTGCGTCGGATGGGAATAGGTCCACTGTGTAGTGAGACATCATAAAGGATAGTACAATAGTGTGAAAAACTATTGTCACAAACATACAGTCAACTTGGCTTCAACCACTATATCAAACTTTTTTCTCGTATAGGTAAATTGTATTCTCTTATGTCCAAATAACATTTACCACTCATTGGAATGATGGATATTTGCACATGAGTCAGAAAAGTCTTGTTTAAAAACCCATATACTAGATCATTCTTATCTAAAGTGATCCGATCTTCTGTTGAACTAGAACTTTCCCATATGCGAAATATTGAAAATGCATTTATTTTATATTGAAAGATTGGGGCCTCGGTGGCTCAGTCGGTTAAGGGTACAACTCCAGCACTGGAGTTGTGGGTTCAAATCCACATGTTTCCATCATGGACTTTGCAACTCGAAATCGTTATCTGGTGGAGTTGCCAATTACTCGCTGATGGCCGGTTGCCGCACATGGTTGAAGTGTTTATCAGCCATTGAAATCATTGTTAGATTAGCCGTAAGTGTGCGGATTTCCTCCACCACTAAAACTGGCAATGTCATGATATGGCCTTAGTTGCTGAAACATCAATCAATCAATCAATATATTGAATTGGATTATTCCTCTTTGCTAGATGTTTTATTATGCATTCTTTAAAAACTGAACCGATTGAATTGCTATAATCACATGAGCCAGATGACTTTCATTGGTAATACCAACACATAATACAAATCACACTTATATGTAACTGAACCTGGTTATTACCGCAGGGTTATACTAGTGATTTAACCCTTTACCCAACAGAACGGCCCTGTGCCAATGCATTCTCTTATATATGCGAGTCGACCATAGGTCGCCTCGCATATATAAGAGAATGCATTGGCCTTACAATTTTAATAATTTTTTCTTGTATTCTTTAACAATTTTATAATTTCACCCATACAGAGCCCCAGACAAACATGAGCAGACGACACTCTTCTATATGATTATATATATGTGTGGGGCTCCCTGCAGGGTAATGGATGTTTTTTATTTTATGTCCTAAAAATTGTAAGAAACATTTATTTAAAAAAAATGATAAAACATTGTTAGGCCAATGCATTCTCTTATATATGCGAGGCGACCTATGGTCGACTCGCATATATAAGAGAATGCATTGGCACAGGGTATTTTAGGCTGTTGAAGCTTTATTTGGGCGTTTTTGGCCGTTTTGTTGGGTAAAGGGTTAAACAATTCATTCACATGGATACAGAAAGCATTATATTTGTTAGTTTGTGGGATTACTTGTGACAAATGCCATGTGTGTAAGATGCTTGCCTGCATAACAACTGTAGCATCATTGGTTTTCATCATTGAAACTCAGATCAACAGAAAAAGTTCTTTCAATTTGCAGTGTGTTCCGCTTTCAAATTTTACCTAACATTGTGCTGTTCCTCCCTTTGTTATCACTAATTTTGTGTCTACGTATCCTGTGTTATTTGGTGTAAAAGGACAGCTTTTTCTGACTAAAACACAGATACACCTAACAGCTTTGCAATCATTAAGATACCAAGGATCTCGAAAAGTCGTTATGGGTACCCATGATCTCCAAAGTCTTACCCATATTATTAGTTGTCTGCATTGATTAAATAACAAGAAATCAACGTTTCTATTAAATTTTTGCCCGTTTTGACCAAACGAAAAAACACAGTTTTGTTAAGTGTTTCCATCATAAAGTCACCTGTGTAATTGAAAATGTTACATATTATGAAATTGTTGCCATTTTGTAAATTGTTGGAAATCCTGGATTTCAAAATTAACATTTTAGAGATCCTGGGTTCCCTATAATCAACGGAAACATGTAATCTTGACCAATTCAGATATATTGATGCTCCAACATGGGATTTTCAAGATGTCTTTCTGGTTAAACGGATATGTAGCTTATCACTGGATGTGGATTAAATTAAGATATTCAGGCCTGAAAATGTGGTCCTGGAAATTTGCCAAATGAGGTCCCCACAGGGTGAAGTTAGTCATGCTACCCTGTACAGCAGGCTAGCATCACCAAATTCATCCTCCGGGGACCTCATTCTGCAGGGCCTCATCTGCTATGGGAGACCTAGACACAGATTTAAGGTCCCAGATGGTAAAGATTGATGTGCACCCATTGGACACCTCGATTATTCTTGTGTCATCTGCCAATTTTTGGGATATAGAGAAACTAATCTTTAAAAAAAAGAAAAAGAGACTTTCTAAAGAAACTAAAATACTTGTTAATGTAACAGAGATACTTTCCAGAGAAGATGAGGCCTACATTTAAGCAGAATGAGGTCCCCAGAGGGTGAATTTAGTGATGGTAGCCTGCTGTACGCGCTAGCGTCACTAAATTCACCATTTAGGGACCTCATTCTGCAAATGTCAGGCACCATATTTTTAGACCTGATCATATTGTCGCTGGATCAAATGAAATCGATTACTAGTATTACAAAAATCTATTCAGCAACATTATTGTATACACATATTATATATGAATCTGTATCAATGGTTCCCTATATATAGCCACAGGTATTAAATTTATGCCATGACGTCACATAACTCGATATAATGATGTCCGACTGCTATTTTGACTTTGTGGCAATGTCAAACCATGGTATGCACTCGAATGTACTCATAGCTACATAGTGGTAGCTTATGGTTTGGACTATGGAGTTTGGAATTTTAACTTTTCCTTGGTGGGAGCTGCTCTGGTTCAGCATTAAAGATCATTTGCCAGCGCAATCTCTTATATATGCGAGACACCCATAGGGAGCCTCTCATATATTAGAGAATGAATTGGCTTACAAAGTCACGGTAAATTTTGTAAGGCCAATGTGTTCTCTTATATATGCGGTGACCCATAGGGAGCCTCTCATATATACTAGTAAGAGAATGCATTGGCTTACAAGTTGAAGGTAAATTCCTTAATAAGACTCGCATATATAAGAGAATGCACTGGCACAGGAAGCTCCAGTCATGGAAGGATTAATATGCATGCCATGCGAATAAAAAATAATTCATGAATTCTACACTTAATACACAAAATCCAAAGTGCATGCCTTTTCACTGATTCATTTTACTTACACATAGAAAATTGTTATATTCGTGAATTGCTCGTAAAACGTCATCAAATGACACCGAATGATGTCACGCCATAGATTTAAGGTTCAAGGGTTTATCTACGGCGCCGTAAACAGAACCACTGACTGTTATATAACTTCCTTGTTATTTCGGGGCACTGTTTTAAGTTCAAGTTGGAACAGCATAGAGATATTAATAATGCTACAATGACAGCTCATTCTGTGAACACCAAGTGGCTGTATTATAATATATGAATGTATTAAAGATTACTAAATATCCAGTGATGGAATAAATAAACACTTGTTCTGAGTTGATGGTCTCTATTGTCCATATTTTACACAAAACGTTTTGTATGGAAGAAAATGTTTTACCAAAAACATCTAAATCTCAATTTATTTTTGGTTATCATTCAATTAAATTTAATTAAGTATAAAGTTTTTTTATGATTCAACATATTTTCACTTCCGTACAATGTAATGTCCGTCCTCCTGAGATTGTATGCATGTAGATAAAGCTGAAATTGAGTGATTAGGCATGTTCCAACACCAAATGTAGAACAATGTCAACTTTTGATCAATTTTCCATTAGTTGTTCCAACTTGAATCAAACGGGTTCTTGATTACTATTAAATTATGGATCATTGTTTTAAAATATCACATGATCTCCTGTTTTAACATTTAAAAACGTTAACTTCCGTCCACATCATTATGTACATTAAAATTTTAATGTACCTGTTTTATTTGCATGAAATGTGATCTGTTATATTAATTAGCATAATAACCATGAACAAACTTGATGTTATAAGAAATGTATTTTGTTTCAATATGTATAGCATATTTTATGATATAAATTATGCATAGTCTAGCATGGTGACAAGGGATCGTGTTACCTATGCATGGCTGCTAGTATATCATCATAATTACTGTAATGCCCTAAATAATCGACTCCTTAGCCACAGCAGAATTATGGGTAATTTTTCAGGATTTAGTCGGAAATATGGCTTGTTGCCATTCATTGGAAAGCACTCACTGAGAGCTTTCCAATGAATGGCAACAAGCCATATTTCCGACAAAATCCTGAAAAATTACCCATAATTCTGCAGTGGTTAGGAGTCGATTATTTAGGGCATTACTGTACATAATCCTAAATGCAAGGATCGACCATTCAGGCACATCCTGAATTAACCTATTTATACTCATATTCAACTATAATAGGTGAATATGTATATCTCTGTTTTGTGAATTCGATAAAAGAGGCATTACCCAATATCATATTTCACAGAAATGATTCAAAATCTGTCATACTAAATCATTATCATGTTTCTTTTCGTTGCGAAATATAAACCTCTCTAGATTCCTGTGAATGATTAATCTTGATGGCCAATTAAGTCAATTACATTCAATTGGTCTAAATGTTGTTATGGATGAACGATTGTGTACCCACAATGCATACTTGTGTTGGTGCAAATGGTTGCAAAACGAACTTGATCTGATTTGCTTCAGTATTGTTGTGAGTGCAATAGCAATGTGGCTGTGCACTGGGGGCGTATGATCCCATAAAGTAGTGGATTTCACACTAAAATTTAACTATTATAGTTGAAAATAAATATATGTAAATCCAGGATGTGCTAGATCTGGTTGATGTGACTTATTAATAAGCTGTGGTATGGGTCTATGGGTATTTATTTAGTTCATAGTTTTATGCTACTGATGGAACCAAAAGGAGTATCAAAGCTCCAAATATTGCTCATATGTTACTTAAAGCCAAACTATATCTAAACAACGATCTAGTTACACATTATGCTACAAATTTAGCTACATGTACATGAGGTAAAATATTTTGGGGATATCTGACAACCATTGAATCAGGTCATAGAATTGATACAATTCATGTCCCGACTTTCCCACAACAACAATAAAGAAGAGCAAGGAGAACTCCTGTTCAGCTTCTCCTGCTAGGTAAAAATATAAAGAGATATTTCTCACTTCCTACTCAGTGAAGTTCAGATCGAAAAATTAAATACAGCTAGAAAGAGAAAATGGATTTTAGTGGCCTCTTAACCCTTTACCCAACAGTCGGAAGTCGGGATTTTTTTTACCCTGTGCCAATGCATTCTCTTATATATGCGAGTCGACCATAGGTCGCCTCGCATATATAAGAGAATGCATTGGCTTAACACATTAAAAATTATAAAATTGTTAAAGAATGTAAGCCAAGAATGTAGGCCAATGCATTCTCTTATATATGCGAGGCGACCTATGGTCGACTCGCATATATAAGAGAATGCATTGGCACAGGGCATAACTGTAACTGTAACTCTCACAATGTGGTCAAGGAGCCGGTTCCAATGATATCCATATTTGTATGGTTCTATTGAGACAGACCGAAGATATTTTAGGCTGTTGAAGCTTTATTTGGCCGGTTTTGGCCGGTTTGTTGGGTAAAGGGTTAACCCTTTGGTACTAAACACTCATTGATGAGTAGTTCCCGTATGAAATTCTCAGATTATAAGTTCAACAAACGACCATAGTTCATTTGTTGAAATTATTATGTAAACATTTCCCACCAATAAATATGAATCATTCTGCTCTTGTGTCATCTGTTTTTCTGTCTGACGTCTGCTTTTATTACCTGAACACCCTTCCAAATGAATATAAGACTATTCCAATATATACTTTTATAACTCAGTTGGAGAATCCATTTAGTATAGAAAGGGTTAATTTGATAATTCAAAAAATAAGTTTTATTAATGTTCTGTCTGTATATTAATGTATCTACAGTAAATTCATGTATCGGTGTCTTTTGCTCAAATGTTAGAAAATTATTCCAATTGCCCCATGCTGACCTATAAAATTCATCATTATTTCAACACCCTAAAGTAATGTGAATCACTCCAGTAGGGTGATCAAATAGAAATGGAGGAAATCTTGCTCAAAGTAGTTATTTTTACGAATATTAATCCAAATTGACAACACACAACGTCATTCATATAATTATATTAATTAAATGCAATGACTCCCGATGGCGAAATCATTTGTGTTAGTATATCGCCGATAGTTGCATCCCGAACCGAGATGTAATTATTTACAATTGAGCATAGTTCAGATGATGTTTTCTATGGAGTGGTATGATCAATTTATTGGAAATTTTTGGCGATGTTAGAACGATACATTCCCCAGGTTGGCATAATGCCTGAGTAGTAACTTATCAGTTTCACGCACCCAAACAAGTCCAATCAGTTTCATGCACCCAAACAAGTCCATAATATGTCTTTAAGGCATTCGCAGTGAGTAGATGTGGAAAATCAGAAAAGTCAGTAAATTGATTGATTAAGTAGAACATGAGAAAATAGATCGACTTTGTTCTTATATTTTCCAGGTTGAAACCATAAACTGTAAGTAAACATTACTGTTACAGTGATTTGTCGACAAACATTGCTGATCATTTAGGTAATTCAGATATTTAAGTCTGATTTCAAAATATTTTTTTCAAAGCTTTAATTGACTTTTTCCGATGTTTACCTTCACATTTTTATCGGACTTTCAAACTTTGATATTTTGTTGGACTAATTGGTATTAATTAATGAAGCTTTGTAACAGTACTGTTTACTTAACGATGGTTTTCCTATGCGAAATCTCATTGTTACGACAATTATGGATAATGACAACAAAGTTTATCTATTTTTACATGTACTTGTTGATGATACAGTATTTCCCTAAGTAATCGACCTCTTAACCACAGCAGAATTATGGGTAACTTTTCAGGATTTAGTCGGAAATATGGCTTATTGCCATTCATTGGAAAGCTCTCCCCGAGAGCTTTCCAATGAATGGCAACAAGCCATATTTCCAACTAAATCCTGAAAAGTTACCCATAATTCTGCTGTGGTTAAGAGGTCGATTACTTAGGGCATTACTGTAGTTGGCTTACAGACTTTTTTGCCCATTGCGAAGGCCTTGAGTACCTTTAAACCAGATTGGAAACCTCTTGATATATGTCTGTTTTTAAGTTCTACAAGCATTAGTTACATCTGTTTCCATAAAAAATCAGTTGGAATTGTAATTAAGCATGTAAAAAGACAGGAGAAAGAATTATTACGCCTTACCTACTTTGAATTCAGACTATACTGTGGCTCTCATTAACTATATATTAGCCAACAAAAGAATAGAGTTATGTATCTTTATATACTACCAGTTGTTTTTGTGTGTGGAGTTATCTCCACTTGTATATAATGTTGTGTATTGGCTGTTTGTTAATGTGGTACAATGCCTCTCTGTGATAACATCGAAAATAGGATCTGTTAGTCTGTGTCGTCCTCCCGATGCATTTTACTGATTAAATATCTACAATTTAACTAATCTTTGTCTACTGAATTTCCAACAGATGCAGAGGTCAGTTGTTTTATCCACTGATAAAGAAACATACACATCCCTTGAATAATAATATGTGACCCGCCATATCAAATCCAGTCGGAAGTCGGGATTTTTTTACCCTGTGCCAATGCATTCTCTTATATATGCGAGTCGACCATAGGTCGCCTCGCATATATAAGAGAATGCATTGGCCTAACATTTTTTTACAATTTTAATAATTTGTTCTTGTATTCTTTAACAATTTTATAATTTCGCCCATACAGAGCCCCAGACAAACATGAGCAGACGACACTCTTCTATGTGCTTCTATATATGTGTGGGGCTCCCTGTAGGGTAATGGATGTTTTTTTATTTTATGTCCTAAAAATTGTAAGAAACATTTATTTAAAAAACATGATAAAAAATTGTTAAGCCAATGCATTCTCTTATATATGCGAGGCGACCTATGGTCGACTCGCATATATAAGAGAATGCATTGGCACAGGGTAAAAAAATCCCGACTTCCGACTGGATTTGATATGGCGGGTCACATATAGACAAGTACACAAAGCTGGGCAATTCAGAATCAATCTGACTCCCCCTGCCCCACTTGTTTCATGTCTTTTTTTTGCTTTTTTTTTATTGTGAACAAAGAATAACAAAAGAGAAAAGACAGAATACACACATTTGCTCATGTTCTCGATCCAGGACATGGAAGAGCGGACTCTGCCATGACCTGGCCTACTTTTTACCAGTGACAAGACTATGGGAAATATTTAAAAGCACATATTGTGTTGGGACAATTTATTTTTTAAATCACCGTTCAACTTAACAGCAAGACGAAGCAGTGATATTAATTCCTACCTTGACATATCTTTGACCGAAAATTTGCTTTCTTTAGCTACAATAATGGTGATAAAAACTTGTTTCATGTCTTACCTTACTCGTAATTAAATTCACGCAGTACTAATTTTTGTGCACCCACATGTGCACGAATTTAAAACTGAGCCAAAAATAGTATGATCTCAAAAGTTTAGGGAATCCACAGGGAAAATAATGGAGTTTATGGGTAATGAGTTGTATGTATTACTCAACCATAAACTATTTGATGACTTTTGAAATCTGAATATATTTGCATGGTCGTTGTGGTTACTTTTATCTATCACCCTAGTTTATGTCCATGATATATATTTATATCGTGATTGTCTTCATAACTACATTTATGAACGATTAAGAACTGAAACTGTCATCGGATACAAGGCTTTTACCAAATTTTTTTTGTCAGTTTTGAATTGGCGTATCAAGGTGCATGAATTCAAATTTAAATGTGATATTTCAGCATAAAGAATGTACCAATTGTAAAAATATTTCTTCCTAATAATCAATTAGATTTCTCTTTTCAAAACTTACACTGAAATCCTAAATGATTTACCTGTTTTAGCCCACCTGAGACGAAGTCTCCGGTGTAGCTATAGTCATCACTCCTTGTCAGTCCATCAACAATCTTCTTCTCCAGAGCCACAAGTCCGAATTGAGTCATATTTAGTGTGGATGGGCCCTCGGTTACTCACATTCAGATTTGGTCAAATGGGACTGCCTAGTCAAATAGTTGCGAAAACAGGGCCATAACTCTTTCTCTCCATAGTAATTCTTAAAACAACTTCTTCTCAAGTCAAGCCAAGCTATTCTGCTTATATTTGGTATGGAGGGTCCTTGTGTGACTGGGATTCAGATTTGTTCAAATAGGGTCACCAGGACAAATAGGGGCAAAGCCAGGGCCATAACTATTTCCCTCCATAGTAAGTCTTAAAACGTTTCTGCTCAATTTTAATTGGAAAATTACCGATCATGGGATCCCAATGTTTTCCTAGGAATTCTCTTGTGCAATATTCAGAATATTTTGCAGCTATGCACTGATGGATGAAGATAGTGGCCAAAATCATTCACAACAAAAATCAACCACAAAATTCTGAAAAAACCATTGCCATGTAGCATAAGATAAGATAAGATAAGATACGTTTTAATGGTCTTTAAGACACACATTTGTGTAGGACAACCTACATGTATAGATAAAAAACAGGAATACATGGTATATATGTGATATACATATGACAAGTGACAGATTAACACAGATTGTAAAGATATAGAAATTAGAATATCAAATTATTTGAGTTATTACTGGACATTGGTCATCTACGGAAGGATGTGTTGTACCATGTGGTACATCACCACCATCGTAGCTGACCAATGCACAGCATGAGTATGGCGTTTATATATGGTATGAGCCTGTAAAGGAGTTGTCCGGCACTAACAGGTAACCAAAAACCATCAGGGATAGCATAAGAAAACAGTCCTAAGACCATTTTAGTTTTTAGTTTTTTTAGTTTTTAGTTACGTTACCTGGCTTTTGTTTAGATCCGGATATGGTAAACATAAAGAGAATTATTTGTTACTGTTTTCCTGATATGGAAATAATAAAGAGCATTTATATCGCTCTTTAAAAACACTTCTTCGAATATTTCCGTTATTTCGTCAAAAACTCTTCTTCAAATATCTCCGTTATTTCGTCAAAAACACTTCTTCTCATACAAATCACCGTTATTTAGTAAATTAACATTCTTTATAGAGTTATTGCCCTTCATATTAAATATGAAGCCAACATGCAGGATTAGCTATACATGTCTTCATTTAGTGGACAATCCTAAGCTCACGTGCCACGCGTGGTTGGATTGTCCATTTATTAATGACCATTTTAGGTAAGCATTGTCCGTTTATAAGTGGACAATCCTTGAAGAATTGCCTGACTGTGAATTACCATCAAACTAAACCACTTTATTATGCGTTATAGACAAATATATACCCCATCTTCAGTTTGATCTGTATTTTATTCATTAAATAGCTATTTGGAGCCTTGAAGTCGGGATTTATAAAAATAATGTTATTGTAACTGTGACCTGTAAAGTAAAGCTGTTTTCCTGTTCCAGTGCTTAGTTTCAGGCACTTATGTTATTGGTGGTATGCGCAGCACTTCCGGTGAATTCCAATTGATGTGGCTGACAACGTATAAGCATATTATCAGCTAAATCAGATCCACGAACCTATTATGAAGCCAAATGGTGGCATCATTGTAGTCCTATGTATGTGACATCAAAATTAAGGCCTTTGCGGATCCGAACTCTTCTGTGGGTATGTATGATCGGAAACAAATGGACAGCTCAACTCTCGGGGAAAATCATCGCTTCTGTCTAAATCATCTATCTTTATAAAAGCCAAGTGTTTGTGTATGTATCTGTGTGTTTTTCTGTCACGATTTTTCCGCCTTTAAAAATATATCACCCCATGTCAGATTGCGCCCAAATTATGGCCATGTCCTGATGCACATCTAAAAATACGACACGCACAATTTCAGGCCAATCAGTACAAGACAACCTGAGATATTAAGCGTTTCAAAAAGATTATCAAGGCGATATTTTGACAGATATTTAAGGATTAACTGTCATGTGGACTGTTTTTATGGAGATGTAACCGTGAGGTATGTGGTCATAACTTGTATGTAAAACCCGTTAATACTACGTGACACCAAATGTGTTTTTAATAAATTTTATATTGGAAAAAGTTAACACGAACAATTTCAAAACGAGGCTCTTTATATTGAAACCTGATGATTTACTAAGTCAATCCTGCGCGAGTGCAAATGCGCCCAAAACATTACGCGTTCTTCTTCTCCAAAATCAATGACGCGTCGATGTAATTATGGTTGTCATTATGACCCTCTTGCAGGTTTATCGAGAAATAATTGCAACTAGTCACGTGGTCGCCGACCAATCGGAATGCTGGATTTAGTGATAATCACACTCAGTATGTAAATATAATGCGTTACCTTCTCTAAAAACGAATGTGGTCAGCGGCGTCCGTCATAAATTCCGGACAAACTCCATGTATATTGTTTTCCCGCTATCTTTGTATCGTTATCAGCGGGGAAACGGTGACGATATAATCCCGCATGTCATGTTTGTCACCCGTTTGCTTGACAAATGCAACAACTTAAAGAGGCATATATGAGCAAAAAGATCGTTCCTTATCAGCTTAGGACATATACGTAGGAAAATTGGTACACATTAGTCATATGTGAAATGTCATGGGATAGATGACTTTAAAATGGGCTGATCAATTGCATGTTAATAAAGAGCTTTATTATCAGTTCAGAAAATATGTGGGAAATTTATGCACATAAGTAACAAGACACGGGAAATGTCACTAGATAGGTGCCGTTGTGCCAAAATGACTTAAAGGCACTAATAGTTAGCAATCAATAGCGTCTATTATCAGCTTAAACTAATTATCCACACGATGTTCCTGCATGTCATGTTTGTCACCTGTCATTTTTGACGGGCAATCCACGTGTATATAATATATAAGACTTTCCGCTATGTGCTCGCACCGATGTTGTTTTGGGTGCTTGGAATCCAACCTTTAACGTTGTTGATTGGTGCACGTGAACTAAATCTACCAAGGATCCCCCAAACGTGCATGAAGTCACATATCTCCCAATGTGCATTCGACCAGTCACAGGATATCAAAATTTCATTAAAAAACGGCTTCCAAATTAGTCACCTGATCATTAAGTAATTTTGGTTTCACATGTTTTATTTTTGTGTAGTTTCGAATAAAACACGTCCATGCTGATGTAATTCAGTATTTGTTTTGTATGAGTTACATGATTGATGAACTATAGAAAGCTTTGAGATCCTATGTAAATTGATGCAAATTCTGGAGATCCTGCATGGGTGCATATTTGTGAGATCCCGGATATTTATGTAGCTGATATAGGGCATAGCAACATTTCTTTAAAACTGAGAATAATTAGCCAGTATATTATAGCACCATGAACAGAGGAGCATCTGGATATTTCTTTAAAACATCTTTATTTTCATGGAGATATGATAACTAGGTGTCCTAAAAATCATAGTCAACCCCACTAGATTGATTGATACATCTCTATGTAACACCCAATTGCTGTCTTTTATTTTTGCGAACCAATGTATTTATGATGTTCATGTTGTAACGTCTGAAGTATACGCAGTTGTAAATAAATACATAGTTCTGTATTGGTGGGACGGATTAATCGCGATAAACAAAATGATAATCGCTCTGATCTGACAATGTGGGCTACTACTTATATTCCGTGTGTAAGATTCATGTTTTATGATGCTATTTGGATATATAATTTATGAGAATATGTGTAACGCTTTGAACAATAGTATCCTCTATCCCCACCATATATCCACAATATGCAGAGGGTTTCACATCACTTTAACCTGGGCAACGCCGGGTAACCCTGCTAGTATAATATATGCACAGTACGTGAATGCGCTGTCAATACGAGGCAACGACGGCATCATATACTCTATTCTACGACAAGCACCCCAGCCTTCTTCGTCAGAGTACAAATACTCATCAACGCCTGCCTACCCATTGGATAAACTTCCCAACAGCTTGGAAAACGGCCGTTGGGGAAATGATACCCAAGCCAGACAAACACCGGTCACTCAAGTCCCACCAAACGACCGACCCATCAGCCTCCTGCAGTTAACTAGAAAACTCTTCGAGAGAATCACCAGCAACCGACTATGAAAACACCTAGAATCCTTCAACTTTTTCAATCCATGGCGGCGCGGATACAGACACGGGAAGACATTGAACACTCATTAGCAGAAGATGCCCGACGATCCCTGGCAAGAATTGGATAACAGTCGCAGTATTCCTAGACGTCGAAAAAGCCTTCGACTCCGTATGGCACATGTACAATGGCCTCCGCTACAATCTCAGCCATCTCAACATCGCAAGAAAATACACACGCTTCGTCTTCTAATTTCTACAAGACCGTTAACTCAACGTCCGCGTCAACACCGACAAATCACACCCATTCTACATTCGCACCGGAACACCCCAAGAATCCGTACTCAGTACTCAGCCCTCTCGTCTTCATATTCTATGCCAACGATCTACCCGTCAACCGAAGAAACAACGTTGAAATATCACAGTTCGCGGACGACATAGGACTCTGGACTCTGGTCCTGTAATCCAACAAAAACGACTACAAAATACAAACAACGACTTATCAACCTGGTGCTCAAAATGGAGAATCAAACTCAACGTCAAGAAAATCCAACTCGTCTTATTCCACAGAAGAATGAAAACGAGACCATCAACATCAAGATCGACAACGAGACAGTTCAACCACCCGGCCACATGACCTAGGAATAACACTAGAACAACGTAGGACCTTCAACATACATCAAGAAGATAGCCAACCAAGCCTACTATGATGCCTCCGGGGTAAAGACTGTGGAACCATCATCGAGACAGTCATCAAAACCTATACAATATATTCGTCCGTCCAGTCATGTAGTATGGTGCCGCCATCCTCTTAGCAGCTTCAAAGACCACCATCGACAACCTACAACAAGTACAGACCAAAGCCCTCCGCATCCCACTTCGTCAGCCAATACACACACCCATTAAACTCCTCCACGACGCAGCAAATATACTAACGATGAAACAACGACCAAAATAACACAGAGACCAAACACTCACCATGCAGAACTGACAACAGCCCGCTCATACAAGAACTCCAAATGCGTAACCAGCAACTCACCACAAGACAAAGTCCATTCTACAAATCGACAGCACAGAAAGACCCATATAGAACCCAAAATCAACTGACAACTCACGCCTTGCCTTCAGCCAGCTTCCGTACCAACGGCCACAGGCAACCATTTCAACATGCACCCCATGACTGTGCACCTAAAGACCAAAATGATTGCCTTTGGTCCTGGTTGAAGTAAAACCGTGGTGTAGTGGTCACAACAAGAAAGGACGAAGGGGACTGTATACTGAACTCCGACCATCCTACCCGGCCTGCACTCCGACCATTCTACTCGACCTGCCCTCCGACCATCCTACCGGCCTGCACTCCGACCATCCTACCGGCCTGCACTCCGACCATCCTACCCGGCCTGCACTCCGACCATCCTACCCGGCCTGTCCGGAAACAACTCAACTAAAAAAGTCTATCTCACCCAGTCAAGTCACGCACAGTTGAGATATTGATACACTATGTGTGAGAAACTGATACACAATCAAGTGTACACTTCTCATCTTGTCACATTGGAAATCCGCGATTTCACCACTAATCGCAATGATCACAACTATACCCTATGCATATAACGACGAGGAAGAATTTGTGTCCAGCTAAAAGTCTTACGGTCAGATGCTCGTAGCCCGTTTATATATAACCATGGGTATATGCCAGATATAACCGCACACAATAAAACCGCCGTTCTTTTGACCGTGTATTTATCCATGGTGTGTGTGCCTCTGGTTATCGGTAACCTGGTGCCCGGTGATATTGCTTTGAAAGGTAATCATGTTCGATTGGTGTTGTTAGATTGGTAATGAGATTAGCGGTTTCTATGTCTTGTCTGGTCATATTTACTGTTTGAACTTTGTCTGAAATAGAGCACATTTTATACTAGAATTTGCGCAACAGGAGCGCAGGGAAATCGAACGTTGGTTTTAGGGTTTATAGAAAAAGTATTTATATGATATCTCATTCCCCTGGTGCTACACAACATAATTTAGTACCGACGATTTCTTGTCTTCAGTGAATACAAGACCGCACCCCTAGCATGGGCTGCCAAGCAGAGACGCATCGACAAGGGTGGTTATGCAGGGGGTCCCAAAACTGTAGTCAAACCTAATGCAACATTAGTTGGAAAATTCACACCAAAATTAGGTTGAAATTGTTCTCGTGGTTTGATTTTACAACAATTTCTTAGTGACGAATTTGTTGTTGTTAGACCAACATTTTCATTTGAAAAATTCTGGACTGAAATGGCCATCATTAAGAAATTTTCAAACCTAAGGGTGAGTGTCAGGTTGAAAATTTCCCCGAATTGGAAAGCTTGAGGCCAGTCTAGATGCTAGGATTGTCAAATTTTCATGTTCAGATTTTCAAAATGTTCTCACATCGGGCCCTTGTCAGTATTTACTTGCTAATTAATTTAAGAAAAAATAAATCGGGGTGTAAATTTGTCAGGCGTTATAGCACTAGATGTTAGGATTTTTTAATCTCATAGTGGGCCGAACCATCCTGTTCATCCCCTGCTTGGCTAATGGCCACAAGACTACTAGTCCAGTTAGAAATTTAGAATAGTCTACCATCTACTAGTCTGTGAGGGAACATTTGGTGAAAATCAAAACCCCATACAGGAGGGGGGGGGGGTGCAAATTGAATTACGCAAACTTGTGAGTATGATGTGGTTCAATGAGGTGAGGTGCAGTTGGACATTCCAAGGTGGAGACCCCCCAACGAAAACCATCTAGCTATAAGTCCCGATTGCCAAATATCCCGGACTCAACCATGCAGGGGTGCCCCTCGCGACTTAGTTTCTGCTTTCTATCCGGGAATACACTACACAGGCGGCAATATATTGACCATACTCTAAATGAAAACGCTTCCGCGACGATCACACGCTAACGTCTTGGTGCAAGTAAGACGATAATTGTGTTATAGAAATGATACCGAAGACCGATTGTCAAAAAAATCGACCTCAAAATACACAGGGCAAGGCTTATCGATCCAAACTGTGGAGTGTGTTTTCATTGTGTATTTCTCGCATATACCCATGGTTATGTATAAACGGGCTACGAGCATCTGACCGATATAATTTTTTGAGCAATCGTTCCCACAGAAATAAGACAGACGCTCTTTTTTCACACCATATCAGGAATTAACTAACAAGAAACGCTCTTTATTGTTCATACTGTAGAAAAGTCACCTGGGATCAGGGGGAAGGGGGGAACTGCGGGACACAACGTACTGGGGGGTGGGGGGGGGGGGGGGGGGGGGTACATAGGCGTCCAAAATTTACACGTAAATTTTTTCCTTATTCATTTAGGGGGGTTGTCGGAAAACATTTGCATGTAATTTTTTTCCAAATATGTATTTTCAGACTCACAACTTCAATTTTCTCTCATTTTATAGAATATGGATTAACCTTAATATCCAAATAATATATACATGAGTATAGTACAATCCACATAAAACAATTTTTGAAAACCACTGTCTTGGTTTACATGTGATATTGACCCCATTAACCCTCTTAATAATGCCGACTATGTCAGTGTCTACCAGTCGAATGCAGAATTCTACCCTGCGATCGCTTATCTGGCAAATTTTTACTGCAGAACTATCCCATGTATTAAACAATTTCTCCTCCAATGGTATCAGAAAACAGTTATATGCTGGTATCTCACTCATCTCACTTGCATCTTTTTCAAAGTCGAGATAATGACTAGTTGTCATTTTTAAAAGTGCATACAAAGCGTTGCGATCACCAATATACATGTTTGTACATGTCATGACATCACGAGGTACAAATCTGCGTTCTACTGGTAGACAATGGCCATTTTAGTCATAATAATCTAAACTAAGTTACCAAGCACCTTCTCGTGAATTGTATGCTCCGGTGTTTTTTTCGGTTTCCGGTCAAACCGAGTTGTTGTCCGGCCGGGGTAGACCGTAGATTTTATTTTTCTGGGGGGGGGGGTGGGCAAATGGTCAGTAGGAAAAAACTGCAGTTTTTGCTGTTTGGGGGGGGGGGGTACCCAAACCGAAGAAAACAGTTTTTTCCACCCTGTGTCTGCAGTTTTTTCCGCCCCCCCCATGATATTTGATATTTTCTGGCATCCTTAACATATCATAACTGGTTCTGTGTGCTCCGAAAAAACATGGCAGGTGTTCGTTTCCAAACATACAAAGCAGGCCTTCTTTCTTTGTCAAACAAATTGTTCAACGAAGACCTAGGTATTCAGGTCCATTAGCACGTCTTATAGTAGACCGAGTCAACCGTACTTCGGCATAAACTAGTATTATCCCTACCGATTTCACCAGCTGTGTTTACGCTGAAGGAAACTGACTATCTGCAGTGCAGTAAGTTATTTGAACGGAAATCGAGAGAAATGTTAACTAATTCACACCTTCAGCAGTCGTCACTCCACGTTGGTCGTGATTTTGCGCACCATTCCAGCATGAAATGCAAGAAATCTGTTATCTCTATAAGCCCGTTGCTATGATGAACTACGGTCACAGCGATCAAACGCATTACACCTGAATCAGAGAACGCCCTTGGGTATTAGAACTATTTTGATGACCGCCTCCACACGAGATTTGTTTATGATTTCACAGTACGCAAAGACGTAATGGGAAAAGCATTTTTTTCGCACAAATATACAAACGAAGAGCATGTTTCGTGTCTCAGTTGATGCATCACACAGGAAAGTACATCTCCCATCCGACCGATGAGTAATAATATAGTCAGTAACACTGTAGCTCACTTGATAACGTGATGTAAAGGTTGACGCGTACGGGAAACCCGACAGACATACCACAATTTTAAACTTTGTTTCAGGCTTTGTAAAGTCATATTTGATGGATGATGCTGCATCGTGGTGATAGTGGTCACGGTGATGATGATGATGACGACGATGAGATGATGATGATGACGATGATGATGATGACAGACATACCACCCTTTGAAACTCTGTTTCAGGTTGTATAAGGTTATTTTTGATAGACGATGATGTTGGTGATGATTATGCTGATGATGGCCGACGACGATGACTAAAACAATTATGATGATGAGGACGGTGACAACGAAGAGGACGGTGAAAATGACGACCGTGGGCCAGAGAAACAATTCACCTTCATACAGAACTACAGATGTTGTGAGTGCACATGTACGAATTTTAATTATTCTTCAGAAATTATTATGAATATCGCAATGGGGCGAATAAGTTTGCCATGTATGCGTGTCATGCAGATAGTTCTGATGTTGTATGGCGATGATGGTGATGATGAGGATAATGATGGTGATGACGGTGCATGGCGATGATGATGATGATGATGATGATGACGATGGCGATGGTTATGATGGGGACGATGATGATGAGCAACACATAAACAATTCTCCTCCCATACAAAACTACAGTTGTTGAGAATGCACATGTAAGACATTTAGTGGTTATTCCGAAATGGTCATGATTGTACACTCTCAAGGGGCGAAGAAGCTTGACATCCATGCTGACAGTTGTTAATGGTGATGATAATGGCTGACGACCGTGATGATGGTGACGACGACGACAACAACGACGACGACGATGATCCCCCCAAAAGTACACTTTCCATACAAAACTATCATCGAGAGAGCATGTGCACGCATACAATTTAGTGGTTTTTCCGGAATGGCGATGATTGTAAAAAATCGCGCTCTGGGGTGAAATTTGGCACTTACTCGCGATATGCAGATATGTTAGATGACGATGGTGATGGTGGTGAAGATGATAACTATGAACATGGTGATTACGGTGACAATAACAACAACGACGACGAAGAACCGAAAAATCAAATCACCTTTCACAGCATTGTTGTTGAGAATGCACCTGTAACAGTACCGTGAAAAATAATCATGGAAAACTAACTGCTTATGTGTGCAACATGATCCGGTTATTCTTCATTCGGAGAAAACAGCTGAGTACATGTAGTTGATAATTTAAAATTGTAATTATCATTATTGGAAAGGAACTATACATGTAAACAAATTATTTTGTCGTTTATGATATTATATGTATGTTATTTTCAATTGTGCAATTGTCATACATTCGTGACTTGGTGTATTGCAATAAATATATCTAGCCAACTAAGTGTGCACAGAATTTAGTGGTTTTTCAGAAATTGCCATGATTGTAAAATATCGTCTTGTATGGTGCGAAGCCTGGCACTTATTATCGACATGCTGATATTCCCGATGATGATGATGACGGCGATGGTGATGATGGCGATGATGGTGATGATGGCGATGATGACGATTGCGATGATGATGATGGCGATGGTGATGATGACGATGACGACGATGATGATGATGATGGCGATGACGATATTATGATGATGATGCGCCAAACAAAACTATTATCGTTCTGTACAAAACTACAATAATGTTGTTGCGAGTACACATGTACACAATTTAGTGGCTCTTCGGCCGGTTCTTCCGAAATGATGATGGTTGTAAAATATCGACATGGGGTGAAGCCTGGCACTTCCTCGCGCCATGTGGATAGATCCGATGTCGGATTTATCTGACAGAAAGCAGACGCTGACAATTTCAAAACCAGCAGGATTGCGAATTAAAGAGGAAATAGTCAAGAGATACAGGCTATAAACTATATTGAGTTTGGCGTGCGAGCCTAGAAAAGACATTCCGTTAATTTTAAAATGATTTCACTTGCCATTTGAATGCTAACCCTCAGCCTGATTCGTTATAGTATACATCCTGCATGGTCAAATGCTCGTTTTATGTTTCTATGGTGTTGGTTCTGCTGGTTTAGCTGGGACAAAGTGATAATGTTAAAGGTACTCAATCCGATCAGAGGGCCCCCATATCATCAAGATACAACAACAACAACAACAACAACAACAACATCAACATTTCTTCAAAATAAGCTTTAGTTATCAGAATATATTAATTGCAACAAAATAATGCTAACCACTGTCAACTATAGTATCAAATTTCCTAAAAACGTGGTATTTATCAACATTTTGTTCAACGAAATATCGCCGTATTATCACTTGAGTATTCACGAAATTTGGCCGTATTACCGCTTATTTTAGAGTTGTCCATCTTCATCTGCAATTTTGAACGAGACCATCCATTTGACGGCGTGTTTCTGGGCCACAAACAATTGAAATCACAAACTTCAAAATCGATATCTGATCACTCTGAGCTTTGATGGTGGGTTCCTCGACTCGAATCGAATATTTTTACCCCTGAAACCAAAGAAATAGTAATTTGCAAGCGTTAATTCGGATTGAGTAAACCTTTAATAAAGAGTGCCGTTTTATATGTTTTTCTCACATTGTCATTTACGCGGTATTTGAGTAAATAAGATCGATTCGAGGAAAAGCCAGTATCTGTATTATACATTCTAGAATTTACCCCGATATCTATTCTGAGATATGTTAACACCGGCCTTAAATCTAACAACACTGGTTGTTGCTAAACGTTAGGAAGGGCCATCTTAATTATGGTCGGTTTGCGACAACCAACGTAGCCATTAAAGATACATAATCCGAATTAACGCTCGCAAATTACTACTTCCTTGGCTTCGTGGGTAAAAAATACTTTATTCGAGTCGAGGAACCCACCCATCAAAGCTCAGAGTGATCAGATTTCGATTTTTGAAATCTATTATTTTTCACCACCGATACTTTTAGTGGCCCAGTAAAAACTCGACGAGAAGACGGCCTCGGATCAAATTGCGAATGAAGATGGATCTCTAAAATCAAGTGGCTTTTTTGCGTCCGATATTTGACAACCCGGAAAAATTTCGCTGAACAAAATGGTGATAGATAACAGGTTTTGGGCAATTTTATACTATAGTTGACAGTCACTTACTGTGGTTAGCAATATTTTTGGGAAATTAATCGATTCTGATAACTGAAGCGGCATTTCAAACTAGAGGTGTGACTTGGGTCTAAGGATACCCCCCCCCCCCGTGTTTTTAAAATACTAAGATGTTTCACATGTCAGTAAACATTTAGTTAAAATAATAAATGCACAACCCTAACCCTAATCTTAAACCTACTGACCGAAAAATGTAGGAATAAAAGCTCGGATAAAATTATGCATGTTGCGAAAATGTTCTAAGTCGAAAAAGGGGACTAACTCCACAAAAATAAAAAGTCGGACAGACGTCATAATCGCAGGCGCACAGGTTGCCATGGTACTAACTATCAGTGCCATTGACCTAAAATGTAAGAATAAAAGCTCGGACAAAAGTATGTTGCAAAATAATTTCTAAGTCGAAAAAGGGGGGATAACTCCACCAAAAAAAGTCCGACAGACGTCATAATCGCAGGTGCACAGGTTCCCACGGTGGTTGATGTCTATATATGCCAAGTTTCACGGAAAATGATCATAAAACGACTGAGTAAAACTCCGGACATATTTGTGTCCACGGACGGACGATGGACGGACGACGGACGGACGGACGAGCTGATTCCAGTATACCCCCACAACTTCGTTGCGGGGTGTATAAAAATGTTGTTGTTGTTGGAATCCGATAATATGGGATCGATAATATGGGGACCATCGAATCGGATTGAGTACCTTTGAAATATTTAAACATATGTGTTCTTGTGTGTTTATACAGTTAATCGCTATTCTTCGAATCCATTTAATTACCCGAACACAACTGAAATGACAATTTAGGAGATCCTAACGTACTTTTCTTCTTCTTCTTCTTCATTTTACTCCATCAATTACACCATTGCTAAATCAGCAGGACCCACCCATGTCAAATAGCATTGTAGCAGTGTACCGCTTAACCAGGGATGTAGTACTCAATGTACATCACCTATATATCATACAGCGGCTAAAAACGACCATTGATGTTTTAAATGTACTCAATCTGAGTCGATGGTCCCCATACCATCAGGTTCCAACAACAACAACAACAACAACATTTATTCGAAACGCCGCTTCAGTTATCAGAATCGGTTAATTGCCCAAAAATAATGCTAACCACAGTCAACTATAGTATAAATTTCACAAACCTGTTATTTATCAACATTTTGTTCAACAAAATTTCGCCGGATTGTCAAATATCTAACGCACAAAGCCACTTGAGTTTAGAGTTATCCATCTTCATCCGCAATTATGTCCGAGACCGTCTTCTCGTCGACTATTTTACAGACCGCCAAAAAGTTCGGGCAGGTGCAGCAGGTGGTGAAATATCATAGATTTTAAAAATCGATATCTGAAATCTCTGAGCTTTGATGGGTTATTTCAAAATCACTTCTTTTTGTCACATTGTGTATATACGTTAACCGATAATTTTGTAACCATGTACCACTCTTCATAACTTTGAGGAAAATAAATAGAGGATATCTACACGTTTTGGTTGGATGTGGGAATTATCTCATGAGTGATGACAATAACAAAAATGAATTTCCACGAGTGGAAATTAATTTTTTTTTGTAATCACGAATGAGATAATTACCATGTCCAACCAAAAAAATTGTAGATATTCTGTTTATTATATGCTCCGCTCAGTTGGACCATGACTCAACTCGAAAGAAGAGTAAAGAGAGCAAATTTGTATACCCAAGCACAATTAACCATGGTAATGAGCTTGTGAATATTAAAATAGTTCCATTTTTCAGACAGATTGGTTGAGGGATAAAGGGGTTAACATCATAGTATGTTTAACAACATAATTTAATTGATCATATATCACAATTTTTTCAAACTGAACACTCAGGGACTTTTAGCTTAGTCTTCCATCAAGAAACCTAATCTCTTTTAATTTTAGCGCGGATGGGTACATGAATTCTACGAAATATCAGTTTAACTTCAAGAATGACATCCGTATATAAGCGATTTGGTAGTGGGGTCAATATATGGCGATAATTACATGGACTACCATGATACAATATAGACTTTATAAGTATGCTCTAAAAAATCGCCAAAGCCTGGTGGACTTTACAGATATTTCCATGTTTTGCGCCAATGTGAAATCAACGTTCTTTATTCATACCATATACTGAATAAACTAACACTGAACGCTCTTTATTGTTTCCAAGTTTAAATTTCCAACCAAACATACCCCTCCGCCAGACTTAGATTCCCTGTTATTCCTGTCCAACACAACGCTTGACAAAGTATTACCAAAGAAAGGTGCCAATTCGGTCATTTGACTGAAAGTAAGACATGTTTCGACGGTGGGTCTAAAACAATACATGTTACATCGAATATTGGTTGGGAATATAACTAATGTTGGTGTATATTAGAAGTACTAACCTATCTTCTCAATATGAAGATTCTATAACTGTTGTTTTTTTTATCATCAATCAATTAGTTTATGAAATCAGTCGTGAAATCAAATTGTTGAAACCAAGATTGGTGGAGGAAAGACACACACCTCGATCCCACTGTCGCCTCATCCCTGGTGAATGCAACTGATTATCCAGAGGCAAATCCTCTCTGCATGGTATACATTCAGATATGGTATATGGTATAAGATATCCAAAATCCAGGAAATTCAATCTGGGAAAAATATTTTAGAGCTCCTCAAAGTCAGACAACGTTTCTACTAAAATAGTCAAATTTGGGAGACAGTGTTTTGGCACCGATTTCATGTTTGATCCGTTGATTGTAATCAAAAGGCGTGAAATTGGGTTAGCCCTTTACCCAACAGAAGGGCCCTGTGCCAATGCATTCTCTTATATATGCGAGTCGACCATAGGTCGCCTCGCATATATAAGAGAATGCATTGGCTTAACACATTAAAAATTATAAAATTGTTAAAGAATGTAAGAAAAAATTGGTAAAAAGTGTTAAGTTAGGCCAATGCATTCTCTTATATATGCGAGGCGACCTATGGTCGACTCGCATATATAAGAGAATGCATTGGCACAGGGCATAACTGTAACTATCACAATGTGGTCAAGGAGCCGGTTCCAATGATATCCATATTTGTATGGTTTTATTGAGACAGACCCAAGATAATTTAGGCTGTTGCAGCTTTATTTGGGCGTTTTTGGCCGGTTTGTTGGGTAAAGGGTTATGGAAGAGAATAGAGTGACACGGATAGAATAGAATACAATCGCGGCCATGAAATGGCTGTCAAAACGGCCGCAACTACAATATATGCCACGGTGAAAGCAGCACAACGGATAGCCATATGGGAGTGCACCTGTGTAGGTAGGCCTGTGTGTAATGTACAAGTCCGTTGTTCGATATCATTAAAGGGTACATAGATCACTAAAACATCAATCTGAATCATTTATCGGTCGCTACAATAAAGGCACACCCAATGATTTTCTTTGAAGTTTGGGTGTTCTGCTTTGAACATCAACAGTTGGGCCAAAACAATTAATTTCGCTCATGTACAGTAATGCTCTAAGTAATCGACTTCTTAACCACAGCAGAATTATGGGTAACTTTTCAGGATTTAGTCGGAAATATGGCTTGTTGCCATTCATCGGAAGGCTCTATTACTGTAGCAAATGAAGTATTGTTTCACCACATAGTGCGTGGTAGTTTCATTCGGCATAATGCTTAATTATTGACTTTAACACAGAAACCGAAGTGTTTACCCTTACTATATAAATACTTTTCCATGATTTTGAAACATTATACACGCGGACCGCGAAACAAAACTTAAAGGTACACAATCCGATCAGAGGGTCCCCATATCATCAAGATACAACAACACAATTTCTTCAAAATGCGCGTTAGTTATCAGAATCGATTAATTGCAACAAAATAATGCTAACCACTGTCAACTATGGTATAAAATTTCCCCAAAAGTGTTGTTTATCAATATTTTGTTCAACGAATATGGTCGTATTATCACTTGAGTATTTACGAAATTTGTCTGTATTACCACTTGTTTTTAGAGTTATCCATCTTCACCGGCAATGTTGACCGAGACCATCCTTTTGACGGCGTGTTTCTGAGCCACAAACAATTGAAATAACAAACTTTAAAAATAGATATCTGATCACTTCGAGCTTTGATATAGGTGGGTTCATCGACTCGAATAAAAAATGTTTTTTACCCCCGAAGCCAAAAAAATTGTAATTTAAGGATGTTTAATTGGATTGAGTACCTTTAACGTTTCACAACAACAAAATGTCAATCTATAGGGGTTAACAGTGTCGTTTCCACTCGAGCTATCGACTTGGGGATTGGAACTTTGGTACATACAGGTATATTCTCCACGACAGTGCATGCCCATCTCGGGGGGAGGTGCAGTCGGTGCGATCGGCTTTTAGTAGGACCCTGTAGAACCAATCGGTATATAATATATATGCGGTTGTTGGTATAGAGATGGGTCAAACATGGAAGTGAATATGGTTTTCATCTTAATCAGTTCAAGCCGGTTGACACCGAATAAAAGAAGATTTATGGGTGCTATCAATATTACATTGAATGAGTGCATTGTCCGGAAAGTATATCTTGTTAGTTAATGAAACCACAAAGGACGAAACAAGTACCAAACTTAGTGCATAATTGATATCAAAGGGCGGCTATCGCCTTCATTGAACATGACGTGTCAGCGAAATATAGAATCTATACGAAATGAGTAAAGTGGCCCTCATTGAATAATAAGACGAAGAATGAGGGTGCATTTCAAGAATACCAGTCCAATTACCCATTGTTGTTACAGTCGGTACAGTATTCCAAGCTCGTTTACAATCGCGCCGCGCCTACCAATTTCTCCTGAGAGCAATATATTCCAGGCTACGTCTTGTAGAAGAATGCTAGAGTGGCAGTATAGGAAGTGCGCGGGTTGAGGGCTTTGCAGTGGCTGGGTGTATGTATGTTGCATTAGATAAGTTTATATCTTAGGATGTTGACTCGTTCTTGAGACTGAGGAATACCCGATGATAACCTGACAAAACCTTTTATCCTGATGCAGAGCTATATTGGTCGCCCCCTGCATCGAAGAAGGCGTCGTTGTATCCAACGCGTTATATCTGTGGGTTTACTTTAGTATTAGATATTCTAGCGTGCGTGACTTCGCTCGCGTATAATTGTTCCATCCTCTGGATTTCTAATTAGTATATTACATGTGAGAACTCCATTGTCGCACACTCCATGCACGAGCACTTAGAATTAGAGTATAGATAGTAGAGGATAGGCTTAACTCCCTTATGAGATAGTCTTATTCGAAAAAGAAAAAGTTGCTGAATGTGTATTTCCTGTCATAGGATAAGTCTTGCAGTCTTATATATACTACCACGTGCTGTGCGGCGATGGACCATAGGACTCGGACGACATGGGTGAAATCGGGTGAATAGTTCCACAGGAGTATGAGGACCAGCTGAGAATCAAACTGTTGAATATTCATTATATTTACGTGGATAAAAGATTGAAATATTTTCTTCAGGATCCATTCAATCATTCTGCTCAGTGCCGTTCGGTGTCTCAGATTCTCAGGTGATATTAAACAGTATACACGTTAATTCTTATATATAGAAGTGTGATTTCTACAGCTCTTTCTTATTTTGAGTTAGTTTGTTCGCTGCAGTTGCTCATCGAAACTCCATTCCACATCGAACGCGATGAAGCCTGTTATCTTCTACACATTAGCATCTCTGCTTTCTTTGATATTCGCTGGAACAGAAGCGTATAGAAGGAGGAGGTACAGAAGAATTAACAATCCGAAAGACGGTGATATACGACTGATAGGCGGCCGATATGCCCATGATGGCACGGTTCTAATTTATTATAAGAAACATTGGGGAGCAATCTGTGATTCTTTTTGGGACAGGCGTGATGCCGAGGTTGTGTGTCGACAGGTAGGGTACATTGGCGCCCAAAAGGCAGTTAGATACAGCTACTTTGGACGAGGCCGAAGTAAGTACACATCATACATAATCTTAAAATACGCAGATAATTTTTTTCAACCTGTATCCATTTTTTTCATTTTAACCAAACTGGTATCACTTCTTCATTCAAGCCTTTTATCACCGCCAAAAATTCTGCCTCAAAAGAAGCTATCCTATAATATAACTAATCATTTGCAATAATAGCGCATGAACTTTGTACCACCCATATAATTTTTATTTTATATATACGTAGACTTCACAGAGGGTCATACAACTGTCTTCTTATTGGACGAAGCACGCTCATGTGTCAGGAAGTAGTTTTGACCATTGCCCGATCTATCGACCAGGCTATAGTATTCGAACTATAGTATCCGCTTACTGACGTCACGATTGTTTCAGGCGGGGATGGTGTCCTATATAATAAAACACATATTTACTGCCTTGGGTGAAATAGCGAGATCTATATATTCACCCATAAATACAATCTTTTCGATACTATTAAATCTGAATATCAATGTGTAAATACCCCAACATGTATTCATTTGACGAGAAAACTCTATGTAAGAATGATTTAACCCTTCCATGACTGGAGTTTCCGGAAATTTTGCGAAAACCCTGTGGCAATGCATTCTCTTATATATGCGAGTCTCCCATAGGGAGACTCGGGTATATAAGATAATGCATTGGCTTAACAATGTTTATCTTTACCTTGTAAGTCAGTGCATTCTCTTATATATGCCAGGCTCCCTATGGGAGACTCGCATATATAAGAGAATGAACTGGCATAGGATCTTTAATGTTGCACTAGCGCAGCAGCTCCCGCCATGAAAGGGTTAAAGATTATATGCTTGCTTTTCCCACAAAGGTCGCGAAGCCACCGCTAAAATGCATGCTTTCCCACACTAATATGCCTTGTAACCACCCTTCAAATATACTGTAATTGCTGGTGACAAAATAATACCCAGTTGAGCATTTGGCTTCGTCATCTTTCAAGCGTTGAAACACCAAGCAGCTATCATAACATAACTAAACATTTGCAGTTACAGCGAATGAATTCTACCCACATGTATTAGGTTAAAGTTAAAAACTCAAAGAGCCTTTTAGACAGAAATAACAAAAAAATTATTTCCCCACGTTAAACTGTAGTGTCACCACCCAAAGTGTTTAGTTTTATCGGTGACACGATCACATTCAGCTGAGACTTTTGCTTCGATATATACAGAAAAAGTAGGGTCCATAATATTGTTCAATCAAGTATATCGCGCAATTCATCGCGTGACGCTGTGCATACAATGTGCCCCAAATAATCGACTCCTTAACCACAGCAGAATAATGGGTAATTTTTCAGGATTTAGTCGGACATATGGCTTATTGCCATTCATTGGAAAGCTGAGAGCTTTCCGGTGAATGGCAACAAGCCATATTTCCGACTAAATCCTGAAAAATTACCCATAATTATGTTGTGGTTAAGGAGTCGATCATTTAGGGCATCACTGTTTGTGCATATTCATATGTACATATGTACAGTGGTTTATACATGGGGACAAAGAGTTTGGTCCTCAACTACATCTAGCACACAGTTTGGTTCTACACAAATTCGGATGTCAGGCCAAAGAAAAAAGATACTATGTTTCCGTACATCGACCGACCCTAAAAATAACCCGCCGACCCTAATCTTTTTATTTATATTTTGAGAAAAAGTCAAAATTTTCTAAAAAACAAAAAAAGCCTGTGATAAGTGACATGAAGTGTGACAGTTGTCTCAAAAGCCACAGGTGTGTGATGGGTTGTGGATTGATAGGCATGAATCTTGCAATTTTAATTTCATGCCTGCTTTACCATTATGCCTTGTTTGGGACTTATGGAACATATTCATGAGTTCCAAATAAACATGCATGCCCATTTATTATTTTCTTGGGACCCCCCCCCCCCCCCCCCTGCACAGTGCTTATCTGAGTCTGCAAGTTTATTAATTTTGAGGCTATGAAAAGTATATGGCATACATGTGAACATGTCAATATCGAATAAAACTCTACATGACACATACTATGTTGATTCCTAGGCTTGACCTACATGTACTATAAATTTTTTAACTTTAGTTGATGTTTTGCTCAGAGTTATTTGGGTCTGCACTGTTTTAACTTTCAATGAAATTTTTCCTGTGCACTATTATTTGGGCCTGCACTTTTATTTGGAGCCTGGGAGTACCGGTAGGAACTCTATAAACAGACGTGTGTGTATCTGTATATATACATGTATATAGGTTATGACCACATATGTTAGGGGTACAGCTACTGTTTCCGAAAACCAGGCATGCTAGGTTGGGTGCACTGGCTACCTCTAGACAATGGGATGCTGTTGTCACAATACAAGTACGGTATAATGGCGGTATTATGGGTAAAATTCTTATAAAAGTTAGTGACATCAATCTCATACCAAGTTTATAGCCAAATTTATAAAATGTGGTATGTGAAAAATAAATAACATCCTTAGTTAAAGCATGAAGTAAGTTTGATCTTTCATCAATCTTAATGTATATTTCCTAGTGCTGTGTTTATCAAGTAATACTTTCCCACAACACAAGTTGGCATTTTATGTCATTTTCGGTCGAGGTAATTCAATATTTCTGCAGCTGGATAAAAAATATCAAAATAAAAAAAAAATAATAATTCCCTACCTACCTACCCTAATTTTTTCACTTCGTTATCGGAAACATACTAACTTTTTTTGTTTGGCCTCACCAAAAATACCAGGCCCATATATAGTGCCCCAAATTTGACCACTTACACCACACTCCAAAATATCTTGAGGAATTAAGGTTTGTGTCTGAGGTCGATCGGTGGGTTCTTCGGTGCAGTTGTGTGATTTCCCAGCGATTAAAGGGGTAGTATATACACTAAATCCGGCCATTTTTGAGACCATCTCCATTTATACTCAACAGAATAAAATCAACAAATAAAATGAATTTGAGCCATGGATTAGTGCAAGATACACTCGTGTGCTCTATGAATGATGAAAACAACATGGTAATTATAATGGTGTCATTAATCCATTTTTATTATAATTACCATGTTGTTTGCATCGTTCATAGAGTACACGATTGTATTTTGCACTAATCCACGGCTCAAATTAATTCATTTGTTGCATTTATTCTGTTGAGTATAAAAGTAGATGGTTCCACGAATGGCCAGATTTAGTTTACAGTACTCCTTTAAGCCCTTACTCTCAGTCTCAGTCTCAATCTATGTGAAGAATTGTCTAGAAATTTTATAATAAAGAAACTTTTCAGAGAAGATGGGGCCTAAGCAGAATGAGGTCCCCATAGGGTGAATTTAGTTATGCTAGCCCGCTATGCGGGATAGCGTCACTAAATTCACCACCTGTGGGCCTCATTTTGCAAATGACAGACACACTAAACTCAGGCTCGGTATCGGTACATGCGACTTCATCTAACCTTTGCGTGCTCTCATACCATGAAGCCAATATACTGAGCCGACAGAACGTATGTGCCAATACATGAATAGGTTCGCTGACATAATTAATATTCAGGAATATTATTGTTACCTCATCATAAATAAACTGCACGGTAGGTGAAGATAATACCAATTATCCACATCTAGCTCATTCTTATTGTTTACAAGAGAGTTGGATCTGGGGTGCGTGAGATAATCGCTTAATTCGCAGCACAAAGATATAACAAATTGCAGCACCCCAGCTGTGTCCGAAAACTAGTCCATCATGAATGTTAGATGAATTTTTAGAGGAACTGCACGTGTACGGACGAATATCCAAATCATCGCCTTGCAGTCAAAATGGCGAAAGGTACACTGCAGAATATCAGTAAGTGTACTGTACAATGTGTAGGTAATTTTTTCTGCCATCGCATTAGCTGTAAAAATACACAATGCCCGTAAAAACTTGTATATGATATTTTCCGTAAAATAAAATGAAATTGATCGAAATTAACGGAACTTCCAATGACACAATGGACCTTTGGATTTTTTCTATCAAAGAGTAACGCATATATAATGTAAAATAATTACATATTAGGCCATACATCTTATGGTATTTGACCGGCAGCACAGTTGCCAGTAATACACTGTGCAATAAACAGTACACCGTATTTTCCTATACCGTATATTTAACACTTACACCACAGAATGGCACAAATACGTTGTCTTGCAGATATTTCAATAACAAATATGATGAGCGCATTTGTGGAGTAAGATTCGACTTCATAATTCTACGAACTAAGGTTCCATTGTTTTAGGAAACAAGGCTTGGTCGAACTCCCAAATTGATGGACAATAAAATTACACATACAATTGTACATTGGTCAAACTGAGGTTACACATCATTAAACAGCTCACTTAAATAAAACAATTGGTAATTCCAGATAGTTTGACCATTGTTGAATGCTGTTTGATTCATTAAATCTTCAAACATGATATTAATCTGAGGCAAGCATATATAAAGTACAGTCAATCAGCCATTGACATATGTAACAGTAGTCAATAGGCCTGCACACATTTGTTGAATGATGAGGCACACATTATAGCAGAGTAAAATCAGAGGGCATTCATCGAATTATCAAAAAAAACTCAAGATATCACAATAATGCATGTTTGTATATCTATAAGAGTTAAACGAAAAAACAGATGTAATATTGATGCATGATTGAATGATCAATTGACCACAAGCCTACACACTGCATCTATATTCTTAGTGCATTGTTTCAAGTGAGCTTTTCAATTACGAGTAATACCAATATAAATCATACGAATCGGTCCTCTCATTTTAAGACAAATGAACACAGCTATCTCAGTTATCACTCAAATTTTAAGCAAACGTAAAACATTTGAGTTAGCATACTTCTTTTTGTATGAAATTGTCCAGTCACAGGCGTGAAATTGTCCAGTCACCTACGTGTGCACTGCATGTCTTGACACTGGTCAAGTTCAAGAGTTTATTCTCAAATGTTAAATCATTTTGCATAATATTGTGAGAACATCATACACAGACAAATACAATAGGTGGTATGCGACTGTGGAAATGGGTCGGTGCACATCACATGCGTATGCATGTATCACAACACCATCGACCAGTAACATGCAGTCACAGATAGTTGGATTGAAACATTCAAGACAATTATGGCAGACTCCATAATAACTCGACGATGATTTGCGACATGGTTCCATAGTCACAAATGTTACGATAACAACATGACGCATCGGTCCGTGTATAGCTGTAGCGAACAAAGTCAAAGCATTGTAAAACAGCTCGTGACTGATTCAGTGATTGGGTGGAATTGGACCCGCGATCATCCGCCATTTCAACAATGTTGTTGTTAGTGTTACTAGTCGGTGAATAGTCCATGTGTATATCATAAACTATTAGTGCATTGCAGACGGTTCAATAGAAACACCCACCATTTCAACAATGTTGTTGTTAGTGTTACTAGTCGGTGAATAGTCCATGTGTATATCATGAACTATTAGTGCATTGCAGACGGTTCAATAGAAACACCCACCATTTCAACAATGTTGTTGTTAGTGTTACTAGTCGGTGAATAGTCCATGTGTATATCATGAACTATTAGTGCATTGCAGACGGTTCAATAGAAACACCCGCCATTTCAACAATGTTGTTGTTAGTGTTACTAGTCTGGTGAATAGTCCATGTGTATATCATGAACTATGAGTGCGTTGCAGACAGTTCAATAGAAACATCCGCCAGTTCAACAATGCTGTTCTTAGTGTTACTAGTTGGTGATAGTCCATGTGTATATCATGAACTATTAGTGCGTTGCAGACAGTTCGATAGAAACATCCGCCATTCAACAATGCTGTGCTTAGTGTTACTAGTCGGTGAATAGTCCAAAAGTTAAACATTTGAGTTGGCATACTCCTTTTTGTATGAAATTGTCCAGTCACATACAGGCGTGAAATTGTCCAGTCACTTACGTGTGCACTGCATGTCTTGACATTGGTCAAGTTCAAGTGTTTGTTCTCAAATAAATAATTTTGCATGATATTGTGAGAACACGATACACAGACAAATACAATAGGTGGTATGCGACTGTGGAAATGTGTCGGTGCTCATCACATGCGTATGCACGTATCACAACACCATCGACCAGTAACATGCAGTCACAGATAGTTGGATTGAAACATTCAAGACAATTATGGCAGACTCCATAATAACTCAACGATGATTTGCGACATGGTTCTCATAGTCACACATGTTACGATAACAACATGACGCATCGGTCCGTGTATAGCTGTAGCGAACAAAGTCAAAGCATTGCAAAACAGATCGTGACTGATTCAGTGATTAGGTGGAATTGGACCCGCGATAATCCGCCAGTTCAACAATGTTGTTATTGTTACTAGTCGGTGAATAGTTCATGTGTATATCATGAACTATTAGTGCATTGCAGACGGTTCAATAGAAACACCCGCCATTTCAACAATGTTGTTGTTAGTGTTACTAGTCTGGTGAATAGTCCATGTGTATATCATGAACTATTAGTGCATTGCAGACGGTTCAATAGAAACACCCGCCAGTTCAACAATGCTGTTCTTAGTGTTACTAGTTGGTGATAGTCCATGTGTATATCATTAACTATTAGTGCGTTGCAGACAGTTCGATAGAAACATCCGCCATTCAACAATGTTGTGCTTAGTGTTACTAGTCGGTGAATAGTCCAAAAGTTAAACATTTGAGTTGGCATACTTCTTTTTGTATGAAATTGTCCAGTCACATACAGGCGTGAAATTGTCCAGTCACTTACGTGTGCACTGCATGTCTTGACATTGGTCAAGTTCAAGTGTTTGTTCTCAAATAAATCATTTTGCATGATATCGTGACTGATTCAGTGATTGGGTGGAATTGGACCCGCGATCATTCGCCAGTTCAACAATGTTGTTATTGTCAATAGACGGTGAATAGTCCATGTGTATATCACCACACTATCAGTGCATCGCAGTCAGTTAAATGGAAATATTCAAAACAACAGCAGACTCCTTAACTGGGCGATGACTTGAAACGACGAATATGACCAAAATCGACAGGCGACGATATGTTACATGGTTGAAACGGTCCCATAAACATCTATCATATAATACAATGACGGCAATATACACGCCCTTATGAGAGGCGATGATTGACATGTCAGATGAGGTCAGGTTCACAGAAATTCGTTCCAGGAGCGTCCGGTAATTCGTGGCTGGAATATCTCCTCGCTTTGGTTGACAATCTTGATGTTTTTATTATCTACGGTTTCGGAAGTGTGGACGCTCATTATACACTCTTGGTTTCAATATTGTTTTCTAAATATAACTGGATTTGATCAATAACCTTTGATATTGATATAAATCCCCACTGATTTTGAGCCAATTATTCCGTTCGATAAGACGCGATCGTTGGACTTTTTGCTCGTCTGACAAAAACATTCAAAACGTTTCAAATCTTCCTCTTTTGAAAGTTGACATATATCTGGTCCCTAATATTTATGGTCTCAATGGGCCCGATTTAATTATTTTCTGATATAGAAACGTACATGTTGTGGTTTTATGGTGTCAAATATGACATATAAGTGAACAATTTATTGTGCGATATTCGGTGCGGTCGAATTTGGGTTCATGTGTATTCGTGAGCCGGGGACGTGGCAACAGGTGTTCGGTTCTTTCATCTTAAAAGCAGGAAATTTCATGACCACATTGTGATGGTTACAGTTATGCCCTGTGCCAATGCATTCTCTTATATATGCGAGTCGACCATAGGTCGCCTCGCATATATAAGAGAATGCATTGGCCTAAAAAAAAACTTTTTTTAACACTTTTTACCATTCTTTAACAATTTTATAATTTTTTGACAATTTTATCATTTTTAATATGTGTTAAGCCAATGCATTCTCTTATATATGCGAGGCGACCTATGGTCGACTCGCATATATAAGAGAATGCATTGGCACAGGGCCGTTCTGTTGGCTAAAGGGTTAACTATAGAAATTGTTATGTATAACGTATACCCATGAAACGTACCCTAGAGATTTGATGCACTGAAATTTGCGAAATAGGAAATCTTAGCTCGTTACATGGAATTCCGATAAAAAGTTCTTTTCGTGTCGTTGCTTTTGAATTATTTGCAGGTTCTATTACATTGGTTGATATATTCCAATACACCAAAGAAAAATACACACTGATTCGAATCCGTGAATGTCTAACGCAACAGGGTGCGTTTGTCTCCTAATTACATCGTACTGGGATAGAAGAGTTTCTTTTATACGGATGTTGCTTTTTAAAATATGGAAATTGCCTTCGTTTGAAAGACAACCGTGAAATTCATATGCAGTGAGCCATATACATTTTCAGTTCTCGAATTGGCAATACTTTGAAGTAGTAGTAAGATGTACGGTATATCTTCACAATGTTTGAGAATTATAATTTCAATCCCGCGTGCTTAGAGTGGTAAATTTTCACTCTCGTCAGTCGTGGGTGGTATTTTAACACCAACGAGCACTGATGAAATACTGCATCTCATGAATTGCTAGATGTTTTCACTGTGAGAGTACATTTGTGTATGACTGTTAGTGTGCAGGTGTCATTAAGTTCCAAGTTGAGAATCCACTTCTAATGCAAACATCACAAATGTGCTAACTCGTTAACAGGCTATATTTGCACAACAACTTATACAACACCTATATAGCTGCAATCACCACTGTTGATAACTCGACCAGGCACGTAGAGATGTGGCGAGGGTGGGCGGTCTATCGTTTCTTATCACAATTCTCGAAAATCGCGAACAGTTAAACATTTGTCTAAATGGCAACAGCTGGAAACTTTAGTGGTGAGACTATCCAAAATGAACTAAGGATACCCCCATTGTGCATTTCATTTGGGCTACATTAAGGGTAGCCATATTAACATATCTGTTTTTCGGGAAAAAAACACACAAGGAATACAAGCTCGAACACAGTTATGCATGTTGTGAAAACATTCTAAGTCGAAAAAGCGGGATAACTCCTCCAAAAATAGTCGGACCGATCTCATAATCTGAGTTGCACAGGTTCGCATAGTGGTAAATATCTGTATCGAATTTGCAAATGACCGGAACATGTAGGAATACAAGCTGGGACAAAATAATGCATTCTGCAAATCATTTCGAAAAAGGGTGACATAACTACACTAAAAAGTCTAATGGACCTCACAATCGCAGGTGCACAGGTTTCCATGGTACTAAATATCAGTACCAAGTTAAAAAAGAAATTGACTGAACAATGTAGGAATACAAGCTCGGACAAAGTTGCGTCCACAGACGGACGGACATATACGGCCGACTAAGCTGATGTGTGTACATACCCCATAACTTTGTTACGGGGGTATAATTACGCACTGGAATATGGGTGATGCTGTGGTGATTAATTTAAACAGCATTTACAGTAGAGTGTGTCTTTCAACAGTAAGCGTTGAATACCCTTTTTAACAATGATAAATTATTAGAGCCACAAAGCTATAATTTTCTACCATATATATCATCTAGATGAAATTTCCAAACAAAATAAACAAGTCAGGAAATTGTGTTGATTGAAAATACACTAGCAAACAGGGAACATGACTATATTTTCATTGGATGATTTTCAAGCTTTGTACAAAAATGTATATTGTATAAATCTAAACCTGGTTATTAGCAGGACAAGAATTAACACGACTGAAGAGGCCGATTTAGCAGTGCCTAATAATAAGCAATCACGTCGAAATCCTAGCCATGCGTTTTTCTGAAGTGCGCGCATACCCGAAAGATAACTGAAGTGCGCGCATACCCGAAAGATAACTGAAGTGCGCGCATACCCGAAAGATAACACGGCCGTAAAAATTATGTAGATAATTTCGCAATTTTGTGTGATAATCGCCTACGTATTCTCGGACACACTCAACACAACCACGCTTCGGTGATTTCCCTTTAATAACAACTCTCATTTATCCTTGTCATGGAGGTCTTTAGCCAATCCAAGATGCCGTTATCGATGCCGTAATGTGTTATCTTTGCAGGGAGTTTGATATGAGGCACGATATAATAAAGCCTTTTCGAAGTTCATCATTGCCACGTCTGATAGTATTTCGTTGTCAGTATATAACTCTCAATAGCCGTTACATGTAATGTTCATGTGTTTATTTGGATGAGAGAATGAATCATACCATCTCTCAGTAGATCCGTAGTTACTGTAAGAAGCCGAATAACGCATTCATGAGTGACCCTTCTTAAATTCATGATTTAGGTGGGTAAAGATGTTCTGTTACTCTAGGGGGGGGGGGGGGGGGGCTTAATAAATATGTTTAAACTAAAACTCTTGGGGACCTCGATGGCTTAGTCGATTAAGGGTACAACCACAAGCCGTCTCGCCCTCCAGCGATGAGGGGATGAGGGTTCAAATCCACATGTTTCCACATGACTCGAAATCATTATCTGGTGGAGTTGCCAGTTACTCGCCGATGGCCGGTGGTTTTCGCCACATGATCGAGGAGTTTATCAGCCATTAAAATTACTGTTAGATTATCGTATAAGTGTGCGGATTTCAACACATAGATTGTGCTCCATGACTTCGCAACAGGCTGATGTTAATTATGAGATTATTCCGCAACATTAATCAAATTCAATGAGTGGAAATCGACCTACTGAACATATATATGTCCTGATTTCAGACTGGTTAGTATTTATGGATTGATCACTCATCAAAAGCTCGACAATATTCTGGACGTGTTACTACAATGAACATACAATAATATCTGCAGCAACCAGGGGGGGGGTCTGGAAAAAAATTGCACATATAGGGCCTAAAAAGTTTTTTTCCGACATCGAGGGACCCACCACCCCATTTTTGCAAAAAAAATATTTTTTTCCTCCAAAATTTTGGGGACCCACCCACCCCCCGTTTCTCATGTTTTTATCAAAATTTCAGAGGTTTTTTTTTAGCCGTTCTTCAATAACTGTGTTAACTGCCTTACTAATTGGTAAACACACATTGTTTTATCAGCGTCGAGTTGCCCCAGAGAATTGCGACGCTGTGAGAGCTTGCACGGTGGGGTCAAGTCGACCGTGATTCAAAGGAACTACCGACGTGATTATGGGAAGCAGGCTTTAATCTTGATGTGAATCTAGCTATATATGTTGCCATATTTACGCAGAGATATACACCGGCTGCTTCCGGTTTACATGTGTGCTCACTCAAATAGTCATCATGTCGTGGGCATACTCGTGGCTATGACGTATCTTCCATATCGCCGTGACCCGAGAGAATGGAATGCATGTGTCAAACATATTACCTTGCAGAGCTGTTCACAGATTGGTAACACCTTGATCGAATTTCATGCGTTCTTGGCGTGTTACATCATTTTTTGGCGAGTTAATGCAAGAAATAGTGACAGATACAAACGAATTCTCAGAATATTGAGTTCACGACCCACAACAAGGATAAAATATGCTAATAAATTTAGTCATATTTAAGGGCTTTGTGGACCAAATTTTTCCAAAATTTTATTGAGTTCAAATAAAGGATTATGTTCATGTATATTAGTAATAATAGAAACCATGCCCATTGATGCAACATTTTGAGAGTATACTTCATGGTGGATTATGTTAGAAAATAATACAAAATGTGAACTTTATTGAGATTTAAAAAAAAATTAATTTACAGGCAATGGTCCAAGAAAAACAAAGTCCATATCTAACAATCAAATATGGGAATATGTACTGAACACTGTGATGAATGATGTACTACAAAAATAATATTATATTTCTTGAGTGTTCTTTGATAAAATTACTTTGAACCGGTTGTTGACAAATGATATACTAACTTCATAATATGGTTGACTGAGAGGCAGCAGTTCGTGGGTCAACCTTTCATGGCTGATGTCCAGTCTAGTGTGAATGGCTTTTTACCAGTGTCAAACTTCCACATGAGTGATTACCCTGAGTGAGTGGTGACCTACTTACTAGAATTAGTGTGGTGATATGGTAGGGGTTTGATTGAGGATTAGCATTCTATTGTCAACCGTGTCCCCAGCAGTTACAATGGCCAGCTGTTAATCCGTGCCTGCTACCACCCACATAGCCAATGTTTAAGCAAGTATATATCATTTGTCAACAACCGGTTCAAAGTAATTTTATCAAAGAACACTCAAGAAATATAATATTTTTTTTGTAGTGCATCATTCATCACAGTGTTCAGTACATATTCCCATATTTGATTCTTAGATATGGACTTTGTTTGTCTTGGCCCATTGCCTGTAAAATTTATTTTTTTAAATCTCAATAAAGTTCACATTTTGTATTTCTAACATAATCCACCATGAAGTATACTCTCAAAATGTTGCATCAATGGGCATGGTTTCTATTATTACTAATATACATGAACAGAATCCTTTATTTGGACTCTATAATATTTTGGGAAATATTGGGTCCACAAAGCCCTTAACCCAAATACATACATCAGCTCGTATTGAATTTAATTTATTCGCAGTCAGTTCATATTGAACTTGTGGTCAAACTTTGATTGGCTCTGGCCCAGGTGGTGACCCATCGTAGAAACAATGTTGTTCACGAGCCGTTGTCCACTATATATACATTTTTTTAAATTATTTCATACAGGATATATTGTCAAATACCTTTCACCCGGACTTAACTTATATCCACTCATTTATATCACTTGGTATTTATATTTCACATCTAACGTTGTGTTCGGATTTTGGCAAGAAATACACAGGAAGTTAAATGCTATAACGGATGGTGTCCAAACTGGCGACTGTTGTTTTAATGTCTCTTGGTCTATGGCCAGAAAAAGGGCATTGTTATATGAAATAAGAGCTATTTTGGCACTTATCCAACATATATACATGTTATATGATGTGTGGAATTAACCCCTATGCATGACAAGATCGACAATCTCCTCTCATCCGCCTTCATCTGGTTTAATGTCGACACAATCGTGGGTCACGCATAATTCTGCCATTGGTATATATGTAACGGAATGACACCGAAAGCTTGCAGCGCCCAGTCACCCATCCAAGAACTAACCGAACTCGGCCTTGCTTAACTTCGGTGATCACACAAAGCGTCTAATTATTGTGACCAAGATTCGAGATACCTCGTGCAGAGACTTAGTCATCGGCCTTCTACATTTACACCACGTCCGCTACATGGCCGTTGCATTTAGTTCATCCTATATGGGTTCTTCTGATATAGATATGTCCACCGATAACTTGTCGGTGCCTGAGAAAAAAATAGTTTGTTCTCAAACAAAAAGGAATACCCAATAATGTTTTGTTTGTGTACTCCTCTTTGGAGTAACATTACCACGTGTCAAACTATACAACTTTATAGTAACAACCGTTAGAATTCTACCGAAAAGGTGCGATCAGAAAGTTACGTGAGGTAATTATAATGTATAAGATTAAATATAAGAAAATAGCAATAATAATTTTAGAACCAACCAGCTGCTGGCTGTGCATATATAGAACCGGGCGATATAGTGTCTACTGGCTGAGAAATTGTTATTCAGATAACTAAAGTAGTCCTGTATACAAATGTATCAGATGGGGCTTGCATGATTAATGTCTATATAACAAAGCATTGCACTTCAAACTTGGTGTTTCTAGCTTACCGGCTCGTTCCTTATGGTGTCCATTCGGCCAATACGCCAATTCACGACTCTTGCTGTTATATCGATGACAGAAAAACCATAGATATGAATATTGTCAATTTCAATGCGAGACCTGGACACTGAATGTTAAAACACAGATCACTGGCAAACAATTGGCAAACTTTCCCAGATACATGAACAATGTTATTTCCTTGGGTGGACCAACAATCTGGAATCTATCCAGCTCCGGCATTACTGGGTGGTTTAGTTTATGGCGGCCTAATGTGCTATATACACATTATCAACCCAACCGCAGCGGGTCTCTGAGAGTGAGACATAAGGAATATCTTTCACTATGGTATAGGTAGTCGGGCTGTCTCGACAAGGCATGATAAAGAAATAATAAATTTGTGCTATATATTAATGTATGTTGGGTTCATATATAAATCGGCTAACATGTATGTAATATGAAGAGTCTAGATAGTAGTGCCACTTTACCAGTCTACGCCCCACTGGGTGTATCATGACATAAACTAATACAGTGCATATGAATAGAATATAACTTTTGTATAATTCGCACCAAATGTCTTTCGGTGATGTTCAGCGGATATATAGTGTCCCATTAAACATAATTTTCGTTTGAAAGATATTTCATGCACGTATATCACATGGTTTATTCCGTTCCATGTTTGAAACGCTGTTGCTTATCATATTATTCCCCGTAATTCGCGGTGTGCATGAAATGGTACACACAGACAGATTATATAACCAATGCCTCATTCGACTGGAATGCGCTGATTGCGATATAATTCATAAACAGCTTTGTGGTTATTAATTACCTCAAGTTTTTACTGAAACACAATCTACAAAAAAGTGGACACACGTCTTTACACACAAATTAGCGTGCTCGATCATCGGTATATAGTAAGACACTTCAATAACTGAAGAAAGTGCACATGGAATGTCTATTCCTTTTGATCCATTCCTGGCACAGTTCGCTCCACGCACTGTCCCGCGACGTAAACACTTTCATAGAGAGATATTTGTCACTTTTTTCCCCACGAATTAATTCGGCACAAAAGAGACAAAAAGCAAAGGCCAAGTCCAAATCTTCTTGATGTCTTTTTTTCAACCGCTGCATTTAAATAATACGTTATTTTGTGATTTTTTTGTGTGCATAAGTATAAGGTGTTGTTATAGCAATTTACCTCAACCTATCGGCTATGTAAAACATCCCACTGGATTTAGTATATATATATTCATAGCATCGGATAAAACGCGGAATTGAATGGGACGCGGAACAGTGACAGACTGCGGAACAGGACGTGGAATAGCGTGTAATCAGCCATTTCTAGGAGAATATATCAAAGATTATAGAGGGCTCGTGTGGGTGTCACAGGAAAGCTTGATTTTCTCCTCAACCCAACTAACCCGAATACCAACCGAAAATGGTGATATTGGGCCAACAACTAACATAGAATCACAATGAATTGACCGTTGGATTGCTTAGTTGGTATCATAATCATCATCATAATAATCATTGTCATCGTCATGTTTACATAAGACAGGCGATTATTATTAACCGCACCAACCAAGCAATCCAACAGTTAATTAATCGGGAATTTATAATGGATTAAATCGTCCTTGGACCTTGTTTATGTTCTTATATCCAAACGGATTGTAACCCATACATGTATATCATACGAAGTGTGAAAGAAGCCATGATTGAGTTTATTAGCAAAGACGAAATAATAAATTCACGAACGGATGCAATCTGTATAAGTATACATGAATATTTATTGACATTTAACTCGTTAAAGAAATTCTGGCATTTTTCCATTTTGAAACAATATACAAATATACAGCACATGTTTCAAAAATAATCTACACTATGATAACACAAGGCGTAACATATTCTATGTATAGTTGTCAGTGTTTTGCGCCGATTCTCGGTGGTTCTCCATGATTCTCGATGATTCTTATTGAGCCATGATCCGTCTCCAGGATAACTGTTAATTCATCTTGATCCGCTGCACGAAAGTTCATAGTACTGTTGAGTGTTTCCTTATCACACATTCTGTGCATACTGTATACTGACCGAGAACCCTTTCTGTACTCATTGATGAGTAGTTATCCCTTAGGAATATTAAGATATTAAGGTCGTTTGTTGAACTTATTATTTGAACATGACCCACCAATGAATATAATTCCTTCTGCACTTCTATTATCTGTCGTCTGCTTAAGATTACATGTGCATCCCTCCAAATCAATAATAGACCACATCAATATAAACTTTTTATCTTGGTGCATGGGAGAATCCATTAGTATAGAACGGGTAAATGCAATCGGTGCATCAGTATACATCGGAGGAATGTTTCACACCGGTTTAATGTTTAATATATATCAAATTGATCGATTATATAACCATTAAATGCACAGGCAACAATCAGCACATGCTGTGGTTAGTCTGTGGTTATGTTGTAAGCTGAAATAGTTAGAGCTTTCCCCATGCAATGGACCTACCACGAGCGTGCAGTACAATAAAATCCCGTCTTCATAAGAATAACAACAAAATTGCCGTTCGCACCAGATGAGATATTGAGAAGTGCATATGAACTCATGAAAGTACACCTGTACGAACATATCATGACGATTTTATGCTTTGATATTGGTATTTTCGTGAATAGCTTTAAGGGTTGCCAAATAGACATCATTTTCTCACATTATGAATGCTTTGACATTCACACATGCAGTACATGTATAATAACATAAAGATGCCCTTTCCTATTTGGCACCTGTGTGTTACGAATTACGTTGATTGTAAGCATTTTTTCTACGAAAGCGCTTTAGGGCCATCCGAAACACCACCGCACCCCCAATTATTCAAATACACAACTCGTTATAACGACCTGCAAGTTGTTATAACTACTTCCAACAGCTCGTTATAACGACTTGCAAGTTGTTATAACTACTTCCAACAACTCGTTATAACGACTTGCAAGTCGTTATAACGAGTGGTCGGAAGTAGTTATGACTTTTTCTACAAGTCGTTATAGCGTGTTGTGTATTTCATATTTGTATATTTGGGTGCGGTGGTGTTTCGGGTGGTCCTAATGCGCTTTCATAATTTTTCACGTTTTATTCGCCTGACAAGCGGAAAGTTTCATGGTTTATGATTTTGATTTGGTGTCAAATCGGATTCAACACTATTATATGCATTATATATAACAGGGCACAGTTTGACTTCGGCTCAATATTTCGGTATTTAAAAATAAATTTTTTTCACTATCTGGAACGAAAACGGATATCGGATCTTGGTGTCATTCTCTGCTAATCGTCAACAACGGCGATCGTCTCTACTTTCATGTATTCCGGTGCCGCGAACTCTATGATCATCAATCAATTCCTAATTTCCTATCTTTTATGTTCATATATGTTTACTATTTTGTACTAACTCAAGGCCTTTACATTGTAGGTGCTGGAGTCTTTAATACTTATGAATAGCAGTAGATATAAACTGTCCATGGTAGCAGAGCGAGTTTCCGATCCTCGGCTCTGTGTTATGGGCCCATCACACTACCACAGTTCATTCATCAGTGCTCAATGAACTCTAACTAACATTTTCCTTTTCTGTTAGCACTTCTTTACTTTACGTAACATGCACACTAACGCTCTTTCTATGACATCTTAACGTGTATCCCTACATTACCTTCATATGTAAATCATACATTTGTCCTTTGAATACCCTTTGCACGATTCAACATTAAATGTGTAATATAACACATTGGTTCTGAGTTAGGTTCCATACTGGTTTCTAACGAAGAACAAAGTGATTTTAGGTCGCGCCGACGTGAGTCGGTTTATGGTCCAAATAAGGTATATCTGTTGGTTCGTGGTGTTTTTTGTTGTTCATGATTCGCTCATATTTTCAGGACGTATGTGGATGGGTGGCCTGAGATGTAGTTCATTTGAGAATCGTCTGCAGTACTGCCCATTCCATGGCTGGGGGAGACATAACTGTAGAGGTCGCTATCGTTCAGCTGGTGTCGTGTGTAACCCAAAGAAAATAAAACCAGACACAACAACGACGACGACAACAACGACGACTACGACGAGTACAACCACAACGAAACCAACAACGACAACAACAACCCCGAAACCAACGAAACCAACAAAACCTACAAAACCATCAAAGCTTCTGAAACCATTGAAACCATACAAAAATGATATCCCACAGGAAGAACTAGAAAAACTACACGCCGATCAACCTAAAGTCCAAGCGGTTAGTTACAGAGAAATACTATCGTTACAGGTTTAACCCTTTACCCAAAACAGAAGGGCCCTGTGCCAATGCATTCTCTTATATATATAAGAGAATGCATTGGCTTAACACATTAAAAATTATAAAATTGTTAAAGAATGTAAGAATAAATGGTAAAAAGTGTTAAAAAAAGATTTTTTTTAGGCCAATGCATTCTCTTATATATGCGAGAGAATGCATATAAGAGAATGCATTGGCACAGGGCATAACTGTAACTATCACAATGTGGTCAATGAGCCGGTTCCAATGATATCCATATTTGTATGGTTTTATTGAGACAGACCCAAGATAATTTAGGCTGTTGCAGCTTTATTTGGCCGGTTTTGGCCGGTTTGTTGGGTAAAGGGTTCCAGACCACCAGTTACGATAACGGCGTGTAAAATATCATGTATAAGGTCACTTTTCACTTTATTTTTTCAATTGAAAAATGTTGAACACCTAAGGTGTGTGGCTAATAAACTAGTCTTACAAATGCCAAAGAATATCATTGTATATTATGGAGAACTAACAGAAAAACTATTGCTGTTTCTGTAAATAATATGAAATTGTATAAATAAATTGCTAAAAAAAAATTAACATAATGGTTGCAATTCTCGTCCCAAAAAGCGTTTTCTTATCATCTGTAGGATCTCTATTTATAAAAAGGTAACATGAGCTTCATGAAATTGACATTGTGAAATTCTCCACTTTCATTGAACGTATGTAAGGCACAAGTATTATGTTATTTTGAGTACTTACACCTTTTATCGGAAAGACGTTTTCTATTTATATTTGGTGACATAGCAGGAATACAATTCAACCGTAAATGCAGAAAAATTCGAGAGCAGAAATAATTTTTATTCAAATTAGGTTTGAAACAATCACAACGCATTCGAAAACGGAATGGTCTAAATTTATAACACAATTGAGGTATATAGGTTAGTAAATTTGCCATATCTTAAAGTTTTTCTGGCATTCAAATTATGCCAATTCGGAAACCACCAGTTGCAGTTATTGTGCGGGCTTTTTAAAAATGAAAGTTCTCCAAACTTCGAACATTTCTAATTATACATGTACATTATGCATTTTCAGAAAGTCGAAATTAGAATCATGGAAGGACGCTATGATTATGAGGGTCGATTAGAAATCAGACACAGTTTCGGCGACGAATGGGGCGTAGTATGCGGAGATCATTTTACCCTGAAAGAAGCGATAGTCGTATGCCGTCATCTTGGATTGAAGTTCGCCAAACAGGCTGTTCAGGTGAGAATCTAGTTGAACGTGTCGGGTCACACATGCTTCTTGTAGTGACGTGTGGATAGAGTGTCTCCGTTTGGTATGGGTGGGGGAGTTGGGCTGACGACCGAGGACATTCCCAAAGGCATCTCCCCTTGAAGCAGACCGAAATTTTCAATGCCCAGAAATTCCATTTACACACACCCTCTTGGGTTTAAGTTTTCCAACTGGTACGTCAAGCTCCCCATAAAGTCCCTTGCAGTCGGCGACGCTCGCGATTTCTGCGTCAAACTATTCTATTGCAAAGGCCGTCATGATACGTTGGGGCTTCTCCATCATACTTTGGTGGTTCTCCATCATACTTTGGTGGTTCTCCATCATACTTTGGTGGTTCTCCATCATACTTTGGGGGTTCTTCTCGTTTGTTTGCGTTTTCAAATGGCAACTTGGCAGTCATCACATATGGTATATATCTGGTAGTTTTCCCCATGGGCCTGTGGGCTCATTGGTCCAGCACACGAGTCCATAACACTGCAATAGTCTTTTTAGTGCCTTCTAATAAAATGCCAATTTAATTATTCCATTCACTTGTAGACGGGGCGAAATGTCTATCAGTATTCCATATAGTGTTCGGTGTTTTGTATGATGATTGATGCAGTCTTAGTATTGTTATTAAATATTTCATGCTTTATTTAAGAAGCGAAGCGGTTTACACTAAATGTTCCCCCAATGACCACAGAACCGTATCCCCCAATAACACACATACCACTACTTTAAATATTTCTTATATTTATATAGCTTTTTGATGATTTATTCCCACAAAAAAGCTGATTGTATTCTTATTTATTTTCACAAAATGGCCAAGTATCTGAGAGTAGCCCACGCAACACATTAAGTCATGCAGCCCGATATAAGATTTCCAAACTCTTAGGTACGATAACGTGATCGATATAAATAACTGGTTTCAGATGCTGAACTTTGAAATGCACGCCCAAATATTCTGCTGATCGCTTTTAGCCAGATTAGGTTAACTGTAACTTCCTGTTCGTGATACACTCGAGAGATCTCTGAATTATTGGGATGTAAACCGGATGACTCAATTGGCAGTTGATCAATCACCGCTGGACGACTTATGCATGCTGCCTAATGTGCGCCATGTACATTGCCAACCACAGCCACCTGTCTGATCATGAATTTTTACTGAAATCACGAGTTAATTACGCTATTCATATGATATAACATGAGAGCTAAACCTTCATTGACTGGAGCTTCCTGAAATTTTGCGAAAACCCTTTGCCAATGAATTCTCTAATATATGCGAGTCTCCCATATGGAGCCTCGCATATATACGAGAATGCTATTGCAATATTCACATAATATAATATGAGAGTTAAGAGAAACTGAAATCAAGTGGGTTTTTTTGTTTTCAGAATTCTGAATTTTTTGGAGGTGAAAACATGACAAAATATTATTCGTCTGTAAAATGCACTGGTCGTGAGGATGACATAAACGACTGTCAGTTTAACCAATACGAGAACAGCGTGAGATGCAGCCAGCCTTCACGAGTAGCGGGTGTTCTATGCACATCATGTAAGTACTGCTATACGAGTCATATACGTGAGATGCAGCAAGCCTTCACGTTAGCAGGAGTTCTATGCACACCATGTGAGTACTGCTATACGAGTCATATACGTGAGATGCAGCAAACCTTCACGAGTAGCAGGAGTTCTATGCATATCATGCGAGTACTGCTATACGAGTCATATACGTGAGATGCAGCAAACCTTCGCGAGTAGCGGGTGTTCTATGCACACCATGTGAGTACTGCTATACGAGTCATATACGTGAGATGCAGCAAACCTTCGCGAGTAGCGGGTGTTCTATGCACACCATGTGAGTACTGCTATACGAGTCATATACGTGAGATGCAGCAAACCTTCGCGAGTAGCGGGTGTTCTATGCACACCATGTGAGTACTGCTATACGAGTCATATACGTGAGATGCAGCAAACCTTCGCGAGTAGCGGGTGTTCTATGCACACCATGTGAGTACTGTAGCAAACCTTCACGAGTAGCGGGTGTTATATGCACATCATGTGAGTATTGCAGCAAACCTTCGCGAGTAGCGGGTGTTCTATGTACATCATGTTAGTATTGCAGCAAACCTTCGCGAGTAGCGGGTGTTCTATGCACATCATGTTAGTATTGCAGCAAACCTTCGCGAGTAGCGGGTGTTCTATGCACACCATGTGAGTACTGTAGCAAACCTTCACAAGTATCGGGTGTTCTATGCACATCATGTTAGTATTGCAGCAAACCTTCACGAGTAGCAGGTGTTCTATGCACATCATGTGAGTAGCTGCAAACCTTCACGAGTAGCAGGGTGTTCTATGCACATCATGTGGGTACTGCAAACCTTCACGAGTAGCAGGGTGTTCTATGCACATCATGTGGGTACTGCAAACCTTCACGAGTAGCAGGAGTTCTATGCACATCTGTGAGTACTGATATACGAGTTATGTATGTGAGATGCAGCAAACCTTCACGAGTAGCGGGTGTTCTATGCACATCGTGTGAGTACTGCTGTACGAGTCATATACGTGAGATGCAGCAAACCGTCACGAGCAGCAGGAGTTCTATGCACATCGTGTGAGTACTGCTGTACGAGTCATATACGTGAGATGCAGCAAGCCTTCACGTTAGCAGGAGTTCTATGCATATCATGTGAGTACTGCTATACGAGTCATATACGTGAGATGCAGCAAGCCTTCACGTTATCAGGAGTTCTATGCATATCAGGTGAGTACTGCTATACGAGTCATATACGTGAGATGTAGCAAGCCTTCACGTTAGCAGGAGTTCTATGCATATCATGTGAGTACTGCTATACGAGTCATATACGTGAGATGCAACAAGCCTTCACGTTAGCAGGAGTTCTATGCATATCATGTGAGTACTGCTATACGAGTCATATACGTGAGATGCAGCAAGCCTTCACGTTAGCAGGAGTTCTATGCATATCACGTGAGTACTGCTATACGAGTCATATACGTGAGATGTAGCAAGCCTTCACGTTAGCAGGAGTTCTATGCATATCATGTGAGTACTGCTATACGAGTCATATACGTGAGATGCAGCAAGCCTTCACGTTAGCAGGAGTTCTATGCATATCATGTGAGTACTGCTATACGAGTCATATACGTGAGATGCAGCAAGCCTTCACGTTAGCAGGAGTTCTATGCATATCATGTGAGTACTGCTATACGAGTCATATGCGAAAATCACTCGGCTTAAAAGTGATTTGACACTATAAAAACCACTATTTGTACGTGTTCTATCCTAATCACACCAATAGGAGATTCTCGTTGTTAGATATCACCTTTCAAAAAGGGAAGTGCTAAGACGTTTCTGAATATTAGTCAGCCAAGCAACAAAATCAATTATCGTTTATGGTAAAGAGCGTCTACGCTTCCGCTTCCCAAAAGTAGTAGATAATATAAAGAGCGCCTTCAATAATGATCGTTAGCAACTTGCACTCGTTTTGATCGTAATACTGATGGATACTCTTGTAGATTTTCGCGATTCTTGTGCCATACAAAATTTTATGATGATGATTGCAAGTATTTTCTTTTTTCTTTTTCCCAGTAGGCTGAAAGGGAAGTTTGACTAATTTTGTTTCAAATCCGAACGCGGAGCATTCAAAGATGCTTAATACGAATTAACGCTATTACTATTTCTTTGGCTTCGGAGGTAAAAATATTTGATTCGAGTCGAGGAACCCACCCATCAGAGCTCAGTGAGATTAGATATCGATTTTTGAAATCTATTATTTTTCACCACCGGTACTTTTTGGCGGCCTGGCAAAAAGTCGACGAGTCGACGGTCTCGGACCAAGTTGCGGATGAAGACGGATAACTCTAAATTAAGTGGATTTGGGTCTTAAATATTGACAAACTGGCCAAGTTTGTTGAACAAAATGTTGATAAATAACAGGTTTTGGGCAATTTTATACTACAGTTGACTGTGGTTAGCATTATTTTGGGCAATTAATAGATTCTGATAACTGAAGCAGCATTTCAAAAAAATGTGTTGTTGTTGGAATTTGATGATATGGGGACCATCGAATCGGATTGAGTACGGTACCTCTAAAGGCGCTTGGTGGTTAGAAAAATTTAATTATAAATTGGAAAGAGGGTTAGATAGGTCGACGAATCTACACGCAATACCGGTATACAGGCTTCATATATAACACTTGCCAACCGATTTCTCTGGATACTAAGACTTGAATTAGTCTTTATGTGACTTAATACTAGTCCCTGTATGAGTATTTATCGATCTATGTTGATCCCCGGGATCGGACCGGAATGTAAGTCAAGTAACACAAAACGAACATTATTGCAAAACATCGAGCCGCCACGTGACTTTCATCGCGAAACAAGAAACAGCGTTCGTGGTCAGTATATTCATGTTGTTGTGAAAATAAAGAGCATTTGACGCACTTCTTTTGAGAACAATTGATAGTAACCGCTAATTCGTTTTTTACTGATTGTTTATTTAACTCAACGCCACAATTAAGTACGGAATGCAGAGTACTATTTAACATATATACATATACTTACAAAAGGGGGGGTCAGGTTGTCTGGCTCGCCATTTTCATATGGCAGAAGTATATAGTTGATAACGCGGTGTTCAACTGTCCGCACATACGCTCTTTATTATTACCACATCAGGATACATTCAACAAGAAACCCTCTTTATTGTTACACGGGACACCGAACCTACGTCACTAATGTAATCTCTAAACCGTCGCTTCAGACATTCGGATAGCTGCCACCTGGAACTCATGCAGTGGATGAGCTTGATATTTGTAGTAGGAGTTATTGTATACTTATGAGTGATAGGGATTATGTGCATTATACGAACATCTATTACATGGTTGAGGTGCGTGTTTCATGTTCGAAATCGGGGCACAATCGAAACCTATTTTCCTTTTAAATTTCAGTGATAAATATGAGTTTTTAACGATAATTGATTTTTTTTTTTAAATGTGCGTTGTGAATTTCACAGCTGATCCAGTCTGACCAACGTTTATATTTGTTTTAAACAATTTAAAAATCAAAAGCGGTTTGACCAAATTCCAGACAGAGTTATCTCCCATCGCTCCTCTGAGATACCACAAGGACATTCGGTAAGGATTTCTGACATGATCTTAGTTCTTATGTTTTAGGATTAAAATTGTCTATTTCTGGCTCAGTTCATATTGTTCTTATCAATACCGAACGAATTACCATTATTTCAAACTTTTGGTGGTCAAAATAAGATAACAGGTGACTAAATATAGTAAATATAGTTCCGACGATACGTAAAAATAGATCGATGTATCGGTCCGCAGAGTACCATCCCTGCGGCAGTGATAACGGAGATGGCGCTGCATGGAGTTTGCGGTTTGAGTTGAAGACTTAATTGGTGACGTAGTTTCCATGGTCCTGGAAAAAGAGCGATCAATTTTCCTGATGCTATAATCTCTGTCATTTGAATGCGTTTATGAATGATTATTGACATTAATCGACCTATTTTGAACAAGCATAATTAAACAGCAACTGAAGTTCTTTAGTTCAATACGATTTCACTGTTTGAAGGTTAATGTCATTTGCTTAGAAGTTATTTATATCCCCCTCTGAAATGGCAACATATCCTCGTGAAAATTATAATGATAATGAAATGAACCCACAGTGAGAATTTACCCGTTAGTCCGTTGAACGACGCTGGCCGCGGTGAAAACACATTATAAAGAGCGTGAATATGTCGAATATGTCGATGAAAAAAGGTAGATTAAATAATGCCAATATGGGCTTATATCGTATATATGGACCGTTTTAAAAACCCGCGTTTTTGGTCCATATGTAGAGCGTATATTGAGGTTAACTAATGCTAATATAGCTTATTTCGCTATTATAATAAGCCCGTTATGAAGTTATTTTAACGAGAACAGGCTGGAAATGCTCGTCCCCATTTCTCATCGCATGGATACTTTTGTGCTGAATCAACGGCATTTTCTAATTTCAGACCTGCCAGATTTAATTCCAAATGCCGAGAAATTACAAAGTTCCCTGAGACTACAGGACAAATATCTGTATTATCTATTGTGTTCCATGGAAGAAAAATGCTTGGCTGAATCAGCCGAAATACTTAAAAACACGACACGAGGTTTGTAAGACCAAAATTCAAAAGCAAAATCACCGCTTTCATATAATATGTTGTTACACCGAGTTTGTTTGCTTGATGAAGATAAATGCAAGATAACATAGATTAGTTGTATTGTGCATTTCCCAATTATATAATATCCCTTCCATGAATGGAGCTTCTTGAAATTTTGCGAAAACCCTGTGCCAATACATTGTCTTACATATGCGAGTCTCCCATAGGGAGCCTCGCATATATAATAGAATGCATTGGCCTAACAATATTTACCTTTACCTTGGAAGCCACTGCATTCTATAATATATGCGAGGCCCCCGTATATTTAAGAGAATGCACTGGCCCACGGTCGTTAATGCTGCAACAGCGCAGCTCCCGTCATGAAAGGGATATATATCGAATTTACGCTACTTTGCAGACGTCAGATTTATGAGGATGTCACCCCATTTTCTTGTACTTTAAAAGATCAAAATGTGCATGAATCTCACTATCACAGGCTACCACGGGCCCCTACACCGCTTGTCTATGTATATAAAAGAGTAGGAACTGCCCGTTCGCGATTTTTCTTCCAGACCCCTGGGCCGATTCCAATCAAATTTGGCGGATGTTTTAATGGCGTTAGATTTTTTTTCTCAAAAGTTTAATAAAGTTGTTCCATCTCTTCCTATAACAAGTTTTATATAGTTTCCTGGGTATAAAATAATAAATTTGAATCGAAGACCTCTGTCTGTAAACGCTTCTATCAATTAATAATTATTTTATTTCGATTGTTTTGGTATAATATATACACAATCAATTTGGGATAAAGTACAGCTCGCGTTCGGGGCGTACCATGTGGGATAACTATTTCTAACATTCTAAAAATAGTAACGAAAAAATGTCCCATTTGATTATCGCATTATATAAGAAAATATCGATATAAAATCAAAATTAATTGATAGAAGCGTTTCGAGACAGGGGTCTTCGACTCATAGTTATTATTTTATATACCTGGAAACTATATATATATATATATATATATATATCTTAAATCAAAATGTTAAAAGATCTAAATGGGTCGTACAAAGGGGTCGCACGCGCATGCGTTACTGAATAAATGCCCCCTATGTTTCAGCTAGTCATGCAGTATGTAACGATACCCGGATATGATGACTAACACTGTTGTTATTTAAATCCGGATGTAGCTATCCTTTAAATAGAGATAATGACAAAAGATTTATTTAGAGAAGACATGACACATGTTCCTGGCAAGATGCCATGCATTCGGAGATTTATTGACGCTTAATTCTGACATATATATCCAGTCGGGTCAACCCATTTGACACTTTCACATTTCATACCGGATTTCAACAGTTATCAAGAGTCTGTCGACACACAAACAGTGACGTGGATACAAGGTCTTTGTTATAGTGGTGTTCAACTTTAAAGACATATTATGGACTTGTTCGGGTGGGTGAAATTTATAAGTTAGTACTCAGGCACTATCACAACCTGGGGAATGTAGCATTCTACTAACATCGCCGAAAATGTCAAAGTATTGAACATACCACTTCATAGAAAACATCATCTGAACTATACGCCCAATTGTAAATATTTACATCTCGATTCGGACGCAACTATCGGCGATAATCTAACTTAAATGATTTCTCCACCGAGAGTCATTGCATTTAAATTTCACACACCGAACAAGTCCATAATATGTCTTTAAAGTTGAACACCCCTATATATATATATAAGAATGTGTGTATAGTCAATATAGATTAATATTCGTAAAACATAACTACTTTGAGCAAGAATATTCCTAATTTATATTTGATTACCCTACCGGAGTGCTTCACGTCACTTTAACTTACCAGCTGAACCCTCATTGAAGGAAAACTCCCCTAAACTGGGAACCATCAGTTACAGTGTTGTCTCCCTTGTGTTGGAATTTCCGGAATCCGGGAAACTCTAACCTATAATACCACATATGAGAGTAATTTCCCAACTTCACGATGGCCATTTAAGTCTGAGATATTTACTCAAAGTCGGAAATTATTCTAAACACGACATGTTTCACACAAACTATTAGCTTGAAAGATAAATTATTAGAACAAAAATTTTGTCTGAAATATCTAACTGTTCCAAGTCGCCATTTCCTTCCCATGAATAACTTTCCACCATGGTTTAAGTAATGTCGGTGGATTTTGTCTTTAGTTCATCTACAATGTCACTCTCCACTGAGAAAACTACGGGAAAAGCGCGCGGTGGTCTTTATATAAAGACCAGGTTTCTTTCATCTTCGACAGCAAGAGATATCCGTCTAGATAGGCACATACACACACGAAATGCCAACATATGTGTATGGGTGCACTTCACCCCCTGTAGTCAGGGGCGTAGCCATGACCCGCAGATAGGGGGCTGGTATTTGATTGGGGGATATGACATGGTCGTAGGTCCCCGAGATGGGGTGGGTTGGTTTTTTTGGTGAGTGGGGATTGGGGGGGGGGGGGGGTCATAATTTTCAACAGTTGGAAATTTCATGGCTGACACAATATTAGTTGGAAATTTGATTTTGCATCCAGTAATCTTTTGTTGTTTTTAGACCAACAGTAGGATATTTTTCTACTTTTTGTAAAACATTTGAACTGAAAAGGCCATCAGTTTGAATTTTATCCAACCTTAGAGGGGGTGTCAGGTTGGAAATTTCCAACAGTTGCAAAGGTATACTAGTATACTAGTATAGGACATTTCCAAACCAAGGGGCGGGGTGCAAATTCTATTTTGCGAACATAGGATTTTGGTCTGGTTTGGGGTTTAGAAGAAGAAATTCATGTTGAGAGTATACTCCAAAGACTATAAACTTAGTTATAATGTGCTCATAATATGATTTTAGATTGGCGATCATCGACGAGGCGACTCGCCAGATTTTCCAGTGTCATAGAGAATAAGGGCAATGCTGATTTCCGACCAAACTTAGATCGGAGTCAATGGGAATGGCATCTTTGTCATATGTAAGTTACGTAATGACACATTGTGCGTTTAATTCTGTAAATCAAAATGATAAGTGAGTACACAGGCACGTTACCCACCGAAAGAATCTAACATGCAACTGATATATACCGAAATTCCCAACAACTTCAGAACTCGCAAAATATATTTTAGTAAAAAATCTTAATGCGGGACGAATTTTCGCCGATAAATGTACGGCACAATGAATTCACCAACAAGAATCGATGCATATAATTCATTTATAAAAATGTTGTGTGCTGTCACTTCGGATAACAACATTATGAAAATAACTAATTTATTGTCTAATCCCATCGATCGAATAACAGAGTGTTCCACATCACTTTAAGAAATTGGTTAAATGCGGTCAGGGGATTTTTACCGCAAGAAAAATTCCCCATATATAGAATGTTTGTTGAATTAGTATTGTAGAATGTTACTGAATTTTCATCGTGAGAAAACCACATGGCCATGCTCAGGCCACCCTTTAGAACTTTTATGAAATACTTGACTTTGGAATTCGATGTATTTAAATCGGTAGCACCATGGATGTTTACACGTAGTTACTTAACTTCGACGGAGTATGCAGAGAGGCGACATCTCTCCGTGTGTCGTTTATACAAGTTAGGCTCTTGCACTTTGCCAAACGTGATTAATCAAATCCAGTCGTAAGTCGGGATTGTTTTACCCTATGCCAATGCATTTTCTTATATATGCGAGTCGACCATAGGTCGCCTCGCATATATAAGAGAATGCATTGGCCTAACAATTTTTTACAATTTTAATAATTTTTTCTTGTATTCTTTAACAATTTTATAAATTCACCCACGCAGAGCCCTAGACAAACATGAGCAGACGACACTGTTCTATATGCTTCTATATATGTGTGGGGCTCCCTGCAGGGTAATGGATGTTTTTTATTTTATGTCCTAAAAATTGTAAGAAACATTTATTTAAAAAATTTATAAAAAATTGTTAGGCCAATGCATTCTCTTATATATGCGAGGCGACCTATGGTCGACTCGCATATATAATCGAATGCATTGGCACAGGGTAAAAAAAATCCCGACTTACGACTGAATTTGATATGGCGGGTCACATTTGTCTAAGCATCCTCATTCCCCGAAATTTTCCGGACCAATGTCATTATTATGGTTATAAGTGTATGAACACATAGGCCATGTGGAAATTATTTCACCACACAAACGAAAATATTGCATGACACGAGGAAGGGTCAATATATAGTAAGTTATATTCCTACTGCATATAGACTGTAACGTGCACAGCGTGCTAACCGATTATATAACGTTAAGGTGTTTTATGACCCGGGTACATGAGCTGATAACGTGAATCACGGTGTTCACGCGTGTCTATGTAACTGGGTGCATTCCTATAATCCACATGGGTTCCAATGCTTTGCCAATCGAGCGACGGGTTATGAACCGAAGGCTCGGAAAGATAAAGATGCACTTCCATGCACAATTATCATGAAATTAACATTCTTCACAGCCTGGGGCGTCTTAGTATTATGTATCTGTCACACCGCAGTGGCTCAGTCGGTAATCCGCATATTGTACCGCGCCGTCATACGAAATCCAGCAATGGCGAAGCCGGTTCGATTCCGGATAAACATGGATTGGTGTCCGAGGGTAACCAGAGTTCTGTAACATGGCAAGTGTGATGATGTGTCTCAGAGTGGAAGTACCAATTACCCGTTCAAAATAGAAAAGATCAGTCACCACTGTCACCACTTGTTTTATATACATGTGTTATAAAATCAGGCCTTGATCATCATATCTGCGCCAGTGGTTGTCAATAAGACATGGCAGTCCTCGAGATTATGCCACCCCTGGTGATAGATATACTGCAGTGCTCTTCCTCTCTTGTAATTGTTTGTAAACATAATATGATCGCATTATATCGCCAACTAAAACAATCAATCAATCAATCAATTAATCATCTTTGTGCGTGACCACCCGCAATTAAGACGATAATGCAAGTAGCAAGTCGTTATATAATGTCCATTTTGGTATTATGCGTCTTGTATTCGTTTTTTATCACACCAATTGAAAAAGTGGTCCCGATTCGATTAATTTTATGTGTGGACTTGGGGGTGAGTCATGTTGTCCAAAAGCCAGATCAAGTTAGAGGGATTCCGAAAGAGTTTTACTGCATGGAGCAAGGAAATCAGCCTATCGTTTTCTCCAGACCATGTACGTATATGCTGACTATAGTCATTGATGGGTCTGTTGTCTCTTGTCAGACTGCGCTTATCCGTTCACCAACCTACCCTGAAGTGCAGACATGCAGGTCGCAACGTTATCGCAATATCGCGATTGCCAACGCCCACCGCGCATGTGAGGACTTCAAAAACTCGTTTATATTCAGCTTCCCATCACGTTTGAAATAAGCCTTATCGCACTGAAGGTATGCTGAGGAGGCATTAAGGAAAATCTCTTGACTTAAGTGCTGATATTTCACGAGAATTTGTTCAAGATGAGTTGTTTTCTACGACATGCGAGAACATTGTTGGGAGATAGCGTCCGTAATGAGAATGAACGCGATAACGCTCACACATCCTCGATGGTATGAAGTGCTCGTGTGCTTGATGAAGAAACTCAGATGAACATTTCATCCACCCGTTTGTAAATCGTCAGCAAGTGCATGCCGTTTATTTGAAGGTTCCAACTCTCAACGATAATTCGCTTCCCCCGTTTACCCACTTTGGAACACATGCGTTTTTACAATGCATTTTGGACTTGAGTATATTAGATGGTGCTATGGTCGTGTTTCGGTACCCCCCGTTTTAGTGGCCGAGGAAATACCACGCACGGACTGGGGTGGGAAAATCAGACCGCTGCGTGCACGTGTAGAAACCACTGGCCACGTGTAGATAGAGATAGATATATTTATTTCTTATATACCATACATCAATTGTTGAAAGAAAACATGTTTACATATATATATACATAATATCAGAGGCAGTACATGTTAGACGAATACAGAAGATATCAATTCAATAATGTATTATTCTTGTTGTAACCTATCAGGGGCAGGGTGAGCCACTGGATAAGACCAACAATGACACCACACCATACCACCCTAAGGCACAGCCGTGCATGGGGAGGCATAATATGCGGCGCTCTTCAAAAACACTTCTTCGAATATTTCCGTTATTTCGTCAACAACTCTTCTTCAATATCTCCGTTATTTCGTCAAAAACACTTCTTCTCATACAAATCACCGTTATTTAGAGTTATTGCCCTTCATATTAAATATGAAGCTAACATGCAGGATTAGCAAAACATGTCTTCATTTAGTGGACAATCCCAAGCTCGCGTGCCACGCGTGGTTGGATTGTCCATTTATTAATAACCATTTTAGGTACCGATTGTCCATTTATATATAAGTGGACAATCCTTGAAGAATTGCCTGATATATTAACAACTTATAACAAGGAACCAGGATCACACCATTGCGCGAAATATTGCTCGGATTATATCAGCCTTAGTCTGATATCAACTTTATTTAAATTTGTGTGGGCTGACTGCAGGCAATTCGTATATCACTGTTCGCTCGGTGTATATAGGAATCACTGAACTAAATGGTTTCCCATAGGCGACAGTGTTAAAGTTTCGGCCAAATTCACTGAATTGAAGCCTGCAGGCCATACCAGTGATGTTTACCCAGCTAGATTGACACCAGTTGATCACGAAAATGCAAGAAAAATCATAGGTCATGTGTTTACTTTTTAAAATAAATCCCCAAGTCTACGACAGGGCTATCTCACAGCCAAATTTGATCTGGAAAAACCCAGAGCTACAGCAGCTAGTTAAATAAATTTCCCGCTCACAAAAATCCATTCCCCCATTCATTCACCAGTTTAAATAATTTAGATATTATGTACAAATCAAATAAACGCGATGTCATCCTTTAATAACGTGTCGCATGTATCAGGTGAAGGTCATTCTTCAGTTACCTTAACCTTTAGTATTCCACGGTGTACTCGCTCCCCGACTCTATAGAACACATTTAGCTCCCTGATTCCTATATGACTATCGCAGAATAAAAATATCGCGGGTGGCAGCGGTCATGTCGAGTCATTAAGGGGAGACAACCCTTGCCATAGAGTTTGGTGAGGCTGTTCGACCATAAAAGTCACCGCGTCTTGGTGCTCGCGCGTCCGCAGATGGGACCAGACCCTAAACTTTAGTAAAGCGATACTTTCACTCAAGTCTCGTGTCTCGTGTCTTCAAATAACCGGACACTTTAAATATCTTGGGCGAATACCAAGTGACTTCATTATCGCATTATATTTCAATTTAGATTGATGGCATTCACCTTTATAGTCGTTCCTCAAGCTGCAAAACAGAGTTCAGTCCCCTCGCTACGCGATGTCTGAACGCTGCCGGCATGTGTATTTTCTAATTAAACCAAACAGTTTTTATTGAAGTGTTTTGTCAGTTACAATTCATTCTGGCTTGATCCAGACAATTTTCAAATGAATATGGACAGCTCAGTTTCTCAGAATAATGCGGAATGAATTGTAACCTACAAAAGGCTCAAATCAATAAATGTGACATTTCTTCATATTACTTGTAGGTGCGGGCATATGTAAGTCCTGCGTAGGGGAATGAACTCTGCATGGAGCTTGGTCGTTCCTCTGACGTTTTTACAACTGCTTTGCTTTATTAGCTCTACTAATTATTATCATATTTTTGATTTTTTTCAGGCATTTTCACAGCATGGAAACGTTTGCACATTACGATATAATAGACGACTTGGGAAATCGCGTAGCTCAAGGGACCAAAGCTAGCTTCTGTTTGGAAGATAGCGCGTGCCAAAGAGGGATAGAACCGAAGTATGATTGCACAGGCGGGCGACCACAAGGTAGTATGCTATATTATTCCACACAAATAAACGCCTAGTTAAGAATTTGAATGAATTGCACATTTTTTGTTATAATTTATGTTGCTCATTAAGCCGGTGATGTTGAACAAAAACTGTTTTGATCTTGGGAAAATGTAATAGTCGGTTGAAGTTTATAGAGTAATGCAACCGACACATAACCGTTCATGTGTGTATGGGTCATTGCAATATCACCATAACCGGCTTGACTTAACTTGCAACAGCAGACCAAATGATTACTATTTTCAGAAGAGATGTTGGTCTGTTGCTCCCATTAGTCTCAGCAGTTATATTATAATAAATTGTCACGAGACTAATGTATCATGCATAAGATTATTTGCACATTACAAGTTTAGAATCGATGTTTCATAGGGCGAAAATGCAAAAAACAACTAATGTCTATTTTATCAAATTTTATATATAGAATGAATGGATGCCATCATTTTATCGCAAACGACGTCAATTTGGAATTGCGCCCTCCGGGTGTATAATCAGCTAGAGATTCTTGGTGTATAGTGGTCGCATAGGCGTTTTATTTATAGAAATGGGAATTTTGGGGACACACTAAACGTTGTAGTGCGACGCCGACGTCGACTCCGGTAAAAGGTGTAGTTGGGAATTTCAATTTCGTTTATTGTCGTTTACATTATTATGTCATTCTCATATTCACTGCATATCACGTGGTGAAACAGTGAGACTTAAACAGCTGACCACGAAAGCGATCGCCGGTGAAAAACTAACCACATTTGTGACTGTCGGAAAAACTGGCTACAAATGTGACCGGAACCTTATGACAATTACCACCATCAACATCAGTAATTCCTTCTGATGAACATAGTCCAAGCAAGTGTTTCCTTTAATGTACTTATTGAACCATATTTTAATTCGGCACATAACACGATTATAAAATTACTATAGGTTTTATTGCAGCTTGATAAGTATATGTGTCGCCTTAAAGGTATCAATGATATTTTGGTATGTAAAATATAGTGATTTCATAATGCTTCATATGTTACAGGTCTTTCTGTGAACTGTTCGGATAATTATTTAAATGACATCGATTGTCAGTGGATTGACATAACAGACGTGAAACCAGGGCGATACACATTTAAGGTGGGTTCCATAATATGATATACAACACGATGACGCATTCTAAATGGCGAAACGAAATAACCACGTGACCACAATTGTTATGACATTGACCAGTTCCATGTGTGTGCCAGTATCGACATTTAATGCCATGGTCATGCAACATTTCGGTCAAGACTCAAAGTGAATCCAGAGTGACAATTATCCACCTTCACATAAATATCAGGTCATCACAACACAAGTTATCAGACTACCTGATTTTAATGCAGTCTAAATGAACCCAGACCCAGTTGTAAAACAGTCCACTGAACGGTCCACTAAACTTATGTATAGTAAACTGGAGATCCAGTCTGATCTGCAGCTACTATTGGATATCAAAGGGAGTTAATCCATACCTCAGAATAAACGGCCACAAGGTCACACGTCAAACGAAACAGGCGGCTTTATTTGACCGGTGGATTTTTTTTAGAAATTAATAAAAGGTCGCCGATCACGTGTTCCCAGAAAAGGTGGCTGTTTAGTAAGGATAGCTTTTTTTTAACTCTGTCAAAATTCATCGGAACGTGACAAAATTCAAACTTGGCCTTTGTCTTCTGAAATTTGAACCACGTACCAAATGTCAAGAGATTCAGTTGAATTTAAAAACATATCAGATAACTAGAAGTAAAGTTATCATCCGGAAACCAAAATAATCCGCACATTTTAAGTCGATAAGGACCATAACTCTGGAAATATTGGGCGGACCAAATCCAAATTCGAACTTGATATGTATCTGTATCTTGATGTGGTTAATCCACATACCAAATTTAAAAACAATAAGATTAAAAAAACTAAAGTTATCATCCGGAAACCAAAATAATCGGCAAATTCTAAGTCGACACGGAACCAAATTCGAACTTGAACTATATTTTCAATTATAATGCACAGACAAAATTTGAAAAAACATTCAGATAACTAAAACTTAAGTTTTCATGGTAAACCTTAGATGTGTCTAGTTTTGGTTCGCAGTAAAACAACAGAACTTTTGTACCCTGTTGTTACATTGGGTATATTGGGTACATTTCATAAGTACACCTTAGAAACTAAGAAAACATATTTTGGGAACTCATTTACAACCCGTTGGTACACGGGGTACACATGGTTACTTATGGTTACCGTGACTATAAGTTACATTGGTACTTGTATTTTGTTTTCTTAAAGATCCCAAGGTACCTGGTTAGAACGGGTACAAATTAGAAAATATATTCCCGGAACTACTTTCAGGCCCATGGGTGCATAGGGTACACATGGTTACTTCTGGTTACTTTACCTAGTAGTTAATGTTACAGTGGGTACGTTTTGGTCTTATAAATCCCAAGGTACCTTGTTACATTGGGTACCAATTAGAAAACATATTCCCGGAACTAATTTACAACCCATGGGCGCATAGGGTAAACGTGGTTACTTCTGGTTACTTTACCTATTAGTTAATGTTACATTGGGTAATTTTGTTACAAGTACCAGGTACCTTGGGATTTCTAAGAACAAAAATACCCAATGTAACATTAACTGATAAGTAAAGAAATCAGCAGTAACCATGTGTAACCATGAGCTGTAAATTAGTTCCGGGAATATGTTTCTAAAAAAAAAAAAGTCACAAAATAATGTAACATTAACTAATAGGTAAAGTAACATGTGTACCATATGTACCCTTGGGTCTGACAGTAGTTCCGGGAATATGTTTTCTAATGTGTATACCAAATGTACCCGACGTAACAACAGGGTACAAAAGTTATGACTTTTTTCAGCGTACCAAAATTTACCATATATATAAAATCATCGGGGACGGACGAACGAACGGAGACCGTTGATTTGTATAGTCTCCCCAAAAAAAAAACATCTGGGGACATTGAATTAGGTATACTATTTTAACAGAAAAGCAATATTGCTAAGAACTTAATTGAATACACCTGTAATTGGGTCATCATAAAAACACAGAGTTGGACAATTGGAAATATTGTTTGTCTTGAAAAAAAACCTGTCGTTTTGAAAGAAATTCGGATAATAGCTCTTACTGTAAGTTTTACTACAAAACAAAACACTATCGGTCAGCGGGTCTAGCCTTTCAATCAATCCAAAGACATATATAGCTTCATTTCTGGTCGATTAAGTTTAAAACAAATTCCATGACTCTAAAATCTAAAATGTCATCTTTGCGTTTTCAAGATGATTATTGTATTCAATCGTGTCCAGCAGTTACAAATGTAAGGTAGAAAATTTAAATTCCAACCGAAGAGATTCTCCTAGTTTTCAACATTACAATGAGACCCCGTTTTCCCGTAGTAGCCAGCGCACAAATATGATGGCTGCCCCTGTGATGACCCGGATGAATTATAGCAACAGAATGCCGTGTGTCTATACAGTTAGATTTTGGCATCTATACCGAGATCGGCGCCAAGCAAATTATCGAATAAACCCTGCAAAGCACCAATTTTATGAACAAGACCTCAAGATGAACCAGATTACCGAGTTTACTATATAGCATGTCGCGTTTGATAGCCATTTATTACATGAACACATATCTGCATGAACTGTTTACAAGACAATCATTCCATATAGTCAATAACCCAGCCAAATATCTCAATACCTAACACTAAATAGCACATGGAATTAGGCAAACTACGTACAGACACATTGGCTGTATAACCGAGCAGCACACACATTCATGTCTACATTGGAATTTATGACATGCTTTAACGTTAATTGTGGCGTGTTTCGGAACTTGGTAATCAACATAATTGTGTGGTTCATCTTATGTAGGTGCACACAATCCTGTAGTCAGCACTATGATCAGTTGTATAGAGTATGAGAATGTACGAAGATCATGGTTTGAGAACAGCCCGAATGAACTCAGGCTATTAAACAGCAACGTGAGCGATAATCTCAATCGAATAAGCGAGTTCACTGAGTCGCTGCCGTATTGGATTCATCCAGCCCCGTTCCGTGGTTTTAGTGCTACAGACCAAAGGTCTGGAGTAGCATTTCCATATATGAAGCCTTGAATATTCATGACTTCCATATATGGAAATACAACTCCGGAACTTTGACCTGCAGCACTAAAACCACGGAACCAGGTTTGGTGGATCCAATATGACCGCGAGTTAGTGACAGGGCGTATAGCAGTGAAATCATATTACCTAAAAACAAAAGTATAAGTCATAGTCAGCCAACCATAAATCGCGGCATGACGCAGCCGAATCAAGCTTGCCGTCGCATCAGGTAAATAAATTGTGCATTTTGAGGGGGGGGTGGGTCCACAAAGATTGCCTGATGCATAAAAAACTTCCTGTATTTTACTACCCCCACTCCCCCCTCCCCTGGTTGCATGAATTATTTCATGCGAAGAATTCATGCGAAACGAGGGTAGTGACGTCACGACCATGAGTGGATTGCGAGGAAAGTCCCATATAGCGGTAGTACCATAAAAGATAACAGCATGTGATCATCTTTCAGACTATTGAACGTGCAGTGGGTTCAATAAAAAAAATATGTTACAACTTTGTTGGCCCGAAAAGAAATGTTAACATGAAGAAATACATGTAACTTCAGCTGAGTTGTTTAAGCTCCTTTCACATACCAATGATAAATGCACACTTGTAAATATGTTATAGCTATTGTGTTGACAACCCTAATTATTATCAGTTTTATAAAGGCAATTGGAATAGGAGGTTATGCATAAGTGGATCGCACTTGTCCTCCAACCCCAAAGCCAATTTGTATTGTAATATACTTATTGGTAATACATATGTTTAACCCTTTACCCAACAAACCGGCCAAAACCGGCCAAATAAAGCTTCAACAGACTAAAATATCTTCGGTCTGTCTCAATAGAACCATACAAATATGGATATCATTGGAACCGGCTCCTTGACCACATTGTGATAGTTATAGTTATATATAAGAGAATGCATTGGCCTAAAAAAAATCTTTTTTTTAACACTTTTTACCATTTTTTCTTACATTCTTTAACAATTTTATAATTTTTAATGTGTTAAGCCAATGCATTCTCTTATATATGCGAGGCGACCTATGGTCGACTCGCAAATATAAGAGAATGCATTGGCACAGGGCCCTTCTGTTGGGTAAAGGGTTGAACCAATGGTAAAACGGGATGGATAAACCAAAATGGCCAATGACCGTCGTTGTTTATGAAATTCCCTGTATGTCAGTCTATATTTGTTATACACGATTCGAGGTTTTGGTAGTCACGGTCCGGAAGTCTTTGGTGCCGATCGCCCAGGGTGGATATTGGTGGGGAACTGACACTAGCCTAATATTTTCTGTAATTTGATTCCCTGCCACATGTATTTGTTCCAGATTATCGAACGCATATTGTTGTTCTAGATAGTCTGGGTACAAACAGACTGGACTATGATTTATGCGTTCATATTGGCATCCTACATATAATTATTCGGTCACAGTGCGTGTCGTTAAAACGAGTAAAATAGAACATAAATAAATTTAAATTTAAAACGAGCGCGTCACTTTAATAAACGCATCGCTATTGATATAATACGGTAAGTTAAAGTGGCACGCTCGATTCTAATTAAGAATGTTTTTATTTATATTGGTTACTCATTTTTAACAACAAGCCGCTGTGGTATCGGTATATACACGGAAATGCCTCGTGGAACTATTTGAGACCGCAAAAACCTATATATATATAATTGAATTTTAAAGGTACTCAATCCGATGCGATGGTCCCCTTATTATCAGATTACAACAACGCCGCTTCAGTTATCAGAATCGAGTAATTGCCCCAAAAAATGCTAACCACAAGTCAACTGTAGTATGACAGTGCCCAAAACCTGTTATTTGTCAACATTTTGTTCAACGAAATTTTGCCGGTTTGTCAAATATCTGACACAAAACAAAACACTTTATTTTAGAGTGATCCATCTTCATCCGCAAATTGGCCTGAGACCGTCTCTTCGTCGACTGTTTACTGAGCCACTTAAAATTGTCGGTGGTGAACAATAATAGATTTCAAACATCGATATCTGATCACTCTGAGCTTTGATAAGTGGGTTCCTCGACTTGAATAAAATATTTTTTAACCCCCAAGCCAAGGAAATAGTCATTTGCGAGCATTAATTCGGATTATACATCTTTAATATTTGCAGATGGAGATAAACCCGCAACTGTTGGTGCCAGAACAGAGCTATGATAACAACGCCATCAAATGTGGATTCTGGTATTCTGGCTACACAGCGCGATTCTACGATTGCGAGTTGGATTCCATATTATATTAAACAACACCTGCAGAGATGATTGTCATTTAACGTTAAGAAAAAAAAATCTTCCTGGATGCGCTTGAATATCAACTGGCGTTATCTACTAATTTGTGAACGTTCTCGCTGCACGTGTGCAATAGCACGCTAATCAAATAACGCTGAGCAAGTATGCACCGCCGGACATATGGGTTCATGATGGCATGGAAAAAAAACGTCTGCAGTTCTTCAGACTTTACGCCGATATGCTGACTCAATACGTGCACTGCTGTTTGAGACGCGATGATGTCAGTATGAACACCGGTGCATGGTAAAATAGAGTCTTACTCTGGTGTTCAATCTTAAATGTTCTACTGTGTGAGCTTCTGGTGACAGCATGGAGAGTGGCCAGCGAAAGTTAGGCGACATCGAACGACCTTCTCCGATATTAAATCTATATTTCAGCGATAGAGCGTCATTGTGATACAGTCATGTAACTAATGAATGCTGTTCGGGAGACTTCTTCCGGCGTTTTGACATTATATCAATGTTGTATGAGGTTATAGTGAACACCGGCACATGCTCTTTGAGATAATTACTCTGGTGCTCTGACAAATCGTACTGCTATCTAAGTAGTGGTGACGTCATTGTGAACACCAACGCATGGTTTTCGCGAGACTCGCCTGGCGTTATGCTGTCACTGTGCTGTTGTGACGTCAGTGACTTGTTGAAGTCAGTATGGACACAGGTAGATGGCCTTTGGGAGACTTAACCGGTGCTCGGCCGTATATATATGTGACCCGCTATATCAAATACAGTCGTAAGTCGGGATTTTTTTTTTACCCTGTGCCAATGCATTCTCTTATATATGCGAGTCGACCATAGGTCGCCTCGCATATATAAGAGAATGCATTGGCCTAACAATTTTTTAAATAAATGTTTTTTTTTACAATTTTTAGGACATAAAATAAAAAACATCCATTACCCTGCAGGGAGCCCCACACATATATAGAAGCATATAGAAGAGTTTCGTCTGCTCATGTTTGTCTGGGCTCTGTATGGGTGAAATTATAAAATTGTTAAAGAATACAAGAAAAAATTATTAAAATTGTAAAAAATTGTTAGGCCAATGCATTCTCTTATATATGCGAGGCGACCTATGGTCGACTCGCATATATAAGAGCATGCATTGGCACAGGGTAAAAAAAATCCCGACTTACGACTGGATTTGAAATGGCGGGTCGTATATTGCTGTTTGGCGATATGATATTATCTGTTAACAGCTGTAAATGTTGTTCGGTTTTGGAGGCTTGCTCCGATGTTCGTTCTGATTGCATTGTACTGCTTTCTAAGGCGCGACGACGTCAGAGTGATCACCAGCCCATGTTCTTCGAAGGCTCAGATGGTGTTCCGACTTTATTGCGCTGATGTATGGCGTAGGAGTGTGACCCGGAAGTGCTCTCGAGTGATAGATATTTTTTATTGACACTCAAGTGGGCCACTGGTATTGTCGAGATTTCCGGAAGATGCATGCGACTCTCGGGAATATAGAGACTATTATGTGTTCATTTATTGTTCTTTAACCAAATATCGAAGGCGTCGGTGCAATAGCACGCTGGTCATCCTATAATCCCTGCTGCGGTCAGTCAAAAGTAGTCAATTTAGAAGTTTTACGAACCAAGGGAAGACATATATTATAGGCAATGCCAATTTATGCTGGGACAGGAGTTCAGAGAAAATTCAGATATCAGTTCTCGAGAAAAACACAATCTTAGTCGAGCGCATTCGGAATTTCGGGGTAAATTTAAGTTTCATTCAGCAAAACTTTCACTTCCCAAAATTCTCGAGATTTTTGTTTCAAAACGTGGAACAATCTATATGGGACACTCTACCCGTGACGTGTTTTGTTATTAAAAAACCCAAATCCCTATCCAGTAACTCGAATAAAGACATCTTTCCAAACATATCGTACATCAATAAAGTAAAACGTAATGCGCGCGCATGAGTAAACTGCATATAGTCTTCACCCGTGCCCGCAGCGGAGTTTACTCAATATTTGCCCGCAGTGGGTAATAACCCTTTACCCAACAGAACGGCCCTGTGCCAATGCATTATCTTATATATGCGAGTCGACCATAGGTCGCCTCGCATATATAAGAGAATGCATTGGTTTAACACATATTAAAAATGATAAAATTGTCAAATAATGTAGAAAAATATTATAAAAATTGTTTAAAAATGTAAGAAAAAATTATAAAATTGTAAAGAATGTAAGAAAAAATGGTAAAAAAAGATTTTTTTTAGGCCAATGCATTCTCTTATATATGCGAGGCGACCTATGGTCGACTGTAACTGTAACCATCACAATGTGGTCAATGAACCGGTTCCAATGATATCCATATTTGTATGGTGTTATTGAGACAGACGGAAGATATTTTTGGCTGTTGAAGCTTTATTTGGGCGTTTTTGGCCGTTTTGTTGGGTAAAGGGTTATAGGATGACCAGCGTGAATATGAATTATTAGACTGTCGAGGGGACGATGTTATCGATGCAGCGGGTATTATAGGATGACCAGCGTGGATAGGAATTATTAGATTGTCGAGGGGACGATGTTATCGTTGGTGTCATTTGTTTCTCCTGCATGAAATCGGAAATTTATTTCGGTAAATTTCAACAGAAGCAGTTCCACTTTGTGGCCATGGTTATTTCCTTCAGCACCAGGCATTCCAACCGCCCTTAAACCTGTAGCTGAGTATCAACGGGATTCCTGTTTATAAATACCACGGTCATGTGACCTCAAGGTGAAATAAAAATGGCGGATTTTGAAAAAAATCAACGAAGTCAATTCTTATAAAGACCCATGACATTGCATTTTTTTTTTATGACGGCGCCTATTATAATTATGGCGAACGCGTGGATCCTCCATTTGTTACGAAATATCAGTAGTTTTCTCAAGCACTCATACCCAAGTTTCCAATCGATCTATTTAATTTTCCAACTCGATGGCTTTGTACAAAATTTCCAACTTGACCGGGGCGGAGTATAATTATATAGTTGTACACTCGCGAAAGGTGTTGTCTGCGTATGCTTTTTCAAGAGTGATCTAATCTGGAAACGCGCTAATTTATGGGATATAACCGCCGGCGCCTTTTGGCGTTTTATTTAATAGTGATCCGTTCACTGAAACACAGCTATGTACGATTTGTATATATCCTCTACTTAAATAACACACATATTAACCAGGGGGTGGGGGGGGGGGGGGGGGGTAGTAAAACATTTGCAGGAACGCATGCCGGGGTGGTGGGTGGCCCAAGGGGCAAAAAACGCGTTTTTTACAGCCTCATGCAATTTTTTTACTAAAGACCTTTTGTGCCCTTATTTGACATGTGTAACAGTTTAAAACATATTATAAGAATTTATAACTGCAAAAACACCATATTTATGATACTGGTACCTCATATGGGCCTTAGTGGAGATGACATTAAGCTATGGCATGTTGCATATGGGCGGGTGAGTGAAATATTTCCTTCCCGATACCCTTCGGAAAGAAGCTTCGAGAAATGTAAAACTGAAATAAACTTTTCTTGATGTAACTAAAGCTTAGACCAGTGTGTGCATGGACAAAGAATGAGCAACTGTCTCAAACATTAATGTGACTATCATTGGCTAGAATATAACTGTCATCACACTGTTCATCAGTGCATCAAGCCAATCAGTGAAATATTTGCATGTCTATCAACTCATGATCGGTTACTCTCACAACACCTAAAATATCCAAGTCTGGCATAGTGACTGTTTGTCATTTATTATAACATAAGTTGCTCCAGTAGACTAACAAATGTGTTAAGGCATAATGCTAGATAATGGGCTGGTTGACAGACTAATCGGTAAATTGTTAGAAATTATGGAATTGTGTGTATCCTGTACAATGACCTAAGTTTGCATATATAAGTAAACTTGTCCTGATGTAACTAATACCTAGATCATTGTGTACACGGAAAAAGAGCGAGCAACTGTCCCAAACATTAATGTGACTATCAATGGGTAGAAACTATCTGTCATCAGTGCATCAAGCCAATCAGTGAATTATTTACATGTCTTTCAACTCAGATGATCTCTCACAAGACCTATAAAGTATCCAAGTCTGGTATAGTGCTGTGACTGCTTGTCATCTATCTATATATATATATATATAAACGAGCAAGATCTGTCCAGAGAAATTAAAATTAAAATAAAATAAAATTGGTTTTGTTAAATTGAGCAAGGAATTCACTCTTAAACAAAGATATAAAAACAATATATATAAATCAAAATGTTTCAATAACCAAATGTGCTTGAAGCGCACAAAGCGGCCACCGCTAAATGAAGGCTCTGTCTAAGATCAAAATGTGTGCGAAGTCCCACAGGTATCTCCGACGCTGAATATAGGCTCCCAAAGGGAGCCTGTTTCAGCTAGTTTAGTATAATAGAAGTAAGTTGCTCAAGTAGACTAACATAAGTGGTATGGAATATGTTAGATAATGGGCTGGTTGACAGAAAATCAGGAAATAGTTAGAAATTATGAAATTTTGTGCATTCTGCACAATGACCTACGTTTACAGATGATCAGCAATTTATAAAACTTTTTTTTTCAATTAAAACAGCTTCTGAAACAGGTTAAACTGTTATTTTAACTAATTAAGATAATTCCAACTCATATGAGTGATATCAGTAGAGTTTTATGCGATTTTAGACCAATTTTAGTGAAATTTGGGGGGTGGGTGTAAAAAAATTGGGACTAAAAACTAAAAAAAAATGTGCAGGTTTGGGGGTGGTGGGTCCCCGAAAATGCCAGATGCAAAAAAACCGGCATATTCCTGCAAATTTTTTTACCACCCCCCCCCCCCCCTGTATTAACAGTGAACTAATACTGCAAGGAATAAACATAATATTTACATGCAGTTAAACAAAATGAGCGCGGAAAGGCACAGACGGTTATATGGTATAGCTTTGTGCGTTTCAAGGATAGATAACTCTTGAAACTCTCGACTCCACTTTCATCTGCAGGCGTATAATCCATCCCCTCACCACACGTGACACGTTTGATCTATCACGAATAGCTCGCTTCAGTAAATTAAAAAAATCTCTATTTTATATTCAGAAGTTAAGTATAAGAAATAAAAACCCAAAGATTTCAGGGCTCAATCCTCGATTTGCAAAACTATCTTTAGATTGTTTTTTTTTTTTTTTTTTTTTTTTTTTTTTTACAATTCAGGGCTTTCATCAAGACTATTGTGATTATATGTTGTTTATAAAAAAAATATTGTTCTGCATATTTTGTTGAATGCATCATTTGCTTGAATGTATAATCAACTTGAAAGCTTGAGTTACAATAAATGCGTTAACTGCCTTCTTATATTTCCACATTCAACGTCCGGGATAAACTATTGGTACGGACATGTGTCATTTGAAGCTTCAGATTATTTCTACGTATATAGTTTGGACACACTAGATTACTACGCACTATATATATGGGTGCTTACTGCTGCGCTGATCTGGCCGTGACAATGGGGCGATGGTCCGATGGGGATATCTGGCAGAACACATATCAGGTTTCACGCGATGCGAGTTATTTTAGGAAATTGAAGTAAGGCTGATCAGGCCATATCTCGCAGGACAATACATTTCGGGTTTTCGCGGATGTGTATTCGCGGATGACCTCGTTAATGGACCTATCCACAGCTGTCAATCAAATATTTATTAGCGGATATTTTCGACCAATCACCGACTGAACCGGCCAAAGGCTGCATTGAAAATTCTGCTGCCATCTTTCTTCACCCTAACTTTGATATACATGCATACATTCAGTGTTAAATACGCTATATTCAAACAACTTTTTTGTTGTCAAATCATACTATACTGAGATTTATATATGCGCCATGACGTTGTAAATGTATCTGTGATGATAACAATGTTTTCATTTAGCATGACACTTGTCATAATTTTCACATTTAATGGCAAAACTAATGTGTGTTCTCTGGTTTAGATATATTAAAGAGTTCAGGGATCTGACTGTCTTTTCTGGTCTGTTCGCGATTTTTCTTCTAGAGACCTTGACCGATTTCAACCCAATTTGGTGTGGTGCCTCGGGGTACATCGGCAGATGTTATAACGGCCGTATGTTTTTAATAAATTGTTTTTAGACAAATTAATTTTTTATTTAATTTGTTTTTCAAAATTTTAAATTTTTGAGCAAGAAGTTTAAATCTAAAAATCTAAAAATTGAATTTAAAATTTCAAATTGAATTAAAAAAAATATATAGTTAAACAAAATTAAATTTAAATAAACAAAAATTAAAGTTTCAATCTAAAAATCTAAATAGAAAATTAAAAACTTAGAAAAAAAATTACAAACTAAATTTAGAAGAAAAAAAATGTTAGACAGCAGATCAGAGTTCAAGCTAAAAAAAATTTAAAAATTTCATTCAAATAAATTTTTTTTTAGTCAAACTGTTTAAAAGATAAAAATTTGCACGGATCATACACATGAATCTGTTTCAGCTAGTGCAAGTGCTGGGTCACTCTTGGAAGATTTTATGGCGGGAACACAATGCAATAAAACAGCTAACTTTGCTGATGAAGTGTGAGACATGTCTCAGTTGGAATGCAGATTATATGTATTGCGAAGTATCGGGTGTGTATTTAATCCGTTTAGTAGATTTTTGGTCCGCATTTATATAATTTCTGGTGTGATGAATGCGAAACCTGCAGTAATAATCATTTGAAGGATTAGTTGTTTTAACGGAATTCTGAGGCGGTCATTCATGAAACCGATATATTTTATCTCATATATATTTTGAAGACCTCTGTCTGTATGTATGTTTGTTTGTTTGTTTGTCTGTCTGTCTGTCATTTATACAAATCTACGATTCTCGACCGATCGGGACGAAACTTGGTACGTGTGTGTAGTTTGACCGGGCGGTGAACGTTGTCGTATTGGCGAGCCCGTGCGGCGCCCGCTTCGCGCATGCGCAGACGAGATCTCGGAAACGGGTGGAGCTATCGACTTGAAATTTGCTATGTGAATGTATCTTGCCCCGGATACGAATGTTATCGGATCGCCGAGCCCGTGCGACACCAGCTTCGCGCATGCGCAGACGAGATCTCGGAAACGGGTGGAGCTATCGACTTGAAATTTGCTATGTGAATGTATCTTGCCCCGGATACGAATGTTATCGGGTCGCCGAGCCCGTGCGACGCCAGCTTCGCGCATGCGCAGACCAGATCTCGGAAACGGGTAGAGCTATGTTTTTGAATAGCCCGGACAACGTCGGGCTCATCGGCTAGTCTCATATATATTTTGAAGACCTCTGTCTGTTTGTCTGTATGTTTGTCTGTATGTTTGTCATTTATACAAATCTACGATTCTCGACCGATCTGGACGAAACTTGGTACGTGTGTGTAGTTTGACCAGGCGGTGGACGTTGTCGTATTGGCGAGCCCGTGCGGCGCCCGCTTCGCGCATGCGCAGACGAGATCTCAGAAACGGGTGGAGCTATCGACTTGAAATTTGCTATGTGAATGTATCTTGCCCCGGAGCTATCGACTTGAAATTTGGTTTTTGAATAGCCCGGACAACGTCGGGCTCATCGGCTAGTATAATATATATGTGCCTAATAATATGAGCTTGAGGGCGTTACCATTTCTGACTATGGTTTTCTTGTCAGTTCTTTCAGTCACCACTTCAGTTGGTACAAAGTGAAGGCGTATAAATTTACATAAAACAAATTCCGACCATACACCGTGCACATATGCTGTTAAGAAAACGGGTATTCATATTATTATCGATGCTACGAGCGTATTAAACGGACATGGCTCATTAGACCTTACAAATTTCGTCTAAGAAATTTGGAAGGAGGTATATAAGATAGGTTGATAAATACACAACATATTGATATACCGGCTTGATATGCTCTGAAAAAATACTTGCCATGGTCAGATCCATTTTCCAGCTTTTAAAAATTGTTCGCACAAAAGTTAAACAAACGCTCTTTATTTCTACCATATCGGGAATAGACTAATACGGAACGCTCTTTTCTGTTCCATGTCGAGCGCGTGTATGGTGTTTGTTTGGGACACAAACACCGTATTCCAAGTTTTATTTTTTATGAATTAAAAAGCTAATATTATAAGTTAACTCAACAGCATCGGAACACGGTATATAGGTTGACAAATATTTTTTTTAAACACAAGTAAGGTGGATGTTTAGCATAGAGCAATACACTTAATATCATTAAATATGTTATTTCGTGGGCACAATGAAGATACACGACGCTATTGTGTAGATTCGTTTGCTATCCTGGAGAACATATGGTTGACGTAATAATTTTGATAAATTTACAGGTTTTCCTCATTGTTGACGGTCGGGGTGTGCGAATACACCTAATCACCTATACGCACTCGTTTGCATATCGAAAGATACTTAATCGCGAAAATCGGCATTACCGATTAGATAGCGAGTGCATGGTGTACAATCGGGATCACAAGTGCTATATACGTAGTGTTAGGATTATAATTCAAAATGAATATCCTGATTTAAAGGGGTACTGTACACTAAATTCGGCAATTTATGGGACCATCTCCTTTTATACTCAACAGAATATATGCAACAAATGAATGAATTTGAGCCATGGATTAGTGCAATAATACACCTATGTGCTCTATGAACGACACAAACAACATGATAATTATAATGAAGTTGAATTTATGACTATATAGCCATTTATTCATTTTCCTTATAATTGCCATGTTGTTCGCATCGTTCATAGAGCACATGCGTGTATTTCGCACTAATCCATGGCTGAAATTCATTCATTTGTTTCATATATTCTGTTGAGTATAACAGGAGATAGTCCCATAAATGGCTGGATTTAGTGTACAGTACCCCTTTAATGCCAACATTTTTGTACGCATAGAACGTATACTATTATAGACTAAATAACGGCCGGTCAAATTCACCTACTCTTCAATCCCGATAATATATATTGTTTTGTATAATAATCCTTGGAGTATTGACTGTCTCAGTATAGTAATTTTAATTTATGAATTCTACTCTATCCAGGAATTAAGTTATCTCGTTCTTATTTAAAAAATTGGATTTGATCGGAAATTGAGTCACTACGGTCAATATATACACGTAATTCCGATCTATAGAATTTGAATACTCCGTCAAAGGCATGGTTATCTTTCAGCTGTTTAACAAATTTCGCGCTGAAGTGGCACTAACGCTCTTTATATTGACCATATCAGGAATAGGCTGACATGGAACGCTCTTTGTAATTCATGTTTACATGACTTCAGGCGCACGTGTGTAGATCTATGTGTGGATCGCAATTATAAACGTTGCCTTATTTTGATTCATGAATAATAATGAGTTTTCACAAAATGGGGTTTCCTCTTCACCCTGAAATTAGTTAAGAGTACCAGTGTCGTCAGACGGAGATGAAAGAAATGAGACGGTGTCGGATATTTATCAGACCGGCCATCCAACACTATATAACCCTAAGATAGGTCGACAATTTCCCCAACTTTTTTTAAAAACATTTTGGGTTGAAAAGTGAGACAAACGCTCTAATTGTTCCATTCTTGAGAAAAGTGCAGACCTAAATTTCATGAACCTTTTGAATTTAATGAGACTTTTGTGGCTTGTATAGTATTTAAAGACCACCTGCCCGATTTGACGACATACTATGTTTCTATACCAGAAAATAATTAGATCAGACTCATTAACACAATCATATGAGGTTTGGTGGCATGATATCGACTTTCAAAAGAGGAAATGTTAACACGTTTTCAGTTTTTGTCAGCCTATTCCAATGATAGCCAACGTAAGAGCACCAAGAGTAATACAATATTCAATGATAGCCAAGGTAAGATCACCAAGAGTTATAAAATTTTCAATGATAGCCAAGGTAAGAGCACCAAGAGTTATAAAATATCCCAATGGTAGCCAATGTAAGAGCACCAAGAGTTATAAAATATCCCAATGGTAGTCAATGTAAGAGCGCCAAGAGTTATAAAATATCCCAATGATAGCCAAGGTAAGAGCACCAAGAGTTATACAATATCACAATGGTAGCCAAGGTAAGAGCACCAATAGTTATAAAATATCCCAATGATAGCCAAGGTAAGAGCACCAAGAGTTATAAAATATCCCAATGATAGCCAAGGTAAGAGCACCAATAGTTATAAAATATCCCAATGATAGCCAAGGTAAGAGCACCAATAGTTATAAAATATCCCAAATGATAGCCAAGGTAAGAGCACCAATAGTTATAAAATATCCCAATGATAGCCAAGGTAAGAGCACCAATAGTTATAAAATATCCCAATGATAGCCAAGGTAAGAGCACCAATAGTTATAAAATATCCCAATGATAGCCAAGGTAAGAGCACCAATAGTTATAAAATATCCCAATGATGGCCAAGGTAAGAGCACCAATAGTTATAAAATATCCCAATGATAGCCAAGGTAAGAGCACCAATAGTTATAAAATATCCCAATGATAGCCAAGGTAAGAGCACCAATAGTTATAAAATATCCCAATGATAGCCAAGGTAAGAGCACCAATAGTTATAAAATATCCCAATGATGGCCAAGGTAAGAGCACCAATAGTTATAAAATATCCCAATGATAGCCAAGGTAAGAGCACCAATAGTTATAAAATATCCCAATGATAGCCAAGGTAAGAGCACCAAGAGTTATAAAATATCCCAATGGTAGCCAAGGTAAGAGCACCAAGAGTTATAAAATATCCCAATGATAGCCAAGGTAAGAGCACCAAGAGTTATAAAATATTCAATGATAGCCAAGGTAAGAGCACCAAGAGTTATACAATATCACAATGATAGCCAAGGTAAGAGCACCAATAGTTATAAAATATCCCAATGATAGCCAAGGTAAGAGCACCAATAGTTATAAAATATCCCAATGATAGCCAAGGTAAGAGCACCAATAGTTATAAAATATCCCAATGATGGCCAAGGTAAGAGCACCAAGAGTTATAAAATATTCCAATGGTAGCCAACGTAAGAGCACCAAGAGTTATAACATATCCCAATGATAGCCAACGTAAGAGCACCAAGAGTTATAAAATATCCCAATGATAGCCAAGGTAAGAGCACCAAGAGTTATACAATATCACAATGGTAGCCAAGGTAAGAGCACCAAGAGTTATAAAATATCCCAATGATGGCCAAGGTGAGAGCACCAAGAGTTATAAAATATCCCAATGGTAGCCAACGTAAGAGCACCAAGAGTTATAAAATATCCCAATGATAGCCAAGGTAAGAGCGCCAAGAGTTATAAAATATCCCAATGATGGCCAAGGTAAGAGCACCAATAGTTATAAAATATCCCAATGATAGCCAAGGTAAGAGCACCAAGAGTTATAAAATATCCCAATGGTAACCAACGTAAGAGCACCAAGAGTTATAAAATATCCCAATGGTAGCCAACGTAAGAGCACCAAGAGTTATAACATATCCCAATGATAGCCAATGTAAGAGCACCAAGAGTTATAACATATCCCAATGATAGCCAACGTAAGAGCACCAAGAGTTATAAAATATCCCAATGATAGCCAATGTAAGAGCACCAAGAGTTATAACATATCCCAATGATAGCCAACGTAAGAGCACCAAGAGTTATAAAATATCCCAATGATAGCCAAGGTAAGAGCACCAAGAGTTATAAAATATCACAATGGTAGCCAAGGTAAGAGCACCAAGAGTAATAAAATATTCAAGGATAGCCAAGGTAAGAGCACCAAGAGTTATACAATATCACAATGGTAGCCAAGGTAAGAGCACCAAGAGTAATAAAATATTCAATGATAGCCAAGGTAAGAGCACCAAGAGTTATAAAATATCCCAATGATAGCCAAGGTAAGAGCACCAAGAGTAATAAAATATCCCAATGATAGCCAAGGTAAGAGCACCAAGAGTTATACAATATTCCAATGGTAGCCAAGGTAAGAGCACCAAGAGTAATAAAATATTCAATGATAGCCAAGGTAAGAGCACCAAGAGTTATAAAATATCCCAATGATAGCCAAGGTAAGAGCACCAAGAGTAATAAAATATCCCAATGATAGCCAAGGTAAGAGCACCAAGAGTTATAAAATATCCCAATGATAGCCAAGGTAAGAGCACCAAGAGTTATAAAATATCCCAATGATAGCCAAAGTAAGAGCACCAATAGTTATAAAATATCCCAATGATAGCCAAGGTAAGAGCACCAAGAGTTATAAAATATCCCAATGATAGCCAAGGTAAGAGCACCAAGAGTTATAAAATATCCCAATGATAGCCAATGTAAGAGCACCAAGAGTTATAAAATATCCCAATGATAGCCAAGGTAAGAGCACCAAGAGTTATAAAATATCCCAATGATGGCCAAGGTAAGAGCGCCAAGAGTTATAAAATATCCCAATGATAGCCAAGGTAAGAGCGCCAAGAGTTATAAAATATCCCAATGATAGCCAATGTAAGAGCACCAAGAGTTATAAAATATCCCAATGGTAGCCAAGGTATATAAGAGCACCAAGGGTTATAAAATATCCCAATGGTAGCCAAGGTAAGAGCACCAAGAGTTATAAAATATTCCAATGATAGCCAAGGTAAGAGCACCAAGAGTTATAAAATATCCCAATGATAGCCAAGGTAAGAGCACCAAGAGTTATAAAATATCCCAATGGTAGCCAACGTAAGAGCACCAAGAGTTATAAAATATCCCAATGATAGCCAAGGTAAGAGCACCAAGAGTTATAAAATATCCCAATGATAGCCAAGGTAAGAGCACCAAGAGTTATAAAATATCCCAATGGTAGCCAATGTAAGAGCACCATGAGTTATAAAATATCCCAATGGTAGCCAAGGTAAGAGCACCAAGAGTTATAAAATATCCCAATGATAGCCAAGGTAAGAGTGCCAAGAGTTATAAAATATTCCAATGATAGCCAATGTAAGAGCACCAAGAGTTATAAAATATTCCAATGATAGCCAAGGTAAGAGCACCAAGAGTTATAAAATATCCCAATGATAGCCAAGGTAAGAGCACCAAGAGTTATAAAATATCCCAATGATAGCCAAGGTAAGAGCACCAAGAGTTATAAAATATCCCAATGGTAGCCAATGTAAGAGCACCAAGAGTTATAAAATATCCCAATGGTAGCCAAGGTAAGAGCACCAAGAGTTATAAAATATCCCAATGATAGCCAAGGTAAGAGCACCAATAGTTATAAAATATCCCAATGATAGCCAAGGTAAGAGCACCAATAGTTATAAAATATCCCAAATGATAGCCAAGGTAAGAGCACCAATAGTTATAAAATATCCCAATGATAGCCAAGGTAAGAGCACCAATAGTTATAAAATATCCCAATGATAGCCAAGGTAAGAGCACCAATAGTTATAAAATATCCCAATGATAGCCAAGGTAAGAGCACCAATAGTTATAAAATATCCCAATGATGGCCAAGGTAAGAGCACCAATAGTTATAAAATATCCCAATGATAGCCAAGGTAAGAGCACCAATAGTTATAAAATATCCCAATGATAGCCAAGGTAAGAGCACCAATAGTTATAAAATATCCCAATGATGGCCAAGGTAAGAGCACCAATTGTTATAAAATATCCCAATGATAGCCAAGGTAAGAGCACCAATAGTTATAAAATATCCCAATGATAGCCAAGGTAAGAGCACCAAGAGTTATAAAATATCCCAATGGTAGCCAAGGTAAGAGCACCAAGAGTTATAAAATATCCCAATGATAGCCAAGGTAAGAGCACCAAGAGTTATAAAATATTCAATGATAGCCAAGGTAAGAGCACCAAGAGTTATACAATATCACAATGATAGCCAAGGTAAGAGCACCAATAGTTATAAAATATCCCAATGATAGCCAAGGTAAGAGCACCAATAGTTATAAAATATCCCAATGATAGCCAAGGTAAGAGCACCAATAGTTATAAAATATCCCAATGATGGCCAAGGTAAGAGCACCAAGAGTTATAAAATATTCCAATGGTAGCCAACGTAAGAGCACCAAGAGTTATAACATATCCCAATGATAGCCAACGTAAGAGCACCAAGAGTTATAAAATATCCCAATGATAGCCAAGGTAAGAGCACCAAGAGTTATACAATATCACAATGGTAGCCAAGGTAAGAGCACCAAGAGTTATAAAATATCCCAATGATGGCCAAGGTGAGAGCACCAAGAGTTATAAAATATCCCAATGGTAGCCAACGTAAGAGCACCAAGAGTTATAAAATATCCCAATGATAGCCAAGGTAAGAGCGCCAAGAGTTATAAAATATCCCAATGATGGCCAAGGTAAGAGCACCAATAGTTATAAAATATCCCAATGATAGCCAAGGTAAGAGCACCAAGAGTTATAAAATATCCCAATGGTAGCCAACGTAAGAGCACCAATAGTTATAACATATCCCAATGATAGCCAAGGTAAGAGCACCAAGAGTTATAAAATATCCCAATGATAGCCAATGTAAGAGCACCAAGAGTTATAACATATCCCAATGATAGCCAAGGTAAGAGCACCAAGAGTTATAAAATATCCCAATGATAGCCAATGTAAGAGCACCAAGAGTTATAAAATATCCCAATGATGGCCAAGGTAAGAGCACCAATAGTTATAAAATATCCCAATGATAGCCAAGGTAAGAGCACCAAGAGTTATAAAATATCCCAATGATAGCCAATGTAAGAGCACCAAGAGTTATAACATATCCCAATGATAGCCAAGGTAAGAGCACCAAGAGTTATAAAATATCCCAATGATAGCCAATGTAAGAGCACCAAGAGTTATAAAATATCCCAATGATGGCCAAGGTAAGAGCACCAATAGTTATAAAATATCCCAATGATAGCCAAGGTAAGAGCACCAAGAGTTATAACATATCCCAATGATAGCCAATGTAAGAGCACCAAGAGTTATAAAATATCCCAATGATAGCCAATGTAAGAGCACCAAGAGTTATAAAATATCCCAATGATGGCCAAGGTAAGAGCACCAATAGTTATAAAATATCCCAATGATGGCCAAGGTAAGAGCACCAATAGTTATAACATATCCCAATGATAGCCAAGGTAAGAGCACCAAGAGTTATAAAATATCCCAATGATAGCCAAGGTAAGAGCGCCAAGAGTTATAAAATATCCCAATGATGGCCAAGGTAAGAGCACCAATAGTTATAAAATATCCCAATGATAGCCAAGGTAAGAGCACCAAGAGTTATAAAATATCCCAATGGTAGCCAACGTAAGAGCACCAAGAGTTATAACATATCCCAATGATAGCCAACGTAAGAGCACCAAGAGTTATAAAATATCCCAATGATAGCCAACGTAAGAGCACCAAGAGTTATAACATATCCCAATGATAGCCAACGTAAGAGCACCAATAGTTATAAAATATCCCAATGATGGCCAAGGTAAGAGCACCAATAGTTATAAAATATCCCAATGATAGCCAAGGTAAGAGCACCAAGAGTTATAAAATATCCCAATGGTAGCCAACGTAAGAGCACCAAGAGTTATAACATATCCCAATGATAGCCAACGTAAGAGCACCAATAGTTATAAAATATCCCAATGATAGCCAAGGTAAGAGCACCAAGAGTTATAAAATATCCCAATGATAGCCAATGTAAGAGCACCAAGAGTTATAACATATCCCAATGATAGCCAAGGTAAGAGCACCAAGAGTTATAAAATATCCCAATGATAGCCAATGTAAGAGCACCAAGAGTTATAACATATCCCAATGATAGCCAACGTAAGAGCACCAAGAGTTATAAAATATCACAATGGTAGCCAAGGTAAGAGCACCAAGAGTAATAAAATATTCAATGATAGCCAAGGTAAGAGCACCAAGAGTTATACAATATCACAATGGTAGCCAAGGTAAGAGCACCAAGAGTAATAAAATATTCAATGATAGCCAAGGTAAGAGCACCAAGAGTTATAAAATATCCCAATGATAGCCAAGGTAAGAGCACCAAGAGTAATAAAATATCCCAATGATAGCCAAGGTAAGAGCACCAAGAGTTATACAATATTCCAATGGTAGCCAAGGTAAGAGCACCAAGAGTAATAAAATATTCAATGATAGCCAATGTAAGAGCACCAAGAGTTATAAAATATTCCAATGATAGCCAAGGTAAGAGCACCAAGAGTTATAAAATATCCCAATGGTAGCCAACGTAAGAGCGCCAAGAGTTATAAAATATTCCAATGATAGCCAATGTAAGAGCACCAATAGTTATAAAATATTCAAATGATAGCCAATGTAAGAGCACCAAGAGTTATAAAATATCCCAATGGTAGCCAATGTAAGAGCACCAAGAGTTATAAAATATCCCAATGATAGCCAAGGTAAGAGCACCAAGAGTAATAAAATATCCCAATGATAGCCAAGGTAAGAGCACCAAGAGTTATAAAATATCCCAATGATAGCCAAGGTAAGAGCACCAAGAGTTATAAAATATCCCAATGATAGCCAAAGTAAGAGCACCAATAGTTATAAAATATCCCAATGATAGCCAAGGTAAGAGCACCAAGAGTTATAAAATATCCCAATGATAGCCAAGGTAAGAGCACCAAGAGTTATAAAATATCCCAATGATAGCCAATGTAAGAGCACCAAGAGTTATAAAATATCCCAATGATAGCCAAGGTAAGAGCACCAAGAGTTATAAAATATCCCAATGATGGCCAAGGTAAGAGCGCCAAGAGTTATAAAATATCCCAATGATAGCCAAGGTAAGAGCGCCAAGAGTTATAAAATATCCCAATGATAGCCAATGTAAGAGCACCAAGAGTTATAAAATATCCCAATGGTAGCCAAGGTATATAAGAGCACCAAGGGTTATAAAATATCCCAATGGTAGCCAAGGTAAGAGCACCAAGAGTTATAAAATATTCCAATGATAGCCAAGGTAAGAGCACCAAGAGTTATAAAATATCCCAATGATAGCCAAGGTAAGAGCACCAAGAGTTATAAAATATCCCAATGGTAGCCAACGTAAGAGCACCAAGAGTTATAAAATATCCCAATGATAGCCAAGGTAAGAGCACCAAGAGTTATAAAATATCCCAATGATAGCCAAGGTAAGAGCACCAAGAGTTATAAAATATCCCAATGGTAGCCAATGTAAGAGCACCATGAGTTATAAAATATCCCAATGGTAGCCAAGGTAAGAGCACCAAGAGTTATAAAATATCCCAATGATAGCCAAGGTAAGAGTGCCAAGAGTTATAAAATATTCCAATGATAGCCAATGTAAGAGCACCAAGAGTTATAAAATATTCCAATGATAGCCAAGGTAAGAGCACCAAGAGTTATAAAATATCCCAATGATAGCCAAGGTAAGAGCACCAAGAGTTATAAAATATCCCAATGATAGCCAAGGTAAGAGCACCAAGAGTTATAAAATATCCCAATGGTAGCCAATGTAAGAGCACCAAGAGTTATAAAATATCCCAATGGTAGCCAAGGTAAGAGCACCAAGAGTTATAAAATATCCCAATGATGGCCAAGGTAAGAGCGCCAAGAGTTATAAAATATTCCAATGATAGCCAATGTAAGAGCACCAAGAGTTATAAAATATTCCAATGATAGCCAAGGTAAGAGCACCAAGAGTTATAAAATATCCCAATGGTAGCCAATGTAAGAGCGCCAAGAGTTATAAAATATTCCAATGATAGCCAATGTAAGAGCACCAATAGTTATAAAATATTCAAATGATAGCCAATGTAAGAGCACCAAGAGTTATAAAATATCCCAATGGTAGCCAATGTAAGAGCACCAAGAGTTATAAAATATCCCAATGGTAGCCAAGGTAAGAGCACCAAGAGTTATAAAATATTCCAATGATAGCCAATGTAAGAGCGCCAAGAGTTATAAAATATCCCAATTGTAGCCAAGGTAAGAGCACCAAGAGTTATAAAATATCCCAATGATAGCCAATGTAAGAGCACCAAGAGTTATAAAATATCCCAATGATAGCCAATGTAAGAGCACCAAGAGTTATAAAATATCCCAATGATAGCCAAGGTAAGAGCACCAAGAGTTATAAAATATCCCAATGGTAGCCAAGGTAAGAGCACCAAGAGTTATAAAATATCCCAATGGTAGCCAATGTAAGAGCGCCAAGAGTTATAAAATATCCCAATGATAGCCAAGGTAAGAGCACCAAGAGTTATAAAATATTTCAATGATAGCCAATGTAAGAGCGCCAAGAGTTATAAAATATCCCAATGGTAGCCAAGGTAAGAGCACCAAGAGTTATAAAATATCCCAATGATGGCCAAGGTAAGAGCGCCAAGAGTTATAAAATATTCCAATGGTAGCCAAGGTAAGAGCACCAAGAGTTATAAAATATCCCAATGGTAGCCAAGGTAAGAGCACCAAGAGTTATAAAATATCCCAATGATGGCCAAGGTAAGAGCGCCAAGAGTTATAAAATATCCCAATGATGGCCAAGGTAAGAGCGCCAAGAGTTATAAAATATTCCAATGGTAGCCAAGGTAAGAGCACCAAGAGTTATAAAATATCCCAATGGTAGCCAAGGTAAGAGCACCAAGAGTTATAAAATATCCCAATGATGGCCAAGGTAAGAGCGCCAAGAGTTATAAAATATCCCAATGATGGCCAAGGTAAGAGCGCCAAGAGTTATAAAATATTCCAATGGTAGCCAAGGTAAGAGCGCCAAGAGTAATAAAATATCCCAATGGTAGCCAAGGTAAGAGCACCAAGAGTTATAACATATTCCAATGATAGCCAATGTAAGAGCGCCAAGAGTTATAAAATATCCCAATGGTAGCCAAGGTAAGAGCACCAAGAGTTATAAAATATCCCAATGATAGCCAAGGTAAGAGCACCAATAGTTATAAAATATCCCAATGGTAGCCAATGTAAGAGCGCCAAGAGTTATAAAATATCCAAATGGTAGCCAATGTAAGAGCGCCAAGAGTTATAAAATATCCCAATGGTAGCCAAGGTAAGAGCACCAAGAGTTATAAAATATCCCAATGGTAGCCAATGTAAGAGCACCAAGAGTTATAAAATATCCCAATGGTAGCCAATGTAAGAGCGCCAAGAGTTATAAAATATTCCAATGATAGCCAAGGTAAGAGCACCAAGAGTTATACAATATCACAATGATGGCCAAGGTAAGAGCGCCAAGAGTTATAAAATATCCCAATGGTAGCCAATGTAAGAGCACAAAGAGTTATAAAATATCCCAATGATAGCCAAGGTAAGAGCACCAAGAGTTATAAAATATTCCAATGGTAGCCAAGGTAAGAGCACAAAGAGTTATAAAATATCCCAATGGTAGCCAATGTAAGAGCACTAAGAGTTATAAAATATCCCAATGATAGCCAAGGTAAGAGCACAAAGAGTTATAAAATATCCCAATGATAGCCAAGGTAAGAGCACCAAGAGTTATAAAATATCCCAATGATAGCCAAGGTAAGAGCACCAAGAGTTATAAAATATCCCAATGATAGCCAAGGTAAGAGCACCAAGAGTTATAAAATATCCCAATGATGGCCAAGGTAAGAGCACCAAGAGTTATAAAATATCCCAATGATGGCCACGGTAAGAGCACCAAGAGTTATAAAATATTCCAATGATAGCCAAGGTAAGAGCACCAAGAGTTATAAAATATCCCAATGATGGCCAAGGTAAGAGCACCAAGAGTTATAAAATATTCCAATGATATCCAAGGTAAGAGCACCAAGAGTTATAAAATATTCCAATGATAGCCAAGGTAAGAGCACCAAGAGTTATAAAATATTCCAATGATAGCCAAGGTAAGAGCACCAAGAGTTATAAAATATCCCAATGATGGCCAAGGTAAGAGCACCAAGAGTTATAAAATATTCCAATGATGGCCAAGGTAAGAGCACCAAGAGTTATAAAATATTCCAATGATGGCCAAGGTAAGAGCGCCAAGAGTTATAAAATATTCCAATGATAGCCAAGGTAAGAGCACCAAGAGTTATAAAATATCCCAATGATGGCCAAGGTAAGAGCACCAAGAGTTATAAAATATTCCAATGATGGCCAAGGTAAGAGCACCAAGAGTTATAAAATATTCCAATGATGGCCAAGGTAAGAGCACCAAGAGTTATAAAATATTCCAATGATGGCCAAGGTAAGAGCACCAAGAGTTATAAAGTATCCCAATGATAGCCAAGGTAAGAGCACCAAGAGTTATAAAATATTCCAATGATGGCCAAGGTAAGAGCACCAAGAGTTATAAAATATTCCAATGATAGCCAAGGTAAGAGCACCAAGAGTTATAAAATATTCCAATGATAGCCAAGGTAAGAGCACCAAGAGTTATAAAATATCCCAATGGTAGCCAAGGTAAGAGCACCAAGAGTTATAAAATATCCCAATGATAGCCAAGGTAAGAGCACCAAGAGTTATAAAAAATCCCAATGATAGCCAAGGTAAGAGCACCAAGAGTTATAAAATATCCCAATGATAGCCAAGGTAAGAGCACCAAGAGTTATAAAATATCCCAATGATAGCCAAGGTAAGAGCGCCAAGAGTTATAAAATATCCCAATGGTAGCCAATGTAAGAGCGCCAAGAGAGTTATAAAATATCCCAATGGTAGCCAATGTAAGAGCGCCAAGAGTTATAAAATATTCCAATGATAGCCAAGGTAAGAGCACCAAGAGTTATAAAATATCCCAATGATAGCCAAGGTAAGAGCACCAAGAGTTATAAAATATCACAATGATAGCCAAGGTAAGAGCACCAAGAGTTATAAAATATCCCAATGATGGCCAAGGTAAGAGCGCCAAGAGTTATAAAATATCCCAATGATAGCCAATGTAAGAGCGCCAAGAGTTATAAAATATTCCAATGATAGCCAAGGTAAGAGCGCCAAGAGTTATAAAATATCCCAATGGTAGCCAATGTAAGAGCGCCAAGAGTTATAAAATATCCCAATGGTAGCCAATGTAAGAGCGCCAAGAGTTATGAAATATCCCAATGGTAGCCAATGTAAGAGCGCCAAGAGTTATAAAATATCCCAATGGTAGCCAATGTAAGAGCGCCAAGAGTTATAAAATATCCCAATGATGGCCAAGGTAAGAGCACCAAGAGTTATAAAATATCCCAATGATAGCCAAGGTAAGAGCACCAAGAGTTATAAAATATCCCAATGGTAGCCAATGTAAGAGCGCCAAGAGTTATAAAATATTCCAATGATAGCCAAGGTAAGAGCGCCAAGAGTTATAAAATATCCCAATGATAGCCAATGTAAGAGCGCCAAGAGTTATAAAATATCCCAATGATAGCCAAGGTAAGAGCACCAAGAGTTATAAAATATCCCAATGATAGCCAATGTAAGAGCGCCAAGAGTTATAAAATATTCCAATGATAGCCAAGGTAAGAGCGCCAAGAGTTATAAAATATCCCAATGATAGCCAAGGTAAGAGCACCAAGAGTTATAAAATATCCCAATGATAGCCAATGTAAGAGCGCCAAGAGTTATAAAATATTCCAATGATAGCCAAGGTAAGAGCGCCAAGAGTTATAAAATATCCCAATGATAGCCAAGGTAAGAGCACCAAGAGTTATAAAATATCCCAATGATAGCCAATGTAAGAGCGCCAAGAGTTATAAAATATCCCAATGATAGCCAATGTAAGAGCGCCAAGAGTTATAAAATATTCCAATGATAGCCAAGGTAAGAGCGCCAAGAGTTATAAAATATCCCAATGGTAGCCAATGTAAGAGCGCCAAGAGTTATAAAATATCCCAATGGTAGCCAATGTAAGAGCGCCAAGAGTTATGAAATATCCCAATGGTAGCCAATGTAAGAGCGCCAAGAGTTATAAAATATCCCAATGGTAGCCAATGTAAGAGCGCCAAGAGTTATAAAATATCCCAATGATGGCCAAGGTAAGAGCACCAAGAGTTATAAAATATCCCAATGATAGCCAAGGTAAGAGCACCAAGAGTTATAAAATATCCCAATGGTAGCCAATGTAAGAGCGCCAAGAGTTATAAAATATTCCAATGATAGCCAAGGTAAGAGCGCCAAGAGTTATAAAATATCCCAATGGTAGCCAATGTAAGAGCGCCAAGAGTTATAAAATATCCCAATGGTAGCCAATGTAAGAGCGCCAAGAGTTATAAAATATCCCAATGGTAGCCAATGTAAGAGCGCCAAGAGTTATAAAATATCCCAATGATAGCCAAGGTAAGAGCGCCAAGAGTTATAAAATATCCCAATGATGGCCAAGGTAAGAGCACCAATAGTTATAAAATATCCCAATGATAGCCAAGGTAAGAGCACCAAGAGTTATAAAATATCCCAATGGTAGCCAACGTAAGAGCACCAAGAGTTATAACATATCCCAATGATAGCCAACGTAAGAGCACCAAGAGTTATAAAATATCCCAATGATAGCCAAGGTAAGAGCACCAATAGTTATAAAATATCACAATGGTAGCCAAGGTAAGAGCACCAAGAGTTATAAAATATCCCAATGATAGCCAACGTAAGAGCACCAAGAGTTATAACATATCCCAATGATAGCCAACGTAAGAGCACCAAGAGTTATAAAATATCACAATGGTAGCCAAGGTAAGAGCACCAAGAGTAATAAAATATTCAATGATAGCCAAGGTAAGAGCACCAAGAGTTATACAATATCACAATGGTAGCCAAGGTAAGAGCACCAAGAGTAATAAAATATTCAATGATAGCCAAGGTAAGAGCACCAAGAGTTATAAAATATCCCAATGATAGCCAAGGTAAGAGCACCAAGAGTTATAAAATATCCCAATGATAGCCAAGGTAAGAGCACCAAGAGTTATAAAATATCCCAATGATAGCCAAGGTAAGAGCACCAAGAGTAATAAAATATCCCAATGATAGCCAAGGTAAGAGCACCAAGAGTTATAAAATATCCCAATGATAGCCAAGGTAAGAGCACCAAGAGTTATAAAATATCCCAATGATAGCCAAAGTAAGAGCACCAATAGTTATAAAATATCCCAATGATAGCCAAGGTAAGAGCACCAAGAGTTATAAAATATCCCAATGATAGCCAAGGTAAGAGCACCAAGAGTTATAAAATATCCCAATGATAGCCAATGTAAGAGCACCAAGAGTTATAAAATATCCCAATGATAGCCAAGGTAAGAGCACCAAGAGTTATAAAATATCCCAATGATAGCCAAGGTAAGAGCGCCAAGAGTTATAAAATATCCCAATGATAGCCAAGGTAAGAGCACCAAGAGTTATAAAATATCCCAATGATAGCCAAGGTAAGAGCACCAAGAGTTATAAAATATCCTAATAATAGCCAAGGTAAGAGCACCAAGAGTTATAAAATATCCCAATGATAGCCAATGTAAGAGCACCAAGAGTTATAAAATATCCCAATGGTAGCCAAGGTATATAAGAGCACCAAGGGTTATAAAATATCCCAATGGTAGCCAAGGTAAGAGCACCAAGAGTTATAAAATATTCCAATGATAGCCAAGGTAAGAGCACCAAGAGTTATAAAATATCCCAATGATAGCCAAGGTAAGAGCACCAAGAGTTATAAAATATCCCAATGGTAGCCAACGTAAGAGCACCAAGAGTTATAAAATATCCCAATGATAGCCAAGGTAAGAGCACCAAGAGTTATAAAATATCCCAATGATAGCCAAGGTAAGAGCACCAAGAGTTATAAAATATCCCAATGGTAGCCAATGTAAGAGCACCATGAGTTATAAAATATCCCAATGGTAGCCAAGGTAAGAGCACCAAGAGTTATAAAATATCCCAATGATAGCCAAGGTAAGAGTGCCAAGAGTTATAAAATATTCCAATGATAGCCAATGTAAGAGCACCAAGAGTTATAAAATATTCCAATGATAGCCAAGGTAAGAGCACCAAGAGTTATAAAATATCCCAATGATAGCCAAGGTAAGAGCACCAAGAGTTATAAAATATCCCAATGATAGCCAAGGTAAGAGCACCAAGAGTTATAAAATATCCCAATGGTAGCCAATGTAAGAGCACCAAGAGTTATAAAATATCCCAATGGTAGCCAAGGTAAGAGCACCAAGAGTTATAAAATATCCCAATGATGGCCAAGGTAAGAGCGCCAAGAGTTATAAAATATCCCAATGGTAGCCAAGGTAAGAGCACCAAGAGTTATAAAATATCCCAATGGTAGCCAATGTAAGAGCGCCAAGAGTTATAAAATATTCCAATGATAGCCAATGTAAGAGCACCAATAGTTATAAAATATTCAAATGATAGCCAATGTAAGAGCACCAAGAGTTATAAAATATCCCAATGGTAGCCAATGTAAGAGCACCAAGAGTTATAAAATATCCCAATGGTAGCCAAGGTAAGAGCACCAAGAGTTATAAAATATTCCAATGATAGCCAATGTAAGAGCGCCAAGAGTTATAAAATATCCCAATTGTAGCCAAGGTAAGAGCACCAAGAGTTATAAAATATCCCAATGATAGCCAATGTAAGAGCACCAAGAGTTATAAAATATCCCAATGATAGCCAATGTAAGAGCACCAAGAGTTATAAAATATCCCAATGGTAGCCAAGGTAAGAGCACCAAGAGTTATAAAATATCCCAATGATAGCCAAGGTAAGAGCACCAAGAGTTATAAAATATCCCAATGGTAGCCAAGGTAAGAGCACCAAGAGTTATAAAATATCCCAATGATGGCCAAGGTAAGAGCACCAAGAGTTATAAAATATCCCAATGGTAGCCAATGTAAGAGCGCCAAGAGTTATAAAATATCCCAATGATAGCCAAGGTAAGAGCACCAAGAGTTATAAAATATTTCAATGATAGCCAATGTAAGAGCGCCAAGAGTTATAAAATATCCCAATGGTAGCCAAGGTAAGAGCACCAAGAGTTATAAAATATCCCAATGATGGCCAAGGTAAGAGCGCCAAGAGTTATAAAATATTCCAATGGTAGCCAAGGTAAGAGCACCAAGAGTTATAAAATATCCCAATGGTAGCCAAGGTAAGAGCACCAAGAGTTATAAAATATCCCAATGATGGCCAAGGTAAGAGCGCCAAGAGTTATAAAATATCCCAATGATGGCCAAGGTAAGAGCGCCAAGAGTTATAAAATATTCCAATGGTAGCCAAGGTAAGAGCACCAAGAGTTATAAAATATCCCAATGGTAGCCAAGGTAAGAGCACCAAGAGTTATAAAATATCCCAATGATGGCCAAGGTAAGAGCGCCAAGAGTTATAAAATATCCCAATGATGGCCAAGGTAAGAGCGCCAAGAGTTATAAAATATTCCAATGGTAGCCAAGGTAAGAGCGCCAAGAGTTATAAAATATCCCAATGGTAGCCAAGGTAAGAGCACCAAGAGTTATAAAATATTCCAATGATAGCCAATGTAAGAGCGCCAAGAGTTATAAAATATCCCAATGGTAGCCAAGGTAAGAGCACCAAGAGTTATAAAATATCCCAATGATAGCCAAGGTAAGAGCACCAATAGTTATAAAATATCCCAATGGTAGCCAATGTAAGAGCGCCAAGAGTTATAAAATATCCAAATGGTAGCCAATGTAAGAGCGCCAAGAGTTATAAAATATCCAAATGATAGCCAATGTAAGAGCGCCAAGAGTTATAAAATATTCCAATGATAGCCAATGTAAGAGCACCAAGAGTTATAAAATATCCCAATGGTAGCCAATGTAAGAGCGCCAAGAGTTATAAAATATTCCAATGATAGCCAAGGTAAGAGCACCAAGAGTTATACAATATCACAATGATGGCCAAGGTAAGAGCGCCAAGAGTTATAAAATATCCCAATGGTAGCCAATGTAAGAGCACAAAGAGTTATAAAATATCCCAATGATAGCCAAGGTAAGAGCACCAAGAGTTATAAAATGTTCCAATGGTAGCCAAGGTAAGAGCACAAAGAGTTATAAAATATCCCAATGGTAGCCAATGTAAGAGCACTAAGAGTTATAAAATATCCCAATGATAGCCAAGGTAAGAGCACAAAGAGTTATAAAATATCCCAATGATAGCCAAGGTAAGAGCACCAAGAGTTATAAAATATCCCAATGATAGCCAAGGTAAGAGCACCAAGAGTTATAAAATATCCCAATGATAGCCAAGGTAAGAGCACCAAGAGTTATAAAATATCCCAATGATAGCCAAGGTAAGAGCACCAAGAGTTATAAAATATCCCAATGATGGCCAAGGTAAGAGCACCAAGAGTTATAAAATATCCCAATGATGGCCACGGTAAGAGCACCAAGAGTTATAAAATATTCCAATGATAGCCAAGGTAAGAGCACCAAGAGTTATAAAATATCCCAATGATGGCCAAGGTAAGAGCACCAAGAGTTATAAAATATTCCAATGATATCCAAGGTAAGAGCACCAAGAGTTATAAAATATTCCAATGATAGCCAAGGTAAGAGCACCAAGAGTTATAAAATATTCCAATGATGGCCAAGGTAAGAGCACCAAGAGTTATAAAATATTCCAATGATAGCCAAGGTAAGAGCACCAAGAGTTATAAAATATCCCAATGATGGCCAAGGTAAGAGCACCAAGAGTTATAAAATATTCCAATGATGGCCAAGGTAAGAGCACCAAGAGTTATAAAATATTCCAATGATGGCCAAGGTAAGAGCGCCAAGAGTTATAAAATATTCCAATGATAGCCAAGGTAAGAGCACCAAGAGTTATAAAATATCCCAATGATGGCCAAGGTAAGAGCACCAAGAGTTATAAAATATTCCAATGATGGCCAAGGTAAGAGCACCAAGAGTTATAAAATATTCCAATGATGGCCAAGGTAAGAGCACCAAGAGTTATAAAATATTCCAATGATGGCCAAGGTAAGAGCACCAAGAGTTATAAAATATCCCAATGATAGCCAAGGTAAGAGCACCAAGAGTTATAAAATATTCCAATGATGGCCAAGGTAAGAGCACCAAGAGTTATAAAATATTCCAATGATAGCCAAGGTAAGAGCACCAAGAGTTATAAAATATTCCAATGATAGCCAAGGTAAGAGCACCAAGAGTTATAAAATATCCCAATGGTAGCCAAGGTAAGAGCACCAAGAGTTATAAAATATCCCAATGATAGCCAAGGTAAGAGCACCAAGAGTTATAAAAAATCCCAATGATAGCCAAGGTAAGAGCACCAAGAGTTATAAAATATCCCAATGATAGCCAAGGTAAGAGCACCAAGAGTTATAAAATATCCCAATGATAGCCAAGGTAAGAGCGCCAAGAGTTATAAAATATCCCAATGGTAGCCAATGTAAGAGCGCCAAGAGAGTTATAAAATATCCCAATGGTAGCCAATGTAAGAGCGCCAAGAGTTATAAAATATTCCAATGATAGCCAAGGTAAGAGCACCAAGAGTTATAAAATATCCCAATGATAGCCAAGGTAAGAGCACCAAGAGTTATAAAATATCACAATGATAGCCAAGGTAAGAGCACCAAGAGTTATAAAATATCCCAATGATAGCCAATGTAAGAGCGCCAAGAGTTATAAAATATTCCAATGATAGCCAAGGTAAGAGCGCCAAGAGTTATAAAATATCCCAATGGTAGCCAAGGTAAGAGCACCAAGAGTTATAAAATATCCCAATGATAGCCAATGTAAGAGCGCCAAGAGTTATAAAATATCCCAATGATAGCCAATGTAAGAGCGCCAAGAGTTATAAAATATTCCAATGATAGCCAAGGTAAGAGCGCCAAGAGTTATAAAATATCCCAATGGTAGCCAAGGTAAGAGCACCAAGAGTTATAAAATATCCCAATGATAGCCAATGTAAGAGCGCCAAGAGTTATAAAATATCCCAATGGTAGCCAAGGTAAGAGCGCCAAGAGTTATAAAATATCCCAATGGTAGCCAATGTAAGAGCGCCAAGAGTTATGAAATATCCCAATGGTAGCCAATGTAAGAGCGCCAAGAGTTATAAAATATCCCAATGGTAGCCAATGTAAGAGCGCCAAGAGTTATAAAATATCCCAATGATGGCCAAGGTAAGAGCACCAAGAGTTATAAAATATCCCAATGATAGCCAAGGTAAGAGCACCAAGAGTTATAAAATATCCCAATGGTAGCCAATGTAAGAGCGCCAAGAGTTATAAAATATTCCAATGATAGCCAAGGTAAGAGCGCCAAGAGTTATAAAATATCCCAATGGTAGCCAATGTAAGAGCGCCAAGAGTTATAAAATATCCCAATGGTAGCCAATGTAAGAGCGCCAAGAGTTATAAAATATCCCAATGGTAGCCAATGTAAGAGCGCCAAGAGTTATAAAATATTCCAATGATAGCCAAGGTAAGAGCGCAAAGAGTTATAAAATATCCCAATGATAGCCAATGTAAGAGCGCCAAGAGTTATAAAATATCCCAATGATGGCCAAGGTAAGAGCGCCAAGAGTTATAAAATATCCCAATGATAGCCAAGGTAAGAGCGCCAAGAGTTATAAAATATCCCAATGATAGCCAATGTAAGAGCGCCAAAAGTTATAAAATATCCCAATGATGGCCAAGGTAAGAGCGCCAAGAGTTATAAAATATCCCAATGATAGCCAAGGTAAGAGCGCCAAGAGTTATAAAATATCCCAATGGTAGCCAATGTAAGAGCGCCAAGAGTTATAAAATATCCCAATGGTAGCCAATGTAAGAGCGCCAAGAGTTATAAAATATTCCAATGATAGCCAAGGTAAGAGCACCAAGAGTTATAAAATATCCCAATGATAACCAAGGTAAGAGCACCAAGAGTTATAAAATATCCCAATGGTAGCCAATGTAAGAGCGCCAAGAGTTATAAAATATCCCAATGGTAGCCAATGTAAGAGCACCAAGAGTTATAAAATATCCCAATGATAGCCAAGGTAAGAGCGCCAAGAGTTATAAAATATTCCAATGATAGCCAAGGTAAGAGCACCAAGAGTTATAAAATATCCCAATGATAGCCAAGGTAAGAGCGCCAAGAGTTATAAAATATCCCAATGGTAGCCAAGGTAAGAGCACCAAGAGTTATAAAATATCCCAATGGTAGCCAAGGTAAGAGCACCGAGAGTTATAAAATATCCCAATGGTAGCCAAGGTAAGAGCACCGAGAGTTATAAAATATCCCAATGGTAGCCAAGGTAAGAGCACCGAGAGTTATAAAATATCCCACTGGTAGCCAAGGTAAGAGCACCGAGAGTTATAAAATATCCCAATGGTAGCCAATGTAAGAGCGCCAAGAGTTATAAAATATCCCAATGGTAGCCAAGGTAAGAGCACCAAGAGTTATAAAATATCCCAATGGTAGCCAATGTAAGAGCGCCAAGAGTTATAAAATATCCCAATGATAGCCAAGGTAAGAGCACCAAGAGTTATAAAATATCCCAATGGTAGCCAAGGTATATAAGAGCACCAAGAATTATAAAATATCCCAATGATAGCCAAGGTAAGAGCACCAAGAGTTATAAAATATCCCAATGGTAGCCAAGGTAAGAGCGCCAAGAGTTATAAAATATCCCAATGGTAGCCAAGGTATATAAGAGCACCAAGAATTATAAAATATCCCAATGGTAGCCAAGGTAAGAGCACCAAGAGTTATAAAATATCCCAATGGTAGCCAAGGTAAGAGCACCAAGAGTTATAAAATATCCCAATGATAGCCAAGGTAAGAGCACCAAGAGTTATAAAATATTCCAATGGTAGCCAGTGTAAGAGCGCCAAGAGTTATACAATATCCAAATGATAGCCAATGTAAGAGCGCCAAGAGTTATAAAATATCCCAATGGTAGCCAAGGTAAGAGCGCCAAGAGTTCTAAAATATTCCAATGATAGCCAATGTAAGAGCACCAAGAGTTATAACATATCCCAATGGTAGCCAATGTAAGAGCGCCAAGAGTTATAAAATATTCCAATGATAGCCAAGGTAAGAGCACCAAGAGTTATACAATATCACAATGATGGCCAAGGTAAGAGCGCCAAGAGTTATAAAATATCCCAATCGTAGCCACTGTAAGAGCACCAAGAGTTATAAAATATCCCAATGATAGCCAAGGTAAGAGCACCAAGAGTTATAAAATATTCCAATGGTAGCCAAGGTAAGAGCACAAAGAGTTATAAAATATTCCAATGGTAGCCAAGGTAAGAGCACAAAGAGTTATAAAATATTCCAATGGTAGCCAAGGTAAGAGCACAAAGAGTTATAAAATATCCCAATGGTAGCCAATGTAAGAGCACCAAGAGTTATAAAATATCCCAATGATAGCCAAGGTAAGAGCACAAAGAGTTATAAAATATCCCAATGATAGCCAAGGTAAGAGCACCAAGAGTTATAAAATATCCCAATGATAGCCAAGGTAAGAGCACCAAGAGTTATAAAATATCCCAATGATAGCCAAGGTAAGAGCACCAAGAGTTATAAAATATCCCAATGATAGCCAAGGTAAGAGCACCAAGAGTTATAAAATATCCCAATGATGGCCAAGGTAAGAGCACCAAGAGTTATAAAATATCCCAATGATGGCCAAGGTAAGAGCACCAAGAGTTATAAAATATTCCAATGATAGCCAAGGTAAGAGCACCAAGAGTTATAAAATATCCCAATGATGGCCAAGGTAAGAGCACCAAGAGTTATAAAATATCCCAATGATGGCCAAGGTAAGAGCACCAAGAGTTATAAAATATTCCAATGATATCCAAGGTAAGAGCACCAAGAGTTATAAAATATTCCAATGATAGCCAAGGTAAGAGCACCAAGAGTTATAAAATATTCCAATGATGGCCAAGGTAAGAGCACCAAGAGTTATAAAATATTCCAATGATAGCCAAGGTAAGAGCACCAAGAGTTATAAAATATCCCAATGATGGCCAAGGTAAGAGCACCTAGAGTTATAAAATATTCCAATGATGGCCAAGGTAAGTGCACCAAGAGTTATAAAATATTCCAATGATGGCCAAGGTAAGAGCACCAAGAGTTATAAAATATTCCAATGATAGCCAAGGTAAGAGCACCAAGAGTTATAAAATATCCCAATGATGGCCAAGGTAAGAGCACCAAGAGTTATAAAATATTCCAATGATGGCCAAGGTAAGAGCACCAAGAGTTATAAAATATTACAATGATGGCCAAGTTAAGAGCACCAAAAGTTATAAAATATTCCAATGATGGCCAAGGTAAGAGCACCAAGAGTTATAAAATATCCCAATGATAGCCAAGGTAAGAGCACCAAGAGTTATAAAATATTCCAATGATGGCCAAGGTAAGAGCACCAAGAGTTATAAAATATTCCAATGATAGCCAAGGTAAGAGCACCAATAGTTATAAAATATTCCAATGATAGCCAAGGTAAGAGCACCAAGAGTTATAAAATATCCCAATGGTAGCCAAGGTAAGAGCACCAAGAGTTATAAAATATCCCAATGATAGCCAAGGTAAGAGCACCAAGAGTTATAAAATATCCCAATGATAGCCAAGGTAAGAGCACCAAGAGTTATAAAATATCCCAATGATAGCCAAGGTAAGAGCACCAAGAGTTATAAAATATCCCAATGATAGCCAAGGTAAGAGCGCCAAGAGTTATAAAATATCCCAATGGTAGCCAATGTAAGAGCGCCAAGAGAGTTATAAAATATCCCAATGGTAGCCAATGTAAGAGCGCCAAGAGTTATAAAATATTCCAATGATAGCCAAGGTAAGAGCACCAAGAGTTATAAAATATCCCAATGATAGCCAATGTAAGAGCGCCAAGAGTTATAAAATATTCCAATGATAGCCAAGGTAAGAGCGCCAAGAGTTATAAAATATCCCAATGGTAGCCAATGTAAGAGCGCCAAGAGTTATAAAATATCCCAATGGTAGCCAATGTAAGAGCGCCAAGAGTATTAAAATATCCCAATGGTAGCCAATGTAAGAGCGCCAAGAGTTATAAAATATTCCAATGATAGCCAAGGTAAGAGCGCCAAGAGTTATAAAATATCCCAATGGTAGCCAATGTAAGAGCGCCAATAGTTATAAAATATCCCAATGGTAGCCAATGTAAGAGCGCCAAGAGTTATAAAATATCCCAATGGTAGCCAATGTAAGAGCGCCAAGAGTTATAAAATATTCCAATGATAGCCAAGGTAAGAGCGCCAAGAGTTATAAAATATCCCAATGATAGCCAATGTAAGAGCGCCAAGAGTTATAAAATATCCCAATGATGGCCAAGGTAAGAGCGCCAAGAGTTATAAAATATCCCAATGATAGCCAAGGTAAGAGCGCCAAGAGTTATAAAATATCCCAATGATAGCCAATGTAAGAGCGCCAAAGGTTATAAAATATCCCAATGATGGCCAAGGTAAGAGCGCCAAGAGTTATAAAATATCCCAATGATAGCCAAGGTAAGAGCGCCAAGAGTTATAAAATATCCCAATGGTAGCCAATGTAAGAGCGCCAAGAGTTATAAAATATCCCAATGGTAGCCAATGTAAGAGCGCCAAGAGTTATAAAATATTCCAATGATAGCCAAGGTAAGAGCACCAAGAGTTATAAAATATCCCAATGATAACCAAGGTAAGAGCACCAAGAGTTATAAAATATCCCAATGGTAGCCAATGTAAGAGCGCCAAGAGTTATAAAATATCCCAATGGTAGCCAATGTAAGAGCACCAAGAGTTATAAAATATCCCAATGATAGCCAAGGTAAGAGCGCCAAGAGTTATAAAATATTCCAATGATAGCCAAGGTAAGAGCACCAAGAGTTATAAAATATCCCAATGATAGCCAAGGTAAGAGCGCCAAGAGTTATAAAATATCCCAATGGTAGCCAAGGTATGAGCACCAAGAGTTATAAAATATCCCAATGGTAGCCAATGTAAGAGCGCCAAGAGTTATAAAATATTCCAATGATAGCCAAGGTAAGAGCACCAAGAGTTATAAAATATCCCAATGGTAGCCAATGTAAGAGCGCCAAGAGTTATAAAATATCCCAATGGTAGCCAAGGTAAGAGCACCAAGAGTTATAAAATATCCCAATGGTAGCCAAGGTAAGAGCACCAAGAGTTATAAAATATCCCAATGGTAGCCAAGGTAAGAGCACCAAGAGTTATAAAATATCCCAATGGTAGCCAAGGTAAGAGCACCAAGAGTTATAAAATATCCCAATGGTAGCCAAGGTAAGAGCACCAAGAGTTATAAAATATCCCAATGGTAGCCAAGGTAAGAGCACCAAGAGTTATAAAATATCCCAATGGTAGCCAAGGTAAGAGCACCAAGAGTTATAAAATATCCCAATGGTAGCCAAGGTAAGAGCACCAAGAGTTATAAAATATCCCAATGGTAGCCAAGGTAAGAGCACCAAGAGTTATAAAATATCCCAATGGTAGCCAATGTAAGAGAGCCAAGAGTTATAAAATATCCCAATGGTAGCCAAGGTAAGAGCACCAAGAGTTATAAAATATCCCAATGATAGCCAAGGTAAGAGCGCCAAGAGTTATACAATATTCCATTGATAGCCAAGGTAAGAGCACCAAGAGTTATAAAATATCCCAATGGTAGCCAATGTAAGAGCGCCAAGAGTTATAAAATATCCCAATGATAGCCAAGGTAAGAGCACCAAGAGTTATAAAATATCCCAATGGTAGCCAAGGTATATAAGAGCACCAAGAATTATAAAATATCCCAATGATAGCCAAGGTAAGAGCACCAAGAGTTATAAAATATCCCAATGGTAGCCAAGGTAAGAGCGCCAAGAGTTATAAAATATCCCAATGGTAGCCAAGGTATATAAGAGCACCAAGAATTATAAAATATCCCAATGGTAGCCAAGGTAAGAGCACCAAGAGTTATAAAATATCCCAATGGTAGCCAAGGTAAGAGCACCAAGAGTTATAAAATATCCCAATGATAGCCAAGGTAAGAGCACCAAGAGTTATAAAATATTCCAATGGTAGCCAGTGTAAGAGCGCCAAGAGTTATACAATATTCCAATGGTAGCCAATGTAAGAGCGCCAAGAGTTATACAATATTCCATTGATAGCCAAGGTAAGAGCACCAAGAGTTATAAAATATCCCAATGGTAGCCAAGGTAAGAGCACCAAGAGTTATAAAATATCCCAATGGTAGCCAAGGTAAGAGCACCAAGAGTTATAAAATATCCCAATGGTAGCCAAGGTAAGAGCGCAAAGGGTTATAAAATATTCCAATGATAGCCACGGTAAGAGCACCAAGAGTTATAAAATATCCCAATGGTAGCCAAGGTAAGAGCACCAAGAGTTATAAAATATCCCAATGATAGCCAAGGTAAGAGCACCAAGAGTTATAAAATATCCCAATGGTAGCCAAGGTAAGAGCACCAAGAGTTATAAAATATCCCAATGGTAGCCAATGTAAGAGCACCAAGGGTTATAAAATATCCCAATGATAGCCAAGGTAAGAGCACCAAGAGTTATAAAATATTCCAATGGTAGCCAAGGTAAGAGCACCAAGAGTTATAAAATATCCCAATGGTAGCCAAGGTAAGAGCACCAAGAGTTATAAAATATCCCAATGGTAGCCAAGGTAAGAGCACCAAGAGTTATAAAATATCCCAATGATAGCCAAGGTAAGAGCACCAAGAGTTATAAAATATCCCAATGATAGCCAAGGTAAGAGCACCAAGAGTTATAAAATATTCCAATGGTAGCCAATGTAAGAGCGCCAAGAGTTATACAATATTCCATTGATAGCCAAGGTAAGAGCACCAAGAGTTATAAAATATTTCAATGATGGCCAAGGTAAGAGCACCAAGAGTTATAAAATATTTCAATGGTAGCCAAGGTAAGAGCTCCAATAGTTATAAAATATTCCTATGATAGCCAAGGTAAGAGCACCAAGAGTTATAAAATATTTCAATGATGGCCAAGGTAAGAGCACCAAGAGTTATAAAATATTTCAATGATGGCCAAGGTAAGAGCACCAAGAGTTATAAAATATCCCAATGGTAGCCAAGGTAAGAGCTCCAATAGTTATAAAATATTCCTATGATAACCAAGGTAAGAGCACCAAGAGTTATAAAATATCCCAATGATGGCCAAGGTAAGAGCACCAAGAGTGATAAAATATCCCAATGGTAGCCAATGTAAGAGCACCAAGAGTTATAAAATATCCCAATGGTAGCCAAGGTAAGAGCACCAAGAGTTATAAAATATCCCAATGATAGCCAAGGTAAGAGCACCAATAGTTATAAAATATCCAATGATAGCCAAGGTATATACGAGCACCAAGAGTTATAAAATATCACAATGATAGCCAAGGTAAGAGCACCAAGAGTTATAAAATATCCCAGTGGTAGCCAAGGTAAGAGCACCAAGAGTTATAAAATATCCCAAATGGTAGCCAAGGTAAGAGCGCCAAGAGTTATAAAATATCCCAATGGTAGCCAAGGTAAGAGCACCAAGAGTTATAAAATATCCCAATGATAGCCAAGGTAAGAGCACCAAGAGTTATAAAATATCCCAATGGTAGCCAAGGTAAGAGCACCAAGAGTTATAAAATATCCCAATGGTAGCCAAGGTAAGAGCACCAAGAGTTATAAAATATCCCAATGGTAGCCAAGGTAAGAGCACCAAGAGTTATAAAATATCCCAATGGTAGCCAAGGTAAGAGCACCAAGAGTTATAAAATATCCCAATGGTAGCCAAGGTAAGAGCACTAAGAGTTATAAAATATCCCAATGGTAGCCAAGGTAAGAGCACCAAGAGTTATAAAATATCCCAATGGTAGCCAATGTAAGAGCACCAAGAGTTATAAAATATCCCAATGATAGCCAAGGTAAGAGCACCAAGAGTTATAAAATATCCCAAATGGTAGCCAAAGGTAAGAGCACCAAGAGTTATAAAATATCCCAATGGTAGCCAATGTAAGAGCGCCAAGAGTTATAAAATATCCCAATGGTAGCCAAGGTAAGAGCACCAAGAGTTATAAAATATCCCAATGGTAGCCAAGGTAAGAGCACCAAGAGTTATAAAATATCCCAATGGTAGCCAAGGTAAGAGCACCAAGAGTTATAAAATATCCCAATGGTAGCCAAGGTAAGAGCACCAAGAGTTATAAAATATCCCAATGGTAGCCAAGGTAAGAGCACCAAGAGTTATAAAATATCCCAATGATGGCCAAGGTAAGAGCACCAAGAGTTATAAAATATCCCAATGGTAGCCAAGGTAAGAGCACCAAGAGTTATAAAATATCCCAATGGTATCCAATGTAAGAGCACCAAGAGTTATAAAATATCCCAATGATAGCCAAGGTAAGAGCACCAAGAGTTATAAAATATCCCAATGGTAGCCAATGTAAGAGCACCAAGAGTTATAAAATATCCCAATGATGGCCAAGGTAAGAGCGCCAAGAGTTATAAAATATCCCAATGGTAGCCAATGTAAGAGCACCAAGAGTTATAAAATATCCCAATGGTAGCCAATGTAAGAGCACCAAGAGTTATAAAATATCCCAATGATAGCCAAGGTAAGAGCACCAAGAGTTATAAAATATCCCAATGATGGCCAAGGTGAGAGCACCAAGAGTAATAAAATATCCCAATGATGGCCAAGGTGAGAGCACCAAGAGTAATAAAATATCCCAATGATAGCCAAGGTAAGAGCACCAAGAGTTATAAAATATCCCAATGATGGCCAAGGTGAGAGCACCAAGAGTAATAAAATATCCAATGATAGCCAAGGTAAGAGCACCAAGAGTTATAAAATATCCAATGATAGCCAAGGTAAGAACACCAAGAGTTATAAAATATCCAATGATAGCCAACGTAAGAGCACCAAGAGTTATAAAATATCCCAATGATAGCCAAGGTAAGAGCACCAAGAGTTATAAAATATCCCAATGATAGCCAAGGTAAGAGCGCCAAGAGTTATACAATATCCCAATGGTAGCCAAGGTGAGAGCACCAAGAGTTATAAAATATCCCAATGATAGCCAAGGTAAGAGCACCAAGAGTAATAAAATATCCAAATGATAGCCAAGGTAAGAGTACCAAGAGTTATAAAATATCCCAATGATGGCCAAGGTAAGAGCACCAAGAGTTATAAAATATCCCAATGATGGCCAAGGTAAGAGCACCAAGAGTAATAAAATATCCCAATGATAGCCAAGGTAAGAGAACCAAGAGTTATAAAATATCCCAATGGTAGCCAAGGTAAGAGCACCAAGAGTTATAAAATATCCCAATGATAGCCAAGGTAAGAGCACCAAGAGTTATAAAATATCCAATGATAGCCAAGGTAAGAACACCAAGAGTTATAAAATATCCAATGATAGCCAACGTAAGAGCACCAAGAGTTATAAAATATCCAATGATAGCCAAGGTAAGAACACCAAGAGTTATAAAATATCCAATGATAGCCAAGGTAAGAGCACCAAGATTTATAAAATATCCAATGATAGCCAACGTAAGAGCACCAAGAGTTATAAAATATCCAATGATAGACAAGGTAAGAGCACCAAGAGTTATAAAATATCCCAATGATAGCCAAGGTAAGAGCACCAAGAGTAATAAAATATCCAATGATAGCCAAGGTAAGAGCACCAAGAGTTATAAAATATCCCAATGATAGCCAAGGTAAGAGCACCAAGAGTAATAAAATATCCCAATGATAGCCAAGGTAAGAGCACCAAGAGTAATAAAATATCCCAATGATAGCCAAGGTAAGAGCACCAAGAGTTATAAAATATCCCAATGATAGCCAAGGTAAGAGCACCAAGAGTTATAAAATATCCCAATGGTAGCCAAGGTAAGAGCACCAAGAGTTATAAAATATCCCAATGATAGCCAAGGTAAGAGCGCCAAGAGTTATAAAATATCCCAAATGATGGCCAAGGTAAGAGCGCCAAGAGTTATAAAATATCCCAATGATAGCCAAGGTAAGAGCACCAAGAGTTATAAAATATCCCAATGATAGCCAAGGTAAGAGCACCAAGAGTTATAAAATATCCCAATGATAGCCAAGGTAAGAGCACCAAGAGTTATAAAATATCCCAATGGTAGCCAAGGTAAGAGCACCAAGAGTAATAAAATATCCCAATGGTAGCCAAGGTAAGAGCACCAAGAGTTATAAAATATCCCAATGATAGCCAAGGTAAGAGCACCAAGAGTTATAAAATATCCCAATGATAGCCAAGGTAAGAGCACCAAGAGTAATAAAATATCCCAATGGTAGCCAAGGTAAGAGCACCAAGAGTAATAAAATATCCCAATGGTAGCCAAGGTAAGAGCACCAAGAGTTATAAAATATCCCAATGATAGCCAAGGTAAGAGCACCAAGAGTTATAAAATATCCCAATGATAGCCAAGGTAAGAGCACCAAGAGTAATAAAATATCCCAATGGTAGCCAAGGTAAGAGCGCCAAGAGTTATAAAATATCCCAATGGTAGCCAAGGTAAGAGCACCAAGAGTTATAAAATATCCCAATGATAGCCAAGGTAAGAGCACCAAGAGTTATAAAATATCCAATGATAGCCAAGGTAAGAACAACAAGAGTTATAAAATATCCAATGATAGCCAACGTAAGAGCACCAAGAGTTATAAAATATCCAATGATAGCCAAGGTAAGAACACCAAGAGTTATAAAATATCCAATGATAGCCAAGGTAAGAGCACCAAGAGTTATAAAATATCCAATGATAGCCAACGTAAGAGCGCCAAGAGTTATACTTATGGATGTTTTATGTGGATATTCGAAATTTGTCCACAGCTCACTACCTATACTGCCTATTATATATAAAGCCTACCTAATAAACGTTACCTTTATCACGTCAATGTAGCTTTATTAAGTCAACGTAGATTGATTAGGTTAGTACTACTTTCATGCCGTAATTGCACATGTAAATTGCGTAGGTAACTAGGGACGTCAACCGACCTAAATGACGTCATTGTGATTTTGGGACATTTTTATCGTCCATATTTCACCGCAATTGATACAAAATTCGTAAACGGATATGTGTTTTCGCTCTGAAACATCGATAAACCATTACAACAAGGCCAGCTTTGAATAACTATCAAAAACCCCCAACGAACTATTTCGCTCCAAGCTGCACTCCGGTTTTCCCCACGTCATGATTGCTAATTAGTGTGCTTGACCTGATAAATGTAAGGGCGTCATCGAAGTAACGAATGTAAAACTGAGGAAAATGACAGATTTACTTCACAAAAGGCAAGTTTTGTGCGATGGATAAATAAAATATGTAGCTAATGTTGTCGCTTAAACTGTTTATGTCCGCTCGGAGGATTTAGTATCTGTTGGACTCGGCTCTATATATATATAGATGCTCAAATCACCCTCACGGACATAAACAGTTTAACCCTTTGAGTGCCAGGTCCGATTTTGTATCAACCCATATACCCTGTGCCAATGCATTCTCTTATATATGCGAGTCAACCATAGGTCGCCTCGCATATATAAGAGAATGCATTGGCCTAACAATTTTTCATCATTTGTTATTATTTTTTACAATTTTTTACAATTTTAATAATTTTTTCTTATATTCTTTAACTCTTTCAGTATTTTGTAGGTTTAGTGCCAGGGAATCTTACGTTTTTCATGGGCGTCAAAATTATTACTATGAATACTTGGTGATAGTTTTGAGTTATAACATGCCCCTAAGGTTTTATCCAGTTTGTTTTTAAATTCGTTATAGCATGCTTAAGCATACCCAAAAAAAATTCAACCCAAAAAATTCTTTTTAAAAAAATCCGATTTTACAGACCGTAAATTAGGGCCGATGAGATCGGCCCCTGGCACTGAAAGAGTTAAGCGACGACACTAGCTACCTATTCTATATATATATTACGAATGGTGGTAGTTGCAAGTGTTTTTCGTTTTCTTTATCCCGGTAAGTGGAATATTAGCTTTGGAGTTTCTGAATTATTTGATTTCAAATTGGACTGCGGATCTTTAGAGATGCATTCAGGACGTCAGACCTCCAACTAAAATAACAACAACAACAAAAACATTGGTGTGGAACCCAGATTATTTCGTTAACGTATTTATTGACCTATTTTGATCACCGGAGCGACCGGAATGTAACAACGTCGAAGACGAAATCAGGCTATGTGAGTTTAATAAATTGAGTCGACTTGGGGTTTCCGTGTGCAATACTTAATTCCAAAGAAACGACATGTGCATATGTGGTCGGGCTCCTCGGCAGTATCACAGAGTCGCATGCGGCGTCCATCCAAATCACACGTAGGACCTGTAACAAAATTAGCAGAATTTTGTATCTGTTATATAATAGAGAGATTTAGACTGAAATATTTCTAACTTGGCCCGTCAAGAAATACCAGACAATACTATTTGCCACGGTGTGGCGGGAAATCGCGACCAAACAAACATAGTCTGTTGATAAACTATATGCAGAACACTGACTGTGAACGTTATGCACGGGTAACGGCCTTATTTAATGCTGACTATTATTATGGCACACTCCGTGTCTTATTGTCAAATATTTACAAAGTCCGTGTGTGTTACACTTAATCATGTTCGGTGATTGGCCCTGTTCATAACCCAATAAAACACGGACCGTAACAACGAACACGACTTCAAAAATTGTTGACCTGATCACTAAAATCGGTCAGCAGAATAATTGGGTGCGCTTTTATAAGTTCAGGTGAATTGCATTGAAGGCAGCTGTTTATGTCGATCACGCGGTCGTTACTAAGTGCTTGGTGTAGCGGTCGCAAATGTTATCGAAATGGCTGTTCTCTTTCCATCCAACATACTAATGCCATGTTCACATGTAGCTGTAAGAAAATATCAGGTACAATTGTGCCCTGTTATTATCTTGCTGCAAAGATTACACACCTGAGAACGTGGCGGTTCAGATTGAGCTCATTCGAAATATAAATTTTACGGAGGAAAATATTTTTATAGAGGTTCGACCTTAAGCTGTACATTTATCAGACGGTGTTCAGTTACATTGCAGTGTTTTTAGGTCAAGTGAACTCTCCGACGGCGCGCGAGGAGTCCGGGTAATCTAGCTTGATTAGTCGTCTTTGCGGAGGCGTGACCGAAACTTTTAATCACTTCACGCACTCCTTTCTCTTCATGTTAATGATCAAAATGATGTAGCATGCCATAAACGCATCAGAACGTGGACAGCTCTAGATTTTCCTCCCATTGTCTGCAGTTGCAATTTTTACGCGAACGTTGACTAAAATAATATATTGGCATGGATGTCAGGGATGGGGTTCAGGGGAGGGGCACAAACATCATAAAGAAAAATAATTGTCGTCGATTAACACCAAACTTATATACCTTCAGCCATATATAGACGCCCTCCTTATGCGGAATTTTGGGGGGTTATTATATTGCCATAGGGCTATGTGTACCCTTTACAAATCTGGTTGTTTGCCATTCGGCAATTGCCGCCTTGTTGGGTAGTTTACCATTTGAAGAGAGGTACCCTAATTATTGATAAATTTTCGCATATGTAATTCGAAGTCTTAACAGTTGTGTGAAAAGGCATGAAAATTAAACATTGAAACTTGAACTGAAAATAAAAGAAAAAAATAAACAAATAGTAATAAGGATAACTTAGCATTGAGATGAAAACAATTATTCGTGTTTAGAGAACATTTAGTGATTAATAATGTTTCCCTATTATTTGCGGTTGTGTGTGACTCTAGATCTGAATAATACATTCACAATTTCATAAACAAATATATTGATTATCTATTATTCGAGAAATGTAGTCAGGTAACCGGTCGCGAACCTAAAACATGAAATTGAATGGTGTGATTTATGTTGATGAGTTTATACATTTAAATTGGCAAATTTGTCTAGAAAACATAGAAAGGTCACGTTTCTTATTTCGAAAATATAATAATAACAATAAACGTTTACCTCCCCCTTTGATAGAATGGTGTTCTCACAGCGAACATCCTTATCCCATGCAGGTCTAGTGACTCTAGTTTGGGTATTTGAATACTCCAAGTGGTCTCAGAAAACAGTAAATTAATCCACGTGTTATGTGCCATCCGTTGTGTTTTGTTATGTGTTTTGTGAATGATCCAGGACTTCCTGAAACCAGTCTGCCTCTTTAGTTTTCATATTCCCTTCTTTTCATAATCCGCCTCTTTGCCGTGGTACCACGAGAACAGATCCCCTATGTGTGTGGTATTCCATAGCTATTGTTAACTGGGACATGCAGGGGTCCCAAAACCATGCCAAGCCTGTCATTTGCAGAATGAGGTGCCAGAGGGTGAATTTAGTGACTCTACCCGCACAGTGGGATTGCATCACTAAATTCACCCTCTGGGGACCTCACTCTGCATGGCCTCATCTGCTATGTGAGACATAGCCTCAGATTGAAGTTCACAAATGGTGAATATTGTGATGTATACCCATTGGGAACCTCGATTATGCAATGTGTCCTCTCCCAATTCGGGGATATAGAGAAACTAAACTAAATAAGAAATAGAATATATGTGAAGAAGTTTCTATAGAAATTTGATAATAAAGAAACTTTTCAGAGAAGATTAGGTATAAGCAGAATGGGGTCCCCAGAGGGTGAGTTTAGTGATGCTAGCCCGCTATGCGGGATAGCGTCAATTGACCACATGGGAACCTCATTCTGAAAATGACAGCACACGAAACTCAAACGTCAGGTCTCTTATGTTTCAGCCAGTTGTTGTCAATGTCCCCATACTGTTTGATGCAACATTATCGAAATGGTTGTGTGTGTCATGATATAACAGCCTTATTTCTGACGCCCAACACGTGTTTTTGAACAGCTACATTTAGAGAATATCCCTGGACCATTGTCTATTTTAGACTTTGCACGCCAAGAATCGTCTCGGACAGGTCACGTTTCATATTTGCATGTTGCTTCTTGTAAATTGATCCAGGCTGTCGGAGGCCTTTCAATAAACCAGTCGGTCTCCAAAGGTTACAACAATTACGTTTCGTATCTGACAAGTTCTTTTGTAAATGGTCCCAGACTGAATGGCATTTTTGTCACACGCTCGGCTTTTATTTGGCGATAGCCAAATTGTTGAGACTGTAGTTGGTGGAGCATTCGAATTTAAAAATTTATAAAATTATTTTGCTATTTAGTTCTATATATCCATACATTTTGGAAATTTCTGCCAAATGACAATTGGCATATAGATAATCCATCCGTGCGTCAGCTTTGTCGAATTCTGCCCATTATACTTTATCAGAATACTGCCTTAGCCATTACTCTTCACAAAAAGAAGAATAAGAAAATTTTAAATTCATGAAAAATACAATAGTGTACCATGTTTAATTTTGTTGTATATTAATATTATATGATAACATTCCTTCAAGTTGAAACCAATTCAGTTCGTTATGTCAGTATGGGGTGATAACTTACCCCTACCCCACTAAAATTTACAATTTAGACAAATATACCAAAAACATAAAAAGTGCAGTGGGACTCTTCTCAGATGGCAAACAATCTTCAAAATATTCGGAATGTCATGCTCTATCATGGCAATCTGGTCTTCAAAATTCCGCAGAGGGGGGGGGGTCGATATGTTGGCTCAGTGTCTAATATAGTCATTTCCATGATATAGGTAATCTGATGGTCTGGTTTAAACATACCTAAATGGCATCTTCGATGGGGACCAGGAGAGGGGTAAAAAATCATACAAACTCATATAGATGCATCTGTGTGACATGCTGAATCAAATGTGTGGTTTAAAGTTCTCAAAATGTTTTTGTCCAAGTCAGGAATGGAGGTCGGGTAAGGGCCACCAACATTGCTGATAGCTTTGCGGACTTCACTAAACTTATATATTCATCGTCCTGATCCGAGTCATGGATTGTGGTTAGGCTACCACATAAGTTAGGGCTATGGGTTATTCATTGGTAATGATACATAATGCACACATATTCAGCAACATTGTTATGTATGTTTGTCAGCCAATAGAAAATTTATTATTTAAAACTTTAGTTACCGTTTTAAACGGGCAACACTGATAGTTATATATATATATATTTATCACAAGACGTCGTCTACCAGAACACAACATTGCGAAGCCTATATAATAACGAACCAAAGCCGGACGCTTTGTGTCGTATATAGACTATATTTTCAGAGTGATCAGATATTGATATTTGAAGTTTGTTATTTCTCGAGATGTGTACTAATAATTGGCACAGAAACACGAGGTCAAACGGACAAATTGTGGAAGAAGATGGATAACTCTAAAATCAAGTGGTAATAATAACCACTTGATTTTAGAGTTATCCAACTTCATCCGCAATTTTGACCGAGACCATCCTTTTGACGGCCTGTTTCTGGGCCAAAAACAATAGAAATAACAAACTCAAAAATCGATATCTGATCACTCTGAGCGTTGATGGATAGGTTCCTCGACTCGAATCAAATATTTTTTACCCCCGAAGCCAAAGAAATAGTAATTTAGGAGCGTCTGATCGGATTGAGTACCTTTAATTACGCTAGCGTATGGTCATATTATCATAGGCCTGAGTAATTAAATACTATATAGATGAGTATCATTCGTTTGGTTTGATATAGCATTAGTTGTGGAAAAACCCGATTTAATGAGTAATGGTAAATAAAACCTAGCGATTAATAGTTAAAACAATTATCACATCACTGGTCGACGGTTCACAATCTAACGCCATTCTTACGCAAATAATACTCATCTTAACATGTACCCGTACTTTACCTCCTTCTTTAAATCATATATTTGTATTTTGTATACCTTTACAATGTATTGCAGGCAGGTAGCCTAACTCTTTTTTGTTAATTGTTATTTGTTTGTTAGAAATGGGCGTATATAAGTTAGCAATAACTTGTGCGCCCATCCAATTGTATAGCTAATGAATGAATGAATGAATGAATATTTTATTTGTGCAATAAATCATGTCAATATACAATAAATCAGAACATATAAATTATTATTGCACAGGGGGCGACATGGCCAATAAAGGCCGTCTTCCTGTTGTCCCCTGAGTTCATAAATGAATATGATGTATATGGCGTATCCGTATTGGTTCACGCACCTCGGTTGGTATCACCTATTAATTCGCTAAAACAATATGTTAAACGAATAGGCCTGAATTTAATATAAACATGGCATACTGAGTGATTCGAATCTTACCTCTGGGGCATGTTCCGCAACACTGTCCTTGTTCCGGTTCGGTTGCCTCTTCTGGGCACATGTATTTCTCCAAACATGTCAGGGACGAGCAATAACCCATGGCAACCCCTTCGACATCTTTGCATACACAGGTAGCACACGAGCTAGAGCTATTAAGCACTATATCAAACAAGGTGATGGTCTGAACCAGGTCGTTCCTGACGATGAATGTGTCCCCAATCTCGTACGTGATGCCATCTGCTTCACACGAAGGTCGCAAGATGTGGTTCGTTCTTACTCTCCAGTTGATGGCATCCCTACGGGTACGTGCACACACGCCCATTCTGTTAGAAGCAGTGCTTGCCACAATAAACCCACACAGAACGATAACTGCTGTTGGTACAAACATACTGGCGTGTCTATCCCAGTTACTCGAATTTGAAGATGAGCCTTGTTCGGAATCGGGATGTTCAATGCAGGAATTATTTATGTATCTAGTTTATAAGCAATGATACTTTTGTCGGACAGGAAACAATTATTGTTTAGAGCATTTATCACAAATAGGTTAACCTTATTAAACCACCATCAGTCTTTTTCATATTTGAAAATTATACCTCTAATTTTATATCTCTGTGCAAAGAGTGACTATATTACGTATGTCCTTCCAATTATGCTACAGAAGTATAATGTCAGCATCATGTGCTGGTGTGAATAATGGCACCATGCCTGCGCTATTACTTGGTTTATGTTGAAGAGTGTTAACCCATTCATTTGGAGGGGTGTTTAGGTAATAAAAGTGGACGACAGACAGAAAACAGATAATATAAGAGCAGGATGATTCATATTCATTGGTGGGATATAGTTAGAGAATAAGATCGCCGAAATTATTATCTGAACATTTCCTATGATAGGCACTACTCTTCAACGAGTGTTTAATATAGAAAGGGTAAACTCTTATAAATGCTAATTCCTTTTCCATAGACCCCGAAGTCCCCGTTGTATACTGCAGGTTTTTGCAGCAGTTTAGGTCCAATCAGATTTCTTTCTCTTGATAGAGATACCTTCTACCAGCTTGGGCTAATCTCATGTATTACTTATTTAGAGCTATGTTTGACCACATAATTTGCTTCATAAACAAAACAAGAATGTAAGGTTCGACACTGCGAACAAAATTATGATGTCAAAATTAAGTTCTGCCTATTCCATTTAGAAAATTTAAAATGTTGGATTCCAGTTTCAAAACTGATGGCCCTACATAGGATATGGAAAGAAATGCAAATTATTGCGCACTCTGTTTGACTTACTAAGTCTGTGTTTTAACCCTATCTATACTAAATGGATTCACCCGGTCAGTTAAAAAATGTATATTGGAATGATCTATTATTCATTTGGAGGGTTGTTAAGTTGACAACAACAGACAACAGATAAATCAAAGTTCAGGAGGAGCCCTAATTATTGAGGGAAATGTTTAGATAATGAGTTCAACAAATGACCTATGGTCGTTTGTTGAACTTATTATCTGAACATTTCATATGTAAACTACTCTCCAATGAGTGTTTAGTATAGAAAGGTTTAACTCTGAAAAATGCTAATTCCTTTTCCAACTGATGCATCTACATGTAGCATTCCAACTGGTGCATCTAGCATTCCAACTGATGCATCTAGCATTCCAACTGGTACATCTAGCATTCCAACTGTGGATCTAGCATTCCAACTGGTGCATATAGCATTCCAACTGGTGCATCTAGAATTCCAACTGGTGCATCTAGCATTCCAACTGGTGTATCTAGTATTCCAATTGTGCATCTAGCATTCCAACTGGTGCATCTAGCATTCCAACTGGTGTATCTAGCATTCCAACTGGTGCATCTAGCATTCCAACTCGTGTATCTAGCATTCCAACTGGTGCTTCTAGCATTCCACCTGGTGCATCTAACATTCCAACTGGTGTATCTAGCATTCCAACTGGTGCATCTAGCATTCCAACTGGTGCATCTAGCATTCCAACTGGTGCATCTAGCATTCCAACTGTTGCATCTAGCATTCCAACTGGTGCATATACCATTCCAACTGTCGGAAATTTCCCACCTGACACCATATTTTGACCAATTGTTGGAAATATACGACTGTTTGTCTAAAAACAACAAATCACCCACTAATTACTTGTTGGAAAATCAAATTATGAGAGCAATGTAAACACGTGTTTGGTATGAAATTTCCTACTACTGCTGTGTCAGGCATGCAATTGAAAATTGTGGCCAAAGTTGGGGGATGAAACGCCTAACCCTCTGTCATCCCGACATTTCGCCACCTCCCTGACTTTTGTCGGACATCAAACAATTATCGTTTAGCACGTTTATCACAATAAGGTTAACCTTGTTAAACCACCATCAATCTTTCTTTTATTGTTAAATTATACCTCTAATTTGACGGCTCTGTGCACATAGTGGCTATATTACGATGTCCTTCCAATGTGGCATAAGCGTAATGTCAGCATAATGTGGGTGTGAATATTGGCACCATGCCGATTCCTTGGCTATTGCGAGGTTTATATTGAAGATTGTTAACCTTTTCTATATTAAATGGATTCTCCCATTCAGTTGTAAAATTATACATTGGAACGGTCTATTATTTATTTGGAAGGATGTTCAGGTAATACAAGTGGACGATAGGTAGAGAAACAGATACCACAAGAGCAGAATTGTTCATATTCATTGGTGGGAATTGTTTAGATAATAAGTTCAACAAACGACCAGATACCAGATACCTGAGAGGAATTTGTGACTTTTTTTGCCGACGACACTGAATTGATCGGCAACCCACAAGTCGATCATATTCAGCAAGACATCGGCGCTGTCTGGAAATGGTCTTTAGACTGGCAATTGTGTTTTAATTCCAACAAGATTCGATTGAGTCCATGTTAACCATTTCGGACATAACATCCCGATAAAACACCTATGTTATGACCGATGTGCAAGAGAAACCGCCGATACAGACCAGTTCACGTGACAGAGACCGATACAGACCAGTTCACGTGACAGAGACCGATACAGACCAGTTCACGTGACAGAGACCGATACAGACCAGTTCACGTGACAGAGACCGATACAGACCAGTTCACGTGACAGAGACCGATACAGACCAGTTCACGTGACAGAGACCGATACAGACCAGTTCACGTGACAGAGACCGATACAGACCAGTTCACGTGACAGAGACCGATACAGACCAGTTCACGTGACAGAGACCGATACAGACCAGTTCACGTGACAGAGATTTAGGCGTAAATGTAGAACCAAAACTGAAGATCGACATCCACATAAAATTGGTCTTCAACAAAGCGTATAGGATTCTCGGAGTTTTAAACATGAGATTATATTATGTAACTATGGTGCGGACGATATTTTAATATTGTAATACGGCCTGGAATCCCCATAACAATTACCAGTGTGTCTGGAGAGAATACAAAAGAGCAACAATTTGAATCGGATGCTTGTTAATATAGAAGATTAAAGGGGGACTGTACACTAAATACGGCCATTTTTGGCACCATCTCCTTTTATAATCAACAGAATATATGCAACAAATGAATGAATTTGAGACATGGTTTAGTGCCAAATACACTCATTTACCGTATAAACAACAAAACAACGTGGTAGTTATAATGAAAATTATTTTATGACTGCAGTCATAAATTCATTTTAATTATAATTACCATGTTGTGTGCATCGTGCATGTGGTCTACGAACGATGCACACAGCATGGTAATTATAATTAAAATGAATTTATGACTGCAGTCATAAAATCATTTTCATTATAACTACCACGTTGTTTTGTTGTTTATACGGTAAATGAGTGTATTTGGCACTAAACCATGTCTCAAATTCATTCATTTGTTGCATATATTCTATCGATATATTTTGCACTAATCCATGGCTCAAATGCTTTCATTTGTTGCATATATACTTTGTTGAGTATAAAAGGTGATGGTCCCATAAATGGTCAGATGTAGTGTACAGTACCCCTTTAAGAGGAGACATCATCTCACGAGACCTATAAATATATGGAAAACTGGTATTATGTAAACACGGAACGAGGACATAGCAAGAAACTACAGTTGGGTCTGATTTACTCATATTTCTATAACCTGAAAGTATCAGCATGATGATGACTTTTCGCATTTATTTGTGTTATATTTTTCAGATACTTACAGAACTAAAGAGAACAAAATTACAAACAATACAGACATGACATATAATTATAAAATGCTCAAAAGAGGATTGGGCAACACGATTGGGGGCTTTTGTTAAGTCATATCCTCAGAATATAAATGTGAATGTGATATAACTCGACTGTTGTTTTTCACGATGCAGTGGTCGATCGCATATAATACGTACATTTTAAATATACGCATAAATAAGAAAAGCCATTTTGAGATTTAAGATTTTTCGTATATATATTGAGGATACATTCACACAACTAACAAAATTGCTTGACTGATAGTACGTTACATCTCACAGATAGTACGTTACATCTCACATATAGTACGTTACATCTCACAGATAGTACGTTACATCTCACATATAGTACGTCACATCTCACATATAGTACGTTACATCCCACAGATAGTACGTTTCATCTCACATATAGTACGTTACATCTCACATATAGTACGTTAAATCTCACATATAGTACGTTATATCTCACATATAGTACGTTACACCTCACATATAGTACGTGACATCTCACATACAGTACGTTACATCTCACATATGGTACGTTACATCTCACTTATAGTACGTTACATCTCACATATAGTACGTTAAATCTCACATATAGTACGTTATATCTCAGATAGTACGTTACATCTCACATATAGTACGTTACATCTCACATATAGTACGGTGCATCTCACAGAGAGTACGTTAAATCTCACAGATAGTACGTTACACATCACATATAGTACGTTACATCTCATATGTAGTACGTTACATCTAACAGATAGTACGTTGTATCTCACATGTAGTACGTTACATCTCACATGTAGTACGTTACATCCCACATGTAGTACGTTACATCTCACATATAGTACGTTGCGCCTCACATCTAGTACTTTACATCTCACATATACTACGTTACAACTAAGATAGTACGTTACATCTCATATACAATACGTTACAACTCAGATAGTATGTTACAACTCAGATTGTACGTTACATCTCACATATAGTATGTTATAACTCAGATAGTACGTTACACCTCACATGTAGTACGCTACATCTCATACGTAGTACGTTACATCTCAGATAGTACGTTACATCTCACAGATAGTACGTTACACGAAGGTCGCAAGATGTGGTTCGTTCTTACTCTCCAGTTGATGGCATCCCTACGGGTACGTGCACACACGCCCATTCTGTTAGAAGCAGTGCTTGCCACAATAAACCCACACAGAACGATAACTGCTGTTGGTACAAACATACTGGCGTGTCTATCCCAGTTACTCGAATTTGAAGATGAGCCTTGTTCGGAATCGGGATGTTCAATGCAGGAATTATTTATGTATCTAGTTTATAAGCAATGATACTTTTGTCGGACAGGAAACAATTATTGTTTAGAACATTTATCACAAATAGGTTAACCTTATTAAACCACCATCAGTCTTTTTTTCATATTTTAAAATTATACCTCTAATTTTATATCTCTGTGCAAAGAGTGACTATATTACGTATGCCCTTCCAATTATGCTACATAAGTATAATGTCAGCATCATGTGGGTGTGAATAATGGCACCATGCTGTATAATGTCAGCATCATGTGGGTGTGAATAATCGCACCATGATGTTGCCTGCTCTATTACTTGGTTTGTGTTGAAGAGTGTTAACCCATTCATTTGGAGGGGTGTTTAGGTAATAAAAGTGGACGACAGACAGAAAACAGATAATATCAGAGCAGGATGATTCATATTCATTGGTGGGATATAGTTAGAGAATAAGTTCGCCGAAATTATTATCTGAACATTTCCTATGATAGGAACTACTCTTCAACGAGTGTTTAATATAGAAAGGGTAAACTCTTATAAATGCTAATTCCTTTTCCATAGACCCCGAAGACCCCGTTGTATACTGCAGGTTTTTTGCAGAAGTTTAGGTCCAATCAGATTTCTTTCTCTTGATAGAGATACCTTCTACCAACTTGGGCTAATCTCATGTATTACTTATTTAGAGCTATGTTTGACCATTTAGAGCTATGTTTGACCACATAATTTGCTTCATAATCAAAACAAGAATGTAAGATTCGACACTGAAAACAAAATTATGATGTCAAAATTAAGTTCTGCCTATTGCATCTAGAAAATTAAAAATGTTGGATTCCAGTTTCAAAACTGATGGCCCTACATGGGATATGGAAAGAAATGCAAATTATTGCGCACTCTGTTTGACTTACTAAGTCTGTGTTTAACCCTATCTATACTAAATGGATTCACCCGTCTGTGTTTAACCCTATCTATACTAAATGGATTCACCCGGTCAGTTAAAAAAATGTATATTGGAATGATCTATTATTCATTTGGAGGGGTGTTAAGTTGACAACAACAGACAACAGATAGATAAAAGTTCAGGATGAGCCCTAATTATTGAGGGAATGTTTTAGATAATGAGTTCAACAAATGACCTATGGTCGTTTTTTGAACTTATTATCTGAACATTTCATATGTAAACTACTCTCCAATGAGTGTTTAGTATAGAAAGGGTTAACTCTGAAAAATGCTAATTCCTTTTCCAACTGATGCATCTACATGTAGCATTCCAACTGGTGCATCTAGCATTCCAACTGATGCATCTAGCATTCCAACTGGTGCATCTAGCATTCCAACTGGTGCATCTAGCATTCCAACTGGTGCATCTATCATTCCAACTGGTACATCTAGCATTCCAACTGGTGCATCTAGCATTCCAACTGGTACATCTAGCATTCCAACTGGTACATCTAGCATTCCAACTGGTACATCTAGCATTCCAACTTGTGGATCTAGCATTCCAACTGGTGTATCTAGCATTCCGATTGGTGCATCTAGCATTCCAACTGATGCATATAGCATTCCAACTGGTGCATCTACCATTCCAACTGTCGGAAATTTCCCACCTGACACCATATTTTGACCAATTGTTGGAAATATACGACTGTTTGTCTAAAAACAACAAACAACCCACTAATTACTTGTTGGAAAATCAAATTATGAGAGCAATGTAAACACGTGTTTGGTATGAAATTTCCTACTACTGCTGTGTCAGGCATGCAATTTTCAACTGTTGAAAATTGTGGCCAAGTTGGGAGATGAAACGCCTAACCCTCTGTCATCCCGACATTTCGCCACCTGCCTGACTTTTGTCGGACATCAAACAATTATCGTTTAGCACGTTTATCACAATAAGGTTAACCTTGTTAAACCACCATCAATCCTTCTTTTATTGTTAAATTATACCTCTAATTTGACGGCTATGTGCACAGAGTGACTATATTACGTATGTCCTTCCAATGTGGCATAAGCGTAATGTCAGCATCATGTGGGTGTGAATATTGGCACCATGCCGATTCCTTGGCTATTGCGGGGTTTATATTGAAGATTGTTAACCTTTTCTATATTAAATGGATTCTCCCATTCAGTTGTAAAAGTATACATTGGAACGGTCTATTATTTATTTGGAAGGATGTTCAGGTAATGCAAGTGGACGATAGGCAGAGAAACATATACCACAAGAGCAGAATTGTTTATATTCATTGGTGGGAATTGTTTAGATAATAAGTTCAACAAACGACCAGATACCAGATACCTGAGAGGAATTTGTGACCTTTTTGCCGACGACACTGAATTGATCGGCAACCCACAAGTCGATCATATTCAGCAAGACATCGGCGCTGTCTGGAAATGGTCTTTAGACTGGCAATTGTGTTTTAATTCCAACAAGATCCGATTGAGTCCATGTTAACCATTTCGGACATAACATCCCGATAAAACACATATGTTATGACCGATGTGCAAGAGAAACCGCCGATACAGACCAGTTAACCGCCGATACAGACCAGTTAACCGCCGATACAGACCAGTTCACGTGACAGAGATTTAGGCGTAAATGTAGAACCAAAACTGAAAATCGACATCCACATAAAATTGGTCTTCAACAAAGCGTATAGGATTCTCGGAGTTTTAAACATGAGATTATATTATGTAACTATGGTGCGGACGATATTTTAATATTGTAATACGGCCTGGAATCCCCATATCAATTACCAGTGTGTCTGGAGAGAATACAAAAGAGCAACAATATAAATCGGATGCTTGTTAATATAGAAGATTAAAGGGGGACTGTACACTAAATACGGCCATTTTTGGGACCATCTCCATTTATACTCAACATAATATATGCAACAATTTGCCAACAAATGAATGAATTTGAGACATGGTTTAGTGCCAAATACACTCATTTACGTATAAACAACAAAACAACGTGGTAGTTATAACGAAAATGATTTTAGGACTGGAGTCATAAATTCATTTTAATTATAATTACCATGTTGTGTTCATCGTTCGTAGAGCACATGCTTGTATTTTGCACTAATCCATGGCTCAAATGCATTCATTTGTTGCATATATACTTTGTTGAGTATAAAAGGTGATGGTCCCATAAATGGTCAGATGTACTATACAGTACCCCTTTAAGAGGAGACATCATCTCACGAGACCTATAAATATATGGAAAACTGGTATAATGTAAACACGGGACGAGGACATAGCAAGAAACTACAGTTGGGTCATTCCAAAAAGACATTGAAAATATATCTTTTTGCAGCACGTTGTGATAAATTGGAACAATCTACCAGAATTGTTGTAGAGGCACAATCGCTGAAAGACTTTGAAATAATGATTTACTCATATTTCTATAACCTGAAAGTATCAGTATGATGATTACTTTTCGCATTTATTTGTGTTATATTTTTCAGATACTTACAGAACTAAAGAGAACAAAATTACAAACAATACAGACATGACATATAATTATAAAATGCTCAAAAGAGGAATGGGCAACACGATTGGGGGCTTTTGTTAAGTCATATCCTCAGAATATAAATGTGAATGTGATATAACTCGACTGTTGTTTTTCACGATGCAGTGGTCGATCGCATATAATACGGACATTTTAAATATACGCATAAATAAAAAAAGCCATTTTGAGATTTAAGATTTTTCGTATATATATTGAGGATACATTCACACAACTAACAAAATTGCTTGACTGATAGTACGTTATATCTCACAGATAGTACGTTACATCTCACATATAGTACGTTACATCTCACAGATAGTACGTTACGTCTCACATATAGTACGTCACATCTCACATATAGTACGTTACATCCCACAGATAGTACGTTTCACCTCACATATAGTACGTTACATCTCACATATAGTACGTTAAATCTCACATATAGTACGTTACATCTCACATATAGTACGTTACACCTCACAAATAGTACGTGACATCTCACAGACAGTACGTTACATCTCACATATGGTACGTTACATCTCACTTATAGTACGTTAAATCTCACATATAGTACGTTAAATCTCACATATAGTACGTTATATCTCAGATAGTACGTTACATCTCACATATAGTACGTTACATCTCACATATAGTACGCTACATCTCACATATAGTACGTTACATCTCACATATAGCACGTTACATCTCACAGAGAGTACGTTAAATCTCACATATAGTACGTTACACATCACATATAGTACGTTACATATCATATGTAGTACGTTACATCTAACATATAGTACGTTGCATCTCACATGTAGTACGTTACATCTCACATGTAGTACGTTACATCTCACATGTAGTAAGTTACATCTCACATGTAGTACGTTACATCTCACATATAGTACGTTGTGTCTCACATCTAGTACGTTACATCTCACATATATTACGTTACAACTAAGATAGTACGTTACATCTAATATACAATACGTTACAACTCAGATAGTACGCTACAACTCAGATTGTACGTTACATCTCACATATAGTACGTTATGACTCGGATAGTACGTTACATCTCACATGTAGTACGTTACATCTCATATGTAGTACGTTATATCTCAGATAGTACGTTACATCTCACAGATAGTACGTTACACGAAGGTCGCAAGATGTGGTTCGTTCTTACTCTCCAGTTGATGGCATCCCTACGGGTACGTGCACACACGCCCATTCTGTTAGAAGCAGTGCTTGCCACAATAAACCCACACATAACGATAACTGCTGTTGGTACAAACATACTGGCGTGTCTATCCCAGTTACTCGAATTTGAAGATGAGCCTTGTTCGGAATCGGGATGTTCAATGCAGGAATTATTTATGTATCTAGTTTATAAGCAATGATACTTTTGTCGGACAGGAAACAATTATTGTTAGGAACATTTATCACAAATAGGTTAACCTTATTAAACCACCATCAGTCTTTTTTTCATATTTTAAAATTATACCTCTAATTTTATATCTCTGTGCAAAGAGTGACTATATTACGTATGCCCTTCCAATTATGCTACATAAGTATAATGTCAGCATCATGTGGGTGTGAATAATGGCACCATGCTGTATAATGTCAGCATCATGTGGGTGTGAATAATCGCACCATGATGTTGCCTGCTCTATTACTTGGTTTGTGTTGAAGAGTGTTAACCCATTCATTTGGAGGGGTGTTTAGGTAATAAAAGTGGACGACAGACAGAAAACAGATAATATCAGAGCAGGATGATTCATATTCATTGGTGGGATATAGTTAGAGAATAAGTTCGCCGAAATTATTATCTGAACATTTCCTATGATGGGAACTACTCTTCAACGAATGTTTAATATAGAAAGGGTAAACTCTTATAAATGCTAATTCCTTTTCCATAGACCCCGAAGACCCCGTTGTATACTGCAGGTTTTTGCAGAAGTTTAGGTCCAATCAGATTTCTTTCTCTTGATAGAGATACCTTCTACCAACTTGGACTAATCTAACGTATTACTTATTTAGACCTATGTTTGACCATTTAGAGCTATGTTTGACCACATAATTTGCTTCATAATCAAAACAAGAATGTAAGATTCGACACTGAAAACAAAATTATGATGTCAAAATTAAGTTCTGCCTATTGCATCTAGAAAATTAAAAATGTTGGATTCCAGTTTCAAAACTGATGGCCCTACATGGGATATGGAAAGAAATGCAAATTATTGCGCACTCTGTTTGACTTACTAAGTCTGTGTTTAACCCTATCTATACTAAATGGATTCACCCGGTCAGTTAAAAAAATGTATATTGGAATGATCTATTATTCATTTGGAGGGGTGTTAAGTTGACAACAACAGACAACAGATAGATAAAAGTTCAGGAGGAGCCCTAATTATTGAGGGAATTTTTTAGATAATGAGTTCAACAAATGACATATGGTCGTTTTTTGAACTTATTATCTGAACATTTCATATGTAAACTACTCTCCAATGAGTGTTTAGTATAGAAAGGGTTAACTCTGAAAAATGCTAATTCCTTTTCCAACTGATGCATCTACATGTAGCATTCCAACTGGTGCATCTAGCATTCCAACTGATGCATCTATCATTCCAACTGGTGCATCTAGCATTCCAACTGGTGCATCTAGCATTCCAACTGGTGCATCTATCATTCCAACTGGTACATCTAGCATTCCAACTGGTGCATCTAGCATTCCAACTGGTACATCTAGCATTCCAACTGGTACATCTAGCATTCCAACTGGTACATCTAGCATTCCAACTTGTGCATCTAGCATTCCAACTGGTGCATCTAGCATTCCAACTGATGCATATAGCATTCCAACTGGTGCATCTACCATTCCAACTGTCGGAAATTTCCCACCTGACACCATATTTTGACCAATTGTTGGAAATATACGACTGTTTGTCTAAAAACAACAAACAACCCACTAATTACTTGTTGGAAAATCAAATTATGAGAGCAATGTAAACACGTGTTTGGTATGAAATTTCCTACTACTGCTGTGTCAGGCATGCAATATTAAACTGTTGAAAATTGTGGCCAAGTTGGGAGATGAAACGCCTAACCCTCTGTCATCCCGACATTTCGCCACCTCCCTGACTTTTGTCGGACATCAAACAATTATCGTTTAGCACGTTTATCACAATAAGGTTAACCTTGTTAAACCACCATCAATCTTTCTTTTATTGTTAAATTATACCTCTAATTTGACGGCTCTGTGCACATAGTGGCTATATTACGTATGTCCTTCCAATGTGGCATAAGCGTAATGTCAACATCATGTGGGTGTGAATATTGGCACCATGCCGATTCCTTGGCTATTGCGAGGTTTATGTTGAAGATTGTTAACCTTTTCTATATTAAATGGATTCTCCCATTCAGTTGTAAAATTATACATTGGAACGGTCTATTGTTTATTTGGAAGGATGTTCAGGTAATACAAGTGGACGATAGGCAGAGAAACAGATACCACAAGAGCAGAATTGTTCATATTCATTGGTGGGAATTGTTTAGATAATAAGTTCAACAAACGACCAGATACCAGATACCTGAGAGGAATTTGTGACTTTTTTTGCCGACGACACTGAATTGATCGGCAACCCACAAGTCGATCATATTCAGCAAGACATCGGCGCTGTCTGGAAATGGTCTTTAGACTGGCAATTGTGTTTTAATTCAAACAAGATCCGATTGAGTCCATGTTAACCATTTCGGACATAACATCCCGATAAAACACATATGTTATGACCGATGTGCAAGAGAAACCGCCGATACAGACCAGGTCACGTGACAGAGATTTAGGCGTAAATGTAGAACCAAAACTGAAGATCGACATCCACATACAATTGGTCTTCAACAAAGCGTATATGATTCTCGGAGTTTTAAACATGAGATTATATTATGTAACTATGGTGCGGACAATATTTTAATATTGTAATACGGCCTGGAATCCCCATATCAATTACCAGTGTGTCTGGAGAGAATACAAAAGAGCAACAATTTAAATCGGATGCTGGTTAATAGAAGATTAAAGGGGGACTGTACACTAAATACGGCCATTTTTGGGACCATCTCCTTTTATACTCAACAGAATATATGCAACAAATGAATGAATTTGAGACATGGTTTAGTGCCAAATACACTAATTTACCGTATAAACAACAAAACAACGTGGTAGTTATAATGAAAATTATTTTATGACTGCAGTCATAAATTCATTTTAATTATAATTACCATGTTATGTGCATCGTGCATGTGGTCTACGAACGATGCACACAGCATGGTAATTATAATTAAAATGAATTTATGACTGCAGTCATAAAATCATTTTCATTATAACTACCACGTTGTTTTGTTGTTTATACGGTAAATGAGTGTATTTGGCACTAAACCATGTCACAAATTCATTCATTTGTTGCATATATTCTATCGATATATTTTGCACTAATCCATGGCTCAAATGCTTTCATTTGTTGCATATATACTTTGTTGAGTATAAAAGGGGATGGTCCCATAAATGGTCAGATGTAGTGTACAGTACCCCTTTAAGGGGAGACATCATCTCACGAGACCTATAAATATATGGAAAACTGGTATTATGTAAACACGGAACGAGAACATAGCAAGAAACTACAGTTGGGTCATTCCAAAAAGACATTGAAAATATATCTTTTTGCAGCACGTTGTGATAAATTGGAACAATCTACCAGAATTGTTGTAGAGGCACAATCGCTGAAAGACTTTAAAATAATGATTTACTCATATTTCTATAACCTGAAAGTATCAGTATGATGATTACTTTTCGCATTTATTTGTGTTATATTTTTCAAATACTTACAGAACTAAAGAGAACAAAATTACAAACAATACAGACATGACATATAATTATAAAATGCTCAAAAGAGGACTGGGCAACACGATTGGGGGCTTTTGTTAAGTCATATCCTCAGAATATAAATGTGAATGTGATATAACTCGACTGTTGTTTTTCACGATGCAGTGGTCGATCGCATATAATACGGACATTTTAAATATACGCATATATAATAAAAGCCATTTTGAGATTTAAGATTTTTCGTCTAGATATTGAGGATACATTCACACAACTAACAAAATTGCTTGACAGATAGTACGTTACATCTCACAGACACTACGTTACATCCCACATATAGTACGTTACATCTCACATATATTACGTTACATCTCACAGATAGTACGTTACATCCCACATATAGCACGTTGCATCTCACATATAGTACGTTACATCTCACATATAGTACGTTTCATCTCACATATAGTACGTTACATTTCACATATAGTACGTTACACCTCACATATAGTACGTCGCATCTCACACATAGTACGTTACACCTCAGATAGTACGTTACATCTCACATGTAGTACGTTACATATCATATGTTACATCTCATAGATAGTACGTTACATCTCACAGATAGTACGTTGCATCTCACTTACAGTACGTTACATCTCACATATAGTACGTTAAATCTCACAGATAGTACGTTACATCTCATATAGTATGTTACATCTCACATATAGTACGTTACATCTCACATATAGTACGTTACATCTCACATAGAGTACGTTAAATGTCACAGATAGTACGTTACACCTCACATATAGTACGTTACATCTCACATATAGTACGTTACATATCACATATAGTACGTTGCATCTCACATGTAGTACGTTGCATCTCACACGTAGTACGTTACATCTCACATGTAGTACGTTACATCTGACATATAGTACGTTATATCTCACATATAGTATGTTTCACCTCACATATATTACGTTACATCTCACATATAGTACGTTACACCCCATATAGTACGTTATATATAACATGTATTACGTTACATCTCGTATGTAGTACGTTACACCTTAGATAGTACGTTACATGTCGCAGATATTACGTTACGTCTCACATATAGTACGTTGCATCTCACAGATAGTACGTTATATCTCACAGATAGTACGTTGCATCTCACAGAGAGAACGTCAAATATCACAGACAGTACGTTACATCTCACATATAGTACGTTACATCTCACATGTAGTACGTTACATCTCACATATAGTACGTTATATCTCACATATAGTACGTTACATCTCATCGGATATTACGTTATATCTCACATATAGTACGTTTCATCTCATATATAGTACGTTACCTCTAATCAGATATTACGTTACATCTCACATATAGTACGTTACATCTCACACATAGTATGTTACGTCTCGCACATAGTACGTTGCATCTGACAGATAGTACGTTACATCTCACACATATATAATGTTATATCTCACATATAGTACGTTACATCTCACATATAGTACATTGCATCTCACATATAGTACGTTACATCTCACAGATAGTACGTTATATCTCACATATAGTACGTTGCATCTCACAGCTAGTACGTTATATCTCATATATAGTACGTTACATCTCAGATAGTACGTTACATCTCACTGAAAACATACGAAACGAGATGAAGTTGTCGCAAAGTTCGTGAGGAAATAGAGCATAGCTATTTAAATACTACTGGGCGATAGATCTTCCCGCTACCGTTATAGACATAGTCGTTATATATACACACATTGTTTTTCACATCGGCAACTTTGAATGCACAACGGTCCAAACCCGATACAACGTTGATATGTATATATATAGCCTCTGTGACCTTACATCCATATCAAGCTGCAGTGGCCAATAGACACAAGTGTAGAAGGTTGGTGCATGGTGTGGATTAGGTTGGATTATTTTCTTGTCAATAGACATAATTATATATATTAGAGCACAATCCCATTGTTGCAATCGTTCCCTGATTTTTGGTAAAGCACACCAATTCCCAAAGCTGGAGAAGGAATAGTTTAGTGATTATCCCATTGTTATGCACACGCAACTCATAACAGACAAATCACACGGGCGATTCAAAGTCGGACCAGTCCGTGTTGTTTCGGACATATCTATTCGCATTCAACGGCGATCAGTTCATGTTAATCACGTTGTTGTGCGTGGCTAACCGGCTATTGTGTCCAATCGCGGCCAGCGCACGGATTATGCGTCGTGGTAAAAACACGCTCAATGGCACATTTCCAGTTATGTGGGATCAATTGTGCTCTAAGTCTGTCAGAGGACGCGAATAGTTCTTTACCAGAATAAATCTCGTCTTCGACTCGATTGATTCTGGTAAAGAACAATTCTTGTGCTCTAACCCTTACTTAGAGACGGACATTCCGATTTGACACCAAACTATTCATAATTTCTCGAGCCAATTCACATTTACCAGGCACAGGAAAATGAAAGGATGAAGAATCTAGTCCGGCAGGAAAGCACTTTGGGGTTGTTTTTGGAGTATATACATTGTTGTTTTTTAATTTAACCAATCTTTGGGCAATGGCAATCACTTTTCCACCGGGTGCCACCTTGGCACTGTTGAGCATTTTATTCCAAAGCCTATAAAAGAGAGCATAAAAACACTGACATGTCCTAATTGTCTCCCATAGCAATTATTCCATCAGCATAGCTGTCAAGCTGCGGATATAGGTATACTGGAGTTCCAACACTCAAAAAGAGAATTCTGGATGTTTGTGAATCCAAGGTCAATATGCAGGCCACAGAATGCAAGGTGCACTAAGTGAACTACATGCCATGGGTGGGTGGAACGGAGATGCCATACGAAATGTCATTCAAAATGTATGGTTTTATGGGTTAACCAATACAGGTTAGTGGGTGTCTGACAATACGACACATCTGCCTGGGTCAACGAAAAGCACACCTATATAGTCAGAATGGAGCACTGGCTGACGGACCTTACGGCCTTTCCGTTTGTCAATATATGTATAGTGAAAGAAATATTGGCTTACAACCTATCCGTCATATAATTTCCCCACATAATGAAGGTGGTGCATAAATGTATGGATGGCAATAGAAGGGGAGGTTGTCTGCTAGGCATATTAAAGAAGATTCGAGGCTAAATATGATGATGACCAAGGACCCAATTTCTCGCAGACAATTTGCTCCTCGTTCTGTTGACATTAATTTTGAGGTGCATGGAAGCTGGATCCTGGAGCGGTTTATTGGAATTTTGAAAATAGTTTTAGAACTTACCCCACAAAAACAAGATTTCAATTTATGCCAAAAGTAGATTTATAAATTTTTGGAAATGCTCCAAATGAATTACAAAATGCCAAAATGTTTTGATAAGATCATCATCAGTTGCAGATTGCTGACTATATGCATGCTAAGCGCATGTCACATAACGTTTCGACTCGTTACCTACGAAATGTCATTCAAAATTTATGAGCACGAGGAATATTATATATGCAAAAGTTCTACTTTCTGACGCGGTTGAACAGGCTGAGGGAGCGATAATGTCATCTATTGATCAGTTGCGGGAAGACAAGATGAGAATGTGGAGTTCCATTGAGTAACATTCCTCCTACATAAGGCCCCCCATAATGCGTTATTAAGAACTATTAAATTTACAAAAAAAATCATTCATCTTCTCATACGCTGAATAGAGTTATCTTCCATCCTTCACAGAATCACTGCGCACGGTATAGTTAAAACAAACACTCTCTCTCTCTCTCTCTCTCTCTCTCTCTCTCTCTCTCTCTCTCTCTCTCTCTCTCTCTCTCTCTCTCTCTCTCTGGCCACCGCGAAGGCCACCCGTGCCTTTAAATTGTACACACAATCGGCCAAAAAGATGGACGAAAAATGTCCAGTTATATTTTATTGACTGCCTTTCTAGAGTGTTATACCTATTTCGACCAGGACAGAAGCGGCCTGTAAACACGTTCTGCAATAAAAAAAAACATAAAATTCCCCAAATAAGGTTCATCAGCACCCAAAAGCGAGTTTACCACTGTCATTCATCTGGAGTGGTTTTCTGGAAAAATAAGCAGACGACAGATAATGAAGTACACAATTAGTCCTATTTGTTGGAGGAATTTTACCAGTTGATTAGTATTTAGCATATAAGGGGATTGTCAATACGGAATGTTACCAATGTGAGATCACCACAACCGAATACGTGTTTACCAGCAGCATGTTTTTCGCGAGTCAGACTTAAACATCTGACGTCAATATTCATTAAAATACCTTTGAGCGATATCAAATTCCTCGCGACAAGGCATCATCGATCAATTAGTGAATTAATATGTTTATGACACAAGATGGTTTTTTTTCCAGTGGGCGAATTTACCGAAGGAAGTAAATTAATTTGTTGTCTTTCGACATATGCGACCATGAATCGAGAGTATATAGACTCCCTTTTCAGACGCCGGTCTCAACATCACCAATTGTATTGAACAGCTGTTGCATATTCCATATAGGCTAGTCTGGCTAGATGTGTTTGATTATCCAAGTCTGGCCAACTACAGTAATGCCATAATTAATCGACTTCTTAACCACAGCAGAATTATGGGTAATTTTTCAGGATTTATTCTCTCCCCGAGAGCTTTCCGATGAATGGCAACAAGTCATATTTCCGACTAAATCCTGAAAAATTACCCATAATTCTGCTGTGGTTAAGAAATCGATTAATTAGTACATTACTGTATAAAGTTTTAGTCTATGTTACTCTATAATCAAATTTGTACTGGCATATAGAGTCTAATTTCAATGTATTATGTCACCTTTTATAGCTTCATTCCTTATTTTATTTTCAAAACCGTAGTAACCGTATTCGAGAATCGGGATACCACCTTTCTGTTATGGAGTGTTCATGATGTCAGAGTCTGTTTTAATCTGGATACTGCATGGATTCCAGGGGAGGCGCGGGTATCGCTACCCTCATCGTGTGCAACTCAACATTTATTATAAGGGGAGGAGGGTATTCTAAGTGATTATAGCACTTGTCCTCCAATCCCTTTTGTCATAAATCAAATTATTAACAAATAAAATATGTTTAAAAAAAAAAAAAAAAAAAAACATTTATTTCCGATGCGGGGCATTCGTATCTATATAACAAGTACGTACATAATACGAGGGCGGTGAGCTGTCTCCCCATCCCCCAATGTTGGTCAAAATCATCAACAGTTGGAATTGATGTCGTCAACAGTTAATATTGGGCTCAGTATGGAGGTTGACGATCGTGTTAGCTTCATGCAGTGGAAGATAGTTATATCCGCAAAAGTCGTTTAGACAGTCTATGTAAATCGATGTAGTCCAGTCAATATAGTGATTCAACCTCACACTAATTGCAACATAATTTCGGTCAGCGCTATAATGTAGAGAATAGTTCACCAAATAACATATAAAAAGTCCCAAAATGTCCCTCATTGCAAACATGTGATTTTTGATGACATAAAATTTCAAAATTTCTAATGAAAATTGTGCACCAATCGGCTCCAGGCGATTAGGTGGAAAGAACATAATTGCAAATGTTTTTATAAAATCATGAAATTTTGTATATTAGGTACCTGACACCTAACCGATCATTTCAAGATTTGGAGACAATCATATAAGACCCCCATTAGCAACGGTTGCTATGTATCTGTTTCCTCCTTAGCAACGGATAGCTATAATGGGAAATCCCTATTACTAGGCCATGAAACAGGATAAAACAGGTTTATGAAGGTTCTTGTATGTCTAATTTATCGCAATGAACCAATTTGAGGAAATAATTCATGTTTAAAGAATGTTTAACGAATGTTTGACAATATGTTTTACTAGAAAATTACCATAGAAACGGGGTTGCGTGAAAAGGTTAAACAAATCTTTTAACATATCCTAACTTCATAGTGTGCATGGGATCCAACGTATTTTAAACACAGCGGAAATGTGTTATTATTTTTGCCTTATCGGCTTGAAATATGTCTATGACTTTAAATATTGTCAACACCACATACCCATTGAACAAAAAGTGAAGTCAATTACACATAAAGAGCGTTTCGTGATTATTTCTCACAATGAGATGCTTCAATTGCTGCTGGATCGAGGTAACGCGCACTGAGTGCCAATCTATCCACCCTACAGGTGTATCAAATCATACAAATAGTGTCCTATGATGACAAACAGCAGGGGTGATATTCACCAAGCGGGTTTATTTTATAAACCAGGTAGTTTATTTGGTAGTGGTTGAACGCAAATGTATCTCCGCTTTAGCGCCAACAACACACGCTGTCGATGATGTGATTGATTGGTCCAACTATCAGATTTGTCACTTGTCAACGGACATCGTCTCACGACTAATTCCTGAACACTCACCGACCACAATCAACATGTATAGCGGTATAATTTTTGGGTATAATTGTATGGAGACTCATGCTGGCGTTTATACATCTGCAGAATGCACAAAAAAGTGTGTCGCGCGTCGGTTGTGTATTTAGCACCCCTTCCTTTCCCTCGGTTACTCATGATTGAAATGAACCAAACGTGTACGCGCAGCATGTTTTATGTGACCGGTGGTCAATCTATGATTGCCACAATCACCTTGATTGGATAATCCTATACCGCGCGGCGATGTCTTCCTATCGATGTCCACCGATAGCTTCGCATTGAGCGTCGCCTCCTATAAACTACCTGGACTATATATAAACCCAGCTGGTGAATACCACCCCAGGTATTCCAATTTCAAAACTACCAAACTAGCGTCTAAATCTATCCAACTAGTATCCCAAACCACCAAAGCGTGTCCCATCCATCAACTAAGATCACATACCATCGAATGGTGCACCAAAAGACCACACCAAGAGCCCCAGCTCAACCAAAGAGTGCCCCAAACCAACTAAGGGATGCCAAAGACACATCACAAATAATTTAAATCACCATGAATGTCTAAAACCATCTGATTAGAAAATCAAACCTTATCCTTGGTGCCCCAAAGCATCGAATGAGTGTCACAGGCAATCTACCGAATCATCTCAACCATGCAACAAGTTTACCAAAGTACGGGACAATCATTGTATGGTTTGGGGAACTCATTTGAGTGACAGTCGGATGATCATTTGGAATACTCGATAGATAGCTGTGTACACTACTCGCGACCTGATTTCCATTCTGTCCTAAGTGCATTTTTTGTGTTTCCGAGTAAATCGATTTTTAAATTTCAAAGTTCTGGAAATTGGTTGTTATTAGACTTATGGTGGATATCCTGGTATCTGCCGAGAAATCAGTATTCATTCTGCCAATAACCATCAACTTCGATAAGGAGATGCTCTTTCTTATATGATATTTCGAACAGATTCGGGAGGTGGGGTGCGATTTTTTGCATTTAGCACAATATGGACTCAGTCTTAGTAGAATATTTTTCGTGGGACACTATGGAAACGGAAATTTTTTCAGGACCGGTCTGTTCCAAGTGGTGATTATAAAAGAGATAATACGCACTTGGGACAACATGAAGAAATATTTAGTCTCAATTTACCGTATAACATGATATAATTAGAGATTAAAATGTGAGCAGAGTGTGATATGTGCGCTCTTTGGAACAGTTAGCCAGCACATCGACATAGAAACAAGCATTTTGAATTGGTGTTGTATGGAAAGCATGCGACTCTTGATGATATATTGCATACGTAATGTTGATATGGCTTCATGGAATGTACTCTTCGTTAATGTTACATTGCGAATTTGACGCGTATATATTAGTCCAGGAGATATTGGTCGACATCTGCACCCCCACCCGGACTCAACTTCACCCCACTAATTTTCTTTCGTAATGTCTCCTCTAATTTGTTTCGGTTGTTAACAAGAAAAAAAGTGGCCGCAGAGACTCCAGACAAGATGGCGTCCATCGTGGCGGCCATTTTGTTTATATGCATCAGGTATCTTTGATCGCCGTTATAGTAAAGATTATATAAAAAGCGGTCTTGTTTTCCGCTCGATTCGTTATGCTAATATACAACCCTCACAAATTAGCCAAAAGTCCGACACCAGAATCCAATATGGCGGCCAAGATGGCCGCCGAAATGTGAATATATGCTATTTTTCTTACATTTTACCACCTTTCGTTTGTCTCTATGGGAAAATATTGGCAACTTGGAGTGAATTTATACATTTATCGTATAGAAGAGTCATTGACGAACACAATGGGATCATAATATACATTCATAGCGGGATAGTTTTGTCCAATAACAAGTTTCCCAAATGCCGGTATAATAGGTCAAAGCCGAACCAACACTAATAACGCGATGTAATGTTTCGAATCAATGAAAGTTATTGCTATCATAACAACACCCATGCATAAATATGTGCAGGAGATACTCGAGCTAGGATTTCTCTTATACCTGAGTTGTGGAATATTTATCCAAATCCAAGACGGCTGCCAAAATGGCCACCAGAAATAGAAAAATCGCCAAAAATTGCTGATTTTAACATCAGTGAGCGTTATTGTCACGACAATTCCACACCTGTTAACTATTGTGAGTTGGGAACACTTAGGCGAAGTACTTTCATTATACCATATCCAAATAAAAGTTCCCCAGATCTAAAATGGCGCCCACAATGGCGGAAAGATTTTGAAAAATCACCGAAATTCCCTCATATTCACATCATTGGGCATTATTTTCGAGACAACTGCACACATGCGGACAGTTGATTTGGAAATACTGAGGTGAAGTAATTACCTTGCATCTCATACAATAAATTGTTTTCCAAATCGATGATGGCGGCCAAAATGGAGACCAAAATTTGAAATCAAGCTCACATTCCTATACTTTCTTACGATGGTCGTTATTGTTACGCGAATTCTGCCCACAATTACATGTTCATATGGAACATTGATATGAAGTATTCATTTGAGTTTGGCAAACTCTCACAGTCAAGATGGTGGCCAAACTGGCGGCCAGAAATTGAAAAGAAGTCGATATTATCACATACTAATTTCAACTTTTTGTCATTATATCGATACGTATGGACGATACCGTACATACTATAGGCCATTTATTAGTTTCAACATAAGTCGTAGCCTTCGGGAAAGATGAAAACCAACAATTAATCATCGCGATGTGGCATTTCGAAATCCTTTGTCCACCATAAGCGCCCATAATGGCCGTTTAGGTGCGCCAAATAGCCATAGTATGGCCTCCAAAAATCAAAACAACAGTACCTGAGCTTATTCTGATTTGCCACATTCAGCATTATCTGCATGGACCAGTTTCCGTCTCTTCGTCAGATTAATCTATCTCTCTCACACCATCACAGTTTTCTACACTTCTTTTTAGAAAGGTCCCACTAATCGGAATATTTCAAACAATACATATGCCGGTGTCCAGCTCACGTGTTTGTCTCGAAAGTTGGGAATTCTTATCCTTATTCTTGGCGATCTTCATTCGTGGTATAGCTTATGGTATAATTCAGATGCTACATATGGGATCTGGGCGTTATTTTGTGCGATAAACTAGAAAGGAATGTGGTCGATGCGTATACTAGCTTTCAGAAGGACCTCGCTATCTGCGTATTTTCAGCTTTGGTGACCTAATGGGGATAAAAACATATACACCTGGTGATCTTACCAAACAGCCACTTCTCAATATATGGATCATCAATTCACATACTCATCTAATGGCTAATGCACTGACGTACCCGGACAACTTATGTATATGGCTTCGAATGTTGAAAGCCAGACATTTGACGGATGCCTTTCTGCTAAGGCGTAGAAGACCATAATGCATAACATACCCACACGTCTTGACCATGAACAAAAGATAAATCTTGTTGCGTACAGCAATTGTCTCATCGAACAAATTCAAGCAGATAATAACAATAAGCACGGTGCTAGTTTGTGGGCATGTGTCATGATAGTGGAAATGAAATTGGACCATGACTGCACCGCCCTTCTTTGTGTATGTTTTAGATTCAGACATGATCTCATGTGTGGCTTTGCTTTCCTTGTATGCTAAGACTGTTCCCATCCGTTTGGAAGCCGTTCACAATCAACTGGACCAGGCGTGTACCACTGGCTACTACTATATAAGCCCCACCCAGACTGGGGTGTAGTCTTAAAGACGATGCCTTTAATGGTTGGTTGATATGTCATACACACACTGGGTGGTGGTCGGTATGGTTCAAGAAAGTACAAATGCCATCAACACAAGGGTGAAATGTTCAACGCGAAGAACATCAAGAGGAATGTTACGTTGATGAGATCTTGCATTCAGTTCAACATACGTTGGGTACACCAAGTGATTTCTTGGCAACATCACCATTCCGACCATTTTACAATAGCCAATTTATTTCATTCCCACTATCATGGCGTATGTCCACAAACTAACACCGCTAGTATTGTTCTTCTCTGCTGGGAGCTATTCGACGAGACGACTGCGGGACATCACACAGTTTCCTTAGGATCATGGTCAAGAAATGTGGGTAGTCGGTACATTATGGTCTTCTCCTTAGCAGATATACATCTATCCAAGGGAATGAGACAGCTAGCAACCTTCGAAACAATGCCGAAGTTGTCCACATATGCCAATGCGTTCGCTAAGTTTGTGAGTTGACGAACCATCTATTGAGAAGTGACTAGCTAATTGGTTCGCCAGGTGTACGTGTCGTTATCCACATGGGGATATGAGACACATACATAGAGATGACATTATGCAAGCTTGTATACTCATCGACCATATGCCTTTCTAGTTCAAGATGACGCACAAATCCCATATTTAGCATATTTAAAATCGTAAGCTAGACACCTGAGAATGAATTGTTTGAAACGTTATGATTAGAGGGACCCTTCTCCCAGGAGGTGTTGAATACTTTGTCGGTGTGAGCGACCCAGATTTACCAGACAAAGAATGGAAGCTGGTCCAGATAATTATGGACGTGATGTGGCAAATCAGAATCTGTTATCAGGTAATTGTTATAATATTACTGTTCGGCGCACCTACGGTTACGGCCAGTATCGGTACTAAGTGGAGAATGGATTTCGAAATGCCACATCGCGATATTAATGGTGGGTTTTCGACTTTCCAGAAAGATACGAGCCATTTTATGCATTTTGATACGTATTAAGTTAAACAAATAGATTGTTTATGTACAGTTTCGTCCACACATATCGATATTATGACAAAAAGTTGAAATTAGTATGTGAAAATATCCATTTCTTTTCAATTTCTGGCCGCCAATTTAGCCGCCATCTTGACTGTGAGTATCAATTGCCAAACTCAAATGAATAATTCATATCAATATTCCATTTCAACATGTAATGGGGGGTAGAAACCTCAGTATTTCCAACTCAACTGTAAGCATGGGTGGAGTTGTCTCGACAATAGTATCCAATGATGTGAGGGCATTTCGGTGCCATTGTGGCGCCATTTTGGAAACTTTTATTTGGATATGGTACAATGACAGTTCTTCGTCTAAGTGTTCCCAATTCACAATAATAAGCAGGTGTGGAGTTGTCGTGACAATAACGCTCACTGATGTTAAAATCAGCGATTTTCGGCAATTTTTCTAATTCTGGTGGCCATTTTGGGTGAATATTCCTCAACTCAGGTATAAGAGGAATCATAGCTCGATTATCTCCTGCACATATATGCATGGGTGTTGTTATGATAGTAATAACTTTCATTGATTCGAAACATTACATCGCGTTATTAGCGTCGATTCGGCTTTGACCTATTATATCGGCATTTGGGAAAACGGGATATCGGACAAAAATATCCCACAATTAATATATATTATGATCCCATTGTGTTCGTCAATGATTCTTCTATACGATAAATGTATAAATTCACGCCAAGATGCCAATATATTCCCATAGAGACAAACAAAAATTTGTGAAATGTCAGAAAAATAGCATATTTTCACATTTCGGCGGCCATCTTGGCCGCCATATTAGATTATGGTGTCGGACTTTTGGCTAATTTGTAATGGTTATGTATTGGCATAACGAATCGAGCAGAAAACAAGACCGCATTTGATATAATCTTTACGATAACGGCGATCAAAGAGACCTGGTGCATATAAAAAAAATGGACGCCATGATGGACGCCATCTTGTCTGGAGTCTCTGTGGCCACTTTTTGTTCTTGTTAACAACCGAAAAAAATTAGAGGAGACATTATAAGAAAGAAAATTAGTGGGGTGTAGTTGAGTCCTGGGGTGCAGAGGTCGACCAATATCTCCTCGACTACGTGTGTTTCTTTTCGCGGGAAAAATTTTCTCTGTTCGATCGCAACTTGAGTTGCAACCTGTTCGATGTGAGAGAATTTAGCAAAATATTTCAGTTCCATCCTGTAGTAAGTGACAGTTCGTAAAGCCTAACTGCACATAGAACAACATCGATCTGAATAATTATCTGTTGTATCTGAAACTCAAGATAGAATTCATCTTTGTTTTTAAAAGACAGGATATAACTGGCTTTATAAGTATTTGTTAGTTATAGGACATAATGGTTCTAAGAAATAGTGTTTTTATGCAGAACGGACAGAAAAGAATAGCTAATATCGCCGCGAAAACAACAGATACCGCTTAGGGGCCGGTACCGTTAGACGCGGAATTTGATGCCGATTCCAACGATACCCATACGGACGTTTCGTACCAGCATGTCACTTAGGACAGAATGGAAATCAGGTCGCGAACTGTTGTTAAAGACACCCATTGGACGGTTTAGGGACCCAACGGATAGTTTCAGACACTAGTTGGGTGGTCATAAATACTCCAAATGAACTGATACACCAGTTGTGTGGTTTGGGGCACTCTTTGTGATGGTTTGGGACAAACGACGTGTAGTTTACGACACTGGTTGGGTGGTTTCGGACACCACATGGGTGGTTTGGTGTACTCATTGGGTAGCTTGTGACACTGGCTGGGTGGTTTGGGACACTACTTGGGTCATTTGGGACACTCAAACGTAGGCTTGGGACACATATGAGTTGGTTTAGGACTCTCTGTGGATGGAATGGGACACTGATGGATGGTTTGGGTATGGAACACTTACTTTGTTAATAAGGACACCCATTTGGGTGGTTGGGGACACTACCTGATTGGTTTGGAGCACTTGATGGAAAGTGTGGTACACTCGCGTGGCTTCATGGACCCTTTAGACTGTTTGTGACACTACATGTGTGATCTGTGTGGTTTGGGCCACTTAGTTGATGGTTTGGGACAGCATATGATGGTTTGTGTCAATCGTTGACTGTTATGATACTATGTGCGTGGTTGGCATAGAACACGACACGACACCCTTTGGGTTGTTGGGGACACTACCTGTCTGTTTTGGGGCACCCACAGGTGGTTTGTGAAATCATGGTATGGTTTGGGACACCATTCAGGGTGGATTTGGGCCACTCATTGGATCATTTGGGACATCTGTTGTGTGGTTTTTGGACAACCTTTGTATGTTTTAGGACACGGGTTGGGTGAATATGAACAGACATTTTGGGTGGTTTGGCACACTCACTTGATGACATGGACACTTTTGTGGTTTGGAACACTCAGTGTGCAGATTGCCCGTCGTTGGGTGGTTCGGAACACTACGTGTGTGTGACCCCCATAAAAGCTCATGAAGTTGGGGTGTGACCCCCAAACATGCCGAATCTTATACCGATTTGCTGACCGCGCACACTGCCATTGATGCCTCGTCGACGAATGATACCATCGTGATAGGAGAGGATACATATATCCCAGTTCTTCTTTGATATTATGCTCAAACTGATAGTTACAGTATTTTCTGTGCCAAAGGTGAATGTCAATACGAATCAGCCAAACAGTTGGGACATTGGTCAAATTAATAAACTGCTGTCGGTACCCATGCATATGCGACAATATCTTATTTATCCACGCAGTTTTAGGTTGCGACACAACATCGAGACTATTTGGAATTTATTTCCGCTAATAGGCCGCTATATTCAACAATATAAATGCCACCAGTGATGAAATCATAGATGCAGACGAAAATGCCCTGGTACTTCTCTACAACGATGATGCTGACATTCATCTCAAAGTTTTCTGCAAAAGGAATGGAATGTGATCTTCGCACATTGAGCCGCGACAACTTCCACCAGCTTCTGGAGCTGCAAAATACCATAGCCTCAGAGTATATTGCCAGATCCAGCACTGGAAGGGTTGATCCAATGATTTTGACATGGTCACTGCAAAGGATCCCCATGTACAAATTCCGCATCAAAAATAGACAGTGATGATGAAGACTATTACTATTAGAGTATACATATTAGCTGAGTTCTATAGGACAATAGTAAATCCCGGGTATAAATTAACTGCAAAATAACACCTTTTTAGACTCATGAGATATTTTATTGTGCAAATATAATGTTTTCACAATAATATATCTCATGAGTCTAAAAAGGTGTTATTTTGCAGTTAATTTATACCCGGGATTTACTATTATCATATCCAGAAGACTCATACGGCTATTTCTCAATATATCCTGAGTTCTATTATAGACAACACGCACAACATGAAAACTCTATGTTTGTGCTTGTCATTCATTTTTCATAAGTTTAAGCCACTCTTTTACTCAAAAATACCATGTGATGTGGCTAAAACCTTTATATAAACAATCTCAATAGTAGCCAACACAAAATGTGAAGATGATAGCATACTTTAGCCGACTAAAATGACTTAAAGTGACCAAATGGTGAAATCACATATTTTGGAAAAATAAACGCTCTCTATATAAAAAAAACAAAGCCACCACTATATTAAAAAAGACCATGTAATTTGTTTAAAACCTTTACGTCGACAATATTTCACAAAATATGATAGATTTTATCAAACTTTAGACCCCCTAAATAGCTTAAATTGACCAAGTGGTGAAATCACATATTTCACAAAAATTAAACGCTCTCTATATACAAAAACTAGGGCAAAAACAGTTTGGCGACCTCAAATTTTTTTGGACTTTTTGTATAGTGATGTCTGGTTACTACTCTGTACACAAATGAAGAGACAAATTCTGTTGCAATTAGTGTGAGGTTGGCCTATTATTTTTAGCCAGATTGACTGGACTAATGTAAAATTGTAATTTAATAAGATAAACACAGTTTAAAGATGATGTATCTCTTCACTGAACTTTATGTACAGCTTCACAGCGGTATAACATGGAGAACATTACAGCAGTTTTTTTTATCAGAAATCTATTTTCTAAAACACTTTTAAAGATGGTCTATCTATTCCTATAACAATTTTTGTGTACTTTCCTGTGTATAAAATTATAATTATGAATCGAAGACTCCTGTCCGGAAACGCTTCTGTCAATTAAAGATGCATAATCCGATTAAGCGCCCCTCAATTACAATTTATTTGGATTCAGGGGTAAGAAATATTTGATTCGAGTCGAGGAATCCACCCGTCAAAGCTCAGAGTTATTAGATATCGATTTTTGAAATCAATTATTTTTCACAATCGAGACATTTAGTGGCCCAGTAAAAAGTCGACGAGCCGGCGGTCTCGTACCAAATAGCGGATGAAGATGGATAACTCTAAAAATTAAAGGTACTCACTCCGATAAAACTCATTTCAATTACTATTTCAATGGCTTCGGGGGTCAAAAATATTTGATTCGAGTGGAGGAAGTCACCCATCAAAGCTCAGATTTGTTAGATATCGATTACATTACAGCAGTTTTTTTTATCAGAAATCTATTTTCTAAAACACTTTTAAAGATGGTCTATCTATTCCTATAACAATTTTTGTGTACTTTCCTGTGTATAAAATTATAATTATGAATCGAAGACTCCTGTCCGGAAACGCTTCTGTCAATTAAAGATGCATAATCCGATTAAGCGCCCCTCAATTACAATTTATTTGGATTCAGGGGTAAGAAATATTTGATTCGAGTCGAGGAATCCACCCGTCAAAGCTCAGAGTTATTAGATATCGATTTTTGAAATCAATTATTTTTCACAATCGAGACATTTAGTGGCCCAGTAAAAAGTCGACGAGCCGGCGGTCTCGGACCAAATAGCGGATGAAGATGGATAACTCTAAAAATTAAAGGTACTCACTCCGATAAAACTCATTTCAATTACTATTTCAATGGCTTCGGGGGTCAAAAATATTTGATTCGAGTGGAGGAAGTCACCCATCAAAGCTCAGATTTGTTAGATATCGATTTTAGAAATCTATTATTTTTCATTATCGGGAATTCTTTCTGGCCCAGTACGTAGTCAAAATTGCGTGATTATTACCACTTGATTTTAGAGTTATCCATCCTTGTCTGTTTGAATAGAGTTTTGGTGTAATCATCTCGAGCAGGTTTCAAAATTGACGGCAATTATTAGTACTCATCTCGAGAAATTAACAAATTTCAAAAATCAATATCTAATAACTCTGAGCTTTGTTTGATGGGTTCCTCGACTCGAATCAAATATATTTTACCCCCAAAGCAAAAGAAATAGTAATATAGGACCCTCTGATCGGATTGTTGTTGTTGGAATCTGTTGAGATGGGGACCCTCTTTACGGATTGAGTACCTTTAAGAGACTTTGTGTTGATAATAAGGGTACATTTGGTCGAACAACGTGTTGATAACTAACACGATTCAGGTAATTTTATATTATAGTTGACATTGGTAGCGTTACTTTTGGGCAATTAATCGATTCTGGTAACTGAAGCGGCATTTCTAAAAATGTTGTTGTTGTTGGAATCTGATTATATGGGGACCATCGAATCGGATTGAGTACCTTTAATATGGATTTAATTTCGAATTTTCGTGTGTAATACAATCAACAAGTCAGATAAACGCTCTTTATTTTTACCATGTTAGAAATATAATAGTAATGATCGCTCTTTATTATTCTAAGAGGAACAAATTTGTTTAAAATATTGACTATAGAGTAAATTATTATGTGACATTTAAAGCGCGCATAACAATATTTAACGAATGTATCGACCTAGCTTGATCACCCGAACTGGAGAGATATCTAACAAAAGCGAGCATAAATTCGGGCTTCAAACGGGAAAGGGGTCACATTAGTATCCGCATATATAGCATTACAGCGGTATATATATTAGGGTACACAGACCGCCGAGGAGGCTTTGCGTCATGCATGCACTGATGGTCAGGGATGGTCAGATGCTAACTATTCACATCTTATCTGTCATGTTCCATTATCGACATTTGCTTCAAAGATAATGCGCTAATATAGGCTCATATTATCCCGATCTTTGCGATACCAATCTAGAACATGCGTGGTTGTAGCCAATCCCACACGTAAGTGCGACTTACATGATGAACATAATCCTCTGACCAAGGGAGGGAATACGACCACAAACGATGATCATCTATTAACCATTTACCTAACATAACGTCCAAAACGACCAGAAAATGAACCAACATAATTGTGCCTACCACAGCCAAAAAATGACAGAAATTTCTCAAACAAAACGTTACAATATGAGTATCATTATTTTTCTGAAAAATGTGAATTTTAATTTTTTTTTATCTGTGGGAGGTAAAGGGTTAACCGAATATTTATAAGCACATAAACTGTATATGTATACCAACGTATACCAATAGCATGTATATCCAGTAAAAATGCAATATATATATATATTGTTCGCTCGGTGTCGAAACCACAGCCTCCCTCTAGTGAAACAGGTTTATGGGGAAAACAACAGACCATTGGTTGGACCAAATAGTAATGTAGTTCATGCAAAATAGCGGCAACGGGGCGAATATCACTATAGTTTTAATTGTGGAATTCAAGAGACGGAATCATCGAAGAGACATTTCTAACCTTCACTCATCATTCAGTCACGGACTGCATGTATACAACCTCTATAGAGCAAATTATTAATATAAAAATGCTGTACAACTTCGCAAACTAGAATTTATACGAGCCCGAAATATACTACATAGTTCGCCACTCCTCTATATACCCACACCATCAAGTTCTTGAGATTCACTTTCAAACACCGGTCCTTGACGAAATGGTCGCAACACAATGAATACATAAAAAAAAATCACTGCCCTCAGACCTCCATATATACATGTACATGAAGAATGAAGCAGTGACGGATACCCCAGCCCAATATAAAAACAACATGTAGTATGCCCATTCACACAGATAGCACAATCAGCAAGACATTGGACAAGAGTGTTGCAATGTTGATGTCTATAGAATGGATTATGATGGGATTGGGTGACTTGACTTGACTTGAAACGTATTTTATTTCCAAATAATACAAAAGGGATCGGGGCACAAGTTTTTTCAACTTATGAAGCATGCACCTCTCCCAATACAGTCGATTTAGATACAAACTGTTTACAAGATGACAGCTGAACATATTTACATGCATGATTTTGTTATTTTATGGTGATTGGTGTAGTGCCTTCCAGAGCATATTCTATATGAGTTATGGATGCTTTGGTAGCTATAACATTTGGGGGGGGGGGTTGTGGGGTTTGTGGGATTGACTTATAGACATATTCTGACTTATAACTCATCATAACCCACGAACATATTGATCAACAGACATGCTAACACAAATTCTGATGCATAACATCATTGTGGTGGTATTTTTGTTTTTAGGTGGTCTTTCTCTTCTGGGTCACAATATCAACAACAACAACAACAACATAATATTTATAATTTCCGATCTCATGATTACAAACTGCAGAAACAAATTGCAGAAACAACTTTAGATTTTGGTATATCATTTGTCTATAAAGGCATAGTAAAGTAGTTTATTCGATCGTGGTGAAATTTATATCCGAAATCAATTTGCCGTGATTGAGGATGCTAACAAGTTCTTCTTCTTGGTGCGCGTTTGGTATTTTTCGAACGTTTTCGTGCTAATTTCTGTTCTAAAAATATCCCATAGAACTGTACCGCGTATGTGATAAGCAATTCCAAATAAAATTATATTAATTGATAGAAGCATTTCCGGACAGGTCTTCTCGGTTCACATTTATTATTTCATACCACAGAAGCTATATAAAACTTTCTGGGAAGAGATAGACCATCTTTATAAAGCATTGTTTTTATTTTCTCGGAAAAAATATCATTTGTGCAGTTTGGCAGCCAATACGCCAATGATTTGATAGCAAACAATATTTAATCGGGGTTCACGATTAGATGGCAAGTGGCATCTAATCGCGAGCACAGGTGGCACGTGATGTTCGATTGAATATCAGAATGTAGGGTATCATATAATTCCATATCCCATAATATGTCAAATATAGCGAATTATCGAAATATGAAATACAACGAAAAAGCGAAATAGTAAAATACAGCGAAATAGCGGAATAAAAAATGCAGCGAAATGGCGAAATAGAGCGAAATATAGAAATAGGAAATTATTTTTATTAACTAAATAACGGAGATATTTGAAGAAGTGTTTTTGACGAAATAACGGAAATATTTGAAGAAGTGTTGTGTTGTGTTGTGGTGTTGCAATTTCTCATACAAATCGCCGTTATTTAGTAAATGTACAATCTTTATAGAGTTATCACCCTTCAGATTAAATATGATAATCAATCGAAACCACGCGTGCCTCCCGTGATCGCGAGTGTATGCCAATAGCCATCTAATCGTGAACCCCGATATATTATCTTTTGGTAGTCAAGCGTGTGCGTATTATGTGCACAATCCCAGCCCAGCCCAGCCCAGCCGGCACACTATTCAAAAAATTAAATTTCCTTTATTCTTTTCGAGACAAAATTTGTCCTACCTGAATAAATCTATTTGAAGTAATATATAGACCATCATTAAATTGGTCCTATACACTAAAGCCGACCATTTATGGCACCCTCATTCATTTGCTGCATATATTCTGTTGAGTATAAATTGAGATTGTCCCATAAATTGTCGGATTTAGTGTACAGTATCCCTTCTATTGAATACAATAATTAAATTGCTTGACTCAAGAAAAAAAATGAAGCTCTCTCGTATTATCTCCGAGTATATAACATCATGGAAATAATAAAATACTTAAAGCATTCAATTTTGAAGCAGTTTCTTGGACATGAAAATAGTCAAACAAATTACCGTTTTCAAAATTATAAGATATAGAAAATGTACTCGTGGTTTCCAAAAACATGGTGAAACATAAATAGAGGCTGTGAGGTATATTGTGCACTTGTCTCTGAAATGTAGCATGTGAGGCTTATAGGATGTATATATTCAGGGTTCCGGGTCACTTGTCACTTCTTGCTAAAATTCTAGTCTATAAAATAACATGTTCGAGACGAGAAGTGTAACAAGAATGACAGTTTTAAGACACTGCTTTGTTTGGTATAATTGAATTTCTGGGGGAGTTATCAGTTAGCAATCCTCTAGTTCGCACGCATCCAAATTCCTATGATTTTACGACAGCTACACCCGTTCTCACCTGAATGAGTGAATTATAATGATATTTTGTATGTTGTTGTTGTTGTTGTAACTGGAAATCTGGAATCATGAATACATCTTAGGCATGGAGAACCGATACACTCATGCATGGAATTTGTGGCGCTGTACTTTTTCAGGAGCTTTTTCGTTTATTGCCCAGATATTTATAACAACCGCGATTTTTATTGTGAAATTGAATATACAGCATATTTATGAGACTAAAACCCTCAGATCAGCCTATCCTAAAACTCTCGTGCATTAATGTGGTAGTTCCCTTTTTTAAAGCTTTGATGTGGACACACCTCTATAGTCAACCAGCAAAGATAAAACGACCGCATTCCCTGCGTATAATTGGGGAAACTTGCAGGATGCATGGCGACTATTTATATGCAAATACTCGTTGGTAAAAAATGAAGAGAGCTCGGCTGGTTCTTCTTTGATGAAATTATTTACAACCAGGGACGGTAACATGGCGGCAAGGGGCCTGGCGGCAGGGGTGGGGTGTTTCGCGGTTTTCAACGGTTGGAAATGTCATACATAGTAGCATAGTTTTCTACTTTTAGTCAAAACGTTGGTCTGATTGGAAATTCTCCAACCTTATAGGAGGTGTCGGGTTGGACATTGCACACTCTTCTGTGAACTTTATGTGCCACATAAATATATTTTCAAAACAATATTGATCACACCCGAAGCAGAAGAAATAGTAATTGGGGAGTGTTAAGTCTTTCATGACTGGAGCTTCTTGAAATTTTGCGATAACCACGTGCCAATGAATTCTTTTATATTTGCGAGTCTTAAATATAGGGAGCCTCGCATATATAAGAGAATAAACTGGCCTATCAATATTTATCTTGACCTTTGTTAGCCAGTGCATTCTCTTATATATGAGATACTACATTGGCAATTGATATATAATGCTGCATCCACGCAGCTCCCGCCATGTACCACAAGCTACCGCCATGAAAGGGACATCTCTAAACTGTGGACGAAGCATGAATTACTTATTGGAACGAATGTCTCATATATACAGGATATGTATTATATATATATTATGTATTTTCACCACACAAACAACAATTTACCGGAGATAATAACTAATTAGATGGCAAACTGATTTCGTCAATATGAATGAGAGCCGTTGCTATAGATTTAATGAAAAGTACATTGATAGGAAAATATTCCCTGATGTGGTATCAAAAACAAAATATGATAAAGCCGGAAGATGGGATGGGCTATAGCGCGATTTATAGCAGATGGGAGCGGTAATCTAAATGCAACACGACTGGGTATCTGATATCCAAGCATTTAATGTAACGTTGACATTTCATTAAAAAAAAAAGAGCTAAGTTGGACAAATGGTGTTTGGGGAAAAAATGCCTAATAAAACGATAATTGTTTGTTGGCACGCGAGAAGCTGCTCCCCATGGAGAGCAAATTAACAGAAAATGCTGTTTCAGTTTCCCCTAACGTGACAAAACGAAAAATAAGTAATGAAAGTCATGAAATGTCAGGATATGATATTTTATGACTCAGCCACTTTTAAACAATGATGGGTGAAATATTTTAATTTTTCTGGTTGGAGTTATATTCTGATAAGCATTGGTAACTTTTTGACAAAAAACACGTTGGATTTTTGAAACGAATTCCAAATGTAACTTTGTAACCCTTTTTGAACAAGCTTAGGTGAAATATTTTCATTTTTCTAGTTGGAGTTATTCTCTGATAATCATTGGTAACTTTGTGACATAAACACGTCGCATTTTTGAAACGACTTGCAAATGTAACTTTGTAACCTTTTTTGTTAATAAGGATGGGTGAAATATTTTCATTTTTCTAGTTGGAGTTATTCTCTGATAATCATGGGTAACTTTGTGACAAAAACCACGTCGCAGTTTTTAAACGACTTGCAACTGTAACTTTGTAACCCTTTTTTTTAACAAGGATGTGAGAAATATTTTCATTTTTGTAACTTTGTGACAAAAAACACGTCGCGTTTTTGAAACGATTTCCTAATGTAACTCCAAAATGCCAACAAAAAATAGGGCGTATTTGTAACCGGGTTACTGGTCGGAGCTAACACACGAGCAAACGTTGAGTCGACTTGTAAACAAAAAACACGACGTATTTGTAACCCAGTAACTGGTTACAAATGCGTCGTATTTGTTTTTCTGCACCAAAATCTGCCATATATGAGCCACTATACACCCATTTGAAGAATGCGTCATCAGACTATTATTTTCGAAAAACAACGGAATAGAATAGAATAGAATAGAATTTATTAGCAATAACATCCATATATAAGGACAGGTTGCTGATAATACATAATGAATAAACAATCAAATAGCAAACATGGCGAAAGTAGTACTATAAAGCATTCAAATATTAATACAAATAAAACTGATCAATCACATCGTGGCAATCTACGACGTAATGATTGCTTAATTGCTTACGGATGTACCCTTTCGTAAAACGACAACTGAACTAAGATGAAAATAAACAGTCCACCATTCATCCCGAACAAATCGCCGATAAACAAAGGAGAATGGTGTCGCCAAAGAGAGTCACTATATTTGTTTTATATATTTGGCGGCGAAAGATGGAGTTAAAGTGATGTCCGTACAATAGATCGGTTTCCTATTTTAAGTGGCGATATAATTTGTTTTTTAAAATTAAGATTAAGCCATTTAAGACTCAGTTATCATTGTCATCGGCATAATATGTCTTTAGTCACGTAAAACGTACAACGATTAGCCCCGTTTGAGCGAGTAAAATATAAATTTAATAATATATAAATTTAAACCAAGCACGCCACTTTAAAAACCGCCTCGCTATACATACATAAATATATAACAGTTGAGTTTACTATTTCAGATACCTCCTCACTTCTAACGGCCATAATTCACAAAACACCTGAACAGATTCTTTAACCCTTTACCCAACAAACCGGCCAAAAACGCCCAAATAAAGCTGCAACAGCCTAAATTATCTTGGGTCTGTCTCAATAAAACCATACAAATATGGATATCATTGGAACCGTCTCATTGACCACATTGTGATGGTTACAGTTATGCCCTGTGCCAATGCATTCTCTTATATATGCGAGTCGACCATAGGTCGCCTCGTATACATAAGAGAATGCATTGGCCTAAAAAAAATCTTTTTTTAACACTTTTTTACCATTTTTTCTTACATTCTTTAACAATTTTATAATTTTTAATGTGTTAAGCCAATGCATTCTCTTATATATGCGAGGCGACCTATGGTCGACTCGCATATATAAGAGAATGCATTGGCACAGGGCCGTTCTGTTGGGTAAAGGGTTAAAATTACAACGTCAATCGATCGAGTAAACGCTATATTTTCCAATTATAATACATAATTCTAGGAAAACTGTTCGAAAACAGACGCTGATCACAAATATCACGGAGAGCTAGCACAGGCATATGGCCCCCTCCTTATCACAGGAGAAAATATGGCGTCAACTTCCAAGTAAATAACTATCGATAAAAAAAACCCACCTTTTGTACCAAAATTCTCCATGTATCGACAGGTATGACCATCATATGCATCCTGCTATGTCGAATTTGTTGGCACAAATATGGCGTCTTTTTTCAAATGCCGGCAATACATAAGCTTGTCACACATGAGTCGACGCAAATCACGCAATGTCTGCTTTGGATCAGTGCGTGTTATTTTTACGAAGACTCCATCCAACATAATGTGTATGGGGTTAATGATGGGGCAACTATTTCCCAAGCATTTTAGTTGGGAAATATTCATCTAATTCCAAGATGGCGTCCAAAATGGCAACAAGAAATTGAAAGATGGGGGACATGAAGCAAGGTTAGATAATGATCAGATAGGAGAATAATTTCAATATGTGGCCATTTTCTGCATCTTGGTGCAACAGTTGGCCCGATATACCCTTTTATAAAATGTTGATATAAAATCGCCAATCGCGTGATATGTGTCAAAATCAACTGTGGGCAATGTATACTAAAGGGGTATTCCCCTCACATTTATTTGGACACAAGCACAAACAGATGTAAGTAAATAATTATATATACATGTACGGCGAATTGAATAATAATCACCAGGTCATTCATTGTGGCAAATAGAAACAGCACATCATTATTTATTGGAATGTCCTGAATACAATGGTCCTAGGACTGAACTTATATGCGTTATACCGAATGCCATTTTATCAGAAAATACTCTTTTGTGCGGATCACAGGAACTCAGTCACCGTAAAAACATTAAAATATTTGACGCGGTTCAAACATTTATTTCGAAAACAAAGCGATTCTAATAACGCTATCATTTGTATAAACTTCGTGAAAAGCATCGAAACACTGCTGAGCGTGAAACAAGATGCCAGATCGTCTGACATCTTACGGCGTTGAGCGTTTCAATGACAAAAACAATATTATATGTATAGCATTGTATCCAATCAGCTCTAACTGAATTACATCCTCACTTTACCCAGACAGTCTCACTTTCTCTCCCTCTCTATCTCTCCCGCTTTCTCTCTCTCTCTCTCTCTCTCTCTCTCTCTCTCTCTCTCTCTCTCTCTCTCTCTCTCTCTCTCTCTCTCTCTTTCTATCTCTTTCTCTTGCCTCTCACGACGTCATCATTACTATTATTATAATATTTCCATTCCTTCCCGTCCGACCCCCTCTACACTTAATGAAGAGTGAACGCGAAACAAAAGGGGAGGAAACTTAACAAAAGCCCTTGGGCTTGTTGTTTAATCCCCTTTCAAATAAATCGATAACCTATGCTAATCACCAGGTCCAAGATTGCTGCCAAAATGGCGATGGGAATGTAAAAAATATAATCGATATTTCTTAATTTTCACATATATTTCTAACTTTGGTCATAAAAACAGAGGCAGACAGGCAGATTTATATCCATATTCAAACCTTTCATTAAAATGTAATAACGGGTAACGGGTTTCGAACAGGTGCACAAATCAGATCGATGAGGTGTGTGTATATACACGGAACGACTTTGTGATCATCGATGGTGTGTATTGACACAAATGAAGGTGTTGTCTGGTTATGAGTGGGGTGTATGGATATACTTGGAGTGGCTGTATTGCCATGGATGGGTGTATATGTGTATGTTCGCTGTATGGTCACGTATTGGGTGTATGGATACAGAGTGGGTGGCTGTATGGTCACGTGTAATGTGTATATGTGTAATGGAATACATGTATGGTCATGGTTCATGTATAGATGCATACCTGAAGTAGCATGATTTGCATTGATGGGACGTATGGGTATACAATACATAGAGTTGCCTTAAGGTCATGGTGGGTTGTATGGACATGTATATCTGGCGTTGCTATATAAAAATATACAGGGAGTTGATGAATGTGATCATGGGTGCGGGTGTGGGAATACTTCGAGAGGCTGAATGGTCATGGGTGAGGTGTATACGTATACCTGGATTGACTGTATGGCAATGGTGGTGCGTATGTATGTATATCTTTAGATGGCTGCCAAAATGGCGATGGCAATGTAAAAAATATAACCGAAATTTCTTAATTTTCACATATCTTTCTAACTTTGGTCATAAAAACATACATCACACAGAACATAAGTCAGATTTATATCCACATTAAAACCTGTATTTTATGTAATAACAGGTCACGGGTTCGACAACACATCTATAAATCAAATCGGTGAGGAGTACGGGTATACACGGAAAGACTGTGTGATTGTCGATGGGGTGAATGGATATACATGAATGTGTTGTATGGTTATGAGTGTGTGCATGAATATACATCGATTGGCTGAATGGTCATGGGTAATGTGTTTAGGTATACCTGGATTAACTGTATGTCCATGGCGGGATGTATATGTATAGCTTGAGTAGCTATATGGTTGTGTGAGGTGGATATGTATGCAGGGGTGACTCTAAGGTCATATGTGGAGCGAATATGTATACAGAGAGTTATTGTGTGGCCATGAATGATATGAATGTGTATAAAATGATTTTTACGGGTGGGTGTATATGTATACACGTGTTTGATGCATGATAGTGGATGGGGTGTAAGAATAAATATGGAGTGGTTGTATGGTTATGGCTAATGTGTATATGTGTAGATGGAATGACTGCACGATCATGGTTAAAGTGTACATGCATATGTATACCTGGGGTACAACTGTATGGTCACTGGCGAGGCGTATGTGTATACAGGGAGTGCCTTTATGGTCATGGGTGGGATGTATATGTATATCTATCGTGGCTGCATTGTCACTGGTGGGTGTATTGGCATACATGGAATGGCTGTTTGCTCATTGATGTGTATGTGTATGGGTATTCAGCGAATGGCTTAATTGTCATGTTGGTGTATATATGCAGTGTGGAGTGTATCGGGTAAGGTTGTATAGCCATTGGTGATGTGTATTTGTATATCTTAAGTGACTGTATAGTCATGGTAGGGTGTATATGCATATTGTGAGTGGCTGTATAGCCATGGGTGAGGCGAATAAGTATACAGGGCACAGGGAATCGGGGAGTGACTATGGTTAGAGGTATTGAGAATAGTTATACATGGAATGACTGTATTTACGAATGTGGTGAATATGTATACACTGAGTGACTACATGGGTGGGGTGTAGGAGAATACCTGATGTGCCTGCATTGTGATTCACATCCGTATGTTCATGTGTGGTTATACCCAGTGTGGCTATATAATCATGGATGAGGTGTATGGCTATACATAGAGTGGTTACAAGTCATCTGTGTGGTTTTGTCTGTGTATATGTGGAGTGAATGTATGGTCATGGGTGGGTTATAAAGGTGTACATTGGATGGCTATCGCGCTTTCTACAATATATACAGGATACGTTAATCGATAGTGAGGTCGTGTCAGAGTGTTCTTCTGTCTTGATGGCATTTATACACAATAGAAGAAAAGCTAAACGGTTTTCCTGACAATTATAGTTGAATCCGGCGAGACGATACTGATTACCCCAACACCGTGAATTTTTCCGTAAGGATGTTCTTGGCCACACGACGAAACAACGAGACCCGAAATATTACTGTTCTAAGTACAACGCTGTATTTAAAAAAAAAATCAAATTATGTGGTAAAATGTACGAAACAAAAGCATGAGCAATATGGAATCTACAGCTGCAGCGATGGTTGAGCTGAACCACACGCTATAGAGCTAAAGTGGCCATATTTGTAGTCTAGCACATACATGTTCGGCTTGGGCTGTGACTTGTCATATATCAAATAGCAGCTTGTGTGTTGACTCTTTGTTTTGTCAAATCAAAGACCCACAAAAATAGTTGTTGGCGATTCTAGTAGGATTGAATCGACCCGACGACCGTCGAGGCAAAATTCCCTGTCGACACAATAATATGGGTATATTGCTTCAGTTTTACTACTGGCTTAACCATTTAAAGACATATTATGGACCTGTTCGGTGCGATAAACTTATAAGTTAATACTCAGGCGTTGTGCCAACCTGGGGAATGTATCAATATACTAACATCACCGAAAATATCAAACAAATCGACAATTCCGCTCCATAGAAAACATTGTCTGAACTACACACAATTTACATCTCGATTCGGGGCGCAACAATCGACGATAAACTAACGCAAACGATTTCGCCATCTAGAGTCATCGCATTTATAATATTTAATATATAAGAATGACGGGGTGTGTTGTCAATTTCGATTAATATTCATAATAATAACTACTTTGAGCCACAATATTCTCCATTTCTATGTTATCACCCTACCGGAGTGTTTCTCGTCACTTTAAATTGCGTCTCATCATTTGCAATCCTGGGGTTGCCGATATGTAAATTCAGCAAGATTTTATTCGCAGTTGCTTGGACAACAACAATGTTCGACTTTCTACATGCACTGACCTCGGTAAAATTCGTTTCATCGCTAAAATAACGTTATTAGTGTTTGGTGCATGTTTGGTGTTGTAAATAAAGAGAGTTGTTGGTCGGTATGCATGGTTCACATGTGACATTCGTTCTATGTACATATACATGATTGCATTATAGCAAGTATGCATCAATCGGTATGTTTTATAAGAGCGTAGCTTAATAATTGGATTGGTCGCACAATAACTTCCTGATTATCTTGTTTGCCATCTTGAGGAAAATGATTCCTTCGACGTTGATACTATTGAAAAGAGTGATAATTTGTAGCCATCGTAATATAGCATGTGGGGATTCTTTTAATACCGCAAAATATGCTCGATACTTCACCCTACTCATACAGTCCCCTTCAAACAATTGCGATTTGTCAATGTTGTGTACCGCAATAATTACGCAAATGCGGAAAGTTGCTCGTAGCGAACTTGCTATATGTTCATTGCAATTTTACACTGTTCGAAAAAAGTTAAAGCCATTTCTGTACAAATTTTGTCTATATCAAACCTTTTTTATCTTGGATAAAAAAACATTGTTTACACTACACCCCGGAATCCGGCGTACGAAAAGATGGGGTGGTGTTTTTCCGATGAGCTGAAAATCACGACAAGACTATATATAGCTTTATGACAAAATTTAATTAACATTTATGTCATGGAAATTACAATATTTCTTTGAAAAATAAATAATTTTACAATATATACAATGACTATCATGGAAAAATACAAAATAATTCAAACTGAGTAAGACGAATTAATGAAATTAAGAGGGTGGGAAAGAAATAAAAAGTAATTGACGATGTACATGTATACCTAGATTCCAATGGAATTAATCATACAAACTGAGAAATAGGTCATACCGCGTCTCAAAAACTTCGTAATATCAGAAATAAATAAGAAAAGGATTTTAAAATCCTTATCCGATATCACACCAACAAGTAAGTCAAATTTTCCGCTTTCCATGTCCAATCGCAAGACCCCAAATCAACATATCACAGCGAAGGAAAAACTGCTTCAAAACACAATCAGGTTAAGATTACCACCCATTGTTATATTTATTTTTGCTTTGATATATATCAACAACAAATTCCAATATGAAAAGTGGCGCAACCTTCATTTTGTTAACATACGATTCCACTCCATACTTTTGTAAAATCGTGTCGCTATAGAATCAAAAATAGCCATCATATCACATTGTCAACCCACGCCACTCCCATTCATACGAGTGATAGTCAATAAAAACTGATAGACAATACTATATAGTGAAGACACTGTAAATTCCATGCTTTGTTTCTCGATCATTATGAGGAGTCAACCTTGCTGTACTCCTTTATGCATCATGGTGCATTGACGTGTTCAAAGCTGAAATATTGACGACCAGCATCCATATACAACACATTGCGATAGTATAGCACTAACGAGGGACATTGTTATAGTTCGTATTGTTCCGATAACACTGAAATCCGAGCGACGTCAATAATCGGGATGTTATATATGGAAACGAATTCCGGGTATAATAAGAACATCCCTGTGACTACCAGCTTGAGAGGTGGATAGTACCCGTATTTATCAGCGTGCCGCACGGAGATTTTAATTACGTTTCCTTATATAGCCCGCACTCCAACCTGACTTCTAAAAATGGAATCAGTGTGAAAATATGAATCGGTTTCAATACTAAAAACGGAACAGATGTTGACATCGCGTCACATTCCTACAAAGACACTCACCGGGAAAATCACGGACACTACAAATGACAAATTGTTTCAATTCCGTTATAGAATGTTTCATAGCAAGACTATTTGAGTCACTGTGGGCAGTGTATTTCCATTAATATCCAGTCGTATGGTAATACGTAATGACTCGTAATATAGACATATAATTATTTAGTATCCATGGCAACCCATATGCAGCTATGTCACATTGATCATTTGTGTTAACCCTTCATTTACTAAATTCACTTATACAAAATTTACATGCATTGCATGATCTATTATTCATCCGGAGGGTTGTTAATGAAATATAAGCAATTAACAGACAAAAAAATCCCCAGATAAAACAAGTGCAGAAGGACCCTCATTCATTAGTGGGGAAATGTTCAGATAATAACGGACTATGGTATTTGTTGAACTTATTATCAGAACATTTCATAATTAATGTAATCGTCAAAGACTTAGTAAAAAAAGGGTTGAAATAGATATAAACAAATTTGGATCAAAAGACATTAGAGTTGGTTTTATCTCGGCCCTTGCCTTTTTATATTGATTTGGGGGGGGGGGGGGGCATAAAATAATATTTTTTTCAGTCTTTGAGAGGTCGGTCTTAAGGGGATTCTGTCACTATGAGAAAACAATTTGTTCTCCAATTATACTCTATGAACTGGGATAGAAACGGTGGATAGTTCTATAACATTACAATTTTTATTTATTGAAAACATTATCTGTTAAAGACATGTTGTGTACTCATTTCAGTGATTCAAACTGATAAGTGAGTAAGTACCCAGGTACATTTCCCACTAAAATTATGGAACATTTAACTAATATTGCCGACAATTTTTCACTCAGATCGTAATATTTCAGAAAACACGACGTCTGAACTACACACAATTGTAAACTAATACTCTTCAGTTCGAGACGTATATATTCGCCGATAAATAAACGACAAGGATTCCTCAAGTGAAAGTCACTGCATGTAATGAATACGTAAGATTGAAGTTGTGTGTTTCCAATTTGGACATAAAATTTATGAAAATAACTACGTTAGGATTTTCATAAAAAAATATTGTCGTTATTGTAGTTGATGCTGGAATTAATTGCCAGGAAGAGTTCGAGACAAACGCATATAGGCTGCGGAATCTGTCACTTCCAACCATATAAATATAGTTGATCCAGAAAATGGACCCTAACAGGGAAATGTAACTTGTGTGTGACTTTAAGAACCCGAGAAGCATCAGTTCTTACCCCAAACGTATATATACCTCCCTCGAAAGCAACACAATGTATGTCATATCTACCGACAGCAGCAATTTATAATCACACAACAATTACTCAATTTCAAGGTTTTTTTTTAGCATGACTCGACCCTGTATTTTGGTTACAATTTTTCCACGAAATTTAATATGATTATTAAATGATTGCACTCGTTATAAAATTGAATACTAGTTGTACTAGTTATTGGGCAAGGTGACATTTTTGCTCACTGCTTAAGCGGAAAGATGTTACATGACCAAATAAATGTCCACACAATTTTGCAACAGAAACAAATATACACATCGGCATGCAGTTAGCAACAATCGGGTGCCCCCAACCAACGCATGCTATTTTAAGTATTCGGGATCGCTATTTTAAGTATTCGGGATCGCTTTATTGTGATGATTGACGGTGTTGGCGAATTCGTCGTCAAAGTATGTGCATTGGCAGCATCAGTTGTGGGAGGCAACAGGTATGTATGTGTGCGCACAGTTGACACCGTGTGGTCGTGCGACATATGACGTGGGGAGGTTTTTTTAAAACCTTGTCTTTACTGAATGGATTCTTCAACCGGTGATAGACGAACTGATAATACAATAATGCAGAATGATTCATTTTCATTGGTGGGAAGCATTCAGCCGTTTGCTGAACTTATCTAAACATTTCCTAAGGGAACATACATGCACTCGTCAATGACTATTTAGTAAAGACAGAGTTCACCCTTTCTATACTAAATGGATCATCCCACCCAGTTATAAGTCATTAGTGTTAATCCTCATTAATGTTTTATTACATTGTTTGATATTGCACTGCCATTAGTGTATTTTGTTACCCACTATCACCTAATCAATTAGCATATTATCATACTTTTAATTTGATTCTCATGTCGCCCCCGTTATAAAATCAATTTGGGTTTTTGAATTAGATTTCCGTTTTTGGTGTAAACAAAATTTGGCCAAATTTGGCCTATGACAGCGTGAACCTTGGTCATACATTGGAATGGTCCATTCATTTGGAGGGGTCTTCAGGAAAAATAAACAGACAACAGATAATACAAGTACAGAATGAGTCCTAATTTTAATGGAGGGAAATTTTCAGTTAATAAGTTCAACAAACGACCGGTTGTTTGTCGAACTTACGAACTGAACATTTCCTACATAAATAGTCGTCAATGAGTATTTAGTACAGAAAGAGTTAACTCGAGAAACGACAATCTAAACGTGACGTTGGGCTTGCATGGTAACTTCTAGATCATGCCACGAATTTGGCTACGCCCGATGTCGCCCAAAGATATCATATTCCACCAAGTCAAAACCTGCGAACGTTTAGAAGTTTTCGCTGAAAATATAATAACATCGAAAAATGACGCAAGATAATTTGTTAGTTAATACATGATCATTGACAATGGATATCAAAGTATAGGTGAATTTCCGTGATTTAGGTGAATTTCGTGAGCCGATTTTGCGACAAACATGAATGGATTACCAGAGGGAAAGCGAAATCGGCTCAAGCATATAACTGGCCTTCCCTACATCAGTCATCAGTTCAATATTGTTTGTAAACATCGAAACATGCAACAAACCCGCCAGAAGCGGGGAAACTTAAGAAGAAAAGAAAATAGAACTGAAATGGATATATTGAGCCATAGAGGGTATATGGTATGAAAATGACAACCCAGTGAAAAAATATCAAATGATGACACACCGTCAGCTTGGTGACAACAATGGTGTCCCGGGTGCGGACATCGACATCCCTATTGCAGCGTTTGGAAAGTCAAACGATGTCGGAGTGTTTCGTCCACAGACCCACGGAAGCTGCTGAAGGGGTGCAATGGGAAAATCTCCGACGAAATGGTGATTGTCCGAGCCCGTATCACAGCAACCGTCATTCGGGGCAACGAAATCAAACGAGAAGTTCGTAAATGCAGGGTTCTGCGCATGTTCAGAATAAGAACTGTCCGGGAAATCAAACACGAATGCGCTGCTTTTGGAACATGATGTCGATGGCGTAGAACTGCATTCAGATGCACTGTTCTCACAAACTTCCGCACATGGTGAGTAAATTGATGTCTCGTATGTATTCTCCGAAGGAGGAGATGCAGTCTCGCTCTCTAGCTGCCTGGAATTCTTTTCGTTGTCTCGAAGCTCCAATTCGTAAGCTTGAAGTTGTTGTAGGAAGTTCATATTTGGGGATATGATGCCACGTCGTGAAAGCAACAGTTCGAAAGCATCGTCCAATGAAAGTTTCAACTTATTCATGATAAACGCCAAACATATCGTAGCAGATCTACTGATTCCCGCTTGGCAATGGACTAGAACTTTCCCGTTGTTTTGATTCACCGAATCTGAAAACAAGAAGAGAAAAAACGTTGGGAGGAAATAAACTTAAAACATAAAAAAAACATGTATATATAAATATGCATATTCTAATAATGGCTGCGCTGGTTGTTGCAAACCGGCCACAACTGACATTGCTATGTCGTTTTGCAAACACCAGCGCCACTATTATTAATGTTTTTTTAATCTTTTCGTTTCATACAGATGTTTTTTTTTTATCAAATCACTCAGATTTGCTAAACGCTGCCAAAATGACGATTTATTGGGAATGTATAACGGTATTTTTCTCAACAGCATCATAGCAATTCAGTAGAACCAATCAACATCATAGCAAATTAGCAGGACCAGGCGCTTAACCAGGGGTGGAAACATAACCAAGTTAGAGAGAACGGTTCGGGTTACTACGAATCGATTAGGGCAAGGACCATGCAGTCTAAAGTGAATGCAATGACTCTCAAAGTTTCTACGTTATGGAATTTAAAGCGCATGTTAATAACAGAGTTTCATCTCAATCTCAATCTCATAATTGCATAGTGAACGAAAATTGCTATCTAGATGTCGTCTGTCATTGTTTTGCCACGCTCAAATATGCTTGCGCGCACTCAATGTATCTTGTTGGAATAGACTAGTTGCTGGTCCAGACTAGCATAAATCTGAAAACGTAGTAATTTGACCCCTCCAGACCAAGTTAGGACAATGAATTCGTGGCATCATTCTTGTGTCTGATGCGATGTCGATCACTCGATCGCGTACAAGCGTGCCAGACATAGCAATATAGAGCACAACGGCAAACCATTTACTGAATGCGAGCGTAGGTGTGTAGAACCATCAAGCGCAGTCGATAACACAGCTAAAGTCAATAATTCCAAGGAATTCTCTGAGAAAAATTATGCCCGTGTGGGTGTAAAGATTGAATGAAGACAACCGCGTTCGAGCGATTGGAAATCTTGATATTAACCCTTTCATGGCGGGAGCTGTGCTGATGCAGCATTAAAGACCATGTGCCAGTGCATTATCTTATATATGCGTGTCACAACAATAAGGAGCCTCGCATATATAAGAGAATACACTGACTTACAAGGTAAATATTGTTAGGTCAATGCATTCTCTTATATATGCGAGGCGCCCTATGGGCGACTCGCATATATAAGGAATGCATTGGAACAGGGGTTTCACACAATTTCATGAAGCTCGTGTCATTAAGTGTTAATAGAGCAGCTGAATTTCTGCTTTCCAGCTGAATGGATGCAGAGTATGCAAATTACATAATAACTCATGAACTGTGGTTAGACGAGTTAACTAATGGGCCCTGCTCGATATATCAAAGTCTGCCCCAGGGCTAAATTCATATGTACTATTATATCTCTTTGTAGCTTATCTAAAGATATAGGGTAATCGTTATTTCAAAATGGATGTTATTGGGAGATTGAATGCATGATTATGACCTACATCATTGCAAAATATGTTGGAAATAGATCTTTTCCTCATTCTTTTGAAATCATGTAAAAATTGTGAGAAAATATATTTTTCACATTAAATTTACTACTTTCAGTTGACAACTCTTGTGGAGTTCAGAAAAATTATGTTTTCTGTGGAATAAACCGGGTTACTTTCATAACTGAGACATTTTATTACCGCCATTGGTTATTTTCGATGCGCAGTAATTTACACTTAAAACCAGCTATAGAAAGATATTATGGAGAATGCATCGACGTTAACCAGTATAATACCTACAGATTTCACTGGCTGGTTTACGTCGAAGGAAATATGGACTAATAATAACCCAACATATTGGCAATCTTATCAGTTGAAGTACGTAATGAATTTTTCATTTCAATTTTTTGACCGCAAATCTCCTATTATTATACCGTATTAGCTATAAAACAGAGAAAACAGCGACCATAATCAAGAATTTAATACCTAAACGTCCCGATAAAGCCGTAAAACGGGGCAATATATATTATCCCATATATAGTCCCTGCATTTATAATAACATCATATTATTATTTACCTATGAAGTTGATGGCGTCTTGGAACCAAGATCTGAGGTCAGCCTTTTGATTGTCTCGTACAGGAATGGTCATGTAATCAAGTTGGTCTGTGAAATGATTTGGACAGTTCGATGACACGTTAAGGACACTCGTGATGCCGAGGTCTCGTAGAATCTCGAGGTTTGATGCGTGAATTGAATCACCTATGTACAAGTGAGGCATGACCTCAACGGGATGCATCTGGAAGGAAAATTATTACAATTTATAAATTCTAGCTCAGAGGTTCCTTGTATGGCCCCCCCCCCCCCCAAGCCAATGTATCCCTTCTGATAATTTTATACCAGATTCACAGATTAATGAATATATGTCACATGTTCATTTACCTCTAAAGTATAAATAAACCAACAGTGAAACGAAAATAGTTTTATTTTATTTGCCGACTTTGAGCACTAAGGGACCATTTTTATGGAAAATAATACTTTTCAACAACACACACATAGATTTGTTGCCTTATTCTTATAGCTATCGGAGTGTACATAGCTAAATTCCATAAACACAACTTCTAACGGAAACCGTGCCTACAGCTCAGTAATATAACAGCTCTGGTCAATGAATAAACCTAGGATCAGATGCAGATATGCGTAAACTTACAACGTGTGCGTTTGGATCTATGAATGAAAGTGGGTGAATGAAATATTTCATTAAATTATTCAATGAATGTATAGCAACACGATTCAGCAAGATTGTCAAGAATATTTCCAACTTAAAAAGACATTGCTTCAGTATAATTTTATTGAGTTTCGTGGGCCATTATTACTCAATGTTAGTTGAAATGTACTGCAATAAATAAGCCAATCAACATTTTATAAGTTTACAACCCTTTTATCATTGAATGGATTTTCGCTTGCAGTTCTAAAAGCATACATTGGAATGACCAATTCTTATGTGTAGGGATGTTCTGATATTATAATCATAAGACATATGTGACCCACCATATCAAATCCAGTCGGAAGTCGGGATTATTTTTACCCTGTGCCAATGCATTCTCTTATATATGCGAGTCGACCATAGGTCGCCTCGCATATATAAGAGAATGCATTGGCCTAACAATTTTTTACAATTTTAATAATTTGTTCTTGTATTCTTTAACAATTTGATAATTTCACCCATACAGAGCCCCAGACAAACATGAGCAGACGACACTCTTCTATGTGCTTCTATATATGTGTGGAGCTCCCTGCAGGGTAATGGGTGTTTTTTTTTATTTTATGTCCTAAAAATTGTAATAAACATTTATTTAAAAAACATGATAAAAAATTGTTAGGCCAATGCATTCTCTTATATATGCGAGGCGACATATAGTCGACTCGCATATATATAAGAGAATGCAGTGGCACAGGGTAAAAAACATCCCGACTAGGAGAACGCTATGGATTCGTGTTTAAGAATGGATGCACAGCTAATAAGTTCAACAGAAAACACAAAGCTCTTCGTTGAAATTATTATCTGCACATAATCCCTGCAATGAATCAATGGGAATCTATCAACCACAACGAGCGCGAGTACCCAGTTAGCAAAGGGTTGCATTTCATGACCTATTGATAGCTACTCACCTTGGTCAAACAATTTACGACCCATGGATAGCTACTCACCTTGGTCGATCATTTCATGGCCTATGGATAGCTACTCACCTTGGTCGAACAATTCACGAACTATGGATAGCTACTCACCTTGGTCGATTCGGATGGAGACTTGATAGAGTTCTTGCATGATTCTGATACAATGGAAGAGATTGGTGAAGCTGTGTATAGAGGGTAATGGCTGCTGAATTCGTCGAATCCACCTGGAAGAAAAACAGACATAGGTCAGAATATTTCTAGCATATATTGTCCAATACTCGGTTTCCACATCATATTCACATGCCTTGTCGTATTGTGTCTACTGTCTGCTCAATGTTTTGACATTTTTGCATTTGAAATAGAATATGTTTACACCCATATTCGTCTCTATTTAGACGTGCTATAATTTCAATGCTGCAATTATTAATAATAAATTGTATCGGAATAACGCATTGATATGTCCTTAAACTGAGATCGAACTTGAAAATCGGTTTCGATTTTATATCCCGGTAGGTGCCTCTGGTAAAAAATCACAGTCACTGACCACGGAGAATAACTCGATAGACCGGGCAAACCGACAGGTCAGCCAAATTGGTGCCGGTCACTGCATAGAATCAGACAAACACAATTATCTCTATAATACTTCCACCGCTACGTGAAGAACCAACTGGGTTACCAGCCGTTGTATGTGACGTTTCTGTAAGTAATTTACCCTTGATTGGCATCGTGTGGTCCTCATTATGTACTGTGTCTGTCGATCGGAATAAATAAACCAATTAATGCCAAGACAATAGGAGCCCGTTTGTGTCATGCGAGCCAGGGACGAATGCACCCGCGTACAAAGGGATGGCTGTTAATCGATTCGTCACTTTGAATGTTCATTGACTGGGCACGATGTCACGCGCCAATAATTAATACATGCGCGTGGGAAGACACTGTGCGCCTGCCACAAAGCTGAAGTGTCATTCATTATATGAAAGAGGACCTTGGCATCAACCCCGGCCTATCCTATAAACTATCGGATTGGGAATGGTTACAGCAAATTGGATGTCATTAAAAACACTGTATATAAGACATTTGCAGTGCATGGTATACATGTCATGACTGTCTGTACAACAACTATACCATCAACGAGTATACGTGTAAAACTGATCAATTTTTTTCCTCATTATTAACAGCTCTTCAATAACGAGACTTCGTATTCCAAAACAATTGTTATGTAAACATTGCTGTTACAGCTATTTCACCCATGAAAAAATTGGCAAAGGTAAAAAATTATGAAATATAATCTGAAAACCAGATTCAGACAAAACATTTGAATTACCTGCTCGATTAGCGATGTTTGATGACAAATAACAGTAATGTTTACCGAACATTGGGTTCAACATGCGAAATGAAGTTTTAGTTTTAGAAGGATTATTATTTATAGTGGAAATAAGAACAAGGTCGATCTTTTCTCCCAAATTCTTGGTGCTGACTGATTTACAGACTGCTAAAGTTTCTCATATCGATCTAATGTGAGAGCCTTGCATCCCTTTAAAATAAAAGTTTCTTTTGTTCTAGTTAGTTTGGGTGGCAGTCATTGACATCAACCATGTAGTGGTAAATTGTATCGTGGCCATTTATGTCTAACTCTTCCATGATTGGAGCTTACTGAATCTGTTTTCGAAAACCCTGTGCCATTGCATGCTCTTATATATATATGGAGCCTCGCGTATATAAGAGAACAAATTGGCCTATACTACGACAATATTGGCATTGTAAGCTAGCGCGTTCTCTTATATATGCGAGGCTCCGAATGTGAGAGAATTCACTGGCACATGATATTTAATGATGTACCAGCGCAGCTCCCGTCTCGAAAGGGCTAAATTTATATCGGTTCCATTACCCGCACACGGACACGCCGTTTGGTGCATACAAAGCCCAGTGCCACCTTCGCCCATCGCGTGAATTAATTTAGCCATTCAGGCGCCCATTGCGCGTTCATGAATAATGACAAGAGTTGATCTACAGAAATTCTTACTCGTCGTCAGAGATGATGAACCCAAAACATTGTAATGTCACTTGCAACACAAGAGTCCAGCTCTATCCACAAACGGTATGAATAACCAAACATTAAAACTTAAGATTTGTTTATGTTGCTACATATGTATTCTTATATTTCGTTCTAAGTAAGCGTTGTGACATCGGCCTCGAGTGGGCGAATTAGTCAACAAATCTCATCTTATATGTGAATGACGGGCAACGCACGCGCTGGTGCGTTGCGTTAGCGTGGTATCATGTGGTGGTTAGCTCATTGTTATGATTCGGCTCATTCGATTTCTATAATAATCGTCGCAGATTAGCGAAGGTACCGGAAGGGTCGATCATGCCAAGATTCACAATGTGGTGGTTAGCTCATTGTTATGATTCGGCTCATTCGATTTCTATAATAATCGTCGCAGATTAGCGAAGGTACCGGAAGGGTCGATCATGCCAAGATTAAATAGGCAGATATATTTAGTGCGCGCTTCACAATCACGTCTGGTTGAAGAGAATCAACAGTCCTATATCAAGTCAGCGTTTTGAAACAAAAACAAACAAAACTGAAGACACGGAGTACGCCATACCACCCATTATTAATAGGTTCTGCTAATTTGCAATGATGATGGTAAGCCAAAGTGATGCTGTTCAAAGAAACGGTACCGTTATTTCACAAAACTAGTATACATGTCTTTGAATGTTTTAGGAACATATTGATTTTTGCTCGATTTCTTCAGATCAACCAACCAATCACCACGAAACTTACAAACTTTTAATAAAATAACGATACTTTTTTCATAACAGCATCGATTTGCCCTATATACGAGCATCATGCAGGACCAACCAACATCGTAGCAAATTGACAGGACCACTTAATCATGGAGGGGTGAGGACTGAAGAAACAAAGTATGACGCTGTACTGACGACGTTGACACCGACACCGTACGCAGCAGAAAACTGGTGACGGAATCACTGAAATTCGATTACTGTACCTGTGCATGAGTATTGTACAATAAGGCTTCGTAATGTTACCCCCGAGGGAGACATTGCGATTTGCGGTCCGCTACGTGACAATCTCGGAATAGAGTGGGATGAGGATAACAATGTCATCTCCATTAGCATCCCCTTCAATGCACCAAATATGTACGTATATGATTTTAACCCTTCCATGGCTGGAGCTTCCTGAAATTTTGCGAAAACACTGTGCCAATGCATTATCTTATATATGCGAGTCTCCCAAATGGAGCCTCGCATATATGAGAGAATACATTGACCTTACAATAATTACATTGACCGTGTAATCCGGTGCATTCTCTTATATATGCGCGGCTCATACACCCTAAATCTATAGTTGGATGAACCTTGTATACAACTCGTTGGATGCGAATTTGTTGTGTACTTATTATCCAACAGTTTAGTACGATGTACACAACTGAGTGCGTGAACTGCCTTCTGTGGTAATACTTCCAGACCACATTGGATAAAACCACCACGTGACCGGGTCATCCAATAGCAGCGCGTTTCCGGTGCGGGCGAGCATGCGAGTTTTTGGCTCCAAATATTTCAAAACAAGATGGACGACTGCGTGAAAAAACTCCTGGGCGACTGGAAAATGGGGAAGACGTCGTGGATAGATTTGCCGGTATAGTATACCTTTGTTATAATTATTCTTTGTACGATACACTGATTATGTAGGCTTTATGTATTGAGTGTATATTTATTTATATTTGCCAAATTTTGAAGTTTACAAATTTACACAACTGCTGGCGGCACTTATTTGACTAAAGTAGTACACTCAACACATAAAGCCTACATAATCAGTGTATCGTACAAAGAATAATTATAACAAAGGTATACTATATACCGGCAAAGCTATCCACGACGTCTTGCCCCATTTTACTTTCCAATCAACATTGGATAAACTTTCCAATCAACAAATGTCATCCAACTCTACCCAACACCCAACAGTTCAATAAACGTAGATAGGGGCTGTGGGCAATTAACGTTGATTGAGTGTTGTGTGAAATTTCATCCAACACGTTGTATAATTAACATACAACCGTTGGTAGTAAATATATATGCAACGTTGTGTAAAAGTGTATCCAACAAAATTGTCATGCAACTGTTCACACAACGTAGATAGGTGCTGTGGGCATACAACGGTTGATTGACTGTTGGATAACTTCTTATCCAACTAGATTTAGGGTGTACGGGAGACTCGCATATATAAGAGAATGCACTGGCACTGGGTCTTTAATGCTGCCCCAGCGCGCTCCCGTCATGAAAGATTTAACATGACTCGTTTGGCAAGCACAACTGTATTCAAAATGTACAAAATAGTAAGTTTTAGAAAAAAGGGTTCCAAATTTGTTATAGGGAAATGTGACTATCTCACCTTTTGTGTTATTTTAAGGAAGTGATAAAAATGGAGCTTACCACAATCCAAACATATTCATTGGTGGGAGGGGTTTACGGTTGCTTGAGACAAGGCGTCTGTAGATTCAGTTTAATTAATTTTTTCAGCGCTGTCGATATGCAATAATGCACCCCATTCGAGATCATACCTTCTTCGTGTCTTCAATTGTGAAATATTTGACGACTGTCACGCAAAATGAAACACTGTTATATTATTATTATTGATGAATTTCTAACATTATTTCACAAATCGAATTTTAGACCGTTATGACAACAATTAGTTGTTTGAAAGTAGGCAATTAACACGGAAAGTGTGAACGGATATAAAAGTTAAGAGTGAAAAAAGGATACTCAATGCGGCAAGTGACCGGCTCAGTCGCTGATTGGTACAAAATATTTGCCAAAAATTATTTGATTGACAGCTGTGGAAAAGTCCATTAAATGACATACCGCTATATAAAACAGAGCAAGCCTACAATATGTGAATATTAAGTACGTCCAGCATCTATATACAGTGGTTATCTGCTAAAATACAGACGAAAATGACAGTGGCTTCGCATCAATTCTGAAAATGGTATTTCCTTATTACCTCCAATTTTGGAGATTATTGCTGTACAATATTTACACGATAGACACTTTTCGCACAATCAACTGCCACCGAATGAACTACGAATAGGGTACTACATGTATGTCTATTAAATTGTGTTATTTCTATCATTGTCGTTTTGCCATATCCGTATAGGTACGATTAGTTTTGCGAGACACCAATCATGAGCAAGTGGGCTTTATATGCAATCAACCTCATAACAACCTCATAACAACCTCATAACAACCTCATAACAACCTCATAACAACCTCATAACAACCTCATAACAACAAAATTAAGTACAAGATAATAACGATTACGTAGCGTTTTTCCGAAGACCCATAACTCCGAAGGTCCGATTCTCCGAAGGTCAGATTCTCCGACGCCCCGATTCTCCGAAAGCCCATAACTCCGGAGACCCATAACTCCGAAAGCCCATAACTCCGAAGGCCTATAACTCCGAACGCCCATAACTCCGAAAGTCTATAACTCCGAAGGGCCGATTCTCCGAAGGTCCGATTCTCCGAAGGTCCGATTCTCCGAAGATCTATGTTTTATCGCTTATTAAATAGTGTACAGTCCAGTGGCGGGGTCAATGGGGCCCTAGGGAAGACCGCCCCCAAAAAACGTGTCAAATGTCATGTAAACGTCAGGAAATCCCTCCTAGGCATTCAAATATTCACAGTGTTCCTGCCCAGGGGAGCCCCCGGACCAACGATTGGGGGCGACCCCTCCCATGTATGCGCTCCCCAAATCAGGCCTTCGTGATATGCTTTCGGCATATCATATGCATGATATATCCCCCACATATGCTAATTAATATGCACCCCTAAATGGGAACCCTGGCTCCGCCACTGGTGTGCACCGGGTATATTATAACGAAACGCTGCAAGAATGTCAGAGTAGCCTAACATGCACAGGGGCGACAAGTTCTTCCCCGTTCACCCCTGTACATTTTACTCTGGCATCTCATGGGCCAACGTAACGTTATAGTATCTGGTGTATAGTCAGTGGCGGGCCAGGATTCCCATTTAGGTGGGGGCAGTAGGAAAGTTTGAATATTTTGATGCCCCATGAACGATTTCCGGGCGTTTACATGACATTGGACATGTTTTGGTAGGGGCCCATATTGTCTGAACTAGCAAGTAGAGGTTTAATGGGGGCAGTGGGAATTTTGGGACCCCTTGGCTTCGCCACTGGACTGTACACTATTTAGTAAACGATAATACCCCGATAAAACAAAATCTTCGGAGAATCGGACCTTCGGAGAATCGGACCTTCGGAGTTATGGGCCGTCGGAGAATCGGGCCTTCGGAGTTATAGGTCTTCGGAGTTATAGGTCTTCGGAGTTATGGGCTTTCGGAGAATCGGATCTTCGGAGTTATGGGCCGTCGGAGAATCGGGTCTTCGGAGTTATGGGCCGTCGGAGAATCGGGTCTTCGGAATTGTGGGCCGTCGGAGAATCGGGTCTTCGGAGTTGTGGGCCTTCGTAGCAATAGGTCTTCGGAAAACCGGTCTGACACCATAATAACAGCAAACAGGACCATATCACCTAACTGCGAATGGTAATAAGATTAAACGGAAATATTTTCTCACATATTGGACTCGTGTAGTCGTCAATTCTGCGAAAAGGATTTTGGACAGTTCGAGAAATCTACGAATACTATTAGCTATTCGTAATTCTTATCAGTAGTAGTTCCTTGTGCGAAAGGCGTCAACTGTATATATATATTGACAATAACGAGTACCATATCTCACAACCGTATATGAAGATGTGAACACAACACAACCAATCGAATATTTCGAGAGGGGAAAAACAAGCATTGTTCACGTCCCATATGACAGACAGTAAGATGAAACGATAATCGATAATCCACCTAGATTATTGTAAGCTGGTCGGCATCTTACAAGGAGTCAAAGAATATAACAATGAACACTCATACTGAGTCCGTGCCTCCATAATCTGATATATATACGATAATCATCAACATTGATGCCAGAGTGCACGAGAAATTGCACAGTACTTTTTCCGAAAAGTGCGTGTTGTGTAGTTAGTTCACTGTTGCCTGGCCATAAGGCATAAGGTCATTCTGTGAATCGTATTTTGCGATCCAGAGGTACTTGACTGTTACGATATATTTGGAACTTTACATACCGGTACGCAGACCAATTTTATATATATACCAACTATGATGCCTTGAATTGGCGTCATCATGTCACACATTATTTATGACTCATCTGGTAAATCACATTTATAATTTTATATAAACATATCAATTCTATACCATGTCATGTTATTGGTAAGAATAAAGAATCTTTACCTGTCATACACGTCAGATTGTTATCGCTCAATAAAGACATATAAGGTGTTTCAAGTCATGTTGATTTCCGTGAATTGAGTTTTAATAAGGAACAGATGATTCAGCACATGATATGTCTGGTATGGGCGGAAAAGAAGACAGAGTATAGAGCGCCTCATTATTATGTGGTTTTACTTTCTCTTTGAGATACGTTACTCTAGTCCAAAATTTTAAAAGCGGTGAATTGTATGTGAAATTTAAAAACTTATATAATACCACACAACAAAGAAATAACGATATAATTTTTAATATCAGCTAATTGCGTGCGATCCTGCATGCATGCTGTCAAAATCTGCAAACTCAAACAATAATCTGCCAATAAGGATACATTGAACATCTCTTTCTAAAATACTGTAAAGGCACTATTGAAAAGCATTGGCGCACTATATTAGATCTCTATGCTACGTTGGCTTTCTACATAAAGGTTATTGACACGAAAGAGGCACACACTTGTGTGAAATCCGTCCAGATGGCAGATGAACGGGATTGTTGGTAAATCTCGTGATCCGCGAGATCGATAAAGTGAGTGGGCGTCGCATGAGCATGAATGTGATAGCTGAAACTCCACCGAGAGCTCGATCCGACCGCCGACATGGCATCTCGGTCATGTATATCGCTGAGCTGCGATTACTATCGACCATATTGTTAAAGCCCCACATAATTTTCGCAAGTTCATGTATAGAAGATATGTCAGAGTATAATATCAGCGGAACGCCCCTGCATGGTTAAAGGGACGCAATGCCTTCGGAGTTGCATGGTTCACGTGAAATGACATACAATTTGTAACAGGTCTGTATAACAACTATCACAAACAAGTACATGTAAATTAGTCCGATTTCGTTCTCAATGTTCATTATTAAAAACTCTCCAATAACGAGATTTCGCATTTTGAAACAATTATTATGAAAACATTATATAGTTACTGATCAAAGTCAAATTAGATACCAAGGATTAAAACCTTAACTTGATGGCAAACATTGGAAAAGATCAAATCATTGACAAATATTCTCTGAAAATCATATTCAGACTAAAATATTTGGACTTAATATACGCGATTAGCGATGTTTGAGTAACAGTTTTGGTTAATTGTGACCATTAATTGGAGCCTTCTCTTTTATTTGTAATAAATAGTTCAATGATTGCCCATTGACAAATAATAATAAAATCGTGCATTGAAAATAATTTTCTAAGAATTTTCACTTGTTTGTTTTGTTTTTGCATGATGCTGAAAAGAGTATATAGATCATCACGTGAATTAAAGTGTCGCGATCTCTTTTATCTGTAAATAAATAGCTATATCGCAATCCCGTGCATTGAAAATAAGTTTCTAAGAATTTTCATTGTTGTTTTTTTTTTTGCACGATGCTGAGAAGAGATATATAGAGTATCACGTGAATTAAAGTGTCGCGGTCTCTTTTATCTGTAAATAAATAGCTAGATCACAATCCCATGTGGCCAGAAACTGATACACAACACACACTGATGGTTAGAGGGCGCGGAACATGTTTATCATATGGTAAGTCTCATGGGAGATATTGCCCGAATAAAACTCATAAACACGTTTCCCGGGAAGATCGTTGTAGCGTAAACATCCACAAGGGTCTTCCGCCGATTAAAGCCGTTGATCTGAAACTGTTTGAACGATGTAGGAAGTTGTCACAAGCTTGTTGGCAACATTGAGGAAATAGCAAGCAGATGTTGTGAGGTATCTTACATCCGCTAAACGAGGTATTCTAATCTGTATATTGGAACCTCCAAGTTAATCACAGAGCGCGGTACCAATATTACCACGTGTGCATCCTGTAGATTTCTGTCAGTTTTAATGAAGAGTATACGATCACAAGTGTAGGTTCAAGAACATGCACCTGCATGGGAGGTAACACATGCGCCATATCGTACCTACCCTGGTCAAGTGATCCTGTTTTAGTTTAATATTGTGATGTTTGTGCGCCATGCTGATTTAGCTAATATTTTTCCGGTGCTGGGCAAAATAGATCTATGCAGAGACATGCATGAGGGAACATATGCGATGGACGGTAGTAACAGCCATGGGTCAAGTAATTGTGTTTTAATTATATATGATGCTAGTGTGCCATGCTGCTTTTTTTTTTTAGCTATTATGTTGGTGGCTAAATGGATGCATGCTGCTACCCAGATGGGTCTATTTTAAATGGTATAGACCAATGCGTATATTAACTTCTTTTGGTCTCATATATAGCAAATGTTTTTTTCCAGAATTTTGGAGTCATTATGTCTTGTGAACAATTTATCTTTTGCCAATATCACCATTCAGCAGTGCATGACAGGAAAATATGATGAATATTGCATCAGTATGAAAATTAACCTCAATCCACATCTATGAACTTGTGTTTCAGTGCTGGTGGATCAGGCACTATATGTGTTAATTTTGCCGGGAGGCCGTATCAAGTGGCTTGCCAACACATGCTTACGTTTATGTTATCGAGTAGATAATGATCGTTGCATATTTGCCGATGCTCAACAAGTTACTTCCGTTCACCTGTAATCAATGATTGGGTATTACAGGTGTATACATATAAACATGCCCTCACTTCATCAATGATTTCCCACCTGAGAATTAATATCAGGGCATGATGATGGCGTTATCTAATGATCCCAAAAATATTTTTATCACGATATATATAACGTTAGGATTTCAGCGAACGTCGAGAAATGTTTCAACTATATATTACTTCCGTTCAGCTGTAATAAATGATCGGGTATTACAGGTATACACACCAAAATGCCCGCGCTCAATCAGCGATTCCTCATCTATAAGATGTTTTATCTATTTCTTCTTCCTCACTGTATTTTGATTCGGGGTATATATAAAAACTTTACTTTTGGTCAGATACACAAGTTAACACAATCTTCTGTCACTATATAGCAAATATTTCCCCCATGACATGGTATACAAAATAATGTGGCTATTCTTACCAAGGATTTTCCTACTCGTTTTTTGTTTTGTTTTTTGAAAAGGGTTCCTTTCCATGCGAAAATTTGCAGCATATAGAGGCTTATAATTAGGAATGTATATAGAGACGATAGAACCAAGCATTTTCGTTGTGAAACTCAATGTAATCAAATCTGTAATGAATTTCTTAGATTGTGTATTCCTATATTTTATGCAAATTGAGCAAGAGGACTTGAAAATATTCACAAAAAGAAGGTGACGTCCTGTCTTTTGTTCCAAAATCGCGGAATTGCGGTGTCAGAAATTTGGTGAAATCTGGCCATTTCTAATAGGCAACGGAGCTCATTTCCGACCACTCTCGGGGTCTAAAAAATCCCTGTGAATATTGCACTGTTCCGTTGTGGTGTGTGTATGTTTTCGGTTGAAAATTCACGTTTGTAAGTGGAATATGTGAAATACGAGGTGATTTCGTGTGTAGGAATGCCCAGCTCAATTAACCTACATGTACAAGCATGTGAACATTCCATAAACAGTCATTCCACATAAGGGGTTATCTTCCCACCTAAATGGACTTTCTACTCAATTATAGAATATTTCCCAATAAACATCATGATGAAAATGGTTTACGCTGTCTACATGATTATGTTATCATGTTGCGCAACGCTGCGCGGGTTGATTTTACTCAAAATAACAAAACGGTACATTTAGCCATTTTCTTCGGGACTTATATTGGAAAAGACCATGATTGTGTGAATTGACACTAATATCTTGTATCAACTTTTATTGCAGACGTCAAATCCAGGTTGTTGAGATTTTTCGGCAAAAAGTGTCCTATTCAGTATTTTAGAACGATAAAAACTGAGACAACACAATACCATTATCTTAGACAACACAATACCATTGTGTTTTATTTAAACGGTGTAATTTATAATATTTACACAGGTGTTTTGTGGAAAAAGTAATCACAAATTCACTATAGGCGCCTAAATATATATGTTTATTTTTACCAGGTTTAGTATTTGAAAAAAAAATACAAAATTATATTCTAGATTAACACCAACTGTCATCCATCCTTGCTGGTGTTCTCTCCTTTAGACTCTTTCATAAGAAAAAGAACTAGTTTTTAATTTTAAATTTCACAAAAGTATAGTTTTATTCTCTAGATGCGGTAACTAATTATATATATACAAGGAAATACATTACATACTTATGGTCGACTCGCATATTTAAGAGAATGCATTGGCACAGGGTTTTCGCAAATATCTATGGAACTCTTGATAACGACACAGTCTATTATTATTTCCAAAGAAAAATAGGAGGAAATTCTGGTGTTATACATATTTTACATACAAATTTTAACAATAAATTTTCGATATAAAGCTAGTAATATTATAAAAATAGTGATAGTTTCTGTCCCAGTTCATGCAGTAGAAATAAATTCAAAACGAAGAGACAGAAAGTAATTGTTGACTGGTCTCAATGACTCAAATTTATTATTTTAGAATCATTACAGAAAGTAATTTAGGGAAGAATTAGGGACAACATCAAGAAGTTCGTGGACTCACTACGATGGCGTCAACTATTAATTCCAGAGTAGTCCATACATCCACATTTCATGGTTTCATCATCCAATCCTTGGAGGTTCGATTTGGGATTGTATCAAACTATTACTATCACTATTTCATGCATCACATTCGTCTAGTCAATCCCCACGCATACCTTCTGACAGGGACATGGCGTTCGGCCATTAGGTTAAAAGTTTTTAATTATCGGAAATAGCAGTTTTCCTTTGATTGCGCGCGTTTGATGTCTGTCCAACGATGTTTATTGTTCAATATTCGTTTTGGCAGGCTTTAGGTTCAAGGATTGTCGCCAGCAAAGATAGTGTAGGCTAGTCTGACCGCAAATGTTGTACGAGTAATTCACCAAACCACAATCTCTCAATGGGGAGATTACACTCCCCCACGCACTGACACACTGACACGCATTATCCGGGACTAGTATGTATTTATATATTCAAACTGACGTAAGCTAGAGTAACGCTTGAGTGAAAATCGAGGAAAATAAATATTATCTATTTAAACATGTCCATTCATCTAAACAACTATACGTTGCGAGTTTCAAAGAGGCTCGCGGCTGTGTTGATTTGAAGTAAATTACATGTTGCAATTTTACCTGTATATCGCGGTAGGGTTTAAGAGAAAGATTTTAGTGACGTATGTATGAGATAAGCGTTTATGGTATGTTAGTCAAATACAGCGCGTGATATTTGTGTATTATATATGGCCAGAGGAAGTAGACTAATATCAGAACAGATAAATTCTAAATTTCATCACTCCCTGGCAGGGGTGGCTACATATGTTTTGGTGATGTCCGAAACTTAGGTCAAATATCTAAATTTCCAACAGTTAAAAAATTACATAGCTGAAATAATTGCAGTCAGACATTCCAGACAAACGTTTGATTACTTTGATAACCAATTTTGAAGAGTTGAATATTTTCCTACTGCCAGTATAGACTAAAATGACAATTAGTTGGAAAAATTCCATTCTGTTAGAAATTTCCAACAGATGTAAAGCTTTGTGTACCCGTGGGAAAGCCCAACATGTAACTGGAAATCTCCGAAAGATATCTAGACCGGTCCCTGTATAGATCCTGTGGCATTTCAAGTAGAATCAATATATAAGCAGCCTATAATAGATGCAAACATTCGGAAATTCCTGAAGCATAAACATATATAACTTGATCTGACACTCAAAATTAATATTAACCCTTTCATAACGGGAGCTGGCGCAACGTTAAAGACCCTGTGCCAATCCATTCTTTTATATATGCGAGTCGACCGTGTGTCTGTATATGACATATGCCCTGTGTGTATATATAAACTTCTGATATAATTATTCACTATTGTCAACGCGTCCGATCAAAGTATGGATAATGGCATTTCAAGTAGAATTCATAAACGGTACATGTAGCCTTATATGTCACAGTGAAAACGCTCCCGGAATTTCCGGGTGCTTAAAAATAGCACGTTCTGACACTCAAGGTAAACTTAATATTAAGGCGGATATAAATACCGGTATATGAGCGGTTTAACTAGTTACTAACGACACTGAAGCTATATCCTCTTGTATATGAAACAACAAATAAGGATCTACCCATGGTCCCATGATGCAGAAAGTTAGTGACAAAATACACAATTGAATTTAATATAACTTTTCGCTTAATTCCACTGGGAAAAAAGGTTTTGAAACCAAAAGTTATACATATATATATAAAATATAGGCATATATAAAACAACGAATGTCCCTTTGTTATTGAAAAAAAATACCAAATAATTATTTCTGTCCCTCTAAAACACCAAAGCAAATAATTGGATAGAAAATCCAATACCAAAACAAGATAAGTTCACTTTGAACAGGGGGGGGGGGGTCGGAAAAAAATTATAGGATACAAGGACCGGGTGGGTGGGTGTCCCCGAGCCCGGAATGCAGATTTTTTCTGACGTCATGCAATTTTTTTCCAAAATCATTTCTAAGACAAATTACAGCTTCAAAATGAATTGAAAAATCAGATTCATATAGTAGTGCATTCTATATCCTTATACAAGTGAGGGGGCTCTATATTTTAATTCCGGTATTCACTCAAAAACGACGGTTTTCTTTTTATTATATGCGCTATTTACTAAACTATATCGAGGAATTAATTCAAAATCGAACTGATTCCGATTCACATCGGCAATACAATTTCTGCACAACAAACAGAGAGACCACGTGCAATGGTTCAATAAAATACTGTCGATAACTCAGAATACACATGCTTTAAATGTGCGTAATATACCAGATAACTTTATTTCAAATATACCAACTTACTTGCTTGTGTACTATTAGCAATGTGGCCAGCTGTCGAAAAGCCGAAAAACCGTTGGACTCATTTGTTTATATTAATGATATCAGTCGAGATATTGAATAAACGATAAATACAGTGACCACGTGGTCGAAGTAATGGTCGATGTCGATACATGACTACAGTGACGTATGTCACATAATAACGTGTTGTTCGCTGATTGGAGCATTAAAAGGATCCAGATTCAATCTCAAGAGCATCTAATTTTCAAAAATTTCCGGGGGAGTCGGAGGCCCTCTGACCCCCTCCCGTACTCGCGAGTCTCTCCCCCATCAGGCCTTCGGGAGATGCCTTCGGCATCTCCTGCTGGGATACTACTCGCCTCGACATTTTGTAGGAGAGCTACTCGCCACTCGCCTAGAATGATTTTAAGGAGAGCTCCTCATTGCTCACCAGTGATTTCCGACATGGAGAGGACTGGAACTGTGTTTATTTAATCAAATTGATGGTGTTTTTACTTCACACATGCACATATTTTAACCTATTGCTAATAAGGGACACAACTATCCTGTTAAAGTGGGTATTTTACCTTTATAACCATAAATATTTGGATTTTTAAAGGTTTTGTCACTGGTTTTGTTGGCATATTTTTCAGCCATGTGCTTTGTTTATTTTTGTGGCTGTACTTGATCAGCGTTCTCTCAGTTCCGGTGCATACTTAATGAGAGACCCTTACCCTGCCAACAACACATTATTTAGTAGAATTTAAAAGATTTTCATCAATTTTGGGGGTGGGTGTCCCAGACCTAGGCGAAAAAAACTTACGGTCCCGGGTGGGTGTCCCATACCTGGGTGGAAACAACTTACGCTCCCGGGGTGGTGGGTCCCAAAAACTGAAAAACACAAAATTTGTATCCGTAATTTTTTTCCTGACCCACCCCCCCCCCCCCCCCGTTTTGAAGAGAAAAATGAGACCGAATTATTCTCATTTATATTACTTGGGTAATTCATTCTGTGAGAACACTGAGATATTATTATTTGATGCTTGCACCTCCGGTTACCTTGTTGTCGTCTGTCTGTGTATGACCTGTGCCCTGTGTAGATTGACTTCCGATATGCACTATTGTCAACAGGAAGTTAACGCGTCCGGTCAAAAGGAAGTATGGACAATGGGCTTCCGCTGCGTTAATGCGTTGATTACTTTGACACGTCGGTCGCCTACGCTGACCACAAACAGTTACCACCCCTGTAATTACACTGGAAACAGGTGCCAATTTGCTTCAAAACATTTTTATTTCCGGTGGATTCGAACTTCCGCGATTGAAGCCTTTTACTGATGATAGCCGAGATTCAAAACATGTTCGGCGTTACACCCAGGAAATAAGTATTAAGTTTATGCTGGGTCAGCCTGGGTGTCATATATAAGTACCGGTAATATTGTATATAGCATTGACAAGCGAATCATTTATCTGGAGTTGGGTGATGTACCAGTACTTTATGCATGTGTATACATGTAGCACCGAATAGATTATCTCTAATCATGCAATGGGTCACAATTCTATACGAAATTTATTAACCGATTATGGCACCAAAGCAATACGCTGCCTTTTTCGTCGGTGATCATTTGACTTTTGGGCACCCGATGGGACCATCTTCTTTTATACTCAACACGATATATGCAACAAATAGATGGATTTGAGCCATCGATTAGTGCAAAAATAGCTAATGTGCTCTATGAACGATGCAAACAACATGGTAATTATAATAATTAATTTATGACTATGGTTATTAATCCATGGCTCAAATTCAGTCATTTGTTGCACATATTGTGTTGAGTATAAAAGGAGATGGCCCCAAAAAACTGGCCGGATTTAGTGTGCAGTACCGCTTTAAGTCGAAACCTGACCAAACTGCCTCTTTTGAAGTTCGCTGTTATCTAACCATCAAAACCTCCCACGAAGAAGCTTATAGATTAATCTCATTGTTTGGCGATATATGTATATATTTAATACCCGTTATAGTAATGAATTGCCTAATGCCAGCACTCACCACACCCGGTTGGTTTTTTTTTCGGTTTCTCTATTGAAAATAAATTATGTTTACTGCCTTTTTATCTATATTTTTTTTGGAAAAGCCGGCTTTCATGTGAGGGCTATACATACCGGTAAGTCCAGTACATGTATATGTATATGTATAGTTTATCAAAAAATATTACACAGTGTTGTCCGCATGGGATTTGAATCCCGTTCGTGACCTGGAATGTCACCCGGTGGCATCCAGGCCCGATGGTGACATTCCAGATCTCGAGCGTATAGACAAATCCCCGTGTCTCTCTCACAAGTGTGACAACTGTTTTGTTACCCAGAAAAGGATTGCACACCTGCTCAATGACATGCCTAAACGTTCAAGGGCACGTGTACCGGTATATTCTTTAACCCAGTGCTAACAGTTCGTTTTATGTTGGAATGCTCGCTTTTTAGAAAATCAAACATTCAAGTTTGGAAAAATTGACACATCTATATATATGGTTGTTGCTGTTAAGTTCCCCGTCATTTTGTTGGTCGAATGGTGGGAATAATAATATTCTTTATTCCTCCAGATTGAAGAGCACGTGCGGCCTTAATTGTCGAAAATATTCATATTTCTTCCAAACACCGTAAACAGAAAAAAACATTAAAACGCATACAGTTCCGTTCATATATACCATGACCATCGCGTAAACAGCATGTTATCATAAAGACCTACTATATTTTACCTAAGCAAGAGCCTGATTGTGTTACAGAAGAAAGCACAATGCTACTGGCTAATCACACACAAATGGCATAAACGCTCTTTATTAGTTCCATATCAGATATTCACCAACAAAGAACGCTCTTTATGTTTACCATCATAATATAAACAAACACCAGAAAAGTAACTTTTTATGCTTTTGTTTACATAACAATGATAAACATAATAAACATATGACCATAACATACTGTTTATGCGATTTTACTTATTTGTATACGGACAAAGTCTATCTACATTTTGATGTTCTTTCTGTTTGTGGCGGTTTTTGACGGGTGGAGATATTTTCACAGAATACCCATCGCCAAGGCCAACCGTGTCTTTAAAGAATTTTAACAAGTGAAATTGGCAAGTTTTGGTTGTGCAATAAGAAATTAACAACAGACTGTTCCGTCACATTAGGCTATTCTTGTGAACTCGGGGGAATATATGGCCGAAAAGAAAATTGTCAATTGTAAACGCGGCTATCTTCACTTCAGAACTTAGTACAAAAATGTATGTATATATATCGGGTATTCATCGGTTGTGCAATTATCTGCAGTAGATATCAACTCCAAAATATTGTTTATCTGTTTATTCCACGGTATTCGGCTGCGGTATTGATATAAAACTTCCAATAGGAAACTTTCACCAAAGAACGGATTTATTTCAGTCATAACACCATTTATACACAACATATTTTAATTGCACAAGTTAAAAAAAATAATGACCGGTATGCAAATTAGCAACACCACAGTTCGCGAGTGTTACACAATGGTGGGGTTTATAAAGGGAGTGTCACAAGTTTTACGAGACTATTACAGATATACAGGCAGACATAATGATCTCAATGTTTAGTTAACATCAAACAACAAATCGTGGGGTGAAGAAGATCTTTTCGACAATCCGGGGCGCTTCGCGTCTTGCGCACTATTTGAATGTTGTAAAAGTCTCATATATACATTTCAAATCACTGATTGATCAGATATTGACTTTCAAAAGAGTGAGTTTTACGGTATTTTTAATTTGCCAGGCACCTCAAATATCCCATGATAAAGTATGTTATACATCATCGCAACTATTTTATAAAGAGCGTTTAATACTTTCTTTTTTGATAGCTATAAATATTCAAGGGTTTTCATAAATATAAATGTAATACATGTTGATGTTTATATACTCATCCTCAATATACTGTTGTTATTCCCCTTATGAATTTGATGCTGACTGAGTGTCACTTATAAACATTTGTTGCAAGTAACTTTCATTTTTAATCCCCTGGTGAGCAGGTATATTTTAAATAGACATTTATTTTTTTTACCTATTTGGTGTCGGATAATTTTGATCACTACTCAACAATCCCAACGTTTTCTCGTAAGAAATATAAAAGAAAATAGCACGTTTTTGTTAGAATTCTTCTAAAAATGTGTTAGTAAATACTAAGTAGTAAATACGCAAACCTGTACTAATATTAGTTAATATTATCAATTATATTATTACAGGTGGTTATGTGACTTTATCGATGGATTTTTAATAAAAAAAATTTAACAACTGTGGAATTTAATACGAGTACATTGTATGTATAAATATGAGATAAAGTTGCTGACCTTCCAAATAAGATATTCCGACGGAATCAAGCTGCGAGTTCAAGCTTTTTAGGACGGTGTAGAGATTTGAATCCTTCTCGGCACTCTTGATATCTGTAGTTGTCTGATCATACACAACAATGTCTGTATAATGGCCGTTCAAAATCGTGTTCCTCCTCTGTGGACAGGGAATCATGTTTTCTAATGACATGAACCCTCCCGATCGTCTCTTCAAGATTGTCGGACAGTGGACGTTACAGGCCGAACAAATGTGTCTGTCGTTGAAACTGATAAACTGTCGGCAGTCCAATAGAAGAATCCTGCACTGGTTTCCCAGTTTGCACGCAAGATCCTCGGCGGAAATCCTCAAAAAACTAAGTTCTTCCATCATCGATACAGCTATGAAGAAATGAAAAACATGCAGGTGTACAAAACAAGGTGAAAAACACTGCAACCCACTGATCACAATACCCAACCCATACTCTCCTATACTACGACCGTGTGTGAATGAACAGCTATCTTAATTTATGGCTGATTTATGCAACAAGCCGGATCTTAAAATAGCGTGTGACTTCATTGGCCGTTCAACATTCATACGCTGCTCGCTGTGACATAAAATATAGTCCGTCTAATAAACATACACAAAACAAGCTCCAGCATCATGCATTGGTTATAAGGGAAATGTATTGGCAAACTAGGATCCGCGAATATATTAAATTTTCTCCGTTGTTGCTAACAAGTATACAATTAAGATATTGTCATAAATACATAATAATGTGGTTTCCGCTCGTTCATTCATAAATATGTGACTGACCCAATTTGAGATCACGTGGCGTGCCACACAGTTAGATTTCAATACAGATAGTGGGTGATCGTATTGCTAGCGTAAGATTCGCTTTGTTGAATGAAACCCGAATTCACTCATGTGTGTCCTGGATAAAGGAAGCGCTACTATATCGAATGAATGGACGAGAGTTAAAACGTGAATCAAGTTTCATTGATTGGTAAATAGCCTTTATGTTCAATGTCACAAACACGTCAGCTTCAAATCACTCTCCGATATTGGAAACTGACTTAAGTAGGCGATGACGCAATAACAGTGAACCGAAACGAAGCAAAATATAGCAATGAGTGAACTCCGAATATTTATAAACATGACAGTAAATACGCATGTCGATGGCGTAGCCTTGGTGTGGGCGCCATTCTATTCACAAATTAAGCCGACTTGACCCCCGATATCATAATTCTCACAGCACACCCCATGATGTAGATTCCGCTCAAGAAGATACATCGTAAAATATTTCACAATTTGTATTGCATATTTTCCCATTTTGACAGATTGAAAATAAAAGCCCGACGACAAACAACTTCCAGTGGGTGATGACCCAATAACAATGAACCAAAAACTGAGCAAAAAAGCAAAGATTGAACTCATAAAATTATGATGAATATGCATATCAGTGGCGTAGCCTATGTGAGGTAGGGACATAATTCTGTTAACAAATTAACCCAACAAAAAAACATGACACATTAAAGAGCGTTCCTTGACAATATTTACCTGATATGAAAACAATAAAGAGCGTTTGTTTCGCTCCATTGCGGAGAGTTGAAAATAGCTGATAAAATACGATGACGTCGGTCAGTCTCTCACCGCAGCTCAATTCTATGTATTATTTCGTATATGGTTCTCGAACTATTTAGATCTCAAGAACAACACGCCGGATCGTGAAACAAATCTAGTATTTACTTGACCCGTCCATTACTGGAGCTTCCTGAACATTTGCGAAAACCCTGTGCCAATGCATTCTTTTATATATGCGTTTTAAAGCTTTAAGGGGGACCTTTAGGTGGTCAATCAATAGGTTTATTCAGAATCACACATCTGACATAAGAATCATCAATGCGGTATACAAATATTAAAATGGTGCGATATGGTGTGAATAATCAGGCATATGCATGGTTGAATTTGAAATATTAACTGCAGATATCATGTACAATATTCAGTTTAGTTCAAAGGGGGTGTCAGAGAGGGGGCGGTGATCTCACATGTTCTTCGGCATGTGTTATGTATTCACAAAGTTTATGTAAAACAATATTATTTCAGACGCTGAAGAAGGGTTGATAACGTGTGTAAGTTGAAAACAGTCAATGCCCACGATGGTATAAATCTCCTCCTGATAGAGTTAAGGGCGTCACATTCGAATAAGAAGTGATATTCGTCTCCAATTGCGCCGTTATCACATAGTTGGCAATACCTGTTTTCTACGTCTATTTGGTTCCAAGAGCCCGTTTCAATTGGCAAGTGGTGATTCGAACATCGGAAGCGTATTAAGGACCATATATCTTTACATTTCAATTGTGAAAGGTACTCAGTTTTGAATAATCTATAAGTGCGGCATTTGTTCATTGTGTCAATATCTCGTTTCCATTGTTGATGCAATTGATTTTTTAAGGAATTTTTAATCATTCCCTTTAACCAATTATGATCAACCCCATTAATGATTCAACCATTCATAGCTCATACCACATGTAGTGAGAATATTATGTACATGTTCGACCCACGGGTGGGACATATTCTTATTTGAGAGATTACCAACTTAATAATAATACAATTGATAATTAAATTTGTTGTGACCAGACGAGACCATTTTCGCCCAATATGTAATTATTCGATGGACCCGTAGTTTGTTTACACGAATCTTGGCTTTCTCAGACCTAATTTATACACGAAATTACGATTGGGTCCACCATTTCGACGAACCCTTGAGGCTTGTGTCTGGAGTTTTTGTTTTAAAGTAACATATACTTTTATGCGTCTGGTTTAGTTGTGGTTCGCTATAGGTACACTAGGAATCAGGGAGCTAAATGTGTTCTAGAGTCGGGGAGCGAGTACACCGTGGACTGCTAAAGGTGAAGGTAACTGAAGAATGACCTTCACCTGATACATGCGACACGTTATTAAAGGATGACATCGCGTTTATTTGATTTGTACATCATATCTAAATAATTTAAACTGGTGAATGAATGGGGAAATGGATTTTTGTGAGCGGGAAATTTATTTAACTAGCTGCTGTAGTTCTTGGTTTTTCTAGATCAGATTTGGCTGTGGGATAGCCCTGTCGTACACTTGGGGATTTATTTTAAAAAGTAAACACATGACCTATGATTTTTCTTGCATTTTCGTGATCAACTGGTGTGAATCTAGCTGGGTAAACATCATTGGTATGGCCTGCAGGCTTCAATTCAGTGAATTTGGCCGAAACGTTAACACTGTCGCCTATGGGAACCCATTTAGTTCAGTGATTCCGCATAGCGTACATGCATGGCCATAGTATACTTGTATGCGTCTGGTTTAGTTGTGGTTCGCTATAGGTACGCTAGAGTATATGCATGGTCATAGTATACTTTTATGCGTCTGGTTTAGTTGTGGTTCGCTATAGGTACGCTAGCGTACATGCATGGCCATAGTATACTTGTATGCGTCTGGTTTAGTTGTGGTTCGCTATAGGTACGCTTGCGTATATGCATGGCCATAGTATACTTGTATGAGTCTGGTTTAGTTGTGGTTCGCTATATAGGTACGCTTGCGTATATGCATGGCCATAGTATAATTGGCCATTACATATGAGCCGCTTTGAAAGTTTGAAAGAATCAAAGACGATTGTCACGAATAACAAGTTGACACTATACTATAGCGTATACTATAACAAAGATTGTTTATCTGTTCCAGGCCTGAGTTTGGTGTGCCTGTCATTTGCAGAATGTGAATTTAGTGACGATATCCCGCATACCGGGCTAGCATCACTAAATTCACCCTCTGTGGATGAGGTCTCCGTAGGCATCACATTCTCCGCAAAGTTTCTTCATATGGAAACTTCTTCACATAGATTCTATTTCCTTTTTAGTTTAGTTTCACTATATATATCCCAAAATTGGCAGACGACACATTGCATAATCGATGTTCCCAGCGGGTTTACATCACAATATTCACCATTTGGGAACTTCAGTCTATGTCTCCCATAGCATATGAGGCAACGATGAGGTCCCTAGAGGGTGAATTTTGTTATGCTAACCCGCTGTACGGGATAGCGTCACTAAATTACCCTCTGGGGACCTCATTCTGCAAATGACAGGCACACTAAACTCAGACTTGATTTGTTCCCGACAGCACCGCAACAATCGAGGCGTGGGCCTGTAAAGAATGTACAGTCAGAGACGAAAACTTTCCAGGATTTCTCCGATCGAATTCAAGGATTTCAAAATGCTTTTGGTCCTCTTTAGGGATTTCTGTCTATAAAGTATATTGGTATTAAGTTCTCGATTTCATCTTGTATCATATAGGTACACGTTTAGCAGGTGGGATGGGAAGGTATCAGTGAATAATCAGAACCAAAAATTGCGATCACTTCATTGCACACAATTATTTATACATTTGTTCGAGTCAGATTCAGGGAGTTGTATGTATATAGGGTCTCTTTCATCTTTGATGTAAATGCATGTTCATGTATACACAGTATATGCATGGCTATACGTGGATTTGACTTCAAAGGTAACGTTGTGGAACAAAAACCATGACACAAGCCACGTTATCGTCGAATTGCTAAGAACATTAATGAACGCTCTTGACTTTTTTAATATAAAGAAAACCCATAACTGGTTTCATTACGCCCACACCATCGTACTAAGACTAGCATCTCGCTCCCCCAATATCTTAGCTTGTTTTAGTACGAGCAGACTTGGACGATCTGGCTAACGTCATGTCAAGTCACAATGAATCGTGTCATGTCCAGACTAGCCGTTGCGTGACCTGAATTGTCCCGGCTAACCCGGGGGGGGGGGGGGTCGGAAAAAATTCCAGGTACGTATGATGGGGTGGGTGGGTGTCTCTCGGGTCTGAAAAGCAGTTTTTTTCCATGTGCCAATTTTTTTTTTCATTTCTGCTATTGAGTCTTATTTGTATGTGTTTTGAACAGAAACAGGTCATATATAGTTAATAGCAATGCTATACTATATATAGAGGTTATCAGAGGTTGAATCAGTTGCACAATGGCCAACAATAACCCAAATTCAACTTGATAGAACAAGAAACTGCGCTATTGGAAAAATAAAATTTAATCAGGATTCCATCTACTGATACAACAAAATAAGAATAACTATGCAGAACTCAGCTGAAAATAAGCAATAAAAAGAAACCACACTTGACCATATGTGACATGGAAATGAAGATATAATAAATAATGGAATAAAATAGATTTTGACAACGTAAAACATAAAATCTTAAAAACATATAAATTGAAGGCCAGCTTGAACAATTTCAAATTGTTTTCCAAGTTAATGTGGATCAGCTTGTAATGTTAATAACATTAATAAAGATTTTATCGTCACTGATATCGTGAGCAAAAATGAAGTGAGATTGGGCTATCCATCCATATGTTATTCCCAATTATTACGAAGCCTATTACTTCAGGCAGTGGTTATACCAGCCTGCCATTACACGCTATAACATGTTTCCTCAGTTCTGGTTTCTGAGATGCCCCAAGAAGAGTCATGCGGGTATATGATGGTTATGTTTGGTATATTAGCATTATTCTTCAAACTGGGATGAACTTGGATGAACAGTTGTATTTCCACATGTTTTGATAAACAATTTGGTTCAAGCAATATATCACATAGCAAATATAAAAATATCAAATAATCTGAAATGTGTTGTACCATGTAGTCTGTAGAATACCCAAATGTGATTATGTGACTAGATCATGTGACTATATATTATGAAAATGAATGTTAATAAAAACTTTGGCACTCCATAGAAATGTGATTATGTTGACACATTTCTTGATTAATGACACTTATATGATAAATTCAAATAGTATCGTTATCTTCATTATGCACTGTTCTATTAAAATCTCGCACAATAAATTATGACAGACGGCTCTCAGACAGTTGTCGCAAACTCAGTCAAACTCCTGTATTTTGAATTGTTCTTATACAATATATTGCACTTTTATTTCATGGTTCATATATCGTTGTAATGTTCATATGATGAATTCAACGAACAACCATATGTTGTTTCTTGAAGTTATTATATGAACTTTTCCTATATAACAGTTCTACCATATCCACGTTTGATTGTGTCACTATTGATGGATCAGAAAAAAGGCAAATATGTAAGTGGTAGTTCTGAATATGTAAAATTCTACAACTTGAGAATTCGCATTTTTTCTGTTTCCTCAATAGGGACGCATGGATTGATGCCACTGCGTTTTTTAGCATAATGTGTGGTCATGTGATAAGACAAGTGTTTATTGACAAAATCAGCTGCAGTCAATCACATACTGTCAGAGACTCTTCATGGTTAAAGGCTGATAATGCAGGATAATCAGGGAGAGTCGTTGAATGTAATTAATATATATGAGAATGACGGAGTGTATATATCGTCAATTTGGATTAATTTTTCGTAACAAATAACTACTTCGAGCAAGATTATTCCCAATTTCTATATGATCACCCTACTGGAGTGCTTCACATCATTTTAAATAAAATAATGTGATTTCCTCACATTCTGTATACGTGATGGTAGTGTTCAGACGAGCGTAGAGAGGGGACTGAACAGTATGCAATGAACGTGTGGCCACGTCCCTGATACCTATCTCATGGAACCTTGATGTGGAACTATAGGACTATAGAATGCGGTAACATATATACGTATCAATGAGTCATGCCGCCGGTTCTCGGGGACCAATCAATACCCAGGTGTAGGTATGTTATCTCCACATTGAGCGACAGGTGTGGGCGGAACGCACCAAGGCTTTATATTCCATACTTCGATCCGTGACACACTATAAGCGGCAATACAGTTCCAAGTACTCTAAGCTATATATGTGCTGTGTTGCAACGACCGGAAGTTCTGTACAAGCTGCATTCTAACAGAACATTATCAGGCAACTTTTATATCAAAATCTTCATAGCTGGCTATCCATTACACATTTTTGGGTGATAAATTTTGGAATTGCAGATTCTGTAATCGACTGTTTTGTCGCCTATTGGGGAGATGAAATTTCACGAGCTTTTGGACGATTGAGTCTTGTCGGCAAATTTGTTATTAAAGATATATTTACTATTCAGGGTCCAAGACCTCCAGTTACAAACACACGCATAAATATTTCACATGTAAAATAGTTGGTTGCTAAAAGAATGTTTAAGCCCAAATATTACATAAACTATAGTAAAAACAGGGGCATGTTGGTAAAAAAAAGCGAGAAACAACAACAATAAAAATGAGGTTGCCGCTCTGATACATGTATACACTGGTATCTAAGGCATGGGTAACACAATAACCAGATTTGAGAACCTGATGGGTAACTTAGTACCCAAAAATATGGATTTCTGATAATGAAGGGGTCACTCGGTTCTAAACATTTAGCTGAAGGCTACACAAGGGTTTAAGTTCACAGTATTATATATTATTATAAATTATTGTTTTTAAGATATGAGTAGAGTTTATCGGTATTGACGCAGTTAACTTGAAGAAACATATTTTATTTGTATAATAATACAAATGGCTTGGGTCAGAAGTTTTGTAAACTTCTGGAGCCCGGGCTCCCAATACAATACAATTAAGCACAGCAATGTTAACAAGATGACGGCTGAATATATGACACAATATGTGTTTGTGGTTTGTGGTATGGCACTTTGTGTATAGGATATTGTATTGTCTTCCGACCGAGCGCAATGCATTGAATTAATCAGTTATTGTTAATTTGCTATACCCTGTCTTGATGGAGATGTGAGGTTTTCCAGTTCATATCAACCGAGATGTTACGTCAAATGTGTTACTAAAAGTCTGGCGCTCATCGGCAAATTGGTTTTATAGGTGTTTTCATATTTTGATTGGAACGTAAATAATTATTCTAACTGAAATCACACCAGATGTAAACATCCAAACAACGTCGTTTCGAGCGAGATTTCAAAACAGATGTACCGTTCAGCACAATCATGCTAACGACCCTGTACCCTTCAGCACATGGTAGCGAACCCTATATGTATATCCTTCACGGCATGTTAGCGAATCATGTGTACCCTTCAGCACATTTTAGGGAACCATGTGTATACCCTTCATCACATTTTAGGGATCTCTTGTACCCGTCAGCACATGCTATCGAACTCTGTTTACCCTTCAACACATTTTAAGGAACCCTGTGTACCATTCAGCACATGTTAAGGAACTCTGTGTACCCTTCAGAACATGTTAGCGAATCAAGTGCATCTTTCATAACTTTTTAGGAACCATGTGTATATACCCTTAATTCAGCACATTTAGCGAACTCTGTTTACCCTTAATTCATCACTTTTTATGGAACCATGTGTACCCACAGCACATTTTAGGGAACCCTGTGTACCCTTCAGCACATTTTAGGGAACTATGTGTACCCTTTAGCACATGCTATAGTGTGTGATGTGTACCCTTCAGCACATTTTAGGGAACACTGTGTACCCTTCAGCACATTTTACGAAACTATGTGTACCCTTCAGCACATGTTATAGAACACTGTGCGTACTTTTCAGCACATCTAAGCGAACCCTGTGTATCCATCAGCACATGTTAGCGAATTCTGTTTACCATTCAGCACATGTTAGCGGACTCTGTTTACATTTCAGCACATTTAGCGAATCCTGTGTGTACCTTTCGGCACATTTTAGCGAACCCTGTGTACCCTTTATTTCATTTTAGGGAACTTCAGCGCATGTTAGCGAACACTGTGCATGCGTACTTTTCCTGTTTTCAGCACATCTAAGCGAACCCTGTGTACCCTTCAACACACTGATCGAGTAATATGTACCTTTCATCACTTTTTAGGGAACTATGTGCACCTTTCAAATGTGAGAGTGACCACTTCAGAGTTAACGACAAATTCACAAGTTAGCTCTAATGGAAGCCAATAACATTTTGTGGTCATATGTGCTGACATCTGGTCGTATTTCAAATAGTGAAGAGCTTTTCAATACTATCCTTGGTCTAGTATTTGTAGAATCCTCTTGAGGTCGATTATTGAGAAACTTGACACGCACATTCAGCATCATATGACTGTTGGCGTGAGCCAATGTTAAAGGGACCCAGGGCACTTGCAGTGGGTAAATTTGCAAAATCATAACATCCCCGATAAATTTCAGATCCCTTACTAGCGACTTATGGTTCAAAATACATCAACACTGTTCTGTCAAAAACTGGGAGCCCTTTCTGACGCGACGTTCTTATGGCTTGGAAAAGTTGCTTATGCCAAACGAGAATTCACCCCTAGTGACTCAGACTGTTTGGAACCACGATGAACTCCAAATTAATAAAGACGCAATAAATAGTAGTGGAAGGGAAAAGGTATCTTATTTATAAACGACCTTATCACAGACGGAAATAAACTGCACACACTCGAAAGTTTCACCGCCAATGTCTACATACCCACCACTTTCTTGACATTACAAAGTCTCAATACGCAGCTCCGCATGTTACCAAAGCAGACGAAGAAAGATCTCACTAGCACTGAGACCCCCCTTCATTCCAAACAATATTGCTAACTAAAGTAAACATGGATGTAAGGATTTTTACAACCTTCTTATCTCAGACACTGGTCAATTCCCCTTGTGCGTATCAAAATGGAAAAGAGATCTGGGACCTAATATAACCACACGTTCATGGTCTCATATATTATCATCGCCTTTCAATTATCTGCGAGAGTCTAAATTACAATGGTTTTAATATCGGATAAATACACGTATATCTTGGGAACCAAAAGGTTGCTATTTCTTATGAAGATAACTGCAGACGATTACTGTAACCGGTGTAATTTACCTGAGAACATTGCCCACATATTCTATGAATGCTCTGCCGTAAAACTTTTCATAAATGACACACAAAAATGGCTGGACAAACACAAGCTGGACATCTCTACCACTCATATTAATATAATGTTCGGTCTTCCCCGACAGCAAATTTTCAGTGTCACAAATTTATTTCTGACATTGCTTAAAGGCACGTGAGGCCTTAATTGTCGAAAATATTCATATTTGTTCCAAACACCGTAAACAGAAAAACATTAAAAGCATACAATTTCGTTTATATATATCATGACCATCGCATAAACAGCATGTTATCATAAAGACCTACTATATTTTACCTAAGCAAGAGCCTGATTGTGTTACAGAAGACAGCACAATGCTACTGGCTAATCACACACAAATGGCATACACGCTCTTTATTAGTTCCATATCAGGAATTCACCCACAAAGAACGCTCTTTATGTTTACCATCATAATATAAACAAACACCAGAAAAGTAACTTTTTATGCTTTTGTTTACATAACAATAGTCAAATATATGACAATAACATACTGTTTATGCGATATTTCTTATTTGTATACGGACAAAGTCTGTCTAATTTTGATGTTCTTTCTGTTTGCGGCGGTTTTTGACGGGTGGAAATATTTTTACAGGATACCCATCGCCAAGGCCAACCGTACCTTTAAATATTACATATACAATAATAAATTTGACCCCGATACCTTATCTCTGAAATCATTTCTACATGTACTTGATGAGAGATACCGCTTAGAGAAATATATAGCACTAAAGAGATATATCCTTAACGACTTCGGGTTCGAATGGTATGAGATACACCTTGTCCTGTCAAGTACTTTGAGGACAAATAACTAGTTTGCGATTGTGTTCGTTTTTCACTTGCTGATGATTGTCTAACTAACGCTATATAAATTCCGGGCACGGATAGAGGCAATTTTTGTCATATCGGAGACTATAAATTACATGTATATTTAAAACATACTAAAATATTTATGGTGACATTCCATTCATAAACATAGCTTGTGTAATATTAAAAAAAAAACGCATGAGGTGTGTTCGATTTTGAACGTGTATAAAGCGTGTGCGAGTTGCGTGCGAATGTCCCCCTCCCCGAAAATACCAGGACATTATTGTTGTTATTTTCATTATGATGTATTATAAATATCTGAATATGTCCATGTATATCGTGTCAATAAAGAATTTAAATACAAAACAAAAAACAAAAAACAAAAACAAAATTGCAAAAATTATAAATGTCAGTAAAACATCACCACCAAAAAGAACATGGATAAATATATAAACTTTCTTAAGTTAATTATTAAATAAGTTCTCCAATGACGAAAATTGGCATGGTGAAACCATTGTTAAGTAAACAAAACTGTTGCAGCGAATTGTCAACAAAGATCGCTAATCGCATAATAAGTTTAAATATTTTAGTCTATTTATTATTTTCTAAATATTGTTCAATGGTTCGACCTTCTCCAATGTTGTATGTCAAGTTATGCTTAAAGATACTGGCGGCGTTGGCGGTGGGCATGCTGTTAAAATATTCTTCTCCGTCAAAAACGACCATAAACAGAATAATAGTAAAATATAGACAGACTTTGGCATAAACAGTATGTTATTGTCAAATATTTTTCCTTTGTTATGTAAACAAAAGCAAAAAACGTTACAGAACCTGGCCTTTGTTTAGATCCTGATATGGTAAACATAAAGAGCGTTATTTGTTACTGTTTTCCTGATAGGGAAATAATAAAGAGCGTTTATATCATTTGTGTGTGATTAACCAATATAATTGCGCTGTGTTATGTAAACAGAAGCAAAACTCCTGTAACACGAGCAGGCCCTTGTTTACGTACACCATCGTATCTCTTGACGACAATATACTATTTACGCGCTGATTATGTTTGGCATATGAACAATACTATATATATATAATGTTAATATTCCTTCTGTTGATGGCGATTTGAACAAATATGAATATTTCTCCAACGAACACCGCCCGTGCCTTTAAACTTTGGTATCTAATAGTTACATAACAATCGCTTCGATATGGGAAATCTAGTTACTGAAGAGTTATTAATCATGAAAATGATAACAAAGTCGATCTATTTTTACTGCACTTGTTTATTAGCGCGCGCACCGCGTGTATACTGTTCGGCAATTTCTTGATAGCGGTGTTCCATGGGCGTTTTATTTATAGATAATTGTTTTTTTTTTCGGTTTAAAAGTCGAACTGCGCGACCAGGAGACCGAGTCCAGTAAAAGGTGTATTTGGGAATTTCAATTTCGTTTATTGTCCTGTACATTATTATGCCAATAATGTTTGTTTTTGGTTTGTGACAAGCTATGCCAATTACCAATAAAAGAAATTTAAAAGATAATTTGTAAGTCTTATATTTCAACTTTTATAGATATTTTTCGTTCTGCAGCCCACTGATGGTTGTGGTCGAAGACGACCGAGTCGGCCGCCGGTTCGTTAATTAGGTGCTGGTTGTTATTGTTATTTTAACGGAATTCTGAGTTGGTCATTCGCGAAACCAATATATTTTATATTCTATAATTACAATCATGGGTATATAATATATTATCTTGACTATGGTTTTCTTGTGATATGGCCTCAAATAGGTTACATGTCATAGGTAAGCTGGTCATCACCGAGTCGTTAAATGAATTTAATACCCTCATAACTGTTTCTGACTCTTGGAGCACTATATAATTCCACTGGAACAGTGTCCAATCAAGCATGCAACCACCCAGAACGTTAAAGAAACTCAATGCATTCGAACTGGGTTCATGTGGAGTCTGGATCTGTACAAAATTGTCTCTTACATATGCAAGGCTCCCTGTATATGGGACTTGCATACACTAGAGCATGCACCGGCATAGGTGTTTTCGAAAAAAATCAGGACGCTCCAGTCATGGAAGGGTTAAAGCTGCATAATGGGTGTGGCACTATACCGCCAGTGTCTTTCGTCGAATCACCCCATTTAAATTAAAGATACGGGCGGGCTTCGCGGTGGATATAGCTGTTAAAATAGACACATCCGCTGAAACGCCATAAACAGAAAGAATATTATATAATAGATATATATTGTTCTTATACCAACGATAAATATCGCGTACATTGCATGTCATTGTCACGATTGTACGCTTTGTTTGTAAACAAACATAAAAAACGTTACAGAACCATTTGTTTATAGTCAAACACTCGGAACTACCGGATCTCCAACGAAAAATTTCCGTTGCGCTGTGGAAGGCGAAATTAAAAGTATTGGTGCCATCAACAATCGCATTCAAATCACACCAAATTTTATGTTATTCGACCCATTCTACCCAATGTCAGTTCAAAATCCAGCTAATCCACGTTACTTCGTGATAGGGAAATGATCATACAGAAAACGTGTACATAATATAATTGTTCTTGCAAAGAGATGAATATTTTTCAATCCAGTTAGTATTTTCTCCTAACCTATATATGTGGTAATACATACCAAATGAGGAATTTACTATGAGAGTATTGTGAGTTGAAGACGCACCAAATTAGGGGGTTTACAACCGACGTATAAATTTTAATGCGCGCGAATCTAAATAAGGAAACGAGCAATATCGTGACTCTGTTTATAAACAATTCACCGGTGTGACTAATTACTGCCCGGGCAAGCCCGGACACGCCCTGGCAAACCCGGGCGGGCCCGGGCAGCCACATGGGCCCGCGGACAGTGTAATGTGATGGCTTATGGTAGTAGGATACAAAATAAGCATAGATTATGAAAATTGAATTGCTGTGTCATCCACCGGCCGGTTTAATAACCCTTTAAATGCCGATTTTGACTAAAAGAACCCGGGAGAGTCCGGACACTCAGGGACACGATCAGATTATATATTGACGACTAATGGTAGCGAGGCACTTACTAAAGGTATACTGTGAAGATTGACTCGCCATCTCGTTCACGACCCGCTTCATTAACCACTTAAATAACGATATGCACCAGAAGAACACAGGAGAGCCCGGGCGAGACCGGGTAGCCACATGAGCCTACGGACAACATGATATGATGCCTTATGGTAGTGGGATTCATACTAAATATAGGTTGCGAACGTTTATTTGCTGTGTCATCCACCGCCGGTTTTATTAACCCTTTAAATTCCGATATTGCGATATTGGCTAAATAGTGGAATAGACTAGTACAAAAAGTGTTCACTTTATGACTAAAGTATGAAATGTTGCACATATGTACATATTCACATACTAATTGATATTAGGTGTTGAATCACGCTGAAATTTCACTTTAACCCCTCTTTTAAGGGATTTCCATAATTTAAAGAGCGTTTAATAATTATATAATTTACTAAATGTCGCATTTACTCTTACCATGGAATATGCAATTAAACATTAGGCATGTACAATAAGTATGACTCTGGGAGATATATTGATACATTTTAGGCCAAACGTGGAACCCCCGTCCAAGATGGCCCTCAAAATGGCAGCCGTAAGTGGAAAATTGTTTCCACTAATTTTTTCACTGATATATTCTATATCAGTTTCAGCTGTTTGGAACTGGTTGAGAATTTGACTTTATTTGTGATGTTCATATTAACTGATCATTGTAGTAATGAAATATGTCATTCATGGGGTCCCATCCCCTTGAAATCCTTAAAAATCGATTTTTACAGAATTCAGTATAAAATTTCACCAAAAATCATAAATTTTATCCTAGTCACATTTCAACAAGAAATGAGCAGAACTGCACAATGTAAGTGATGCATACCATTACTTGTGACAATATTAACCCAAATGGAATCAAAATTGTCACTTTCCCAGTGTGCCATACAATCGCTTGTCAAAAAATAGTTGTGGTTGAAGGATATTAGTAGAGAGTGTGACCGCTTTTAATGGAAAACCACCCTACGCAGTTGAAATTTGGCAAAAGTAGGTTATCATGGACTTCAATACTTCTATGTACAAACCGAACATTATCGCTATTACGTCCCGATTTTAGGGCTCCAGGACACTTCACATGCATAACCCACGAACGTGGTAAGTGTTGTTACATATTGGGTCCCTGATGTTATTGTAGGACATGTTCAGATGTTGACAACGACACAGTTTAAAGCGAAAGAGATCGATTTATTCAATCCAGCTCATAACATACAACTGGCTAGATGACGTCACAAACTCAGTACAAAAGTACGGAAGCCCAGATCAATACATGACAATTTCCTCTCTTTCCCCCACAACAAAACAAACATATATACAATACAAACAAACACACACACATAATATATATTGCTAAGTATTACATTTCTACATCTGCTCAATTAATCTACTTGGTGGTCGAGTATTCCTCTTTGGATACTTTCTCTCTGAAACAGAACTTAACTCAGAAGTTAAAGGTATACTATCCTGCAACTGTACAATGCTACTTTGGTCAGAAATATGCCCAGAAACATTGGTTTCTGGCTCACTTTCATTACCACTCAGTTTAGGATCCCTGGTCTCTGTAGTTACTGCTGGTTCCGAGAGAGCTCTCACCACTTCATTTGTCTTTGTGTTACGCTGTTCATTTATTTGTTCATATATTTTATCATTATCCGCTGATTGCGTTACAACAGTTTCCACACATTTACCAGAACTACGTATTTGATCTGCATGACGCTTCCAAATTGCATTGTTAGCCACTTCAACGTTATAAGTTACAGGCCCCAATTTCTTCACAATAACTCCATAAATCCACTTTTCAGCCTTTGGTGAATAGTTTCTTACTAAAACTGTATCCCTAACATTAAAAGAATAATTTCTCAATGTGTTTGATTTACTTAAGACTTGCTTCACAAGTGAACTATTTACAATTTCTGATACATTTGGCTTTACCAAATCCAATTTACAGCGTAGCTGACGATTCATCAGTAACTTTGCTGGACTTTCATTCATACTTGGATGCACAGTGTTACAATAACTTAACAAAAAGTGACTTAAACTAGACTGAACTTACTTTCCTTCCTTTACAACTGCCTTAATAGAATTCTTAAACGTTTGCACAAAACGTTCAGCAAGGCCGTTAGACGCAGGTTGATATGGAGCAGATTTGACATGAACCACAACACAACTCTGCAAGAATTCTTGAAATTTTACCGATGTAAATTGTGGCCCATTATCTGAAACCAAAATTTCTGGACAACCTTGCTGTGAGGAAACTTTATGCAAAACATATGTTTTCTTCATCATAATTACCTCCGCCCATTTGGAATGTGCATCCACAATTACTAAAAACATGTGTCCGAATAACGGACCAGCAAAATCCACATGAATCCTCTGCCAAGATTTTTCTGGCCACATCCAGTACAAAAGTACGGAAGCCCAGATCAATACATGACAAGTATGGCGTTGTTGGCACCACATCAGTAGTAATTACAATGCGACCCCACGCAGCCGGTTTTTTTTAGCACGAGGTCAGCACGAGTCCCTATACATATTCGTCGTGATTTCATATAAATTGTCATGTTTACCTAATTTCGAGATTGCAGGAAAGTGGAAAGTGTTTTGATCTCTAGCAGAAAACAATGTTATAAGCATAGTAATGGGGTGGTATACCTATAGTAGAGCACACACAAACATATCCAATAAGTGTTATTAATGAATTAGGCTATTGGCGATCTAGCTAATAAATTTCGCCATATTTGATAGAACGTCAGTGGGGTACTTTGGAATACTTCTTGCCTCAACTGCATGCAAGCGACTATTCGCTGAATTATCAAAGACCTGAATGCCACAACTCATGAAGATTGAAGCGAGTTCCGAGTCATGGCTCTGATTTTGATCTTGATGCCAATGGTCTATAATTTGATGTTATTAAGCAGCTTTTCACTAATATCCTTGTTTGACTTTCTAAAAGACCTGCTGTTACCTGGTCTGGCACCCACTTTCATATAATGGTTACACATGTTATTGGACCAGAGTAGGCATATAATTATGCCCCTCTCAGTTCATTTTCAGAGTTCTGCTCATTTCGTTCAAAAACATGACCAGTTTTACATTCTGCATCATTTAAAATGGAATTGTCATGCCTCACAAGGTAAAGAGACAACGAGAAAAGAATATTTAGTTGCCAGTTGATTAATTAGCATGTGTAATAACAAAGTGAATCACAATTTGCTACCTTTACAGAAGAGTAGAGAATAATGTTCGGGATATATGTGAAAATATCAACTTTTCTATCAATTTTTTTGGACATTTTGCAAGCCGCCTTGAGTATTTTTTTTCTAAAATCACCTCAATGTGATGCATTTAAGACGATTAAATAAATAAATACCAAAGATAGTTCGAAATAGTCCAAGCATGATAAGTTATAATTTTGAGAGAAATCGTAACACTTAACAAAGATGCATCATAAATGTTAGTATTCAATGTACTTACGACATAATATCCAATTTTATACATCAACCACAACTTGTTTTCAAGCGATTGTATGGCACACTGGGACCATATTTACCATTTTTCATATTTTGGCCGCCATTTTGACAGCCATTTTTTAGCGAAAGTGACAATTTTGTTTCCATTGGGTTATAATTGTCACAAGTAATGGTATGCATCACTTACATTGTGCAGTTCTGCTCAGTTCTTGTTGAAATGTGACTAGGATAAAATTTATGATTTTTGGTGAAATTTTAAACTGATTTCTGTAAAAATCTATTTTTTAAGGATTTCAAGGGGATGGAACCACATGAATGACACATTTCATTGCTACAATGATCAGTTAATATGAACATTACAAAATAAAGTCAAATTCTCAACCAGTTCCAAACAGCTGAAACTGATATAGAATGTATTAGTGAAAAAATGTAAAATTTTCCACTCACGGCTGCCATTTTGAGGGCCATCTTGGACGGGGGGGTGTTCCAATTTTGGCCTAAAACGTATCAATATATCTCGCAGATTCATACTTTCTGTATATGCCTTATGTAATGGCATATTCCATGGTAAGAGTAAATGCGACATTTAGTAAATTATGTAATTATGAAACGCTCTTTAAATTCGGGAAATCCCTTAAAAGAGGGGTTAAAGTGAAATTTCAGCGTGGTTCAATACCTAATATCAATTAGTATGTGAATATGTACATATGTGCAAAATTTCATACTCTAGTCATAAAGTGAACAATTTGTTTTACTAGTCTATTCCACTATTTAGCCAATATCGGAATTTAAAGGGTTAATAAAACCGGCGGTGGATGACACAGCAAATAAACGTTCGCAACCTATACGTAGTATGTATCCCACTACCATAAGGCATGATATTATGTTGTCCATTGGCCCATGGGGCTGCCTGGGCTCTCCTGTGTTCTTCTGGTGCATATCGTTATTTAAGGGGTTAATGAAACCGGTAGTGAACGAGATGGCGAGTCAATCTTCACAGTATACATTTAGCAAGTGCCTCGCTACCATTAGTAATCAATATATAATCTGATCGGGTCCCTGAGTACCCGGACTCCCCCGTCAATATCGTCATTTAAAGGGTTAATAAACCCGCCGGTGGATGACACAGCAAGTCGATTTTCATAATCTATGCTTATTTTTGTATCCTACTACCATACGCCATCACATTACACTCTCAGCGGGCCCATGTGGCTGCCCGGGCCCGCCCGGGTTTGCCCGGGCGTGTCCGGGCTTGCCAGGGCAGTAATTAGTCACACCCCAATTCACTGCACATTTTGCGAGAAACTAAACAACACTTGACCTGCATTTTCTCTGAAACAAAGCGTGTTTTGTGAATAATATCGTATTGATATCATCATTATGATATACTATTAGTATATGATATACTATTAGTATATTCTTGAGGACATTATTTCTAATTTGTAACCTACAGCGAAGACCGCCCGTCCCTTTAAAATATTATCCGTGGTTCCGGTGCAACACTGTCGGCTACCCAATACACTAGACGGGACCTCAACATAGTCGGCTATCCTATATATATACACTAAACGGGACCTCGCGACCTACATGCATCTCCGCTAACCATGGATCCGATGCAACATAGTCGGCTATCCTATATACACTAAACGGGACCTCGCGACCTACATCTCGGCTATAATTTAGATGTCACAATCTGGAAACAGCGAGCTCACTTTGTTTCCGAGGCCAAAATCAATGTCGGCGCTCTATGAATGAGTCGCGATGAATCTTTTTCACAGGGGAAAATCCGCTCCATTTGAGGGTCCCAATTGATTTTACGACGATCAATGTGGAAAAACCAATTGTGAGAGACCGAGAGAAGATTAGCATCCGCACACTGTGCCCCGTATTATTACCGATGTCCCATACATGTGTGTCCTTGGTTTCTGTGAATCTATATATCCGAGTGCCGTTCCATTCAGTGGTTTATAGTTCTCCTTGAGTTTCGTGACAGGATACTTTTTGTGTTGCCGATCAATTCCTACCATTAGCAAGACATGCGCGACAAGGACGTTCGATTGAGCTTTCTCTCTCATAACCGAGTTTCTCAAGGTTGTCGAGTTCGCGGTGATATAGGCCTGCGCGCATAGTCATATAGGTAAACACTACTAAACAGAGAGGACACGATAAATTAGGCCAGATTTATCATTTATGTACACATGGGATTGGGACACAAGTTATAACTACTTGGGTAGCTACTCTCCCCATGCAATGACAACACAGTATTGTAACAAGAAAACCATAGTCAGAAATGGTAACGTGCTCAAGATCATGATTGTAATTATAGAATCTTTTTCATTTCTGTTATTTGTAATTGGCATAGCTTATCACAAACCAAAAATCAACATTATTGACATAATGTAAACGCCAGTAAACGAAATTGAAATTCTCAACTACACCTTTTACCGGGCTCGGCCTCGCGGTCGCACTACAGCTCGGATCGGGGTCGTACTATCTTCCCGACGATCTCAAACTTATTAGTGATGTTTTGGAATTCCGCAAACTTTTAAAAACTCACCTTTTTAAAATCGCATATGGAGTCAACTGACTCAATCTTACCGTTAATGGATGTTTATGATTTTATTTCTAAAACTGACTTTTAACTACAGATGTATTTTGAGCATCTTTTTAGGATTCGCGTATCTCTTTGATTCAGTCAGTTTAACCCTCACGTATTTCTTATCCAATCTGTTTTTATTGTATATATACTTTTATCGACCCTTTTATGTAACAGCGCCTGCGAACACAATTCTGTTGTGGGTTAGGTGCTATACAAATGTTAATAATAATAATGCAACTTTTAATGTGTCCCAATAATTAACATTCTATAAATAGAAACCCCAGCGCTAAATTACTGAATATGGACATTAGAGATATGCGTTAGTCAGTTTTGTAGCGTTGGGGTACTAAAATGATGGCGATCGTGACGGTGATCAAGGTAGTAAATTTGTTAATTGGTAAAGCGATTTTTGTAGCAATTACTATATATTTTTGAACTCCTGCAAATATTACTTAGTTTTTGTTATTGCTAATGTTTGGTGTACCTTTTAGGAGGTCAGTGATATTATATACAGCGATACCATTTGTTCCAAGCCTGTTGAAAAGCCGTACGCCAGATTTGTTCTTATACGTTGACTATATGTATACCATCCTAATCCCATTCCGATTCTTCAATTTCCGGTATCATTAAATGTTTGCAAACTAAGTTCGGACCTTGACAGGTTTTGTATTTTGTTCACTAACAAATTGGCAAAACTATAATACATAGTATCGTCGTAATTAAAATATCAAACAATCTGCCTATATAGCTATTTTGTTTGTCCTGCATACAAAGCATATATCAAAATGTGATATCTGTGTCTCAGCCATCATAGCCGTATGTCATTTTCAAACGATCTTTATAGTGTGCTCACGAGGCAGCACGAAGGAAACAATATCCGCGTGTAACATGTTTTGCCCAGTAATTTCTTCTGAAGTTATGGCACTTACTTGGTGTAAAATGCGTCCAGTCACCGATGACCTGCATGATTAAGACATCTTTCGAAATAAGCAACATCAGAAAATTAATAAACCTCAGCGAAAAACCATATGCGGTGCAGATGTTGAAATAAGATGAGTTATGTATGCACAAATATAATTTACATAGCCCGACTATGTTACGCTAAATAGTGGTCGGTGATTGGTCACCTGTTTTATATTAAATAACACATAGACTCCCATTAACACAAAAACCGTAACACGAGCACGACGTCACAAACCGTTGACCTAATCTAACCTCATTATTAAAACGGTCAGCAGAATAATTGGGCGTGCTTTTCAAATTTCAGTCGATTTGCATCTGAAGCCAGTTATTTATATCCATCACGTTATCGCTAAGAGCTTATATTGGGCTGACTTAATGTTGTGCGTGGGATAGTCTCAAATCTCGGCAGATTTTGTGAACATAAATAAGAATATACTCAGCTTTTTATGGGAATATATAGATCAACAAAAAGCTATATAACATAAGAAATGAATGTAGTGGTGTGTGTGTGTGTTATTGTGTGATATGGCATTATGATCGTTGAGGGTCATTTAGTGTAAACCTCTTCGCAATGTGGCCCAACGACCACAGCGCCCTATCTCTCAATAACACACACCCATCCACTACATTCATTTTTTTTTTAAATAACAGCACACAGCCAACTAAGGTTTACCCAATAACATTTATTGGTTATATGTTTAGAAAATTTACTTCATGCAAATGCTGTAAACAGATAAATAATGGATTCCTTTTTATTAAGATAACAATAAACATAATTTACAAAGATACTTAAACTTCATTCAAATGTATTCATTGTGGCAATATATGTACATATATAAAGAGTATAACCATTGACATAATGGTTCAGATAGAAGGTACAGTGTATCAAAACTTAACCACACCCGACCACAAGCTTTTCCGCACCAGGCGAATTGGCTCAAATATTTCATATATCAACGCCATTTATTTTTATCAAGTGGATTGCATATAACTATATGATTTAAATTTGCACCATGATGGCAAACTGTATTTTGCATCCACAATAGCATGGTTGGACTATGCATGTACATGGGGGGTACTTTCGTTGAGTAAGAATCTATATATTAGCGCATATATACAAGTTCACTTCCCGGTTCACACAGCTTTTACTTGCCATTGCTAAGATTAAACATATTTTATTTATATAATTATATCACAAACGGATCGGCGCACAAGTGATGGCACTTAGTCATTGCTCCTCTCCCACAGTAACACACAGTAACATTGAAGTATATACGTCATTATAATGTGCAAACATGGCATTTAATCATAAACGAAAAAATAAAGTAAATGTCTAATTAAAGACATATTATGGACTTGTTCGGGTGCGTAAAATTGATAAGTTAGTACTCAGGTGCTATGCCAACTGGGGGAATGTAGTATTCTACTAATATCGCAGAAAATTGCAAAGAAATCGACCATACCACTCCATAGAAAACATCGTCTGAACTACGCTCAATTGTAAATATTTACATCTTGATTCGGGACGCAACTATCGGCGATAAACTGACACAAATGATTTCGCCGTCGAGAAGTCATTGCATTTAATTAATATATGAGAATGACCGTATGAGTTGTCAATTTGGATTAATATTGGTAAATAATTACTAAACAATATTATTCTCAATGTATATGTGATCATCCTACCTTGGTGTTTCACATCACTTTAAATATATACAGTTAGTTAGTTGTCATATTCCCATTGATTCGTATTTTGAACATTCCTGTGGTTTATGGCATTCCTTGCTCGGTAAAAGAAGATAGCACTTGTGTATGGGCTCTATGATTTAACAATTGTCTTGTCATGGCCATACTTTTGACACTCGAAACATCTTAAAGTCCCATTTAATTTTCGAGTCACCGATTATTTTTTATAGTGCCCTTGATAAACGGTTTTAACAACAATCTATGCCCTAAAATATGATTAAAATACTACAATTCATCACCATTTGAAACATCTGTGTCTCATAAGATGCCCATATAGAAATAGAAAAAAAAAGCTGAAATCATAGAAAGATTTCCCCCGTTATGGCTCCCAGAATGCAACATAATTCAAACAAAAGATGTATTTGCAATGGATGGGGAAAAACACAATATCTTAAGATATAGAGTTATTCCCCTTTCATTGAAAATAATGAAATTTGAGGACAGAATACTAGTCGGTATCTCAAAAAAACAACATGTTCTCAGTTTATTACACCGAATAAGTTGATAGTATAATATTTTGGATATATAATATGGCATTTATTTTATATAAAATTATCTGGGGGTTCGAAAATTAAGTGGGCCTTTAAATCTGGTCTCTTTTCCGGATCACAGTTTCAAGAACAACGATTGTTTTTATGAAACCGGTTCTGCTAACTTTTTTGTATTACCTCAATATTCGAAGAAATATGGACAATAAGGGGGAATTCAGTCGATACCACTACGCTGCTTTCTTACGAACAATGCAGTATTCTAAAATAGGATTATTTACTGTCCCATATTCGAATTAGTGCGTGGAACTAAAATTAAAGAATAATCTGTTTTAGTCAGTCGTCATCCAATATTCTCTTTTGTGTGCGCGGGTTCTCGTGTAATTCAGCGAAAGGAATCTCGCTGAGAAATTGTCAAACGGGTTAAAAAAAATGGAACTACATCAACGAAAAAACACACGATAAATATACAGTGCCATACATAATAACAATTCTAAGTGATCACAAAGAGGGATTTCCATGGAAAAAAACATGCACAGACCACACATTGTTAACTATACATACCAATGTATAAAAAGAGGGTTTGGTTGCTTGACGTTTCTTTCTATTTCCCGAACCATGGGATTTCACATAAGTAGCCCCATGCATACCAAGATAAAGCGTCCAATCGAAGCGATTAATCTAACGCGATGTGATATATTTAGGGGACGACACTACAATAGACTCAGTATGTCAGCATGACTCTGAGAGTATGTTCACGTAGCCTGACCATACATACCCCATTATTGCCCTACAGTTTTAATGCGTGGAAACAAGTTTATATGCATGTCTGTCATGAGAATGCAGAATAAAGTTCCCAGAGGGTGAATTTAGTGACGCTATCCCGCATAGCGGGCTAGCATCACTAAATTACCTTCTAGGGACCTCATTCTGCTTGGGCCTCATCTTCGCATAAAAGTTTATTATCAAATTTCTATAGAAACTTCTTCACATAGATTCTATTACTTTTTTAGTTTAGTTTCTTTATATTCCCAAATTGGGAGACTACACATTGCATAATCGAGGTTCCCATGCAATGGATGCATCACAATATTCACCATTTGGGAACTTCAATCTGAGTCTATGTCTCCCATAGCAGATGGGGTCTAAGCAGAGGGTGAATTTAGTGATGCTAGCTAGCCCGCTATGTGGGGTAGCGTCACTAAATTCACCCTTTGTGGGACCTCATTCTGCAAATGACAGGCACAATAAACTCAGGCTTGCGTGGAAACACTGAAATAAATATATGTTCTTTTGAGAGAATGTTATATTGATGGGTGTCTCTTGGTCCGAATCTGTTTTAAAAATTCGGAAAAGATATAGTATCCCAACACATGTACTTTTATGTTTACGAGAGAGTTATATTAGATAAGATAAGATAAGATAAGATTTATTGAAGCAAATCAAAATACAATGATGTCTGCCAAGAGTAGTGTACATGGAGTGATGAAAATATAATTATGTTAAAGTTTTCCTTAAATGGTCAAATAACACATTAACTCATATAAATATATTACATATGTCCTGGAATAAGATAATCCCTGAATAAATCTGTAGTCTACATGTAAGTTGTCAAAAAGTGCTAAATTATAAGTCTGAATCTGAACAATCTATAATATACTCGCAAATTGCTCGTATATCTTTATGGGTCGTTTTGGATAACAAGGTTTTGAGTCGCTCAAATGAACATGAAGATCCTGGTATAATATTTGTATGCAAGATACCAAGTTTTTTTTAACAGGATGTCACGTTGGTGCCCATGTTTCGCACAAAAAAGAAAGAAGTGCTCCTCGTCTTCCAAAATATTGCATGTTGCACATTTTCTATCCGGACGATCAATTTTCGGTCTTTCGTATCTGTCAGTTTCGACAGCCAATTTATGAGCACTAATTCTCATCATAGTCAAGTATCGAATGCAAGTTTTTGGTATGTGTAACTTTAGGTAATTTTGACATTCAAAGTTTGAATATATCTTCCCAAAAAGCTGAAGCTTGTTATCTTCAGCCTTCGTGGAAAGTACTTGCAGTTGCTTTTTTAATGTTGTGGTAAAACTATCATTTATTTTTTCTTCCAGGTTGTGTTCCATTGAATTAGAGTCTATATTAAATCTCTTCATTATATTTTCCACCGCTGAATACCATGATTTATGACCACTTTCTGATAACCCTTTATCGGTATCACAAACCTCTCTGAGAAATCGCTGAGATGGAAGTTTTCCAATCGTGTTAAATATTTCAACGCAAGTTTACTAATAGTTACCAAGTTCACATCGGCTAGCAAGATTAGAAGACTTTTTCGGTACTCACAATACGTACTTACAGAATCTTGTGTGAATTTTTTCGAAGGGAGTCTGATCATTGAAAAAAGATTTCTCTGTGAAATCACATATCCATACCTCAGACCCATACCCGAGGATATGTCTGATGAGGGCATCAAATAACTTCAAGAAAAGTTCAGTATTAGAAATATTAAAATCAAGTATTTTTGATTTGAGAGAAAAAACTGGTTTGAGAGCTTTCTCAGCCATACTTTGTGCTGCATGTTGTAAGTTACCGTTGTAGTGTACTATTGTGCCAAGATATTTATAGCTATCAACTATGTCAAGTTCTGAGTTTGACATGTTGAAACTAAATTTTGAGTAATCCTTTTTAGTTCTACTAAAAATCATGGCTTTTGTCTTGTCTGTATTTATTTTCAACTTCCATCTATTGCAATATTTCTCAAGAGAGTCAAGACAAGATTCCAGACCCTCTTTACTTTCTGACAATAAAATTAAATCATCTGCATACATTAAAAGATTTGTTGCAGTAGTTTTTAGAGTAACAGGGTCAGTTTTCTGAAAATCAAAACCTTGCTTTACGCCCCGGTAGGTAAATCCAGGTTCAGAAACAAAGTTACATTTCTTCACAGTAAATTCGGGTTTCTTGTACATATGTGTTATTAATTGGTAGAATTTTCCACCAACCCCAAGATTAAGAATTTTTTCAAACAAGCCTTTGTGCCAAACAGAATCAAAAGCCTTAGAGAAATCAACAAAACAACCAAAGATAGGCTTTTTATCTCTGTATACATATTTGTTAATTATTGTTTTCAAAGTAAAAAGATGGTCAGAAGTTCTGTGATCTGGTCGGAATCCTGCTTGAAATTTGTTGTATAAGTTATTATTATCTAAGAAATCATGTAATCTCTTTTATAGAAGAGATTTGAAAAGTTTTCCAAGGCAGCTGGCGAGGCTTAGACAACGATAGTTCTTACATTCATTCATATCACCAGCTTTATGTAAGAAAGATGTCGCTGCTGAATTCAGTACTTTGGGAAAGTGCTCTCTGATAGAATTCTGTTAAACATTTGCACTATGGCGGGTAAAAGTATATTATTTCCACGTTTTAAGAATTCATTAAGAATCAGATCCAACCCAGGTTGTTTGTTTGATTTAAGTCTGAAGATACCATCACGAACCTCTTTAAATTTAAAAGGGAAATCAAGGGGGTTATTTAACATAATATTTGGGTCGGTTTCATTAAGATGGACAGAATCATTAACAACGTCCTATTCATGTGGCTTATATAAATCAATGATATATTTACGCCATACCTCCAAAGCAATTTGGTTGTTTTGGGGCTGGTTTCCTTTTAACTGAGATATTTTGTTCCAGAAGGTCATGGAAATTTTGATTTGGAATGAAATCAAGCTCGTCCATAAGATTTTTTGTGAAGTTGATTTTTGTATTTTTAATTAACCTTTTATACTCACGCTTCAAGTCATGAGAAGATATTCGGATATAAAAATTGTTAGGGTTTAGTTGTAAGCGCTTCCCCAATGCTCTAAGTTGCGTTTTCATGGCATAGCAGTTACCATTAAACCATCTATGTTTATACTTTTCTTGGCCTTTTTGGTTTTAGAATTTTTTTTAAATCTAACTGATCGTTCAGCAGCCTGAAGAATTATATTGCTGAGATTATTTGTGAGATCATCAACTGAAAATGAGGGATCTCCAATTGTGGCACAGAATTCCTTCAATAAATTCTGTGAAATGTCATCACTTATTGCAATGCCATAGCTTTCCTTATTGGTTTCATCCCAACTAAATTTTCCTTTGAGAGCTATGCAATTATCTATTGGTAATTCACATGATGATAGGGCAATATTTGATTCCATTCCCATCCACAGTACACAGTGGTCAGACAGTTCATTGGGAGGCAAAACATTAAAAAACAAAACTTCATCAAACAGCCTCTCTGAAACAATAATATAATCAACTGAACTAGAGAACGGGATAATTGGTTTTCTAATGTGAAATTCATCCGACATACACTCAACACTCTTCATGTTGAAAAAGCAATAGTCAAATGTAATGGTCGTAGTAAGGTAGTTCAAGTATTTATCGACCTATTTCGATATCGGGAATAATTCCAAAGAGAATTTTATTAGGTGTATTTCGGAGCGCAAAACGCCATGTCGCTTTAAATCCACATAATAATTATGATAGCGAAAATAAAATACCAGATAGAACCGTATTTGAACCTCGTTAAACATTTCGCTGTTAGATTATCTGTCACAGAGCTTCGGATTAGCGACCATAGTTTAGAAATTGAGAAAAGAAGACACAAACAACCTAAAGTACCCGCTGATGAGAGAATTTTCAAAATGTTCGGAATGGAGGTAGAAATCGAAGAATATTTCATTGTGCGATGATCCATTTATAAAAATCTAAAAGAGCATTTATTTGCGGAAATAAGCGACAATATTCAGACCTATAATAATATGGATGACCAACAGAAATTCTCAATCATCTTGTGAATCACCAAACATTGAAAATTATATATTTATGTGACTATATATACTTATAATCACATTTTATTTGTGTAATTGTTGTGACATCGGCCTCGAGTATTGGTCAATAAATCTATATATCTATGAAGTTTACAATACACCAAATGATTTACACAGGCCTCGGTGTTAACAAATCCCACTGGCCTGTATTCACAGGAAAGGGTTGACCGTGCACGAGTATCAAAACTTAAAGAACGTCCGTTTAAACACACGAACATGTGCCCAAAAGTTCTTGTCAACGCCATGCTTCACACTACATTTTGACAAATGTCACACAACACGGCAGCGTTCGTTGCAGAAATATTCATATTTGTTCAAATCGCCATCAACGGAAGGAATATTAAAATATATATAGTTTTGTTCATATGCCAAACATAATCAGCGCGTAAATCGTATATTGTCGTAAAGACGTACGATGGTGTACGTAAACAAGAACCGTATCGTGTTACAGAAGTTTTGCTTCTGTTTACTCAACACAGCGCAATTCTAATAGTCATCACATACAAATGATATAAACGCTCTTTTTCCATATCCGGAAAACAGTAACAAATAATGCTCTTTGTGTTTACCATATCCGGATCTAAACAAAGGCCAGGTAACGTAACGTTTTTTGCTTTTGTTTACATAACAAAGGAAAAACATTTGACAATAACATACTGTTTGTGCCATATTTCTGATTAGTATAAGAACACAGTCTGTCTATATTTTACTATTCTTTCTGTTTATGGTGGTATTTGACGGAGCTGAATATTTCAACAGCATACCCACCGCCAACGCCGCCCGTATCCTGTAAAGGGGAGCAAAAAATGACATCGAAAAAAAACCCACAGACGTAACCGTTCACCATGTGGGTATATTTGATGTTTCTCTTCGGGAAACACGTTTGTGCATTTTTTCGTGCACTTTTCATCCATGTATCATTGACCATTCAGCTGCCAGGATTTTGTTTATGCTGATCCTAGCTTGGGGTGCCAGGGGAAATCACTCTACTAATTTATATTTGGCGCATTATAACCTGAACGGAAGCCCTGTCAGATCAGTTAATTATAAAACAGGACGCTCTATATATATAATGGCCCACACAGGTCAGTTCCGGTGTCCTCTCGTTAAATATATAGAAGAGGACGCAGATGGCAGACTTTGCACAGTGAGTGATTCATGGCAAGTGGAGGACGACATTTATTTCCTCCTACATTGTGACGAATAATATTATAGTGTACACAAAGACAACAATTAATGGCAATTTGTAACAGTCGTGTAGAAATGTTGGCGATGTGCATGGGGTGATTAATTCACTTGATGGCTAAATTTAAAACACATGTCGCAAACTATCTATGTCAAGATATGTAGTTAATTTAGAGTAAAATTATTACCACAACTTTGTACTACTGCATATACACGTATAGTCCAAGTCTTCTCGTACTAAAGCCGGCTAAGATATTGGGATGGAGGTGCCGGTCTTTAAAGACCGGCACCTCCATCCCAATATCTTAGCCGGCTTTAGTACGAGAAGACTTGGACTAATACACGTATAATGTTAATTACAGAGTGATATAGAGCCTATATGGCCGTGTTTGTCAAATCATATATATTTTAACCCTTCCATTACTGGAGATTCCTGGAATTTTGTAAAAACCCTGTGCCAATGCAGTTCTCAAACCCTTGTAATTTGGTTCATCATGCTGTATATGGGACTAAAGAATACGTATGTGAAGAGTAAAATACATTGGAAAAAAGTCCTATCTTTTGAATATGTCATCACATAAGTTGCTCCCTCAAAATACACCAATTAGTAAACATGGTGGTGGAAAATCGAACAAATCTTCCGCGTAATCGGATCTTCTACCGCTCGGAATGGGAATTTTGCTCGGGCGGAATGAATTTTCGAGAAAGAGGTCCCCCACAGAGGGTTGGTCACATGGCCCTGCTTATTATCACCCGCCAAATTTAAAATTTGCGGGGGATATATTAATGGGTTCCGTCTGTCCGTCTGTCCGTCCGTCCGTCCCGAATTTGTAAGAATCATAACTTGAACAAATGTAATTTGATTTGGAATATAGGCCAAAGCAATGCTGTTTAAAAAGACACATTTAGTGCCGTTATGGGGTGTGACTAATTACCGCCCGGGACCGCCCGGGACCGCCCGGGTGGCCCCACGGGCCCGTGGACACAATATATCGACGGTATAACGTAGCGACATGCCACCTGAGGGCAACATAGACAAATTTACTCGCTCGCTCGTCTCCGGTCGGTCATATTAACCCCACAAATGCCGATATTGGCTAAAATAGCCTGGGTGATTACTGGTGTCTTCGTGTGTTTTCAGACAGATTATTTTGGTGATTCTCGGTAGTGCAATACACCTGAGTGTTAATTCCATGTATTGACTCGTTGACGCGTCCATGGCCGATGTTATTAACCCCTCAAATTTCGGTAAAATAGTGCATACACAAAAGAATATTGGAACCGCCCGGGCGGCCCCATGGGCCCGTGGACACTATATATCGACGTTATAACATAGCGACATACCACACGAGGTCAACCTAGAAAATGTTACTCGCTCGCTCGACCCCGGCCGGTGTTATTAACCCCTCAAAATCCGACAAAATGGTATATAAACAAAAAGTACATTGGGACCGCCCGGGACCGGCCGGGCGGCCCCATGGGCCCGTGGACACTATATCTCGACGTTATAACATAGCGACATACCACACGAGGTCAACCTAGAAAATGTTACTCGCTCGCTCGACCCCGACCGGTGTTATTAACCCCTCAAAATCCGACAAAATGGTATATAAACAAAAAGTACATTGGGACCGCCCGGGTGGCCCCACGTTCCCGTGGACACTATATCTCGACGTTATAACGTAGCGACATACCCCACGAGGTCAACCTGCAAAATGGTACTCGCTCGCTCGACTCCGGCCGGTGTTATTAACCCCTCAAAATCCGATAAAATGGTATATAAACAAAAAGAACATTGGGACCGCCCGGGAGGCCCCATGGGCCCGTGGACACTATATCTCGACGTTATAACGTAGCGACATACCCCACGGGGTCAACCTACAAAATGGTACTCGCTCGCTCGACTCCGGTATATAAACAAAAAGTACATTGGGACTGCCCGGGACGCCTGGGAGGCCCCACGTGCCCGTGGACACAATATCTCGACGTTATAACGTAGCGATATGCCACCTGAGGGCAACATAGAAATATTTACTCGCTCGGTCGTCTCCGGTCGGTCATATTAACCCAACAAATGCCGATATTGGCTAAAAGAGTCTGGATGATTACGGGTGTCTTCCTGTGTTTTCAGACAGATTATTTGGTGATTCGCGGTAGTGCAATACACCTGAGTGTTAATTCCATATATTGACTCGTTGACGCGTCCACGGCCGATGTTATTAACCCCTCAAATTCCGGTAAAATAGTGTACAAATGGTATATAAACAAAATGAACCTTGGGACCGCCCGGGACCTTATCATGGTGGAATTTCACAATAAATTAGGTGTGTCATATATACTGGCCAGCATAATTTCAGCGGCCAGGAAAAAGAGATTTAAGAGTGTGTCAAATTGACATGTTTATAATATTTTTGTCTTGCGAAACCATTCAAATAAAATCGTCGCCGAAAATAGTCTTCGCGAACGAAGAGCGTTTTTAACAATGTGTGATCGGAATTTACAAACGGTACACAAAATACGATTCACAGATAGAATACATGTTTAAAGGCGTGGTCAGCGTTCACGTTAAGCAATGTTGTTATAATATTCACATTTAGTAAAACCGCCATATGCGAATCTGTCTGAAGACACACGAAGACACCAGTAATCACCCAGGCTCTTTTAGCCAATATCGGCATTTGTGGGGTTAATATGACGGGCCGGAGACGAGCGATCGAGTAAATTTTTCTATGTTGCCCTCAGGTGGCATGTCGCTACGTTATAACGTCGAGATATTGTGTCCACGGGCAGGTGGGGTCACCCGAGCGGTCCCGGGCGGTCCCAATGTGCTTTTTGTTTATATACCATTTTATCGGATTTTGAGGGGTTAATAACACCGACCGGAGTCGAGCGAGCGAGTACCATTTTGTAGGTTGACCTCGTGGGGTATTTCGCTACGTTATAACGTCGAGATATAGTGTCCACGGGCCCATGGGGCCTCCCGGGCGGTCCCGATGTTCTTTTTTTTTATATACCATTTTATCAGATTTTGAGGGGTTAATAACGCCGGCAGGAGTCGAGGGAGCGAGTACCATTTTGTAGGTTTACCTCGTGGGGTATGTCGCTACGTTATAACATCGAGATATATTTTCCACGGGCCCATGTGGCCTCCCGGGCGGTCCCAATGTTCTTTTTGTTTATATACCATTTTATCGGATTTTGAGGGGTTAATAACACCGGCCGGAGTCGAGCGAGCGAGTAACATTTTCTAGGTTGACCTCGTGGGGTATGTCGCTATGTTATAACGTCGATATATAGTGTCCACGGGCCCATGGGGCCGCCCGGGCGGTCCCGGGCGGTTCCAAGGTTCTTTTGTTTATGTACTATTTTACCGGAATTTGAGGGGTTAATAACATCGGTCGTGGACACGTCAACGAGTCAATACATGGAATTAACACTCAGGTATATTGCACTACCGTGAATCACCAAAATAATCTGTCTGAAAACACACGAAGACACCAGTAATCACCCAGGCTCTTTTAGCCAATATCGGCATTTGTGGGGTTAATATGACCGGCCGGAGACGAGCGAGCGAATAAATTTTTCTATGTTGCCCTCAGGTGGCATGTCGCTATGTTATAACGTCGAGATATTGTGTCCACGGGCACGTGGGGTCACCCGGGTGGTCCCGGGCGGTCCCAATGTTCTTTTTGTTTATATACCATTTTATCGGATTTTGAGGGGTTAATAACACCGACCAGAGTCTAGCGAGCGAGTACCATTTTGTAGGTTGACCTCGTGGGGTATGTCGCTACGTTATAACGTCGAGATATAGTGTCCACGGGCCCGTGGGGCCTCCCGGGCGTTCCCGGGCGGTCCCGATGTACTTTTTGTTTATATACCATTTTATCGGATTTTGAGGGGTTAATAACGCCGGCCGGAGTCGAGGGAGCGAGTACCATTTTGCAGGTTGACCTCGTGGGGTATGTCGCTACGTTATAACGTCGAGATATAGTGTCCACTGGCCCATGGGGCCTCCCGGGCGGTCCCGTGCGGTCCCAATGTTCTTTTTGTTTATATACCATTTTATCGGATTTTGAGGGGTTAATAACACCGGCCGGAGTCGAGCGAGCGAGTAACATTTTCTATGTTGACCTCGTGGGGTATGTCGCTACGTTATAACGTCGAGATATTGTGTCCACGGGCACGTGGGGCCACCCGGGCGGTCCCGGGAGGTCCCAATGTACTTTTTGTTTAAAAACCAGTTTGTCGGATTTTGAGGGGTTAATAACACCGATCGGGGTCGAGCGAGCTAGTAACATTTTCTAGGTTGACCTCGTGTGGTATGTCGCTATGTTATAACGTCGATATATAGTGTCCACGGGCCCATGGGGCCGCCCGGGCGGTTCCAATGTTCTTTTGTTTATGCACTATTTTACCGGAGTTTGAGGGGTTAATACACTCAGGTGTATTGCACTAACGAGAATCACCAAAATAATCTGCCTGAAAACACTCGAAGACACCAGTAATCACCCAGGCTATTTTAGCCAATATCGGCATTTGTGGGGTTAATATGACCGGCCGGAGACGAGCGAGCGAGTAAATTTTTCTATGTTGCCCTCAGGTGGCATGTCGCTACGTTATTCCGTCGAAATATTGTGTCCACGGGCCCGTGGGGCCACCCGGGCGGTCCCGGGCGGTCCCCGGGCGGTCCCGGGCGGTAATTAGTCACACCGCCGTTTGGGTGTCTAAATCTGTCATGTTTGAGGTCTTTGGCGAGTCTCAGTTATTTGAGGACAGTGCCATCATTTACCGAAGGGAATATTTAAAGATCCGCGGTACAATATGACACCCCTTAAACCCATTTCACGGAGGGAGTGCGCTGGTGCAGCATTAAATATCATGTGGCAGTGCATTTTCTTATACATGCGCGTCTCCAATTGGTAGGCTCGCATATATAAGCGAATGCATGCACGGGCTTACAAGGTCAATGTAAATATTGTTAGACCAATGTATTCTCTTATATATATGCGAGGCTCCCCATGGGAGACTCGCATATATAAGAGTATACATTGGCACATGGGTTTCGCCACATTTCGGGAAGCTCCAGGTTGCCGAGATTTCGAGAGGTCACGCAAGGTCATGGTTTGCCGCGGTTTCAGTTATCGAAAATGATTTTCGGAATAAAGGACGATAAAAATTATCGCCAGAAACAACATTGACGGTATCTTGTGATACATGGTGTGCGGATATATGCATGCATATATACATATAGTTATTCCAGAATTAGTAATCCTGTTTTATTAATGAAACTATATACAACTGATAACAGAATGTCGATTATACACGTGCAAGCTAGTATACGTTTGTTTACATTAGTGATATAATGCATGTGCTTTGAAATTCCAGTTCGAACCAGGAGTCACCATATATGGAATTTCTCAACCACACTAACTCGCCGATCAAATTGCCACATAAAAAGTTAGTATATATGTCTGTTTTTGACATACTTGGTATTTTGTAAACTCTTTTTTGAAGAAGTACCGTTGTTGATACGGGGACCAATATATAGCTCGAATCGGACAGTGGACATTTAAATACAAAGCAATCTGAGAAGATTTCAACAATAGCTGCACGAATTATTGAAAACCCACCCAAACCAAGATACATGTAGCACTTTTGGTCGTCATAAATAGGAACAACAAATTAACGCAGCCATTAGTACATACAGAGTACCGGTACCCAAACTTTTTGTTTTAATACCGAAATATCTCATGAGGCCTGGAAAGAAATATCGAAAATTCGATATTTCGTTCCAGACACGAATGAGATAAGTTCAGGTGTTAAAAAAACCCTCAGGTATTGTTTTTATTATATGCGCCTTATTAATGCTCAAATTATGCAACATTTTCACTTTTAATAGTACAACAAATTGAACAATACTCGGAAATAAACAACTGGTTGACACAAATTTCTAAAATGCTACAGTGAAATAACAAAAGCTACAGTGAAATAACAAATTCGTATTTCACTGTGGCTTCTAAGAGATAGATACGGTAATTTTCAACTATATATTTTTATAGGCAAGCATATAATACAATCTGATAATATATATTTACGTATTCTTGGATGTTACCACAACCTGCCTCTGAATAATTTGCATCAGATATGCATGGGTCGGACATTTGAGGATATTTTGTTATTCCTCGATTCATTCCGACTTGCCAAAGGCCAACACCAGTTTTTAATTTAACAGGACCCACCGTGCAACATAGCAGTATAGCTCGACCAGAGGACCAAGCTTAACTTTGTAGATTGAGGATCCTATCCCTGTCTACATGGGCGGCGTTTGATCCTCCATCGCGAGTCTAAACGTATTCCACCGACGCGAATTATGCTGCATTATTCATTGCTCTTGTCTGCTAAGTTGCATTTTGCGTAGTACAGCACTTGTGGCCATGAAATCCATTTACATCCCGTACTGACAGAAAAGATCAGCGCTATTCTAATTATGTCCAAATTCTCCAACAATTGCTTCGGGCGGATATAATAGGAATAATGTTGGCGAAAATAGAAAAACCGCAAACGACTTTGGTGTAGAAATGGCAACATGTTATCCTAATAATATGCGGATCTCAGACATCGCATCTTGTGGGATTTCACTGGATCATATATATAAGTCGATATGATATATATATATATATATATATATATATATATATATATTTATCACATAATTTGGCCATAAAAGCAGTTTCATAATTATCGGTAATAGACACGTTTAATATCAGCGCGTGCGATGACGTCACGGCGTTCTTCAAATAACTTGCGATCGCTGTAGTTTATGATTGTTGTTTTCGATGAATATTTCGCGTTGCTTCGGGTTTATTTGATCATGTGATAAAAGGTATCTCACACTCGTCCTATTTTATACGTAAATACAATTCATTTTTTATATATGTTACATACTGTTATAAATCAGAACTCGGTCAGATATCAAGTTTGCCAGACTTAAAAGTCTCATGCGAGATAATTGAATAAAGATTCGAATGCAAAATGCCGACTCACCCCATTACAACAAATTTGTCCATGTATGTTGTTATGTTGTTGTGTGTGCAGACCCCCCCCCCCCCCCACCGGTGCAGTACGCTGTCCGATCTGGCGCGGACATTAATGACTGATCCGGGTAGGCTTACATGCCTCGATCGGTGTGTGAGTCACGCGACACACGTGTTAAGTAACGCTACTATACGTGGAGTCACCACTGGAGTTACTCGAGCTACCTGGACCTCTGCTTCAGTAAATTGAAGGTGTCGGAATAATATGAATCTAGTAGAAAATATGCAACGTCAGAAGTTTTTTACGTTACATGTTTACGGTCGTTCCCCAATGTTGATTTGTCGTATTATTTCGTATAAAACAGTTTGTTGTATAATTACCAAAATTAAATCCAGCTTCTGCAAATGATACACGATGTCGTCAATATATTACTAATCTTGGAAAATATCCACAGAAAAACATTGGATGTCACCTGTTGTGTTATATTGTGGGAATAGGACATTAATCTTCGTTCTACAACAATTTCCTAAAATAACTCGCATCGTATGAAACAAGAAATGTGTTGTTCCGCGAAATATCCCACCAGCTCCTGTCCACTCGCCAAAACAGCGATACTATATACACCCGGATCGAAGGCGTAATAAAACAGGGCGTAATAATTGAACCGGCACAAACGAAACGATTTCAAATTTATCGAAAAATATAGGTATGTTCAGCCGGTATGTTTTTAATTTTGGGGTTCGAACAAACCATATCCATTTAATTTCACCGAGGAGTTATTTCACCGCATGAAAAGCCATTGGGATCTGACAAGCAACTGACATACTTGCCGAGATACACTCAGCGAGTTACATTTAATTTGCACAGATCAAACACCGCGCTTTGCTCGGGAAGTCGACAATCTTCGTCGCAGCTGGATTGCTTATGCCAATCTCTAACATATATATAGCACACAATGCAGGCAGTATACTTCCTGTTTGACTCTGTCAATGGCCATGTGTATGTCCAGTCTGTGGTTTTCTCTATTTTTCGCTTTTTTTTCCAGAAAAAAAATGCCGAACATGATCCCCCAAATTCCTATGTGCTTTGAGAAGAAATTCCTCAATAAAAACTTACTGACTGAACGGAGATTTAGACCTGTAGGTCTTCTTGGCTGTTTTTGCTGCTGCTCAGAACAAAATGGCTGTCAATTATAGAGCTCTTGTGTTTGATTTCACTAATGCTTTATTCTCTCACCCAAGTAAATGCATTACACACATTATGTATTACATAAAGGATATCTCATATATATTTTGAAGACCTCTGTCTGTATGTATGTTTGTTTGTTTGTTTGTCTGTCTGTCTGTCTGTCATTTATACAAATCTACGATTCTCGACCGATCGGGACGAAACTTGGTACGTGTGTGTAGTTTGACCGGGCGGTGAACGTTGTCGTATTGGCGAGCCCGTGCAGCGCCCGCTTCGCGCATGCGCAGACGAGATCTCGGAAACGGGTGGAGCTATCGACTTGAAATTTGCTATGTGAATGTATCTTGCCCCGGATACGAATTTTATCGGGTCGCCGAGCCCGTGCGACGCCAGATTCGCGCATGCGCAGACCAGATCTCGGAAACGGGTAGAGCTATCGACTTGAAATTTGCTATGTGAATGTATCTTGCCCCGGATACGAATTTTATCGGGTCGCCGAGCCCGTGCGACGCCAGCTTCGCGCATGCGCAGACCAGATCTCGGAAACGGGTAGAGCTATCGAGTTGAAATTTGGTTTTTGAATAGCCCGGACTTGAAATTTGGTTTTTGAATAGCCCGGACAACGTCGGGCTCATCGGCTAGTCTCATATATATTTTGAAGACCTCTGTCTGTATGTTTGTTTGTCTGTCTGTCTGTCTGTCTGTCATTAATACAAATCTACGATTCTCGACCGATCGGGACGAAACTTGGTACGTGTGTGTAGTTTGACCAGGCGGTGAACGTTGTCGTATTGGCGAGCCCGTGCGGCGCCCGCTTCGCGCATGCGCAGACGAGATCTCGGAAACGGGTGGAGCTATCGACTTGAAATTTGCTATGTGAATGTATCTTGCCCCGGATACGAATTTTATCGGGTCGCCGAGCCCGTGCGACACCAGCTTCGCGCATGCGCAGACGAGATCTCGGAAACGGGTGGAGCTATCGACTTGAAATTTGCTATGTGAATGTATCTTGCCCCGGATACGAATTTTATCGGGTCGCCGAGCCCGTGCGACGCCAGCTTCGCGCATGCGCAGACCAGATCTCGGAAACGGGTAGAGCTATCGACTTGAAATTTGGTTTTTGAATAGCCCGGACAACGTCGGGCTCATCGGCTAGTCTCATATATATTTTGAAGAACTCTGCATGTTTGTCTGTCTGTATGTCTGTCTGTCTGTCTGTCTGTATGTCATTGATACAAATCTACGATTCCCGACCGATCGGGACGAAACTTGGTACGTGTGTGTAGTTTGACCAGGCGGTCGTCGTTATCGTATTGGCGAGCCCGTGCGGCGCCCGTGCAGTGCATGCGAAGACGAGATCTCGGAAACGGGTGGAGCTATCGACTTGAAATTTGCTATGTGAATGTATCTTGCCCCGGATACGAATTTTATCTGGTCGCCGAGCCCGTGCGACGCCAGGTTCGCGCATGCGCAGACGAGATCTCGGAAACGGGTGGAGCTATCGACTTGAAATTTGCTATGTGAATGTATCTTGCCCCGGATACGAATTTTATCGGGTCGCCGAGCCCGTGCGACGCAAGCTTCGCGCATGCGCAGACCATATATCGGAAACGGGTTGAGCTATCGACTTGAAATTTGCTATGTGAATGTATCTTGCCCCGGATACGAATTTTATCGGGTCGCCGAGCCCGTGCGACGCAAGCTTCGCGCATGCGCAGACCAGATCTCGGAAACGGGTGGAGCTATCGACTTGAAATTTGGTTTTTGAATAGCCCGGACAACGTCGGGCTCATCGGCTAGTTGAGATATATAACTAGAAGTATATATCTCATATATATTTTGAAGACCTCTGTCTGTCTGTCTGTTTGTCTGTTTGTTTGTCTGTCTGTCATTAATACAAATCTACGATTCTCGACCGATCGGGACGAAACTTGGTACGTGTGTGTAGTATGACCAGGCGGTGGACGTTGTCGTATAGGCGAGCCCGTGCGGCGCCCGCTTCGCGCATGCGCAGACGAGATCTCGGAAACGGGTGGAGCTATCGACTTGAAATTTGCTATGTGAATGTATCTTGACCCGGATACGAATTTTATCGGGTCGCCGAGCCCGTGCGACGCCAGCTTCGCGCATGCGCAGACGAGATCTCGGAAACGGGTGGAGCTATCGACTTGAAATTTGGTATGTGAATGTATCTTGCCCCGGATACGAATTTTATCGGGTCGCCGAGTCCGTGCGACGCAAGCTTCGTGCATGCGCAGACCATATATCGGAAACGGGTGGAGCTATCGACTTGAAATTTGCTATGTGAATGTATCTTGCCCCGGATACGAAATTTATCGGGTCGCCGATCGGGACAAAACTTGGTACGTGTGTGTAGTTTGACCAGGCGGTCGTCGTTGTCGTATTGGCGAGCCCGTGCGACGCCCGTGCAGCACATGCGCAGACGAGATTTCGGAAATTTGCTATGTGAATGTATCTTGCCCCGGATACGAATTTTATCGGGTCGCCGATCGGGACAAAACTTGGTACGTGTGTGTAGTTTGACCAGGCGGTCGTCGTTGTCGTATTGGCGAGCCCGTGCGACGCCCGTGCAGCACATGCGCAGACGAGATTTCGGAAACGGGTGGAGCTATCGACTTGAAATTTGGTTTGTGAATGTATCTTGCCCCGGATACGAATTTTATCCGGTCGCCGAGCCCGTGCGACGCCAGCTTCGCGCATGCGCAGACCGGATCTCGGAAACGGGTAGAGCTATCGACTTGAAATTTGGTTTTTGAATAGCCCGGACAACGTCGGACTCATCGGCTAGTCTCATATACATTTTGAAGACCTCTGTCTGTTTGTTTGTTTGTTTGTCTGTATGTCTGTCATTTATACAAATCTACGATTCTCGACAGATCGGGACGAAACTTGGTATGTGTGTGTAGTTTGACCAGGCGGTGGACGTTGTCGTATTGGCGAGCCCGTGCGGCGCCCGCTTCGCGCATGCGCAGACGAGATCTCGGAAACGGGTGGAGCTATCGACTTAAAATTTGCTATGTGAATGTATCTTGCCCCGGATACGAATTTTATCGGGTCGCCGAGCCCGTGCGCCACCAGCTTCGCGCATGCGCAGACGAGATCTCGGAAACGGTGGAGCTATCGACTTGAAATTTGGAATGTGAATGTATCTTGTCCCGGATACGAATTTTATCGGGTCGCCGAGCCCGTGCGACGCCAGCTTCGCGCATGCGCAGACCATATCTCGGAAACGGGTAGAGCTATCGACATGAAATTTGGTTTTTGATCAGATCTCGGAAACGGGTGGAGCTTTCGACTTGAAATTTGGTTTTTGAATAGCCCGGACAACGTCGGGCTCATCGGCTTCGCGCATGCGCAGACCAGATCTCGGAAACGGGTGGAACTATCGACTTGAAATTTGGTTTTTGAATAGCCCGGACAACGTCGGGCTCATCGGCTAGTACAATATATAGACATATAGCAATATATATAATAGATATGTACATATGGTTCCGGGTCGATGGAATGTTAAAATTCGATGAATATATTCGCAGTTTAATTCTGACACCGCTACTATATATTTATTTTCAATACCTCCATTTTTGGAGAAGAATATTTACAGCAAGGTATTTACAATTGTGTACATAACAAGTGTGAACAATGTACAATCTATAAGATGAGTGGCAGGGCATGTAACAGTTGGGTACGTTGCGGTTGATGCCTGACATATGATGGCGTGTGGAATCATCTACGGCTGGTGGTCATATGTTATCCTCTAATCAGGGAACACACGGCCAGAAGATACAGCGGAGAACAGAATTATTGTATGCTTGTTCTCGATTAGATGGTGTGGTTGTCCTGGAATGTTCCCTCCAAGAATCAGTGCTGAAAGTTCTTCGTCGCTCAAAGAATCGTGCATGAAGATAAATACAGACACTCCATAGTGGTTGAGAATAGTCTCCCAGTAGCTATTACGTAATGAAAGAATAACTTCCGAAGAGCAATACCTCATTGCGTGGAGAAGTTCGTTGTTGTACTGCTGATCACAGGCACGGCATGTCAGATGGTTAATATACGTCGTCTTATTGAGTAGAATAGCAAGATTCCGAAGTTGAACTGAGCAATTTGGGTACTGTCTAAGAAGTGTCCATATCGACCAGGGAGTCATAGGATCTGTGTGAACTAGTTGAATGTGGTCAGTGATGGGTTGTTGGCAACGGATGAAGTCCAGAATGAGAAATAATGGTCCCGGACAGCTTTCTTGTAAATTGTTTTCCATGTAGAGTCTGACGGAAAATGTCCGGTTTGTGTGAAGATGTCAAGGTAATCGTAGAGTTTATATTGCTGAAGAATAGGAACAATGTCTGACACAAATCCAGTTGTATGTCTATTAAACAGAGTGAATTTAAAGAATCGTAAGAGGAATATCTTTAACGGCACCTGATGTCCTTGGGGAAGGTGAATCAGATGGCCGAGGAAGTTCAACTTTTTGATGTGGATTTCGGACTCAAGAGGCAGGAGTCCCAACAAGCTGAGAGCAACGTCTGTTGATGTGCGTCCAGGAAGAGTTTCTATGTGTTTAACACAGTATCGGAAAGCTCGTTCTAGTGAGATGTGTATAGAACGTGTACTGACTTGTGTGAGCTCGCATCCATATAACGCCTTAGAAAGGACAACATACTTCAGCATAAACCCCATCGTCAGGGGAGAGCACGATTTGAAAGGCTGCTTTCCAGCTAAGGCGAAGTAAGTTTTTCGCAGTTTCGTGGTTAACTCATTGGCTCGGTTGGAGCCATTTTGATACTTGTTGTGTGGAATTCCGAGATGAACACACGAGGAAGTTTCTGATATTATTTGATCTCCCAAGTACCATTTTCTGTCGTGATTTTCGTCTTGACGATTCGTCTCGTTTGATTTCACTAATGCTTTATTCTCTCATCCAAGTAAATGCATTACACACATTATGTATTACATAAAGGATATTGAGATATATAACTAGAAGTATATATACAATATATAGACATATAGCAATATATATAATAGATATGTACATATGGTTCCGGGTCGATGGAATGTTAAAATTCGATGAACATATTCGCAGTTTAATTCTGACACCGCTACTAGCTTATTGTTGTCCGAAGTAAACACGTCGCACTCTCGCGTGAAACCTTGTTGGATGGTGTAAACTAATCGATCGCAACGCGGAACTGAAAGTTGTTTTCTTCACACCCGTGTGTTTAGCTTTATAGCGACAAATGATAGGTTCATATATCGTCAATTTTAGCATTTATACTGAACAACTATATATATGTATGCCAGACTCAAACTAACATCTCAATTAAGTCGAACTGATGTGGATTCAATATCAGCAAGCAACAAAGCCTTACAAAGGTGAACACTCAGTTTATTATTTTACTTTGATAATTGGGGTATAGGTTTACAATTTTACAGCGTTGATTGTCATTTCGCTCACCAGTTGTGACTATATTGTATAATTGATTCCGGGAACCATACATATATATTTTAATAAACTAACATAGAAGCCAAGTGTGAATATCATAATGTGCATATATAAATAACAATTATAACTGAATATACATGTCGAACACCGCATCTGACCATCCGCATAGATGAATGAATGGTAATCCATATATTGTTTCTCTCCCAGAGATTTGCATGCATGCATTGATTGTGAACTGAGAAAACGTTCGTGATGATCCATAAAGTACTCACATTCCAATAAATAGTGAATTTCATCACCAAGACTGCGTTTGTGACGCTTTGGGCATATTCTGTCAGCTAGATCAATATTATTCCATCGGCCTGTCTCTATGGGTAGCTGATGTTACATGTACGAAATCTACATAATGTTAACCGGTAATTGTCTCAAGAACGTTCAAGTAATCTTCAAAATGGATATCATGTTTGAACATTTTGAATACAAGTCCCCCACTACCCGAGGCGTCCATATCAGTCTTCCAATTATCATGTTTGCCATGCATGTTGTTGTCCATATGCGTTTATACATTTGTGTCGAGTACCAAAGCACTACATAGCGCAAAATAGTTTTTCGGTTCTGGTGGGAATTTCCTAACTTAATGAACCAAATTACACGAACTTTTTTGGAATTTTTGTGTGCTTGATCAGGGCAACGTGGTTAAGTTCGCTTAGTATTTATATTAATACCGCGGATGTCCACACAATGTGGGTAAAATGTCGCCGATGGCAGTGCATGGTCTTGTCGAGTCATCAAGAGAGATAAACCATGCATGGAGTGTGGGCTTATGCGGCCTAGTGTCATGCACTTAGGGGCGTGGCGACATGCATATACATGTCTACACTCCTCACTTTGATACATGTTTCAACAGTTTGATATGTGTTACCTGGCACTTTAGCTGGAAATTTCCAAAAATAGGTTCAAATTGTTCTGACAATTTGATTTTCCAAAAAAATATTTTGTGTAAAAAAATTTGATATTAGACCAAGTTGTATTTTTTCATACTTTCGATCAAATGTTTTGGGCCGAAGTAGCCTTTAATTTGACATTTTCCACGCTAGAAATGTCCAACAGTTGAACTGTGATGGAGGTAAATTGTTCCTCACTTGATCCCAGCACTGCTTGGATATTGCCTCTCTCTATTACTAGGCATTTCTAAAACCTACCATCATGTTCTGTTGTGGTTCCTGAAAGAAATGCTGTTTAGAATAGTACTTCACTTCTAATTTATAATTCCAAACTCAAGTAATTCCTGCCTGTGAAACAAACACCGTCTATACCGCCATAGTTACAAAAGTAGAGAGGGATTCGTAGTAGATGTATCTAAATGCGACGTCTGTAACAGGCATGGCCGAAGATGATTTATTCTCACAATTCACATGAATACAGAGAAGTACAGAGAAAGAAGTATGTACAACAGAATATAAGGATATATATATATACATTATATACATGTATCCGGTGCTATGGGGATATCTATAACATAACATGTGGTATATAATAATGTACGCTGTTGTCGTGTTTTATTTAGTTCTGGGGTACGAATATGTCTCGTACGAAAGTGTTATTGCGGCTTCCTGAAGCAGATGACTCCATGTGTCATTGTTTAACCCTTTACCCAACAGAACGGCCCTGTGCCAATGCATTCTCTTATATATGCGAGTCGACCATAGGTCGCCTCCCATATATAAGAGAATGCATTGGCTCAACACATATTAAAAATGATAAAATTGTCAAAGAATGTAGAAAAATATTTTTATAAAAATTGTTAAAAAATGTAAGAAAAAATTCTAAAATTGTTAAAGAATGTAAGAAAAAATGGTAAAAAGTGTTTAGGCCAATGCATTCTCTTATATATGCGAGGCGACCTATGGTCGACTCGCATATAAAAGAGAATGCATTGGCACAGGGCATAACTGTAACCATCACAATGTGGTCAATGAACCGGTTCCAATGATATCCATATTTGTATGGTGTTATTGAGACAGACCGAAGATATTTTAGGCTGTTGAAGCTTTATTTGGGCGTTTTTGGCCGGTTTGTGGGGTAAAGGGTTAAATCTCTTTTTAACGGTAAATCGTCGGTAATATAACATTAGTAAAAAGACAGAGTCTTTCTGATGACATATATGTTTTCATAGTGTGTTCGTCATCACTAATTAGGAATTTAGACAATATTTAGATAATTTGACAGATTCAGATATTTAGTTGAGTTCGGCTTAGAACTGTGGCCCAGTGTGGGCGTTTCATGACATGAATGCGTGCCTTAGGTGTTGTCTATGCGTGGTTGATACTTTTTAGCTGTCTTTAGGTTAAGTTATGGATTGGTATGAGATCAATACACACTTGGTCATTGGTCAATTGGCTGATATAAGTTTGCCCTTAACCCTTTACCCAACAAACCGGCCAAAAACGCCCAAATAAAGCTTCAACAGCCTAAAATATCTTCGGTCTGTCTCAATAACACCATACAAATATGGATATCATTGGAACCGGTTCATTGACCACATTGTGATGGTTACATTTATGCCCTGTGCCAATGCATTCTCTTATATATGCGAGTCGACCATAGGTCGCCTCGCATATATAAGAGAATGCATTGGCCTAAAAAAATTCTTTTTTTAACACTTTTTACCATTTTTTCTTACATTCTTTAACAATTTTATAATTTTTTCTTACATTTTTTAACAATTTTTATAATATTTTTCTACATTCTTGGACAATTTTATCATTTTTAATATGTGTTAAGCCAATGCATTCCCTTATATATGCGAGACGACCTATGGTCGACTCGCATATATAAGAGAATGCATTGGCACAGGGCCGTTCTGTTGGGTAAAGGGTTAAACAAAGCACAGTATCCAGAGTAGTTCACGGCATGTGACTTAGAATTTTGAATATTTACAAACTTGTTGTTTGGATGTTTTTTCAACGAAGACTCTTACGAGAATACGAAGAGTCCTGGTCGCAAAGCCTGAACTATATCCCTAAATTACGCACATATAAGCTATTTAAAACCGCATATGAACCTAAGAAATATGTAGACATGAATATACACAAATCACATCGTTCTATCCTGGCACAATTTCGATGTGCTATTCTCCCTTTGAGGATTGAAACTGGGCGTTTTAAAAAATGAGAAGCTCCATGAACGCATTTGTGTTATATGTAGCTTGAAAGAGATCGAAGATGAGACTCATTTCCTCTTGCGTTGCCCTTATTATCATGATCTCAGAATATCCCTCTTAATATCTCTACCTGAAAGAAACTTCGTTATACGCAACGCTCTTTGTATAAGTTTTACCTAAATTAGTTGTTTCATTCTCGTGGACAAATCTGATCCACTCTGGATCGGTTACCGATCTTGGTCATATTTCCAAGAAAACGAAAAGTTAAAAAAGGATCACGACAGTTTCAACTTAATTGACAGTAAAAGACAATATTGTGCTTGCCAGTAACTGTTTTAAAAAAAAGAAATTCTAAAATAGTTCTGATGCACCCGTGGTCGCCCCAAAATGAACGCTCGATAGGTAGTGCATGATGATGGCTTGACAAAACAGAACTAGACTGGGAGCCATCACATATAGACATATCGCCCAAACTCCAGGCAGAGTTATCTCACATCGCTCCGCTGAGATATCGCAGTGATACCATAGAGGGCGCTGTAAAATCATCAGCAACCTACGCAGAGCGTATGAGACATATCGCTCCCACCTATAACATGTCCGCAAAACCAGCTTGTAACAAGAAAACCATAATCAGAAATGGTAACGCCACCAAGATCGTATTATTAGCCATAAATATAAATCATAATATAAAATATATTGGTTACATGAATGGACCGCCTCAGAATTCCGTTAAGATAAGTAATTCTTCAAATTATTACAATGAACTACGGCTTATAAATTACTGCAGGTTTCTCATTCGCCACACCAGAATGCTTCTAAATGCGGATCAAAGCTAAGAGTGCGTGGCACAGCCATTGTTCATAGACATTTTACAGATAGCGAGAATGATGCATGCTGGGAACGAAAGCATCCACAGCAAAGCCATGTGCTTACGGAGGCATGCGTTTATTATAGGGGATTTATGGTGGGCCTATAAAACTAATTATAACTTTGTTATCTGTCATAGTTTATGCGTGAAATTTTAAACATATATACCTGGACATCTACCCCTTCCAGAATGTTGAAAAACATTTTCAGTTGCTCATCGTATTTTTATAGACGAAATAGTCCGAAATTCCAGAAAATTGCGCTAACTGCTCAATGTTTTAATGTGTTACAAAACGTCTGATAAAAATAGTTCTATCGGGAATATTCACACCATTTTTTTTCAGAGAACATAGTGTAAATATAGTCCTATCGGGATATCGTAAAGGAGATTAATTAAACCCCTCAGACTGCCGAAACTGACGACATTAAATTCGCTTTTTCGTGTCCCACGGAAATGAAACTTGTCTGTCCATTGATCACGTTATTTATTTGACATAGTATTTTTTTCTTCTGTTGTATTTGAACACTTGTTGCACGCGCAGGCTGCACGATCATAATAACTTCAACCGATAAGCGCCGACTGATACCCGCGCAACAGTTTGTCTCAAATAAATTGTTATCAAAACGCAGGTTTATGGCCGCGGACATAAGCCGATTAAGTGTAATGTAATTTATCCATGAACTTAGATACACCACAGGTGGCGTAATAAATGCTCTTTATTATTTCCATATCAGGAATACAGTAACAAACAAGACAGCAGTAAAATAAATGGGGACAAAAAGTTAGTGTAATCATGTATGAAATTTCCAACTGTTAAAATTCTTTATAACAGTTGTGACTCCCACCCCCTCAAAATACCTCCATCATTCGATCCCCGTCCCCATCATAATGGGGACAATAATTACTAGTTGGGATACAAGGCAATGGTAACCATGTATTTTAACCTTTATGTTGTAGTGTAATAATGTATGAAATTTCCAACTACATGTGCATTAACTTTTTTTTACAAAAGTTGTGAATCATACACACTCAAAATCTAACTTCCACCCCCACCCCACTACACTGTCCCTTCCACTTAAAAACATTCTGGAGATCAAGTTGGCCACAGGTGTTCATTTATTATACCCCACGTGTCTTGGACTGTTGCCAAATTCACAGTGCTCCATTAGAGGGCCTGCTTGGACTGTTGCCAAATTCACAATGTTAACTGCAGAGAGGTTGTATGTTATTGGAGACGTTCTAATATGACAATAGGCTGGCCTAATTAACGAACCATGCACAGCTAAATACACACAAGCAACTTTTAATCTTCAAATAGATACAATTGTCGGCCTCCAAAATTCAATATACTTTCTTATATACAAACAAACATTGAACTCATACCATTGTTTCACTTAACCAAAATAGCGAATTTCCCCAAAAGAACGCATATAGACTGCGCATGCGCAATTATATTAAAATACCCACAATACACTTCACGAGGCTCTCAATGGGTTATAATATTTGTTTTCCAAATTTGTTTTATCTTCAACTAAAAACAAATAGTCTATCGAAATGAAATTCGCCATTTTTCTTCAAACAATTTTATTCTTTACAAAATACAAATTATCGGGTTAACATAAAACCATTCAATAATTGAAACAAACTTAAATAATAAATAAATTAAACAATAAACTCTTACCATAATTACAGAAAATAAAAGATGGCCGTTACTACAAAAAAAACAGACATGCGCACTCCAATTAAAATTACCCATAATTCAGTTCACTACACCAGGGGCTCCCAACAGGTTATACAATATTTTCAGGCTATCAGATTATTTATATTTTCGACTTTAAGTTTACAATTTGAGCCTGTCCTCACTCTATCGATACGATTTATCATAAACATATTATACACCAGTGGCGTTAACTTTACAACTTCGGCATCTACGTGATTATATCGGTACGATTCAGTAAGGTACAAACAATCTCCATAAAATACGCACAATTCAGTTCACTACATGCAGGGGCTCCCAATAGGTTATTCCCATTTATTATGGGCTCCCAATAGGTTATACAATATTTTCAGGCTATCAGATTATTTATATTTTCAACAACATATTATTACACCGGTGACTTTAAGTTTACAATTTGAGCCTGTCCTGACTCTATCGATAGGATTTATCATATTTTCATAAACGTATTATACACCGCTGACGTTAACTTTACAATTTCGGCATCTACGTGATTATATCGGTACGATTGAGTAAGGTACAAACAATCTCCAAGAATATATTCGCCCTGTACTCCATGCGACATAAAAAAAACAAATGCTAGTAACACCACACTAGGTGGCGTAATAAATAGGATGGGACCCCAGGCGACCTGGGAAGAACATGATAGTGTGAAACCCAGTGAAGCAGACATGACGAAGATGCCAATGGGTGTGCATTATTTAAGTGACGACGAGACACGACACTCCTGTGCAAAACGCGGTGACACGACCCCACATTACATGGGAAGAACAACCACATATTCAGAACTGACTAAAACATGGTCGTCATAATGCGTATATTGGTTAAGCAGACACAATTACGTATGATTAGCTTTAATAAAGAGTCTTGAATCTTGAATCTTGACTCAAATGACAAGTCAAAATCCCGCTGAACGTTTGACTGAGGTGGCGGATGTTGAGCCGGTGGAATTATATATGCCCCTGAGGCGTTTGTGGTATTATACTCATATCAGGTGGTTGTGTTGGTTCTCCAAGTTGATAACCAATTTGAAGGTTGCGTATAAATAATTGTCGGATTAAAAGTCATTTGTCTCCGGTTATGCCATTCATACTGTGGAACGAACAAACTTGGATCAAATGCCCAAACCGGCACACCCATTGTCGGGTTACTCATTTTTGCAGGATGTGAGAGTCCGGGCTGATGTTTTGTCAGGGGTATTCCCGGATTAGTTACCACTGGGTGTTAACACTTTATATTCATCCCCTTCCCCTTCTCACAAATCTGAACCTTGATTTTATTTGTTCAAAAAGAATGTTGCTTTATGACTCGCACGTATATGACGTCTACACACGTGTCAATGGTTTCAGAACAATGCCAATAATTAGTAATCATGACATCCTATGGAATACACTAGCACATAGCCAGTATAGGATGGTCATATCCAGTGTAAATACGCAATGGTTTTAAATGCATTAATTTTTGGAGATGTGGGCCACCTCCACATCTCAAACGGACAAATTACGGGTGTGAGATGGATAACTCTGAAATCAAGTGGTTAGTAATAACAATAATAACCACTTGATTTTAGAGTTATCCATCTTACACCCGCAATTTTTTCCGTAATTTGTCCGTTTGAGATATGGAAGTGGCCCACATCTCCAAAAATTAATACTCGAAAATCGATATCTGATCACTCTGATCCGTGCATCAATGAGGGTGTCACCCCTACCCCATGAATACTGGACACCAGTTAACAGAGGATGAATCCTGTGTATATATCAGTTAACAGAGAGGATGAATCATGTGTATATACCAGTTAACAGAGAGGATGAATCCTGTGTATATACCAGTTAACAGAGAGGATGAATCCTGTGGATATACCAGTTAAAAGAGAGGATGAATCATGTGTGTGTATATACCAGTTAACAGAGAGGATGGATCATGTGTATATACCAGTTAACAGAGAGGATGAATCCTGTGTATATAACAGTTAACAGAGAGGATGAATCATGTGTATATATCAGTTAACAGAGAGGCTGAATCCTATGGATATACCAGTTAACAGAGAGGCTGAATCATGTGGATAAACCAGTTAACAGATAGGATGAATCATGTGTATAAAACAGTTAACAGAGAGGATGAATCATGTGTATATATTAGTTAATAGAGAGGATGAATCATGTTTATACACCAGTTAACAGAGATTATTAATCGTGTGTATATGCCAGTTAACAGAGAGGATGAATCCTGTGTATATACCAGTTAACAGAGAGGATTAATCCTGGGTATATACCAGTTAAAAGAGAGGATGAGTCATGTGTATATACCAGATAACAGAGAAGATAAATAATGTGTATGTACCAGTTAACAGATAGGATGAATCATGTGTATATACCAGTTAACAGAGATGATGTATCCTGTGTATATATCAGTTAACAGAGAGGATGAATCTTGTGTATATACTAGTTAACAGATAGGATGAATCATGTGTATATACCAGTTAACAGAGAGGCTGAATCCTGTGGATATACCAGTTAACATAGATGATGAATACTGTGTATATACCAGTTAACAGAGAGGATGGATCCTGTGTATATACCAGTTTACAGAGAGGAAGTATCCTGTGTATATACCAGTTAGCAAACAGCTAGGATGAATCATGTGTATATACCAGTTAACAGAGAGGCTGAATCCTGTGTGTATACCAGTTAACATAGATGATGTATCTTGTGTATATATCAGTTAACAGAGAGGATGAATCCTGTGTATATACCAGTTAACAGAGAGGGTGAATCCTGTGTATATATCAGTTAACAGAGATGATGAATCATATGGATATACTAGTTAACAGAGAGGCTGCATCCTGTGTATATACCAGTTAACAGAGAGGATTAATCCTGTGTATATACCAGTTAACCGAGAGAATGATTCCTGTGTATATACCAGTTAACAGATAGGATGAATACTGTGAATATACCAGTTAACAGAGATGATGAATTCTGTGTTTATACCAGTTAACAGAGAGCTAGGATAAATCCTGTTGATATACCAGTTAACAGAGATGATGAATCTTGTGTATATACCGGTTAACATAGCGGATGAGTCATGTGTATATACCAGTTAACAGAGAGGATGAATCATGTGTAAATACATGTTAACAGAGAGGATGAATCCTGTGTATATACCAGTTAACAGACAGGATGATTCCTGTGTATATACCAGTTAACAGAGAGGCTGAATCCTGTGTATATACCAGTTAACAGAGAGGACTAATCCTCTGGATATACCAGTTAACAGAATGATGAATCCTGTGTATATACCAGTTAACAAAGATGATGAATGATTTGTATATATCAGTTAACAGAGAGGACGAATCCCGTGCATACACCAGTTAACAGAGAGGATTAATCATGTATATATACCAGTTAACAGAGATTAGGAATTCTGTGTATATACCAGTTAACAGAGAGGATGAATCATGTGTATATACCAGTTATCAGAGAGGATGAATCCTGTGTATATACCAGTTAACACAGAGGATGGATCCTGTGTATATACCAGTTAACAGAGAGGATGCATCCTGTGTTTACACCAGTTAACAAAAAGGATAAATCCTATGTGTATACCAGTTAACAGAGAGAATGAATCCTGTGTATATATCAGTTAACAGAGAGCATGAATCCTGTGAATATACCAGTTAACAAAGATGATGAAGTCTGTGTTTATACCAGTTAACAGAGAGCTAGGATGAATCCTGTTGATATGCCAGTTAACAGAGAGGATGATTCTTGTGTATATACCGGTTAGCATAGCAGATGAGTCATGTGTATATACCAGTTAACAGAGTGGGTGAATCATGTGTAAATACATGTTAACAGAGAGGCTGAATCCTGTGTATATACCAGTTAACAGATAGGATTAATCCTCTGGATATACCAGTTAACAGAATGATGAATCCTGTGTATATACCAGTTAACAAAGATGATGAATGATGTGTATATATCAGTTAACAGAGAGGACGAATCCCGTGCATACACCAGTTAACAGAGAGGATTAATCATGTATATATACCAGTTAACAGAGATTATGAATTCTGTGTATATACCAGTTAACAGAGAGGATGAATCATGTGTATATACCAGTTATCAGAGAGGATGGATCATGTGTATATACCAGTTAACACAGAGGATGAATCCTGTGTATATACCAGTTAACAGAGAGGATGAATCCTGTGTATACACCAGTTAACAGAGAGGATGAATCCTGTGTATATACCAGTTAACATGATGATGAATCCTGTGTATATATACCAGTTAACACAAAGGATGAATCCTGTGTATATACCAGTTAACATAGATGATGATTCCTGTGTATACACCAGTTAACAGCTATGATGAATCCTGTGTATATACCAGTTAACATAGAGGATTAATCCTGTGTATATACCAGTTAACAGAGAGGATGAATCCTGTGTATATACCAGTTAACATATGGGCTGCATCCTGTGTACATACCAGTTATCAGAGAGGATGAATACTGTGTATATACCAGTTAACAGAGAGGATGAATCCTGTGTATATATCAGTTAACATAGAGTATGAATCATGTGTATATACCAGTTAACAGAGAGGATGACTCCTGTAGATATACCAGTTAACAGACAGGATGAATCATGTGTATATACCAGTTACCAGATAGGATGAATCCTGTATATATACCAGTTAAAAGAAAGGATGAATCCCGTGGTTATACCAGTTAACAGATAGCTAGGATGAATCCTTTTTATATACCAGTTAACAGAGAGGATGAAGCCTGTGTATATTCCAGTTAACAGAGAGGATGAATCCTGTGTATATACCAGTTAACAGAGAGGGTTAATCATCTGTATATACCAGTTAACAGAGAGGATGAATCATCTGTATATACCAGTTACAGAGGATGAATACTGCGTATATACCAGTTAACAGAGATGATGAATCGTGTGTATATATCAGTTAACAGAGTGGATGAATCCTGTGTATATACCAGTTAACAGAGGGGCTCAATCCTGTGTATATACCAGTTAACCGAGATGATGAATCATGTGTATATACCAGTTAACAGAGCGGATTAATCCTATGTATAGACCAGTTAACAGAGATCCTGCATCTTGTACATATACCAGTTAACACAGATGATGAATCCTGTGTATATACTAGTTAACAGAGAGGATGAATCCCGTGTATATACCAGTTAACAGAGAGGACGAATCCTGTGTATATACCAGTTAACAGAGGGGCTCAATACTGTGTGTATATACCAGTTACAGAGAGGATTAATCATGTGTATATACCAGTTAACATAGAGAATGAATCATGTGTATATACCAGTTAACAGAGCGGATGAATCCCGTGTATATACTAGTTAACAGAGAGCCTGCATCTTGTGCATATACCAGTTAACACAGAGGATGAATCCTGTGTATATACTAGTTAACAGAGAGGATGACTCATGTGTATATACCAGTTAACAGAGAGGCGGAATCCTGTATATATACCAGTTAACAGAGAGGATGAATCCTGTGTATATACCAGTTAACAGAGAGGATGAATCCTGTGTATATACCAGTTAACAGAGGGGCTCAATCCTGTGTGTATATAACAGTTAACAGAGAGGATGAATCCTGTGTATATACAAGTTAACAGAGAGGATGAATCCTGTGTATATACAAGTTAACAGAGAAGATGAATCCTGTGTATATACCAGTTAACAGAGAGGATGAATCGTGTGTATACACCAGTTAACAGAGAGGATGAATCCTGCGTATACACCACTTAACAGAGGGGCTCAATCCTGTGTATGTAGAGTGTATACAGAGATGATGAATCATGTGTATATACCAGATAACAGAGACGATGAATCCTATATATATACCAGTTAACAGAGAGGATGACTCCTGCGTATATACCAGATAAAAGAGAGGCTGATTCATTTGTATATACCAGATAAAAGATAGGATGAATCATCTGAATATACCAGTTAACAGAGAGGATGAATCCTGTGTATATACCAGTTAGCAGATGATGAATCCTATCTATATACCCGTTAACAGAGATGATGAATCCTGTGTATATACCAGTTAACAGAGATGATGTATCCTGTGTATATATCAGTTAACAGATAGGATGAATCATGTGTGTATACCAGTTAACAGATAGGATGAATCATGTCTATATGCCAGTTAACAGGGAGGATGAATCATGTGTATATACCAGTTAACAGAGAGGATGAATCATGTGTATACCAGTTAACATATGATGATTCCTGTGTATATACCAGTTAACAGAGAGGATTAGTCCTGTGTATATACCAGTTAACAGAGAGGATGAATCCTGTGGATATACCAGTTAACAGAGAGGATGAATCATGTGTATATATCAGTTAACAGTGAGTATGAATCCTGTGTATATACCAGTTAACAGAGAGGCTGAATCATGTGGATATAACAGTTAACACAGAGGATGAATCCAGTGTAAATACAAGTTAACAGAGAGGATGAATCATGTGTGTATATCAGTTAACAGAAAGGATTAATCCTGTGTATATACCAGTTAACAGAGAGGATGATTCCTGTGTATATACCAGTTAACAGAGAGGATGAATCCTGTGTATGTACTAGTTAACAGAATGAAGAATCATGTGTAAATACAAGTTAACAGATGATGAATCCTGTGTATATACCAGATAACAGAGAGGATTAATCCTGTGTATATTGTGTATATACCAGTTAACAGAGAGGCTAAATCATGTGGATATACCAGTTAACACATAGGCTGAATCATGTGTATATACCAGTTAACAGAGAGGTTGCATCCTGTGTATATACCAGATAACAGAGAGCCTGCATCATGTGTATATACCAGTTAACAGAGAGGATGAATCCTGTATATATACCAGTTAACACAGAGTATGAATCCTGTGTATATACTAGTTAACAGAGAGGATGATTCCTGTGTATATACCAGTTAACAGAGAGGATGAATCCTGTGTATGTACTAGTTAACAGAATGAAGAATCATGTGTAAATACAAGTTAACAGATGATGAATCCTGTGTATATACCAGATAACAGAGAGGATTAATCCTGTGTATATTGTGTATATACCAGTTAACAGAGAGGCTAAATCATGTGGATATACCAGTTAACACATAGGCTGAATCATGTGTATATACCAGTTAACAGAGAGGTTGCATCCTGTGTATATACCAGATAACAGAGAGCCTGCATCATGTGTATATACCAGTTAACAGAGAGGATGAATCCTGTATATATACCAGTTAACACAGAGTATGAATCCTGTGTATATACCAGTTAATAGAGAGGATGAATCGTGTGTATATACCAGTTAACAGAGAGGACGAATCCCGTACATACACCAGTTAACAGAGCGGATTAATCATGTATATATACCAGTTAACAGAGATTATGAATTCTGTGTATATACCAGTTAACAGAGAGGATGAACCATGTGTATATACCAGTTAACAGAGAGGATGAATCCTGTGTATTTACCAGTTAACATAGAGGATGAACCATGTGTATATACCAGTTATCAGAGAGGATGAATCCTGTGTATATACAAGTTAACAGAGAGGATGAATACTGTGTATACACCAGTTAACAGAGATTATTAATCGTGTGGATATACCAGTTAACAGTGAGTGTGAATCCTGTGTATATACCAATTAACAGAGAGGATGAATCATCTGTATATACAAGTTAACAGAGAGGATGAATCATCTGTATATGCCATTTAACAGAGAGGATGAATCATCTGTATATACAAGTTAACAGAGAGGATGAATCATCTGTATATGCCATTTAACAGAGAGGATGATTCATGTGTATATACCAGTTAAAAGAGGATGAATCCTATGTATATACCCGTTAACAGAGAGGATGAATCCTGTGTATATACCAGTTAACAGAGATTATGTATCATGTGTATATATCAGTTAACAGATAGGATGAATCATGTGTATATACAAGTTAACAGATAGGATGAATCATGTGTATATACCAGTTAACAGAGAGGATGAATCGTGTGTATATACCAGTAAACAGAGAGGATTAATCCTGTGTATATACCTGTTAACAGAGAGGATGAATCATGTGTATCTAACAGTTAACAGAGATGATGATTCATTTGTATATATCAGTTAACAGAGAGGATGAATCATGTGTATATCAGTTAACAGCGAGGATGATTCCTGTGTATATACCAGTTAACAGAGAGAGGATGAATCCTGTGTATATACCAGTTAACAGAGGGGATTAATCGTGTGTATATACAAGTTAACATAAAGGATGAATCGTGTGTATATACCAGTTAACAGAGAGGATGATTCCTGTGTATATACCCGTTAACAGAGAGGATGAATCATGTGTATATACCAGTTACCAGAAAGGATGAATCCTGTGTATATACCAGTTAACAGAGAGGATGAATCCTGTGTATATAACAGTTAACAGAGAGGATGAGTCCTGTATATACACTAGTTAACAGAGAGGCTGCATCGTGTGTATATATCAGTTAACAAATAGGATGAATCCTGTGTATATACCAGTTAACAGAGAGGATTAATCCTGTGTATATACCAGTTAACAGAGAGGATAATGCATGTGTATATATCAGTTAAAGGTACCGTTGGCCTTGGCGGTGGGTATGCTGTGGAAATATTTCCACCCGTCAAAACCCGCCACAAACAGAAAGAACTTCAAAATGTAGACAGACTTTGTCCGTATGCAAATAAGAAATATCGCATAAACAGTATGTTATTGTCATATGTTTGACCAGTGTTGTGTAAACAAAAGCTTAAAAAGTTATTTTCTGGTGTTTGTTTATATTATGATGGTAAACATAAAGAGCGTTCTTTGTTGGTGAATTCCTGATATGGATCTAATAATGAGCGTTTATGCCATTTGTGTGTGATTAGCCAGTAGCATTGTGCTGTCGTGTGTAACACAATCAGGCTCTTGTTTAGGTAATATATAGTAGGTCTTTATGATAACATGCTGTTTACGCGATGGTCATGGTATATATGAACGACACTGTGTGCGTTTTAATGTTTTTCTGTTTACGGTGATTGGAACAAATATGAATATTTTCGACAACTAAGGCCTCACGTGCCTTTAACAGAGAGGATGAATCTTGTGTATATACCAGTTAACAGATGTGATGAATCCTGTGTATACACCAGTTAACAGAGAGGATGAATCCTGTGTATACACCAGTTAACACAGAGTATGAATCCTGTGTATACACCAGTTAACAGAGAGGATGAACCTTTGTATATACTAGTTAACAGAGAGGATGAATCCTGTGTATCTACCAGTTAACAGAGATGATGAATCACGTGTATATACCAGTTAACAGAGAGCTAGGGTGAATCCTGTTGATATACCAGTTAACAGAGAGGCTGAATCATGTGGATATACCAGTTAACAGAGAGGATTAATCATGTGTACATACCAGTTAACAGAGAGGATGAATCATGTGAATATACCAGTTAACAGAGAGGATTATTCCTGTGTATATACCAGTTAACAGAGAGGATGAATCCTGTGTATATACCAGTTAACAGAGAGTATGAATCATGTGTATATACCAGTTAACAGAGAGGATGATTCCTGTGCATATACCAGTTAACAGAGAGGATAAATCCTGTGTATATACCAGTTAACAGAGAGGATTAATCGTGTTGATATACCAGTTGACAGAGGGGATGAATCATGTGTATATACCAGTTAACAGAAAGGATGAATCCTGTGTATATATCAGTTAACAGAGAGTATGAATCCTGTGTTTATACCAGTTAACAGAGAGGATTAATCCTGTGTATATATATCAGTTAAGGAAATATGGAATACACACACAGTAATTTTCACCAATATCATAGTTTTCACACATTTGTTGACAAAGTATCCATAACTTCAACATATTAAGAGGTATTATAGGTTGACATATTCATTAAAAATAGTATTATTTCGGCTGGAAAATAAACAAAATTTGTGTAATTTTGTGCTACAAAAGCTGCATGCGTATATCAACCTTTTTGTTGAATCCTGAATACCGGTTAACTTGGACATATGAATCCCCAGTACCAGTTGACAGAGGGGTACGAATCATGTGTTTCGCCTGGAAATTGACTGAATCCCATCTACCAAAAGAGGGGGTGAAATCCTTATCAATGGAAACGTTACAAAGAGCTGCACAATCAACACAACATCATCCGATGTAGTAGGTGAACAGTCGCGGGTTAGTATTGATTCCATTGAGAAAGCTGGCGGAGCTGCGAGCTTGTATATATACAGTTATCGATCTTGAGTTACCGCCAAATAGGCTATCAAACAACAAATGGGGGATTGCCGAATGGAATCTCATTCAACTATTTCAACTGAATGAATTTGTTGAACACCGCTATCGCGATCATATGTGAGGAGTCGATAATTTATCTGGTTCACGGGGCACGCCGTTATCAATTACGCGGATAACCCATCGAGAGCGATAATGTAGATCATTCCTGCGCGGATAAACCATCGAGAGCTATAATGTAGATCATTCCTGGGCGGATAACCCATCGAGAGCTATAATGTAGACCATTCATTGGCGGATAACCCATCGAGAGCTATATTGTAGATCATTCCTTGGTGGATAACCCATCGAGAGCTATAAAGCCTATAATGTAGAACATTCCTGGGCACTCCTTTATCTATTACGAGGATAACCCGTCGAGAGCTATAATGTAGATGATACCTGGGCACTCCGTTATCTATTACGCCGATAATCCGTCGAGAGCTATAATATAGATCAGTCCTGGGCACCCCGTTAATAATTATACGCGGATAACCCATCGAGGCCTATAATGTAGATGATTCCTGGGCACTTCGTTGTCTATTACGTGGATAACCCATCGAGAGAATCCTGTGTATATACCTGTTAACAGAGAGGATGAATCATGTGTATCTACCAGTTAGCAGAGATGATGATTCATTTGTATATATCAGTTAACAGAGAGGATGAATCGTGTGTATACCAGTTAACAGCGAGGATGATTCCTGTGTATATACCAGTTAACAGAGAGAGGATTAATCCTGTGTATATACCAGTTAACAGAGAGGATTAATCGTGTGTATATACAAGTTAACAGAAAGGATGAATCATGTGTATATACCAGTTAACAGAGAGGATGATTCCTGTGTATATACCAGTTAACAGAGAGGATGAATCATGTGTATATACCAGTTACCAGAAAGGATGAATCCTGTGTATATACCAGTTAACAGAGAGGATGAATCATGTGTATATAACAGTTAACAGAGAGGATGAATCCTGTATATACACTAGTTAACAGAGAGGCTGCATCATGTGTATATATCAGTTAACAAATAGGATGAATCCTGTGTATATACCAGTTAACAGAGAGGATTATTCATGTGTATATATCAGTTAACAGAGAGGATGAATCTTGTGTATATACCAGTTAACAGATGTGATGAATCCTGTGTATACACCAGTTAACAGAGAGGATGAATCATGTGTATATATCAGTTAACAGTGAGGATGAATCCTGTGTATATACCAGTTAACAGAGAGGCTGAATCGTGTGGATATACCAGTTAACAGAGAGGATTAATCCTGTGTATATTGTGTATATACCAGTTAACAGAGAGGCTAAATCATGTGGATATACCAGTTAACACAGAGGGTCAAACCTGTGTATATACCAGTTAACACATAGGCTGAATCCTGTGTATATACCAGTTAACAGAGAGGTTGTATCCTGTGTATATACCAGTTGACAGAGAGCCTGCATCCTGTGTATATACCAGTTAACAGAGAGGATGAATCCTGTATATATACCAGTTAACACAGAGTATGAATCCTGTGTATATACCAGTTAATAGAGAGGATGAATCCTGTGTATATACCAGTTAACAGAGGGGATGAATCATGTGTATACACCAGTTAACACAGAGTATGACTCCTGTGTAAATACCAGTTAACACAGAGTATGAATCCTGTGTATATACCAGTTAACAGAGAGGTTGCATCCTGTGTATATACCAGTTGACAGAGAGCCTGCATCCTGTGTATATACCAGTTAACAGAGAGGATGAATCCTGTATATATACCAGTTAACACAGAGTATGAATCCTGTGTATATACCAGTTGATAGAGAGGATGAATCCTGTGTATATACCAGTTAACAGAGGGGATGAATCCTGTGTATACACCAGTTAACACAGAGTATGAATCCTGTGTAAATACCAGTTAACACACAGTATGAATCCTGTGTATATACCAGTAAACAGAGAGGATGAATCCTGTGTATATAACATTTAACAGAGAGGATGAATCCTGTGTATATACCAGTTAAGAGATAGGGTGAATCCTGTGTATATACCATTTAACAGAGAGGATGAATCATGTATATATACCAGTTAACAGAGAGGATTATTCCTGTGCATATACCAGTTAACAGATAGCTAGGATTAATCCTGTGGATATACCATTTAATAGAGGATGAATCCTGTATATATATATATACCAGTTAACAGAGAGGATGAATCCTTTGTATATACTAGTTAACAGAGAGGATGAATCCTGTGTATCTACCAGTTAACAGAGATGATGAATCCCGTGTATATACCAGTTAACAGAGAGCTAGGGTGAATCCTGTTGATATACCAGTTAACAGAGAGGCTGAATCGTGTGGATATACCAGTTAACAGAGAGGATTAATCATGTGTACATACCAGTTAACAGAGAGGATGAATCATGTGAATATACCAGTTAACAGAGAGGATTATTCCTGTGTATATACCAGTTAACAGAGAGGATGAATCCTGTGTATATACCAGTTAACAGAGAGTATGAATCATGTGTATATACCAGTTAACAGAGAGGATGATTCCTGTGCATATACCAGTTAACAGAGAGGATAAATCCTGTGTATATACCAGTTAACAGAGAGGATTAATCGTGTTGATATACCAGTTGACAGAGAGGATGAATCATGTGTATATACCAGTTATCAGAAAGGATGAATCCTGTGTATATATATCAGTTAAGGAAATATGGAATACACACACAGTAATTTTCACCAATATCATAGTTTTCACACATTTGTTGACGAAGTATCCATAACTTCAACATATTAAGAGGTATTATAGGCTGACATATTCATTAAAAATAGTATTATTTCGGCTGGAAAATAAACAAAATTTGTGTAATTTTGTGCTACAAAAGCTGCATGCGTATATCAACCTTTTTGTTGAATCCTGAATACCGGTTAACTTGGACATATGAATCCCCAGTACCAGTTGACAGAGGGGTACGAATCATGTGTTTCGCCTGGAAATTGACTGAATCCCATCTACCAAAAGAGGGGGTGAAATCCTTATCAATGGAAACGTTACAAAGAGCTGCACAATCAACACAACATCATCCGATGTAGTAGGTGAACAGTCGCGGGTTAGTATTGATTCCATTGAGAAAGCTGGCGGAGCTGCGAGCTTGTATATATACAGCGCAGTTATCGATCTTGAGTTACCGCCAAATAGGCTATCAAACAACAAATGGGGGATTGCCGAATGGAATCTCATTCAACTATTTCAACTGAATGAATTTGTTGAGCACCGCTATCGCGATCATAAGTGAGGAGTCGATAATTTATCTGGTTCACGGGGCACGCCGTTATCAATTACGCGGATAACCCATCGAGAGCTATAATGTAGATCATTCCTGGGCACTCGGTTATCTATTACGCGGATAACCCATCGAGAGCGATAATGTAGATCATTCCTGGGCGGATAAACCATCGAGAGCGATAATGTAGATCATTCCTGAGCGGATAACCCATCGAGAGCTATAATGTAGATCATTCCTGGGCGGATAACCCATCGAGAGCTATAATGTAGATCATTCCTGGGCGGATAACCCATCGAGAGCTATAATGTAGATCATTCCTGGGCACTCCGTTATCTATTACGCGGATAACCCATCGAGAGCGATAATGTAGATCATTCCTGAGCGGATAACCCATCGAGAGCTATAATGTAGATCATTCCTGGGCGGATAACCCATCGAGAGCTATAATGTAGATCATTCCTGGGCGGATAACCCATCGAGAGCTATAATGTAGATCATTCCTGGGCACTTCGTTATCTATTACGATGATAACCCATCGAGAGCTATAACGTAGACCATTCCTTGGCGGATAAACCATCGAGAGCGATAATGTAGATCATTCCTGGGCGGATAACCCATCGAGAGCTATAATGTAGATCATTCCTGGGCGGATAACCCATCGAGAGCTATAATGTAGATCATTCCTGGGCACTCGGTTATCTATTACGCGGATAACCCATCGAGAGCGATAATGTAGATCATTCCTGGGCGGATAAACCATCGAGAGCGATAATGTAGATCATTCCTGGGCGGATAACCCATCGAGAGCGATAATGTAGATCATTCCTGGGCGGATAAACCATCGAGAGCGATAATGTAGATCATTCCTGGGCACTTCGTTATCTATTACGATGATAACCCATCGAGAGCTATAACGTAGACCATTCATTGGCGGATAACCCATCGAGAGCTATAAAGCCTATAATGTAGAACATAATGTAGATGATTCCTGGGCATTCCGTTATCTATTACGTGGATAACCCATCGAGAGCTATATTGTAGATCATTCCTTGGTGGATAACCCATCGAGAGCTATAACGTAGATCATTCCTTGGCGGATAACCCATCGAGAGCTATAAAGCCTATAATGTAGAACATAATGTAGATCATTCCTGGGCACTCCGTTATCTATTACGTGGATAACCCATCGAGAGCTATAACGTAGATCATTCCTGGGCGGATAACCCATCGAGAGCTATAATGTAGACCAGTCATTGGCGGATAACCCATCGAGAGCTATATTGTAGATCATTCCTGGGTGGATAACCCATCGAGAGCTATATTGTAGATCATTCCTGGGTGGATAACCCATCGAGAGCTATAACGTAGCTTTGTGTGACGGGCGGATATACGTCACACCGGAGCTCGTGAATCATGACGTTTCTAATAACGTCTGCGCTTCATAGTGGCAGGAATTAGGCCCGGGTAAGCTGTGCATTTTAGGCTCCTTCGCGAATAGAGGATATGTGTTCTTAAATACTGACGAACTGGAAAACTACATGGAGGTTAATACATGTGTTTATTTTCTGATTACAGGTAAACTAATGTTAATGTATACTACGTTTTGTTTTTGATTGGGTTTATACCGTACAAAACACGGTTTTTACTTTGTGCAATTTTGTGGTTAGACCACCTATAAACTATCAACACAGTTTATAACTATATTATGTGTTCGGACAATAATACCGTCGCGTTTTTACAGTGCACTGTTACCATCGCGCGTGATAAAATACCTTTGACAGTTCATACTAGTTCGATATTGGAGGAATCAGCAGGCAATTTTCTGGCTTTCAGCGTACAGGCCAAGGACTTGGTCTGTACGGGAGAACTGGTCTGTCCTTAGGGTCGTGCACAACTCCCGAAACCATATATGAAATAACAGATTGCTTTATATCTGTTATAGACCAGAGGTGTACCTGATGAGCTGCTGTGGCCAAACATTTTTTTTATAGGACCAACTTTCGGTACAAAAATATGATTTCGGAACGGACTTAGTAAACATTTTCCAAACAATTGATTCCTTCTGTGTTATCAAGCTAGTACGATAAGTCAAAAAATAAACACTCAAAAAATAAACACTCAAACACAGTAAATATGACATGTTTACATAGCTCCACATGTCAACACCACTTTAGAAACAGGACCCGTTAACCAACAAACCATTTAACTTATGGATGGTTGATTGTATACCTGTATATATGTGGGATGGCCCATGTTTTTGTCGGCTATCACGATAACAATTTGTATGCATGGGAACTTTGAACACAATTCCAACCGATGTACCATATCAATACACAACTGTTATATACTCTACATAATATTAAAGAGCGTTCACCATGTCATATGTATAGGTTTGTAATTTAATTACTTACTAACAACAGCCCTATATATCAATTATCATGACAAGTGTAGGATGGACATGTTGTCGTGTGATGTGTGGATGCTTGCTGCATGTTTGTCCTTTGGACTGGGCTGCTTTTTGCATGAGGATTTGTTTATCTATTAATTAATTTTAATACGGAATTATGGTTGCCGATGATCAAACAACGGGACCTCCCTTGATCAAGTAAACGAAATAACCTGTCACGATAGTGTGTGGATAATTCGATAATAAAAAATTTTCAGTGTTGATATCTTTTAATAAGTATATAAATATTATGGTTTACATATGCATATACATGTTAAGCGCAATTATCTTACAAAGACGGGGGATCCGGACTGGGAAACTCGTGGTTAATAAATGTACAGTAACGACATGGAGACCTCACGGGTACTAAATTTACAGAAATGACCAGGGGGCCTCGCTTTTTTGATTATTTCTTTTTCACATAACTTTGATCATACAATGATTAAATTAAATATTATTATGAAATATAAATCATAACACGAAATTTGTATGTGTTCTCTGGGTTTCTGCTATCTTTTATTTTCCTACTCTTTATGACTATATCAGAAACTGCCTATACAGCAGAGTGCTCTACCTATCATTAGCTTATGTCAGCTTCCGGTGGGTAAGACATGGTACCTTTAATTGTGGACTCTTCTGCTATAGGGCATTCCCCCTTTACTCACATAATGTGGGTCACACAAAGCTACGATATATGGAACCCATAGCGAGATGTTCTGCGATAGAGGGTTCTTTTGGCCCTGTAGACTGTTTGACGTATTTATTTTACATCCTAATTTTGATATTTTCACCATTATCACCTTATTTGACAAGCTCTTAAACTTTTGTTTAACGTTTTATTTCACAAAAATACCCAGCACAGAACTCGTATACATTATGTGATAACCCAACCTAAAAATTGTTAACTTATAATTCAGTGGGAGTGTCGTGCGCCTTACTGGATGGGTCATCAAGGCGGGAACTTAAATATTGCCAAATGAATGAATATATATTTGTGATGCATAACATTTACACAAAATGGAGTATTCACGATATTATTTATAAACAAAACTCCCCCCTTATGATCGCCCTACCACCACGTGAACGCGCCTCGTTGTTATAATCATTAATTATACGGTCGACACAGCCATGTTGGTACCCATTTACGATATATAATACAAATGTATAACAATCCTTAATGGTGTTATTTATATACACAACTCCCCCTTATGATTTCCATACCACCACGTGAACGCGCCCTGTTGTTATAATCATTAATTTCGCAGTGGACACAGACAACCTGGTACCCATTTACGATAATCATACAATTTTTTTTAACACTCCTTAATTGTGTGGTGCCAATCACGCACATCTCAAGGAACAACGCTCTTTAAATGAGCTACATCAACCTAAGGGAATGGCCAAAAATCGGAATCATTTCACTAAAAATAATCTTGGAATTATTATATAATATACACATCCCAACAGTACTAGTACAGTAGATCGCAACCGTAATCACGACAGTTCAGTCGTGATGCATAACATTTACACAAAATATGTTTTCAAGATATTATTTATAAATGGAACTTCCCGCTTATGATTTCCATACCATCACGTGAACGCGCCTCGTTGTTGTAATAATTAATTTCGCGATGTACATAGCCATGTGGTACCCAATTACGATATATTTTTACAAATTTATGGACACTCGTTAATGGGTTGGTTCAATCATGCACATGCTCAAATAACACGCTCTTTAAAAAGAGCTTAAACTAACTTAAGGGAATGGCCGCAACTCGGAATTATAATTCACCCAAATTATTCTTGGAATAATTATATAATATCCACATCCCAACATTACAGTTGATTATATAATACGAATTTATTTTGTTATGGGCGACACACGTTCAATATGTATTCCTTTAAATTGTCTTACACGCACCTGACGTGTGACGTCACGGGCGGATATACGTCACACCGGAGCTCGTGAATCATGACGTTTCTAATAACGTCTGCGCTTCATAGTGGCATGAATTAGGCCCGGGTAAGCTGTGCATTTTAGGCTCCTTCGCGAATAGAGGATATGTGTTCTTAAATACTGACGAACTGGAAAACTACATGGAGGTTAATACATGTGTTTATTTTCTGATTACAGGTAAACTAATGTTAATGTATACTACGTTTTGTTTTTGATTGGGTTTATACCGTACAAAACACGGTTTTTACTTTGTGCAATTTTGTGGTTAGACCACCTATAAACTATCAACACAGTTTATAACTATATTATGTGTTCGGACAATAATACCGTCGCGTTTTTACAGTGCACTGTTACCATCGCGCGTGATAAAATACCTTTGACAGTTCATACTAGTTCGATATTGGAGGAATCAGCAGGCAATTTTCTGGCTTTCAGCGTACAGGCCAAGGACTTGGTCTGTACGGGAGAACTGGTCTGTCCTTAGGGTCGTGCACAACTCCAGAAACCATATATGAAATAACAGATTGCTTTATATCTGTTATAGACCAGAGGTGTACCTGATGAGCTGCTGTGGCCAAACATTTTTTTTATAGGACCAACTTTCGGTACAAAAATATGATTTCGGAACGGACTTAGTAAACATTTTCCAAACAATTGACTCCTTCTGTGTTATCAAGCTAGTACGATAAGTCAAAAAATAAACACTCAAAAAATAAACACTCAAACACAGTAAATATGACATGTTTACATAGCTCCACATGTCAACACCACTTTAGAAACAGGACCCGTTAACCAACAAACCATTTAACTTATGGATGGTTGATTGTATACCTGTATATATGTGGGATGGCCCATGTTTTTGTCGGCTATCACGATAACAATTTGTATGCATGGGAACTTTGAACACAATTCCAACCGATGTACCATATCAATACACAACTGTTATATACTCTACATAATATTAAAGAGCGTTCACCATGTCATATGTATAGGTTTGTAATTTAATTACTTACTAACAACAGCCCTATATATCAATTATCATGACAAGTGTAGGATGGACATGTTGTCGTGTGGTGTGTGGATGCTTGCTGCATGATTGTCCATTGGACTGGGCTGCTTTTTGCATGAGGATTTGTTTATGTATTAATTAATTTTAATACGGAATTATGGTTGCCGATGATCAAACAACGGGACCTCCCTTGATCAAGTAAACGAAATAACCTGTCACGATAGTGTGTTGATAATTCGATAATAAAAAAAATTCAGTGTTGATATCTTTTAATAAGTATATAAATATTATGGTTTACATATGCATATACATGTTAAGCGCAATTATCTTACAAAGACGGGGGATCCTGACTGGGAAACTCGTGGTTAATAAATGTACAGTAACGACATGGAGACCTCACGGGTACTAAATTTACAGAAATGACCAGGGGGCCTCGCTTTTTTGATTATTTCTTTTTCACATAACTTTGATCATACAATGATTAAATTAAATATTATTATGAAATATAAATCATAACACGAAATTTGTATGTGTTCTCTGGGTTTCTGCTATCTTTTATTTTCCTACTCTTTATGACTATATCAGAAACTGCCTATACAGCAGAGTGCTCTACCTATCATTAGCTTATGTCAGCTTCCGGTGGGTAAGACATGGTACCTTTAATTGTGGACTCTTCTGCTATAGGGCATCCCCCCTTTACTCACATAATGTGGGTCACACAAAGTCACACAAAGCTGCGCGATAAACCATCGAGAGCTATACTGTAGATCATTCCTGGGCACTCCGTTATCTATTGCGCGGATAACCCATCGAGAGCTATAATGTAGATCATTCCTGGGCACTCCGTTATCTATTACGCGGATAACCCATCGAGAGCTATAATGTAGACCATTCCTGGGCGGATAACCCATCGAGAGCTATAACGTAGACCATTCCTTGGCGGATAACCCATCGAGAGCTATAAAGCCTATAATGTAGAACATAATGTAGATGATTCCTGGGCACTCCGTTATCTATTACGTGGATAACCCATCGAGAGCTATAACGTAGATCATTCCTGGGCGGATAACCCATCGAGAGCTATGATGTAGACCATTCATTGGCGGATAACCCATCGAGAGCTATATTGTAGATCATTCCTGGGTGGATAACCCATCGAGAGCTATAAAGCCTATAATGTAGACCATTCCTGGGCACTCCTTTATCTATTACGTGGATAACCCATCGAGAGCTATAACGTAGATCATTCCTGGGCGGATAACCCATCGAGAGCTATAATGTAGACCATTCATTGGCGGATAACCCATCGAGAGCTATATTGTAGATCATTCCTTGGTGGATAACCCATCGAGAGCTATAATGTAGACCATTCCTGGGCGGATAACCCATCGAGAGCTATAATGTAGACCATTCATTGGCGGATAACCCATCGAGAGCTATATTGTAGATCATTCCTGGGCGGATAACCCATCGAGAGCTATAATGTAGACCATTCATTGGCGGATAACCCATCGAGATCTATATTGTAGATCATTCCTGGGCGGATAACCCATCGAGAGCTATAACGTAGATCATTCCTTGGTGGATAACCCACCGAGAGCTATAAAGCCTATAATGTAGAACATAATGTAGATGATTCCTGGGCACTCCGTTATCTATTACGTGGATAACCCATCGAGAGCTATAACGTAGATCATTCCTGGGCGGATAACCCATCGAGAGCTATAAAGCCTATAATGTAGAACATAATGTAGATGATTCCTGGGCACTCCGTTATCTATTACGTGGATAACCCATCGAGAGCTATATTGTAGATCATTCCTTGGTGGATAACCCATCGAGAGCTATAAAGCCTATAATGTAGAACATTATATGTTCCTTTATCAATTACGCGGATAACCCATCGAGAGCGATAATGTAGATCATTCCTGGGCACTTCGTTATCTATTACGATGATAACCCATCGAGAGATATAATGTAGATCATTCATTGGCGGATAACCCATCGAGAGCTATATTGTAGATCATTCCTGGGCGGATAACCCATCGAGAGCTATAACGTAGATCATTCCTGGGCGGATAACCCATCGAGAGCTATAAAGCCTATAATGTAGAACATAATGTAGATCATTCCTGGGCACTCCGTTATCTATTACGTGGATAACCCATCGAGAGCTATATTGTAGATCATTCCTGGGCGGATAACCCATCGAGAGCTATAACGTAGATCATTCCTGGGCGGATAACCCATCGAGAGCTATAAAGCCTATAATGTAGAACATAATGTAGATGATTCCTGGGCACTCCGTTATCTATTACGTGGATAACCCATCGAGAGCTATAATGTAGATCATTCCTGGGCACCCCCGTTATCTATTACGTGGATAACCCATCGAGAGCTATATTGTAGATCATTCCTTGGTGGATAACCCATCGAGAGCTATAAAGCCTATAATGTAGAACATTATATGTTCCTTTATCTATTACGAGGATAACCCATCGAGAGCTATACTGTAGATGATTCCTGGGCACTTCGTTATCTATTACGATGATAACCCATCGAGAGATATAATGTAGATGATACCTGGGCACTCCGTTATCTATTACGCCGATAATCCGTCGAGAGCTATAATATAGATCATTCCTGGGCACCCCGTTATCTATTATACGCGGATAACCCATCGAGAGCTATGATGTAGATGATTCCTGGGCACTCGGTTATCTATTACGCGGATAACCCACCGAGAGATATAATGTAGATCATTCCTGCATGGGCACTTAGTTATCTATTACGCGGATAACCCATCGAGAGCTATAATGTAGATCATTCCTGGGCGGATAACCCATCGAGAGCTATGATGTAGATCATTCCTGGGCGGATAACCCATCGAGAGCTATAAAGCCTATAATGTAGAACATAATGTAGATCATTCCTGGGCACTCCGTTATCTATTACGTGGATAACCCATCGAGAGCTATAACGTAGATCATTCCTGGGCGGATAACCCATCGAGAGCTATAAAGCCTATAATGTAGAACATAATGTAGATGATTCCTGGGCACTCCGTTATCTATTACGTGGATAACCCATCGAGAGCTATATTGTAGATCATTCCTTGGTGGATAACCCATCGAGAGCTATAAAGCCTATAATGTAGAACATTATATGTTCCTTTATCTATTACGAGGATAACCCATCGAGAGCTATACTGTAGATGATTCCTGGGCACTTCGTTATCTATTACGATGATAACCCATCGAGAGATATAATGTAGATGATACCTGGGCACTCCGTTATCTATTACGCCGATAATCCGTCGAGAGCTATAATATAGATCATTCCTGGGCACCCCGTTATCTATTATACGCGGATAACCCATCGAGAGCTATGATGTAGATGATTCCTGGGCACTCGGTTATCTATTACGCGGATAACCCACCGAGAGATATAATGTAGATCATTCCTGCATGGGCACTTAGTTATCTATTACGCGGATAACCCATCGAGAGCTATAATATAGATCATTCCTGGGCGGATAACCCATCGAGAGCTATAATGTAGACCATTCATTGGCGGATAACCCATCGAGAGCTATGATGTAGATCATTCCTGGGCGGGTAACCCATCGAGAGCTATAATGTAGATCACTCCTGGGCGGATAACCCATCGGGAGCTATGATGTAGATCATTCCTGGGCTCTCGTTATCTATTACGCGGATAACCCATCGAGAGCTATAATGTAGATCATTCCTGGGCGGATAACCCATCGAGAGCTATAATGTAGACCATTCATTGGCGGATAACCCATCGAGAGCTATGATGTAGATCATTCCTGGGCGGATAACCCATCGAGAGCTATAATGTAGACCATTCATTGGCGGATAACCCATCGAGAGCTATGATGTAGATCATTCCTGGGCTCTCCGTTATCTATTACGCGGATAACCCATCGAGAGCTATAATGTAGATTATTCCTGGGCACTCGGTTATCTATTTACGGATAATCCACCGAGAGCTATAATGTAGATCATTCCTGGACACTCCGTTATCTATTACGCGGATAACCCATCGAGAGCTATAATGTAGATCATTCCTGGGCGGATAACCCACCGAGAGCTATGATGTAGATCATTCCTGGGCTCTCCGTTATCTATTACGCGGATAACCATCGAGAGCTATAATGTAGATTATTGTAATGTAAATATTGTTTGGCCAAAGCATTCTATTATATATGCGATGCTCCCGATGTAATACTCGCATATATATAACAGAATGCATTGGCACAGGGTGTTCGCAAAATATTAGGAAGCTCTTCTCATGCATGGAAGGGTTAAAATTCATCCACCCGTAAACGTTACTGACGGTGTCGAGGTAATTATGCCAATCTTCTGGACGACGACAAACCCAGAATAAAATAAACAAGCCATAAGCGACGAATTACTAGGTTTATCACGAGTCTTGAACAATATTGTGAGTCCTTAAAGGTAACCAATGCACTCGTAGTCCGAGTCCGTAATGTGCAAACATATAACAGTCAATGAAAACATCACCACTAAGGAGAACATTGAGAACTATAGATTCATATATTCATTATTTATAGTTCTCCTATAACGAATTTAAGTAAAAATATTTTAGCAGATTTTAAAGATTTTCAGAATATTTTGCAATGATTTGACTTTTTCCTATGTTTACCGTCATGTTTTAATTAAACTTTGGTATCTTGTTGGGTTACTTTATCGGTTATTCAACTGTGACAGTAATGTTTCCATAGCAATGGTTTTTGACATCCGAAATTTTATTGTTGGAGAGTTATTAAAGATGCCCAGTCCGATTTGACAACATGAAACCACAACCTGTATACTATGTTTTATTTAATTGGAACATAATTGGATCTCGCCAATGAGACCATTAATAGGTTTCATGAGAGCAACTTATGACATATTTGGGACTTAAGATGGTCTTAAGTTCAAACTTCAGTCATATGTGCGTTTCACGAAACAAGGTCCTAACCTAAGCTGGTCTTAACTTTAAGTCTGGTGTGATGTGTCTTAAGATAATCTTAAAGTTAAGACCTACGCCTTCGGTCGGAAATGTGGATTGATCTAGTTCGTGCATATAATTATAAATAAATCTTGCGAACACGGAGTGATGTTTCAGAAATGGTAGTAATTAATAACCAACTGACACGCTATAGCAGGGACGTGGCCAGTGGTTGTGCTATTGGCGGGGTGTCCACATTAACTGTAAACCGCCAAAACCGGACTATACATTTCTAATTGCTATAACAAAAAGAATGTAATTCATAGACTTGGACATCATTTGCGATTCAAATAACTCAATCGTACTGTAATCATGTTGTGACAATTGGTCCTAACATTTTCACATCTAGAATACTGAATAGTGCATCAATAGTTTATACTCAGCTGTTTGATAAATGCTAATGTCGGCTAACATATTAAGGCACGGGATATTTCGTAACTGTTAACCGTTTTGATTACCACGACAAAGGTGATCGATGTTATGCATGTATACCATATATCGCAATGGCGCTCAATTCACCATGAACTATCACAAATATAAACAAGAGCATCGCTATAGGGCGTTGGCAAAATACGCCCTTTAGCCATTTCGAATTGTACTATCGCAAAATAAGATAATACTTTGAGCTTACATTTAAAGGAAAATCGGATATACCCCTAATTTCAATGCCAAAATGTGGTCAAATTCTAAGTCGAAAAATGGCCATAACTCATGTAAAAAATAATTAGACAGAACCTATATTCAAACTTGTCGTGTAGTTTTAGCTGGGAAATACACATACCAGCTTTGGTTCAGCTCAAATAATAAAAACTGGAGTTATCGGTCGGAAACCAAAATGTTTATGAAATTGGTCAAATTCTAAGTTGAAAAAGGGCCGTAACTCATGTAAAAATATTCGACTTGGCCTGTATCATTAGCTGGGAAATACACATACCAACTTTGGTTCAGATAAAATAATCCAAACTGGAGTTATCGGTCGGAAACCAAAAATATTAACAGGACGGTAAAATTCTAAGTCGAAAAAGGGCCGTAATTCATGTAAAAAAATTGGACGGAACCCATATTCGAACTTGGCCTGTATCTTTAGCTGATAAATACACATACCAACTTTGATTCAGATCAAATAATCCAAACTGGAGTTATCGGTCGGAAACCAAAAATGTTAACAGACGGTAAAATTCTAAGTCGAAAAAGGGCCGTAACTCATGTAAAAATAATTGGACAATAACCCATATTCGAACTTGGCCTGTATCTTTAGCTGGGAAATACACATACCATCTTTTGTTCAGATCAAATAATCCAAACTGGAGTTATCGATCGAAACCAAAAATGTTAACGGACGGACGGACGGGACGGACGGGCGGACCGACGTGAGTATACTTGTGAGGTGCGATCTTTTGTTTGATTGACTTGTGGGTTGCAACCCACAAGTGACTTACGGAAAATCCAATTTTAAAGAGCGTTTAGATCGGTGCTTCGGTTGTGGTGCATTACATGTGTAATCGTGTGCCCTTGTGGGGAAATATTCAGTTTCCTAGTAATATAGATATATACTTCAAGGCGTATACTGTAGTGTATTAGAACCTAATATCAACAAACCGAAAGGAGCGAACATATGCCCTGGCCTTAGTGGCATGTGTTATATATATAGGTGAAGGTTCGCCTCCAAATGTATGATGTATAAGTTCCTTGATTAACTGAAATAATATGTTGGAGCTCGTTCTGTCTGCACGTAATAGGTATTGGAAGCATGCAGCTATGTTTGTATGAAATCTGACGCGAAAACACATTTTAAAAGCGCGCTCATGCAGTCACTGTATACTGTATACTGCTTATCACCCTTTCATTACGATATCATAATGATGCTTAGACATACCCTATTATCAATCACAAGACAAAGTACCTCGGTATATACCATATATAGAACCAATATGTTCTGCGCATATAGCTGTAATAAATTGTCGATATCCAGTCTAAAAGCGAGGTAACTTAACGTTCTACTTAAGGGGGACTTTAAGATTGTTTTATGAAACCCGTTCGTGAAACGGAAAAGAAACATCATAAGATCCGTCTTAAGATCATCTTAAGTCCTTGCTTCGTGCAACTGGGCCCAGATATCGACTTTTAAGCCAGGAAGTCTTAACACGTTTTGTATTTTTGTCAGCCTAGCAAAATAATCATCTCGTCGCCCCAAAACAGTGTATAATAAAGGTTAGTAAATTATGATATTTTATACTCGTTTACAACGGAAAACTGACAGATGCATTGTATATTATCGCGATGCCTGTGCCGGTGATTACTAGTATTTTTCATATTACTTTTTTTCTTGTAAGCTGAAAATGAACTTATAGTGGTGTTAAATCGGACCGTGGATCTTTAAAAATGCATAATCCGAATTAACGCTCCTAAATTACTATTTCTTTGGTTTCGGGGTAAAAAAATATTTGATTCGAGTCGAGGAACCCACCCATCAAAGCTCAGAGTGATCAGATATCGATTTTTGAAGTTTGTTATTTCTCGAAATGTGCAATTATTTGTGGCCAAGAGAAACGTCGCCAAACGGACTGTCTCGGACAAAATTGCTAATGAAGATGGGTAACTCTAAAGTCAAGTGGTAATGCGGCCAAAATTCGTGATACGCGAGTGATAATACGGCCGTATTTCGTTGCGTTTTGGGAAATTTGATACCATCATTGGCAGCGGTTAGCATTATTTCGTTGCAAGTAATCGATTCTGATAACTAAAGCGTGTTTGAAGAATATTATTGTTGTTGCTGTTGTTGTTGTTGTTGTATCTTGATGATATGGGGACCGTCTGATCGGATAGAGTACCTTTAATATTGAAAATAAGAAAAACACATATATCGTCGTGTGCTTGTTGATGATAGCTGTTTTGCATACTTTTGTGTTATTTCGTATGAATCCACTTCGAATGCCTTGAATCTCTTTAAAGGCACGTGCGGCCTTAATTGTCGAAAATATTCATATTTGTTCCAAACACCGTAAACAGAAAAACATTAAAACGCATACAGTTCCGTTCATATATACCATGACCATCGCGTAAACAGCATGTTATCATAAAGACCTACTATATTTTACCTAAGCAAGAGCCTGATTGTGTTACAGAAGACAGCACAATTCTACTGGCTAATCACACACAAATGGCATATACGCTCTTTATTAGTTCCATATCAGATATTCACCAACAAAGAACACTCTTTATGTTTACCATCATAATATAAACAAACACCAGAAAAGTAACTGTTTATGCTTTTGTTTACATAACAATGGTCAAACATATGACCATAACATACTGTTTATGCGATTTTTCTTATTTGTATACGGACAAAGTCTATCTATATTTTGATGTTCTTTCTGTTTGTGGCGGTTTTTGACGGGTGGAGATATTTTCACAGGATACCCACCACCAAGGCCAACCGTGTCTTTAAAGATAAACGGTCCGATTTGACGCCAAATAGTCGAGAACATCTTAAGGCAGTGTTCTGCATTCTATATGCAGGCAAAAACAAAAGAGAAATATACTGGCAAGCACCATTATTCGTACCACATGTACGCGAAAATCCACAAAATCATCCACCGAATCATCCACAAGTAATACATCGAAAACGATCACAAAAGTTCATAATTGGCATCTATCTTTATTATGTGCTGCGACAGAAGCATGAACAATCTTTATACGGGGGGGGGGGGGGGGGGTGATTGGATTTTTTACCGGGTTAACAAAAATAAAAACGACGTCGTGTTAAAACTTTTGAAAGTCGACTTCAAAGTTAATAAAAGCCTTTTGGTGTAAATATTATATATATTTTAATCATCCCGATTCCCAAAAGAATTAACCATGAAAATACAAAATGTATGTAATGGAAGTCTGAGAGGGAAGAGAAGGATTTGGCATCAACCGCTATAGGCGCTTATATGGAGCCAGCTCCATAACAACATTTTAGGCTTGTTATCTTGTCCCCGTTTTTTGAATATGTGGTGTTTATATACATTTTGTGTGTGTGTGTGTGTTTAATGTTATGTTCGAAAATAGAATAGTGTTTACAGTAAACGCACAGATGGTGGTCTTATAGGGTACCAAATCGGACATGGCATCTCAGAGTGTTTCTGATCGCGATATATCAACGTATTCCGGGCCAAATGTTCAAAGTTCATTCGCGGAACAAGGACGTGTGATCAATGGCTGGTTTTAGACCCACAATTTCATGGCTGGTTCTAGACCCCCAATTTCGGTCAAAAATTTTGGTATTTTATGCGCGAAACATCGACGGTTGGTTAATATGTTGAGGTTGTTCTAACAGTTCAATTATATTTTGTCAATTAGTTACTGTAAGTGTAACCTCACACGACTGCGATTAGCCACTATTTCTAAGTGGGCTCACGTAAAACTCGCAGCGAAATCGTAGGTATATATCAGGCAGTGTATAATTTCAGCTGCGAAAAACGGCTCGTCTCCAAGGAGATGTCGCGAGATCTGACACGTTATCGCGTGAGATCAGATCAGCGGATAATTTGGAGGAACCATCCGCACAAGGTCGTCAAGAATGGACGACGGAGTAGGGCAATGTGTTGATTGATTTATGGCAATACTACGGTGGCTGATTTGCGACATATTCAATACATATATTATCTCGAGATCTCGAGATATTATCTCGAGATCTTGAGATAATTATGTCGAGATCTCGAGATAATATCTCGAGATCTCGATATAATATATGTATTGAGTATGTCGCAAATCAGCCACCGTACAATACAATGAGTACCTATACAATGATGAAGTTCCCTGTTTTGCTAACAGGAACAAGCGGGTCCAAGCATTTGCAGACACTACAAAAGCATTGCAGTTGACATGATGTAGGTAGCCCGTAGGCCACAACGTCACACCGTCACGGTGTCTGTGATAACCGAAATCCAACTAAAAATGGACGCGATTTTTTTCGAACGTCCTGTGCCAATGCATTCTCGTATATATGCGAGTCGACCATAGGTTCTATAATTGTTAAAAAATGTAAGGAAAAAATTACAAAAAAATGGTTGATGAATGTAAGAAAAAATGATAAATATTGATAAAGAATGGAAGAAAACATTATAAAATTGTTAAAAATGTAAGAAAAAATGATAAAATTGTTAAACAATATAAGAAAAAATGATAAAAATTGTAATAGAATGTAAGAAAAAATGATAAAAAATGTTAAAGAATGTAAGAAAAATTGATAAAAAAAATTTTATTAGGCGAATGCATTCTTTTATATATGCCATGCGACCTATGATCGACTCGCATATATAAGATAATGCATTGGCACAGGGTCTTTAATCTTGCGCCAGCACAGCTCCCATGCAGTCGTGTGAGGTTACACTAAAGTGTATCATTTTTAAGCCAAGAGTTGAAGAAGTGGATTATTGTTCTAATGTCTAATGGTGAAGTTGGAAATTTAAGCATTTTGAAACATTTTTAGTGTGGTCGTTCTGGCAATAAACACGTCCGAACCGGGAACAAATATGTAAATTTTTAGCAATTGGTATTATCCAACGCTGGAGATTCTATAGAATGAACAGAATGAAAAAAAGTCCGCAAAAATCCGCTTTGGGGGAAAATTCCCAATTCAACATGGCGTCCAAGATGGATGTCGGTATCGAAAAATGCTTAATTTCTGCGACAGGTCACCAATTAACAGCAAATTAGTATTCATTGAAATATACTCAAAAAATGCATTCCTGTAAATCATATCTGTAAAAGCAAAATCGGATAAAATTTACCTTTTATACAAAATTTATTAACTAGTCCTTTAATAGGTCACAGACCCTCAAATGTTACGAGAAATATGTATTGCTGCGTATAAAAGAAACTTATGATCACATACCTACGAAATATTTCTGATGTATCTCACTAGAGATCAAGTGGAAGTATGGTGTCATAAAATGATAAAAGCTTGACTATTGGGAGCCCAGAAGCGGACAAACAACACGGTTTGGTTTATGCTGCTTTATCTTGAGTCGTGTAACAGATGTGTACACAGAACCATATTTAGCAACATTCAGCAATGCTGAAATAAAAGCTTTAAACGCCGGTCACCTGATAATCTCACAAATACGTGGGTGATATTATAAGTTAGTTATAAACAGAAATAAACTGAAAACGAATATTGTGCATTGGGTGAGAGCATATTCGAGTTGTAGAGTGCCGACTGAGGGAATTTGAACAAAATGGTCCACCCAGAAACCGGTTTGGTAGCAGCATGAACATTGGTTTTATAAATACAATGCGCAGTTTACCGTCTGCTAGATCTGGTGAAATTGGGTGCTAATTCATTGGAGAGATGAGTGTTGCACTAGAATATAATACGAATGGATTCATACGTGTATGTTTTATTATCACGGCAAGTGTTGAAAATAGCTAAACTGTAACTATAGCAGAAAACCCTAACATTAAAGACGTAATTCATTTGGTCTGTCTTAGATTGCAGTGATCGATACATCGTTCAGATGACTCTGTTTTAGTGACATTAGTACCTTTAAAGATATTTATTAACAGACTGTTATACTACCCTTACGTATTGTCACTCCCAGGTCTGGTGGTTATCCAATATGTTGCTTTCGTCGTGGCATATCTTGTGGTTGCGGCCATTTTGACATCCATCTCATGGACGCGATTGTATTATTTTCTGTCCGTGGCACTCAATAAGCTCCTGTACACTAGTTCACACAAACTGACATTACTGCGTTATTTCGATGCCACAATATATCATAAAATTACTTATTTCGAGACCTAATGTTATATAGATAACAAAGTTTCCCCAAAGCAGTTTTTGCGGACTTTTCATAATTTTGTTGACTAAGATATAACTCTTTCAAACGATACCAGAATCGATAATTTACTATTTGTTCCAGGTCTAACCCCATAACGACCACACTATAAATTGTGCCAAAAAAGCAACAATAACAACAAAAGTCAATTAGCAAATGATGATGTTTTACTTTAACTTAACCCTTTAATGACGGTAGCTTCCTGAAATTTTCGAAAACCCTGTGCCAATGCATGCTCTTATATATGCGAGTCTCCCATATGGAGCCTCGCATATATAAGAGAATGCATTGGCCTAACAATATTTACCTTGACCTTGACCAGTGAGTGTATCCTCTTATATATGCGAGGCTCCCTATGGAGACTGGCATATATAAGAGAATGCACTGGCAGGGGATCTCCAATGCTGCACTAGCGCAGCTCCCGTCATAAAAGGGTTAAAGATCCTCTTTGACCAAGCACAACTATGGCATAAAGCAACAATAGTTAGAACAACAATCTTCGGCGCTCTGCGTATTAACCCTTTACCCAAACAGAAGGGCCTTGTGCCAATGCATTCTCTTATATATGCGAATCGATCATAGGTCGCCTCGCATATATAAGAGAATGCATTGGCTTAACACATTAAAAATTATAAAATTGTTAAAGAATGTAAGAAAAAAAAATGGTAAAAAAATATTTTTTTAGGCCAATACATTCTCTTATATATGCGAGGCGACCTATGGTCGACTCGCATATATAAGAGAATGCATTGGCATATGGCATAACTGTAACTATCACAATGTGGTCAAGGAGCCGGTTCCAATGATATCCATATTTGTATGGTTCTATTGAGACAGACCGAAGATATTTTAGGCTGTTGAAGCTTTATTTGGCCGGTTTTGGCCGTTTTGTTGGGTAAAGGGTTAACTTGTTTCTTGGCAGGCACTGGTTTAAATCAAAATATATAATCCTGGACCCAAGGCAAAGACGATCAATAGAATATATGGATAGGATGACTACGATACCAATCGGATCAGGGTTATCGGCAATGATATGAATCGATTCATTCAGCGCCCACGCTCCCAATTCACAGCCACCACGAGAGCGTGTTCAAACGACTGAAAACTAACAGGTTTCCTATGGTCCCCAGATAAGCAATGAATTTCTTCTCTGGCCACGCCCCTAAATAACATTTCCCACCAGTTCGAAACATGGGAACTCTTTGATGTTCTGGCGAGGAACTTTATAACAGTGAACACACAATGCAGGGAATATATTTATTTGTTAATACTTGTCCATGTCATAGTAAAGGGTGGTCCCGGCTAAGATTGCATGATTTGTGTGAGTTTTGAGAGTCGATATCACACTATACATTGCATTGATTACCCTGGATTGTAAGCGATAAAAACAAATCTAAGTCGGCCCAAAAAAGTCCCCTCAATTTAGCAAAATCCAGAAAAATGAAGTCTCCTATCATGACCTTAAGATATGATATCATGGATATATGAACTGCACTTTTGAAAAAAAAATGTATTTTACAGAAGTTCTTGGTACCGGAAAACAGTTAAATTTTAAATATTGTTCATGCCATACAAGTAAAGTAAATCATGTTATAATATCCACACTTCGCGACTCGGTGGAACATAAACGCCAAGCCGCCAATGCCACACCATGTTACCGTCAATCCACCACAATAACTTATAATACTGGTTCATCTTTTCAGTTGGTTGCAATTGGTTACCAAAAAAACTTAAATATATGACCCGCCATATCAAATCCAGTCGTAAGTCGGGATTTTTTTGACCCTGTGCCAATGCATTCTCTTATATATGCGAGTCGACCATAGGTCGCCTCGCATATATATAAGAGAATGCATTGGCCTAACAATGTTTTACAATTTTAATAATTTTTTCTTGTATTCTTTAACAATTTTATAATTTCACCCACACAGAGCCCCAGACAAACATGAGCAGACGACACTCTTATATATGCTTATATATATTTGTGGGGCTCCCTGCAGGGTAGTGGATGTTTTTTATTTTATGTCCTAAAAATTGTAAGAAACATTTATTTAAAGAAAAAATATAAAAAATTGTTAGGCCAATGCATTCTCTTATATATGCGAGGCGACCTATGGTCGACTCGCATATATAAGAGAATGCATTGGCACAGGGTAAAAAAAATCCCGACTTACGACTGGATTTGATATGGCGGGTCACATATACAATGAAAAATGTTTTGTTTAATTTCTCGCAGACAGTCATGATTTCAGACAGTAAGTAGAAAGAGTGCAGACCCTAGCTAGTTGGATTCATAAGATAGATACTGCAGTGCGTCTGCTACGAGATGATGGAATAACTTGCACGCAGAATTGAAAACATCAAAATCCATTGAATTGTTCAAATCACGACTGGATGCAGGAAAACGTCTCAATGCAAGAAGAACATTTGCTCAAAATCGCAGCAGACGCAATAAAGACCACCATGGAAATCATTTAAGAGAAAGTAACAAGTGTGCATGTGTTGTCATAGAAAGTGTAGATCACTTCTATTAGTCTGCCCAAGATACAATCAAATCAGGAATGAATGCTTCATGTTAATTGAAACAACATTCATGACCAGTTACATCCTCCTGAATGGGTCTAATACTATCCCACTTCAAACAAACTACAACATTCATGACCAGTTACATCCTCCTGAATGGGTCTAATACTATCCCACTTCAAACAAACTACAACTTTTTTAAAGCAAGGCAAACGGTTATAACCAGGAGTGTTTGGTTTAGTCGTCTATAATAAAAATTTTCATACTAAATATAAATTGTACACACAGAATGACTACGTTTTAACCAACTAGCATAGTTGTTTGATTCACTGAATTTCCGATGGTCGCCATGCAGAAATCCTTATAACTTAATAAAGGAAAATAATTTGAATAGCAAATAAAAAATAATGAATTTAAACATCCATAACAACACGGCAGTTGTAACCCACATATACACACACACTCTTTCTTTTTCTTTCTCTCTCTCTCTCTCTCTATCTCTCTTTTTTTTTCTCTCTCTCTCTCTCTCTCTCTCCTTATCTCTCTTTCTCTCAATCTCTCGCTATCCCTCTGTCCTCTGCAGATTCATCAGTGTCTATATATATGCATAGTATATATCATCCTGCCCTCACCTCACCAACTTGGCATCTTGCCCTCAACATGTTTGTCTTCTTTTCTGAGGAGATAAATCAAGATAAGCGATGACTCGCTTGTAAATTGTCAGATCAACTTCGCCCTCAGCTATTCTTAAAGACATATTAAGCACTTGGTCGAGTGTGGGAAACCAATAAGTTAGTATGCAGGCGCTATGTCCACCTGGTGAATGTAGCATTCTACTAACAATGCCGTAAATTTAAAAGAAATCGACCATACCATTCCATAGAAAACATCGTTTGAACTACGCTCAGTTATCAATATTTTTACATTTCTATTCGGGACGCAACTATCGGCGATAAACTAACACAAATGAGTTCGCCATCGAGAGTCGTTGCATTTAATTAATATATAAGAATGGCGGTGTGTCTTGTCAATTTGGATTAATAATCGTAAAGATAACAACTTTGGGCAAGATTATGCTCCATTTCTATTTGATCACTTTACATCATGTCATGTTATCACAATTTGTCATAAATTATTATTATATATATATTTTTTTTAGGGTATAATTAATATTGTTTAAACCAATGCAGTGCATGTTTTGCAAATATTTCCAGTCAAACTCACCAATGACCGCCTAACAAAATATTTTTTTTTTAAACCGCTTTTTGTTAACATAATTAGAACATATCTCCCATTACGCCCAATGCATTGGGTGTATACTGCTATGCTGATCTGGCCATTTCAATGGAGCTATGGGAATATCTAGCAGAATAAAACATTTCGGGTTTCACGCGATGAGAGTTATTTTAGGTGGGTCTCCGTAACGTTGATTAGAGTATCCAGGATCTACGTAACGTTGATTGTGGAACCCAGGATATTCGAACCGTTGATTAGGGAACTCAGAATCTTCGAAACTTTGATTAGGGAATCCAGGATCTATGTAACGTTGATTAGAGCACCCATGATCTCCGTAACGTTGATTAGGGGACCAATGATCTTCGAAACGTTGATTAGAGTACCCAGGATCTACGTAGCGTTGATTATGGAATCCTGGATCTTCGAAACGTTGATTAGGGTATCCAGGATCTACGTAGCATTGATTGGGTAACCCTGGAACTTCGAAACTAGTATGTTATTTCGCATGGAACCACGTCGAAGGCCTTGGTCCATTTAAATTGGAACTGATATTAGCTTACCAAATGTTGATGCCCATTTAGCCTAAAAAACTTTAACTGAAAGTAAGAAATATGAGAATCTCAGACTAATAGCGGCATATGTTACACATAAATTAACAATCTCCACCTATTGAAATTTGACCAAATTTGATGTGCGGTGTGAGTGGGGGTTGGACACAGTCACACTCTCACCCCCTGTTATTAAGTATGTCCTGATTACGGAACAATGTTCCAACTGTATACCACATATATATAATCATATACCGTTTCTTGGTTCAGCAAACTGACGTCGCAACATGTGATATTAACGAAATAAGGAGAACATACTGCGTGTCATTTATGTAATTATAATTCAAAAATGCAACCATTCACATCCCATTCTGACCCCAGTAATTAAAGTTCCACCTTTCTGCGCAAAAGGGCTGAATATAGCCCAATAGCTTATAGTGCCAAACGTTTGCAAAATTGGCTAGCCGTTCCCATTTGAAAATTCCTTGTCTCCAGAATTATCAAACGCATGGAAGTTGACCCAAATAGTTATCACATACGGCTCCTAAAAATATTTCAAGCTACATTTGTTGTTCACTGCACGGAATGTAATGTTTCAAATAAAATTCAGAAGAGAAGGCCTATAAATATGAAAATACAAATCCTGTCTCATAACATGTGGTGTCGTTACTCTATTGTCATTGCTATATATTTACATACTAAGTGTGATTATCACTAAATCGAGCATTTCGATTGGTCGGCGCCCACGTGACTAGTTGCAGTCATTTCTCTGTGAACGCGCAACAGCTCATAACTGCAACCCCATAATTACATCGATACGTCGTCGATACCGGAAAGAAAAACGCGTAATGTTTTGGGCGCATTTAGACTCGCGCAGGATTGACTTAAATTAAATTAAATAATCAGGTTTCATTACCGTTTCAATATAAAGAAATTGTTCCTGTTAACTTTTGCCAAGGGTGCTATGGGATATTTTGGGCTGGTTTTGTCACGTACACTTTTCCATTTAAATACATTTACAAAAGTGGCTTTTTCGCTAAATGTATATAAATATAAGGATTAACTGTCATGTGGACTGTTTTTATGGAGATGTAACCGTGAGGAAAGTGGTCGGCTTTTACACAAGTTATGACCACTTACCTCACGGTTACATCTCCATAAAAACAGTACACATGACAGTTAATCCTTATTTAAAGACACGGGTGGCTTTCGTTGCAGGAATATTCATTTTTGTTCAAATCGCCATCAACAGAAAGAACATTAAAATATATATAGTTTTGTTCATATGCCAAACATAATCAGCGCGTAGATATTATATTGTCATCAAGACGTACGATAGTGTACGTAAACAAGAGCCTGCTCGTGTTACAGAAGTTTTGCTTCTGTTTACATAACACAGCTCAATTATATTGGTTGATCACACACAAATGATATAAACGCTCTTTATTATTTCCATATCAGGAAAACAGTAACAAATAACGCTCTTTATGTTTACCATAAGCGGATCTAAACAAAAGCCAGGTTATGTAAGGTTTTTTGCTTTTGTTTACATAACAAAGGAAAAACATTTGACAATGACATGTTGTTTATGCCATAGTTCTGATTGGTATAAGAGCAAGATCTGTGTATATTTTACTATTCTTTCTGTTTATGGCGGTTTTTGACGGAGGTGAATATTTTAACAGCATACACACCGCCAACGCCGCCCGTATCTTTAAGCGGACATGGCTCGTTCGAATCCCACATAATTTGGTCAGACGTATCTCAAATCATACCTGTAAGCGGGAGATTTCTTGATATATAACGCTGAAAATTCGTCGATAAATAACGCTGAAAATACGTGTTTTGTTTCTTATGACATGAATTTGTGACATTAGTCTGTAGCGAATGTTCAACTGTGCCCTTAGTTTGAACAGAGTTCATGTCTCTAGGCCAATGTCCTACTGAAATATCTCAGAGTACTGTTGACATATGAAATCTGAAGCCATATTATATATTTTGTTAACCAGGTGTTTAGCATTGCAAATTTTCGTTTAATGTTACAGTTCAGTGTCTTCAAGCCAAGATCAAACTTAAATATCTCTGAGAGTACTGTTGACATCTGAAATCGGATGCCAAATTATAAAAAAATTTAAGCAGGTGTTTAGCATTGCAAATTTTCGTTTAATGTTACAGGTCAAAGTCTCCAAGCCAAGGTCAAACTGAAATATCTCCAGAGTACTGTTGACATCTGAAATGTCGGTGACATTTCTCGAGAATTTCTGTAATATTAAAAATACAGAAATGCTCGAGAAATGTCACCGATTATGGTTGAAACAAATCCAGGGTTTACCTGTACGTGCCAGGACTGATGTAGTACTGGGTCTCCTTGGAATATATCCACTATTATATTACATAGATAAAAGAAAACTTTTATTCTTAAGATCAATGTGCAATCTTGACAGGATAAAGACTGCCAAAGAAGTGTTTATCCCGAGAATCCACCAACATGGATTTGAGGGTCAATGCTCCATGACATCGTTTACAACGGATATAATTTCCACTCTGGATAAGTATGGCCTGAATGAATATCTTAATGTGTATATTGATGAAACTTGTTTTCCAGACAAACTAGAGTGGAAGTCTATCATTAGAAATAATATGTCTGAGGTTGAGAACTCAGATTGGATGACCCGGATTAACTCCGAAAGAACACCGAGTAGATTCCAAAAGATCCGACCGGAGTTCTACACCTCACGTCAATGGAAAACATGTAGATGATATCCAACCGACAAACATTACTTCATAAATCTCTACATGTATTATGGTTCTTTATCGGACGACGACAAACTTATATTGTTCTTGACTGGTGGTCTGAATAAATTGAACTCATTTATTGATGATTTGAATATATTTATATACTTTATATTGAGAAATACGTGTAAAATATGGAAGCATACCACCATGTGAAAACGTAATATGCTAATTATTAGTAGCATTACTATTATGCAAAACATAACTTGGTCATGATTTTCAGAAGTCTTGAATGTCATATGTGAGTAGCATGTACATGGGTTACGCGTGCTTATACTAGAATCCACATTAACCTGAAGCAGTTCTGATTATCAATTCATGTCTGACATTAAAATAATACATAGATGATCCAAAAGATTCTGATTCTAGGTAAATTATTAATCACTCTCCATATGAGTTGAGTCATATACAATTAAACTATAGTATAGTGCACACGTATCCAATGTATATAACAATACCCATTATATGTTATGTATCTATATGTTGATTTTTGCACTTTGTACTTCTATGTATAATATTCACCTTTTTTGTCATGTTTATATATGTTCTCAATATGCTCTCACATGGAGGAGTAATAAAAGGATGCATATATATATATATTTATTTAATGTTACAGTTCATTGTCTCTAAGCCAAGGTCAAATTGCAATATCTCTAAGAGTACTGCATGTTGACATCTGCAATGTACTCTTGTCTGAGACCAACACTATATATGAAGGGGTCATTGTCGCCATATTTTGGCGTGATGGGTACCCAGCTTTAGGAAAAGGTGTTTTGGGACCCATCTTGACTTCTGTAATGTTCTGACACACAATTGTTACCCGGCGTTGCCCAGGTTAAAGTGATGTGAAACCCTCTGCATATTGTGGATATATGGTGGGAATAGAGGATACTCTTGTTCAAAGCGTTACACATATTCTCATAAATTATATATCCAAATAGCATATCTAAACATGATTCTTACACTCGTAACATGCACCATTATCTTCCTCGTAAACAGTTACCACTGTTAGAACGCCTTGGTGACATCTCGATTGTACCCCGTGAAGTTATATATAGAACACACACAAAGGGACATATTTTTGCAAATATATCTAGGCACCAAATGTGACGTATTTAACACGCACGATTTGATTCCTCGTATCATTTGAAAAGAACCTGTATGAATTTGATGTTAATTGGCACAAAACATATTTCTATTAGTTTTGGTGACCCGCCCGTCCCTGTTTCGGACTCAAGCGGCGCCACATTTGACATAATTAAACCACAAACGTAGACTCATTATGGAGATGAATATATATAAAATTGTTGAAAATTGGCGCGTATGCAAATTCGTATCAAATTTAGGGCCCCCATATCTCTCACACAAACGGCACAAATTTAGCGTATTTAAACCACACGATTAGATTCCTCGAATCACGGAGAATATGTATCAGTCTGGTGGAAATCGGCGCTAAACATATTGTTTTGTCAATTTGTGTGTCTCTCTCATACATCTGTAAACCACACAATTAGACTCCTGATATCATGGAGATGATTATTTATAAGTTTGGTGCTAATCGGCGACTAAACAATTTTTTTTTATCAACACACCCCACACCATCTATCACACAAACAGCACCAACATAGAGTCTTTAATTCACATGATTTGATTCCTCGTATCATGGATAAGAATGTGTATCAATTTGGTGAAAATTGGCGCTAAAATTATTGTGTATCAATTCGGGTGCCCCTCTCCTTTTCAGTGCACCCCCTGACTCGAATGACGCCACTTTTAACAGTTTTAAGCCACACCATTAGACTCCTCATACCATGTGGATGATTTTGTATACGTTTGGTATCAATTGGTAACTAAACCAATTCTTATCAAATTTAGTGCCTACCCCCACCCCCATATCACACCCAAACGACACCAATTTGGCGTCTTTAAATCACACAATAAGATTCCTTGTATCATGGAGAAGAATGTGCATCAATTTGGTGGAAATCGGCGCTAAAATGAATTTTATCAATTTTGGTGCTCCTCTCCCATTCCGTGCATCCCTGACGCCAATGGCGCCACGTTTGACATATCTAAACAACACCATTAGATTCCTCATATCATGGGAATGATTATATAAAAGTTTCGTGGCAATCGGCGTCAAACAATTTTTCGTAAATAGTTACCCCTAGTAGACCCGTTTGGTGCCATCTAGATGGTCCCTCGGCGCTAAACTTAGTTTATCAATTTTGGTGCCCCTCTCCCCTTCCGTGCATCCCTGACTCGAACGGCGCCACTTTTGACATATTTAAACCACACCACCAGATTCCTTATCTCATGGGGATGATTATATATAAGTTTTGTGGCAATCAGCGACAATTTTTTTTCTGCCCCTCCCCCTTTTCTGCCCCTGACAACAACGGCGTCACTTTAGAAAATCCTAACCCGCACCATTATCTTTCTCGTAAAAAGTTACCCCTGGTAGACCCCTTTGGTGCCATCTAGATGGTCCGCTGTGAATTTCTATAGAACACAGACAGACAGACAGACATTTGCAAATATAGATACAGATCAGTTGCTGATTTAAATTAAATGAGCCACTAGCCTAATTAGCTTGCAAAATCACTCCAACAAAATACTACAAAACGGGATTAGCGGCTCACAAACGTCCAAAAACGCATTAACTCGAAAATAGGCAACTTTATCTCAAACTGAAACGAAGTGTTTTAGACTTATGGATCATGTATGGGTATATATGGGATATGTTTATTAACTCAATTTGACACGTGTAGGGGTGTTGATTAATAGAAATTAAATGACTTTGGACATATATAACAATGATTGTTTCATAGAAATTCTCAACAATCTGTCGTTAAATTTTCTGATAGTTAGTCACTAAAGCATGTAACCCCACTCAACAGTATGAAAATCGGATGCAAACATTGATGATTTGTGGGAAGATGCAGGGAGGTGGGAATTTTTTCAGCAGGTTGAATATTGTTCACATACAGAGATTTCATGCTTTAAAGGTATAATGTACCCAAATGTTGTGTTGGTTTCTATAGTCGTAGAATAAGGTAACAATTTTTCCATTATTTGAAAGTCCGTTGAGTACGAAGTAGTGTTACGGATGGAAAATTTACCGGAATGCAAAAATACAAATTGTTGTTGTCGAGTAATTTTTGTACAGTTTTCAACCAAATGTATCAAATAAAAGTTATATTATATTAGTCCAAGTCTTCTTGTACTAAAACCAGCTAAGATATTGGTATGGAGTAGCTTTTTACGAGAAAGATAATGGTCGGGGTTAGAATTTTCTAAAGTGACGCCGTTGTTGTCAGGGGCAGAAAAAGGGGAGGGGCAAAAAAAAAAATTGTCGCCGATTGCCACCAAACTTATATATAATCATCCCCATGGTATGAGGAGTCTAATGGTGCGGCTTATATCTGTCAAATGTGGCCTCATTCGAGTCAGGGTTGCATTGAAAGGGACAGGGGCACTAAAATGTATGCAAAAAAAATTTTGCGCCATGATATGAGGAATATAATGGTGTGGTTTAAATATGGCAAAAATCGCGCCGTTCGCGTTAGGGGTGCCCGGAGGGGCAGATTTTTTTTCTGTCGCCGATTGCCACGAAACTTACATATAATCATCCCCATGATATGAAGAATCCAACGGTGAGTTTAAATATGTCAAAAGTGGCGTCGTTCGAGTCAGGGATGCAAGGAAGGGGAGAGGGGCACCAAAATTGATAAAAACTAATTTTAGCGCTGATCTCCACCAAATTGATATATATTCTTCTTCATGATACAATGAATCTAATTGTGCGATTTAACAACGCCAAATTGTTGTCTTTTTGATGAGAGATTGGGAGGGGGTGGGCACTAAATTTGATAATAATTGGTAAAGTCGTCGATTGCCACCACACTTATATAAAATCATCCCCATGGTATGAGGAGTCTAATGGTGCGGCTTATATCTGTCAAATGTGGCTTCATTCGAGTCAGGGTTGCATTGAAAGGGACAGGGGCACTAAAATGTATGCAAATTTTTTTTTGCGCCAATTTCCACCAAATTGATACACGTTCTTATCCATGATACGAGGAATCTAATCGTGTGATTTAAAGACGCCATAGTGGTGCTGTTTGGGTGAGAGATGGGGAGGGGCTGTTTGGGTGAGAGATGGGGAGGGGAGGGGTTGGCACCAAATTTGATAAACAAAATTGTTTAGTCGCCGATTATCACCAAACTTATAAACAATCATCTCCATGATATCAGGAGTGTAATCGTGTGGTTTAAGGATGTCACAAGTGGACCATTCGAGTCAGTGGTGTATAGAGATGAGAGGGACACAACAAATTATATCTATATGTTTAGTGCCGATTTCCACCAGATTGATACATATTCTTCTCTGTGATACGGGGAATCTTATCGTGTCGTTTAGATACACCATATTTGTGCCCTATGTGTGAGAGATATGGGGACCTTGAATTTGATACGAATTTGTATACTCGCCAATTTTCACCAATTTCATATATATGCATCTCTAATCTCTAATGAGTCTTAGTGTGTGCAGCATGAGTCCGAAATAGGGACGGGAGGGTCACCAAACATAATACAAAATAGTTTTAGTACCAATTACCATCAAATTCAGACACGTTCTTCTCAAATGATACAAGAAATCAAATCTTGCTGTCTGTCTGACTGTCTTTCTGTCTGTCTGTGTGGGTTCTATATATAACTTCACGTAGTACAATCGAGATGGCACCAAGGCGGTCTAAGAGGGGTAACCTTTTACAAGGAAGATAATGGTGCGGGTTAAACTTTTCTAAAATGACGCTGTTGGTATCAGGGGAAGAAAAGGGGAAAGTCGGCAAAATTAAAAAAATATGGTGAAATAGTTTTGTCCCCGATTTCCACCAAACAAATACATAATCACCTTAGTAATATGGCGTTGTTCGAGTCAGCGTTGCATCAACTATTGATTTAATAAACTATTTTTAGCCCAGATTTCCACCAAATTGATATATTATTCTTCTCTATGATACGAGGAATATCATCGTGTGATTTAAAGACGTCAAATTGCTGTCGTTTGGGTCAAAGATATGGGGTCATAACTATTCTCAGAATTTGATTAGTTGCTGATTACCACCAAACATATATATAATCATCGCCAGTATATCATGCATCCATGAGTCTAATGGTCGTGGTTTAAATATGTCAAAAGAGGCAAAAGTTGATACAAATATATTTGGCACCAATTTCCACCAAATTCATAAACGTTTTTCTCTAATGATATACCATGAATTAAATCACATTTGGTGTCGTTTGCGTCACGGATGGCGAGCGGATATGCACTATCATTGATAAGATTTCTATTCGCCGATATCCACATATAAGTTATATACAGTCACCCAGGCCATCTCCATGTCAATTTAAGTAGTTTTGGGCGTTCATATTTCACAATCCCGACATATGGTGACCCACTTAAGTCACTTGAACAATTATATCTTCTTAACTGTAATATTTATATGGGGTGCCAATCAGGGCATTCACACAATGAGCTAACAAAAAGAGATACATAGAAGAAGCACTAAACGTCTATTTAGCATTCTGTTGAAGAGATACATATATTCGTGCAAACTGAGAGACCTCGAACCGTCAGAGGATTGCATATATATTATAACAAAATTGAGTCTGTTCCATTCAATACAGTTTCCAAAAAAAAGTTACAATTTGTCAAGAGATATGGCAGGCCTGTTCAAAAATAGTGGTCACAGTGTGCAGTCAAATATAGTTTCTTCTGATATACAAGAAAATGCAGTTAGTAGTGTAAGACTTTTAAGGATCCTCCCAATACTGACATCTGACAAGGGTTTTATAACAGACTCATCGACCGACATAAACAACTCAAAATCTCGCTCTGTGCCTGACACATGTAGCTGATATATTGCGCAGCAACATTTCGTTTAAACTGAGAATATTTAGCCAATTTAGCACCATGAACAGAGGAGCACCTGGAAATTTCTTTGAAACATCTGTATCTTCATGGCAATGTGATAGCCAGGTGTCCTCGAGATCTTAGTCCAACCCACTAAATTGATTGATACATCTCAATATGTAAAACCCAATTATCATCTTTTATCGAACTAATGTGTTTATGATGTTCATGTAAGATATTATAACGTCTAATGTATACGCAGTTGTAAATAAATAAATACTTCATTATTGGTGGAACGGATTAATCGCGATAAACAGAATGACAATTGACAAGGTGAGCCACTACTTATATTCCATGACTGTAATAATCATGTTTTATGATGCTATTTGAATATACACTTTATGAGAAAACGTATAACACTTTAAGCAAGAGCATTCTCTATCCCCAACAAATATCCGCAGCATACAGGGGGTTTCACATCGCATTAACCTGGGCAACGCCGGGTAACCCTGCTAGTAAATAAATAAATTCATAGATTAAGTAAATATTGAAGATATAAATGTAATACATTAAATAAATTGCGGGAATTACAACCATCTCACAGTTTAAAACAGTGTAAACACTACGAGCATTAGAATAATATGGGGGCCGCCATTTTGCTTGTTTAGCCAGAACAAACTCCGGAATGTGCCGGAGTTCTTCCGTACGACTTCGGCTTTCGGTTAAAACGTAAACAAAATATACAGCGATGTCACAAAATGCGATGTCGGTGATAATCAACCGGAATATTCTATGCGTAATTTAACATGAAAGTTAGATTATTATACACCATTATAACCATAAGATGTCACTCTTTCCGATGTATTTAGCATCATGTATTGATTTTTTAGGTAAATCGAGTAAAATACACCACAAATTCCCGCTACAGATCCTGGGCGTAAGTCGTGTTATAGGAAGCCTATGCAGGCGGGCTTGGACTAAACACCAGCAAATCGCCATACCAATATCTTAGCTGGTTTTAGTACAAGAAGACTTGGACTATATTATATATGCATACTACTCATTTATGGTATTGTATCGTCACTAGTCAGTGAGTGGCTTTAGTTCCCCCCCCCCCCCGTATCAGCATAATGTTTCAAACGATCGTGTGTGCAATGGGTTTACTAATCCAGTATCCCTCAATTATAATTTGATTACGTTTTGTACACGGAAATTCGTATTTTAATTTACGCCATTTTATGGCTCCAGCCATAAATTCAATTTATATTAAATTATTAACTTTTAAATTATTAAATTTTAAGATAGCCTATTAACCTGAGCGTTTACAGAATACATCTTCGACTCAAATTACTTATCTTTCTATATATTATCGATAATAGATCGTTGTTATCACCCGAAATTTATTGAAAATGGCGTACAGTACCCCTTTAACACAGCATGTTAGTATGGGGTTGCTAACTTGCTACTGCAACTCTACATGCTAACTTATATCAAGATTCATTCAATACATTAGTCCTGACTATAATTTGAATGTTATAATTTCTACTACCAGAATACAGTCTATGTCAGAGTTATAGAGGTACTGACTTATTATGAGCTGGTATATATACACAGCATGTATTAATATGTTATAAGACATCATTGAAATGAACTCAAAAGAAGTAAACCCATATTTTCCGTAATGCATATGTAACTCATAAACATGCATAGTACTTTGGTATAAAATCGGGAGTCGTACTCTATCTCTCAGTTTTAAATTCACAGTACATAGTGCACAGTGCAAACATGAGTGCGCGAAAATAAGTACACCACGAATTTAAATACGAATAAGGTAGTGCAACAGTAATTATTTTATTTCATTATTAAAGTTAAAAAAGAGTGAATGACAATTAACAACTACATTTATATGGCAAGATTTATGATAAATTTGATTGTTAGAAATATCTTGAGTTTAATATTCCAAAATCACTTACCCAAAGTATTTGACCCAGTAACTGGGGTTATTATGCGTTTATAACTGCGGTAAAATAATAAGTGCACCGTAATTAACGATTATGTGACTGCTGTTGCACCGCGATTAAATGCGGTAAAGGAACCCTAGTTATATTTCTTGACTGCCGATAAACTGTAGCTAACTGCTGACTGTTGCATTGTTGGAGCCGCAATTGTACTGGAAGTTACTGTTTCATACCAGTTGATGATTACATGCATCTTAATCACGAATTAATCATCTTGCGGTTTATAACTGCGTTTAATTTCTAACCCCAATGTGGTCTAACTGGGGTGCCACCCCGTTCAATAAGTCATTTACTTACTCTGTCAAAAGTTTTTAAAACTCCAATATCCCGTGCCTTGTTTCGTGGAGAATTGGAGATCAGCTTACACTAGCTGTTCTCAGGGAAACTGGCAAATATATTTGCTTCTAATGAACTCAAAAACAACTTTCGGGATCAAGTAGTTATTGTGAGGCCATTGGCAGAAGAACACAATTTATAACTATACTGCGCCCGTGAAAATAAAATAAAATAAAAATATATAATGAGATTGCCGCCCCTGTGTTTTGTTATGCTCTAGTTGCTTACACTGTTTGCCAATGTACTGGTGCGATGCTACATGTGAAATATCCTAATATAAAATATTTCATACCAGTAACCTCTAAATTCTTTATAAATTAAAATTAAATGCTTCGAATTCTGTATTTCAGGAAGTGGACAGATTATGGCAACACCTTCATGATCTTCGTGGGTGAGAAAGTTATGTGTGCAATATGCATGAGCCGAAAATAATTCAGATGGGAGAGAATGAGATGCAGAATGAAAGGATGTGTTCAAGCTAAAGAAGGAATTGAATATGCGATAAATCATTTCAATTTAGCGAGTAATGTTTGCGTGCCTATATACAACGTTAAATGGTCAAATAACTATAGCGAATTGTTTGTAAATAAAATCATGCATGATAAACGTATGCGCTCAAATGTGAACTCATTTGAAATAAACTTTAACAAAAATGACCTACACAGATTGACTTGTGAGACAACGATTAATAGACCAGTGGAGATAAGCCGAGAGTCTCCGGGGTCAGAAAATGGAGTTATTTCCCATGGCGTCGATAGCCGACAGCCTGTTCATGGAGTAATCTCCCATGAACCAGAAACGCGGTTTCTGAATATTTTAACTTTGAATGTGTGTGGCCTAGAAAAAAGGTTGCAATATAAAGAATTTCATGATTTGATAACCCGTTACGACATCTTGTGTTTCTCAGAAACGAAATGCTTTTTAGAAGACCAAATAATTATACCTGGTTTTGAAATTTGTGTTGTAAAGGGAAAACATATTGGTAATGGTACACGATCGGGTGGCATCATGATAGCGGCAAAGAGTGATTTATTTCAGTAAGTTGTTCCTTTAAAATCGGACAACTCTAATGTCGCATGGATACGCATTGATGCCAGTGATAAACAATCTTCACCGCTTCTTTTGGGGGCAGTCTACATACCCCCTGCAGGAACGCGATGTGCTAATGATGATTGGAATTTGAAACTTGAAGATGATATAAGGAAACTCCAAATGAAAAATGATTTACTTCTTTTAATGGGGGATTTTAATTCACGAACAAACAATGTCAGTGACGTCAGCGCCGACAATGACACGGGAGACATGTACCATATTTTTGAAAATACTACTGTTTGTAAAACGGTTAATACATTTTTGTCGTCTATAGAAGATGAATATTATGATGATGAATGTAATGACGATGATTTTGATAAGACTTTTCAGGTCCCAAATCGAATATCACAAGACAAAGGTAAAGTGAACTCTTATGGTTATAAACTATTGGGTTTATGTAAATTTATGACATTATTCATTGTCAATGGGAGGTGTGGTGATGATAAATGTGGAAAATTTACGTCATCTGATCGCACGGTAATAGATTATGCACTAGGAACAAAACGCCTTTTGAGCAAAATAGAAAACTTCAAAGTCCACTATCATTGTTCTCTATTCTCCGATATACATGGAGCTATACACTTGGTGATAAAATTTAATTTCCCAAATCGATATATACGAAATAACTTCACCGACGAGAACTCCACTGTTGGTGAACAAATGATAAAAACGAAACGATGGGACCCACAAAAAGGGAGAATGTTACCCAGAAATATTAATTCCGACGACATTACGCTTATTCTTGGTGAACTTACTGATTTGGAAAACAATAGTTGTTTATCCCAAACAAATATTGATGATATATGCGGGCTTATAACGAGAGCTCTAAACACTGCGGCCGATCGTACATTGGGAACTTATAAACCTCAAAATAAAACGCGGGAAAATATTCGCAAAGACAAAGCCTGGTTTGATGGTGAGTGTCGAACACTGAGGAATCAATTTAACCATTCAAAGCGTGAGTACAATAAAACAAAATCTATTATAGATAAAGATATAACGAAACAACATTGCGCGAAGTACAGAGGGGTTATGGATAGAAAAATTAAAGAAATGCGAGTAAAGCAAGTTTCAGAACTTCGAGATGCAGCTAAGTATTCAGGTAAGTCATTCTGGGACAGACTTGACAAAATGTGTTCCGACAGCCAGACCAAAAAATGCAGAGGAAACGTCACAATAGAACAATTCGAGGAGTACTTTAAGGATTTAAACATAAACGATTGTAATGATGAATCGGATATTTCCGACTATGTCGATATGGACTTGAACGAAAATCACGAGTCGCATCTAAATAGACCTATAACACAAGAAGAGATTTTTAGTGCTGTAAGCAAGCTCAAGAATGGTAAGGCAGTAGGGGCGGACCAAATTTTGAACGAATATATCAAAGAATCGGTCGGTGAAATGATGAGTATTTATGTCCGCTTTTTTAATCTCATTCTGAGTAGTGGGCATTTTCCGAAACAATGGGCTGTTGGGATGATAAAACCCATCTTCAAAGGATCCGGGGACCCAAATTTACCTGAATCATATAGAGGAATCACCCTTCTAAGTTGTTTTGCTAAACTGTTTACATCCGTTATTAATAATCGAATATCGTCGTTTGCAGAAGACAATGACCTAGTAGATAAAATTCAGACAGGTTTTCGTAAGGGTCACTCAACAGTAGATAATATATTTATTCTACATGCTCTAATAAACGTATACCTACAGAGCGGACGGAAGATTTATTGTACTTTTATTGATTTCCGCAAAGCATTTGATACTGTATGGAGAGATGCTCTATGGTTGAAACTTATGCAAGCAGATATAAACGGTAAGATACTACAGGTAATACGAAGCATGTACGACAATATAAAATTATGTGTGAAAAATAATAATTCGCAATCAGACTTCTTTATCAGCCAGATTGGTTTATTTCAAGGTGAACCAATGTCACCTCTTTTATTTTCTTTGTTTGTGAACGATATACAAAGTTTTCTGAGCGACTGTGCAATCTCAAACTTGAACTATTTTGATGAGAAATACTTTGAACATATTGGCTGTTTTATAAATATATTGTGTTTATTATATGCAGATGATACCGTGATCCTCTCAGACTCGGAGGACAATATGCATCGTGCACTTTCAGCATTCGCTGATTATGCCGAGGCATGGAATCTGCAAGTTAATACAATGAAAACGAAAATGGTAATTTTTACAAACAAATGGTTAAAGAACTTACCAATATTCACTTATAGGGGCCAAGAAATACAAATTCTAAAAGAATTTAAATACCTCGGTATTAAATTATTTTACAATGGTAGATTCTGTCAATCGATTAAGCAGACCCAGAATACAGCAACGAGAGCAATGTATGGCCTTTTGAATAGAACAAGAAAGCTGCAGCTGCCTCTAGATATTATGTTTAAATTGTTTGACTCTATGATTATGCCGATTATGCTGTATGGTGGTGAAGTTTGGTGTTTCGAGAAAACTCAAATTTTGGAGACCATACATCTTAAATTCTGCAAAATTATCACAACAATGAAGTCTAGCACACCAAACTACATGGTATATGCAGAATTGGGGAGATACCCCGTAATGGTCGAAATTAAGTGCCGAGCAATATCATATTGGTCAAAACTAGTATCGCACGAAGGATCAGAATTAGCTAAAAATGTATTCCTTCTACTCAGGTATCTCAATGATGGTGATGCCATACTACAAAACAAGATTAAATGGATTTCGTTTATCAAAGAAACTCTGCGAGAAGTAAATATGGAAAGTGCGTGGCAGAATCAGTCACCACTAAGCAAGACAGACATGAAACACAAGAAAGCGAAATTAATAGAGCAGCACACATGTTGCCTCTTCGGCAATCTAAATATGTCTATTTCAAGCCGTGCCATATTTTATCGAAACATAAAGGATTCTGTCAGATTGAGCCGATACTTAGTATATATGCCATCTCATTTAGCTACGTATTTACTGAAATTTAGAACAGCCAATCACAGACTACCGGTAGAGCAATGCAGATGGAATAAAAGTACATGTAAAGACACGAAATGCCCGTTATGTGGCGAAAATGTATGTGATGAATACCATTTTGTTATTTTGTGTACTGAACTCAACGATCTGCGAGAAACCTATATACCGAAGTATTACTGGGAAAACCCTAACAGAAATAAATTCTACAGACTGCTGTCACTGCTTAACATAAGTATATTGAAAAGAGTGAGCATTTTCTTAAAATTAGCATTTATAAAGTTACCATGAAGCAAGTATTACATTATATTATATATAATGTAAATATTATATGAAACCATTTCAGAAAACATATTCCCAAATGTATTAGCATTATTTGTATTTATTATCAATATCATATAATATGATGAACTCATTTATTGATATATATGTATGTTGTGTATTGTTTGTATAATGTTGTGTACATAAGTTGTATGGCATGTTGCAACTTAGATGTTGACTTTGCTAATAAACAATTCAATTCAACTACTTGTGTGCAAATCCTGGCTAAAAAAAACTAGCTGATGTCCCATTGACTGTCGAGGAAAGAGTCATAACATGATACATATTTATGAGTTTATCATTACATTAATTATAGATTACAAATATTTTCTCTATAACACATGCCACATAATATACCTATCCATACTAAGGCAACAGGGTCATATGCCCATTGTTTGTCCACTCCTGTCTGAAAAAGAATCTTCTAGGCTGGCTCCTAATAGCATTGACCCATTCAACTTCAGTAAGTATGTTATCATGCTAGTATATTTTACAAATTATACCATAATCATTCATTCGTTTATTACTGTGTGGATTCTCTCGCTCAGTTTCAATGTAGCCTATACAATGAACTGTTCTTCGTTGATATGGATTTTCATATCATAGTAGACAGAGATACCCTTTATAGTCATGTGTAGGTTTATTCATGAAATAAGACCAAAACACACCTGTTTGTTGAATTTAGATGACCGTTTAGGAGACTAATATCATTATATATTCCATTGCCCATATTTCGACAAAGAAAGAGACAGGCTGATATATCGATCATATCGACAATGCCAGAGCATGTCTAAACTCAGAATTTTACTTTCTAATACTAAAATGTCAAAAAACAGGAAATTATGTAGATTCATACAATATGTATGTAAAGAACTCTGAATCATAACCGCATAGCTAACTCATGTTGTTTTCTCGTCTAATTTTACATATTAATTTGTATGTTGTTCCTTCTTACAATGTTGACCGATATTGTAAAATGTATTTGTTTTTGTGTTTGGTTTCTCTGCGCCATTATCTGATGGCTTGAGGAAATAAATCTATCTATCCGGGGGGGGGTCGGAAAAAAAATTCAGGCACGTATGGCATTTTTTCCCTTTCAATCATTTTTTGTACCCACCCACCCCCACCGCCAAATTTTTTTCCGTTATCGGCAGTTTTTTCCGACCATTTTTTGACACCCACCCCGCTTTTAACACTAAAACAGAGATTTGCGGGGGGAAATTCACTGTAAACAGGGACATATCAAGGCCGTTTTTCATACCGTTTACCGGTTTGGGCGCCCAAATTTTTTTATTTTTTTTTAATTCAGGTCCCAATTCATATCATAACAATATATATATATATATATATATTTATATATATTGATGTAAGACATGTAAGTTTACAAACAGATTTAACTTAAGTTTAACAGTTGGAATATTACTGTAAAGTATGTTTGGCTTTATCTAGCTTTCATCTGTGAAAACTTCAAATAGTTAACCCTTCAGACTTCATTATTCATTGTCAATGGGAGGTGTGGTGATGATAAATGTGGAAAATTTACGTCATCTGATCGCACGGTAATAGATTATGCACTAGGAACAAAACGCCTTTTGAGCAAAATAGAAAACTTCAAAGTCCACTATCATTGTTCTCTATTCTCCGATATACATGGAGCTATACACTTGGTGATAAAATTTAATTTCCCAAATCGATATATACGAAATAACTTCACCGACGAGAACTCCACTGTTGGTGAACAAATGATAAAAACGAAACGATGGGACCCACAAAAAGGGAGAATGTTACCCAGAAATATTAATTCCGACGACATTACGCTTATTCTTGGTGAACTTACTGATTTGGAAAACAATAGTTGTTTATCCCAAACAAATATTGATGATATATGCGGGCTTATAACGAGAGCTCTAAACACTGCGGCCGATCGTACATTGGGAACTTATAAACCTCAAAATAAAACGCGGGAAAATATTCGCAAAGACAAAGCCTGGTTTGATGGTGAGTGTCGAACACTGAGGAATCAATTTAACCATTCAAAGCGTGAGTACAATAAAACAAAATCTATTATAGATAAAGATATAACGAAACAACATTGCGCGAAGTACAGAGGGGTTATGGATAGAAAAATTAAAGAAATGCGAGTAAAGCAAGTTTCAGAACTTCGAGATGCAGCTAAGTATTCAGGTAAGTCATTCTGGGACAGACTTGACAAAATGTGTTCCGACAGCCAGACCAAAAAATGCAGAGGAAACGTCACAATAGAACAATTCGAGGAGTACTTTAAGGATTTAAACATAAACGATTGTAATGATGAATCGGATATTTCCGACTATGTCGATATGGACTTGAACGAAAATCACGAGTCGCATCTAAATAGACCTATAACACAAGAAGAGATTTTTAGTGCTGTAAGCAAGCTCAAGAATGGTAAGGCAGTAGGGGCGGACCAAATTTTGAACGAATATATCAAAGAATCGGTCGGTGAAATGATGAGTATTTATGTCCGCTTTTTTAATCTCATTCTGAGTAGTGGGCATTTTCCGAAACAATGGGCTGTTGGGATGATAAAACCCATCTTCAAAGGATCCGGGGACCCAAATTTACCTGAATCATATAGAGGAATCACCCTTCTAAGTTGTTTTGCTAAACTGTTTACATCCGTTATTAATAATCGAATATCGTCGTTTGCAGAAGACAATGACCTAGTAGATAAAATTCAGACAGGTTTTCGTAAGGGTCACTCAACAGTAGATAATATATTTATTCTACATGCTCTAATAAACGTATACCTACAGAGCGGACGGAAGATTTATTGTACTTTTATTGATTTCCGCAAAGCATTTGATACTGTATGGAGAGATGCTCTATGGTTGAAACTTATGCAAGCAGATATAAACGGTAAGATACTACAGGTAATACGAAGCATGTACGACAATATAAAATTATGTGTGAAAAATAATAATTCTCAATCAGACTTCTTTATCAGCCAGATTGGTTTATTTCAAGGTGAACCAATGTCACCTCTTTTATTTTCTTTGTTTGTGAACGATATACAAAGTTTTCTGAGCGACTGTGCAATCTCAAACTTGAACTATTTTGATGAGAAATACTTTGAACATATTGGCTGTTTTATAAATATATTGTGTTTATTATATGCAGATGATACCGTGATCCTCTCAGACTCGGAGGACAATATGCATCGTGCACTTTCAGCATTCGCTGATTATGCCGAGGCATGGAATCTGCAAGTTAATACAATGAAAACGAAAATGGTAATTTTTACAAACAAATGGTTAAAGAACTTACCAATATTCACTTATAGGGGCCAAGAAATACAAATTCTAAAAGAATTTAAATACCTCGGTATTAAATTATTTTACAATGGTAGATTCTGTCAATCGATTAAGCAGACCCAGAATACAGCAACGAGAGCAATGTATGGCCTTTTGAATAGAACAAGAAAGCTGCAGCTGCCTCTAGATATTATGTTTAAATTGTTTGACTCTATGATTATGCCGATTATGCTGTATGGTGGTGAAGTTTGGTGTTTCGAGAAAACTCAAATTTTGGAGACCATACATCTTAAATTCTGCAAAATTATCACAACAATGAAGTCTAGCACACCAAACTACATGGTATATGCAGAATTGGGGAGATACCCCGTAATGGTCGAAATTAAGTGCCGAGCAATATCATATTGGTCAAAACTAGTATCGCACGAAGGATCAGAATTAGCTAAAAATGTATTCCTTCTACTCAGGTATCTCAATGATGGTGATGCCATACTACAAAACAAGATTAAATGGATTTCGTTTATCAAAGAAACTCTGCGAGAAGTAAATATGGAAAGTGCGTGGCAGAATCAGTCACCACTAAGCAAGACAGACATGAAACACAAGAAAGCGAAATTAATAGAGCAGCACACATGTTGCCTCTTCGGCAATCTAAATATGTCTATTTCAAGCCGTGCCATATTTTATCGAAACATAAAGGATTCTGTCAGATTGAGCCGATACTTAGTATATATGCCATCTCATTTAGCTACGTATTTACTGAAATTTAGAACAGCCAATCACAGACTACCGGTAGAGCAATGCAGATGGAATAAAAGTACATGTAAAGACACGAAATGCCCGTTATGTGGCGAAAATGTATGTGATGAATACCATTTTGTTATTTTGTGTACTGAACTCAACGATCTGCGAGAAACCTATATACCGAAGTATTACTGGGAAAACCCTAACAGAAATAAATTCTACAGACTGCTGTCACTGCTTAACATAAGTATATTGAAAAGAGTGAGCATTTTCTTAAAATTAGCATTTATAAAGTTACCATGAAGCAAGTATTACATTATATTATATATAATGTAAATATTATATGAAACCATTTCAGAAAACATATTCCCAAATGTATTAGCATTATTTGTATTTATTATCAATATCATATAATATGATGAACTCATTTATTGATATATATGTATGTTGTGTATTGTTTGTATAATGTTGTGTACATAAGTTGTATGGCATGTTGCAACTTAGATGTTGACTTTGCTAATAAACAATTCAATTCAACTACTTGTGTGCAAATCCTGGCTAAAAAAAACTAGCTGATGTCCCATTGACTGTCGAGGAAAGAGTCATAACATGATACATATTTATGAGTTTATCATTACATTAATTATAGATTACAAATATTTTCTCTATAACACATGCCACATAATATACCTATCCATACTAAGGCAACAGGGTCATATGCCCATTGTTTGTCCACTCCTGTCTGAAAAAGAATCTTCTAGGCTGGCTCCTAATAGCATTGACCCATTCAACTTCAGTAAGTATGTTATCATGCTAGTATATTTTACAAATTATACCATAATCATTCATTCGTTTATTACTGTGTGGATTCTCTCGCTCAGTTTCAATGTAGCCTATACAATGAACTGTTCTTCGTTGATATGGATTTTCATATCATAGTAGACAGAGATACCCTTTATAGTCATGTGTAGGTTTATTCATGAAATAAGACCAAAACACACCTGTTTGTTGAATTTAGATGACCGTTTAGGAGACTAATATCATTATATATTCCATTGCCCATATTTCGACAAAGAAAGAGACAGGCTGATATATCGATCATATCGACAATGCCAGAGCATGTCTAAACTCAGAATTTTACTTTCTAATACTAAAATGTCAAAAAACAGGAAATTATGTAGATTCATACAATATGTATGTAAAGAACTCTGAATCATAACCGCATAGCTAACTCATGTTGTTTTCTCGTCTAATTTTACATATTAATTTGTATGTTGTTCCTTCTTACAATGTTGACCGATATTGTAAAATGTATTTGTTTTTGTGTTTGGTTTCTCTGCGCCATTATCTGATGGCTTGAGGAAATAAATCTATCTATCCGGGGGGGGGTCGGAAAAAAAATTCAGGCACGTATGGCATTTTTTCCCTTTCAATCATTTTTTGTACCCACCCACCCCCACCGCCAAATTTTTTTCCGTTATCGGCAGTTTTTTCCGACCATTTTTTGACACCCACCCCGCTTTTAACACTAAAACAGAGATTTGCGGGGGGAAATTCACTGTAAACAGGGACATATCAAGGCCGTTTTTCATACCGTTTACCGGTTTGGGCGCCCAAATTTTTTTATTTTTTTTTAATTCAGGTCCCAATTCATATCATAACAATATATATATATATATATATTTATATATATTGATGTAAGACATGTAAGTTTACAAACAGATTTAACTTAAGTTTAACAGTTGGAATATTACTGTAAAGTATGTTTGGCTTTATCTAGCTTTCATCTGTGAAAACTTCAAATAGTTAACCCTTCAGACTTCAGTATTTCAAACAACTTCAAGTGAAATTACACAATACAGTAGAGGAACAGTGACAATTTGATCAAGTAAACCTGGTTATCATGTGGGATCTCATAATACCAAATGAATAATTAACATAGATATTAGTACTACTAGTAATTACTACATGTAACTTAATAGACATTATTTCTGAACTACTAGTATATTAGGAATGTGTCTCTCACTTGAATTTTAGAAAATAGCCTATTATATGAATTACAGTGATAATGGTCTCATTTCAAGCAGGATCAAGATATCTGACAATAACTTATAAGCATTTCCAATCCATACATATATAAAAAAATTCCAAAGTTATGCTTCAGAAACTTGATCAAAGTGAACACTCAGGAAAATTCAAAATACTGACTCCAAGAGCTCTAGATTAGCTCTCAATGCATTGGATTTTTTTTTAATCCAGGGGGAGACCCCCCCCCCCCCCCCCCCCCCCCCCCCACCATCAGCTCCCCAAAAATCGCTGGATACTTCACTGGCTGTATATGAATTTCTGTGCATACTATTTATCATGGATGTTAACTTGGACATGTAAATAGGAATGAGTCATTTTGAGGGCATTCGGCCAAAAAAATATGGCTGCCAGCAGCCATCTTGGATTTCAAAATTTGCAACAAAATACAACACGATAACTGCCTGCAGTCAGTTTACCAGTTAGAATTATATTATGTCTCTCATTCAAAGTGGTTTTGAAGCCCAACTCATTGCCAAAACACTAAAAAAGCAAGCAGGAAATTGTTTTTTTAGTTGCAGAAAAAATTGCTTGTTGGTGGCTTTGAACACCCACCCACCCCGGCATACGTGCCGGATTGTTTTTTTCTCCACCCCCCCCCCCTGATCTATCTGCCAAATTTCAAAACAAAATGGAGCGCATTCAAAAGTATTTATATTATTTCTCCATGTCATCAAGCAGACCAGATATTCAGAGATATAGTGTTATCGACAGAAATGTAACTTAGGTCCCGTGTTGTTATGAGTAATGTGTTTCACAAACCGCACCTCTATACATGTTCGAAATTATTATTAGAACAAGGAACGAAATGTCATTAATTTCTTTTATCACCGTCACCGCAAGAGTTATCGCTTCTATTATTGTTGTTGGGTGCATGGAGTTAACGATGCTTATACAATTCAACATAAAACATATACAAGTAGAGTTCAGCATATTTGTGCCTCGAGATCACTGTACCGCTGTAGAGTTGAGCATATTTGTGCCTCGAGATCACTGTACCGCTGTCAACTATTACAATTGTTTCACCATAAAATGATAATGACGTAGTTTATATTAGTTTGTCAAAACTATCATAATATCATTCAGCTCGGCATTTTTCGATTTCGGGTATGTCCCTAGCAACTGTTACCTCCACTGTAAGTAAGAACTATGGTAATTTTCCAGCCAGATCTACTCGAACAAACAACTAATGTTACTTTTACCATAAAAATGCTGCATGACGTAGGTTAGATTGTTAAAACTGCCATTGATTCTTCGTGGTCTTACCGAACAATTTACTGAGGGGGTCACCGAAATCGAGGAATTTGAGTGAATTTGAGTGAATTGCTTTTTTAAATTTAAATGCATGTCTTCTAGTTCCAATGTATGTAGCTCAATTGAAGAATTTAGTTTGGTCTGTGAAAAATTGTTTATACATAAGTCCCATATGATCTTGTTGACTTCAATCATATCACCTCTCTTCTATACTTTAAACACATACGAACTGTTTGAATAGTTTGAATAGTTTGTCCTTAAATGGTAAGTTCCAAAAAGTTTGTATCATGCTCACGCTTGTTGAGTTGACGATTTTATTTGACATTTATAGCAAAGTATATTTTACATATTATACACATTTGATATAATACAGTGCCACATAGATGTAATATAAATTCACATATATATATATATATATTACACGGTGTAATTTACACCTCCATGGCACTATATTATATTAAATTCATTTTTGTATGTAAAATGTATATACTGTATAATGTCAAATAAAATCAACATCTAGTTTTGTGTTTTTGTTTTTCGCTATGTTTACATTTATAAACCGCCAAGTTCATTTGAGCTATAAACCGCCAAGTTCAATTGATCTGCACCACAGGCTAAAATATAAATAAAAAATATATCAGTTTAAAACGAGCGCGTTACTTTAAAAAGTACATCGATAAACAGTACATATTTAATTATGTATTGAATGTGTATTGTTTGTCTATGCACTTTTTAAAGTGGCGTGATCGTTTTAAACTGATATATTTTTAAGTTAGATTTTATTCGTTTTAACGACAAGCCCCTGTGATCTATGAGTTGGATTCAGTCGACTCATTTCGACCCAAGTAGAGCACAATTTGTTTACGATATCGGGACGTCCTTGGCCTCGTAATTGTTATAGGTTCAATGCTCCAGTCGTCATTGGTTTGTAAGTTTTCCCAATTACGATGTGAAGAGCTATGACGCCATACACCGGGAACAAAATTCGTAACTAGCGTCTCGTGGTTGTTCGTAAACACTTTTGTGTGGATCTGGTGTCGTCGTAATATATTAGGATTCCATTGGTGTGTGAAGCCATATTGGCGCGAAGCGACTTACTGAGATCGGGAAATCTACCAACTGCCAAGTTGTATTCAAACCACAAGTCGTCTGTGTGTATAACAATCGAGAGTTTTCGCAAAACTATAGTTACAGTTAAAGGCCCACTTAATTATCGAACCCCCAGATCACATTTTATAAAATATATGCCATAGACTGGCATAGTACATAACATTTGAAAAGGGAAGCTAAAAAAACATTGCATTATCAACTTATCCGGTGTAATCAACTGTGAAAATGTTGTTTTTTGTTGCGGTGCCGACGTGTTTTCTTTGCCTAAGTTCATCTGGACTATACTGCACAGTCTATTATTTTCAATGGAAGGGAAATAACTCTATATCTTAGTTTGAATTATGTTGCATTCTGGGAGCGAAACGGGGGAAATGTTTCTATGAGTTCAGCTATTTTCTATTACTCTATGGGCACATTCAGAGACACAAACGTTACAAATGGTGATGAATTATAGTATTTTAATCATATATGTTATGTCATAGATTGTTATTAAAACCGTATATCAAGGCACTATAAAAAATTAATAATCGGTGAATCGAAAATTAAATGGGCCTTTTTAGAAGCTCCATCAGACTTGATACTAAAATTCTACTACATGTACGTTTTCTTATATTAGAAAATAGTTCGATCGTACCCATGAGCCCAAAAATATGAAGTTTTGATGGCCATTGCAGGTAATGACGTTGAAAGGAGGGAGTTTTGACACAATTTGATTTTTTGATCATGCGGCTAGCCAATATAATGGATCTGATGGATCCTGTTCTGCGTGGATTTTCTCAATGTCAGTGGCAAATCGAACTGTGTACATGTGTTAGGCTCCAGTAAGATATGTCAAACACATTCTTGCGGAATCACGATCAACGTATTCCATTGCATTCTGGATGAAGTCTAGAGTCGATGGCTTTTGCTATTACATGATCGGCAACTTCAAATTTTCCAAATCGTACTTTGCGCGGCATTGCGCCCCATCTATTACAGTGAATAATACCATGTCATGTCACGGTCACAGCACTTCAGCAAAAGTGTAAAAAATGTCATATTAGTATGAAATAACCATGATTTGTATGAGATATTTTTTTAACCGGTACGCACGATTCCCCCGCTCTATTGACAGGTATTCAGGGTCCACAGGGTAATAACAATAATGCAGTTTTGAGCCACGAATCCATTGGAGTGCTCTCGGGCTTCACATGGATAAATATATACATATACATATCCACCCCCGTGTACGCGGTATGGCCAAACCCGAAGGTATCGTCAAACCAGACCGTGCTATTTTGATAAATGAACATAGCTTCCCTCAGATGAATCTATATATCTCCCAGTTGAATGGTGATATCGACTATTTAAAACATAATTTCGTAAAGCGTGAAAAGCGTACAAAATGTGAACCCCCAATGGGATAGCGACCATAGCTTGCTCTCATCCTGATACATTTCATGGACATTCCGGCTCATTTCCGATTTTATCATAAATAGTATTTTGACGTTACAGGTATAGTTCGTTTGAAACATAACTATACTGGGGTATTCGTTCGTAATTGCGCGTTGTTTGGGTGGGGGATATTAGTTGTGTAACGTATATATGCACAATGGGCTTGCCAATACACAATTGAAAGTAATGACACAAAGAAATTAACAGTTACATGTAGGAACCCAGAATCGTCAGTTGGCGATCGATTTACCCTGTGTGTATACTATAAATACAACATACTTACTGCTATTGGTAATACACACTTCACGGTGAAACACGTTTATACTGCCATGATTGTTATGTAAATTAGAGTATTGTTTATAACTTTTCTATTTTAGCTCTAGGACCACATGCTATGGGCATAATATTTACATAAGAATTTACTACGTTATCATATAGGTTTTATATACTGAAAGTGATATGTATGTTTAACCGAAATGAAACATATCTTATCTTATCAGCGGACTCCGTCTGAGCATGCATTTCAGATGTTTCAAATGGTTATGGATGTTCAGCTTCACGATCACTTTCAAATCGTATTGTTCGCAGATTTAGTTTTCGGCTTGTTCGGTTGTATAATTATTATTACAGGGACCCTTTAGCCACGTCCCTGCTAACTCATGAATTAAACTGATTTAATGTTTCCATTCGTTGTACATTTCCTGGCCTATAATATCGAATAACACACAATAGTTATATACTATTAATATGACATTAGCACACAATACACAAACAAATATACACGTTTTCGCCCTTGCATCCTCACCCTAAAGATGGTCCATGTGCCGGCTGTCCGAATGAAAATGGGGATATTTTCAAGCAGAAACGGTCAAAATGCGAAGTACACCATCCGCATCTTTGACATCCCAAATCTGGTTTGGCGACATCTCATCTGCGGCTTTGATACCCGAAATTATGGTAGGCACCCACACTTGGTCGCGGACGCATTATCCACCGTCAATGGCTGATCATTATATTTCAAACAAGTGTGTACTATTTATGATAAAATCGGATATGAGTCATTAAATTTATCGGGATGAGAGCAAGCTATGGTCGCTATAGACTAGACGCTAGCTCTATGCCTTCACTACGCTAAGGCGTAACGTTACGGAGTAGTGAGCGGAGTAGACTGAGCCAGCGACGGGACTATATGGTCGCTATCCCATTAAGGGAAGTGGATATCACCATTCAACTGGGAGATATACAGATTCATCTGATGGAAGCTATGTTCGTTTATCAAAACCGCATGGTCTGGTTTGGCGATATCTTCGGGTTTGGCGATACCACGTACACGGGGGGTGATATATCACCTAATGCGCACGAGTGTAGACTATACACGATATCTGATCCCACGGAGGATAACATAGGTTTTGATATGCGATCTTTATCTGTTTTTAGTGATTTTATATGAAGGGTAATAACTCTATATAACGAACCTTTACTAAATAACGGCGATTTGTATGAGAAATTACAACACCACAATAGATCAACTCTGGTGAAATATAAGTCAAATCATTCCCTTGGGTGGGTGGGCTTGGGGGAAGTTTGGGATACGCTCTTTAAAACACTTCTTTAAAACAATTCTTCAAATATTTCCGTTATTTCGTCAAAAACACTTCTTCAAATATCTCCGTTATTTAGTTAATAAAAATATTTTCTTATTTTAGGATCACATATCAAAATGAGAGGATATGGTGATCCCCTTTTCATGGGATCACCATATCCTCTCAGTTTGATATATGATCCTGCCTGCATTAATTGAGCTACGAGTGACTCCTGAGACGAGGATCACATATTATATGATACCCTATCCTACGGAGGATCACATATTGTTTCATATGTACACCCGTGCGCATGGCCTGGATATATACATGCATTAAATAAATTGAGACACCATGGTTTCATCAAATCGCGCGGTGTATTTCGTCGGGTCTTCTTGTTCTTAGGTGGAGAGCAATTTGGATGATAGGATAGGATAGGATAATTTTATTTACAATACACATACATGGAAAGTACAATTACAAATAAATATAATATTAATAGACTATACATGTATATTGCTAGTGGTGATATAGTCATGGCTGACTGTCTTCCTATCACCCCTGGATGTAATGACAGATTATATGATGAAGATGGCCGAATTAACTTGATTGTTTTTAGGTTACGTTTATCGTGTGCAGACTGGGTTTTTAATATATAGGCGTTGTTAGGGCGATGGTACGAAAAGTGGTTCATATAAGGATTAACTGTCATGTGGACTGTTTTTATGGAGATGTAATCGTGAGGTAAGTGGTCATAACTTGTGTAAAACCCGAAGGGTTTTACATACAAGTTATGACCACTTACCTCACGGTTACATCTCCATAAAAACAGTCCACATGACAGTTAATCCTTATATTTATATACATTTAGCGAAAAAGCCACTTTTGTAAATGTATTTAAATCGAAAAGTGTATCGTGACAAAACCAGCCGAAAATAACCCATAGCACCCTTGGCAAAAGTTAACAGGAACAATTGAAACCCGATGATTTATTAAGTCAATCCTGCGCGAATCCAAATGCGCCCAAAACATTACGCGTTCGTCTTTCCAGACCCAAATGACGTATCGATGTTGTCATGAGCTGACGTATCGATGTTGTTATGAGCTGTTGCGCATTCACCGAGAAATAACTGCAACTAGCCACGTGGGCTCCGACCAATCAGAATGCTGGATTTAGTGATGACAACACTTAGTATGTAAATATATGTATGTATGGGTACCTACTTGGTCGATATAATGAATGAGTACTATGAATATACATGTGTGAGTGGAACCGAGTAGGAATAATGTGAGTGAGGTTTTGGGAATTGTTTTTTTTTCCTTTTTTTTTTTCAATTAACATGCATACTAGAGTGAATTTTGTTTTGTATTGTTTGTTTGTTTTGTTTATTTTGTTATCAGAAAATTATGTATCGTTTGTGCAATCAGGGCATCTTCGGTTTTTGCATCGCACGCTCGCTGAATAGGTATTAATGATATCCGTTTTCAAACGTTTTCGGAACACATGTCTTGATTGTTTAGAGGTATATTTACTTTCTAGGGAATTCCACATAAAGGGGAATGAATGGTATGGGAGAACTTTAGAAAAAGAGATGGTCCTGAATTTTTTTTGTACTATAGGATTAGGTTGTCGTGTATTTGGTTCTGCTCTCTTGTCATACATACCAGAAAAAGACACCGGTAAGCGATCGTAGTACCAATCATGCATAAAAATGGATGCATGTAATTTATGTAAATCATCTATTTTAAAAATGTTTTCTTGTTTGAAAAGAGGATCGGTGTGACTTCTATATTTTTTGTTACATATAATTCTGATGGCTCGTTTTTGTAATAAATATAGTTTCGTCACTGCCGATACATGTCCCCATATTTGGATGCCATAAACTAAGTGGCTTTGAATTAGGGCGAAGTATAATGTTTTGAGAGCCTTGCTCGGGAGAAAATGTTTAACTTTATTAATGCAATAAATCAAAGGTCAGGTTTTCATCTATATGGATACCTAAACATTTGGCAGACGATTCGTTCCGCATGTTCCCTATCCGTCGAAGTTCGGCTCCATTGAGATCTATTTTAATTGTATTCCATTTTTTGTCATTGTTTTGTGGATGCAAGAGCATATAATTGCTTTTGTTAGCATTGATGGCTAGTTTGTTGCAGCAACACCAGTCAGATAGATTTCTTAATTCGTTATTGACATAACTTTGAATTAACGCTTCATTTTGTCCACTGGCCATAAGGGTTGTATCGTCGGCATATGATAAGAGATCCATAGTAGTTGAATTTGACATATCGTTCACGTAGAGGAGAAAAATTATGGGCCCGAGTAAGGACCCCTGAGGAACACCACATGAGGTTTTAAGGAGATTTGACTTGCTTCCATTGATTTCTACGTATTGTCGTCTCTCATTGAGATAGCTTCGAAACCAGTTGTTTGCCATGCCTCTAATTCCATAATGTTCAATTTGTGTAAGTAAGATTTCGTGGTTTATTGTGTCAAAAGCTTTGGAAAGATCAAGAAAAAGGGCTACGGTGGAATCTTTCGTGGGCTTGTCGTTATTTTTCACAACATGATCCAGTAGATGAATGATGGGATGAAAAGTTGAATGGTTTGGGCGAAATCCGTACTGATGTTTAAATAAGATGTCCGATTCATTAAGAAAATCAACTAAACGTTTTTACATGAGTTTTTCGAGTAGTTTAGAAAATGCGGGAAGAATGCTTATTGGACGATAATTGTTTATATCCCCCTTGTCACTATTTTTCGGTATTGGTACAACTTTAGCTATTTTCATTTTGTTGGGAACATGACCTTGTTTGAACGACAAGTTGAATATATGCTTTAATGCTGGTGCTACAGAAAATATGGTTTCCTTCATCAGTTTTGTAGATATTCCATTGAAGTCACTGTTGGTTTTTCCATTCATTGAGTAGCAAGTTAAAATAACCTCTTGGATTGTGGTGGGCGTAATATTTAGCTCGTTGCTTTGTCTATTCGTTAAATAATCGAGGAAGTTTACATCTGTGTGATTTTCAATAAGTTCTGTGGTTTTTTGACCTATATTGAAAAAATAGTCATTAAATTTTTCAGCGATAGTGTCAGGATTTGTAAACTGTATGTTGTTATCATGTAGAACATTCGGGTATCCGTCCGTATTTTTGTCTCGTTTTATTGCACCTTTGAGGGTCTTCCATGTTCTTTTAAACTATACTTATTCTTTTCTAATATTTCACAGTAATACATGCTTCTATACTTTTCCGGATAAGTTTGTTATATAGTTGTCGATATTTGAGGTAGGAATTCGTATGGATGGAGGAAGGCGAGCTTAGTTTACGTATAGGATATTCCCCGAGCTGTCGGGCATTCGGAGAAATAATTCACCGAGGCGAAGCCGAGGTGATTATTTGGACGAATGGCCGACAGCGAGGGGAATATCTGGCTTAATCCTCAGTATTTAAAGAATAACAAGAAGAAATTTAATTTTACCTATAGTATTACTTTGAAATTTGTCAATAACATTACAATGTATGATATATTCAACTAAAAGTCAATAAAAGTTTTAACAAAAAATGTGAACACGACCATTAAACAATTTCCTAATCTGTCAGACAAATAAAGAATTGTACGCAAATTCAGTTGCCACTTTAAATAGTGATCTGGAGATTTGGAATTAAAATTGTCATTAAAAATGTGTCAATCGCCACCCCCCCCCCCCCCCCGGCCCCATGAAATATGGCCAATCCTGCTATATATCCTACTTAGCTGTGCATTTATAAACCAATATGAACACAATATTTATGACTCACATTATGTTATATCTCAGATAACACATGGGCGGAAGTCTAATTGACACCAGTGCATATGTGCATGGACACCTTCCAGTTACAACAAACATTTAATTTGCTTGGCCTGATACTGCTCGTCCTCGCTGCATTGTCACAAATCAAAATTGTCGCATTGAGTTGGTATGCACTGAGCCGCGTTGACAATCCAGTTATGATGAGTGGTTATCGGGATATCAGTTATAGGTAGCCCCAAACATGATATTGCCTTTGTCGCCGATTAGCTTACCCCACGCTTTAATCTAATTAATTAACACGTCGTTCTCGGGCGCATTTGTAAATTGAATGTGAGAAGAGTGAATTTTGTCAGTAAAACGTGACGTGACCAAACTCCGCATTCGAACAGGGAATGAAGTAATTTTCGAAACTTTCTGTGTCGACGTTATCTAAATGGATATTACATAGTTATATGTTATCAGCATGGCGTTCATTTTATAAGGGAAATAAACATCACAAGCACCCGGAGGTAAATGACAATCCAGCCGATGATCAAACTGATGTTTTCCGTTAATATTGGAATAAAACAATCTTTCGATGAGTCGTTTTCGTATTGTACTGTTTATCTGATTTATTTCCATGAATTCGAAGTTTGATTTACAAGGAGTTCTTGACCAACGTAAGTTATCGAATGAGGTTTATTTACTATAAATATATAGTAGTCGTTACCCGTATAAAACGATCTTCAATTTCAGCATTTTGATATCAAATTCTTAACATTTTATTAAAATCCATGTAATCAACGTAACTAATCCACTTAAGTTATAGTGTGGTGTACCCGACATTACGAACTGATTTGGACTATCAACATTTAAATATTTAGCATTTACCAGAAAATTATATCGTGCGAGTGATTCCGTGTTATAAGAAGGCTCCACCTTCGTAAGTTTTTCATTATTAGAACAAGTCTCAAATACAATGCAAATGTGTCGTTAAAGATACGGGCGGTGTTGGCGGTGGGTATGCTGTAAAAAAATTCCCATCCGTCAAAAACCGCCATAAATAGTGAAATATAGACATACTTTGTTCTTATAGCAATCAGAAATATGACATAAGCAGTATGTTATTGTCGATTTCTTCCCCTTTGGCATGTAAACAAAAGCAAAACATGTTACGTTTTCTGGCTTTTGTTTAGATCCGGATATGGTAAACATAAAGAGCGTTATTTATTACTGTTTTCCTGATATGGAAATAATAAAGAGCGTTTATATCATTGTGTATGAATAACCAATCGAATTGCTCTGTGTTATGTAAGCAGAGCACAACTTGTGTGTGTTTACGTACACCATCGTACGAAAATATAGTCGAATTTCATCAACTAATACAACCAGTATTAAACATATTTCGCAATAAATATGTTTTGAATGTTTGATACGCATAATGGCTTTTCGTGGATATGTTCAGATTATCGCAACACCGCGAAAAAGACAAATTAAAACATATATAATGGTAGTATTTGTTATCAGCATCAGTTTGCCCTAACATCATCAGAGAAATTCAGTAGGACCCAACCGCATCATAGCAGATTAGCAGGACCACTTGACCGGGTGGAATATATTTTTTCTAGTCCGAATTGTCTAATTCCGAAATTACCAATTTCACATTCCGGTTTGTAACTGTTTTCTTTATGTTCTGGCGGAATCGACGATTATAAAATAATTTACACCCCCCCCCAAATAAGTGAATTCTTTAACTATTTCTAGGCTACAGCTTCCATACTTGAATGTGGGGAGATTTTTCGACCATTTCTTCGTGAAAATCATTATTATTATTTTTGTTTGTATTGACTTGAAGCTTCCAAGCTTCTGCATAATCGACAAAGGCGAGGAGAGCCCCAGTGATATACCGGCTTTGTGTGCTCTGAAAATAAATGTTAATATAACATATATTTTTCAGCTGTTTTAAATATTTCGCACACAAGTGAGAGAGAAACGCTCTTTATTCATACCACACCATGAATGTATTAACAAGGAACGCTCTTTATTGTTCAATGCCAAAGAAGTTGGGGAACCGAACTTTCTCAATTCAATCTCTTGAACTAGGCTATGTGCGGCATACAGAGGCCTTATACGAATATAACAAACGCGAGCATAATTTAGACCTTCAAACCACTTATTCCCATAATCACACTGGTAACTTAAATAATAAATCTAATAAATATATTGTTTGTTCGCAACCAAATTACGACACTGACTTAGCATATGTGGCGTTGAGCAATGCATTTGCTATGCATATTGTCCAAACTCACACAATTTTAGCTTGTACATTGTTTTAATTCGTTGTGGAACTCACGGTACTATTTGTTAACAGCATCAGTTTGCCCTACCATCATCAGAGCAATTCAGCAGGACCCAACCGCATCATAGCAGATAGGATAGGATAATTTTATTTATAATACACATATTAATAGTACAATAAATTAACACATAACTAGATCATAATTCAGTATATTGCTGGACCACTTGACCAGGGGTGATATATATTTTTCTAGTCCGAATTGTCTAACATTGATGTAAAATTGTTGTTATTACATTAAACAAATTCCACCCACCGTCTTTCTTAGTATCCCTATGATCATTATAATCACCTAAGACTGTTCAGTTTCTTATTTGATTGATTGATTGGTCACACCAATTTTACATTCCGGTGTGTCAGCAAGTGGAGAACACAGCAAACAATGACTTGCGATTGTTATGACAATACCTGGGGAATATTTTAATATTCCACAGTTATTGTTAAAATAATGCACACTTATTGTTTAAATAATCCACAGCTATTGTTACCAGTGGGCAATCGGCTGGATATTGTGCAAGGGAGAACAATAGAAAATATGGCGACTGTGGATTAAGGGTATATAGTTCTTGTTTCTTAAGTGAAGATCTTATTAATCCGGTGGTCATCCATGGTTCGCATTTGATGAATTTTTTGGGTATGGTTCGGGTAATGGGCGGAAAAGCTACGTTGTATGCTGCCAGATAGATATCCAAAAAGTTTTCATATGCTTGATCTACATTATTACAATCACAAACCGAATGGAAATTACACGATTTAAGAGTATCGTTGAATTTATTAATATTTTCTTGGGAAAAGTTTTGTCGGGGAGTGCGCATGGTTTCATGTGGGGTTTTTAATCGGTTATGTCCGTTATGACCTTCGGTGTCAGTGAGAAATACCCCAAAGTGATCTGACAAATCACATGTAACTATACCAGAGCAGTGTTCGTTTCGAAGATTATTTGTGTATATATGATCGATAAGGGTCGCTGAGTGATCGGTCATTCTTGTCGGTTTTGTTATCATGGGCACGAATCCTCGTGTGAATACATTGTTTAAAAAGTCGTTTGTTTTATTGTGCGCATCGAAATTTATTAGATCGATATTGAAATCACCGATTATATAAGTCTTATGATTTTTAATTATATCTAAGATTTCGTCGAATTTAGAGGCAAACTTGTCAAAGTCAGCTTTTGGTGCCGTGTTAGGTCTATAAATACATCCTATGATATATATTTCATGTTTTCCGAATTCAAGCTCAATGAACACCGTTTCAATAACATGTGGGATAAATATTGATAGATCGGGTCTATTTTTATACGTAATAGTGTCTCTTATGTAAATACCAACACCACCCCTACTATGATATTACTCTTGATGGCCGATTTAAATTCCGAAATATCTAGTGCAGTTTTGATAGAAATGGGTAGTTGGTTCCAAAGAAATGGCCCAGCTACCGAAAATTCCCGATCGCCGCACGCTTTAACGCCACCGTGGTTCAGTACAAGATTGCATGCATTTCCAGAACTTAGAGGATAGGCCGGTTCACATTGTGCGACCAATTCAGCCATGCAGGTGCTAGTTATTGTAGCATTTGTAGACAAATAGGAGCATATGTGACACCCCTATATTCAGCATGCTGGCGAGAATATTTTATAAACCGTGAGTTACTTCTTGTATCGGCTTCCTGACACCTTGGTGAATATTAGTCATGACTGCCCACGCATGGTAAATTAGAGGAAAGGCAGGACCAACGTAATGTTTGACGTCCACATCACCTAAAATATCCTATGATACGGAAACTGTGTTCCAAGTTATTACATAAGTGATAACTTTCTCACATGAACGCAGGTGTGCGTGCATGCCATGGGTCTATTTTAGGTATAATGTTAATTCCCGCCCGCTCATTATTACTGACACGTACAGGGGGGGTCGCGGAAAAAATTTACATATATAGGGCGAAAAAAATGTTTTTGCCCCTCTCGGGGACCCACCACCCCTCTACCTGCAATTTTTTTCTTTTTTTTCCGCCCAATTTTTGGGACCCACCCCCAAAATCTTACAAAAAACATCAAATATAAACCAAATCATAACCTAGCAAAGAATTGTTCCGTTTCTTATTATTTAATACTATTCCCAGCATTTTAATAAACCTCTAAACTGCTCTAAACGGAGATAATTCTATTAGTATAAAATGTGGAAATGCTGAATGCATGCACTTAAAAACATTGGGCATAATGCCATAAAACATAATAATTATGAGGTAATACATATCCTGATATCCTCAATAACTTCATATTCTTTTATATAACAATAGTATAAGCTGTTTTAGAGCCAAGGCCCAATAGTAATACTGTAGTAATAGGGGTAGAACAAATTTCATCTCCCCCTATTTCTGTGATATATATCTGCACATGGGTATGATGGGACCCAAGGAAAGTCACACTCACAGCAGCTCACAGTCTAAATACATGTATGTATGTCATGTTGGTGTGCAGATTGACATATACCAATATTAGTGAAGAATTGGTAGTATTATTAACTTATTATCAGAGTATAAAGTTTAGTTTAAAGCCAGCGGAGATATCACACGGAAACCCATTATAAGAACAAGCATCCTGGTTCAGACTGTCCAGTTAAGATATGTGACTCTGAGAAAGTTCGCATGAAGAGAGTTGCATAGATTACCTGTGCAGTTTGATCCAGGTTAGTATGATATATAATTAGTTTCAAGAACAAAGTTCATATTAGTCATGTTTATATTCTAGCTTTATGTTGCATATGGAATAAGTTGAGACTTTAACACCAAAGCTACTTTTATAGTTACATTGCTCTATCCTGCTATATCCTAAATTGAATATCAAAGCAACCAATAATGAACAAGCAACTTATAATTACAATACCATATGTATTGGCAGTCAAATAACTGGAACTCCAAGATATACTACCTTACTACATGTATCTGTAGAGTACATAACTGCTTAGACTTGTGAATAATAACTGTGGTTGAATTAATATCACAAAAGGCTAAGCTTTCATATTGTTATCCAAATAGTATGAACTTTTTGTATGAGTTATTTTGTTTTATAGTTTTAAACCAGTGGAATATAGTGGAATTGTTATTTTTGTTTGTATCATCAAGTTTATCTTGATAACAAATAATATCCATTATGTGGATTAAGAACAGAAGATGGTAATCATTTCATAATTATGCTTATATGCAAGCATTGTCGACTGATCGTGTCTGAGCATATAATTATGTTATAACAGTAAACAAATTTGTCAAAAGTAATTGCAAAATTCATCACAGAATTCATCAATATAAACTCAGCTTTATATTTTGTTCAAACCCTTAAAGGGATACACATGTGTGTATATATATAGCTATAACATACACTTTGACATCCAATTGAAAGGCTATCTTGGATATGCATATTATAAATGTTTGTTCTTGTGTTTTAATGTTTGTTATATGATTTGTTTATATATATATAATATATCTTTCATCGGTCGAAATCTGGTACATTAATTTTGACACACATCAGCATACATACACCCCTAAATGGTGGTTAGTTCTGGTTAGTATGTTTTAAATAGCCTTGTGTGTCATATGGTTGATATTAATAGATTACATTGAGCACAAAAACAGTGATTTTAAGTGAAGGAAATTTTTTTCATTTTTGGTCATTTACGCATTTTTTCCGGGTCCAAATGACCCACCACCCCCGCCCTATATATGGAATTTTTGTGCGCGACCCCCCCCCCCCCCCCCTGACACGTAGGCGCTTTTTTCTATTTTGACACATGACTATTTTTTTTTTTTCAACAATGTTTTCCGGTGTATTTTCAAAGACCCCCACCCCCCCCGCCATTTATCGAAGATGAGTGATAAATATATACACGATAACATAACCCTTCAATGTATCACATATGCTTTCTTTATTGGTACTGTGCAATTCTGTGTTACGCAGTTGGAGACACGCTCAACGAAGTGTTTTTATTTTTATTTTTTAAATGCATGTTTTTTAGGTGTTTTATGTGTTTCATTTTTATCAACTTGTTTGATACTTTAAAGGCCCATCTTTCTTTTCCTACTGCATGGTACAGACTGCGGACCTGCAGTTACAAACATTTAAACTCCATAAAGGTCACAGTGATTGCAAATTAAAACATATTCCTTAATGTCCTTAATTGTTTTATCAAATCGTCAATTTACGCAAAACGCATATAATTTGAGTACTCTAGAATGAAATGTAACTCTTGAAATATACATGTATACATGGACACAGCCTTTGGTATGAATTTGAGTACCCTTGTGCGGCCTCGTTCTGTGCATGGTGCGGAAAATCATAAATGAAGATGCGGTAGAACATCAAACAATTAAGTTGATATAATTGAATACACGAATCTGTTATCCATATACCATGCAGGCAGTGGCAGGCAATATGTTTTGGTTTCCAGTTTTCAATTCGATCAGCAAAATGTGATATATGTACTTAAAGTTTGATTTTTATTGCTTTCAAAATTATGATTCTCAGAAGATAGTGCCAAATTTGTTTTCGGGACATAATCTGAAACAGTGAACTCGATCGTTCTTTTGCAACGACAAGACATGTTGCGGGTGTGTCCTCGAATCGCAGTTTTGTGCGATCTGTCGTCCGTATATCATTTGTTAAAACAATCATGGTCTCACATGCTTGCGTGACCTCGTGAATGCAGGGAAGTTTTCATTGACGCCTGTATGTACATGTATGTGTATGTAAGGTCCGTGTAACTATACCAATGTGCAAAATCCAAAATTAAAATGGCGCGTCTATTTCAGCTACCAATCCTCATAAAATGTGGAATCAACCACAGCATCTAATCGACAATGCAAACCGGCTAATTTCCTTGCCAATCTAATACCCCATGTTAGAAAATGATTATCCTTTCAAACAATTTAACACGCACAGCCAACCATGGGTACAGGCCCAATGGAACGATGCACATGTAAAGTAAACGGTGTGTGTTTTATGAGTAAATGCATGTATATATCTCATGGATAAACATGTGTATAATATATATCACAGTGGATAAACCGTACAAACATATAATCGGAAGTCGATTTCGCCAAGACCGAAAAATTCTATCTTTAAAACATAAATACTACAGAAGAATCAAAACCACACCATAAAAATAAGTTCTCAGACCAGATAGACGGCTTCCCCACAGCTATTAACGTAAGTATAAATTGTACATACACATTTGCCGATCGCAAGCGGGCTCAATTTGAGCCAAGGACTCTTTTTTATATAGATAACAAATAGCACGCCGTCAGTGCGTGGCATAATACGCCCGTTTCTGCGGAGTTGAGTGGGGCATGTAGACAGAACCCATATTTGAACTTGATCTGTATACCAAATTTGGTTCAGTTCACTCGATTCCACCTAAAGTTATCATCTGGAAACCGCATATCAGGTAAAATCTAAGTGAAAAAGGGGCATTACTCAGTCAAAATCATGCGGACGAAACCCATATTATAACTTGATCTGTATTTTGGTGTGGTAAACTAACCAAATTTGGTTCAGTTCACTTGATTCAATCTAAAGTTATCATCCGGAAACCAAAAGCGGACGACGGACGCGAACGGACAACCCATTTACATAATACGACCGTTTTTATCAAACGGGCGTATATAAAAACGGTTTTTGATCACTTCAGAAAATAATTTTCTCGCAAAAATTCCGTCGCCAAATGACACTTTACCACATATACATCATCTGTCGGAAGTCCCACTGTATTGCAACGGAAAGGCCGTTATGTGTGCAATATGTATATTGATATTACCTTGGCTGGGGTGTATTCATAATCTGATAGTAGATACTATTTATTTGACACCCCACTCGTCAGTCTCTGTACGCCTAGTTGTTTAAGTTGCCGATCACTAGTTGTCAAAAATCTGTACGTCAAGTTGTCATGATGGGATTTGTGTGCATGACGAACCATGAATTATGTTTCCATATTATACATGTGTTATTATTCAAGCACCGAACGTAACTATGTTTATCAATAGATACCGTGTTGAAATCTTTAAGTATATTTGAGATCTATTTTAAAATGTATTATGACATTACTATTGAATTACATGATGTAGTTCATCGAAAAGCATCGTACGCAATTGAAGACTTCTGCTTTACATGTACACATATCATGCATATTACTTATCAAGTTTCTCGGTGACTCAAAAGATGAAACTCAATCTTTTCAATATCAAGTACCAAAAGCATTTCAAATAAAATTAAGTAAACATAATATAATAATGTAGAATTAAACTTATTGAAAAACATAAAACCTCAAAGTTTGAATGTTCTTATCAGTGGAGTGATTTGTTGATTTAAGCCTTTACCCAACAGAACGGCCCTGTGCCAATGCATTCTCTTATATATGCGAGTCGACCATAGGTCGCCTCGCATATATGAGAGAATGCATTGGCTTAACACATTAAAAATTGTTAAAGAATGTAAGAAAAAATGGTAAAAAGTGTTAAAAAAAGATGGTCGACTCGCATATATAAGAGAATGCATTGGCACAGGGCATAACTGTAACTATCACAATGTGGTCAAGGAGCCGGTTCCAATGATATCCATATTTGTATGGTTCTATTGAGACATTTTAGGCTGTTGAAGCTTTATTTGGCCGGTTTTGGCCGGTTTGTTGGGTAAAGGGTAAGCAATATGAAACTGAAATATGCATGTACAACGAAAATCGACATCGCATGACATCTCTCTTAACATGGTACTTCCGTATAATAACACACCTTTTCAGATCGTTATTGTGATCAGAAGACATTTCTAGGCACAGTGAACCATAAAATACAGTCTATCTGTCGTTGTTTCTCTAGTTAATGAACATGGACAATTGCGATATTGTCGTCCCAATTGTGACACAATATGTCTTATTCACACATACCTTAGACAAGTCTACTTATGTGGACATATGAGATTTTATTGGAGACACTGTGTTAAAAAATGTGGGCATATATAAATAGTCCTGTATCCAGGGACTTTGTGATGTGCGAGCGCTATCTACCCCTATTGCTTTGGATTTTCAATAGGAATCTAAATCGAACTACTATGGGCAGGATGGGGTTGGGCGTAATTTTCTCCAATCGTTAATATGTGAGTCTCTGCCGGAAAATTCCAACACAAGAGTTGCAACTCGAAGCTAGCTCTTGTTGGACTTTTCGGGACTGGCCAGTCGATATTCATGTATAGTGATAAACAAGGAGGCACTCGCAGTCACGACCATTTCGTCACATCACCATTCACCATTCACCACAAATATAAGGCGATGGTGCACATACGACCTGTAGTTTTTATTAGTAAAGTCCCACGTATACACAATTTCATCACAGAATATAACATACAACCCCACCCCCAAATACAGTTTTATTACTTGCGGAGTCGAATACAAGTAGCTAACTGTTAACAAGAATACCTTGTTTGATTCAGACAGAGTCTATAAGTTCAATGGCCTGACATTTCGAAGACATAGTTATGTTTAATGGGTCGAAAGGAACAAACCGTTACTGTTCGATTCCTGTACAACGTTGCAACTTGTGATTGTCGTCGTACACAACTGGACGTACATAGACTGACGAGTGGGGTGTCCAAATACACTGTGTACATAGACTGACGAGTGGGGTGTCCAAATACACTGTGTACATAGACTGACGAGTGGGGTGTCCAAATTTATAGTCTCTAAACGTACATAGACTGACGAGTGGGGTGTCCAAATATATAGTCTCTATAAACGTACATAGACTGACGAGTGGGGTGTCCAAATATATAGTCTCAACGTACACAACTGGACGTACATAGACTGACGAGTGGGGTGTCCAAATATATAGTCTCTAAACGTACATAGACTGACGAGTGGGGTGTCCAAATATATAGTCTCAACGTACACAACTGGACGTACATAGACTGACGAGTGGGGTGTCCAAATATATAGTCTCAACGTACACAACTGGACGTACATAGACTGACGAGTGGGGTGTCCAAATATATAGTCTCAACGTACACAATTGGACGTACATAGACTGACGAGTGGGGTGTCCAAATATATAGTCTCTAAACGTACATAGACTGACGAGTGGGGTGTCCAAATATATAGTCTCAACGTACACAACTGGACGTACATAGACTGACGAGTGGGGTGTCCAAATATATAGTCTCACGTACACAACTGGACGTACATAGACTGACGAGTGGGGTGTCCAAATATATAGTCTCTACTTTCATATTGTGAATACACCCGAGCCAATGTAATGTCAATATATGTTGCACACATAACGGCCTTTCAATTACAATATAGTGGGATTTCCGATAGGTGATGTATATGCACGTGTTAAAATGACATTTGAAGAGGGAATTTTTGCGAGCAAATTATTTTCTGAAGTGATCAAATCGGCAAAAGTATATGAATAAATTATATCCGTTTATAGCTGTGGGGAAACCGTCTATCCGGTCTGAAAACTTGTTTTATGGTGTTGTTTTTATCCTTCTGTAGTATTTATATTCTAAAAATAGAATTGTTCGTTTGGCCGATTATATGTTTGTACGGTTCGTCTCCAAGCTTCGAACAGCTGGACGTCAGTGTGCAGAGAGCTCATAGAAGGTAAAGTAAAGCAGTACATGTTCCATGGTGTACAACTCTATCTTCATTTGATCTATGGCGTTATATCTGGCTTGAATTGGGTGCGAAGGCAAAGTGGTCGATGAGAAAAATATATGCCAAGCCAAATCTATCTTTACGATTATATGCAGTCATGTCTGATCAACTTTCAGAATATTCACAGTACAACATCCATGATGTTTACCAATGCAGAACTAGCGTCAGACACCCCCCCCCCCCCCGACAGTAAGCAATTATTTCATGTCTCTTTTGGGAACAGTCATAATTGTTGTCCCGAGGTATCAGGAATCGGCCTTGGGCAACAGTTCGATAGTCATTCCTGATACCGAGGGACAACAATTCTGCCTGTTCCCAAAAGACACATGAAATAATTGCTTTGTTACCCAATACATTTACTTGTATATAATCAGGTCATTGCTAATTAATCAAACTTTTTAATAGTGTTATTTCGAATTATGAGAACTAACTGGAATATACCGCAATGTAACCGGTATAATTAAAAAACGAAACCAGAAATTTCCGGAAATAGCCGAAACGTCACGGAAATTGCAAACCATGTAACAGTTCGTTCGGACCAGTCAACAGTTCGCTCGGAGCCACTCAACAGTTCACTCGGGTCGGGCAACAGTTCACTTGTGACGTCACGAAAGCTGACCGTGAATGCAAACCGGGCAACAGTTAATTCAGGGCGGGCAACAGTTCGTTGTGGCGTTACGAACGCGAATTTGGGGTTAACCAGTTAATTCTAAATCCCAATGATTTACGAAGTAAAACTCTACTATTGGGTAACAATACAGAATACTGAATTCAATGTATTGACATAATAATGTGATAATATAGGCACGCTCTTCGTTTTGCTCTAAAATGCAAATAATATTAAATTTACTCAATCCGATTCGATGGTCCCCATAAAGTCAGATTCCAACAACAACAAGTTTCGAAATGCCGCTTCGGTTATCAGAATCGATGAATTGCCCACATATAATGCTAACCACTGTCAACTATAGTAAAAATTGCCCAAAACGTGTTATTTAGAGTTTTTAGAGTTATCCATCTTCATCCGCAATTTGACAGGCGGCTCGTCGACTTTTCACTGGCCACTAAAAGTATCGATGGTGAAAAATAATAGATTTAAAAATCGATATGTAATAACCCTGAGCTTTGATAGGTGGGTTCCTCGACTCGAATCGAATATTGTTTACCCCCGAAACCAAATAAATAGTAATTGAGGGGCGCTTAATCGGAGTATGCATCTTTAACATGTGAAATGTTCGGGGTTTTTTTCTGGTTCAAGTTTAATGCAAAATGTTATAAAAAACAAATATTATTCGAATAAATGGAGAAAATAAATACAGATAATAACTGCCCATATTCTATGAACATAATGTGAAATTTTGAGTCCCATATTATCCATTTTTAATCGCATGCTGTTTTGGAAATATAATTTTCTGATGAGAACAATTCAGCTCTACATCGGCAAAACGAGAAATGGTGGTGGTCAAAATATGGACATCGTGAATCCGTTCTGAAATGTGCTCCGCGGGTCGAACACAGCGGTCACAAATAACAATGACAAACGTCAGTGCAAAAAAAAACATGAGGAGATTTTAGAATGGCGATATAGTATCAAGGAATTAAGCTCTTTATATAACATCGTATACTGTATACATACGTAGGAATATATATCTGCTTCGAATGGCCATCTGTTAATTAGATTCGCTGAGAATAAGTAATTTATTATATGAAAATATGACCCATCTGACATATTTTCGACATCTTTACCTCCGCGGGGAACTTTGACTTCTGTACCCAATTCAAGCCGGTTCTGGAAGTGATATTTTCAATAAATAAGAGATGTCATTGGCCGTTATGTGATGTAATTGGTTCGGGAGGGTCAATAAACAATCATATACTGAGTATGTAGATGTATAATTTATGCATGCTATACTTGTATATATCGTCGTTTGAGGCGCGAGTCTGTATAAAATCCTATTCTTGGAGCGGACACCATGTCAGAGTGCTAATTTTTGGACAATTATTACCGTGTTTATCTACATTGATTTTGCCGATATTCGTTTCTATAGTATTCGCGTTAGGTTCGTTTCTTTGTTAGATTAGGCTTTCTCGAAATTACAACATTTCTTTGTATTAATCAGCTGGCTATTCTTATGCAACTTGTTAATTCTTGCCCAAGCATCTGCTCATTAATTACCATTCATCGCACGTATTCTAAGCTTTACTTTTAATAATAACTTATTTGTCAAACTGCTAATGCCATTGTAGTGATCGGATAATTTATAATGCAAATATGTTAATCTAATCATGCGTCATTAATTCACACCTGTTCATGCTTTGTATATAAGAATTTGTAATACTGTGATATGGCACTCTATGTTTTGGAATTCCAATATTCAGTCACGTTTCACCTATTACAACTGGAGGTCCAATTGTTTGGTGGATTCCAACTATACCGGAATGTCCGTATATTTGTATTGTGTAAATAAATGCTAATTCCCCAGAAACACTCAACCTTGATTCAACCCGAAATCAGCTCTATCAAATTGGTGGAGAATCCGGGCAGTGTTGCTATTTCCCCAACTGCAACGCAACGTTCCCGGAAGAAAAGAAGAATGACGCAGCCGATACCCGAAAACATCATTAACATCCTGAAGACGTTCGAGTTTCTGAACCACCGACTCAACTGGAGCCTAAAGACGGAGAACGGAGACGTGTCGCTGTCACTCAACTGGAAGAAGGTAACACGAAAATGTAAGTCTGCATCGAACATACTCAGAGACCGAATTCGCATCGAGGATTTTATCCAAAAGAAGGAGAAGATATCAATTAATTGTACCAGTGTAGCTGCGACACAGTCAGATATGATCGTTTCGGATTCTGTGAGTACACAAACTCAAGTTATTTCAAAAACCGATATTGGTATCACGACTTCGCCATCGACACCTAGTAGTGCTATCCAAACGATACCGGACTTCGTAGTTCAGAAACACGATTCGTCAACGGAGCAGCTTCCGGCATCATTACAATTCCAATCTAAAATCATCGACATCGTTCCCAAGAATGAATCACCGACAACTAAGCCTTTTCAACATTCCCAGTCAGTTAAGGTGACTGACAACGTTGTTCGAAAACGGCTGCACAAGGACGAACCACAATACCTTATCAAATGGCGCGGACTCCCAGCAACTAAAAACACATGGGTAAATAGAGATGATTTGGACTTTGAAGCGATGTGCTACATATCTGATTACCCAGCGATTAAGATACCTGGAAGTTTATTACCAAAACAGCTACACATAAATCAGCTTCCAGAACCGTCACCCATTGGTAGTGCTCAAAAAAATTATTTCGAATCTGTACGGCGATATGCACGACAAAGGCTAGAGAATTGTCCTCACGTTGATTTCGAGTCAGTGCGCCGCGGCCTTCAAAAGCGGATGGAAAAAGACAACGAGGACATTCGTTTAGTTCAATATGTCAAGTCATTCAGAAAAGGACAAACCTGAAAAGCTATTTTAACACTCATTCATTTTTGCATGCAAACAGAGAAATTGTGGGACCAATTTCACCCGGAGGAGAGTGTGGTGTCAGAGTGCTAATTTTTGGACAATTATTACCGTGTTTATCTACATTGATTTTGCCGATATTCGTTTCTATAGTATTCGCGTTAGGTTCGTTTCTTTGTTAGATTAGGCTTTCTCGAAATTACAACATTTCTTTGTATTAATCAGCTGGCTATTCTTATGCAACTTGTTAATTCTTGCCCAAGCATCTGCTCATTAATTACCATTCATCGCACGTATTCTAAGCTTTACTTTTAATAATAACTTATTTGTCAAACTGCTAATGCCATTGTAGTGATCGGATAATTTATAATGCAAATATGTTAATCTAATCATGCGTCATTAATTCACACCTGTTCATGCTTTGTATATAAGAATTTGTAATACTGTGATATGGCACTCTATGTTTTGGAATTCCAATATTCAGTCACGTTTCACCTATTACAACTGGAGGTCCAATTGTTTGGTGGATTCCAACTATACCGGAATGTCCGTATATTTGTATTGTGTAAATAAATGCTAATTCCCCAGAAACACTCAACCTTGATTCAACCCGAAATCAGCTCTATCAAAACCATGTCGAAAGAGTAGAAGAAAAAAAATAGCCGGTCGTCGTCAGACCTGCATGTGCTCATAACAGGAGAACCAATTTTTACACAAGATACATCTGAATGTGATCCAGTGTGCCAATCCGATCGATACAAGCCCATTTCGAAAAGAAATGAGTAAGCTAATTCGACAAAATTGACATGTATTGGGCCAGTAAACTCACAAACTAAATTTCATTCCATTCAGTTAAGACTTAAAGTTATCATCCGGAAACGAATAATTGAGTGCAAATTCCAACAAAAAGGACCATATATAACTCTGGTGAAAATTGGCTGGCGGACCCGAAGTGAAAATTGCTGTATTTGTGCTAGTAAACCGCATACAACATATTATTCCATTCAGTTGAGACTATCTAAAGTTATCATTCGGAAACCAAAAACCAACGGACGGACGAACGGATATAGACCAATAACATATTTTATTATGTCAGCTCTTGCGATTAGCCAATCAGCGTCGATAAATAGTGACGGTATATGAACCCATGCATATTAGGTCAGTGACCCCATATGAAATCAATATTAGGTGCTTATCCACCATCTTGTTTTTCAGAAATAAAAAACTCGCCTCGGGGATATGTTTGGTGTATTTTGGCGCCAAGAAAGGGGGTATCTGTCGGAAATCATTTTCTGCGAATTTGAAGACATAGTACCATGTACCAAAACCTGCATGCGATATATTTGAGAAATTCTAAAGACTCATAAATTAACTATCAAACTCAACAAATTGTCCTATACTTATGGTGATCAGCCAATGACTCATTGCGTTGACGTTCAACGTCCATGGCGCGTCGCTGACGTTACATAAGTTAATGGCCATAGACGACACATTTAACTTATACCAAATTACAATAAATTACAGTGACGATTAATTGAAGGGATATGCTGGATTTTGTCCACTGACATAATAAATACGTTACGGGACGCTTCTAAAGTGGTCGGATATGGTGGCATGTGCTCAGCGAGATCAATATTAGGCTCGGCCGTAATTGATCTCACTTCGCCTCACATGACACCATATCCGACCACTAAGCATCCCGTAACTTATAATATTCCGTTTAAAAATAACCTCAACTATATAAAAATGATCGACCGAGGAAGTTGGCCACCTTTCTATAGTATTACAGATACATAATCCGAATTAACGATCATATATTACTGTTCGTTTGGCTTTGGGGGTAAAACATATTTGATTCGATTTCGAGGAACCCACACATCAAAGCTCAGAGTTATCAGATATCGATTTTTGAAATCTGTTATTGTTCACCACCTGCAATATTTGGCGGCCTGGAAAATATTCGAGGAGCCGACCGACGTACTCTCGATACCAAATTGCGTTGAACACAATGTGGATATATAACACGTTTTGGAAATTGTTGTACTAGAGTTGACAGTGATTAGCATTTTTTTTTTGGTAATTGATTTATTCTGATAACTAAGCGTCTTTTGAACAAATGTTGTTTTTTGTTCTGGTACCTATTTATTAAGCGGAGTGTTCCCCGCCACTTTAATACTACGTCTGAACACTTTCCCCGGCAATGAATTCACCGACTGAAACTATATATACTCAAATAGCTCCTATTCGATTAGTCCCAGTCTTCTTGTACTAAAACCAGCTAAGATATTGGGATGGCGATTTGCTGTTTTTAGTCCCAGCCCGCTTGCATGCCAATCCCACGCCCGATAACCCTATAGGCTGGTGGCTGTGGGTAGGCATATTGCTGTAGTGATATTGCGTGGCGGGTTTCTCAACCAAGTTATGTTTTATATTATAATTGATCAAATACGCTGTAAAAGGTCAGATTTTTTTATCACGTCAGATGCAGTAATGTCTGATTTATAAGTTGAACTTCTTGGTAACAATTTGGCATTGTAGAATACGTTGTTTGAAGACAAAATATCTCGGATTTTGTCGACTTTTTCAAACTTTCAAAGTAAACAAACTCCCAAATTTGCTCAGCATGTTGATTTGGAAGTTATTTTCGTGGATACATGTGGTATAATATCTCAGTGACAAGACAAACATGACTGCGAACTCATAATGCATTTTTCAGTTAAAAAAAAAATTTGACATACTGTCCCGTCAATATTTTGTGGTAGGCATATTGAATAGGCTAACACCGAGAGGATAGACATATGGCAAACACAGATACGCATGTAGCACAATGATCAATAGTGGTTTTAGTCTGAGAAAAACGCTTTTGTGATGCTATATTACTGGCAGTTGTAATGTAAAACGTTTTAACTGTGACAAACTTGCAAAATGGGTTTTAATTGAAAATGGGGAAAGTATAGCCCAAACTATTCAGAATATTTTAATGTAAAAAAAATGAGCCATGCCAGCTTTGTGCAGTTTTCAGGCTGAATGGTCATGGTCCACTACATATAGATAATATAGCTACCATTTATAGCCGGTTTTATATTTGGCGTTCTGTGAAAGAACATGTTAGCCCGCCACTGGCGTGGTTCGTCTCATGGCTTTGTTCGAAAAAGCAATTGCAACAGCTTCCGAGACACGTATGCTGCACCTAGGTGTAAAATTTCGTCGAAATCCGCCAGTTTTACCCGATTTGACCTTGAATTGATCAGTAGGCTTCAATATTCGACACGGCAATTGACTGCCATGGGCCACGGACTGCCGTAACATTTGATAACATGTTCACATTCGGCGGATCGGGCACTGCGGTCAGTCAAAAAACATAACGCGCACGCTATAACTGCGGTATCACAAACGTACGCGGCATCGGAAGGGTCAGGTTAACTTCCGCCAGGATCAACGTGGCGTGACGTAATTCACAACCACGTGTATTTACCTCGAAAGTGTTAAAATTGCGCGACCGCGATGCACACAATGGCCCGATAATGGGCACGCATTCCCTGGAATATCCCAGAAGATATCCATGGGGAGGTCAAGTGACCAATTTTGAAATTTGCTGGTCGCATTCGTCTGTATACGTCTGAGGAATTCTCGGCTAGATATTGTTACCAACATGACATATTTAAATTAATCCCGCCGTGTACCCCCATCACCAACGCGACGTAATTTTGGTACCATGTGTTGCGTTCTAAAAATAGGTCGATTGCAGTGGATTCGTAGAGATGACGAAATATGAGTGCGACAGAGAATATTGTTTGATCGAAAGCATTTGAAATAATACGTCACAAGACTCGCCTTGATGCTGGCTAATAGATATTTGTCCCTGCTATGTGTTGGGAATGTCGTCACACAACACGCTCATGTCTGGATACAGTCGTACACGCACACGCCCAGGCCCAGACGTAAGAATCACATTATATATATACACACACATACGCTCTTTATCAATGACACTGCGGATAGGAACGCTCTTTAACTATCAACGCGATTAACACCGAAGTGCCGTTTTTTGTGACTGAGAGTGGGGAACGGGTGCTCTGAGCTTCGCCAAAATGCCGCGACGACCATTCCCGTGGGTTTTTACCCTTAGATGGGAAGTTTGAGCCCAATCGGCGCAGCCGTTTTCGAGACTATAGAGGACAAATATATTTACACATATATTTACGTAGTTCTAAAAAAATTGTAGGAACTCGTTACGAAGACAACACATATACACCGCTTTCCCATATTTTTATATTTTACACTCTCAAATATATTTTTGGTCACCTGTTAGTGCTGGACAACTCCTTTACAGTTTCATACCATGTATAAACGCTATACTCATGCTGGGCATTGGTCGACTGCGGAAGTGGTAAAGTATGTGGTACACCTATTATGTTAATTTTCTTATATTGAGCAGTGTAGCCCATACAATATCTTTACTAACGTATTCAACACGTATACAATACGGAAAACGTCGACGTCAAATTACATCAACTTTATCTTTTGAACAAGAACTACAAACTTTATTAATAAAGTCGCCTATCAATTAAATTATGCTGCAAGTTACAACTCGCGCCCCATCGTTGTAAGTAACGTTGTAACATTCCGCGTAACAAACTCGTGCATTAATTTTCACGCAATATATGTGTGGTTCTGTCTATTTTATATGAATGAATAATCATTCCAGAGTGTATTTATAAAATAATAGATGCCAGAAGTTGCATATTGTTGGCTTTAAAGTGCTAAATTGGAGCTTGGTCAATATTTACCACGTGCCTATCAAGTTGATCAACAATGCCACTTGCCTATCATAACAAGTTTGTGCTTTGCCATGAGCCTATCTGCGGAGGCAATATGCCTGTCATAAATTTGTGATATGACACTCAGGAAAATCGATATTTTTCCGCGAAAAATATGTCTTTTATTGTGGATTTTGGTTTCATTGTATCAATGGAATGTGCATCTAGTGACATGTGTACACGAAGCCTACATATCGAGATTTCTACCATTTATATTAGGTAGTTTCTTTGATAAACGACAAAAACCGGTTGTAAAATTCGACAAATTAAGTAATAACAAATATATCTAAAGGCACACGGCTATCACAAATGGTGTATGAATACACCATTCATGGTCCTATCTAATGCCATAAGCTTTCTCGCCGGGTGGATTCCAGAATGTATGATTTTCCTAAAATTCTGAGCACACGTGTGAAAACCGCCACACAATATCACTACAGCAATATGCCTACCCACAGCCACCAGCCTATATGGTTATCGGGCGTGAATCCTATCACACGAGTTACGCCCACGATCTGTGGCGGGAATCTGTGGTGTATTTTACTCGATTTACCTAATGAATCAATACATGATGCTATATACATCGGAAAGAGAGACATATTATGGTCATAATGGTGTATAATAATCTAACTTTCATGTTAAATTACGCATAGAATATTCCGGTTGATTGTCACCAACATCGCTGTTTTTTCTGTTTGTTTACTTAACTGAAAGCCGAACTCAGGTTCCGAAGAACTTCGGCATTGTCCGGTGTTTGTTTTGGCCGAGACGAATTTCGATACAAACAAAATGGCGGCCCCCATGATATTCTAATGGTCATCGTGTTTACACTGTTTTAAACTGTGAGATGGTTATAATTCCCGTAATTTATTTAATGTATTACATTTATATCTTCAATATGTATTTAATCTATGTAATAATTTATTTATTGTCACGTATAATTACGATTACAATGGAGAATTCATCGTGCGTGGTTGATTGAAAATCTACGGAATATTTTCACCGGAAAATGCCGAACGCAGTTCGCAAGGTCAACTGAGTTCGCATACTTTAAAAAATATGTAAACACTGCGGCAAAAGTTTCTTTTCACATTAAATTACCGCTTTCAATTCACAACCGATGTGGGTTTCAGATCAAATAGCATGTCTTCTGCGGAAACTATCCGTTTATTGTAGCAATTGTGATATTTTATTTCATATAATTGTGGTTTTATTTGAGCGGGTCACTAACGATTAACTCGTGTCAAAGGAGACCATGGGCCTGGAACTCGGACTAAAGACCGGCACCTCCATCCCAATATCTTAGCCGGTTTTAGTACGAGAAGACTTGGACTACTATTCGATGTGGAGATTGAGTCCTTTGATGACTTGATTTCAGTATTATAATATTCGGAATATGTAAAAACAAATTTTAATACAGCAATTATACATTATAATACAGCTATCGTGCATATAATATACGCAAGTTCCTTTTAGTAGCATTGCTATCAATATACGACAATACGAAACTAACAGCAGTCCATGAATTATTTTTTTAAATATTTACTAGCTGTATTAGAATGTATAATTGCTGCATTAGAATTTGTTTTATATATTGGTTTGAATAATATGAAATATGAATTGTACGTGACACGAAGTGGAGCAACCACGCATGTTGTGCCTCAAATTTGCCTTTAATCGGCGACATAACGCAAAGAATTATTTATATAATATCATGTAGTGATCCCGGTGGAGACGACATGACAAGATTTGTCATGGATTAATTGTGCAATCTATTATGCAATTTATGGCCCGCAAATCCAAAATTACGTAACTGACGTCAGAAACCGTGTCATGACGTCTTCGTTGGTTTTTATTAAGCTAATCAACGAAATTTAATAGGCATTAATCACATGGGAATTATTCGTAAGTTGTGAAGTATAGCTAATTTCATTTTCATCGCGATGGTCCGTTCCCGCTTCCGCGCTTTGGATTTCTCCAGACGCTTTGGAAATCTCCAAATGGACTAGACGCTGGCTCTATGAGGCTACGTCGTTACACTATGCACGCCGTCATGACGGCGAACAGAGCAGAGCGTATTGAGCCAGTATCTAGTCCAATCTCCAGACAGTTGCTAACCGGAAGTCACGTGACAATTTCTCCAAAATCCATACCCGCGATCGGGTTTATTTATCATTCCATCGATATATTTATAATACGTCGATGATCATTCTAAGGACCATAACTGCAAAACCGAATGAACAAAACCCATTCCAATTGGATAACCTTACCACTATGTGCATGCTGGTTAATGGGCATATACAATCACGTGTCATAGCATTGAAACCCTACCAACGATGACTGAGATAGAGAGGCTAGAGAGCCCCAAACCCATTTCTATATCACCCACGAAACTTAATTTGTGGGGGATAACTACTCATCCTCATGTATTTTGTTATCAGATCTATGTATATAATTAACGTCATGGCTAATCTCATTACAAAGTTGGCGTCACGTATATATAGACCGGCATCTCAGAAATGACAAGAAAGGGCACATGGCATCACATTATAGTATGTTTTCTGAAAAGCGTCAAAATATCAATGACTTTTAGCAAATCAATAACATTACACCAGGGTAAATTACCAGACCGCATCTACTAGCCCTGAGAGTAAACAAGGACGACGCGTGCAGTACCGCAACGTTTACTGTATTTCACGTGTAATACATCATTGTAATCGGTGGGGGGGGGGGGGTCTGTACAGAATATATACAAAGTTGATAATTTTTGTTTTTCAACTTTTGTGACCCACCACCCCGGGAACGCAGGTTTTTCCCATCCGATCTCGTACAACCACCCCTTCAACACAAGTTTTTTTCCGCAAGAGAAATTGAGGACCCACCCCCAAAATGACACTGTAGCTCAACATTGCCGGAGCGGGGATAATTTCATGTGTTAGTCAATGAAACGATTAGGAATGCCGAATGTTTAAATGTCTAAGTAATACTAGATGTCAACATGAAGAGAAATTGATATACATGTATAAAGCCTGGGATTCAGCATGAAGGATATTTAGCAGACATGATTTTCATCTAAATCGTTGAAATTCGATAGCTCCTATTTATAAGTGATCCTAAACATGCCTCTAAATTTGCAAAACAATTCTCCAATAAATGGTGGCTGCAGGGTGAGTCGATGGATCCAAATTTAAATCCAAGATGGCTGCTGGCAGCCAAGTTTCTTCCCCAACAAATTTCGGTAAAAATTGGAGGCTCCCCGGTCACCCCGAAGATTATATGAAGTTTGGTGACGATTGGATGAGAAATGTGACCTGTAGGTTGTGACGAAGGATTTAGTCATGCAAAGAGTAAAATCCAAGATGGCCAGTGTCGATCATGTTTTCCTATTATAAATAAAAGGCCGCTCGGCCACAGTGTCCCCGGAACGGGTGGCTTCATTTGGAGCGGAGGCTTTGTAGAATTATACTATATGAATAAGACACTTGTACATTGTCTCATTACTGACATGCATACAAATAACCAAATCTTTAAAAAAAACTCTTAAAGTCAAAATATAACCTCAAATTGGGACAAAATGAAGAAAATTACAAGAAAAATTGAATTTTCTAAGTCGAAAAGCCCATGACTCTGAGAAAAATCATCGAACTTGACCTGTATCGTGATATGACTGATCCACATAAAAACGGTATTTGCAATTAAAGGATCCAAACTTGAGATATCATCCGGAAACCGAAAAAGTGAGAAATTTTCTAAGTAAAACAAGTCAAAAAAGGGACACAACTCTCGCAAAAATGGGCGGAGCATACCCATATTCGAACTTGACATGTACATACCAAATTTGGTTCAGATATGATCACACAAACTGAAGTTATCATCCGGAAACCAGAAAATTACAAGATTCTAAGTAAAATGAAAGTGTCAATGACACTGTAGCTCAACTTAGGTAGGGGAATAATTTAATGGTTGACAGTAAATGGAGGAATAGGAAAGGTGCTAATTGAAATGTCTAACCTGTGCCAAAGGATTTAGTCATGCAAAGAGTAAAATCCAAGATGGCATGTTTTTTTGGCCAATTGACCCCAAAAGGAGTCGTTCCCATCTACGTGTCATTGTTAACATCCATGACAAATTTCATGAAGCTCTGACCAAAGCTACGACCTGTAGCCCGCGCCAAAGGATATAGTCATGCAAAGAGTAAAATCCAAGATGGCTGCTGGCAGCCATGTTTTTCAGCCGAATGACCCCAAAATGACTTGTTCCCATCTACATGTCATTGTTAACATCCATGACAAATTTCATGAAGTTCCGACCAAAGCTACGACCTGTAGCCCGTGCCAAAGGATTTAGTCATGCAAAGAGTAAAATCCAAGATGGCTGCTGGCGGCCATGTTTTTTGGCCGAACGACCTCAAAATCACTCGTTCCCATCTACATGTCAATATTAACATCTATGACATATTTCATGATGATCAGACGAACAGTACGACCTGTAGCCCACGCCAATGGATTGAATTTTGAAAACCAAGATGGCCACCAGCGGCCATGTTTTTCGGCCGAACGACCCCAAAATGACTCGTTCCCATCTACATGTCATTGTTAACATCCATGACAAATTTCATGAAGTTCCGACCAAAGCTACGACCTGTAGCCCGTGCCAAAGGATTTAGTCATGCAAAGAGTAAAATCCAAGATGGCTGCTGGTGGCCATGTTTTTTGACCGAACGACCCCAATATCACTCGTTCCCATCTACATGTCAATATTAGGTGACACTCCACAGTTTCTGCAGGGATTGGTGCAAAAATAAGGGGGCATCAATTCAATGAAAAATAACAGAAATGTGATCCCACAACACATATACAATGTATATATACCTGGGTTGAGCACATACTATGCTTAAAGATTTTGGTACAGAATTGTCATTTTAATGGGGGTAGCAAGAGTTATGCCCCTTGATTGTGTGCCTGAAAAATGAAATTTTGATGCAAAAATGACAAAAATAAGCGATTTTCAGGCTCGTGGGACACAAAAACCAGAAGATCTATGGTATAGCCGCCTATGTTGTCTGGAAGAACACTGTTTCCTCACAAAAATATCAAAGAATTTCAAACTTCTCACCACTAAGTTTAAAAAAAATATTTTTCATGCAGATGACAAATTTTAGGTGCTAAAATGTCACGCTGGTGTCTGGAGCCACTGTTTCGCAGAAATCGCTACTACTTCATACTGGTGGGGTCAAGGTCACCTGAAACAATATTTTTCAAAACTCAAAGACATCCTCTAAAAATCCACAAATTCATAACTAACCTTCTCTCAATAAACATACCACATCCATGGTGACAGAAAACACTGGTACTCTATTCTAAGAAATTTACCCCTACTGATAATTCGAAACTGTGGAGTGTCACCTTAACATATATGACATATTTCATGATGATCAGACGAACAGTACGACCTGTAGGCTGTAGCCCGCGCCAATGGATTGAAATTTGAAATCCAAGATGGCCGCCAGCGGCCATGTTTTTTAGTCGAACGACCCCAAAATGACTCGTTCCCATCTACATGTCATTGTTAACATCCATGACAAATTTCATGAAGTTCCGACCAAAGCTACGACCTGTAGCCCGCACCAAAGGATTTAGTCATGCAAAGAGTAAAATCCAAGATGGCTGCTGGTGGCCATGTTTTTTGGCCGAACTACCCCAAAATCACTCGTTCCCATCTACATGTCAATATTAACATCTATGACATATTTCATGATGATCAGACGAACAGTACGACCTGTAGCCCGCGCCAATGGATTGAAGTTTGAAATCCAAGATGGCCGCCAGCAGCCATGTTTTTTTGGCCGAATGACCCCAAAATGACTCGTTCCCATCTACATGTCAATGGCAACATTCATGACAAATTTCATAAACATCGGATCAAAGGTACGACCTGTAGCCCGCACCAAAGGATTTAGTCATGCAAAGAGTAAAATCCAAGATGGCTGCTGGCAGCCATGTTTTTCGGCCGAACGACACTAAAATGACTCGTTCCCATCTACATGTCATTGTTAACATCCATGACAAATTTCATGAAGTTCCGACCAAAGCCCGCACCAAAGGATTTAGTCATGCAAAGAGTAAAATCCAAGATGGCTGCTGGCAGCCATGTTTTTTGGCCGAACGACCCCCAAAATCACTCGATTCCCATCTACATGTCAATATTAACATCCGTGACAAATTTCATGATGATCAGACGAACAGTACGACCTGTAGCCCGCGCCAATGGATTGAATTTTGAAATCCAAGATGGCCGCCAGCGGCCATGTTTTTTGGCCGAATGACACCAAAATGACTCGTTCCCATCTACATGTCAATGTCAACATTCATGACAAATCTCATAAAGATCAGACCAAAGGTACGACCTGTAGCCCGCGCCAAAGGAAATTGTTGACGGACACACGGACGCCAAACCATGGCAATAGCTCAAACTTACAAAGTAAGTTGAGCTAAAAAAGGGCCATAACTCTCGCAAAAATGGGCGGAGCAAACCCATATTCGAACTTGACCTGTATTTTGGTCTGATAAACTAACCTATGAAATTTGCTTTTGATCTAATAACCGAAACTAAAGGTATCATCCGGAAACCATTTCCGGATGCACACACGGACGGACACCGGCTATTTTAATTTTAATCAATTTTTCTTACATTCTTTAACAATTTTTATCATTTTTTATATTTTTTCTTACATTCTATAACAATTTTTATAATTTGTTCCTTTATTCTTTAACAATTTTATCATTTTTTCTTATATTCTTTAATAATTTTATCATTATTTATCAATTTTTTTAATTTTTTCTTACATTTTGTGACCCATGTGACCGCAATGGGCTTCCGTAAGAATGTATTAAAGAAATAATGATCAAAAATGATAAAAATTGTTAAAGAATGTAAGAAAAAATGATAAAAATTGTAAAAAAAATGTAAGAAAAAATTATAAAAATTATACGCCATGGTTTGGCGTCCGTGTGTCCGTCAACAATTTCCTTTGGTGCGGGCTACAGGTCGTACCTTTGGTCTGATCTTTATGAGATTTGTCATGAATGTTGACATTGACATGTAGATGGGAACGAGTCATTTTGGTGTCATTCGGCCAAAAAAACATGGCCGCTGGCGGCCATCTTGGATTTCAAAATTCAATCCATTGGCGCGGGCTACAGGTCGTACTGTTCGTCTGATCATCATGAAATTTGTCACGGATGTTAACATGTAGATGGGATAGATATATTATTGCATTTAAACGCAATATTTGCATTTAAAGGCAATATTAGCGGGTACAATGTATGTCAAGGACGATGTAGCTATTCGTGTAGGCTAATTCGATAAACACAAGATATCAGTCTGCTCGTGTGTTGCCTTGGGGCAGTGACCATTTAGGATCAGTTAGGGTGCATTGTCTTGGGGGCCACCCTACATCACCCATCGTTTGATCTAAATCGGCCAAGGGACTAAGATACGACTTTTCCCTATTTTGGACCAATTGGGGTAGGGTGTTAGGCCATTTTGGATTGGGGTTGGGCGTTAGCCAGTAGAAAGGATATAATGAGACCAACACACAACACACTTTGTTTGACTGAACAAGAGGGCTGATCAATGACATGGGTGCCCTAGATTTTCGGATCCCCTCTGAGCGGCGTCCATTTTTAACAGGTGGAGTGTTTCAAAATACTGTATTGTGTGCCAGCTTAAAATATGATGGCTGAGAAATGGCATATGGGTTCCATATTCGGATCCCTCTGTGTGGCGTCCATTTTAACCGGTGTTTCAAAAGACTGTTTTGTGGGCCACAGTATTTTGCTATAGAGGACAGCTTGACAGCAATGCGTCATTAACGCTGTACCTACTTGATCGATAAAGCATAAGAAATCTGCTCGTGTGTTGCTTTGGGCAGCGACCATTTTGGATCGGGTGGGATATTGTGCGTGGATCGAAATGAGGGAATATTTGGGGCCATGCAACGTCGTTTGACCTAAATCGGCCAAGGGACTGACCGTGACATGGTTGCCCTATTTGGACTCACTGGGCGGAGATTATTTGAAGTGTGAAAGAGTATAATGGGGGCATCATATGACATCCTTTGTTTGACCAAAGACAAAACGCGAGCAGACTGATTTCTGGTGTTTTATCGATGATTATATAGCCTACATATAGCTATATAGTGTAATTGACGTACGTTTTCCCCGTCTACTACCGGTAGTACATTTAAACAGAGATAAATTATATCAAAGGATGAGTGATGAAGGGTGGCCACCATGACCCCCTTGGGAACATCCCAACTGATCCTAAATGGTCGCAGCCCAAAGGCAACACGCAAGCAAACTAATATATGGTGTTTATCGAATTAGCCTATATGTATAGCTACATCGTCATTGACATACATTCTATCCTCTACTATTGCGTTTAAACGCAAAACTTATTGCGTTTAAACGCAATATATTATTGCGTGTAAACGCAATAAATTATTGTGTTTAAAAGCAATAAATTATTGTTTAAACGCAATAATTTTTTTTATTGTGACCCATGTGACCGCAATAGGCTTCAGTACATTCTTAAATTATTTTTTTTATTTTTTTCTTACATTTTTTAACAATTATAAAAAATAATATAAAATTTGTTAGGCCAATGCATTCTCTTATATATGCGAAGCGACCTATGGTCAACTCGCATATATAAGAGCATGCATTGGCACAGGGTTTTTGCAAAAATTCAGGAAGCTCCCATCATGAAAGGGTTAAAATAAAGAGGATACTTCACATTCAGTGCTGCAATAATAATTTATGCAATCATCAATGATAATGGTTATATCGCCAACATTATTCACATGATACAACAATATATTACAAACCAATAGTATATTACAAGAAATTATCACATGAGGGAAATATAGATAACCTGAATCATTCAGAGTACGGTCTACTGCTTTTAACTGGCAACTAGATACAGTCAAGCTGAATGGGTCATTATCATAACTTACTCAACACCTTATGCTTGGTGCTTTGCTGTAATGACCCATAGCGACATTGCATATAGCCAGACCAGCACATACTTATTTGTCAGTAATTCAAATTCCTATTTTTGACTGGCATATTGCACAGTTTGTGGCCTTGAATGTGGAGGATCCGCAGAACATTAAGAAATAAAAACATTTTGATAAAAGTGGTAGGTTTCCTCACTGGCATAGAACATACAAATTATCCAGTAGTTGGTAAAAAGAATATTATACATTTATGTTTGCATATGGTTGCATGTTGGTTGGTAGGATTTTCATAATTATATCCAGTTTACTGCATATGATGTTCTATGAATGACATCACCTGTTGATGGTGCGGTTGGAGTGGCATTTGAATCTTGCAACTGCAGCATCCCCTCCTCATTTAAAACCAGACCAAATTTCAAACTCTGGACACCTTCTGTATTCCAACATTTGGAAGATTTCATCAAGACACTCTTCCCCCCCCCCCCCCCCCCCCCCCCCCCCCACTGGAAATATTAGAAACTTTTCCCAGCGGTGGGGGAACTTTTGAGTCTGAAGTTTGATCAAAAATAGGAAATATTAATGATGCATAATCCGAATTAACGCTCCCAAATGACTATTTCTTTGGGGTGAAAAATATTTGATTTGAGTCGAGAAACTCACCCATCAAAGCTCAAGAGTGACCAGATATCGATAATAATTATCCATAATAATTATCTGCGGCCCAGAAATGAGTCGTCAAACCTATTGTCTCCGACAAAATTGCTGACGAAGATGGATAACTCTAAAATCAAGTGGTAATACAGCCAAATGTCTTGATACGCAAGCGATAATACGGCCATATTTCATTGAACACAATGTTAATTAATAACATGTTTTGGGAAATTTTATACAATAGTTGACAGCGTTTGCATTATTTTGTTGTAATTAATCGATTCTGATAACAAAAGTGTATTTTGAAGAAATGTTATTGTTGTTGTAACTTGATGATATGGGGACTGTCTGATCTAATTGAGTACCTTTAAACGCTTGGTTAAAAAAAACCACATACTTCACACTAAATATTGGTTGGAAAATTTAAATATCAGAGCAATCTGAATGTAATTGTCAATAAAAAATTCCAACTGGTGTTGTACCGGGCATGAAATTTTCAACTGTTGAAAATGTTTGTCTCGGATTGCAATATTTGGAGTATATTGATATAGAAGAAGCCATAAACTAGAGGTGTGACTGTCCCAATGGGACTACGGATACCCCCCTGTTTTTAAAATACTAAGATGTTTAACATTTAGTTAAAATAATAAAATAACAGTTCCCATTGCAGGTGTACAACCATAACCCTAATCTTAAACCTATTGACCGAAAAATGTAGGAATAAAAGCTTGGACAAAATTATGCATGTTGCGAAATAATTTCTAAGTCAAAAAAGGGGGATAACTGCACCAAAAAATGTTGCACAGACGTCATAATCGCAGGTGCACAAGTTCCCATGATACTAAATATCTGTGCCACGTTTTAAAAAAATTGACCTAAAAATGTAGGAATAAAAGGGGGGATAACTCCACCAAAAAAAGTCCGACAGACGTCATAATCGCAGGTGCACAGGTTCCCATGGTGGTTGATGTCTGTGCCAAGTTTCACGGAAATTGATCAAAAAACAACTGAGAAAAACTCCGGACAAATTTGTGTCCACGGACAGACGGACGGACGAGCTGACTCATGAAGGGCACACTTCAGTCTTTTACACTACCTGTGGTCAACAGATTTCCTAAATGAATGGCTGAATAAGTCATTCCTGCAATTAAAGAATTTAACTATCAAGTACAAAACATAACAACTGATTTTGTATTCATGGTGTGAAAGAGCTTATGACTGCCATTATTTATATGCATTTAGGTCTATAAATCAATTAAATAATATAGGAGGACATGCCTTGTACAGCCTGCAAGTTCTGATCTTGCTCCATAAAACAATACATTTAACTGCACACTGTGCACAAACTTGTAAAAGAAGTCACTATAAAAACTCCAAGTATAAACTCCGTTTCATATGAAGAACCAAGTTAATGCTATATCCAAGCCTTGAAATAGTGTCTGTCATTTGCATAATGAGGTTCCCAGAGGGGGAATTTAGTGAAGCTATTCTGCAAAGCGGGCTAGCATCACCAAATTCACCCTCTGTGGACCTTATTCTGCTTAGGCCTCATCTTTGGGAAAGTATCTATATTCTCAAACTAACCTTGTTTTTAATTAAGTTTTCCCTGGGAAGTTTCTATATCCCCTAATTTGCAGAAGATAAAATGCATAATCGAGGTGACTAATGGGTGAACATCACCAACATCAACTGGGGAACTTCAATCTGGTCCAAGGTCTTCCAAAGCAGTTGAGGCCTAAGCAGAATGAGGTTCTCAGCGGGTGAACTTGCCCACCGTTTGGGATAGCATCACTAAATTCACCCTCTGGAGAGTTAATTCTGCAAATGACAGACAAACTATTTGCAGGCTTGGTTATATCTCAACTAAACGACAGCATACAAAGGAGGAGCAGCTGATAGGGGACAATTCAATGTATTTTCATAGAACATGTTTCCTGTCTAAGCAAACCAGTGACATTGGTCAAGATAAACACTTGTAAAGAAGAATGAACAACATGCCATTTGTCTTCCATTGCCCACATTGCAGAATACAAACAATTCTGCAACATTCAAATTTTAATATTATAATCTTGAATATTTCACGCAACCACGATGATATGGGCACCTAACTCACCAAAAATTTGATGCAGACATTTTTCTTTTATATTCCATGATTACATATATAATACTGCATGACAACAAACCCCGATTTGGCATTGCTATATTTCTATATAAGATTGTATTTTTACAGCCATATACAGTAATGACCTAAATAAACGATTATGGGTAATGTTTCAGGATTTTGTCGGAAATATGCCTTGTCGCCCTAAATAATCGACTCCATAACTCACTTAGAGCTTTCCGATGAATGGCAACAAGCCATATTTCCGACTAAATCCTTAAAAATTACCAATAATTCTGCTGTGGTTAAGGAGTCGATTATTTAGGGCATTACTGTAGTTTTTATTTGTTGAAGATCATAGTCTTTCAGTTGCTGGGGCATATCATGATGAAATTAGTTTAGTGGTGGAGGAAAAACTGCACAGAGGCTTAATTTGACTAAACTTGGAAATCACTCCACTGAGAGTGTAGAAACTGTTAAAGGCCCACTTAATTTTCGAATCACCAGATCACATTATATACAACATATTCCATATTATATACCATTTGAAAGAGGAAGCTACAAAACATTGTATTATCAACTTCTCCAGTCGAATACACTGTTAACATGTTGTTTTTGTCAAGGTACCAACGCACGTTCTGTGCTTAATTTCGATCTGGTCTGTACTGCCAGTTTATTATTCTCACTGGAAGGGGAATAACTCAATCTCTTAGTTGTGAATTGATGCATTCTAGGGTAAATAACAGTGGAAGTCTTGGGGTGAATCTGAAAATCTCTATCACTTGGTGGACACTCCTAGGCCACAGCTGTTCCGTATCCTGGTGGAATATATAAATTTTTGTTTCCTCTTCCAATTGGTAGATAATATGGAATATGTTGTGTAAAATGTGATCTGGGCATTTGAAATTAAGTGGGCCTTTAAATAAAATTAAGGAACAGACTCACTTGCCCTGATACACGAATCAGGTTACAATCCTTTTATGCGGATCAGAATCCGAAGTTATCAGATATCGATCAATCATTGCTGTACGGCATAATACACCTTAATGACTGAGCTTAACGTTAGTCCCCCACCATGACCATAGGCATTTTTGCTAACTTATAATGACAATGCAATCTGTAACAATTTTATCATTTTTTTTATAATTTTTTCTTATATTATTTATCAAATTTTATCATTTTTTCTTTATACCTTATAATAATTTTTTATCATTATTTCTTACATTCTTAAATAATTTGTTATAATTTTTTTTATTTATTTTTTACATTTTTTAACAATTATATAAAATAATATAAAATTTGTTAGGCCAATGCATTCTCTTATATATGCGAGGCGACCTATGATCGACTCGCATATATAAGAGAATGCATTGGCACAGGGTTTTCACAAAAATTCAGGAAGCCACAATGCAATCAAGATAAACACACAGTTTACACAGGTGAGTGTGTAAACTGTGTGATTGATGAGGAAATCTGTCTTTGTCATTGAAACAATGTACCAATGTCACTGGTGGAACGAAGATTAAGGAAACTCGGTCTTTTATACACATAAAACATGACTAAAAATAATGAGGCAGACATTTTGGTAACAGAAAACATGACCAGCATTCTCTGTACTTTCTGCATAGAGACTTAACGTTTGAGCCTTGAGGTCTAGTACTAGGAGAATTTTGGAAGTTTATCTAAACTGGAGCATTCAACAAAAGCATTTAAGATGGCAGAGAAATTGGCATTCGCTCCGGGCGGATGATGAATATGTGTTGACTCCTTGTTAGTCCAGATAATAAGTTCCTCTCTCCAGTAGGGAATTTTACATCAAAACAAGTAGCAGCTTTGTTGACATACAACAGCCAGCAGGAATAAAAATGTTATGATGCCCAAGCCTCCAATTCTTTCATGTCGTCATCATCCTCTTGCCGAACCTCTTTCTCTGCAACAAAAGTTTTGGAATAGTTTCAGATTCTTAAATACTAAGCAATTGTATTGTATAATATTTGGAATAAGTGCTGACCTTTTTTTTACCATGTTTAGAGTGATGTTTACTGAAATCTTGAATCGTGCCAGCAAAGGTTTAATGTCTTTTCAGCCGACAGGCCATATCAGAAATATCAATGAACTAGTACCAATGAACTACCAGGGTTCACACTGGCATAGGCCAAATCTAATTCAAAAGCGTTGATTCGATCAACAGTGCCGAAATTAGGTGACTAAACAGTAGCGCCGATTCGCCAGTCTTGAACATGCTGGTTTCGTACAGGCTTATATCAAACTATTGCAAAGCTTCAATCGGTGCACTGGTTATGTCATTTTTTGTTGATTGAGTGACAAAATATGTGAATGAAATTGTCCCATAAATGTAGGGATCTGCGAATCAGGGATTTTGGATCGAACCGACTCTCGATATAGAATCTCCTTCCTGATATCGACATCAAATCGAATCAGCTAGTGATGGACATTGTCTACCATTGTGTATTTCGGTGTCTCATGACAAAAAACTGCAAAATTCACTAGATACCATATAACAATGTTAATCTCCTTAAACATCCGTTGGAAATAGTGTTTTTTTAAAGGAAAATCATGACATAGGCAAGTCACTCTCAGTCTCATGGAGGGTTTGGGATATGTTGCATTGAATTTCTATCTAGCTATGTCATGGCTAACATGAAACAAGAAGTGACAGTAAGACACTTAAAGATAGTTCAATCAACTTATCACAAACCCCATGGAATGGAAGTTACTTGTCTACATTATTTAATAAAGATAATAAAGATTTGACACAAGTGGACATGGGTACACTGTTCAGCTATATAATTGGTGTAGTCTGACACCAATGGTAGTTATCTGTTAAACTGTTCACCCCACAATAGATCAAATACCCACATCACATATTCACAATAGTTGTCTTCACAGAGGGGGTCCCAGAAAACATACACAAGTAGCAAGTGTTAAATGTTATCAACAAGATTCAACGGATCGAAACTTGGTGCAAGACACTCGATTTCTCGGGAAACAGAAACTGAAAGTAGAAAATTTATAGGAAGTCTGCTGGCAGTGTCGCAGATAACTGGTCACACATGATGACGTCAATCTATTAATGTAATAGACCGATTGTTCTAATGTTTCTCACCGTTTCTGATCATTCCAATCTATGTTTTGTCACTCATAACGGCGGCTGACATTGAATTTTATTCATATAATCTGAATTGGATATATGAAGTTCTAAACATAAGGTAATTAATTGAGTTCCGCATCTAGCGATCATGCACTGTGTAGCAAATTTACATAGTGTCACACAGATTACAAATATATGCGGCGATTGATCACCATCATGGGTTGTGATTGAAGCACATAATTTGCATAATGCACGTCTATTCTGAACGGCATACATTCGAAATTACCTACGTTGGCTAACTTGGCAACCCTGTGCTTCAATTTTTGTGAGTTCAGGTCATTTGGCGTGTGTTGTTTTGACCCAAAAAACGAGACTACATCAAAGTAACACCTATTCAAAAATATCCAAAACAGCAGACCGATTCGGTGTCGATCTCGAATCGGGTGCCCGATATTGACATCGATTCGAATCTTGAATATTCGCAGGTCCCTACATAAATGGGCGGTACAAAGAAATTGGATGTACCAGCGTGTCACACTACTCAACGACATGTCAGTTAGGTAAGGTGTAATAAACTATCTCCAGTCTATGGCTTATAATCACAACAAACTGGCTTCACCTCGTAAAGGTTTTAATCCAACAATAGATATTCAACAGTTATCACCTAACTAAAATAAGCAACACTGACAGTGTTTTTATCTTGGAGAAGCTAGCGGTGACAATTAACACAGCTCATTAGTTGGCGAACACGGTATTAGCGTTATTGCACTTAGTTAAGCGGATTAATGTTATTACAAGTATAGTAGATTTGTTAGTTCAAGCATTTCAGGTAACAAATAAACTTTGAAATTAAGAACAAATTTAGTCATTAATTATGAGCCCAGAAAATGAGGATTTAATTTGGCAAAAAAACAATCTCATTTGGCCAAACTTTCAGCCAAAATATTTTTTGGCCCAGCGTGCCATCAAACTTTAGTGAAGGGAAACCAGGATACTGTAAAAGGAAATAGTGTGACTGGACATCAGGAACTAGAATGTCAAGATCATTTCTTTACTAAATGAACATTGACGAGTGCTTCACTTGGGAAATGTTCAGAAAAATAATTCAGCAAACGGCCTGTTGAACTTATAATTATTTGAACATTTCCTACCAATGAATAGAAATTATTTGTATTGGTATTATCTGTTCATCTGCCATAAGATACCATTCCAATATATACTTAACCCTTTACCCAACAAACCGGCCAAATAAAGCTTCAAAAGCCTAAAATATCTTCGGTCTGTCTCAATAGAACCATACAAATATGGATATCATTGGAACCGGCTCCTTGACCACATTGTGATAGTTACAGTTATGCCCTGTGCCAATGCATTCTTTTATATATGCGAGTCGACCCTCGCATATATAAGAGAATGCATTGGCCTAAAAAAAATCTTTTTTTTATAATTTTTAATGTGTTAAGCCAATGCATTCTCTTATATATGCGAGGCGACCTATGGTCGACTCGCATATATAAGAGAATGCATTGGCACAGGGCCCTTCTGTTGGGTAAAGGGATAATGTGAGGTTTTTACACTAATTAGAAATGAAGAATATTTCAATAGTTGACTCACTTGCTGCAACTGGCTTTTCTGTAGGCACTTCGGGTAGTTTCTCTCCCACACTATCTATTCCTATCAATTGTTCATCTAATTCTTCTTGTTCTAGATCCTCTAGTTCAGCTAAGAGATCATCCTGAAAGAAAATGACATTGGGAAAACTGTGAACAATTCAAAGACACGCATACAAATATAAGTAGGGTACAGCATTTGCTTCTGCAATCGGCAATTAAAGGAGGGCTTGACATAAGTGTGATTGTCTGTATCTGTATTAACGACAGTCGTCACAGCTGAGAGGGAAGGGGCAGCCGGGCGATCAACAGCTGCCCTCTTCTTTCTCCACTCCGCCCTTCATACTGCGTCCCTGCGTCGACGAGAAGGAGTCTTTGTCTTATTCTTCTTTCCTGTTCTGGTGGTGAAGTCCTTGAGTAGAACCGCAGGCCCCTGGTGATTTCCAGCTGCAACGGTCCTGTATTCCACGGATAGATGCACAAAGCCTCCCTTAGCATGGCTTAGAGACCAGCTAAGGGTATCCACAATGAGCAATCTATCCAAGGCCGCGACCAAGGCAGAGGGGATTAGCTGCATAATCCTCTGTCAAGTCCAGTAAACAACTCACCAAGTCGCTCGGGCAGCTGTCCCCAAAGGGAAGTCCACACGACTCACGATCGACTTATACCAGTCAATTGGAACAGCAACAAGATAGATATTCCACTACATACTTTGATTATGAACACTCGTAGCCGTGTGTGTTTGTTTAATTAATTACTTTTGACGGATGGAACCAGTGGAAACAGTCAATGTGATTAACCCCCTCCCATGGCTTCTGACGCATGCAACTTACTATAGACGAGCATAATTGTAACCACGCAACAACTCAATTATTGAAAACTCCCCACCACTGTCATCATTTCACGATTCATCTGTCCCCCCACATCTTCTGCTTTCTCACCCTCTTGCTCTCTCTCTCTCCCTCCATCATGCTATCCCTAACACTATATTCTTCCTTTTTCCATCCCTAACTCAAATTTAGTTATATATCTCCACTTCTCCCAAACCATTATTTCAATCGCTTCCCGTCTGATCGATACCCCTCCCTCACCTATTGGGGAAGGGACATGTCGCCAAAGAGGAGAAGACTTCATATTTATAAGCCCTCGGGCTTGTTGTCTGATCCTCATTTCCAAAATTAACCCTTATATGTTGTATATTTATGTCATCTACTAGTATGTATTATGTCAATTGTTTGGATTTGGAAATAAAAATATTTTTACACCAACGACTGTAACAGAAATGGATCCAGTGACTAAACCAGGCCCTAAAATCCATCAAATTTTGCGAGCATTTCTACAGGGAATCAAGACTTTTTACGAGAATCAAAATGAGAATCATGATTCTGATTCTTGTCAGATTTTAAGAACTACTGAACAGTCTGATCAAACAGTTGATCTATCTTCTGAGGCCCTAATCTGATATGGTAAAGGATGTTGCCATGGAAATGCAACATAATTCAATAATTAAAGCCAAACATGAATTCAAAGTCTTGGAGTAAGTTGATGTGATTTCAAACTGAGACTCTAAGCATGCACTGAGAATATCAATGCTGTCTCCTCAGGTCTAAGTCAGACCTCAAAATATGGTGCTGGACATTTGCAGAATGAGGTTCCTGAGGGTGAATTTACTGATGCAACCCACCACAGCAGGCTACCAATGATTTCGCCTTAGAGCGACGATAGGGCGAAGTCAGCGACAGTAAGGCGAAAATCTCGCCTGAGTCGCCTTGTGAGCTGAGGCCTGGCTACCATCATCAATTCATCCTCTTGGGCCCTCATTCTGCTCCCAGATTGTTAAGATGGTGATGTGCACCCATCGATTATGCATTGTGTCATCTGCAAATTTGGGGATATAGAGAAACTTAACTAAAAAAGAAATTCTAAAGAAGGAAACTTAAAAACTTGTTAATTTGATGATAAAGATACTTTCCAGAGAATATGAGGCCTGAGCAGAATGAGGTCCACAGAGAGTGAATATAGTGTCTTTAAATATTCACCCACTGGGGACCTCATTCTGCAAATGTCCGGCACCATAATTTGAGGCCTGGTCTAAGCTTTCAACCAGAAGCTTCTATTTTGAATTGATGGAACAGTAAACTGCACTGTGCTAGGCTACTCGCTGAAAGCCACTCATTAGTATTAGGGTATTACGGTAGTTATTGTCACTGACATACATACCTCATCCACTTCTGAACCAAAGCCAACAGGATTTGAGATGGCTTCGGAAATTTCATTAGCTATGTCCTGTTGTTCAGCAACCTCATCCATCAGGTCATGTACTTTGTCTATATCCCTGCATTGAAGAAAGGTTAGATGATGACCTTATTTCCTAGCGATTTTAAATGACTCAATCTTCAAGCAACAAATTATACCTAGTAATTTATAATATTAGCTTCTAACAGGTTCCGGAAATCAAAATATGTAGATAAATGCATGATATATATATGAATTGCATACATGTATACCTTGGTAAAATTTAATGAAATGATAGATTATGGCTTCAGAAAGAAAAAAAAGGATCATTATGGTAATAATAGAGAGCGTTTAGTCAAAAAGCTTAAAATTATTAATAAATTTCTGTCAATTGGTGTGTCTTCTAAGATTATGTACATGTAGAGTCAATATTTATGTGAATAAATATTTCATTACACATTTTGATTTATTTCATAATAGTAGGTTAAATTTGAGGTTTGAACATTATAGATCACTTTAACCCTTTACCCAACAAAGCGGCCAAATAAAGCTTCAACAGCCTAAAATATCTTCGGTCTGTCTCAATAAAACCATACAAATATGGATATCATTGGAACCAGCTTATTGACCACATTGTGATGGTTACAGTTATGCCCTGTGCCAATGCATTCTCTTATATGTGCGAGTCGACCATAGGTCGCCTCGCATATATAAGAGAATGCATTTTTACCATTTTTTCTTACATTCTTTAACAATTTTATAATTTTTAATGTGTTAAGCCAATGCATTCTCTTATATATGCGAGGCGACCTATGGTCGACTCGCATATATAAGAGAATGCATTGGCACAGGACCGTTCTGTTGGGTAAAGGGTTAATGGAATTTGCAATACTTTATTCTCTTCAAGATAGCCCCAAGGAAGTGAAAATAATGATTGGAAAAACATGAATTGCCAACAACAGGCAGCATTGACCAGTAGTGCATATTTAACTGAGTGGCCAAAGAAAGTAGGGCCCTGTGAATAGGAGGTTTTAATTTCAAATCGAATCTCAAATCATCATACAGAAAACAGATTGTCAATGGATCTTACAGGTATTCTCTAATCTCTAACCATAGTAATATATATATATATATTGATTTATTTCAGGCATGAAACGTCCATATATAGGTTTACAATTACATAATAATAATAATGGGATTTGTATAGCACCTATCGCCGAGAGCACCCTAAGCACTTGGCATGCATACAACAAGTGAATGGTTCAAAATGGTGCATGTATGCAAATATCAACAAGTCTTCGAGTCAATCGGAGGGAAACTTCTTGTGATGAGCAATGTTTTCAGAGCTGTTTTGAATGTGACAGCGATTCTGCCTCCCTGTTGTCTTTTGGGAGGGAATTCCACATATCAACATATATATAATATTACAATATTTAAGAATTAATTCACATATAGCAGATGGTTCCAATGATTAAGCAACTGTTAATGGTATATTACATTAGAAATATAAATGGCATTAAGAATTATGTTATGAGAATTATACAGCTTCTCGAAAAATCCATACATGCCCTTCTGTATCAACATAGGCAAACAGCATATTCTGTCAATTACAAACATCTCACTCGCACTAGATGATCTTTCATAACCCATCAACTTCCTATATGCATTATTATAACATACTGTAAGTTTAATAAAAACAACGTTTTGTATAATTAACCCACAGATGTGCACAATACAATGGAGATATAAACACTTGAATAAGTACCTTTTGATGTGACAAGAACATTTGAATAATTTTCTAACAAGTATATTAGAACGAGTGCATATATATATATATATACTAGGGGATTGCCCGTCAAAATGACGGGTATATAAATGTTACGTTCTGGTCCCCGCGGTCATGTACACATTATCATTTCTATATTAGCAATGGATTGGTCATACTTCTCTTTCACCGGAGGCGCGTGGGAACACTTTATTGAAATAAAACTGTACTCCCACCCTACCCCACATACATGCATGCACATTTGGAACGCAACAAAATCAACATGTTATTTTATTACTGTATTTACTAACTGAAATAGACTCCATTTGGGAGCATTTATTCGGCGGCGAAAGGGTCCCTTTGTGCGCTATAGCCCTATATGAGCCCGGGAAAACTTTTTTCACACAAAAAAAACTGTAGATTCCACTATCACCCACATATAAGCACGCGCATATGGAATGCAACAAAATCAACTTATAGTTCTTTATTACTATTATATATATTCCAGTAACTGAAATAAAGCCTTTATTCAGCGACCAAGTGGTCTGCAGTCCCTCTGTGCGCTTCGCGCACATGCATTATGATCTTAAACAGGCTCCCTTCGGGAGCTTTTAGTCAGAAACGTACAGGCCTAAGGCCATGGGCCCTTGTACTGCGGCCCATTTGCCCACTTAGCGTCCAACTTTATATTGTATAAATCGTTATTTATCAATTTGCCGTCTTCGATTCCACATACAAAGCACAACTTTCATAACAAAGAGACAATCCATTACTTATATTCACACTGAAGTGGCATATTATAAGACCATTTAGCACCCATTTCCAACGACGGTATAGAACGTTCTAGTCTCGACTCTACACCCCATGCACTTCCACGACAAAAGCAACATGCATTAATTGATCTTAATTATATTCACAATCAACCTGATCTGACAATTAAATTATAGCGCCCATTTTCAACAATGATTTGGTAGAGCGCATGGAAATTTCGTCAATACAATAGCAATGCAAGTTTGGGTTTGCATACGATGTCACATGACGTCATTTCGACAAACGTCATAAGAAATGGTATCTACTTGAGTGCAAATACTGCATTTGGGGACCATGTTAGATCTCAGGTTTGCTTTGACCAAGCGGCGTGAAATTTGGTGAGTCACCTTTTACGACAGACTGTGGTACAAATTTGGGCAACATTGGACGCATGGTTGAAAAGTTATAAACGCGCCAAAAGCGTGACCGAGTTATACACAGATACACACACACATACACACACAGACGACGGGTTTTATATATATAGATATATATATAGACCTATATTGATGCATTATGGGTATTATTGTCATCTGAAAGGTCATCATCGAGAATAAACCCTAGGCATTTGTATGAGGGAACATTTGTATGAGTAATGCATCTTATGTGCAATAGACCATCTACCACTAATGTGATGATACCAGAATCAACAGGAAAGACAATATTACTAAATACAGATGGATATGACTGTGATGAGATTTGGACAGTAAATTCTAAGTTTAAAAAACATTCTCCTTGATGTCAAAAAGGGAATAACTCCGCCAGAAATGGTCAGATCAGACATAAATTTGAACATGATCAGGGGTTTTACCAAATTTCATAACATTCTGTCAAATACTATTCAAGTTATCATCTGGACAACAAAATAATCAGCAAATTCGAAGTAAAAAGGGGCATAACTCAGTCAGAAATGGTCAGACCGGACCCAAATTCGAATTTGATCTCGACATTCTCATATGAAGGCCGCATACCAAGATAGATAAAATTCTGTTAAATAATATTGATTTCATCATCCAGAAAGTCGAAAAGTGGCATAACTCAATGTTTCGGATGGACAGATGGACACCGCTCATGTCTATAGTCCACTGAATTTTCTTTTTCGTAAGAAATAGCCACTAAGATCTAACTCAACTTACATATTGTTGTGAGCTTTCTCTAATGCTTTGGCTGCCACTCCCATGACATTGAGAACTTCTGTATTCGTACTAGCATTCTCAAGAGCTTCTCTTTGAAATTCTATTGTTGATAAGGTACCATCTATCTGCTGTAACTGTTTTTCATATCTCTTCTTTCTTTTTAGAGCAGCCAAAGCAACTGTAATGAAAACATTTTACTATAATGAAATGCGATCATAAATGCAAACAGTGGGCAGTTCATTTGATGATATGACATGGTTACTCTTCGGGTAGTTGTATATTCTAAAATTGGCGACACTGCGGCTTTGAACTTGTGGCAACGTCGTTATATATTTCTACAAGAAAGACTTTGTCTTTGAAATGCACTCGCCCTTGAATCTGATTGGACCAATGGGGAAATGATTGATATTCTCTTGAAACCAGGGAACCTACGGCATTTTAATCCGTGATGTTCTCCGCGATATCATTTGCGAGTATACTTCATTTGCATGAGTATACTTAGATGTTACTAGTACGGCTATCATTTATCGTGTGGTGACTGCTGAATGAACTCACTATTATCAATTACTTAAAGGTACTCAATCCGTAAAGAGGGTCCCCATCTCAACAGATTCCAACAACAACAATCCGATCAGAGGGTCCTATATTACTATTTCTTTGGCTTTGGGGGTAAAAAATATTTGATTCGAGTTGAGGAACCCATCAATCAAAGCTCAGAGTTATTAGATATTGATTTTTGAAATTTGTTATTAACTCGAGATGAGTACTAATAACTGCCGTAATCTGCTCTGGATGTGTACTCCAAATCTATTCAAACAGACAAGGATGGATAACTCTAAAATCAAGTGGTAATTTTAACGCAATTTTGACTGAGTTATGGGCCAGATAGTATTCCCGATAATGAAAAATAATAGATTTCTAAAATCGATATCTAACAAATCTGAGCTTTGATGGGTGACTTCCTCGACTCGAATCAAATATTTTTGACCCCCGAAGCCATTGAAATAGTAATTGAGAGGAGTTTTATCGGATTGAGTACCGTTAACTTGTTCTGAGTCCTGAAATTTCAGGATGGGGGCCCACCTTTGTGATTGTTATCCACACTCTGGAAGTTTGCAGAAAGTTATAGCTTCCGTAACATTAGATTCCTTTTTTTAGGAACCAACGGCGGTCCGTCGTGCATTCCTACTTTTATATTGTTTGTATGTTTGGCTATTCATAACACTGAAATTAATGGCTACGTTCATTCTAATGAACTCACATTTATTATAACCATGACATCGCCGAGAAATGTGCTGGTATTGAATACACAGTCTGTCTCATTACTTTCATCTATGTCTGACGACACTCGCATGGAATCTGATTTCAGAGATGAAGGGGAAATTCCTTTTTTTGTGAAAACTCATTAATATTCATAAGGCAGTGTTTATCATTGGGATATACGCATAGATCGACACACGTGCGCCCGAGGTGATGTAAACATTTAAGAGTTGTCACTCTTCTTCTAACCAATTTTCGTGCAATAAAATGCTCTCAAGGTTAATTTCTTCGCTGTACATGCAGAACACAAGTTTCGCAATTCAGATGCTATATAAAAAGGACAATGTAATGAAAATATAGCAATAAGCACGCTATATCAATCTTATTGAACTGTACCACGGTCATGTTGTGTCATCTCCATTGTTTACAATATGTGTTTGGAATTTACTACGAAGTTGTAATGATCCTTATTTGGCACGTGACGTAATATCCGAAGGTTAGGAGAAAATACTATTTTTTTGAATATCTTTGCAATTACAATTCTGTTATGTATACTTGTTATGTCTGAACATTTCCCCAATTATGAATAAACGTACGTTAGTTTTTATTTTGAACATACGATGTTTGGTCAGTTAAGATATACGACACTAATGTGTAGTTTATAAGATAATTTCATGAGATTGCAGTCAAATGCCGCGGGTGTGGCTCGTATGAATAAGGAATATTAATCGAATTTGCAGGAAGCTATTCATTGGTCAAGCAAGGCATCGCTCGCTGCGTATTGGCTAGATTTCTCTCGTTATAAATAATTTTAACTATGAGAGTTCTCAGACCGTAAGTTGATTGAAATGAAACAGGGTCTGATTTTTGTTAGATTGTTGAATACATTGTGCTCATTATTCATTACCGTGGTTTATGGTACACATTATTAATGTAATAAAGGTCAGCAGACCACAGTGTCCCCCGAAAACATGGCAAGTCGATGCCACTTTGTTAAAGAAATTAAAAAAAATGTTGAAAATTTCTAAGTCGAAAAGGGTTAATATAACTTAATAACTCCGTAAAAAAAAAAAATTCCGTCATCTATATACATGTTGCACATCTTCAATATGTGGGTAGCAATACTCTGAAGTTTCAAGTATCTACGATCAAAACTGTAGGAGGAGTTGATTACACCATGAAGGTACCCTCATACAGAAATTTATAAAAAATGTTGACAATTTTCTAAGTCGAAAACTTGACGAAAAGGGTTAATAACTCTGTCAAAATATAATTTTTCCGTCATCTACGGTAGGCCTATCTACATGTTGCACATCTTCAATATATGGGCAACAATATTCTGGAGTTTCAAATCTCTAGGATGAAAACTGTAGGAGGAGTTGATTACACCATGAAGGTACTCAAATGTGTGACGGATGGACAGACGGATGGACGAACGGACTGAGCCCATTTCTATAGTCCCCAAAACTAAATTTTTCGGGGGACAAAAATTACATGAGCCGAGTTTTTTAACCAATAGGCCATATTACGGAATACTTCCACTGTTATTAATATTAGGTAGGCCTACGATTGAATGGGGGCGGATTGATCGATTATAATAATATAATCGATTATTGATGACCGATTATCAAAATCAATAATCGTGGCACCTCTAATATTATCTGTGCTATTTTTTCGATTTTATAAAGTTCCAAGCCATAAATTAAAAAAGTTCATCTCAGTTTATCTCTGTAATGTAGACGGGTGTACCAGAGTAGATATTCATGGCATGATTGATCTAGCTGTTGTCATCATTGAATGGGCCTCAGTCAAATGCTGACAGTGAGCTTTCTGTACTCCTCCATATTATTTATAGTAAAGGGGTGCCAATGTATTTATCAACTGCTTTTGATGAGTATTTACAACATTAACTAGATCAATAAGTGAAAACTTAGGCTGGTCTTGTCAATAATGACGTATTAATGTCAACTGTCAGTGTCACATGACTTACTCAAGTTACTGTGCTTGCATTGGACTTGTTAAGAGTATTTTATACTTAGTATTTTGCACTGTATCTCACCCCTCTTATTCTTAGTTCCATTCTTTTTAGCTATAGCTAATTCTTGTTCGACTTTCTTCTCCAAGAAGTCAGATTTCTTCATGAGCATTTCTTCCGTCTCTCTCAATCTTTGGATCGCGTCTTGTGGAGTGGGGGCTTGGCCCTTCTTTCCACTCCCGAAGATCTTTCCAAAAATCGACATATCTTCTGTTTCTGTTTGAATTGTAAATATATATTATTATATTTACTATATATCGCAACCAACACTAGCTCACTTCTAAATAAAGCTTAATATATCGAGAAAGTTACTCTGTTTACCGTGATTGTGACTCACAAAATGTCTGTGTACTTCCGGATAAGTGGATTGTTTCACGAAGCGAATACTACGCTCATTACCATTGGACGAAATCATTTCTAAATATAGCCACAGGGCTCCCCCAATCTATTTTAAGAAATGAAGACAATGACGCTGTAGCCCACGGTTATCTGCTATTCCGGACTCCTCGACATGCAGCTGTGACCTAAAATGATATAAGTGAGTGGTTCGGGGGGCTATCCCGGGATTGTCGGAAGCACCGAATGGTAACTCCCCTTAATCCCTCCTAAAATGAATACATATCCAGGCTTTATATATAGACCTGAACTGGATCAAAATAGAGCATTAATCAAGTGAAGGAGGCTCGAAGTTTTAATATTAACTCAAAATTTGTTCTTTTATAACATCAAACATGATATCATGGCTTCTGACGGGGAAAAAATAACACGGGGAAAAAAAGGGTGAATCCATCAGTTCTCACATGTTTTTGTTGTTTTTGAACTTCAATTATACTGTGATGCCAATTGTACTATTTTGGCTTCAAAATATTTAATTACACGGCCGATTACCTTTGATTTCATAACTCCGAGTACATTTAACCAAAGGTAGGCCTATATATTTATAACATATAAGCTTACTAGTACTTCAACGAATTGGATTTCTATGTCTGAAAAAAGCTATATTTTACTCTAGCTTTAGTACATAAACAATATATCTATATATCATATTACATTTTAGATTTTGTTTTAGTGACTCGCTCCTCTAACTTATGTTTCGGAAAGCTCGATTTCAGTGGTCGTATTCGAATATATGACAATGTCTTTATTACGATATTAATGGTTAGTTTTATGCCAGAGACAATACTCACAATATATAAACATGACTTTCCTATAGCAACATAAGCAAGTCTTTTAGTAAATGAACTATATACATCATGTTACATTTTAATTATTGTTTTTGGTGACTCGGTCCTCTCGCCTTTGTTTCAGAAATCTCGATTTCAGTTGTCGTAATCGAAAACATGACAATGTCTTAATTGCAATATTGATGAGCATATAAGTGTACGATGTTGCACAAGTGAAAATCAATTGAAGAGGAAGACAATGAGTCTGCTCATGCAGTAAAACTTGAGGTTGGAAGCAGGTCCTCTATATTATAATTTAGCTTGTTGTCAATAAAAATATACACACAAATTATAGCGTTAATTCAACTTTATTATTCAAGGTAGTTTTCATTGCTTCGGTCAAATCGCAGTCTTGAATTCAGTCAGTTTACCATCGATAATATCAGCAACATTGGCGAGTGGACTTTGTCGCTTCGAATCGACGAACTTCTTGGTCTCGGAGTCACAATTTTTTAGGCATGCATCCGATGACTTTTGGAGGTGATATTGAAGCCATATGTGGCAATTACGATTCCCACTGGGCAATTTCGACGCCCTTTGGTGCAATTTCGACGCTCACTGAGCAATTTCGACGCCTACTGGGCAATTTTGACGCCCACTGGGCAATTACGCTCATTGGGCAATTTCGACGCCCATTGGGCAATTTCGATGCCAATCTGGCAAATTCGACGCCAATCGGGCAAATTCGATGCCAATCGGGCAATTTCGATGCCAATCGAGAATTGTGATGCCCATCAAGCAGTTTTGACGTCCAGCAATAATTTTGACACACTTTAGCAATGTGGACGTTCAACAAAAATTTGATGCCCTCCGGGCAATTTTACACATTAACGCTATTATTATGCTCTCTGCATGGGCAATATCGACATAATATACGGACATTTTCATGCCCACTTGGTAAATACATGGCTTCCGGGCAAATTTGATGTTGTTTTTGAACTTCAATTATACTGTGATGCCAATGCATGTCAGTTAGTCGGCTCATTTAATTATTCTATTACTTTTTGGGGTACTGTACATTAAATCTGACCATTTATGGGACCATCTCCTTTTATACACAACTGAATATAATTATGCAACAAATGAATAAATTTTAGTCATGGATTAGCGCAAAATACACTTATTTGCTCTATGAACTACGCAAACAGTATGGTAATTATAATGAAAATGAAAATGAACTTATGGCTGGAGTCAGTACAGTACCCCTTTAACAGTAGCCTGTCCCTTTAACCGTTTCTTTACTAAATACCCATTGGCGAGTATTTCCCTCAGCAATTGTTCAGATATGCCGTAATAAAGGGCTACTTTGAACACTGTATGGGCTACTTTGAACCTTTTTTAAAAGATGTAAAAGATATAAAAAAAAAAAGCATGTTTGAAAGGAAACTTTTTTCAAAATATAAATAGTAAGTATGACGAAAATATTATATATGAACGGATTGATTATATATATTTTTTTTCAGTTCAAAATTATATATATTTGTTAAAAACGTCTGCTCTATTTCTTGCAAAGATGGTGTTATTTTGAACAGTTGCCTCAGGCTCAACCATACATCATATAACTCAACCATACATCAGACACCTCAACTATACAGCATGTATACACCTCAACCATACAGTATAGTGATACACATCAATCATACACCTCAACCATGCATCATTCACCACCATACATCCTACAGTCAATCGTACACACTGATTTAAAGTGCCTGATTTACAGATTTCATTTTTTTTTTGCAACTTAGGCACGAAACATGTGTTTTCATGTGCAAACATCAGACCGTGTTCCCGTCAATAAACCACAATAACGTTTATTTTCCATCGATGGCAACAGCACATTTGTATGTCTGGACAGTGTCATGGCCTATTTCAAAGTTGTAAAATGGTATGAATATGTAAAGATGTATTCAGGGTTCCAGGCTAAATTTCATGAAACATATTTTACTTGTTATTTAGATTCTAGTTTATAAAATAATTTTTTTTGGAACGAGCAGTGCCACACGAATGATTATATTTTGTTTGGTAATTAATTTATACGCATTTATTTCACGTTTTGATATTTTAGAAGGACACAAAATATTATTTGGTTAATTGTTCAAGAACAAAATGATATTTTCTAAAGTAAATGTCACTTTGGATTCAAATTTGAAATCCAAGATGGCTGCTGGCAGCCATGTTTAATAACGAATTTCGGAAATAATCGATGGCTCCAATCTGGACGAGACCCCGAAGATCCATATGAAGTTGGGTGAAGATTGGAGGAGGGATGTGGCCTGTACGTTGTTCCGAATGATGTAGTCAGGCAGAGTAAAATTAAAGGTGACCGATAGCAGCCATGTTATTTGACGAATTTCGATCGGGAACAATCGATGGTTCCAGGGTTGGCGCGATTACATGTCAATCGATTACGATTATAATTGATTTACATGATTACGATTACGATATTACTGATTAAATTTTTTCCAATATAATCGATTACAATTACTTTAGTAAATGTAAGTGATTACTTTTCGATTACATCTGATTACATTTTCCAACCATTTTGATCGCATTGGGAATATATTATGTTTTACATGTATGTGTATTTATTTATGTACATATAAATTATGTTTAATATATTTTTAATTTTCTTATATACATTACAACTAACGCATATTATTTATGAAAATATCATTAGAAACAATTATAAATTATTTGCATGTTCTGTTAGATTCAATACCCAACACAATGAAAATAACACTAAGGTTTATTTGATGATCAATTGATATCCTGATGAGGATTAAATGCGTCTTAACTCCATGAGTGCAGTAAATGACAAACCAGCTAATTAGGTCTACCGATGTACACCACACCTGCTTTGTTCAGTCAATTAGCCCTATTGTATCAGTGTTACTCTACAGCCATTGTCTGCAGCAGTCCCAATAATATTTCGGATGTTGGGTGTGGCCTGTAGTGTGTTTCGAAGGATTTAGTCATGCAAAGAGTTTACTGTAAAATCCGAAATGGCCGCTGCATGATGGCAGCCATGTTTTTCTACGAATTTGGAAAAAAAATCTATAAATCACCATGAAGATCCATATAAAGTTTGGTGATGATCTGATAAGGGATGTGGTTTGTAGGATGTGCCAAAGGATTTAGTCATGCAAAGAGTAAATACAAGATGGCTGCCGACGGGCATGTTTTTCTTCGAAAATTGTTCAAATTCGATGGCTCCTATCTAGAGTTGATCCTAAACATGCCTGCAAATTTTAAAAACAATTCTCCAATAAATGCGGGCTGCAGACTGAGCCGATGGATTCAACTTTGAAATCCAAAATGGCCGCTGGCAGCCATGTTATTTAACATGGTTTTCTGAAATAATCGATGGTTCCCATCTAGAGTTCACCCCGAAGATTCATGTGAATTTTGGTGATGATCAGATGAAGGATGAGGCCTGTAGGGTGTGCCGAAGGATTTAGTCATGCAGAGTCAAATCCAAGATGGCTGCAGCAGCCGGTTTTTTAAATCGAATTTCGGGGAAAAAATTGATGGTTCCCATTTAGAGGTCTCACAGAATACCCGTACGAAGTTTGGCGATGATCGGATGAGGGATGTGGTCTGTAGGGTGAGCCAAAGGATTTAGTCATGCAAAGAGTAAAATCCATGCCGGCGGCCATGTTTTTCATCGAAAATCGCAACAACAAAAAAATGATAGCTATCATCTAGAGGTGATCCTAAACATGCCTGTAAATTTTCAAGACATTTCTCCAATAAATGCAGGCTGCAGGGTGTGTCGATGGATTCAAATTTGAAATTCAAAATAGCGGCCTGCGGCCATGTTTTTTTAACGAATTTCGGAAAAAATCAATGGCTCCCACCTAGTGGTCACCCCTAGATCCATATGGAATTTGGTCATGATCGGATGAAGGATGGGGTCTGAATGATGAGCCAAAGGGAATTGTCGACGGACGCGAGGGCGGACGGACACCAACCCTCGACAATAGCTCAAACTTTACAAAGTAAAGTTGAGCTAAAAATGGTACCTATTTGTGTGTGGTTTGCTGAACCCAGTAGTGAAGATCAGATTTCCAGTCATTCGCCCCTCACATTCTTTTATCAGGCATGCATACCAGCTGTGCACACATGCGTCTATTGGTTTACAGCAGTGTACATTTCAACAGCACGCGGCACTGGCTACTGTCGGTAGGATGTTCAAAAACGTATCTGTCGTCATCGAAAGAAAGTAGATGTTCTGTTATTTTCAGTAGAACTAACCTTCGAAACTTACAAGAATCGACCAGAAAGTGCATAATAAACCATATCCCAACATGGCCCTCGAAAATATCTTCCTGTCTGTCGCCCAAGTCAACCCGAAACAGTCCCCTGGAACATTGACCCATATGTTCTGTACATCAGCACGAATAAAGAGGCATAACTCTAAAGTATTATGTATAACAACATCGCTGCGTCCGAAGACGTTGACTTCTAGCGTTATCTCTCGTTGTTTTGTAATTTACAGTCCATTCAAGTGGGTACATGGCAACGGCAACTCCCAGTAGCAAATACCGGTATACCCTGTAGTACGATATAACTCGTGTACACAGCAGTCAACGTGTTAAAGACACATTATGTACTTGTTCGGGTGCGTGAAACTGATAAGTTAGTATTCAAGTGCTGTGCCAACTGGAGGAATGTAGCATTCTACTAACATCACCGAAAATCTCAAGCAAATCGACGGTACCACTCTACAGAAAACATCGTCTGAACTACGCTAAATTTGTAAATATTTACTACTCGAATCGGGACGAAACTATCAGCGACAAACTAACGAAAACGATTTCGCCATCGAGTCACTGCATTTAATTAACATATAAGAATGACGATGTGTGTTGTCAATTTAGATATAACATTTGTTAAAATAACTGCTTTGAACAAGAATATTCTCCATTTCTATTAGATCAACATGATACCGGGAGTGTTTCACATCACTTTAATAATTAATATTGACATTTATTGTTTAAACGACCTGCTAAAATAGACAAAGGGCCTTGCATACATCAGACTGGGACTAATATAACAGGATAGGCAGGATGTGGGTATTTATCAACCTTCTTTTGAAAATTCTATATTAGTCCCAGACTCGGGTAAAAATAATCTGACAAAACTGGTTTTCGACCTCGATCGAGATATTGTTGTCAAGGATCCATAATACCAAACATGAATTGAATCGGTTGACGTTTGTTGCATACACCAACGTGATATACATGTATTCAGCCCATAGTGGAATTTCCAGATGAATGTGTAACATGACTCGATACTTCTATATATCAAAGTCCTCCTGATGGCTAAGATCTTTACTAAATTTGACCAAGATCCAATAGCTGGGATATATCTGCCTGGGTGGACACAAAGATAATTAACATTTCACGATGAACGAAGAGGAATAAATTTAGATCTGAAAATTCGACCATCATTACATACATCTCTGAAAGCATCATTGAAAGCCAACATTGTTACCAAATGTCATCAAGATCCGATAATGCAAATAAATTGAAACGTGCATGGGCAGGACATAATTTGATTTGCATAATAAAGTAGATGAAATTAAATGAAAAATTCCGCCACTGGATCTGGATATAAAGTCTGCTATAGAAGAGTAATGCAATTCATTCAGATCCAATAACCCATGCCTGAGATATATGCCCCGATGGACAGAAAGATGGACGGACAGAAAGATGGACAGACAGAAAGATGGACAGACAGAAAGATGGATGGACAGACAGCTCGACAGACAAACCAAGTCAATCCATATACCCCCTATTTTCTTCGAAAAATTGGGGTAAATAAAATGGACATATATTTCAATGAAACAAATTTATTAAGTAAATTTCACAATCATCCATATAAAAAAATGAACACGAATATGTTCAAACATAAGGGCATTGACATACAAGTAGACATGACAGGGATTGCAGAAATAATGGCACAAAATGATACCGAAAGTTAAGAAGTTGGTGAAATGTTGCAAGTTAGTTAACTAACATAGCATATTCTTTCTAAATGTAGCATATTCATTCCCAGTGATATTTGGAACACAAGAATGCTTGGGGAGGTTTAAGCCTGAGTCTAGTGTGTCTAATATTTGCAAAATAAGGTCTCCAGAGGGTGAATTTAGTGACTATCCCGCATATCAGGCTAGCATCACCAAATTCACCCTCTGGGGTCTTCATTATGCATGGCCTCAACTGCTATGGAAGATAAACTCAGTCACCATTGAAGTTCCCAAATGTTTAATATTGTGATGTACACCCATTGGGAACCTCGATTATGCAATGTGTCCTGCCAATTTGAGGATATAGAGAAAATAAACTAAAAAGGAAATAGAATCTATGGGAAAAAGTTTCGATAGAAATTTGATAACAAAGAAACTTTCCCGAGAAGATGAGGCCTAAGCTAGAATGAGGTCCCCAGAGGTAAATTTAGTGATGCTAGCCTGCTATGTGGGATAGCGTCACTAAATTCATCCTCTGAGGACCTCATTCTGCAAAAGACAGACACCCTATAATCAGGCTTGGGAAGGTTACAATATTAGTTCTTTGTACAGATTCCAGACTGGCAGATATAACTTATAGAAGCTATTTGTTTTGTTTAGTATGCATACATTGCTGGTACATATATGTGACCCGCCATATCAAATCGAGTCGTAAGTCGGGATTTTTTTACCCTGTGCCAATGCATTCTCTTATATATGCGAGTCGACCATATGTCGCCTCGCATATATAAGAGAATGCATTGGTTTAACATTTTTTTTTACAATTTTAATATATATTATTATATTCTTTAACAGACTTATTGTGTAGGTTTAGGGCCGATAATATCGGCCCCTGGCACTCAAAGGGTTAAAGAATACAAGAAAAAATTATTAAAATTGTTAGGCCAATGCATTCTTATATATGCGAGGCGACCTATGGTCGACTCGCATATATAAGAGAATGCATTGGCACAGGGTAAAAAAAATCCCGACTTACGACTCGATTTGATATGGCGGGTCACATATAAATGTACTGCATGTGTACATTTGTTCTGCATAATATTTTATGAAATCATTTGTTAGCACATGAAATTATTTTAAGAATACTGTTAAACACTCTTTTCTTGTTCTAACTCAAGGGCCATGGTTTAATTGGTTCACAATGATAATTGAAACTGGGAATGTGGAAAGGTACATGCACTTGGTACTAACCACATTCATGTGATATATAAAATCAATCTATGTCTAATTATCAGCAACCTTATAATTTACTTTGACATATTTACAATAATTCCATCATAAGCTGTCACGGAATACTGTAAAACAATTGGTTGTCATTTAATTAGACTTGGAGGTGAGCAAACTAGTTTCTGCACAGCAGCCACACATGTTTGGAACAAGCCTGAGTTTAGTGTCTGTCATTTGCAGAATGTGGTCCCCAGAGGGGTAATTTAGCGACACTAACCTGCATAGCGGACTAGCATCACCAAAAATCACTAAAAATGGACGAACTGTTAAAAGAACCATAACTCAGAAATAAGGACCATAACTCAGGTAAAAACAAGATGGCTGCCAGTGGCCATGGTTTTCATTGAAAATTGTTCAGATTTTATAGCTCCCATCTACAGGTGTTCCTAAACAATTCTCCAATAAATGTGGGGTGCAGGGTGTGCTGATGGATTCATGTTGGAAATCCAAAATGGCTGCTGGTGGCCATGTTTTTTAAAACAAATTTCAGTTCCCATCTATAGGTCACCCCGAAGATCCATAAGAAGTTTGGTGACGATTGTATGAGAAATGTGACATGTAAGGTGTGCTAAAGGATTTAGTCATACAAAGAGTAAAATCCAAGATGGTCACTGGCAGCCATATTTTTTAATAGAAATAATAGAAAAAATGGTAAGCACCCATTTAAAGGTCACCCCGAGGATCCATATTAAGTTTGGTGATGATCGGATGAGGGATATGCTCTGAAGGATGTATAAAAGGATTTACATGTAGTGATGCAAAGAGTAAAATCCAAGATGGCAGTCGGCGGCCATGTTTTGCATCCAAATCGTTCAAATTTGACACTCCCATCCAGAGGTGATCATAGACACATAAACTGAACATCTTTGAAATCAATCGAAGTTTTTACGAGTTAGCAAATGATCATACCGGTAATAGCTGAAAATAGACAAAGGCCAATAACTCGTATAAAAGATTGCACAAACCTGGTTTTCGAACTCCAGCTAAATATTGTTGCAACAGACCAAATATCAATTAAATCGGTTGACATTTGAGTTATTGCACTATTTTAAAACTCAACCAATAACTCGTGTTTCGATTAAACTTTATGAGTTATCGAATTGTTTGAAGAAATTTTTTATAATTTTTTCAAGTCAATTCTTTATTCTCATGACGTGTGTTAATGCAAATCTGTCATCAAACAATTGATAATAATGAGTTATTTCTTAAATAGTCCAATCATAAATCACTGAGCATAAAACTTGTCAAAGCTGGCTTAGAACTACACATGTGGAACAAGTCTTCTCGGTTCACATGAGCTTGGGATATCGGTTGGGGTGATTCTGTTTTGGACCAAGTCCCATCCCGTTACTCTTCTATAATAGACTTTACGGCCAGAATAGTGGACGGGAGTTATCTTGTATGTCTTCAGAATAGGTTCAACAGATGCTTTGCATATATGAACATTGAGGGCAGCCATTCCCAAGCATGATGATATCAAACATGCATAAATCAGAGGTCGGTTGAATGTCAAAGCAACAAGATTTGTAAGTAAACAACAGAAAATTTATGTAAACAATATATTAAGCGATTGTATCAACACTTTACCTGTTTCTATCAAGGAAAATGATATATCATTTCGAAAGACAGATTAACCCTTTACCCAACAGAATGGCCCTGTGCCAATGCATTCTCTTATATATGCGAGTCGACCATAGGTCGCCTCGCATATATAAGAGAATGCATTGGCTTAACACATTAAAAATTATAAAATTAAGAAAAAATGGTAAAAAGTGTTAAAAAAAGGTTTTTTTTTAGGCCAATGCATTCTCTTATATATGCGAGGCGACCTATGGTCGACTCGCATATATAAGAGAATGCATTGGCACAGGGCATAACTGTAACTATCACAATGTGGTCAAGGAGCCGGTTCCAATGATATCCATATTTGTATGGTTCTATTGAGACAGACCGAAGATATTTTAGGCTGTTGAAGCTTTATTTGGCCGGTTTGTTGGGTAAAGGGTTAATCTCGGACATGTCAGATAATTACTGGGTTCGCTTGAATGCCCAGGCTCCACGTGTAAATGTAGTACGTCTTCTCAATGAAAGTCTGTTATAGAAGAGTAACGGGATTGGACGGGGTCTAAAACAGCATTAACCCAACTGATATCCCAAGCTGTTGTGGACCGAGAAGACTTGGTCTAGCTTAGAACACTCCAAAATGCAGATACATGTACCAGTACAAATTGATGGTGTTCAGGTTGTGCACGCATGTTACTTAAAGGGAGGAAATTCTGAAAGCAGAGTGTTTTTTTTATTACAAATTGTACACATGTAACAATTGTAGACATACTACAAACTATGATAACAATCCAGACTACCTTTGGGTTGGGTAAATGATAAAACAAGACATGCTTTCCTTGGAAGTAAGCAAGACATTTCTTGTTCAAAGACATGGGCTTTATGAATATTGAAAGCTGAAATAGAAGAGCTCTGATGCATCATGACAAAGGAAGCATGCATTGCAGTGAGTATGTTCTGCTCTTGAAAATAAGCCACAATACTGAATGTCATGACAAAACAAAGCACTGTACATTGTATTTGTTCATCAGCATATCAAGATGCTGTGGCAATTAAAGAAAATTAGAGTCTATGCAACGTTGATATCTAATATCAGATGATAATTCTAAAGTAAAACAGCCCTGTTAAATAGCAACAAATTTCAGCTGAACCGAGGTAAAAACAGAGCAGTTTGACTAGAGTACCCTTTGCCTATTAATTTGATTCACATACGACGCGACTATACAGACATAGGCCTAAATTTGTTTTGAGTAATGATTCTTTAGTTCGTATATGAACTATAGGTCTATACATAATGACATGCATGGAGCCATGCGCAGATCGACAATGGGACTATATAGTCTCTTTCGAGTCCATTCTATAGTAGCCTATAACCAGGCAAGTGATTTAGATTTTGGAAATGGATTATCCTATACGTGGATTCAAATCCCCGATTACCTCGTGCTGTCTGAAAGTGCTCGAATTCCAGGTGCCTGTTGATTCGGCATTGAATATATAAATAGGTGCTGCCATTGTTGTGACAAATGACGTCATGCAAGCAATGCATAGATCTACGGTACTTTGGCAGTTTGGCTAAAATACCGTATACGGCATTAGCCAGTCTGAATTTATATATGTAAAGCTTGACAATAGACTGATAATAAGTCTTTTAGCTATGGCAAAGTTTCTGGCCTAGACAATTATCTAGCCATGGTGGCTACTAATAGGGCTGAAAAAGAAGAAAAAAAATATGGTTCTCATAAAATGGGCATTAGTGATATTAAATTTTATTTGCCTCCTTGACAAAAAAGTTGCAGACCCCACTTCCCCCAAAACGAGGTGGCTTTTTAGAGGATATTGGCTTTTTTTAAGAACAAAGAATTCAAATTCTGGCAAAATTTGACTCAAACTAGATGAGGACGTGCATGTTCTCAAAGATGAGCCACACACCAACTATCAAGAGATTATTTTGAGAATGCTGAATTTATCAGAGACAACACAAATGTTATTTCCAAATGAAATAAAATAGAACTTGGCCAGTCTCTTTGTAAAGCCGATGGAAATCCTATCGGATGTACATCTCTAGTTTTTCAGTTTGAAAATTAATTCATTTTCATTATAATTACCATGTTGTTTGCATCGTTCAAGAGAAAATGAGTGTATTTTGCATTAATCAATGGCTCAAATTAATTCATTTGTTACATATATTCTGTTGAGTGTAAAAGGAGATGTCCCATAAATGGCCGGATTTAGTGTACAGTACCCCTTTAAACTCATGAACTACAGTCTCTTAAACAAAATTCTCACAATCATTTACTACAACAGCATGCGCTCCATATTTGGCAACATTTTATTACAGAATGCCCTAAATAATCAACTCCTTAACCACAGCATAATTATGGGTAATTTTTCAGGATTTAGTCGGAAATATGACTTGTTGCCATTCATCGGAGAGCTCTGTGTGAGCTTTCCGATGAATGGCAACAAGCCATTCATCGGAATTACCCATAATTACGATATTACCCATAATTCTGCTGTGGTTAAGGAGTCGATTATTTAGGGCACTACTGTATGTCATCTTGGGATAGCCCCATCATTCAAGAAATAGGATCTGGATATCAATTCCAGACAAGTAAATCTGAAAAGATTGTCATCAGCTTTTTTAAGAGACTGCAGGTTATGTTGTCATAATGGTAAAGAAGAGACCATCCACACAGATGTTATGTATTTTTTTCTTCGTCACGACATATAAACCATTTTGTCACCCTTACCCCTTCCATGGCTGGGACTTTCTGAAATTTTGCGAAAACCATGTGTCAATGCATTCTTTTATATATGCAAGTTTCCCATAGGGAGCCTCGCATATATAAGAGAATACATTGGACTAACAATATTTACCTTGACCTTGTAAGCTAGTGCATTCTCTTATATATAAGAGCGCTCCACTGGCACAGGATCTTTAATGCTGCACCAGTACCATTGTTAACTCACTGGTTTAAATCATGTCTTCCATTGCATAGGCCAAGGGGGATGTGATATATTGAAGATACATTTTAGTTCTAAGGTCACGATGGTTATGATTATAAACAAACAGAGGTCACCAAGAATATACAGTAATACTCAAAACAAACTTTTACCACATGATCAATCCATAACAAGTGTTGATTAACATATATTTACAGTAATACTTTTACAGTAATAGTTTATTCCATGCTGCGGTGATAGCACTATCATTAGTGGGGTGTCAATACATGCTATGGCCATAATAACATGTTGAAATTAAGGCGGAAACGAGAATTATAACCAACGAACATACAGTGTGCGACCAGAATGGTGGCATGTTCGAGCTACAGATGTGAATAAATATAAAATGCTTTGCCAGCAGTAATTTATCTTCTTGTTCTGTGGCTTGTGTATTTACATGTATCTATTACTCAAGTTCCACCTAGTATCAAGTATTATTAATGAAACTAAGGTCAATTCAGTTAATTGAAATAGCATGACATAACAATAACATGATTGTGTTTAATCCGTATTAGCTCCGACATGAACCGTGGTGATAATGCTCAATTAATTGATTAATGATTGTACAAAAAGACCGCAGTGACCTATCGTTGTAAGTTGTGACCGCATTATTAATTAACAATTTCCACATTCAAAGGGGTGCATGTTTTGAGTATTAATATACCTCTTAGAAAACCCTTTGTCACATGCACAGAAAATAGTGATGCCTTATGGGATCACATTCAATTTAAGTATGAATTGCAACGACTCAAACTATATTACATTTTAAAGTAGCTCATAGGGAATAAATTCAGGCTTCTTAACATCTGCCAATTTTCAAATGAATCTTCTGATTTGGAGCCCCACATCGTCATGACCTACATACACTCTCACTGTAAGCATCTAGTGTTTTAAAGAGCACCACCTGTTGCAGACAAGTCATCCAGATTGCAAGTCAATACCATCATAGCAAGTCATGCGTACAACTTTTGGAGGATGCAGGTATCGTGGACAATTGAATGTGCAGGTCACACCACAACATTGTTCCAGCAGATTGTTCAGTGTAGCTTTTGTGTTCACATATTATGCACTCCAAGTCGGAACATTTCGTTAACAATAAAAAACGAGCCTTGATGTGGCATCAGTGTGAAGATATGAGAGAACGGAAGTGGAGTGTCTTTTTCATCTGTCTGTAAATAAAAAGATATATGATCAAATGGGAGACCAGGTAAGCATCATACCCATTGTCTATACACCTACATGTATATGTACTAGTACATTTAAGTGTATGTTAACAGTGGCTTCGTTTGGAGTGGAGGCTTTACAGAATTATATTATATGGAATAAATACTTGTGCATTGTCTTATAACTGTGCTGCACACAAATAGCCAAATCTGAAAAAACTCTTCAAAGTCAAAATATAACCTCAAATTGGCACAAATTCAACTAGAGGTGTGACTGTCCCAATTGGACTACGGATACCCCCCTGTTTTAAAAATACTAAGATGTTTCACATGTCAGTAAACATTTAGTTAAAATAATAAAATAACAGTTCCCATTGCAGGTGTACAACCATAACCCTAATCTTAAACCTATTGACCAAAAAATGTAAGAATAAAAACTTGGACAAAATTATGTATGTTGCGAAAAAGTTTCTAAGTCGAAAAAGGGGAATAACTCCACACAAAACATGTCGGACAGACGTCATAATCGCAGGTGCACAGGTTCCCATGGTACTAAATATCAGTGCCAAGATTAAAAAACATTAACTGAAAAATGTAGGAATAAAAGCTCGGACAAAATTATGCATGTTGCAAAAAAGTTTTAAGTCAAAAAAGGGGGATAACTCCACCAAAAAATGTCGGACAGACGTCATAATTGCAGGTGCACAAGTTCCCATGGTACTAAATATCTGTGCCACGTTTTAAAAAAATTGACCGAAAAATGTAGGAATAAAAGCTCGGACAAAAGTATACATGTTGCGAAAATTTGAAAATTTTCTAAGTCGAAAAAGGGGGGATAACTCCACCAAAAAAAGTCCGACAGACGTCATAATCGCAGGTGCACAGGTTCCCATGGTGGTTGATGTCTGTGCCAAGTTTCACGGAAATTGATAAAAAAACGACTGAGAAAAACTCTGGACAAATTTGTGTCCACGGACGGACGACGGACGGACGGACAAGCTGACTCCAGTATACCCCCCTAACTTCGTTGCGGGGGGTATAACAACATTCTAAGAACACAGGTTCAGACAAATATGCATCCCAGGATGTACGATTCTATGTCAAGAGATGGCAATAACTCCACCAAAATGATATAGACTGAACTCAAAATCGCAGGTGATTAGGTGCCCATGCTGGTTGACATTTGTGCCTAGTTTTAAAATGACTGGAAACTGATGGAATACAGGCTCGGACAAAAGATGGGTCCCAGGATGTACAATTTTATGCTGCAAAATGGCAATGAGTCCGACCAAACCTAAAAATGTGCAGGTTCCCATGCTGGTTGATATATGTGCAAAGTTTTTTTTTTAAATTGACCAGGGGGGGGGGGGGGGGGGGGGGGGGGGTGATACAAAATTTCCGTCACGTATGCCGGGGTGGGTGGGTGTTCAAAGCCACCAACAAGCAATTTTTTCCACAACTAAAAAAAAAAATTCCTGCTTGTTTTTTAGTGTTTTGGCAATGAGTTGGGCTTCAAAACCACTTTGAATGAGAGAAATAATGTAATTCTAACTGTAAACTGACTGCAGGCAGTTATCGTGTTGTATTTTGTTGCAAATTTGGAAATCCAAGATGGCTGCTGGCAGCCATGTTTTTTTGGCCGAATGACCTCAAAATGACTCATTCCTATTTACATGTCCATGTTAACATCCATGATAAATAGTATGCACAGAAATTCATATACAGCTGTTTACAGTGAATTTCACCCCGCAAATCTCTGTTTTAGTGTTAAAAGGGGGGGTGGGTGTCAAAAAATGGTCGGAAAAAACTGCCGAAAACGGAAAAAATAATTGGCGGTGGGGGTGGGTGGGTACAAAAAATGATCGAAAGGGAAAAAATGCCATACGTGCCTGAATTTTTTTTCCGACCCCCCCCTGAATTGACCAGAAAATTACAGAATACAGACGGAATGTCGGGGACATAAATAAAAGATGCACAGGTATGTATGTCTCAGTTTGCTATGTTACACAGGAAAAGTTGAGCATTGTGTACGGAATTTTTAACGGAAAGTTAAGATTTCCTAGCACCATGATAGATTAAAGAATAAGCAGTTTGAAGCTTCATGTATATACAAGACGAAAAGTAATATTCTGCTCTTGTTTTAATGTACAGTAACTGAACTAAAAATATATGCAAACAACAACAAAATTAGTTTGTGAAGAGATTGATGTTGATATATTGAACAGGCATTTTTACTCGGCTGCAGATATTAATCATAGTGAAATGGTAATGTTATAAACAAAGTCACACAATGACAATCTGCTACACCAAGAAAATCCCCAATTTAGGGGAGCAAACTTAATAAAAGCCCTTGGCCTTGTTGTTTAATCCCCTTTCCAACCAATCGATCACCTATATTATTCTATTTTACTGTAAAATGTTTGTCAAATGTTTAAATATGTTATTATGATTGGAATAAATATGTTTACACCAAATCCCCAAATCTAACCAGGAAAAGTGTCTTGTGGAAAATCTGACATAGTTTGTTAATATTGGCTGTGGCTCCAAAATGGCATACAAGAGATATACCGGTACATGTACCTCTATATGAACTAAGGATGCAACATTGTGAGTAGAATTGGAACACACCACTACTAGTACTTGTAGATGTGTAAAACAATTTCCTGTAAAGACATATTGCGAACTTATTTCAGTGAATAAAACCAATTAATTAGGAACCAAACACTATCTCTACTGGAAGAAATTACAGTAATGCCCTAAGTAATCGACTCATTAAACACAGCAGAATTATGGGTAACTTTTCATGATTTAGTCGGAAAATATGGCTTGTTGCCATTCATCGGAAAGCTCTCCCCGATTACTTAGAGCATTACTGTAGCAATCAATCAAACTATTTCAAACTTTCCAAACACATGGACTGTACCATTTCAGAGAAAACAATGTTTGAATGTAATTATTTATTACTTTATTCAGGAAACATATGGCAATAATTCCTCCAACAATAGTGACTGCATGTAATTTGTTTATAACAAAGATGCCATTTTCTGCCAATTTGGATATAAAATCTATGAAATAATTTTTTTTGCCATGATTATTTGCTATTCCACTCTGACCACCTTTGCGGAGTGTTCCACATCACTTTAACTGTGATTATTATGGGTGATTGAATGGGAATAAAGAATAAATTCCTCATCTTCATAAATTTTATATCGTGACAGCATACATTATTTTAAATAAATTATAATGAAGGGGCTATAGTTGGCGGAATCATTGTTGTATATATGCGATAAATTTTTCCTGATTTAACCCTTTGCCCAACAAAACGGCCAAACCGGCCAAATAAAGCTTCAACAGCCTAAAATATCTTCGGTCTGTCTCAATAGAACCATACAAATATGGATATCATTGGAACCGGCTCCTTGACCACATTGTGATAGTTACAGTTATGCCCTGTGCCAATGCATTCTCTTATATATGCGAGTCGACCATAGGTCGCCTCGCATATATAAGAGAATGCATTGGCCTAAAAAAACACTTTTTACCATTTTTTTCTTACATTCTTTAACAATTTTATAATTTTTAATGTGTTAAGCCAATGCATTCTCTTATATATGCGAGGCGACCTATGGTCGACTCGCATATATAAGAGAATGCATTGGCACAAGGCCCTTCTGTTGGGTAAAGGGTTATGGTATAAATATATACAATTGTAGCTCAGGCGCTGTAAATGTTTTTTGAATGGTACGAACGGTTATTAGTTGAATACTACAATCTTTCAGTAGGCAAAATGCCTGTGTAATTACCAGTCTGATTTACTCAAATAATTACATAATACCAGTATGTCATTAAAACGCAGTGGGACATTCTGAAAAATAAAAAGTAAAGGCTGTGTGGTAACCTGGAAACATTCTATTTGGGAGAGGGGTGGCTGTGAGTTGTAAAAAAACTTGTGCCAAACCCCTGTGTCACTTTGTGTTAAGTATTATACATGTATTACACTGTCATTCAAGTTGAATATCTGTTCTGATGTCGATAAAAAAATGCTTTTAGTGCAGTTTCTTTTAAAATGTTTGGTGGATTGAATTACAATGGAGATGCATGTAAGCATACCCTGTTTCATTGGATAGTTGGGGGATTCGAGCACGGAATCCGTTTGTGAAAACACCTGCAAGCCAGCTCATTAACAAACTGTTTTCATGCTCGATTCCACGAATATTCAACTAAACAGAGTAAATTTGTGCTTCTAAGAGTTCTGATATGCAAATATTGGGTTGTATGGCATTTCCAATTTAAAATATCGTGATAGTTTGAAACTATCACTGCGATATCCCGGTATATCGTGCACAGGACTGTTAGTGCAAAAACATAGTTATTCTAAGCTGAAGTTTTCTATATTCGTGTATAATCAGGTAACTTGAGTGTTGACAATGATGATCACAAATTGGTCCACAATAGGTTGTATGATAAACCATATTAAAACATAAAATGTCAGGCTTTTTGTCCTTTTTCCTAACATCCCAGGGCATATACAACAATCTGAATTTGCAGCGGAGTATCTCCAATACCTGTTTGCTGGCATTCCATTTTCGGCAGCCGATGTTGCCCTCCCGAGAGAAAGCGACTGAACAACCATGTGTTTGAAATATTGGCCGGTATAAAACGGTGTTGGTTTTAATACTGTGGTGTTGACGATTAATCGAAATAACGTAAAAACTAAAGCCCTATGCAATTTATTAACAATGTCAATATTTGTAGTACATTGTGTTATTTTGGTGTACTCTAAATATTTTTACTTACCCTCAGTTGTCCTATCACTAATACAACAACACCACCATCCCATGTTGGTTGAGAATCAACTACAGTACAAACTCGTTCCAGTTTGCCGAATGGCAGAGTCTGAAATAGTTTATAACAATATTGACTGACTTTTACCATGAGAAGACTTTGAAACATACATGCAATTTGATGCAAAGAAACTTGACTTAATATTTGAGCTGTTTGTGAAGACTTTTCAAACTCCTTTATCAGATGAACAAGCACATAATTATCTCCTTTTTTGGCCCAAAAAATTATCAATGAGAGCTATTACCTAGTAAATGGGCACAATGCCATGCTCTTGGCATCTGGATGTTATGCCAACAAAAATCATTTTTATAGTCCCCCGAACTTTGAAACAGTCGGGGGACAAATAAGTTGAATTTGAACAAAATTAGATAAGAGATGATTTGTTCAAAATAAGCTAAAGAAATTGCAAACTGACATATAACATCCAACTACTTAACACCTGTATGTATTTACGAGTACATGTATGTAGTAAATTCCTTACAGAGATGCAAGTACATACCGGGTATACATGAACTATGCATCATAATGGATGGTATGTCATCTGCATTTTCTGATATCAGAATCAAAAGCATTAAGTTAATCAATTTATTAGCACTTATTTACATCAAAATTTGAGCCAATGTTTTGCTTGAACAGTATTGTTGTTCTAGATCACTTTAAATGTACTAAATATGTAGGACACACGATTTCCAGTGTATTTTAATCTACTTTGACATTCTCCAATATCTAAAACTGCTGAATATATGCACTCCAAATAACAACACTGCACTCACAACAACACTTCAAACATTGCTTTCACAATGCTTGTGACTCGCAACATGTGAATGCCTCAATGATTTTACTTTGTTCTAATTCAACATTAGATTGCAGATGACATGCCACATGCAATGCCTTGAGTCACCCTCCATAAGATCCTTCATGTATGTAGAGATGACTGACATCAAATCCATGACAGTACCCGATAACTCATCATCATTAAAGTTCAAGTTGTAGACTACATGACTTTGTTCTTACATTACATAGTGCCGGAAACCCACATCATAAGCGAGCATTCGTCATTATTTTCACCAAAATAAATAACTCAACCAACAAGACAGTCAAAGACTGTGGGGTCGCTCACCAGACTGCAAAGACTGATAAGACTGGGACTCTGGAGACCATAACAGTCAGAACTTTTCATAATCACTTTAAAAGAAGTAGATCTAATCAGGATATGTGGCTAGAGAGGTTTCATGGATGTAGATCGGTGAATATCTACCTTCAAATTACCAACTGTACACTACTGATCACAACCCCCCCCCCCCCCATAGTCCAGCTCATTCCCCTCCCAACCGGGCTCCAGACTCGCAGGTCTTAGGTTGGAATTTCACAACCGACATCTCAAACTTTCTCAATTGTTGGAAATTTCCAATCTCACAAGCGCCTTTTTATAAAACTATTTAAACATGTTTGAAGTCCAATTATCCATGGACCCAAAAACACCATATATGTATGTCAGATTAATCAGTCAGGTAGTTCCAAGGTAGATGTTTTAATGAATTTTGTATTTTAATGATTTTATTAGACACAAAAGTGTTAAGTCCCCATAGCCCCGTCATTTCTTAACAGGTTGCCTCATGTTAACAAATCTGAATCTGAGTCACTAAAGCATCCTCCATACTATATGTAAGCTAAATAGTCCAACCGCTCTTGTGAAGACATCTTAAGTATTACTATAGAGACATACAGTTATGTCCCTGGTCCCACCCTATTTAATCTGGTGACCCCATCTGAATAAATTTGAATCCCAGACACCAAAGAACCCTTCATACTAAATATCAGTAAAATAGACCTGATGGTCCGTGTGAAGGAAGCATATTAAGAGGAAAACTGTCCTTTGCTTGGCCCCTATTTGACCAGGTGATCCCATTTAAAACAAGTGACCCTATTTGAACAAATCTGAACTCCAGTCACCCAAGGACCCTTCATACCAAATATGAACCCATTCAACCTGATGGTACATGAGAAGAAGTCGTTTTTAAGAATTACTATGGAGGGCAAGAGTTATAGCCCTGGCTTCACAACCATTTGACAGAGTGACCTCATTTGAACAAATCTGAATGTGAGTCACCTAGGGAACATCCACACCAAATATGAACCCATTCAGTCTTATGATCTACAGAAGATTTTCAAAGAATTGTTGACAGACAGATGAACAGGAGACAGATGAAAAGTGATGACTATAGCTTCGTCTAAGGTGAGCTTAAAAATTACATTTCATTGAACAAATCTGTAAATCACCCCCCCCCCCCCCCAACACTGTGGGGACATCCCTGCAAGAATATGACATATATGATTTATTTGAATGTCTGACTACATTAGCTTAACAAAATTTCCATGACCTTGAAAGCCAGTGCATTCTTTTATATGGGAGGCTCCCCATGGGAGACTCGCATATATAAGAGAATGCACAAGCACAGGGTCTTCATTGCTGCACCAACACAACTCTGGTCATGAAATGGTTAATATTAATAGTAAAATAAACTTTATCTGTCAAACAGGTAATTTGTATCTGAGATAAACATGGGATTAAATTCCATTCATGGAACCACTCTCAGCTACCAGTATGTCTTGGTGTTGACATTTTAATTAGTTTTTAATGAGGGCACAAACAGCTTTGCCAAGCAATACCCATGCATTGTGTTACTCCTACAGCTGTGATCAAAACAAGGATTTTAACGGGGGTGAACTAGGCAGAGATAATACAGTATGGTACAGCATGGTGTAGCAGTGACAGGTGGGGTTGAAGGGGTGGGTTAGCTGTGATGTGTCAAAGGTCAAAATGCAAAAATGTAATTTTTTGTTTTTAGAGTTATGTCCCTGGCTCTGCCTCTATTTGACCCAGTGACCCAATTTGAACAAATCTGAACCCCAGTCACCCACGGTCCCTCTGTACCAAATATAAGCTAAATCGGCCCAATGTTTCTTGAGAAGATGTCATTCTAAGAATTACTATGGAGGAAGAGTTATGGCCCTGGTTTCTCAACTAATTGACCGGGTGACCTCATTTGAACAAATCTGAACACCAGTCACCCAAGGACCCTCCATACCAAATATTAGCTAAATCGGCCCAATGGTTCTGGACAAGAAGTCGTTGTACGAATTACTATGGAGGAATAGAGTTATGGCCCTGGTTTTGCAACTACTTGACCCAGTGACCTCATTTGAACAAATCTGAATGAGAGTCACCTAAGGAACATCCACACCAAATTTGAACCAATTCGGTCTTACGGTTCCAGAGGAGAAGATGTTCAAAGAATTGTTGACGGATGGACGGACGAGGAGTGATGACTTCAGACTATAGCTCCACCGGAGACTTCGTCTCAGGTGAGCTAAAAAGGATAGTGAATGAGCTACTAGTAGATGTGTAAATTTTTGTAAGCTCACTATGAATCCCGTTCCCACTTAAGAAGAAATAAGTGTTCATGTTACTTCGGTATATTTCGAGGATGTGAAATTTGAATGACAAAATCCTTAAAAACTACTTTACACCTTTATGTATTTACTAGTACATGTATGTAGTAAATTCCTTACAAACCGAGTTGCAAGTACATGTACTATGCGTCATAATGGATGGCATTTCTATTTATCAGCATCAGAAGCATTAAGTTAATAAGTTTATTGTCACTTATTTACATCAGTATTCGAGACAATGTTTTGCTGGTATGGTGTCATTGTTTTAGATGATTAGATCACTTTAAATGTACCAAAAATATGTAAGATACTCAATTTCTAGATGTGACCTGTAGGGTGTGCTAAAGGAAATTGTTGAAGGATGCATGGACGGACAACAACCCACAGCAATAGCTCAAACTTGACTTTGTCAAGTTGAGCTAAAAATGTTGCTGGTACATACATGTGTACTACTGTACTAGTATAATTAAATGATACAGGTATGAGAGGTAAACTACCTTGAATTTATGACTAATGTCTCCACCAGGTTTCATATCACCTTCAAATGTGACACAAGCTTTAGGCTGAAAAACAAATAGAATTTAATAGAAACATGTTCATACCCTGTGAAATGAATACTAATGCAACAAGAGAATGCACCATGAGTGCTGGCATACATATATACCCCATAAATATCACATGGTAGGCCTCTGCAAATTGGGTGTTTTTATTTAATTCAAATCAAACCTTGTTTGACAATTTGCATCAAACCAAATCGATTGAATCAAAAGTGAAGATATGGAATAGTTCAGGAAACACTTAAATCAGTCGCTATAACAATTGAAACACCTTAGAAATGTACTTATGATAACCAATGTGGCTATTAAACATTAATTTTATTCTTGCTATTTTTGTGCCTGGCCAATGGATCACTCAGAAAAATGTTTTGATTCACACGGAAATATTAGGGTCAGTCGGGGGGAACCCTAACCAGAATTTTTTTCTTCTTTGGATTAAGGAACAACACAAAAAATAATGAACTACTTTGTGAGATGTTTTTAACTTGGTGTTGTTTTTCCATCCTGGATTTCTCGTTTATATGTGCTTTCACATCAGCTTGGATGTCACGATAATTTGATATCGAGTGACAGTCTGACTCACCCAATTCCCTTAATATATCATTACGTGAGAGACTTGGATCTACTGATTCTTCTACAAAGGCGTAGAGCATGTTGCGTGTTCACTGCTCAACCAAAAGTTTCTGATAAACTAAGTGGGATAAACTCTTGAACAGAAAATGTGAACAATGTCAGTGAGCCCTCTTTTGAAAGCTCTTCTGATGCCAAAACTGCATACCAAATTTCATCAAGATTGGTTAACCCATGGTTGAGATATATGAGTGGATGGACGGACCAGCGGAAAGGTAGTTGTGGGACTTCCAGTTTGTGGGACCTTCGACAAGAGTTATGGGACTTCCAGAATGTGCTCTTACGAACTGCCTCTTCTGGGACTAAACCACAAAATACCAAGTTTCAAGGTGACTGAACTTCAGTCACTGAAGATCCAAAACAAATGTTATCACCCAGAAAAAAAAAATGGTGCAAAATATAACTCCTGACAATTTGAAATTGATAAAAGCATGTTCTGGGACTTTTGCCGGTGGGTGCGAGTCATTTAATACACAAACCAAATGATACCCACCAAAAAAAAAATCAATGATACCTAATTTTGAGTCAAATAATGCCTTCATCTTTCGAGTTAAATGATACCTGAGAACCAAGTTGTTCTATCTGCTTTCATACAAATTGGGGGACTGAAACCACAGTGGTCAATAACTCAAGTGGATAAAATATCTTAGTTCCATATTGTACTATTTCAATATTGGCAATGTTTGAATCATTGTGCATTATGAGACTTATTGCCAAATGGAACAATGTGGATCAAAAGTATGACAGAAACTGATACCATTTTGTATTTAAACAATATAGGCAGGTTTATATGAGACTGCTTCAAACTTTGCAAGGTAATGTAAGACAGGCTATAAATTCCTATAATACTGTAATTAAAGTGATGTGGAACACTCCAGTATGGTGACTAAATAGAAATGGAGAATTCTGGAGTAATTTTTACAAATAGTATATCCAAATAGACAATACACACTGTCATTCTTATATATGAATTAAATGCGGTGACTCTCGATGGCGAAATCGTTTTCGCTAGTTTATCGCCAATAGAATCGCCAGAATCGGGTAGTAAATATTTACAATTGAGCGTAGTTCTGACGATGTTTTCTATGATTGGTATGGTCGATTTGCTTCAAATTTTTGGCGATGTTAGTAGAATGTTACATTCCTTGAATTTCCTTCAGTTGTCATAGCGCCTGAATACTAACTTATCAGTTTCACGCACCTGAACAAGTACATAATATGTCTTTAAGTGGAAGAATAACCACCCAGCAGATACTGCTCGATGGCTATAATGTTTCCCAAATATTGCAAAATCTAAAAAGTACAATCATGAAGCGCATCACGCAGTGGCACAACTGGTTGATTCAGTTTGACAAACACATATATAAATCATCAGCCTTTCAACATTTTAAGTTCGACGGTTGACGTACATGTAGTCGGAAGTCCCAAACCTGCGTAATTATCAGTCTGGTATCATTGTATAACGTTCTGAATGTTTGCATTCAGTGGTTTTGATATTTTGTATATTGACTTTACGCTTCTAGGGCATACCACCAGATTGTCGTTTTCATTTACAAATAAGGATGCATAAATGCTAATTGCAATTCGGAATCCAATCCAAACAGCTAAAACGACCAGAACATTTTTTTTTGCAATATTAATGTTGGTGAAACTTCAAAACGTATGCATTCAAGCGGCCTAATTCTGATTGCATTGCCAAATTCCCGCGATCCACATGTACATGTAATACATCTTTTGAATGAAAGTCTGTAATAGAAGAGTAACAGGAGAGGACTCGGTCCAAAAATAGCATCAACCCAACAAATATACCAAGGTGTTGTGGACTGAGAGAAGACTTGGTCTACTCTCACTGATGCACCAAGAACTGCTAGTACATGTACCTGTAAATGAAGTATAGCCTTGTCCCCATTACCGGTGGTTCTCCATTACCGGTGTATATCGTATTTTCACCGGTAATGGAGAACCGTAATTATGCTAAGACCAACATTAATGGATTTCAACATTATCGGACCCTGACTGTGATTCAGTGTTATTTACGTATATTACAGTAAAACCTCTCCAAACCGGACCCTCTATAAACAGAATCCCTCTCCATACCGAACAATTTGTCCGGTCCCAAATTCACCCAAGTGCATTCTCACTAAAAACTACCTGAGTGTCTACTTCTATAAACCGGAAACTCCATTCCGAACATCGGACGGCTTTACTGGTCCATAAATTAACAAATACATAAATTTTTACCTCCAAAATCCGAACACAGAAATCAACACCAACCGAACGCACGTGCTGTAGATTTGACATATTTTATGCTGACAGCATAAAGTACATGTATGTCAACAGAGCTCTGTGTGGCTATGGTGAAAACTGGGGATCCTTTATAAGTTTAAATCTCTGGTCTACATATAACTCTGAACGGTCGTTTTCCTGATGGCTCATTAAAACTGTCTTGGTGACAATACACTGCCATTGTGTACTTTTAGCGAGCTTCATTAGTGTTTTGTTTGGACAGTGGTCGTAAAAATAAGAGTCCACCTCAGCGCGGTGATTGATATAAAAATATAGTGTTAGTGCTCTATTCTCTGTGAAGTCACCAATCTTCACTCAATGTGTAAAATAAGCAGTTATCTAATATGACACCTGCTGTTATAATCTGTTCCAAAGCGTTCGCCGAACAAAGACACGCTAATTAAATCGGGCGGTAGGCATATTCAACAGTACGAAACTACAATCATGTTACCTGTCTTATCTATATACATGGTACATGTATGCTTAAAACGTAACCACATTGTTGTCTTGCAATGTTTGCGTGGCATGTGGGTCAGTCAACTGGCATATGCCTATGTGGAAGTTCTGCCCATTTTTTTCTTTTGTTTTCATTGGAATCGTCGGAAGTTGCTTGAAACTGTTGGAACTCATTTCACTTTTCAGAAAATGGCCAGGAACGAAGCTCTGACATCTAATTCTATTTTTTAAGAACAATAACTAGCATTGCTAGTCTCAATTGTGTTATAGCATGGTGTTATTTGTACTTCTGGATGATTGAGAATGTAGTTTAGATCAACATTCTCTCAAACAAAATTTCCTTCCGATTGAGCGTCCATAATTGTTCACATTCATCACGAACCACATGTCAGACATATTAAACAGTAAACACAGGCATTTTTTATCTGCACTGGTAATGGGTGACAGGACTACCTGCCAGTTAATTAATTTTGTTATTTAAATTGAGTGCAGACCATCAGATCGGAAAATAAGTTTTAGTGATTTTTGTACAAGAATAATCATTTTTCATAGTACTTAGTCAGAAAATAAAAGAAATTGCAATTTATGTGTCAAATCTGTTGTCAAAGTTAAGACCATCGGTATTAGAGGACCCCAGTATATTCACGATCGTTGCACTGTTTTCTAGTTTTACGCTCGCTATGTCATCAAAACTCAAATAAAATCATGTCATGTTGCATTATTATGTTTTATTTCTTCATTATACACCACAAAACATACTTTAAATGTCATTTTCCAACTTATTTTTCCTCAGCTTGGTTCTGCTTGGTATTTCACGTTCCGGACTGCATGGACTGGACCGCCTTGTTAGTGGGGCCGCAACGATTCAGACCATCATGGATTCATGATACGATGCGAATCACGATTTTACTATCATGATTCATGATGCGCATAAAGATGGAAATTTTTGACAACTGACGGCTGTGAAAACTAGATGAATCACTTAATCATTTTTAGTATCTATATTGAATATTCTCATCAGTGTCAACCTTGAGCAGTATATTCATTGTTCAAAGTAAATTACAAAACCCAAGTAAAATGACAAAATGCATGGCTAAGTATTACTTTGAGAAGTAGACTACATGTATAATAGCTAATACAGACCCCTAGATCTGCCCAGATGGGTAGTTTTGAGTGGAAAAGTTTGGATCTCTGATTATTGATAACTCTGCATAAATGAATTGCTTTTTGCATCGCATCTTCCCAATACGATGCATCGTAAACTTTAAAACGCGATGCATCGGAATCGTGATGAATCATGGCAGCTCTACTTGTTAGATTCAAGATTCAATAGAGTTTATTTGATACCAAAATAATAATGTGATAACAGGACCCTGCAAAAGTTCAACTTATCATGGAAGGGCCCTTATGGTAATATATACAGATAGCATTTTATCAACGTATATCATGAGGTGCAGTGCTTATGTACAAGAGGTGCAATTGAATGAATACATGGACCAGATGGGGATGGGGCATGGTTAGTGGACTGGACTGCATCCGGACATCCCTATCATGGTGCACACCCTCCTTTTCAATTCTCGAACCACTGGCCTCTCCTAGAACTTAGAACTATCACTACAAGGCCCAGTAAAATATTTGTAACAAATTTGTTTCTCAGCAACTTCACCATAATTGTCATAAAGACTAAAGTTTGTTGACAACTTAGTTGAACTTACTAAGTAAGAGTAAGAAACTTCAGCCCAAAATTAATTGCCATGAGGCCAAAACAAAATGAATGCGTGTTTCCCGTAACCCGACCGACCGTCTTCAAAACCCCCCGAAACCAAGTTCATTTTATTGGTTTTAAATAAATAAAAAATCAATCTATAAACCGACCGATCGCACTGATAACCAAACTGTGTATGTACACGTGTTTCCATTTTATCTGATTCACCTCGCGAAATAAATGATATCTTTGATATATTTATATATTTTTCGCAAAGCCACATCGTCACTCTAACGGAAAGTCAAATTACGACCTGACGCAATATCACGAGTTATTGTTCCTCTTCGCTGACCGGAAGCACGTGTTTGTGTTGATATGGAGTATTATATTATTTGCATAATTTTGTAAATAAACATCGTAAATTCCGGGGCCCGCTATGGATAATTTCTTATGACTAGTATTGATATTTTTCGACGTCAATGCAGGCCCATGCCATGGCATTCCACTTTTCCCATATAAACAGGTCAGGTGTGTACTCGATTCTTGTATCCAGGTGAAGGGTCTACTCCATTATGGCCAGGCTGCAAGGATCGTGGTGCGGCGGGATATTGTTTGTCGGTCTCCAATAGAATTGGGATATTACGGGGCAGCCCTTGGGGTCATTGATACCTGTGCCCATTGTGCAGGTCCCAATGGGGACGTAAAAAGTTTTCCCTATTTGTATTGATTGTTCCAATGCAGGGCTGATGCCTGTTGTGGTCAAGCCACATGGCAAGGCAGTGCCTGTTTCAGGTTTATTAAAGTAATTTTAGTAAGTTGTCTACTGTTAATATAACAATAACATGATTTTTGAGGGCGTTATGGTTTATTAACAGCCCGGCTGGAATGATTAACAGCCCAAGGGCCTATTAGCGGCCTGAGACGAAGTCGAGGGACGCTAATAGCCCCGAGGGCTGTTAATCATTCCAGAGGGCCGTTAATAAACCATAATGCCCAATGGAATCATGTTATTACTATTATTACCACAGTTTTGGACATTTGACCCATTTGAGGATTCAGTGGAATAATGAAGTAGATTAAGAGAGAAATATTTTCAAGAACATTTAAATTTGATATCATTTGACTTGTCAGCTGACACAGAATCTCGAAAATAGGACAGGGAAAAAACCAGCATTGAAGACGAGTAACAAACAATGAGAGGTTGACAGCTAAAATTACTATTGCATACTTACGCTTGATACAATAATTTAATCATATAGCGTGAATTCCAATCATAAAACCACTATAGTGTTGGGGAAAATCGGATACATCTTCCCATTATTTTCTTGAAATAAACACGCCAGATCGGAAGTTGAAGTGACGTAACTCGCGCGATAATAAACGAGATCTAGTTTCTGGCCGCGGGCCGATAATGAACTAGGTTTCTCATTATCGGCCCGCAACCCGCTGTTTTGGTAACAATACGCTATTTGGAACGCCCCGAAAAACATTATCAATGGCCTAGAGAACGCCCTATAGTATAAAGTGGTAATAATAAGTGTTAAAAACTGTTATCTGGTTTATATGTTTCCCCTCAATATATCAGTTTTGTCACCAATTTGTTGGTTGCTCTGGGTCATTGTATGGTGTTTGATGGTGGTTAGGCATGGCCCACACGAGATCATAAAAAATCAAAATGAAAAGCCTACCGCCCGCCCCTATTTTGTTTGGGCTCGTTACGGGAAACATGCATTAATATTGTTTTGGCCTCAGATCACTCATGAGAAAAAAACAAATGTAAATTTTTTTAATAATTCAGTGACTTTAACGTGATTTATCTTGGTGATTACAGAAAGTCATCGTTTCAATTTGTCTAGACCACCGAAACTGCCGACAGACATGCGATTGCGAATGTTGACAATATCAAATTTCAACATTGTTGTCGTTGAATCACTCACATGGTACATGGCACAGCAATTTTCTCTCGTTTCTGCGCTATCGAAAAATCTGTAATACTGCATCACGAAATTCGATCCAATATCAGCAAAGTTGGAGTTATAATTCGGTTCAGTTGCCATTTTAAAAGTGATTTATGAGTAAGAAATGATTGCGCCAAACCTCGACAACTACAAATTTCCACCGGAAACGCAAAATGTGTGCGCGCGATTGGAACCCCGACCATGCTACAGGTGGACGCGATTGGAGTTCCGAACACTAGCATTATAAGAACGAGCAATACTAATGGGGCAAATGCGACAAAATCACTTACCTTGAGACAGTTAATGAGTTGCTGTTAGGAGAATCAAACCTCACACAGAAGCTAAATCAGAATTTGACATCAATCTACAGTTGATTCATCTAGCCAATACTGTCAATGAAGCCACTTGTCGAGCCATCCCTAATCATAATGCAGAAAGAACATGCAGGCACACAGAAAAAGAAACGCCGTTGGAATGAAGATATACAAAGGGCCTCGTCTATCTCCAAAATGGCATTTCATCTATGGAAAGACTCAGGATGCACAAATATAGTATTGTTCAACAACATGAGGGTAGCAAAGAGGAATCTACGAAGAGAGCAAAGACAGTCGGAAGCTAAAAACAGGCAAGAGTTTTACGAAGAAATAATGTTGGCATCGGAAATGGATAGTAAAATCTTCTTCAAGCTTGTAAAGCGACAGAGAAGCATGGGCAACAGTGCAAACAATCAACTTCTTATTGTGGATGATCAGCAGTTATATTCAGATGAAGACATCTTGAAAGGTTGGACAGCTCATTTCAGTAATCTGGCCACTCCAGATATAAGCTATTGCTTTGACGAAGACTTCAACAAGCTTGCATAACTGGACACTATGATTATCAATAGTATCATCTCAGAGGGACAGTTTGACGAGCCAGTTAAGGTGGATGCTGAGGATATAAGAAGGATCATGAGTGTGACAAAGTTTAACAGCGGCAAAGCCCCTGATCATTTATGAATGACGGCTGAACATATTAAAGGGGCACTTTGATTATTGCGACATAACGAAGAAGCGGGCCCCGTTGGTTCAGAGTGCCCGGATGAAGATAATTAATCGAGTGTGCTTCTCACAGTACGAGCTAACTGCATGGCCTCCTATAGCCTGATACCGGAGTACGCTGTGTATGTCTCTTTGGAAAGCAGACGAAATTCCTAAACGATGTACATCTGTTAGTAATTTCGTCGGCTTTTCTAAGACAGGCTATTTGGCCATGCGTTTGTCACAACAGACCTGTTTCTTACGTGCATGCATAATTCGTGTTTATTGATAGTAATGATGAAAAGAGTAACGGCTTGTATTAATCGAATAATATAAATGAAGTTAGTTTGCCGCGTATCGTAATCAGGATGGACTTTATTTTACCTATAGACCATTTTACAGATAACCATTTTGACTGTTGCATTGTGGGCCAGAAAGTATCCAAATAAAGCCACGTGCTTTACGGTCGCATGCATTTACTATGGGGCATTTAGGGTGGGTCTATAAAACTAATTATAACTTTGGTATCTGTCATAGTTTACGCGATAAATTTTAAACATATATCAGGGACATGTACCCCTTCTAGAATGTTCAAAAACATTTCCAGTTGCTTGTCGTATTTTAAATGATTTTATGCGATGAAATAATGCGAAAATTTAGAAAATTGCACTATAATTTCTCAATACTTTGCGGTTTTAGTAAACGCCTGATAAAAGTATTTCTATTGGGAATTTTTACACCAAATTTTCAGAGAATATAGAGTAAACACAGTACTATCGGAATATCGTAAAGGAGTTCTGTGCATTTGGGATTGATTAACCCTCAGACTGCCGAAGCTGTCGTCAATAAATTCGCTTTTTCGTGTTCGACGAAAATGAAACTTGTCTGTTTAAAGGTCCCATTTCGTGTCGAATGGTGAATTTGGCAGCAACAACACCCGTGATGTTTTACTTCAACTTTCAAAAGAGGAAGTTTGAACACATTATGTATTGTTTTTTTTTTTTTTGCCTAGAACAATATCCAATGATTGCGTCCATTAAAAACCTCCTTGCGCAAAAGCGCCGCTACACGATAAAGAGCGTTTTCATTTACAATCGTTTTTACTCGTTTTCAAAACTGATGTATATTGTTTTGTGAATGCTCATTGGTCACGCTATTTATTTTACGTATTTTTTTCTGTTGTATTTGAACATTTGTTACACAGGCTTCGCGATTATTAACTTCAACTGATAAGCGCCGACTGCGCAACGTATGCGCTCAACAGTTTGTCTCAAATAAATTGTTATAAAAACACAGGTTTATGGCCGCGGACATAAGCCGATTAAGTGTGATGTAATTTATCCATGAACTTGACAACTGGAGATTATATCACCATTCGACACGAAAATTGGACCTTTAAACAGACAAGTTTCATTTTCGTCGAACGCGAAAAAAAGAATTTATTGACGGCAGCTTCGGCAGTCTGAGGGTTAATCAATCCCAAATGCACAGAACTCCTTTGCGATATTCCGATAGTACTGTGTTTACACTATATTCTCTGAAAATTTGGTGTAAAATTTCCCAATAGAACGACTTTTATCAGGCGTTTACTAAAACCGCAAACTTATTCCCTTCCCTATATATTCCTTATTTTCAAAAATGTCGCTTTCGGCTGACTTGACGGCATGGGTGTGTGGCCCGCCCCGAATACCACATAGAAACACTCCGACCTCCACCCATCACCCCCGCCCCCCCAGTGGCACCACCCCGAGTGGTGAAAATTGGGTATGGACCATTTTCGAGAATGGTAAGGATTTCGACCGATTTGACGGAATGTGTGGGTGGCCCGCCCTAAATACCACCTAAAAACACTCCGAGCCACCACGTATCACCCCCGGGTGGTGGGCCTACCTCCCAACCCAAAACATATAATAGCTTACTATATAGAGACTGGGACTCATATAATATATAATATTAGTCCCAGCTACATGTAGCTAAAATGTGAACAGCAGACATCCTGAGATACAAACAATATATATTATTGATTGTTTGATTTTCCAACCAGTATTTAGTGGGGGGAATGTGTTGTTTTTAGACCAACAGCAGTATATTCTTCTACTTTTGGTCCAAAGTTTGGTCGGAATGGCTATCGGTTGAACAATTTAGGTTTAGAGGGTGTCAGGTTGGACATTTCATTTGGAAATGTTTGAGGTACCATTTGGAAAGTTCAACTGGGAGGGGGGGGGGGTGCAAAGTAGTATTTCGAGAACACTTGACTTTGGTCTGGTTCAAGGTACGTACATTTGGAAATGTCAAGGTGGACAAACCCAAGTTTCCCAACCACCCACCAATGGGGACCATCTACATGTAGCCACCTCCCCGATTATAAGGTATAAGAACACATTGGCTACATGGATGCGACTAGAGATCTCCATTGTGGGGGGGTCTCCAACGATAACTTACTATTATTATCACAGCTCTCAGTTAGTGGCCAAGACATAAATGCTATACGTGTAAGCATTCTCTCCAGTCAATTATTTACCAGATCGACATACTTCTAAGTTAGGAATGAAATAGACACGACAAGAGAAAAATGTAATCCTGTCCATTTTGGTCAATACATGTAGGCGATCACTACCATAAATATGGTAATATAAATTTTTGCCTCAAGACGACATATAATATTTCCGAATGCCATGCTACATGAAACTAAATATGAAATGTTCCAGATACCATAAAATCTCTTACAGGTACCGGTACTTAATCCGATCAGAGGGTCCCCATATAATCACATTCCAACAACAACATTTTTTGAAATGACGCTTCAGTTTCAGAATCTAATAATTGCCCAAAAATAATGAAAAACACCATCAACTATAGTATAAAATTGCACAAAACCTGTTATTTATCACCATTTTGTTCAACGAAATTTTACCGGTTTGTCAAATATCTGACACAAAAAGCCACTTGATTTTAGAGTTTAATATCCATCTTTGCCCGCAATTTGGTCAATGAAATTCTTCTCGTTGACTGTCTATTGGGCCACTATAATTAAAATAATAGATTTATAACATCGATATCTGATCACTCTGAGCTGTGGTGGGTGGGTTCCTCGACTCGAATCAAATATTTTTTACCCCCGAAGTCAAGGAAATAGTAATTTGCGACCGTTAATTCGGATTGAGTACCTTTAATATCTAACAGCAACCATATCTCAACCCCACTACAATCTGGGACTAATATATGTTATACATGTATTAGTCCCAGCTACAATCAGTGAACCTGATGAATAATTTTAACAGCATCTGAAAATGAAAGAAACATCCCGCACCTTGTCTACGATATAATGAAAGCCATAATTGTAAATCAATCAGCTCTGCGTGTACCGGTATACATGTATATGTACACATATTGGACCCACATGAATTGCTATATTCTCCATATTAATTTAAAACGAGCGCACCACTTTAACAAACTCATTATTGAGTATTATATCGATAGCGATGTGTTTGTTAAAGTGGCAAGGTCATTTTAGATTTATACTCCTTTTAACATCAGTAGGCCTACACAATCATTCGTTGCATAACTTTCATTAAATTTTCCTAGTACTGAATATAAACAGTACTGGTACAACACTAGCAGTACTTGAACCGACCATACTGTAGGTGTCTGGCCTGTTTATTACCTTTTTAATTTGTTGATAGTTCATTCAGACAACATCCTCTAAGTTGCCTAATAATAGAGACAAACTAATAATAGTGATGGTGGGATTTTTTAGCTAAAATTAATAATAGTAACCACAGCAATTTCACTCTATGTCTCTTAGTGATCTGATCATGGGAAGTGTTCTCCAAATATAATAACAGTGTTGACACTATCATATTATTGACACTATTATTGCACATGAGAGTACCGTTACTAGTACATGTAGATGCTAATATGAGTAAGTCATTATCAAGTCTGGCTCTTCTTGAATTCAACTATCATAGTGATATTCAACTACATGTATTATAGCTTAATTGTACTACCATACACAATGTATACTGGTACGGTATATACGTAAACTCCAGGTTTTCTCTGTTTTTACTAAAACTTCATGGAATCATCTCACTTCGTAATGCACAACCACATTAAAGTGTACATGTATATAACACTATAATTTTAAAAGAGAAAATGAGAAGGCATCAGATTCCAATATAAAAAGAATTCTACAGCTTATTGCAGGAGACCTGTTTATTTCATAATGGCAGAAGTACATATGTGCATGTATGCCATTTGAATGACATTTTAATAACTTCTCACCAAGATGATTTCAAAATTCTAACTACTAGTACAAGTAAATCAGTTAAATAATCAAAAATGCCAGCACCGATATATATACTGTACTACATGCAGTAGGTACCGTACATGAGATATTGTCACCACTTCATAAACAGGGATAATTACCTGTGACATCTCCGATCATTTCGGCATATTCCTCTCCGAATCAAACAAACAAAAACCCATAAAACCCTCTCATAAAAAAGTCACGTATAGGAACTACAACCCAAATAATGTCAATATTTTCAAAAACTTGTTAAAATCATGTAAATTCGACTCAGTTCTCAATTGTAACTCCCCCGATAAGGCATATGAATTGTTTTTAGACATATATATGAACGCGCATGATCTAGCTTTTCCATTAATAACACGAAATGTACCCAAAAAATATATAAAGCGCGAACCATGGATGACATCTGGACTAATAAAATCCTCTATTACTAAGCAAGAATTATACTCTAATAAACTGAAGGCACCTTCAGAAAAAAATAAAATCGCCTATTTAAATTATCGTCAACTATATAACAAACTAATAAGGAAATGTAAAAATAATTATTATTGCGATAGTCTAGAAAAAAATAAGAATGATATAAAAAACACATGGAAAATTCTCAAAAACGCCATCAATAAAACTAAAAAATCATGTAACTACCCACAGACATTTAAAGATAACGATACCGAGATATCTGACCCGAACATAATAGCCGAAAAATTCAATGACTACTTTTCAAATATCGGTCGAAACACCAGCGACTCTATACACACTGGAAATGATGAAAAATTCACTGATTACCTTCGAAATAGGCGAACAAATGAATTCGAAATTGAACCAACAACGATACAGGAAATAATATTGACATGTTATACTATGAAAGGGAAAATGAGCAAAGATCACAACGGAATATCGACCGCACTTATGAAAGAGAGTATCTTCATAATAGCCCCACCACTTAAGCATATATTTAATCTATCGTTTGAAGAGGGAATATTCCCAAGGAAAATGAAAATTTCCAAAGTAGTCCCCATTCCTAAAATAAATAATTCTAAGGAAATAACAAATTATCGCCCAATCAGTATCCTGCCATCGTTCTCTAAACTGCTTGAAAAAATTATGCAAAAACGACTAGTAGATTTTCTAAATAAACAAGAAATCTTGTATAAACACCAATATGGATTCAGACCAAATCACTCAACATTTCATCCGATAATGCACCTTCTAGATCATGTCGTTAAAAATAATGATACACCGTCACGGGATTCCACCTTAGCTGTATTTATTTATTTATCTAAAGCATTCGATACGATCGACCACAACATACTTATATCGAAACTTGACCACGATGGCATCAGGGGTGTAGCAATGTCATGGTTCCATAGTTATTTGAATGAGAGGAGGCAATACGTTGAATATAGTGGAAGTACCTCTAGCCTAATGAATACCTCCTGTGGGGTACCCCAAGGCTAAATTCTTGGGCCGATTATTTTTTTAATATACGTGAATGATATGGTAAATTCTACAACAATGGACATATTATCGTATGCCGATGACACCACACTGTTCACAAGCGGTAAAGATGGCGAACTAGTACAAAGTTACGTCAACAATGAATTAGCCAATGTATCCGATTGGTGCTGCTGCAATAAACTTTCAATTAATATTAATAAAAGCAATTATATGCTTTTACACCCACAAAACAATGACAAAAAATGGAATACTTTGAAATTAAAGCTAAATAACATTGAATTGAACCGAATAAGAAATCTTGGGCGTGAATCCTCGACAAAATTCTTAGGTATCCACATTGATGAGAACTTGACATTCAAAAAGCACATATCCGTAATCTGCTCCAAAATATCACATGCAATCTACTGCATCAATAAGGTGAAAAACTTTTTCCCAAGTAAAGCATTGAAAACATTGTACTATGCTCTGATTCAAAGCCACTTAGTTTATGGTATCCAAATATGGGGTCATGTTCCGGAAGTCAAGAAAATATTCCTATTACAAAAACGAGCATTGCGTATAATATGCAATAAGAAGTACAGGAGTCACACAGATCCACTATTTAAAAGAGAGAATATCTTAAAAATATATGACTTACACACTCTCAATTCCTCAATTTTCATGCATGACTGGTGTTATTATGCCACCTAGTGTGGTGTTACTTGCATTTGGTTTTTTTATATCGCATGGAGTACAGGGCGAATGTATTCTTGGAGATTGTTTGTACCTTACTCAATCGTACCGATATAATCACGTAGATGCCGAAATTGTAAAGTTAACGCCAGCGGTGTATAATACGTTTATGAAAATATGATAAATCCTATCGATAGAGTCAGGACAGGCTCAAATTGTAAACTTAAAGTCACCGGTGTAATAATATGTTGTTGAAAATATAAATAATCTGATAGCCTGAAAATATTGTATAACCTATTGGGAGCCCATAATAAATGGGAATAACCTATTGGGAGCCCCTGCTGTATTTTATGGAGATTGTTTGTACCTTACTGAATCGTACCGATATAATCACGTAGATGCCGAAGTTGTAAAGTTAACGCCACTGGTGTATAATATGTTTATGATAAATCGTATCGATAGAGTGAGGACAGGCTCAAATTGTAAACTTAAAGTCGAAAATATAAATAATCTGATAGCCTGAAAACATTGTATAACCTGTTGGGAGCCCCTGGTGTAGTGAACTGAATTATGGGTAATTTTAATTGGAGTGCGCATGTCTGTTTTTTTTGTAGTAACGGCCATCTTTTATTTTCTGCATGCGCAGTCTATATGCGTTCTTTTGGGGAAATTCGCTATTTTGGTTAAGTGAAACAATGGTATGAGTTCAATGTTTGTTTGTATATAAGAAAGTATATTGAATTTTGGAGGCCGACAATTGTATCTATTTGAAGATTAAAAGTTGCTTGTGTGTATTTAGCTGTGCATGGTTCGTTAATTAGGCCAGCCTATTGTCATATTAGAACGTCTCCAATAACATACAACCTCTCTGCAGTTAACATTGTGAATTTGGCAACAGTCCAAGCAGGCCCTCTAATGGAGCACTGTGAATTTGGCAACAGTCCAAGACACGTGGGGTATATATAGAATACACACGTAGTGTTTCTGAATACCAAATTTACACCACGAGTGGGATTGATGGTTTACCACACGAGCTTTAGCGAGTGTGGTAAATCATCAATCCCACGAGTGGTGTAAATTTGGTATTCAGAAACACTACGTGTGTATTTTGTTTATACCATGACCGGTACAGGAGCAACAACTGCTATGAAATCGAAATAAACCCACTTAAATTAAGATGATTCTGTCGCACCATTCACAATCATCCCCGTTGTGTTCCCCACACTTGGCCGTACATCGACGTACACTATCACAGCTGATCAGGCGTATTGATACATTGAATTAGGTCAACATTCAATTGTACGAATATGGTATCATTGTAGCCAATTCACAATAAACTGTAATCATGATGAAACCGCCATAAATAAACAACATGAATATATATATGGGAATACGAATTTAATGAATATAAATATAACACATTGCGGGAACTTTTTTTTCTCCGCCGTACAGTGAACAGGAAACCACGAAAGTCATTTTGAAATCCACCGTTTGTTGTTCGAGTTTTTTACGTCTATTTCTTGAAATATATGTTCAATTTGTTGATCTGGATGTGATTTCCACGGAAATAACTGTTCGTTTTTATCGCATTAGTGAGTATAATATTCAATTGAATCGAAAGTATCAAATTGTTTTCATCGCGAGGCGCTACATTTTAAAAATAGAGTGATTTTGATCGAGGTCATGGAAGGTTAATGAAAGGTCAACTCGGATGTAGTTCTACTATGGGTATAAACTTTAACCATTGAAATGCCATTAAAACGTGTTACCCACAGTAGAAACGTGTTACCCACGGTCGGACTCCTGTTCACACACAGTAGGGTGTACAGCACAAATATATTATATAGCATGTTTGTACACAGTACAATAGGGAGTCATGGTATAAAATAACTGAACACCTGTGGCCAACTTGATCTCCAGAATGTTTTTAAGTGGAAGGGACAGTGTAGTGGGGTGGGGGTGGAAGTTAGATTTTGAGTGTGTATGATTCACAACTTTTGTAAAAAAAAGTTAATGCACATGTAGTTGGAAATTTCATACATTATTACACTACAACATAAAGGTTAAAATACATGGTTACCATTGCCTGGTATCCCAACTAGTAATTATTGTCCCCATTATGATGGGGACGGGGATCGAATGATGGAGGTATTTTGAGGGGGTGGGAGTCACAACTGTTATAAAGAATTTTAACAGTTGGAAATTTCATACATGATTACACTAACTTTTTGTCCCCATTTATTTTACTGCTGTCTTGTTTGTTACTGTATTCCTGATATGGAAATAATAAAGAGCATTTATTACGCCACCTGTGGTGTATCTAGCTGCTGAGATTTTGATATTGCGTGGTGGACAGGGCGAATGCATTGTGGGGCTTTTATTTATAGAGTTGGAAATTCCGTTTATTTAAAAGTCGGAACTACGCGACCAGTAGGCCAAGTCCAGTAAAACGGTTCGTTATAGGTGCTGGTTGTTATTGTTATTTTAACGGAATTCTGAGTTGGTCATTCGCGAAACCAATATATTTTATATTCTATAATTAAAACCGTGGGTATATAATATATGATCCTCTTTATGGATATTGTAGGAAGGTAAATTTAGCTAAAGCGGTGGGATATCTTGCAAGACAACACATTTCGGTTTGCGCTATAACTGCTCAATGTTTTAAGGTGTTACACAACGTCTGATAAAAAGAGTTCTATCGGGAATATTCACACTATTTTTTCAGAGAACATGCATAGAGTAAACATAGTCCTATCGGACTATCGTAAAGTAGTTCCGTTTAATTCGGGATTAATTAACCCTCAGACTGCCGAAACTGCCGACAATAAATTCGCTTGTTCGTGTCCGCCGAAAATCAAACTTGCCTGTTTAGAGGTCCCATTTTCGTGGCTAATGGTGATAGTCAAATTCATGGATAAATTACATTACACTTAATCGGCTTATGTCCGCGGCCATAAACCTGCGTTTTGATAACAATTTATTTGAGACAAACTGTTGCGCGGGTATCAGTCGGCGCTTATCGGTTGAAGTTATTATGATCGTGCAGCCTGCGCGTGCAACAAGTGTTCAAATACAACAGAAGAAAAAAATACTATGTCAAATAAATAACGTCATCAATGGACAGACAAGTTTCATTTCCGCGGGACACGAAAAAGCGAATTTAATGTCGTCAGTTTCGGCAGTCTGAGGGGTTTAATTAATCTCCTTTACGATATCCCGATAGGACTATATTTACACTATGTTCTCTGAAAAAAAATGGTGTGAATATTCCCGATAGAACTATTTTTATCAGACGTTTTGTAACACATTAAAACATTGAGCAGTTAGCGCAATTTTCTGGAATTTCGGACTATTTCGTCTATAAAAATACGATGAGCAACTGAAAATGTTTTTCAACATTCTGGAAGGGGTAGATGTCCAGGTATATATGTTTAAAATTTCACGCATAAACTATGACAGATAACAAAGTTATAATTAGTTTTATAGGCCCACCATAAATCCCCTATAATAAACGCATGCCCCCGTAAGCACATGGCTTTGCTGTGGATGCTTTCGTTCCCAGCATGCATCATTCTCGCTATCTGTAAAATGTCTATGAACAATGGCTGTGCCACGCACTCTTAGCTTTGATCCGCATTTAGAAGCATTCTGGTGTGGCGAATGAGAAACCTGCAGTAATTTATAAGCCGTAGTTCATTGTAATAATTTGAAGAATTACTTATCTTAACGGAATTCTGAGGCGGTCCATTCATGTAACCAATATATTTTATATTATGATTTATATTTATGGCTAATAATACGATCTTGGTGGCGTTACCATTTCTGACTATGGTTTTCTTGTAACCGTCTGCCTGCGTCTTTTGGAATGATGTACAACAAACGAGCAAAATCAACCCCAAGACACCCGAATCCCGTACTGTTGGAACTTCCTAGAACTGACTGGTCAGGAAACCTACCCCACCACGCCTTCCCCACAACATGGAACAATATGGAAAAAGTTTATACTTCTTGCCAAAGCAGGCACACATTGAAGAAGCGCTTACAGATAGCCATGCTGAGAAATTACCCAGAAAATGTACGCTGTAAAAACAAAGGATGTCCCGATTGTGCTCTATAATACAACGAACATTAATAGTCATACGCGATACATAATCCTAAATCTACTCGAATAATGTTCTTCACAACGTACCTGTAAGTGGACACACATCGCATTCTCGTTCCTAGCATGCCCATACACTACCATACATCATAGATGCTACCGTATATTATTATGATTACTCTAACGTGGCTATGACCCTATACCGCTAGACATACATAGAACATTACATATATGTAATATTGTTAATCTGAATTATCCCAGAACCTCACTCAACAAAGAGACTTCCCGGCGATCTTATAGATCCTCATTGTGTTTACCGAACAAAAAATGGTGGTATCTCTCGCCTGAATCCGTTGTAGCAACACAAAACTAACTGTTTTGTTCATAATAAACCCATGGAACTGGAACTGGAACGGAAATAGTCATATGTTTAGAAAACCTGAACAGTTCAAAACATTCATATGGAGAGATAATACATTTTCGATCTTATAACTCGTCTGGATTGGCTCACAACCACACCAATACTTGTGTTTGTTATGCCCTAAGTACTGGATTCTACAAAGTTTCATATATGATTATAGTCTGTACGTGTGCGTGGATATGGATACAAGCATCTATATATTCTATTATTCATACCTGTTTTAGGGGGCAGCAGGAAGACAGCCTGATAGGGCTAGGCTACCCCCGACAATATACTGCTTTACCTTATTATGTATTTCTGCCATTGTATAATTCATGTATATTGTAAATAAATTATCCTATCCTAATAGTTGAATATATATGGTACATGTACCGGTACAATGGAATTCAAGTTGTATCAGACCTGTTGTTTGGCATAACCAATGTACCAGTAAGTGACTTTGGTGATCACTGTTAGTCATTGATTTTGATAACATAAGTTCATGATTTTTACAAAATAATTTTAATGAATCAAAACCATGTGCAGCCGCATGTGTAACATGTAACTGTCTTTGTCCATTAGTCATTATCCAAGTCTGGTTTAGTCTTGATCTAATGATCAAAGGCGGAATGTTACTAGTATGTACCGGTAACTTATTATCATGATCCGGGAGTACTGATGAATTATAATCCATTTCACAGCATTGTCCATGTCTGCATGTATCATGACATGTTTGGTAAACATCCTCACTCGATTCACTGACACTGGTGAGTGGTGCCATTGCCATTCTAATTCTCCATATCATGTTCTACCCTTCACAAGTTCACACACATGTAGCTACTGTACTTCTAATCAGTCTAATGTACTATTCAGAATGATAGAATCTGAATGAACATTCAATGACCTTTTACGGCATCAGCGTTGACTGCATTTCAGCGTTGACTGCATTTCAGCATTGAAGGGATGAGGAGTCCAGAATAGAACTATAATCATCATATTTTGCAATAATCATTACATTCACATTGTTTGCATTCTTCCATTGGGGTCAATCAGTGCTATTCTGTATTCACTTATTCGAGTCAATCAATGTCCATGATATAAATAACAGCTGAATACGGCATAGTCTGACCTGCCACACTCAGTGACTCACACACAGTGTCTGTGACCAGTCCAGTGTTAGTTCAGTCATGAACGTAGTGCGCATCCTTCTACGCTGGAAGCAGCAATCTGCGAAAGCGGTCATGTTGACCAACTTCACCAAGTCCAGTGTGCGATATTCGGATTGGTCCCGTCACTTCACATGATATTTTCTGATAATTAAGCGGTATTTCTAACATCCAACGGGTTAAAACAGTCTATATCTAATCCGTTGTGTACACGAAAGAATGAGATACACATTTTCTGCGAATAATGAACGAAACAAGCAGATATGACAGATGAAAAAACTATTTATTTTTAACACATAAAAATTCGGAAATTCCACACCGGAAGTGTGAAATAACGTACTCTAACTCTGGGAACAATTTATCCCCAATTTCATGTACAAGAATGTTTAAACATTATCATAACATATTCGACTTGTTTTTAATTTGTTTTCGTGAAAAGGAATGATAAAAGGCACAATAAACATATCTAGAACGACAACTAAATCCAAATTAGCCATTTCCCCGTCATATTTCGGTCAGGCAAGCGAGGTACAAAAATGTATGAATCTGAGTACGAAAGTCGGAGTGTTCCTCTATCGTATTGCAATAATCGCCAACCTATTATAATATAAAAAGCTATGCAGGGGGATAACTCGGAAAAAAAATTATTGTTGCGGAAAAAGTCTCATTGTGAGACTTTAAGCTACGAGGAGGACTAATAATGGATTATATAGCTAACCTTATTAATGGAATTCTTGCAATGAAGAAGATACCAGACCTATTGAAAGAAGGAATCCTCACCCCAATTCTGAAGAAGGACAAGGACCCTCCCCTCCCAGGAAATTACAGAGGCATAACGGTCACAACAGTAGTCAGTAAAATCCTGGAAACAATTATTCACAACAAAATTAATGACTGTCTTAATTCAACCCAAAACCCTCTACAATCAGGCTTCACAGAGAACACTTCACCATCACATGCCGCTCTCATAATTTCAGAGGTAATCAATGAGGCCACAGATATAAAGAAACCTATAGCATTAGTCACACTATTGATGCAGCTAAAGCCTTCGACAAAGTGAGTCATCCACATCTGATGAGGAAAATCTACCATAGAGGAATTCAAAATGAAAATTGGTTGCTCATTCAAGCGCTCCAAACAAAGTCCACTACTAGAGTCAAATGGGAACAAATGTTGGGGCAGTCCTTCAAATCTGGTCAAGGAATTAGACAGGGAGTAAAGCTGTCTCCCACATTATATAAGAGGTACAACAATGACCTTCTGAATATCCTGGAAGACAACAGAATATGAGGAAGCATTGGTGGTATATATTTGGGAGCTCCAACAGTAGCAGATGATGTAGCGATATTGGCACAATCTCCCGAAGAACTGCAAACAGCCCTCAATATCGTAGACAACATCACAAAGCAGGATAGAGTGAAGATCAATGCTTCTGTGGTGGAGGTGTTTTGCACTTTATTAGTTAAAAGCACAGCACTGGCATGTTGGGAGTTAAATGTTAGGTAATAACAAGCGAATCGGGGACTGGAGTAATCATTGACAAATCATTCCATGCACTCATCAAACAATCTAGGTGAACTAGATATTGTAACTTCTCATTGGTCCGTCACGCTGGCGATAGTCTGGGTTCACTGGAGGCGAACTAAAGTCGTTCTCTTTTCTCAAAAGCATTGCGCGTTTCAAGACGTGCTTTGCCATCTTGCATTTTACATGTATGCATGCTGTTTGGTTCGGCAGTTTATTGAGAACCTGAATGTTATAAACATGAGAAGTATTCTGCTTTTGTCTACACGATGAGGTGAATATTTGTCCGATGGATTCGTTGTTTTGTCTTCCGATTTATCTTGTAGTAAAGTCATATACTTTTATCTAAATTTAATGTCAGTTTACTTTCATCAGCTATTATATAGTCAACTATCTAGGCACGTGGTGTTTCAGTAAAGTTAATTGGATTTGCTAATAACTCAGCAGTAACAAATATCTGGGTCTTAACCCATTCCAGTATTCATGTAAATATATGGATAAATCACGCATGTGATTTATTATACATTTAGCAGATCTAAGTGAATTTGCGATTTGCGTGATATGCTATGAGCTATATTATGACAATTGTTTGTACATAACCATTTAATGTTTCAGAGCATTCACTATCCATCTATGATAGACTAGTCGCGACCTGAGTTCCAATCTGTTCTAAGTGCATTTTTTATGATTTTGAGTAAATCGATTTTCAAAGTTTGAATTGCCGTCACAACTGAAATGTATGGTTTACAGTGGAAAATTTCACATCTTTGGATTCCTTAATGTCTTAGATATTCAATTTTATCAAGACATATCCGCATAAGTCTGTTATATCTCTTAAGTTTTGAGAAATGTAGACCTAGGGTGTGAAATTTAGCACTTAATTAGAGCAAAATAGAACTAAATATTTGTTGTCGAACACGCAAATGACAGTTCAGACCTTAACACTATTTTAGGGCCAGGTTGTCCTATGTTCCGAAAAATATGTCATTTTGGAACTTAGGACAACTAAGAGTTAAACTATACACTCTATTCACTAGAATAACAAATTGATTTCCGACACTTCTGGAAGCCACATTTGTTCCAAGTACACTACTTTGGTCATGTTGGTTTACAGTATAATGCATTTAAATGTGTACACTCGTGCAGACCATAATAATGTATTGCGTCAACATTGGTAGGAAATTAGTTCACGTATACTCACCAAAGTTTTGTAATCTACCAGATGAACGAAGCTGTCCTACCTGCGTATTGGAAATTAGCAATATATATAATTGCCAGGTTTAATATGAACTCAATTGATCACCCCATTCATTAAAGTTGGTCTTTTGACACACTCATTTCAGCTGCTACGCTAATATTTGGATACCATCAATGTGTTCATCATTTAACACCATATTAGTAGCTTCCAGCCACACAACCTCCAACAATAGCGTGAACAGCTATGTGGTTACCATAGCGCAATTCATGCACGTTGCTAACAAGGACAGGTGGCCAAATGATCCAGAAGTGTTCACTCACTCAATCTACTGTGCCACGGGCGTCCCTGTTTGGATCAATGGCAATTTGAACATGGACAACTTGTGGCAGCTATGATTGTTCCAAGAGCACATGCGTTGATTTTGTTTCGCCAAAAGTGCTTCCAATGTAGACGCTCATGTATATATAGCTGGCATATGTATCAGCATTGGATATGCATGTACACCTTGGTAACCGCATCTACTATTTAAGCTGGAGTAAGAATCTATCTTCAAATTGACTTTTTTGTCTAGATCAATCGGGGGTGTTATCTGAATTTTTTCTCATACAGTTTTTTCTTTGCGAGAGGGCCATTGTTTGTTGATTCGACAGTTCATTATATATTAGTACGGTGTTCATTTTCGTTCCGATTGCCTGGCCTGAAAGTGTGATGATCATGTTGGCTTTGTATGTTGTTTGTGCACCAATGTTGATACTTTATTGTGAGGAATAGCAATGTGCTGTTGAACGCACATTTAAGATAGTGAAAAATACATGTTTCACATTGATTGATGTTGTGAACCGTTTTTATCTCTCCATAGTGCCGACCCGCGCCCTTCCTGTGTGCCTACCGCTGCTGTTTTGTGGTACATGTGCTTACGTGCCGGTTCATGGGAACGTGACTTCGTAGAGAACTATCGATGGGGACCGTACAAAATTCGCATTCGATGTGTCGGACGTGGGGTCCTCATATTGCGGCGAACATACCCACGATTAGACTGATTGATGTCATGGACAGTTTATGGTATTTGAATGACTGGGTGGTGTCTGGACGAAGCGCCGCTATGTGTTCGCTGCAATGTGGTGGTGTGCTCTGATTGACTGACTTCATGGTATTGCTGCAATAGATGAGTAGGTGTTTCGTTAAAATTGCAATCCGTGCATTAGTTTCCAGAATATGAGCAAATGGTAGAGTCAGTCGTTTGGAAATATGCTCGCATTGAATACTGGCGCGGAGACATCGATGTGCGATGTCGGCGGTTGATGATGTGGATCATTGTGGGCTATGGACATTTCACGTGCATCTGATATACAACATACACGAACAACGCCTATCGGAAACTGCCATATAATTTCAAAATGACCATAGCCTATATGATCATGTAACAGTGTTCAGTATTTTCTATCTCGGGACGCTGTATATTGCTGGTGTGGGCTGCTGACAGGGATCTTCAAACTTATTGCGGTTTTAGGTTCAAAATTCAAATACCACAAGGAAAGCTATTCATAGAAATGTGTCTCCTTGGATAACATGGGCACTGGTTAGGGAAAGGAACAAAACATCTAGGTTATTATGTATGTCTTGTGTTCGACGTCTGCAAAGCACCGCAGTAGTAATTAGTCCAAGTGTCGCTTGCTGTGTTTTTTTTGTGGGTCTAAATAGCTGTTCTCTGCAAGTGTATTTGGGGCGGTCGGCAATGCAGCGTATAAGTGAGCTAGGATGTTACATGTATTTCGTGTGCCAAATGTATGACTCATTGGTCTATATATCAGTCACGTGCGTATAAATACTATCCTATTGAATTATCACAATGGGTATAAGAGTGTTTGCTAAACACAGAACCCACAACACTCCACCATGCTGTTACATATACATACATGGCGCGTATTTCGGTTTCTTATCTGCGGAATCGAGTGTCTTCGGTAGGCTGATGCGCCGTTCAATGTGGATATATTCTGGGTGTCATTGTCATATTTCATGTTTGGTACCTCGTGAGATTAACCCATGAACGCTGATGTATGCAGCCTCTGCGTTGTTGGTTGAGGTCTCTCTGCACAAGTTCACTACCGTGGTGCGTTTTAGCAACCAGAATTTTACTTGCCAATAAACGTTGTATGTATTAGGGAATATAGTAGGCGCCAATATTGCAGAATAATGTTGTCCCGTGTGTGTATCGTGTTGTGGCCTTTGTACTGTGGTTCAGAGTCTCAAAGTGGCGTGTTGTTTCGTATGCTGTGTTTGCCAGTCTTTAAAACCAATGTACAAGCCACAGATGGTGTGCGACTTTTTAGCAAGAGGATATTGTTGGGTCATATCGATGTGCGAAGCTGTGCATCTGTCTGCAGTGTTGTAACATAGTTACCGTGTACAACTGTTTCTGTGTTGTGGATGCATCGGTCGAATGTACTTGCTGTCTCCGGGACCTATGGTGGATGTGTTTCGAGACATCCAATCCAGACATCATATCCGTCCAGCTGTCGGCTATGTTCAAGTTGGGCTTTAAATTCGTTGCGCTTTATGCCTTATTGGTGTTGTCCTGTGGTTGTGTTAAGAGTGAAATATTGCCTTTCTGAATAGAACTGTACATCCATGGGTATGATGTGGTGCTGGTTCCATGTGCTCCATTCTGTCGCATGCGCTTATGTAGTGCCTCTGAGTGTAGTAAGTTTTTGCACTTCCTTTGGGCTATCCAATAGCCGATGTACCGCGTATTACGGAGCTGCATGGTTATTGTGGCATCCCCTGATGCGTTCTTATGTAGAAAGAACTGGGATGGATGGGGCTTGGATGGAGATGCCTAACGGAATTATGAAATGACTTAATGTTAACATGGGTGGAGCGAGTGATGTATGTTGGTGATGAAGATCACGTTGATGTATGTGCGCGTTTGCTGACTGTTTCTGCATTTACAATACTTTATTCTGATATGCATGGTGTGCTGGATCAACATGGGATCTATCGGCTGATGTGCGCTTATGAACAGCCAATATATAACGTCGTTGGGGAAGGGTGGCGTTGATGTGCTACATGTATAGCAGTCTTCACCAAAATGGCTGATCATGTGTTTGGGGTGGCTATAGGCTGGGTGGTAGTTGATTGCTGAAGTTGGCGTTTCTGTTGGCACGACTGAATTTATTGAATCCCATGATATGAGCGGTCAGTAATTGGGGCTGAGCATATAAGTATGCTGTCCAACACACACGATAACTTTCTAATTATTCTGAATTATATATCCACTATTGTAACGCCCAAGGTGTGCTCTGGTGTATTTCCAAAACTGCGTGGATAAAGTGAACACCAGAAAGTCGTTGATAGAGTGTATGTATGTGCGTGTATGTGTAGTTCTGGTCAATTTCATATATGGTGATCCCATGGCCATAGTCACAGCCGACTAACGGATATATACTGGCAATGCAACAGCATTAAGTCTCATGAATAAATGTGTGTTGAATGTCCTTCAACTATAAATTCGCTATCAAATCGAAAATTATAAGGGTGACGAAAAAGTAACAAATCTATGGGGCGCCATCCCTGCAAATATTCGTTTTCGGAAATATCTCCTTGGATCCAAGCAGATATCTGCTCGCAGTATGGAGATATCTCCTCGGTTTCAAGCAGATATCTGCTTGGAATATGGAGATATCTCCTCGGAAATATTTTTCGAGGAGATATCTCCATAATGCGAGCAGATATCTGCTTGGATACATATATCTATGATCGAAATACATCCAAGCAGATATCTGCTCGCATTATGGAGATATCTCCTTGAAATATGTTCAAGGAGATATCTCCTTGGATTCAAGCAGATATCTGCTCGGATTATGGAGATATCTGCTTGAAAAATATTTCAAGGAGATATCTCCATATTCCGAGCAGATATCTGCTTGGATGTATTTCGATCATAGATATATGTACTGTGGAGAAATCATTAATATTTTCACATGGCCGCGGTTTTCCAAGGAGATATCTCCATAATCCAAGCAGAATATGGAGATATCTCCTTGGGTCCAAGGAGATATCTCGTTGAAAACTATTTCAATGAGATATCTCCATAATCCGAGCAGATATCTGCTTGGATTATGGAGATATCTCCTCGGTTTCAAGGGAGATATCTCGTTGGAATATTTCAAGCAGATATCTCGTAGTTGCGAGGAGATATCTCCTAGGATCCAAGGAGATAATCTCCATAATCCAAGCAGATATCTCCTTGTATTCAAGGAGATATCTCCATAATGGACCATATTCCAAGCAGATATCTGCTAGGAATTGCAATTCCAAGGAGATATCTCCTCGAAACCGAGGAAATATCTCCGAATTACGAGCAGATATCTCCGAAAACGAATATTTGCAGGGATGGCGCCCCATACAAATCCGTATTAACGTGCTACTGTTCATGGAGTGGATTCCGCATACCATTAACCATCTGCGCATTATTTGTAAATGATAGTGGTGTATGTCATAGAAGCGGGGAATGACAATACATAAAATATCAAACCATATAGTCTGTTTTGCACTGCGAAGGTTAATTAGAGTAGTTTAATATAAACCTATCTATATAGTTTAAATATGATAAGGTATCGGCTTCGATCATATTTTAGATCCACATTGTTCCATGTAGGAAGAAGACTCATACACGTAGAATTCTTCAGACATTGCCAGTATTGAAATAGAACAAGATGGAACTAAGAAATTACATCCACTTGAGTTATAGACCAATATGGTTTCAGTCCCCTTTGTGCATGAAAGCAGATGGAACAAGTCAGTTCTCAATACAACTCACTTTCGCGTACTTCGGACAAGAAATAACCGTGTTTTACGGCGTTGTTGTTCGAAATATCGCTTGGGTGTTGCGACCATCTTGTAGAGAATTTAATTCCCGGTTCCAATGGTACCCCCAACGGACGTTTTCGTACCAAAACGGTACTTAGAACAGATTGGAACTCAGGTCGCGTAGTCTTGAAAATGATCAATCTGGCCTTGGTACAGGAAAAACGTCACTCAGTACAAACTCAGTTGTCACACCTAGGAGGACTGTATGAGTTACTATTCACCTGTATCATAACTACTACCAGAATATACATCATACCTATGCCATGATAGTTACAGAGAATATACAGAGAAATGAGGTGAGCTCGTTCTGATTTATACCCAAATCCCGGGAACACTGGATAGTCCTTGACCAAGGCTTGAACCGACACCCCTATATCTGTTGTGCTCTTATTTCTACTGGATTGGCCAGGGAAGTATACGGGGAAGGAAAACCCAAATACAACACTTCCAAGAGCAACATCATCATCTTCAATTGTTCAAGAGCAAGGTCAAATGAAACTGAAGAATGGAATATGAGAAGCGACCCAAATTAAAGAGGTTTCCTGCTACTACACATCTAGGATTAACACGCACCAATCAGAAATCATATATGATTGAAGAGAGAATCCTAAAGGGACAACGAACGCTATATGATTTGATGGGGAGCGGGGTTGCATGGGAAAAATGGACTGAATCCGTATGTATCACATCATCTATACAGTTTGTTCAGCAGACCTAGAATAATTTATGGATTGGAGGTCATGACATTGAAGATTGGATAATCCACCAAGTTGAGGCAATATGAATGCGGTCTGCTGAAGGAGATACGAAATCTGCCAGATAGATGTGCTAATTCTGCAGCTACATACTACTCGGAGCTCTGCCTATAACTGTGGAAATCGAGAAACGTTCCTTATCACTCTTCAATAGGATTGCCATAAGAACTAAATCTCCAGAAAACCTTTTAAGCAGGACGTCAGCTAGTAGTGATTAAGGATATTGCTAGCAGAAGCTGGTTTTCCTACATAAGAAGAAACCCTTGAAAAGTACTCCTTGCCTACAGCTTACGATATTAAGGAAGGAACAAGTCAAGGAAGCTGTGGATAAGCATCAGAAACAGTTATGGGAGGATGAAGTAGAGGGCAAATCATCGCTGAGATATCTTCAGGCGCAGGAGAAGCCAACTTTGGAGCCACACAATATCTGGGCATATGTCCCCGCATATTGCAGAGAGATCAGGAAGGCAATGATCAAAGCCAAGCTCTTAACAGGATCTTACACCATACAAGCGAACCGTCACAAGTTCAATCAATTTGAGGTCAGCCCTGTTTGTCATCTCTGTAACTTAAGAAGCCAGAAGATAGACTTCACTTCATTCTAGAATGTCAAGCTTTATCTGATGTCAGGCGGAACCATCTAGAAGCTCTCAAACAGGTCCTTTATGAGAAGTGTGAAGATGAATTGGCCGATCGTATCACCAGCAGTAATGAACTGATGCTCCACGGGTTGCTGGACTGTTCTCATAAGTCACTAGATTTGTTGATAGGTCAGGCTAATACAATATCAAACACTGTGGAGAAGATAAGCAGAACCATGTTGTTCGAACTTCATTTAGCCAGAACAGCAATTTTAATTCTCAGTAATTTCACAAACTAACTGTACAATCATGGACTATGTGTCAAATTAATTTCTTATAATCTAACCATTTGGTTACGCTGTTTAATTACTACATAATTATGTGATATTCATGCTACTTGTGCTTCTTCTAGCTACTGTGTTAGACACTTCTGATATATACCAGAAACTGATTGGTGCTTCAATAGAAGATCACAACATACCTGTTTCTACAGGGTTCTCCGAAGACAACGGAGGAAACTACTTCAACCAACCAATGGCGGGGTAATATCCAATCTGAACTGACTTCGTCCGAATTTGTCGCTAATTCGAATGTCCGATAATTGTTTTACACAAAACGACCATAATACAATTACACACAAACACGATAATTCATATGTATATAACATCGTTTCACTTATAACGATATATGATATAATCATGAGTGTGACCATAACGGTGGATATTCGATCACTTTATGGGGTGGGGGGGGGGTTCGTCTCGTAGGTTGGTGGTTCAGGTGAATTTTCGCGTTCTCAGTATTTAGTGATAATACAAAATGTAGTTACTTTCGTTTTGCGGCAGAGGTTTGCACATTAAGGTGTTTAATTAAAGTTTAAACCGCGATGTCGAGGTTATGTATAATTGAGCAGCCCTGATATTAGTCCAAGTCTTCTCGTACTAAAACCGGCTAAGATATTGGGATGGAGGTGCCGGTCTTTAGTCCAAGACCGCTTGTATACCAATCCTATGACACGACTTACGCCCACGATCTGTGGCGGGAATTTGTGGTGTATTTTACTCGATTTACCTAGCAAATCAATACATGATGCTATATACATCGGAAAGGCTTACATCTTATGGTCATAATGGTGTATACTAATCTAACTTTAATGTTAAATTACACATAGAATATTCCGGTTGATTGACACAAACATCGATTTGTTTCTCTGTTTGTTTACGTTTTAACCGAAAGCCGAAGTGGTCCGAATAAGTTCGGCATAATCCGCTGTTTGTTCTGGGAATTCTACTTTCCGTTTCTATATATAGCGCGGGTTTTCCGAACAAAAATGGCGAAAACCGATCCCCCGAAAGTCCAGTTTTCTATGTATCTGTATCTGTAGATACATTTCTATGTGCTTTCAGAACAATTCCCGCACTAAAAACTTAATGACATAATGGAGGATCAGAACGGTAGTTTTGTTGACAATTTTCGCAAGCAACTTGTCAAAATTGGAGCAAATTAGAACTCTTGTGTCTGACTTGCCAAGTTGCCATGCGTGTGATGTGCATTTTGACATCTGTGTTGATAAAATAATCGGAGAACCGAATCACACAGTTTCGAAATATAGTTCTTCCGTTTTAGTGGGGACTTTTCAAACTTAAGGTTCATTTATTTAGTGTATTACATTTATATCTCCAATGTTTAATTAATCTATTTATTATTTTATTTATTGACACACATAATTACGATTACAATGGAGAATTCATCGTAATTTGCGTTGTTGTCCAAAATCTACGGAATATTTTCAACGGAAAATGCCGAACACAGTTCGCGAGGTCAACCGAGTTCGCATACTTTTAAAAAATTGTAAACATTGAGGTAAATGTCTCTTTTCGCATTAAATTACCGTTTTAAATTCACAACTGATGTGGGTTTCAGATAAAATAGCATGTCTTCTGCGGAAAATATCCGTTTATTGTCGCAATTGTGATATTTTATTTCATATAATTGTGGTTTTATTTGAGCGGGTCACTAACGCTTAAGTCGTGTCATAAGAATGCATGGGCCTGGAACTCGGACTAAAGACCGGCACCTCCATCCCAATATCTTAGCCGGTTTTAGTACGAGAAGACTTGGACTACCCTGATATGTTCCGGTTTTGTGTACTATTCAGAGTAGTATCTCTAAGGAGGAGTTTCTCGACTCACTCGAGATTAATATTTTGTACACCCAGGGTAGTAAGTTGGTGAAACAACAAGCATCGTTGATCTGTATAAAATAGACAAACAACAAAATAATGATTTGCTTCTGCCGGGTGTCCACAATTAACGACAGCTTGGATTGTCCGATATGAAGTTAGAACATTTGTCAGCGTTTAAAGGTACTCAACCCGTAAAGAGGGTCCCCATCTCAACAGATTCCAACAACAACAATCCGATCAGAGGGTCCTATATTACTATTTCTTTGGCTTTGGGGGTAAAAAATATTTGATTCGAGTCGAGGAACCCATCAAACAAAGCTCAGAGTTATTAGATATTGATTTTTGAAAATTCTTATGTTCTCGAGATGAGTACCAATAACTGCCGTCAATTTGGTAACCTGCTCGAGATTTTACGCCAAAATTCTATTCAAACAGACAAGGATGGATAACTCTATAATCAAGTGGGTAATAATAACGAATTTTTGATTGTCTTCTGGGCCAGAAAGAATTCCCGATAATGAAAAATAATAGATTTCTAAAATCGATTTCTAACAAATCTGAGCTTTGATGGGTGACTTCCTCGACTCGAATCAAATATTTTTGACCCCCGAAGCCATTGAAATAGTAATTGAGAGGAGTTTTATCGGGTTGAGTACCTTTAAATCGCTACAGTAAGTTCGAAGTTTACAATGAATGATGTTTATCGCGCGATTTCCTAAATTGAAATAGTCTGGTGGCGCAAGAACTCGATCAGTCGTTAAGTATTTTGTTTTAAAAATACGATGGGAAGATGATTCTTTGATTTTATTTGACAGGGTGTTCCATTCCCTAGTTGTATTGAGAAATAATTGTTTTCAAAATGCTCAGCTAGTTCTCTAAAATCATATCTTGCAGCTGATTCGGGGCGTGTGGGTAAGAGATTGTTGAGGTATTTAGGGGTCTTGTTATTAGTTATTCTGTAGGCCTACATGCTATTCATTTATATGAAATTTCCTTCTGTTTGTTAACTTTTGCAACCCCAATTCTACTAGCAAGTTTTGTTTACAGGGACGGATCGCGTGAGACCTGTAATAATTCGACCAGCGTCTGCTTGGATGCGATCTAATTTTGAAATTGCATTTTCTGGGGCGGAGTCCCAGACAACGTCAGCATAATCCATAAGGGGCAGTATGTACGCTCGATAAATTGTGTCTAAGGTTTTCCTATTTAAAGAATATTTCAATTGTCTTAAATATGCAAGGCGGCCATATATTTTCTTTGATAACTCATTGATATGTTTGTCTCAGTCAGGGATGTGGCTAGAGGGGGGGGGGGGGTGGGGTGTGTGTCTCACCCCCCCCCCCCCCAACTTTGGTCAAAATTTTCAACAGTTGGAAATTTCATACCTGCCAAAACATTAGTTGGAATGGTCATCAGTTGGAAATTTTCCAACCTTAGGGGGGTGACAGGTTGGAAATTTCCAACACTTGGAAAGCTTGTGTCCTGGTACTCCCCCGTGGATAGTCAAAACTGCTACTAAATATAAGAAAACAATATTGTCATACATTTGGTCAACATTGTCATTGGAATTGTCATCATTTGGAAATTTTCCAACCTAAGTGGGGGGGGGGGGTGTTAGGTTTGAAATTTCCAACTCTAAAAAGACTTGAGGCTAGTCTAGATGCTAGGATTTTGCGATTTTCTTGTTCAGATTTCAAAATTTTCGAACACCGGGCCGAACCATGGTCGGCCCGGTGTGTCACTGTCCCTCCCCGCGACCAATGCAAAACTGCTAATTAGTATAACAAAACAATAGTTCAGTACATTCGGTCAAACTTGTGGACTGAAATGGTCATCAGTTGGAGAATTTCCCAACCTAAGAGGGAGTATGAGGTTTGAAATTTCCAACACTAGGGAAGCTTCAGTTGAGGCCAGTCTAGATGCTAGGATTTGCGATTTTCTTGTATAGTTTTCCAAATTTTCTCACACCGGGCTGAACAAACATGGACGGACACAATGTCCTGGTCTCTTACCCGTAGCCGTGTGCATTTGTCTGGAGTAGGCTACTAGATGTTAGGATTTATGCAATTCTCAGTTTAAAGTATCTGAATTTTCTTATACCGGGCATATAGAACAACATAGTTTATGAATACATAGGATATTAGGCATGAGGACTGATGTGCAAGGGGGGGGGGGGTGTAACTGGAATTATGCAAAATTTGTGTTTGGTTTGTGATTCTGATTCAAGGGGGGGGGGTGGAAATGGAATTTCCCAAGGTGGACATCCCCCCCCACAACGGAGAGCCTCTAGCCACATCCCTGGTCTCAGTTAATGTCACTCTGTATGTTCAAGCCAATGTGCTTATGTGATTATACTTGGGTTATAGATTCACCGTTGAGCAAAATATGTATGTCAGGCTGGGCACCGGTATAAGAAAATGTCATGTACTTAGTTTTACAACTATTGAATTTTACTAGCCATATAGTTATGGCTCAAGGTCAGTATTTACACCATCCTCAAGGTCCTGGAGACTTTCATTGCTAGCAATGAGGCAAGTATCATCCGCATACATTCTAATAAAAGATTTAATATTTTTAGCGAGATCATTAATATATACTAAGAATAAGAAAGGGCCAACAATATATCCCTGGGGGGGGGGGCACCAGCGAGTATCTTTTTATAATCTGAAGACGTGTTATTTACCATCACCCTTTGTTTTCGATCTGTGAGATAATCGTTAATGAAAGCAAGAAGTGGTCCGGAAATTTCATATCGCTCAAGTCTATATACCAGTCCCTCGAGCCAGACCCTCTCGAATGCCTTAGATATATCACAAATTACAGCACATGTATACAGTTTATTCTCGAGGGCCTGGCTAAGGGAATGGTTGAGTTCTAACAGTTGGAAAATGGTTAAATGACCAGGAAGAAAACCCGATTGGAAATCGTAAAAGAAGCCTTTGGTCTCGATATTCTTAAAAAGATATTTAAGAACAACTTTTTCAAAAACTTTCGCCAGTGTCGGCAGTAAAGAGATCGGTATATAATTCTTAGGATTTGAGCGATCATCATTTTTAAATATTGGGATCACATTAGCTGTTTTCCATTCGTCGGGGAATTTACACTTTTTGAGACATATAATTCGAAAATAATTTTGATAAGAGGTCCTACATTACAGCATTTGAAAAGATACAATAAAACAAATGAATGTTTGAAATCCAGTTTGATCAAATATATAGATGTTTATAACAAATCGACCACGAGGTGTAATAATTAAGACTCACCCATCGCACCGAGGATAGAATTGAAAAGTCTGTCCCATACATGGTACGTAGACTTATCTCGATCAGTTAAAATTATTACCTGGGTGCATAATAAGTTTGTTATCCACCATCCAATCATTTCATGATGTAAATATATGCTTAGCCTGTCCTAGATGACCTTTCCCTACTAGAGTATAATAAGCAAGAATCGTCAGCATACAAAAGTAATTTGCAATTTACTGCTCTGGAGGCATCATGCACATATAATAAAAAACAGTAACGGACCAAGAAATAACCCTTGAGGGACACCTTACTTCAAGTTACTTCAAGCTGACCCGAATGAATGCAACCCCCCCCCCCCCCGATATCAACTACTTGTGATCTATCTGATACATAATCTCTGACCCAATCGACTGCTGATGCCTTTAGTCCGATTGCTTTTAGATTTTAGAGTGGTCCACGCACTGTATCAAAGCTTTCTGCAGATCTACCAAAATCATTCCTGTATATTTTCCATCACGAAATACCCTTCTCATGTAATCAGTAAGATATGGTAAACATGTTTCAGTTGATCAAACTGATATTCGAATTAAGACTCCGTACAGTTAGGTGCATACAATTTAACCCTTTATTCGTAAATACCTTGAAATCATCGGGTATAAGCTGTGAATGATACAAATTCAAAGCACTATCAATAGCATTGTTCACAAATTCATCTGAAACAATGTCAATATTAATTGGCAATATATTCAATAAACATTTATTGCACAAAAAGTCAAATTCAGTTCCGTCATTCTTCTGAAGTTCATGCATCATACTTTCCAGTTGAAATTCCAGAGCATTTTAAGTGTGTCCATTCCAGGCGTTCGTCACAGCTGATGGCTTTGCTGTTTGCTCGAACCGCACGCTTACATTCTGTACACGGGTACTTATATGTAGGTCCAGGCATTTCTGAAAATCTGACTATCACTGTTAAAGTCAGGAATATACATGTATATATTGTCCACATCATCTCAGAGTCAGTGTGGAAATCTCTTATCCGAACAACTCGAAAACTCCTTCTCTCGCCTAAAAAATTTGCAATATCTGGGCTCGGCCAATACAGACATCAATAAAAGTCAAGAGCACCAGATACTGGCAATATATATAGTGTCCTCTTAATTAGTCTATTTGACTAAGTCTTTGAGTTATATATAATAAGCTAAACCACTCTCAAGAAATCTTCTTCTGGAGAAATGTATGTTGATCACATTGAATTAGTACAATCAATCTTGGCCATATCAATAGAATCATGCATGGCCAGTGTCATTAACCAATTGTTAGGTTTTTTTAAACGGAACAGTAAGACCAGGAATGTGCGCATCTTATGAAAACTGAATACATAACTTGGTACGCCCTATACTGGAATATGCTGCGGTCACCGACCGGACACACTGAAATTTGCCTCTCAAATCGAAAAGGTATACAAACAGAGCTATTAGATGAATAATGAGTGATTATATACTCTCGCTTTCCAAGGTTTTCCAGTGTTTTCACATTGGCACAATACCTGAACATCAAACCACTTAAGCACAGAAGGAAAATTGCAAAATTATGTATGTTTCATAAAATAGTTCATGAAAAAGTAACCATAGGTATTACATATTATCTACAAAATCCACTCCGTAACAATCGACAGTGTAACCCAGAGACATTCCGTTGCATTCATACTGGCTTTGATTAGTATACTGCCTCATTTTCCCCAAGTACATCTCGATCAGTATTATATGTGGCACAAATTGATCAATACTGTCTCAGACGGGCCAGAATTAGTGAAGCTCTCCGAAAATGATACATTCAGGAGGAGAGTATCCAACTGCACCACTACACAGGCCCCTGACACAATAGACCCCCACCACACACAGACATATATATAAATCTTATATATATATATGTCTTTGGGTGGTGGGGGGTCTATTGTGTCAGGGATATGTCTTTGGGTGGTGGGGGTCTATTGTGCCAAGGACCTGTGCTAAAATAAAGTGTGCTTACAACAATTGATTATATAATTTAAAAAGACAACATAATCGAAAATAGAATGGAATCTCCCCACCCCAGATCAGTATGTTAAAATTTGTGAAACATTTATTAGGAGAGCGCCAGATGAGTCTTTGGCTAAGAAAGCTCACATGGGAAGCATGCATTTTGAGGAAAGCTTGGCTTATAACACGAAACTATTCCTCCAAAAAAATGAATTTCATATGTTTGGAATACAATGTCTACATTTAGCCTCAAGTATTACAAAAAAACCCTGGAAGAAATTACTAAATTTTGGAAAGAGAAACTATATGATGATGATAAACCAAATGGTAATAAGCTACGTTTCTATAGGACAGTGAACATTAATTGTTTGGTCTAAGAAATGTATATTGTAATTAAACGTCAAACGAGAAACTTTAATTTCATGACGTACAAGGTTTAGAATTAGTAAATATACGCCAGTACCATAATCGTATATTGTCACAGATGCAATTTCGGATGAAGTGCGTTGTGCTGTTCCAGAAGGGCATATAAAGAATTTCGGAGGAAATGGGTTCCAACCAATGTTCAGATTGATACCATTCCCAAATCTCTATGAAAAGACTTCCATTTTAATGATGTCCCCGTAGTCGATGTGGTTAGGTCGCGAATAAGATTATTGCAGTTGACGAGGTTGGCGCGGTTTCTAACCCCAATCTGAGCGGTCATTCCTACTCGATGCCATTACAATAAGTTATACCCTTTACCTTTATTGGGATTTGGATGTGAACCCGAGAAGATTTGGAAGGGACCCGTGGAATCCCTCTCCTACAACACATTTAGGAAGTTTTGGATGGGGTCATGGGAATGATATAACATAACGCATGACATGGTGAACGTGAAATGAAAATGATATAGATTTTTTTCCTGTTTATTTCTGCTTGTTGTTGTTGTTTTTGTTGTTGTTGTTGTTGTTGGTGGTGGTGATAAAGGCTGCTGTGAGCTGGTGGCTGTAAACTGTGTTGTTTTTTCTGATGTCTTGACGTACTTTTGAAACAGCTCTCTTCAGCATAATGCATGTGCCCTCATCTCTGCCGCTGACCGTGGAATAGATACGGCAGAGCTGTTGGTGTTGTTGTTGGACGAGGTGGAGATGAAGCCGGGCTGTTATGGTACTCCGGTGTCCGGGGTGGTAGGGTATCCATATCATCAAAGCTGGTGGCAGGTACGTCCAGTGTGGCATCGGCGTCCCTGTCTCCGCTGGCCTCGATGACGGCAGGGGTGATGTGGGTCTGACTTCCGAGCAGGAGGGACCATCTGGTCGTCTCTCAGATAGCTTCTGTCTGTCGACATCGTCGGTGGTAGAGAGCTGATGACTGTCAGTCGTCGCAGCCGATTGGGAAGGGGCAGTCGAGTGGGAAGGGGCAGCCGGCCGGTTAACAGCTGCCTTCTTCTTTCTCCACTCAGCCCTTCGAACCGCGTCCCTACGTCGACGAGAAGGGGTCTTTGTCTTCTTCTTCCATGCTCGGGTGGTGACATCCCATGCGCTGAACCGTGGGCCCCTAGTGGTGTCCAGCTGCTGCGGTCATGTACTCCACGGACAGATGCACGAAGCCTCCCTTAGCCTGGTGAAGAATCCAGCTAAGGGAATCCACAACGCGCAATCTGTCCAAGGAGGTTAACATAGCAGAGGGGATTAAATCCATAATCCTCTGCCAGGTCCAAAATCACTCGGTCTGAATCGCTCGAGCGGCTAAGTCCCAAAGGAAAACCACACAACTCACAAGCGATCAAGAACCAGTCAGCGGGAACAGCAACCAGAGACAATGCAGGCACTGCGACGCCCGAATGAAATGAATGAACACGAATGAAGTTGTACCGACAAAGAGAAAGTTCAATTTATACTGTCCTCAAACGATTCTCACGTTTTTTTCTTGTATAGTTTTCAAAAAACATGGTGGGCCCGGTGTGAATATATAGGATATTAGGCCTGAGCCACTGAGGTGCAAGGGGGGGGGGGGGGTGCAAATGGAATTATGAAAAACTTGTGTTTGGTCTGATTCTGATTCAAGGGGGGTGCAGTTGGAATTTCCCAAGGTGGACACCCCCAACGGAGACCCTCTAGCCACGTCCCTGTGTGCATGGGCTTATATGTCAAGTTCAACTGTACTGTGAATAGCAAATAACTAAACCGCATTGCCTAATATTGGCATACATGCATGGACACGCCATGGTTGTTATATTATCAGAACACCGGCTCCTTAACGTGGAATAGACTATCCCAATGCATGCTTTCATACAACTGAATATAAATTGTTTATATCGACACGACCCAGTCTCAGACATCGCTGGCATTTGTCAATATATGCACATAACCTGTAGAAGAGAATAGGAAATAGTTTGAAATATTATATATCATTACTATCGGATTCATCATGCAATGATGCAATGATGCAAGATGATAGCAGTCTGAAGTCGACAGAAGTCCCAATGTAACTTATACCGATTAGGTGGGAAACTACAAAGTATATCCATGCGGGTATTTTTTGCCATAGTGGAAAAGCCCAACATTAAAAGATTACGCGTGGTCTGGAATTCCACGGATTCACCTCAAACGGGGCCAGTACCGGGGATTAGGAACATTTCGGAAACGAAAGTACACTGATTGATAACGTCTCAGCTGGCTGAGCAGCCATATTTCGTCAGTCACGCACGTCGGGGCTGAGCCGGCTAAGCTAGTTAACCAGCTACCAAATCGGTTGAGCCAGTCGCGAAAACTATTTGTCGTGGCTTCGGGGTCTACATCCCACCTGACTTGAGATGTTATATAGAAGTGGCAAGGGGCAAGAAACTATATATATCAGATTGAAGGAGACCACTCGAACCCGAATGTCAGCCCACCACCCCATATTTCGGTATCCAAACGATTGGGACCTTGGATTATTGAAACCTCAAGTCGGACGATTGGCACCTTGGACGATTGGGGCCTCAGACGATCGGGACATTGAATTATTGGTATACTTGAGACAGGACGATTGGAACCGTATTTTTGTTTTTAATAATTGTATTAATGCGACCAGAATCAAGGCAGTGGTCAAGTCGACAGCATGAAACGACCCGTTCGCCCCTTCTAGTCTCCTGGTCTCATGTTGAAGAACATCACAGGCAAGTACAATAACTGATTCAGCACCGACAGCATATATGACAAGAATGAGTAACAGAGTCTCTTATTAATATTTCTTACCTCTCATTACATACAGGCTGCATATATAGCAAGACTGAGTAACAGAGTCTCTTATTAATATTTCTTACCTCTCATTACATACAGGCTGCATATATACCGACCATGTTCAAGCATATTTTGGGAGCCGCCACTTAAAAAAATAAATTGCATCCCTAGATCGGCATATATACTCCGACCATTGGCGTACTTACGCAGCGTATATACTCCGACCATTGGCGTACTTACGCAGCATATATACTCCGACCATTGGCGTACTTACGCAGCGTATATACTCCGACCATTGGCGTACTTACGCAGCATATATACTCCGACCATTGGCGTACTTACGCCGACTATCAGCGTATATACTCCGACCATTGGCGTACTTACGCCGACTATCAGCGTATATACGCCGATCATCGGCGTAGTTACGCCTACTATGATTAATCGGTGTACATACGCCGATGGCCATGGTCACATGCATGGTGAATTAAGGCAAGGAGACCATATTTCCTCTGCATTAACCAACTCCTGCAGTACCTAAACATATGCACTTCTGGTCACTAGTGAACTGAGAATGATGTTTCCCTTGGTCAATTGTGGACAAACTTATTTTTTCAATATGATGATATACAAAGGATAAAATCAAAACAGGGGTCTGGAGACTGCATGATCAATTCTTATCGGGGGGTGGGGGGTGGGTAACATGATTTTTTTTATAGATTTAATTGGGAGCCGAGACCTGCCCTACATTTTACTTAAGGGCTATATGGGAATGAGATAGAATCATTTATGAAGTTTATCTTTTGATATTCCTTTATAACCACATCTCAGACAGTTATTTAGAAGATTTGAGCACACACATAGTGACTAAAAGACAAGGGGGCCAAGTTTCCCCGCCTTACACAACACATGCCCTACTTCAAAATATGCATTTCTGATCATTAAGTTCTGAGAATTGTCTCTATCTTGGTCAATTGTGGCCAAACATATTTCAATATGATGAGATGCAATGAATAGAATCAAAACAGAGATTTGGAGACTGATACATTCATAACAGGGAGCTCAAACATTAATTTCATAGATTTGGTAGCCGAAACCTGCTTTTACATTAAGGGCTCTGCGAATAATATAAAACCATATATGAACTCAGTCATTTGATATTCGTTTAAAGCCAGACAGTAAAGTTCTTAAAAGTTTGAGCCACATACAAAGTTACTAAAGGAAAGGAGACCAAGTTTCCCCTGCCTTCCTACACACCTGCCATATATACCTCAAAATATAAATTTTCTGATTATCCATATGTATATTTTGAGGTAGAACATGTATGGTAAGATTAACTTCATAAATGATTCTATAGTATTCCCATATAGCCCTTAATGTAAAAGTTGGGCAGGGTTCGGCTCCCAAATCTATAAAAGAAAATCAGTCTTTACCCCCCCCCCCCCCCCTGATATGAATTGATCAGTCTCCAAACCCCTGTTTTTGTTTTATTCTTTGTATATCATCATATTTAAAAATAAGTCTGTCCACAATTGACCAAGGGAAACACCATTCTCAGTTCTCTAAGGACCAGAATTGCAGATATTTAGGTAGGACATGATTGGGTTACTGCAGAGGAAACTTGGTCTCCTTTATGCACCATGACCATCGCCATCGGCGTAGTTACGCCGATGATCTGCGTATATATGCCGATGGTCGGCGTAACTACGCTGATGATCGGCGTAATTTCGCCGATAATCGGCGGAAATACGCCGATAGCTGGCGTAGCTACGCCGATGGTCGGCGTATATACGCCGATGGTCGGCGTAACTACGCCGATAACGGCGTTTATATAAGAAATGAACGGCGGTTTCAATGTGGTCATGGGATTTTGACCGCGAGAAAAAATCAGCAAACTGCATGAACCCCGAAGGGGTTCATGCGGAGTTTGCTGATTTGTTAACGCGGTCAAAACCCATGACCACGTTGAATCCGCCGTTTATTATTTATATTTATATACTTAAATTCATTATGAACTAGGATTGTATGTATTTCCCACTATTTATTCGTCTATTTAAACGAACGCATGGAGTTCAGTTCAGACAGTTCGAATCCCTGTTTTTTGGAAAACCAAACATTTTGAGAATCCATTCATCGAGAACGGAAAAAACGCAATTTAACAGTAAAGTATACACATATGACAAGATGTCTTGTTTAGATAGTACCGGTAACTAATGTAGACGTGTTGATTTCAAGAATGATTAATATCTGAAACTAACAATTAAGTTTCGGCTGCGGATAAGAAATCGACAACACGCCGTTCTACCATAATGATATATTTGTGAGGTTCGGGGGAATATTTGTAGCGGCAAGGAAAATGATAAAACCCTATTGAGTAGCGCGGTTTTGTTTAACATCAACGCTCAGTAACACAGAGCAACAACACTGATTATAGACCGAAAAAAATTTCTTGCCAAATCCGGACGTACTATAAACTCAAGCAGTCGGTAATGTCCGACAATCCCCGGTGATTTCCGGGACCAATGTGTTCATAAACCTATGAACGACATTGGAAGTGACGTCACGTTACGTTCATAGGTTTATGAACGCATTGAATAAGAGGGCGTGTCTACCGTAACGCTATGGGGAAATCGGAAGAGATATCAGGTGTATGTAAATATACGCCGATGATCGGCGTAATTACGCCGATATGATACGCCGAGATCGGCGTATATACGCCGATCTAGGGGTGGAATTAATTTTTTTTTATGTGGCGGCTCCATTCTTCCGTAGTTCCCTTCCTTCCTGGTGAATATATAACAGAGGCATTGGACCACATGCCCCAAAGGATCCATCCCAACGCCCAACGCAATGCTTCATTAACTATGTCCAAACCACGTGGCTGGAAAGCACAATATGGAGCCCGGAAGAATGGAGATTTTTTTTTGGCAGAAGCTAGTGCACGTACGAACGAACAATGACGTATAGGGTTGCATACACGAGCTACTAACGACAAACCTTCCATTATACCTTCTGTGGGCCCTGCTGTAGAAGAAGCGTCAGAAATACCAGTTGCGGTCAAGATGGTCATGGAGACTACAGGTCTACAATCTAATGGGGTCTACCATTCTTCTTTTATAGACACAATAACCCCCATACCCTTTCCCTCATGCAAGCTGGGAGTTTGTTGTTAGATTGTTGTCTGATATTGTTATACATGAGGTGATAAATTCTATCATCCTTATATTTTCCTGCACATAGTCCGTATATAAGTATATTAGTTAAGTATTTTCAGAGATGGATCCCCGGAATAAGACAACACCAGTCCTGATGATACAGTTGACGTAAACATCTCCGTAATAATATTATTGATATGATATACTGAGTCGAAATTTATGTCGACTGCTGATGATACTACCCGCTTCAATGTTGATATATGCACGACGGCATGAATTGCTCCAATTAAATCTTATCATTGTTCGCATAATTATGCTCGCTTTTGTTGATTCCCATTCCGGTTCCAGTAGTCGATAAATGCGTTATATGCTTTTATGCAATTTAGAGAAAAAACGGATCCCCACTTTCTTAAGCAAGTAACAATAATTAGCATTCCTCATTAAAATATAAAACATCTTGAATATTGCTATGACTTTGGCAAGTTTTTAAGCGTAAATAAAGCCTGTAAATTGATAGTTCGTGTAATTGCCGACACACACGTACATGCACATACATATATCTTACCCCCCCCCCCCCCCAATCCAAATAACGTATAGACATACTGCGGATGTTCAAGTTAGCCATGCCTGTTTCAATTCTGAAACGGAGAGTCATGTTAAATGTTATTTTTAAATAAAATTTTAGTGCATTTGCATGTCACGATTAACAATAAATCTTGTATCTTGCATGTTAGAACGCATTTATATAAATGCTTCGTAAACAAAACTCAATGTTGAATGCAAATATCACCATGCAGTGTATAAATATTATCAGATAACGTTGAAGCTGCGCGCGGATATGCTTGTGGTGGACAAAGTTCGAAATAATGTATACTTGACAACATGATAATGGATAAACGCTTCGGTGGCCGATATTTACAGCAAATCTATATTCCGAAAGTGAAACAAGTGCACTGCGCATATACACATTGCACACTCCCCCCGGGTCACTCAAAGGTGACATTTCGCTGTGGTGAATTAATTTGCTGATGTGACATAATTCGATAGATGCCTTCGTCATTATTGATTTATTATTGTCTACATCCTAAATGGAGAGCAAATTTACAATGAATATATATAATACATAATATTTACAGTGCATATAAAAGAGTGGTGTGGCCCACAATCAAAACCCATGTCTCACGCATATGGGCACGCCGCACTGTCTGTCACGATTTGTTTTCTTGTGAGGCCAGGACCTTTCCGCAAATACACACCAGCCATAGCAAATACAATTCAATTTGAGGAATTTTTTTACATTCATTCTGGATAATATTGTGTATCAAATCATGTGACAGCTCACATGCGCAGACACATTTTGCATATCTGGTATTTTGAGTTGGGTTATTTTGTTCAGAAGGTGGACTATATTTGTTTCAAAGTACTGTATATGCTGTAGAATTGCTCTTGAGTAGATTCCAGATATACCAATTTGAAGTTGGAGTTCTGTGGACACACTCGATTTTCACGTAAGTTAACGTCGATGTTCAATTACCAATAGCGTGTGTAATACTGGTGTTTAACTCGCAATATAACGTTTCACTTCCATTCGGTCTTCTCTGTGAAATATCCTGTATCGCAAAAATCGTTGTGGAGTCTGGGGATCATATTGTTCGATATGTATAGACACTAACTGGAGCAGGTACATTCCTTTAATTATGATGTAATTAATTAACGCCACCGGTGTATACTGTTGGGCAAATTTTTGATTTTATAAATAGATAATTGTTTTTTTCCGGTTATTTTGGGACGCGTTAAAGTTGTACTGCGACCCCGAGACCGGTAAAAGCTATAGTTGGAATGTCCAAGTTCGTGAAAGTTCTATTGACTATGCCGATGATTTGAGAAGCTTTATTGTTTTAGGATATTGTAGAAAGGCTAATCTGGCCGTGTCAAATTGAGCTATAGCGATGGGATATCTCGCAGGACAACACAATTCGGGTTTTCGTGGGGTGTGTATTCGATGAATGTCTTATAGTTGCAGTATGTAATTATTATGACCGCGTTAATTGCGTTCGATGTTTAGGTATGAACAATGGCTGGGCCATGCACACTTGAATATTTTATGGCGGGAACCCAATTTTTATCCGCATTTAGAAGCTTTCTGGTTTGGTGAATGAAAAACCTGCAGTAATAAGCCGTAGTTTTTTGTAATAATATGATCTTGATGGCGTTAAATTACCATTTCTGACTATGGTTTTCTTTTTACCACTGGCACACTGTTTGCGATAAATAGCACAGGTTCAGCCACACGAATGTGTATAAATTGTATAACGTGTGTTACTATGGTATTGGTATGGATCTGCACTTAGCGGGAGAAGTCATGTGATTTAACAGTGCCATGCAAAGCTACACGTTTTGAGATATCGGCCCATGCACTTGTAGCAGAACGTGTAAACAATAATCTGTTTGTAGAGACAAGCGACGTGACCAAATAGGAGATGACAGCGACTTTCATCAGTCTGCATGGTTATATCAGCGGAAAACTCGGATATGTAATCAACAAATATCTTCGAGCGTTATATCAATCTAAGACCATCACATAATACTAGAATTCCCAAACTAATCCTCACTGGAATGTAGATCATACAGTTTTACTTCAATTCAAATGTTTATTTATCTTAATCAAACAACATTATGACAAAAAGACAACATTTGCAAACAAAAAGTACGCATTTCATACAAATCTACTATATATAGTCTCAGAGACTCCGACAGCCTGACCCACTATAGTACAGCTAGTATACAACGTATATATATGGAACGCATCCATTCATTAGTGCATGGACTTACTGGAAAAACTTACTTACTTGCTTAGTAGTCAATTACGGAAGCACAGTAGCGCCACAAATAAAATAATAATACGGCGTTTAAACGCCCTAATACGGCGTTTAAACGCCCTAATTACGGCGTTATAACGCCCTAATACGGCGTTTAAACGCTCTAATTACGGCGATATAACGCCCTAATACGGCGTTTAAACGCCCTAATTACGGCGTTATAACGCCCTAATACGGCGTTTAAACGCCCTAATATAGTCCTACAATGTTAAAAGACTGTGTATGTCCACGACCATCATTAATGTGCATGCTAGCATATGTACGGAAGCACATCACGGGTCACGGAAACCTCGTTTTACCCAATATGACATCCCTGACCATAGCTTAAGAGTCCGTGCGCACTTTCCAAAGCACTCTGGGTGCTGACATTTGACAGCATCGTCGGGATATACCCACTCTACAATAAACACGAGCCACGCAGTTCGAACTCCTATATTATGGGTCATCACGGGTCACGGAAAGCACGTTTTACCCAATATGACACCCCTGATCCCACCTTAAGAGCCCGTGCGCACTTTCCAAAGCACTCTGGGTGCTGACATTTGACACGATCGTCGTCGGCATTTAACAACTCTACAATAATCACGAGCCACGCAGTTCGAATTAATATATTCTGGATCATCACGGGTCACGGAAACCTAGTTTAACCCAATATGACACCCCTGACCCCATCTTAAGAGACCATGCGCACTTTCCAAAGCACTCTGGGTGCTGATATTTGACAGCATCGTCGGAATGTACACACTCTACAATAATCATGAGCCACGCAGTTCGAACTCCTATATTCTGGGTCATCACGGGTCACGGAAACCATGTTTTACCCAATATGAGAGCCCGTGCATCAAACACAATAACAAGAGCACTGCATTATATGAGTAGTGACTCACGATTAATGTTTCTGGCACTATCACCCAATAACCGATGGCCTTTATTCGGGTGGGTAAAGTCTATGGGGTGAGGTACATTTTGGAATGGCTCCCTTTGTAAAATGTATTAACGCAGTTTAGTTCAGATAATGACTATTTGCATTGTCGTGAATGTGATTTCGCTGTAGTTGACTAAAATGTCCATGCTATGACATCATTTACTGAGGAGGGCTATAGCCCACCTAGGCAGATTGAGGAGGGCTGGTCTTAGCCCGCCTGGATTTCTGAGAATGCCAGCCCTGGAAAGCCCATAAATACGAAGGCCCGATTCTCCGAAAGCCCATAATTCCGAAGGCCCGATTCTCCGAAGGCCCAATTCTCCGAAAATCCAAAATGAACTATAATGCACTCAAAACACCCCCATGTTGTCGAACATGCACATAGCGAAGGGTATATGCTTATAGCAGGGGACCACATGGTTCACGGTTAGACACAATTGCACCCAAACCAACGCATATACCAGTGGTGGTATCAAGCCCGGAAATAAGGTGCCTGACATTTGCAGAATGAGGTCCCCAGAGGGTGAATTTAGAGATATTACCCCGCATAGCGACTAGCATCATCAAATTCACCCTATGCATGGGGACCTCATTCTGTTCAGACATTGATCGGGTATATAGGGTTCAGTAGTCCGATGGTTCACTAGTCCGAAGGTCCACTAGTCATTCCACATATGTCGCATTAGGGCGTTTAAACGCCGTAATTAGGGCGTTTAAACGCCGTATTAGGGTGTTATAACGCCGTAATTAGGGCGTTTAAACGCCGTATTAGAGAGTTTAAACGCCGTATTAGGGCGTTATATCGCCGTAATTAGGGCGTTTAAACGCCGTATTAGAGCGTTTAAACGCCGTATTAGGGCGTTATATCGCCGTAATTAGGGCGTTTAAACGCCGTAATTAGGGCGTTTAAACGCCGTATTAGGGCGTTATAACGCCGTAATTAGGGCGTTTAAACGCCGTATTAGGGCGTTTAAACGCCGTATTATTATTTTACTTGTGGCGCTACTGTGCTTCCGTAGTCAATAGTTGAATAGCTGAGATTAAACCAAATATAAAAGTTAGGAGGAAATCCGCAATAAAGATGTTTTATCGATTTTCGTGCTACTTTCTCAACCCTCATCCCTTACGCAGGTGGTCAGTTGCCATCTTTGGTAAATTTGATTCATATATACCATATTATATAGATTCCCTGTACACTGGAGTTGAATGTACAAGATACAAGATGTTTATTGCAATACACCCTAGTGGGCAGTTGAACAATGGCGATGATGATTAAATAAATTATATGAACATTACATTTGATGTGAATGTATATGCACATTACACAAATATATAATGATATATATAAATATAAGAAATTATCGCAGACGGACATAGTATGACATTCGCAAATCTATAATATTTATTCGGCGATATACTTTAACACGTGTACACAATATAAACAGACGTATATATACAGGAACATATGACACATATATATATACAGGAACATATGACATATAGTCTCAATGAGTGTCTTCCTGCCACCCCGTGACCCCCATGCGCTGATGATAATATAGACCAATAATTCGAATAACATAAATACATAATCTTAATGGTGTCCCGGGGTCAAGTAAAGCATGTTATTTCAGGAAAGAGAATTTAAAACGAGGATCGCGACCCGCGAGTAATAGCTCGTTAAATACTAACCCAGCATTACATTGATTAGTATCAAGGCATTCATTCTTCACATCTTGGATTGTCACAATTCACCGTTAAAGGTATTTAATAAAAGATTGGTACAAGCATGTTTACATGTTCGTATCTTCTCATTTCCCTTTTTCCTTGCTTTATACTATTATAATATCGATTATGGTGCCCTGACTGACAAACAATCACTGCATATACGCCCCACCCCGCAAACTGTTGGAGTTCCAGCCTTTTCGGTGACAATATATATGTTGATAAAAATTAATTTTTACGTCCCTCTGAGCTCTAATTGCTTTGAGACCATGTACCTTCCATGATGAATATCTGAAATATGTGCAGGTTAATTAACTTATCCATGTAGTTTAAAGGCCCTCTTAATTTTCGAACCCTTAGGTCACATTGTATATAATATGCCATAGTTTTGACCATTTGAAAGAGGAAGCTCCAAAACATTGTATTTTCAACTTATTCGATGTAAGAAACTGTCAACATGTTGTTTTTGTTCAGATATCGATGTCTATTCTGTGCTAACGTTTCTACACAAAGTCGATTATTTTCAATGGAAAGGGAATAAATCTATATATAGAGTTATTCCACTTCCATTGAAAATAAATTACAGTTTGAATTCTGTTGCATTCTGGGAGCCATAACGGGGGATATGATTTTATTATTTCAGTTACTTTCTATTACTCTATGGGCACCTTCTGAGATACAGACGTTCCAAATTATGATGAATTATAGTATTTTAATCATATGTTATGGCATATATTGTTATTAAAACCGTATATCAAGGCACTATACAAACATAATCGGTGACTCTATAATTAAGTGGGCCTTTAATATTCGAGACGACTTGAGTGAACATGTTCGTAAACATGCACAACTTCGGCCCATACCAAAGTTGAATGTCTAATACTAGTTTATCAACATGATGAGAGATATATATATATATATATTCATGTATATAAAAGTAAAATCTAAGATGGTTGCTGGCGGCTATGTTTTCCAACAATTCAAAAACATTTGATAGCTTTAGTCATGCAAAGAGTAGAATCCAAGATGGCCGCTGGCAGCCATGTTTTAATGCCGGTTAACCCCAAAATGCTCGTTCCCATCTACATGTCAATGTCAAAAGTCAAGACAAATTTCATAATGATCCGACCAAAGGTACGACCTGTAGCCCACGCCAAAGGATTTAGTCATGCAAAGAGTAAAATCCAAGATGGCGGCCATGTTTTTTTGGCCGAATGACCTCAAGATTGCTTGTTCCCATCTACATGTCAATATTAGCATCCATGACAAATTTAATGATGATCAGATGAACATTACGACCTGTAGCCCGTGCTAATGGATTGAATTTTGAAATCCAAGATGGCCGCTGGCGGCCATCTTTTTTGTCCGAATGACCCCAAAATGACTCGTTCCCATCTATATTCCAATTTCAACAGCCATGACAAATTTTATGATGATCAGACTAAAGGTACGACCTGTAACCCGTGCTAAAAAATTTAGTCATACAAAGAGTAAAATCTATGATGGCTGCCGGAGGCCATGTTTTTTGGTCGAATGACCCCAAAATTACTCGTTCCCATCTACAAGTCAATATTAACACCCATGACATATGTCATGCTGATCAGATGAACAGTAAGACCTGTAGCCCGTGCTAATGGATTGAATTTTGAAATCCAAGATGGCCACTGGCGGCCATGTTTTTTTTCCAAATGACCTCAAAATGACTCCTTCCCATCTACATTCCAATTTCAAATTTTATGATGATCAGACTAAAGGTACGACCTGTAACCCGTGCTAAAGGATTTAGTCATACAAAGAGTAAAATCCAAGATGGCTGCTGGTGGCCATGTGTTTTGGCCGAATGGCCCCAAAATGACTCGTTCCCATTTAGATGTCATTGTGAACATCCATGACAAATTTCATGATGATCTGACCAAAGGTACAACCTGTAGCCCGTGCTAAAGGATTTAATGATACAAAGAGTAAAATCTAAGATGGCTTTCAGCGGCCATGTTTTTTGGCCGAATGACACCAAAATTCATCGTTCCCATCTACATGTCGTTGTTAACATCCGTGACAAATTTTATGATGATCAGACTATAGGTACGACCTGTAGCCCGTGCTAAATGATTTAGTCATACAAAGAGTAAAATCCAAGATGGCTGCTGCGGCCATATCTTTTGGCTCAATACCCCAATATTACTTGTTCCCATCTACATGTCAATATTAACATCCATGACAAATTTCATGATGAACAGACGAACAGTACGACCTGTAGCCCGTGCTAATGGATTGAATTTTTGAAATCAAAGGTGACCCCAAAATGACTCGTTCCCATCTACATTCCCATTTCAACAGCCATGAATAATTTCATGATGATCAGACTAAAGGTACGCCCTGTAGTCCGTGCTAAATGATTTAATCATACAAAGAGTAAAATCCAAGATGGCTGCTGGTGGCCATGTGTTTTGGCCGAATGACCCCAAAATAACTCGTTCCCATCTACATGTCATTATTAACATTCATGATAAATTTTATGATGATCAGGATAAAGGTACGACATGTAGCCCGTGCTAAAGAATTTAGTCATACAAAGAGTAAAATCCAAGATGGCTGCTGGCGGCCATGTTTTTTTGGCCGAATGACCCCAAAATGACTCGTTCCCATCTACAAGTCAATATTAACACCCATGACATATGTCATGCTGATCAGATGAACAGTAAGACCTGTAGCCCGTGCTAATGGATTGAATTTTGAAATCCAAGATGGCCACTGGCGGCCATGTTTTTTTTCCAAATGACCTCAAAATGACTCCTTCCCATCTACATTCCAATTTCAAATTTTATGATGATCAGACTAAAGGTACGACCTGTAACCCGTGCTAAAGGATTTAGTCATACAAAGAGTAAAATCCAAGATGGCTGCTGGTGGCCATGTTTTTTGGCCGAATGGCCCCAAAATGACTCGTTCCCATCTAGATGTCATTGTGAACATCCATGACAAATTTCATGATGATCTGACCAAAGGTACAACCTGTAGCCTGTGCTAAAGGATTTAATGATACAAAGAGTAAAATCTAAGATGGCTTTCAGCGGCCATGTTTTTTGGCCGAATGACACCAAAATTAATCGTTCCCATCTACATGTCGTTGTTAACATCCGTGACAAATTTTATGATGATCAGACTATAGGTACGACCTGTAGCCCGTGCTAAATGATTTAGTCATACAAAGAGTAAAATCCAAGATGGCTGCTGCGGCCATATCTTTTGGCTCAATGACCCCAATATTACTTGTTCCCATCTACATGTCAATATTAACATCCATGACAAATTTCATGATGATCAGACGAACAGTACGACCTGTATCCGTGCTAATGGATTGAATTTTTGAAATCAAAGATGACCCCAAAATGACTCGTTCCCATCTACATTCCCATTTCAACAGCCATGAATAATTTTATGATGATCAGACTAAAGGTACGACCTGTAACCCGTGCTAAAAAATTTAGTCATACAAAGAGTAAAATCTATGATGGCTGCCGGAGGCCATGTTTTTTGGTCGAATGACCCCAAAATTACTCGTTCCCATCTACAAGTCAATATTAACACCCATGACATATGTCATGCTGATCAGATGAACAGTAAGACCTGTAGCCCGTGCTAATGGATTGAATTTTGAAATCCAAGATGGCCACTGGCGGCCATGTTTTTTTTCCAAATGACCTCAAAATGACTCCTTCCCATCTACATTCCAATTTCAAATTTTATGATGATCAGACTAAAGGTACGACCTGTAACCCGTGCTAAAGGATTTAGTCATACAAAGAGTAAAATCCAAGATGGCTGCTGGTGGCCATGTTTTTTGGCCGAATGGCCCCAAAATGACTCGTTCCCATCTAGATGTCATTGTGAACATCCATGACAAATTTCATGATGATCTGACCAAAGGTACAACCTGTAGCCTGTGCTAAAGGATTTAATGATACAAAGAGTAAAATCTAAGATGGCTTTCAGCGGCCATGTTTTTTGGCCGAATGACACCAAAATTAATCGTTCCCATCTACATGTCGTTGTTAACATCCGTGACAAATTTTATGATGATCAGACTATAGGTACGACCTGTAGCCCGTGCTAAATGATTTAGTCATACAAAGAGTAAAATCCAAGATGGCTGCTGCGGCCATATCTTTTGGCTCAATGACCCCAATATTACTTGTTCCCATCTACATGTCAATATTAACATCCATGACAAATTTCATGATGATCAGACGAACAGTACGACCTGTAGCCCGTGCTAATGGATTGAATTTTTGAAATCAAAGATGACCCCAAAATGACTCGTTCCCATCTACATTCCCATTTCAACAGCCATGAATAATTTCATGATGATCAGACTAAAGGTACGCCCTGTAGTCCGTGCTAAATGATTTAATCATACAAAGAGTAAAATCCAAGATGGCTGCTGGTGGCCATGTTTTTTGGCCGAATGACCCCAAAATAACTCGTTCCCATCTACATGTCATTATTAACATTCATGATAAATTTTATGATGATCAGGATAAAGGTACGACATGTAGCCCGTGCTAAAGAATTTAGTCATACAAAGAGTAAAATCCAAGATGGCTGCTGGCGGCCATGTTTTTTTGGCCGAATGACCCCAAAATGACTCGTTCCCATCTACATGCCAAAATTAACATCCATGACAAATTTTATGATGGTCAGGCTAAGAGTGCGACTTGGGGCCCGTGCTAATGGATTAAATTTTGAAATCGATGGCCGCTGGCGGCCATGTTTTTTGTCCTAATGACCCCAAACTGACTCGTTCCCATCTACATTCCAATTTCAACAGCCATGACAAATTTCATGATGATCAGACTAAAGGTACGACCTGTAGCCCGTGCTAAAGGATTTAGTCATACAAAGAGTAAAATCCAAGATGGCTGCTGGCGGTCATATTTTTTTGGCCGAATGATCCAAAAATGACTCGTTCCCATCTACATGTCATTATTAACATTCATGACAAATTTTATGATGATCAGAATAAAGGTACGACCTGTAGCCCGTGCTAAAGAATTTAGTCATACAAAGAGTAAACTCCAAGATGGCTGCTGGCGGCCATGTTTTTTGGCCGAATGACCCCAATCTGACTCGTTCCCATCTACATGTCAAAATTAACATCCATGACAAATTTCATGATGATCAGGCTAAGAGTGAGACCTGTGGCCCGTGCTAATGGATTACATTTTGAAATCAAAGATGGCCGCTGGCGGCCATGTTTTTTGTCATAATGACCCCAAAATGACTTGTTCCCATCTACATTCCAATTTCAACAGCCCTGACAAATTTCATGATGATCAGACTAAAGATACGAACTATAGCCCGTGCTAAAGGATTTAGTCATACAAAGAGTAAAATCCAAGATGGCTGCTGGCGGTCATATTTTTTGTCCGAATGACCCCAAAATGACCCGTTCCCATCTATATTCCAATTTCAACAGCCATGACAAATTTTATGATGATCAGACTAAAGGTACGACCTGTAGCCCGTGCTAAAGGATTTAGTCATACAAAGAGTAAAATCTAAGATGGCTGCCGGCGGCCATGTTTTTTGGTCGAATGACCCCAAAATTACTCGTTCCCATCTACAAGTCAATATTAACGCCCATGACAAATGTCATGATGATCAGATGAACAGTAAGACCTGTAGCCTGTGCTAATTGATTGAATTTTAAAATCCAAGATGGCCACTGGCGGCCATGTTTTTTGTCCTAATGACCCCAAAATGACTGTTTCCCATCTACATTCCAATTTCAACAGCCATGACAAATTTCATGATGATCAGACTAAAGATACGACCTGTAACCCGTGCTAAAGGATTTAATCATACAAAGAGTAAAATCCAAGATGGCTGCTGGTGGCCATGTTTTTGGCCGAATGACCCCAAAATGACTCGTTCCCATCTACATGTCATTATTAACATCCATGTCAAATTTTATGATGATCAGACTATAGGTACGACCTGTAGCCCGTGCTAAAGGATTTAGTCATACAAAGAGTAAAATCCAAGATGGCTGCTGCGGCCATATTTTTTGGCTCAATGACCCCAAAATTACTCGTTCCCATCTACATGTCAATATTAACATCCATGACAAATTTCATGATGATCAGACGAACAGTACGACATGTAGCCCGTGCTAATGGATTGAATTTTTGAAATCAAAGATGGCCGCTGGCGGCCATGCTTTTTCTCCTAATGACCCCAAAATGACTCGTTCCCATCTACATTCCAATTTCAACAGCCATGAATAATTTCATGATGATCAGACTAAAGGTACGCCCTGTAGTCCGTGCTAAATGATTTAATCATACAAAGAGTAAAATCCAAGATGGCTGCTGGTGGCCATGTTTTTTGGCCGAATGACCCCAACATGACTCATTCCCATCTACATGTCATTATTAACATTCATGACAAATTTTATGATGATCAGAATAAAGGTACGACCTGTAGCCCGTGCTAAAGAATTTAGTCATACAAAGAGTAAACTCCAAGATGGCTGCTGGCGGCCATGTTTTTTGTCATAATGACCCCAAAATGACTTGTTCCCATCTACATTCCAATTTCAACAGCCCTGACAAATTTCATGATGATCAGACTAAAGATACGAACTATAGCCCGTGCTAAAGGATTTAGTCATACAAAGAGTAAAATCCAAGATGGCTGCTGGCGGTCATATTTTTTGTCCGAATGACCCCAAAATGACCCGTTCCCATCTATATTCCAATTTCAACAGCCATGACAAATTTTATGATGATCAAACTAAAGGTACGACCTGTAGCCCGTGCTAAAGGATTTAGTCATACAAAGAGTAAAATCTAAGATGGCTGCCGGCGGCCATGTTTTTTGGTCGAATGACCCCAAAATTACTCGTTCCCATCTACAAGTCAATATTAACGCCCATGACAAATGTCATGATGATCAGATGAACAGTAAGACCTGTAGCCTGTGCTAATTGATTGAATTTTAAAATCCAAGATGGCCACTGGCGGCCATGTTTTTTGTCCTAATGACCCCAAAATGACTGTTTCCCATCTACATTCCAATTTCAACAGCCATGACAAATTTCATGATGATCAGACTAAAGATACGACCTGTAACCCGTGCTAAAGGATTTAATCATACAAAGAGTAAAATCCAAGATGGCTGCTGGTGGCCATGTTTTTGGCCGAATGACCCCAAAATGACTCGTTCCCATCTACATGTCATTATTAACATCCATGTCAAATTTTATGATGATCAGACTATAGGTACGACCTGTAGCCCGTGCTAAAGGATTTAGTCATACAAAGAGTAAAATCCAAGATGGCTGCTGCGGCCATATTTTTTGGCTCAATGACCCCAAAATTACTCGTTCCCATCTACATGTCAATATTAACATCCATGACAAATTTCATGATGATCAGACGAACAGTACGACATGTAGCCCGTGCTAATGGATTGAATTTTTGAAATCAAAGATGGCCGCTGGCGGCCATGCTTTTTCTCCTAATGACCCCAAAATGACTCGTTCCCATCTACATTCCAATTTCAACAGCCATGAATAATTTCATGATGATCAGACTAAAGGTACGCCCTGTAGTCCGTGCTAAATGATTTAATCATACAAAGAGTAAAATCCAAGATGGCTGCTGGTGGCCATGTTTTTTGGCCGAATGACCCCAACATGACTCGTTCCCATCTACATGTCATTATTAACATTCATGACAAATTTTATGATGATCAGAATAAAGGTACGACCTGTAGCCCGTGCTAAAGAATTTAGTCATACAAAGAGTAAACTCCAAGATGGCTGCTGGCGGCCATGTTTTATGGCCGAATGACCCCAAACTGACTCGTTCCCATCTACATGTCAAAATTAACATCCATGACAAATTTCACGATGATCAGGCTAAGAGTGAGACCTGTGGCCCGTGCTAATGGATTAAATTTTGAAATCAAAGATGGCCGCTGGCGGCCATGTTTTTTGTCCTAATGACCCCAAAATGACTCGTTCTCATCTACATTCCAATTTCAACAGCCCTGACAAATTTCATGATGATCAGACTAAAGATACGACCTATAGCCCGTGCTAAAGGATTTAGTCATACAAAGAGTAAAATCCAAGATGGCTGCCGGCGGTCATATTTTTTGTCCGAATGACCCCAAAATGACTCGTTCCCATCTATATTCCAATTTCAACAGCCATGACAAATTTTATGATGATCAGACTAAAGGTACGACCTGTAGCCCGTGCTAAAGGATTTAGTCATACAAAGAGTAAAATCTAAGATGGCTGCCGGCGGCCATGTTTTTTGGTCGAATGACCCCAAAATTACTCGTTCCCATCTACATGTCTATATTAACATCCATGACACATTTCATGATGATCAGACGAACGGTACGACCTGTAGCCCGTGCTAATTAATTGAATTTTGAAATCAAAGATGGCCGCTGGCGGCCATGTTTTTTGTCCTAATGACCCCACAATGACTCGTTCCCATCTACATTCCAATTTCAACAGCCATGAAAAATTTCATGATGATCAGACTAAATTAAGGTACGACCTGTAATCCGTGCTAAAGGATTTAGTCATACAAAGAGTAAAATCCAAGATGACTGCTGGCGGCCATGTTTTTTGGCCGAATGACCCCAAAATGAATCGTTCCGATCTACATGTCAATATTAACATCCATGGCAAATTTCATGATGATCAGGCTAAGAGTGCGACCTGTGGTCGTGCTATTGGATTAAATTTTGAAATCAAAGATGGCCGCTGGCGGCCATGTTTTTTGTCCTAATGACCCCAAAATGACTCGTTCCCATCTACATTCCAATTTCAACAGCCATGACACATTTCATGATGATCAGACTAAAGGTACGACCTGTAGCCCGTGCTAAAGGATTTAGTCATACAAAGAGTAAAATCCAAGATGGCTGCTGGCGGTCATATTTTTTTGGCCGAATGATAAAAAAATGACTCGTTCCCATCTACATGTCATTGTTAACATCCATGACAAATTTTATGATGATCCTACCAAATGTACGACCTGTAGCCCGTGTCAAAGGATTTAGTCATGCAAAGAGTAAAATCTAAGATGGCTGCCGGTGGCCATGTTTTTTGGCCGAATGACCCCAAAATTACTCGTTCCCATCTACATGTCAATATTACCATCCATGACAAATTTCATGACAATAAGACGAACAGTACGGCGTGTAGCCCGTGCTAATGGATTGAATTTTGAAATCCAAGATGGCCACTGGCGGCCATGTTTTTTTCCGAATGACCCCAAAATGACTCGTTCCCATCTACATGTCAATGTCAACATCCATGACAAATTTCATAATAATCGGACCAAAGGTACGAACTGTAGCCCGTGCTAAAGGAAATTGTTGACGAATCACGCACACACACGCACGCATGCACGACGGATACCAAGCCATGGCAATAGCTCAAACTTTACAAAGTAAAGTTGAGCTAAGATGGTACGAAACGACTGTTCAATTCTCATGGCATATATTCGACAGCAGGTGACCGGCCGGTTTAAACACGACTGAAGATAATCTCCACATCGGCGAATATTAATATTTACAAAGTAGCTGACTAGTTATATATTTACTCTTCTTATCGCCACAATCACAGCATTTATCCCTCCAAAGTTTTGTCAAGACAGTCACCGCGAGCAAAGGTTTCGTTTGTTCAGTTTCTTCGCGTGTAAATTCTGACTGTCAGCAGGTGAGTACGTTAATCTCCCTCTCGCGATCATCACAAGCGCTAACACTTCCAACACTAAATGGATTCTCCCATTCGGTTATAAAAGTATACATTGGAATGGTCTATTATTCATTTGGAGGGGTATTCTGAAAATATAAGCAGACGACATATAATACAACTGCATACGGTCTTCTATTAATTGGTCATGGGAAATATTCATCATAGTTCATGGTCGTTTGTTAAACTTATTACATGAACAGTTCCTGAGGAAACTACTAGTCAATGCGTATGTAATATAGAAACAGTTGATAGAAAGACCCGGTGAAAGACCCGGTGAAAGGCCCGGTGAAAGGCCCGGTGAAATTGCACTTCTATAAGGCTGTGAGGTTAGTGGGTTTCGCTGATTTAGATGTGATGTCGATGTGTCAATTAAAAAACGATGATTTTAAGGAAAACTAAAAATGTTCTCATTTTAAGTTTTTCGGTGTTTCTAAAATCCGAACGATTCAAGTAGAAGCCATGCATTGTCTCTATCTATATACAAGGGACATGCGAGAACAGATTTTTAAAGATTGTTTGCTGAGAATATCAGCCGTCATTGAGGGCGAATAACGCACAGCCCTCGTTTGGGCGGTTTCCAATATTTCCCGTGGCAATTATTACATTCATGTGTCATATACTTCAACGTTGCCCCCCCCCCCCCCCGAAAAAGTCAAAGTTCATTTATCAAGACCCATCAACATAGTTTTATTACTGCAACAGTTTGGCTCCGCTTGTCAAAAATAAATCGTGTATATATAGGGTCATTGTATCTTGACTGGGGACCACAATGAAAATAGGTCCATTATGGGACTTGTTTGTATCATCCCTGATGGCCCCAGCATTAATCTTTCTATTTTCGACCCGACTGCCCGCATACATTATTATAAAGTATAATATTTTCAGCCTCTTTCTAAGCCAAATATGTATATGTCTATAGTCAAATTATCTGCTCTGCCTTGTATGTAGCTATGATCTATTGTATCTAATATATATATGCATGTATATATGTTGTTGTGGCTATGTAAATAAAATTTAATCAATCATAGACTATATACCGGTACCGATCATATTCTGGGGTGAAGGGTGATCACCTCCAAATTAACTATTCCACCACTATGTAGATGCAGCAAAATGTTCATTCCTTGTTTGGTTCACTTTTTATCAATTATTTTTTTTCAAAATCCCTGTGACGGAACCTAATCGTTCTAATTGTTATATTCCAGTTGTACCCTATCATTTTTTGCTTTGTTTGAATTGATCGACTGGTAGCTCAAATGTTTTTTTTATTTTGATATAAAATTGGTCGAGTCACTGGGAATCAAACAAATAATTCCGTGAGACGAATGCTCCAAGCTATGTCATGATTAGCTTTATATTGAGAACACTCTCACAAAAGTTGTGTCATATATAAACTGAAGTATATATATATGTGTATGCATATTTCGAAAAGAAGTCCTAACGCGCAAACCTTTTAGGTTTGTTATGCTTATGCCATGGCTTTTGTATTTTTGTGTATATATCGCTAGTGTTGTCTGACTTGCATGTATGCTATATTGTTTAGTTTAACCAACATGTTATTCACAATCATAACAGAACATATATATATATATAATAAATGCACAAGGTATACAGTGATTCAGAACGAGGATCGTTTTGTTTGATATGGGAAATGAGTTCCAAACTAAGTTAAGTTGGTTTTCATAAAAAAAATGAAGGAACACAATCACCCTTTGTAACAAGTGTATGCTATATACTTTATCAAAACATATTTACCTCTAATTATGTAACACAAATAGGACCAAAACAACATAAAACAAAAGAAATATTATTCAACCACGTTTCCAATAATCTTGAACACTCAATACCGATTCATCTTTTCAGACATTATGTCATCGTATGGTGATTTAGAAATCGTTCTGCAAATGGCTACAAAAAAAAAAGAAGAAATAAAATATGCAATGAATTTTTTTTTTTCTCTCACAGCAGTCATTATTTCAGACATAGACCCTAGTTGGATCCTAAACTTGATAATGCAGTGCGTGTTTTTGCAAATATTTCCAAGTCAAACTCCCAGTATGACCGCCTAAAAATCTTGTTTTTTTAAACCCAATTTTTGCATAATTAGAACATATCTTTCATAATGTGAGGGTAATCAGGTGTTGTTATAGTACTATAGCATACATTGGTTATAACGGATAAGATAAGATAAGATAAGTTTATTGACAATTACACCCACACGGGGCCGATGTCACAACATAAATAACAATAAATATATATCTGATACAATAATTATACACAATTGTAATCATAATTAAAGGTTACCAAAATAAATATATAGGTTGAAAATCTGGTGTTTCACACCTTTTGTGGATAATGATTCTTTGTTCAAATTGATTGAAAATGAGATCTTTTTTAATTCACTTCTTAATCAAAGTTCTGATTTCCAAATTCCACTATAGATTTCCTTAAACATTAATCATATGTCTGAATATATTTTAAGCACGAAAATAACCAGAAACCTCATCTATTAGAAGAAACAATGGCGAAGCTTTGCGGAGTTTGGAAGTTAGATAAAAATGAAGGTTTTGATGAATACATGAAAGCAATGGGTAAGTGATATATACTTAGTAATTTAAGAACCGGACATTGGGTAAACTAAGGATACACATACCAATGAGGAGATTGTATCTGAATTTGTAGGCGAATATATTTATAACAATAAAAGTCCACAAGAATCCGAGCTGAGCATTTCACGCTTTAGCAAATTCCCCGATGGTACATATTTCAGTGAAATCAAAATATGAATATTGGTCGGTGACTGTTAACATGGTCACTGTGTATTACAGTCAACTGTTTTTGATCTATGAATGATTATGTATAGCCTAAAATTATTTTGGGGACAAAAAGGAACAGTATCATGTACAATTTATCCCGAAAAGAGCCGAAATTATGAAAAATTCCCCTAATTTCAAATGAAAAAAATCAATTTTTGAAGACATTTTGAGCTTTCAGTCTTTATTATTGTGTATAGGCATATTATGCATTCATGATGTCGCTAAAACATTTTGAACTCGAACAACTTGTCACTGATTGAAATTGTCCCTGATTGAAATTATCGACCCAAACCGACTAAATTGTAACTGTGACATACATCTTTTCAAAATTGTTCATGGTCTTACCAGCCCGACATTAAAATTGTTGAATGATCAATTAACGAGTAGTGTAGTTAACTGTATTCTGGCGATGGTTTAGGGTGGCTATTATCAACGGAGCCCCTTAACATGTTGTTAACATCGGTCGATCAGTTGGTTAGGGGTACAACTCCATGCAAGTAGTCTCGCCCTCCAGTGCTGGCGATAAGAGTTCAAATCAACATGTTTCAATCGTGGACTGTGTAACTCGAAATCGTTATCTGCTTACTCTCCGATGGCAATTGGTTTGCCGCACATGGTCGACGAGTTTATCAGCCATTGGAATCACTGTTAGATTAGCCGTAAGTGTGCGGATTGCTCCACCACTAAAACTGGTAATGTCGTGATATGGCATTAGCTGCTGAAAGCGACATTAAACCCCAACCAACCAATCAATCAATCAATCAATAATTGTTCTTGTTGAGCAATGTCAGATCTAGAGTGGCGAGAGATTCAAACACCTTCACACACAATAATGAACACCCAACAATCGGTACCTGTTTATATCTAGGAACAACGAGCAATTAAGGTATATAGGGCAAGTGTTGAGTAAGACAGGGAAAACTTGGTCTACTTGTCTTTAGTCACTCTGTATGTGGCTCAAAACTTGTAAAGAACTGTCTGAGATGTGGTTCTAAAGGAATAGCAAATAACTGGGTCCATAAATTATTTTCTATTATTGCCATGGCCCTTAATGTAAAGGTTAAGGCAGCTCTCAGCTTATTATTGTTTACTGCCTCTAGCTAATTCATTATATAAGGATTAACTGTCATGTGGACTGTTTTTATGGATATGTAACCGTGAGGTAAGTGGTCATAACTTGTGTAAAACCCAACAAATTATGACCACTTACCTCACGGTTACATCTCCATAAAAACAGTCCACATGACACTTTTGTAAATGTATTTAAATCGAAAAGTGTATCGTGACAAAACCAGCCCAAAATACCCCATAGCACCCTTGGCAAAAGTTAACAGGAACAATTGAAACCCGATGATTTATTAAGTCAATCCTGCGCGAATCCGAATGCGCCAAAAACATTACGCGTTCGTCTTTCCGAACCCAAATGACGTATCGATGTTGTTATGAGCTTGCAGTTATTAGCTGTGTTGCGCATTCACCGAGAAATAATTGCAACTAGCCACGTGGGCGCCGACCAATAGGAATGCTGGATTTAGTGATGACAACACTTAGTATGTAAATATACTCCATTATACTCATTATAAGAGGCAATGAAGCAGTCTGAAATCAAGATTCTAATTAAAATAGCAATATATTAGACATATGTGACGAATAATAACACGCTATCGCTTTTAGACTGTTAATATATATGCTATATATAGGCAGTGAGAAGCAAGCGACGCTATTGGACTATTTTGACGTGTTTACCGGATGTTTACAATTTGACATAGGATAGGCGGGTCTGTTGGAATCACTGAACTAAATGGTTTCACATAGGCGACAGTGTTAACGTTTCGGCCAAATTCACTGAATTGAAGCCTGCAGGCCATACCAGCGATGTTTACCTAGCTAGATTGACAACAGTTGATCACGAAAATGCAAGAAAAATCACAGGTCATGTGTTTACTTTTTAAAATAAATCCCCAAGTCTACGACAGGGCTATCTCACAGCCAAATTTGATCTGGACAAACCCAGAACTACAGCAGCCAGTTAAATAAATTTCCCGCTCACAAAAATCCATTCCCCCATTCATTCACCAGTTTAAATTATTTAGATATTATGTACAAATCAAATAAACGCGATGTCATCCTTTAATAACGTGTCGCATGTATCTGGTGAAGGTCATTCTTCAGTTACCTTCACCTTCCACGGTGTACTCGCTCCCCGACTCTGGAACACATTTAGCTCCCTGATTCATGTTGCTCCCGTCTGGAGCTTACCGTCCTCAGTTATTTGGTAGCGCCCTCTGTCGTCATAATTTGACAGTGCGTTGGAGGGGTCATAAATACATTTGAATTGTAGACGATAACTTTCATATTTCATCAACTAGTTTTTACTTTTTAACTTCTTACTTCTCGTTTTTAAACCTGATTTTCAGAATTTAAAATGTTAGTTACAAGTTTCACCAATGAAGTTGATAGACACATGCTACTGTTTATATAAACTATTATATTTAAGTTTTAATTATTTATAGTTGCAATATAATCTTAATTTTGTCATTTAGAATTAAGAAATACAAAATAAATTCGGGAATTTTACATTTGAAAATAGCATTTCACATTCTACAATATACAAGTTAGCACTAAATTCTGGAATTTTGACAAATTGACAATAGCATTTCACATTCTACAATATACAAGTCAGCACTTGGAATTGTGACCCTAATTACCCTCCATACATGTGTACTCTGCGGGGGTATCCGTAGTCCCATTTGGGGCAGTCATACATCTATTTTGTTCATTGGTTCCAGGGGTAAACATTGTTCTTCGAAAAGTCGGAAATTCTATATCGTCATCTGAAACAATATCACAAGAAGGTGATACGTGGACTATCGCTATCGTCTCAACGTTCAAGAACAAAACTCTTACATTCAAAATGGGGGAAGAATTTGACGAAGAGACAATGGATGGAAGGAAAGTCAAGGTAGGTAGCACGCATATGGCTGTACCTCAATCACGAGGATATTCCAGGTGTATCGATCTGTGCAATTGTATGACTGCATCCCATTCCACCGCGATGTTTGTATTTTGTTTTCACGTTTTTTTAAATCCCTCAATTTTGCAGGGGACATTGGGACTGGTGACATGGACACTATATTCACCATTTATAGAGCTCGACACATGACTGTGCAACAATATAAAAACCAGAAGAGTTTATTGCAAGTACATAAAATATGCGCTCCAACATCGAAATCCGAAACACATTTGAGCATAACATTTAACTATCGGACAGTTTTATTTGAAGCTTCCATCTCAGCTGGATGTTAACCCGATTTACTTACATAAAACATTCTAATCACAATCCGTGAGGGTATAACAGCTTATCTCAGAAGCTGTGTCGCGACTAATACCAATAGTATTGTTGTCGAAATACCAATCACGTATAAGTAACGTTTGAGCTATTTCAATGTGTTTTAGTCGATCCGTCGTCCGTCCGTGCGCCATCCACCTGTGTGTCATTCAACAATTTCCTTTAGCACACCATACAGGTCACATCTCTCATCCGATTGTCACTAAACTTCATGTTTTTCTTAAATACATTACAAATCATGGCCACCACGCAACAGCCGTTTTGGGTTTCAAATTTGATTCCATTGGCACACACTGCAGGCCGCATTTATTGGATAATTGTTTTGGTAATTTACATACATGTTTAGGATCACATATAGATGGGAGCATCGAATTTGCAGGACTAAATCCTCACCCGATCGTGTCCAAACATCATACGGATCTGTTGGGTGACCACTAGATGGGAGCCGTCTTGTATTTTACTCTCTACACGACTAAATCCTTCGGTACACCCTATACAGAACGCATGCATCATCCGATCTTCACCAAACCTTCATATGGATCTTCGGGGTGACCTCCAGATGGGAGCTTTCTCTCGGAAATTCATTAACAATCATGGCCGCCAGCAGCCATCTTGGATTTCAAATTTAAATCTATCGACATACGCAGCATCCCCCATTTATTCGAGCATTGTTTTGAAAATTAATAGGCATGTTTAGGATCATCTCTAGATGGGGGGTTGTCAAATTTGAACGATTTTCGATGGAAAAACATGGTTGCCGGCAGCCATCATGGATTTTACTCTTTGCATGACTAAACGTTATATGGATCTTCGGGTGACTACTAGATGGGAGCCATAGCATTCTTTCGAATTTCAGTGAAGAACATGGCTGCCAACGGCCATCTTGGATTCTACTCTTTGCATGACTAAATTCTTCAACGCACACCTACAGGCCACATCCTTCATCCGATCGTCACTAAAGGTTATATGAATCTTCGGAGTGACCACTAGATGTGAGCCATCGAATCTTTCCAGCGTAAAGAAAAACATGGCCACTAGCGGTCATCTTGGATTTCACATTTGAATCCATCGGCACACCATGCAGCCGACATTTATTGGAGACATGTTTTGAAACTTTACAGGCATGTTCAGGATCACTTCTATATGAGAGCTATCGAATTTAAACGGTATTCGATCAAAAACGTGGCTGTCGGCAGCCATATTGGATTTTACTCTTTGCACAATCACTAAATCATTTGGCATGCTCTATAGACAACATTTTCGTCCAATTGATCCCAAACTTCTTGGATTCTACTCTTTGCATGACTAAATTCTTCAACGCACACCTACAGGCCACATCCTTCATCCGATCGTCACTAAAGGTTATATGAATCTTCGGAGTGACCACTAGATGTGAGCCATCGAATATTTCCAGCGTAAAGAAAAACATGGCCACTAGCGGTCATCTTGGATTTCACATTTGAATCCATCGGCACACCATGCAGCCGACATTTATTGGAGACATGTTTTGAAACTTTACAGGCATGTTCAGGATCACTTCTATATGAGAGCTATCGAATTTAAACGGTATTCGATCAAAAACGTGGCTGTCGGCAGCCATATTGAATTTTACTCTTTGCACAATCACTAAATCATTTGGCATGCTCTATAGACAACATTTTCGTCCAATTGATCCCAAACTTCTTGGATTCTACTCTTTGCATGACTAAATTCTTCAACGCACACCTACAGGCCACATCCTTCATCCGATCGTCACTAAAGGTTATATGAATCTTCGGAGTGACCACTAGATGTGAGCCATCGAATATTTCCAGCGTAAAGAAAAACATGGCCACTAGCGGTCATCTTGGATTTCACATTTGAATCCATCGGCACACCATGCAGCCGACATTTATTGGAGACATGTTTTGAAACTTTACAGGCATGTTCAGGATCACTTCTATATGAGAGCTATCGAATTTAAACGGTATTCGATCAAAAACGTGGCTGTCGGCAGCCATATTGGATTTTACTCTTTGCACAATCACTAAATCATTTGGCATGCTCTATAGACAACATTTTCGTCCAATTGATCCCAAACTTCACGTGGATCTTCAGATTGACCTTCAGGTATTACTGAAACAATTAAACTTTCCACATCGCTCCATAGACTGTAATGTATGACATTATCCCCTCTCCAAGTTGAGCTACATTTTCATTGACACTTTTATTTGTAATAGTTAGCATTCGTTGAGACTATTTGTTCTATTTCAGTCAACAATAACTATTGAAGGTGACAAGCTGATCCACGTCCAGAGACTACCCAGTGCCTCCGAGCCACAAACCAAAATCGTTCGAGAGATAATAGACGACAAAACCATGTCCGCCGTATGTACCATAAACATATAATCGTCAAGCATCGAATTAATAGAACATGCATCAGTAATTGCTCTTGTTTCATTATCGCAGACCAAATATTTTGCAGTGCAGTAAGTCCAATGTCCTTTGGTTCTAACATATCATGACATCATTACCAATGAACGCTCTTTAAATTATTGTTATATGCTGGGAATAGATCGATATGAGGCAAGTCGATGGCTTCAATAACTATTTTCGGTGCATTTATATATTGTATGCATTCGTCGCCATTCATTACGCTAATAATTAATGTGATGTGAAACACTCGGGTAGGGTGATCAAATAGAAATAGAGAATATAACAATAACATGATTTTTGAGGGCGTTATGGTTTATTAACGGCCCGGCTGGAATTATTAACAGCACAAGGGCCTATTAGCGGCCCGAGACGAAGTCGAGGGACGCTAATAGGCCCGATGGCTGTTAATCATTCCAGAGGGCCGTTAATAAACCATAATGCCCGATGAAATCATGTTATTACTATTATTACCACAGTTTTGGACATTTGACCCATTTGAGGATTTAGTGGAATAATGAAGTAGATTAAGAGAGAAATATTTTCAAGAACATTTAAATTTGATATCATTTGACTTGTCAGCTGATACGGACTGACGGAAAAACAGGACAGGGGAAAAACCAGCATTGGAGACGAGTAACAACCAATGAGAGGTTCACAGCTAAAATTATCAATGCATACTTACGCTTGATACAATAATTCAATCATATAGCGTGAATTCCAATCATAAAACCACTATAGTGTCGAGGAAATCGGATACATCTTCCGATTATTTTCTTGAAATAAACACGCCAGATCGGAAGTTGAAGGGACGTAACTCTCGCGATAATAAACGAGATCTATAGTTTCCGGGCGGCGGGCCGATAATTAACTAGGCTTCTCATTATCGGCCCGCGGCCCGCTGTTTTGGTAACAATACGCTATTTGGAACGCCCCGAAAAACATTATCAATGGCCTAGAGAACGCCCTATAAAGTGGTAATAATATTAATTAATTCAATACAGTGACTCTCGATGGTGAAATCGTTTTCGTTGGTTTATCGCCGATAGAAGCGACTCGAATCGAGCAGTAAATATGTACAATTGAGCGTAGTTCAGACGATGTTTTCCATGGAGCGGTACGGTCGATTTGTTTCATATTTTCGGCGATGTTAGTAGAATGGTATATTCCTCCAGTTTGCATAGCACCTGAATACTAACTTATCAGTTTCACGCACCCGAACAAGTACATACTATGTCTTTAAGGTGGCGATCAGGTGACCATTTTTTGCGCTCGAACATAAATCACAGTTGAACTACATAATTATACTGATGAAGTTTAATGTGAGACAATTCAAGGGTCAGAAATAGGTGAAATGTTTATAAAAAAAATTACATTAACTTCAACTTGAGCTGAGCTGAAACCTTATGATAATCACAACACCCCCCCCCCCCCCTGAAATCTGGATTTGTTATTTTGTACACTTACTGGTTTATTATGCACCCACCCGAGCTGATATTATTATTTTACTACATTCAATGGTTTAGTATGTCCCATTGTTATTTAGTCCATTCAATGGTTTATTATCCCCCCCCCCCGAGCTGATCTTCTTATTTGGTACATTCACTTGTTTATTATATATGCCTCCCCCGGAACTGATCTTGCCATTAATTTAGTATATTAACTTGTTTATTCAGTTTCTATATCCCCAAATTTTCAAAAGATAAAATGCATAATGGAGGTGATTAATTGGTGAATGTCACAAACTTCAACTGGGGAACTTCAATCTGATCATAGGTCTCCCATATCAGTTGAGGCCTCGGCAGAATGAGGTTCCCATATGGTGAAATTATTGAAGCTGGTCCGCCTTTGGGATAGCGTCACTAAATTCACCCTCTGGATATATCATTCCGCAAATGACAGACACACTATTTGCAGGCTTGGCCATGGCAATCAATAATTAATCAATCGGTGTTTTATTTCCCTCCTTCCATATCTTGGAACTGGAGGTTTCAAGAAATAATATATATAATATAGATGTAAACATCAAAATAATATAATGTAATGAGTCAAGAATATATTTTTTTAAATGTGGGGTCATTGGAGTATGTGGGATGGTATATGAGTGATCGCGTCATATATCTGCATATCAATGTGCTACGTACTCAGAGAAGCAGTTGCAAAAATGATTGAGTATAATTTCGCTAATTTGACAAGTTTTGTCTTGTTTGTTGTGTTGAATAATGCAACCAATGCTGAAACAAGATATCTCCGTGCGACCCGATTGGCATATACGAAAATGCAGTCCTGTATAATCTGAATATTACAAAAGACAACAATACTTTGGCTTAATTGGTCGTTATCCCATTGTCTAGCAGGCTACCAGGTTTGCAAAACCTATATTTTGTTACCACTATCGTAGATATATACTGTCTGTGGTCAATCACTGACAAATATAGTGGAACTTGGTTAGACAGGCACTCCAATGGGTGGATACACACTGAGATACAATGTATTTCGCTATCGACCTTGTTAACATTCAGACATGATTGTTGCTATAGAAAAACGCTTAATAAGACAGGTGTAGTCCATCGTGCATACCAATTGTCAGTACTTAGTTGTCTGTATATACATTCAGTCATCGCATTGATCAGCACTCATACGGGTGTGGTGCATTGTCGGCTGATCATCGAATCTAAAACTTCATATATGTAATATTTTGCAGGCATTCACTGCATCAGCAAAGAACGTAACAGCAAAAAGAATATTCTCGAAGCAGTAGATTTCACCCGCAACACCAATCAGCCATCACCTACATATGTTGTCATTATGGAGCGAATGTCAATTCCATGACTACTTTTTTCTGTACATATACCGCTTGCTCATTGCAACTAATGTTCATGTTTTGTTGTTAATATACTTACATGAATTATTACAAGTGCATCGTTGTATCAATCCCAGCTGTATTGTTGTCATTTACTGGCATATATCTTATGTAGGCACCGGAAAGCCTTGAAATAGGGTGTCTGTCATTTGCAGAATGAGGTCCACAGAGAGTGAATTTAGTGATGCTACCGCGCATAGCGGGCTAGCATCACCAAATTCACCCTCGGGGAACCTCATTCTGCTGAGGTGTAAGCAGAATGAGGTCCCCAGAGGATGAATTTGGTGATGCTAGCCCGATATGCGGGGTAGCATCACTAAATTCACCCTCTGGGGACCTCATTCTGCAAATGACAGACACCCTATTTCAAGGCTTGGGCACCGGCCAGTCCTTGTTCACATGTTTCCCAACATCAATGGGGATTATTGGATTTGCGGCGTGATTCTTGTATCAAGTCATGATTGTACCAAGTCTTCTCGGTCCACAACAACTTGGGATATCGGTTGGCTTTATGCTGTTTGGGGGGAGGGGGGTGGACCGAGTCCCCTCCCTTAGAGGGCAGCCTTTCCCAAGTATGTTGATATAAAACATGCGTATATCAGAGGTACGTTAATTAATGTCGTAGCCACGAGATCTATTATACTTGCGTTCCATAGAGTTTGGATGCAAGTTGGTCTGACATTTTGTGTGGGGATTCGGTCCAAAAACAGCATCAATCCAACCGATATCCCAAGCTATTGTGTAAGGAGAAAACTTGATCGAGTCATAATATGATAAGATTGCGATACGACCTAGCGCCTGACACGACGATAAATCCCATTTTAAAAAACCAGTCCCTTTGTTCAAACTTCTACATTTGTTTCAGAGTGGGCAACTTTTTTGTACTACAATCATATCGATATTAGTACCCTAGAATGTTCACGTCATAGCAGTTTATAGACATGAAACTTCAGACAAAGAACAATAGCGCGTCTGACGACTATACACTTCACCCACAAATAAGAAAATTTAAAGCTTATGAACCCTACGCAATTCATTTTCTGGTCGATAGGTGCGTGCAGAATCACAGGAGTAACACAGGAGACGCCAACATGCGATAGTACAATAATAGAGTTATTGTTCTTCAGCGTGATAAATAGATTATTTGAGTCAAAAGTATGCTTACATGTACATGCCCAGAATACAGATAATTGCGTCATAAAAATGTCAGACCAACTTGCATCCATACTCTATGGAACGCAACACAATCAACATCCATTACTTATATTTACACTAAACCGAGTCAACTGGCAGATTATAGAAGAGCATTAAGCGCACATTTCCAACGTTATTCTCGTGACTTGATGCAAGTTGCGGCTACACAAAAACGGATGCAAGTTGGGGTCAGCGCGCGACGTCATGTGACGCAATATCGACCAACAAACGTCCTGCATTCATGTTCCACAGCGCGAATGCATGTCTGAGTGTAGACTCGTCCCTGGCTCATATGCGAAAAACTATACGACGCTATCGCTTTGTGACGTGCCCTCCCAAATAATAACGACGTCCAAAGCAAAGCCATGGCAAGGTTTATAGTCCGGGGACCAGTCAAGTCTGAGTGTAAATATAAGTAAACAAACCAATGTTTTTCAGAGAATTTCGATTTGTCGAGCAATCATAAAATGAACGTAAACAATACATTAAACGATCGTATCATCACTTTTCTATTAAGGTAAGTCATATCTCAGTTTGAAGACAGACTAATCGCGGACATGTAAGAAGATTAATCACATTCGTGAGTTTACGTGGATTTCCGGGCTTCACGTGTACATGTAGTACATCTTTTGAGTGAAAGTCCGATATAGAAGAGTAACGGAAGGGGGTTCGGTCCAAAAACAGCATCAATCCAACCGATATCCCAAGCTGTTGTGTAATGAGAAAACTTGATCGAGTCATTTCGGCCAATTTGGCCGGTTACTTCATGTGAGTTTTTCATCTGACGTGTGTGTCGGAATAATGATGTGGAGGATTTATGTAAATGTTAGCCCAAACTACATTTCCAAGTAACGATGGTTTTGTTGTTTATTTTGAGGAATAATACCGCGTCAGATGAATTCAGCCCAAATATGTTAACAGTTGTCGTGTAAAACATTCGGCAGTAAGTTAGCGTTATTTAGTATTTGTGGATGTCCTTTAACATGGGGAAAATAGACTACTGCGCTTGAACGAGCATGTGAATTGTCGTTTTTAATGTATAGCAAGTTTATAATCAATAACAGAGGCATTCTCTGTCAAATAAGGTCGCTCTATTTACGATACCAATTGGGGAACTTTGTAAATTAAATTACGCGTAAACTTAACCTGCTGCAAATAGAAAAGGTGTCGGAATCGGCGTACTCGCCCAATCGGCGCGTGCCAACTCGGAATAAAAGGCCAACTCGGAATAAAAGATGCATACGGGGTGTTATATGGCGTTTGGTCCGTTGTTTCTCAATGAATATTATTGAAATTTGGTGTATATATCCGGGCTGGGACATGGAATACAACAACGTTTGAATTGTTTTTAAATTTACAAATTTGTTGATTTTATTCATTTTGTTTTCGTTCTGAAACACACTATAAAGTGTATATAATATAATAACGAACACGAGACATACATAATTTATGAACTGTTAACAAAAGATATCAAATTCAATACATGACAAAGATGACTCAGTGGAGTTTATAAAGTGAACATAAAAACATTGAGGTAAGAATCTTTTTAAGGAATGCATCTTTATTTAATGATAATAAACACATAAATTAAAATAACAAACATGAGACATACATGATTTATAAACTGCTAACAAAAGATATCAAACTCAATACATGACAAAGATGACTCAGTGAAGTTTATAAAGTGAACATTAAAATATTAAGGTAAGAATCTTTTTAAGCATTACTAAACCGTTTAGCACAGTCCACTTCACTCATCCGATCATCACCAAACTTCATATTTATCTTGATATTGATCTATCAGATGAGAGCTATCAAATATTTTTTTAATTTTATAGGAAAAAATGGTCGCCAGCGGCCATATTGCATTTACGTTATATGTTATCGCGTCATGTCGATATCTAGTATTACTTAGAAATTTCACCTTTCCAGATTCATAATTGCTCCATTGACTGTAACAGATGGAATTATTCCCCTCTTCGGATAGAGTGTCACTGAAACTTTATTTTGTCAGACTGTCTGTATAGTCACTGATTATATATGGCAATAATCTGTAATAAGATGTAGCACTATTTTATTTTATATTTACATGCAGTGCTGTGTTTATACAACAATTCTAATCCCCCCTAGATCATCATGTGATCGACCATACATCGCGCGAGGACCTGGTTGAATTAAGGGGGGTTTTTATGGATAACTTCTGTCCTCAAGCTAAATTATACATATGACATTTAATGGCATGTTTCTAACATGGAGGGTTAGATATGCGTGAGACACCACCACTCTTCAATTCACACCAAGTTATCAGCTGTCATATTCGGATATTAGAACCCATAGCCATGATATATGGTTTATTTTGTGTATACTAGTAATATTGTTATTTTCAGTACCTTTATATACCAGTACTGTGTATAACAATGCATATACATTAATCCATGTATACATGTATATTGATTCAACGGATTCAGTGGTTTTGTCCATCAGTCTATCAAATTTGCGGGGAAAACATGGCCACAAGCAGTACACCCTGTTAAATTTCGAATTTGAATCAATTGGCGCACCCTGCAGCCAGCTTTTATTGGAGAACTTTTTCTCATGTGGATAGTTTGGGTCACCGCTAGATGTGAGCCATGTTTTGTTCTCAAGCTGTCCTTGTGAAGACATCACTGCCAGCGGTGATCTTGAATTTTACTATTTTTATGGCTAAATAATTTGGTTGATCCTACAGACGACACCCCTTGTCCGATCGTCACCAGATTCCACAATGATCTTCTGAATAACCAGGGTGAGAGTAATCTAATTTTCCCGAATTTCGTTAAAAAACATTACCACAGGCAGCAATTTGGTATCTTACTGTTTGATCCTCTTTTGCGTGACTGAATTGTTTAGCAACTGTACAGTCATATCCCTCATCTGATAGTCACCACACTTTATATTGATCTTCGGGCTGACAACTAGATGGGAGCTATCGAATGCTTTGAATTTGTTTGGAAAACATTGTCGCCAGCAGTCATCTTCTATTTTGGTTTTTATATACATGTATATCTCTTCATTCGGATAGCCAGTATTACGTAGGTACTTCAACTTTCCGCATTCCTGTCATCATTTGAAATATAAAAATTTACCTGATACCATGCACCCTGCAAAATTTGTTTCGTCGTATCTATTTTAATGACCCGTATGGTAATATTGATACAGATATATTTGTCAAACATTTCTTTGTACAATATACAGGTATTTAGTTTGTAACTAAATCTAGAAATATATAATAGTAGCTGGTGGACCCTACTTCGTCCGGAATGTTCCCCTCTGATTTTCGGAGAATTGCGCGATATAACCTTGAATTGACCATTTTAAAGGTGAACGTCATGTCTGGTCACGATTTGACCCGCCCAAAACACTCCCCGGACAAAAGTCACGACAAAAGTACCCGTCGAAATCCGCCCGGCTTTACCCGATTTGACCTTGAATTGACAATTTTGAATGTCAAGATCAGGTCAGGGTCATAATTTGACCCACCCGAAACACTCCTGGGACAAAAGTAACAGTAGGTATTATATTTCGTTGAAATACTTCGTTTTACCAGATTTGACCTTGAATTGATCTTTTTGAATGTCAAAGTCAGGTCGGGATCAAGATTTGACCCGTCCAAATAGTCCAGAAACATGCCTACATCAGCACGTTCGAGAACATGGTCCCACGTGAAATTGGACCCGTCAATATTGCTCCCGGGATCGAAGTAGTTCTACACACAAATTTTTAGTCGGATCGGTCAAGGTCCAGAAACATGCCTATGAGCGAGGTCAAGTTGACACGTTAAATACCAAATCCGAGTCGGATCAGTCGAGCAGTGTTAGAGTCTATAACACATACACACATGCATTCATGCATACACACATACATACAGACAGGTGTTCCAAAATGTATAATCGATAGCTAAAACAATTCTATGGTAGATAGTTCACGGCCGACCGGATGCATGCATCTTAGTTGTCTTGTAATATGATAAGATTGCGATACGACCTAGAGCCTGACACGACGATAAATCCCATAAAAAAAACCAGTCCCTTTGTTCAAACTTCTACATTTGTTTCAGAGTGGGCACCTTTTTTTTTACTACAATCATATCGATATTAGTACCCTAGAATGTTCACGTCATAGCAGTTTATAGACATGAAACCTCTGACAAAGAACAATAGCGCGTCTGACGACTATACACTTCACCCACAAATAAGAAAATTTAAAGCTTATGAACCCTATTTTCTGGTCGATAGGTGCGTGCAGAATCACAGGAGTAACACAGGAGACGCCAACATGCGATAGTACAATAATAGAGTTATTGTTCTTCAGCGTGATAAATAGATTATTGGAGTCAAAAGTATCGCTTACATGTACATGAATACAGGTCCAGAATACAGATAATTGCGTCATCCGTATATACATTTTGTATATAAATAAACGATGTACATCGCAAAACTAATATTTTATGATATGTCTACGTACGTCGACGTTTGGTTTTGAACAGCGTTGTAAACCTGCATTTGACGACATGCTCAACGACGAGCTCCAGTCTGTGCCTATTTTACAGAAAAACGTTTGTATACTTCTCATTTATCTAGATATTTCTATATTTCTCATATGTAGAAACAACTAATTCCTTTGTGCATATACTGAAACTGTTTAGTCAAAAATTGAACTGGCGACTGTACATGCGGACTAAAAGGTCTCGTCTCTTCAGGTCTCACCCTTATCATTCAGAATATCAAGTCACTCGTCCATTAACTATGCTGTAAACAACATCTTGAAATATTAATGTGATTTACCTTCACCTATACAAAAACCCGATATAAAACACGAATTCAACTGACATCGCGTAGAAGTGAATGCGCGAAGGAAATTTGTAATGCTACTAGAAAGGTTTAAATTAAAACTTTTAACTTCACCCATACAGAAATATCAGACTATACCAGCTGTTTGTTACGGTTGGCGAAAAATCGTGACCAATCGTAGAACAATTACAGTTAGTTGATAAACTCTGTACAACACTAACTACAAGAAAACTAAGATACATTCATCAGGTCGGCCGTGAACTATCTACCATAGAATTGTTGTAGCTATCGATTATACATTTTGGAACACCTGTCTGTATGTATGTGTGTATTTAACGTGTCAACTTGACCTCGCTCATAGACATGTTTCTTGACCTTGACCGATCCGACTAAAATTTTGTATGTAGGACTACTTCGATCCCGGGAGCAATATGGACGGGTCCAATTTCACGTGGGACCATGTTCTCGAACGTGTTGATATAGGCATGTTTCTGGACCAATTGAACAATAGTTTGGCCAGACGCTGTATATACTGGGTACTGTCCAGCTGGAGGCGATCACAAAAAAATCCATAAATAGCCCGAACGAAGTCGATTACATCAGCTAGTTTAATATATATTTTGGACACTTGTCTGTCTGTTTGTCTGTTAGCTATGGCCGGTAAAACTGCCGGACAGATTTGACGAAATTTGATACCTAGGGGAAATTATTTCCAGGGAGTATTTTGGACGGGTCAAATCTTGATCCCGACCTGACTTTGACATTCAAAAAGATCAATTCAAGGTAAAATCTGGTAAAACGGAAGTATTTCAACGCAATTTGATACCTACTGTTACTTTTGTCCCAGGAGTGTTTCGGGTGGGTCAAATCATGACCCTGACCTGATCTTGACATTCAAAATTGTCAATTCAAGGTCAAATCGGGTAAAGCCGGGCGGATTTCGACGGGTACTTTTGTCGTGACTTTTGTCCGGGGAGTGTTTTGGACGGGTCAAATCGTGACCCGACATGACGTTCACCTTTAAAATGGTCAATTCAAGGTTAAATCGCGCAATTCTCCGAAAATCAGAGGGGAACATCCCGGACGAAGTCGGGTCCACCAGCTACTATTATATATTTCTAGATTTAGTTACAAACTACATACCTGTATATTGTACAAAGAAATGTTTGACAAATATATCTGTATCAATATTACCATACGGGTCATTAAAATAGATACGACGAAACAAATTTTGAAGGGTGCATGTATCAGGTAAATTTTTATATTTCAAATGATGACAGGAATGCGGAAAGTTGAAGTACCTACGTAATACTGGCTATCAGAATGAAGAGATATACATGTATATATAAACCAAAATAGAAGATGACTGCTGGCGACAATGTTTTCCAAAAAAATTCAAAGCATTCGATAGCTCCCATCTAGTTGTCAGCCCGACGATCAATATGAAGTTTGGTGACTATCAGATGAGGGATATGTCTGTACAGTTGCTAAACAATTCAGTCATGCAAAAGAGGATCAAACAGTAAGATACCAAATTGCTGCCCGTGGTAATGTTTTTAACGAAATTCGGGAAAATTAGATTACTCTCACCCTGGTTATCCAGAAGATCATTGTGGAATCTGGTGACGATCGGACAAGGGGTGTCGTCTGTAGGATCAACCAAATTATTTAGCCATAATAATAGTAAAATTCAAGATCACCGCTGGCAGTGATGTCTTCACAAGGACAGTTTGAGAACAAAATATGGCTCACATCTAGCGGTGACCCAAAATATCCACATGAGAAAAAGTTCTCCAATAAAAGCTGGCTGCAGGGTGCGCCAATTGATTCAAATTCGAAATTTAGCAGGGTGTACTGCTTGTGGCCATGTTTCCCCCGCAAATTTGATAGACTGATAGACAAAACCACTGAATCCGTTGAATCAATATACATGTATACATGGATTAATTTATATGCATTGTTATACACAGTACTGGTATATAAAGGTACTGAAAATAACAATATTACTAGTATACACAAAATAAACCATATATCATGGCTATGTGTTCTAATATCCGAATATGACAGCTGAGAACTTGGTGTGAATTGAAGAGTGGTGGTGTCTCACGTATATCTAACCCTCCACGTTAGAAACATGCCATTAAATGTCATAAGTATAATCTAGCTTGAGGACAGAAGTGATCCATAAAACCCCCCTTAATTCAACCAGGTCCTCGCGCGATGTATGATCGATCACATGATGATCTAGGGGGATTAGAATTGATGTATAAAAACAGCACTGCATGTAAATATAAAATAAAATAGTGCTACATCTTATTACAGATTATTGCCATATATAATCAGTGATTATACAGACAGTCTGACAAAATAAAGTTTCAGTGACACTCTATCCGAAGAGGGGAATAATTTCATCTGTTACAGTCAATGGAGCAATTATGAATCTGGAAAGGTGAAATTTCTAAGTAATACTAGATATCGACATGACGCGATATAATATAACGTAAATGCAATATGGCCGCTGGCGACCATTTTTTCCTATGAAATTAAAAAAATATTTGATAGCTCTCATCTGATAGATCAATATCAAGATAAATATGAAGTTTGGTGATGATCGGATGAGTGAAGTGGACTGTGGTCTGTGCTAAACGGTTTAGTAATGCTTAAAAAGATTCTTACCTTAATATTTTTATGTTCACTTTATAAACTTCACTGAGTCATCTTTGTCATGTATTGAGTTTGATATCTTTTGTTAACAGTTTATAAATCATGTATGTCTCATGTTTGTTATTTTAATTTATGTGTTTATTATCATTAAATAAAGTTGCATTCCTTAAAAAGATGCTTACCTCAATGTTTTTATGTTCACTTTATAAACTCCACTGAGTCATCTTTGTCATGTATTGAATTTGATATCTTTTGTTAACAGTTTATAAATTATGTATGTCTCGTGTTCGTTATTATATTATATACGCTTTATAGTGTGTTTCAGAACGAAAACAAAAATGAATAAAATCAACAAATTTGTAAATTTAAAAACAATTCAAACGTTGTTGTATTCCATGTCCCAGCCCGGACATATACACCAAATTTCAATAATATTCATTGAGAAACAACGGACCAAATGCCATATGGCACCCCGTATACATCTTTTATTCCTAGCCTGCCTTTTATTCCGAGTTGGCACACGTCGATTGGGGCGAGTTAGCCCTAGGGCGAATACGCCGATTCCGACACCTTCTCTATTTGCAGCAGGTATACGTTTACGCTGATTTACGCGTAATTTAATTTACAAAGTTCCCCAATTGGTATCGTAAATAGAGCGACCTTATTTGACAGAGAATGCCTCTGTTATTGATTATCAAGTTGCTATACATTAAAAACGACAAATTCACATGCTCGTTCAAGCGCAGTAGTCTATTTTCCCCATGTTAAAGGACATCCACAAATACTAAATAACGCTAACCTACTGCGAATGTTTGACACGACAACTGTTAACATATTTGGGCTGAATTCATCTGACGCGGTATTATTCCTCAAAATAAACAACAAAACCATCGTTACTTGGAAATGTAGTTTGGGCTAACATTTACATAAATCCTCCACATTATGTATCCCGACACACACGTCAGATGAAAAACAGACATGAAGTAAACGGCCAAATTGGCCGAAATGAGTATTACGTACGCGTCTAGACGCTTCATTTGATGCTGTCTTTAGCGTCGACACGATTCTCGTCTCATTGAAAACTAACTAAATCGCTGTGTCATATTGCAAGGACCTAGTTTGGAAACAGAACATAGCTAGCTGACTACTGGATAATACTTTCCTGTCTGAATTTTTTAGTCTGTTATGATTGACGGGCGAAGTTTGAAGTTTGAAGTTTTATCAAGCTAAACCTCCCTGATTATGTGAGACTATGTCTGAGAATGCAAGAGAGTAAGGCGACGGAGAATCCTAGCTAGGGGTGTCGAAGCAAGGAAAAGGAGCACACCTTTTATCAGTCTTCGGTAGTTTACCCCTTCCATGACTGAAGCATCTTGTAATGTTGCTAAAACCCGGTGCCAATGCATTATCTTAGTTAAGCGAGTCTCCCACAGGGAGCCCCGCATATATAAGAGAATACATTGGCATAACAATTGTTTCCTGGACATGTAAGCCAGTACATTCTCTTATATATGCGAGGCTCCCCATAGGAGAATGCAATGGCATATGATCTTTAATGTAGCACCTGCAGGGCAGCTTCCGGCGTAGAAGGGTTAAAGCACTTCCAAGTACTAAGCTCATATTAAGCTATTACAACAGGGGGGGGTAAAAAAGTTGCAAGACGTGGGGGTGTTTTTTTGAATTGTTTAATGCATAAAGCCACCATTTAAGGTGGAACATACACGAACATATATACACTATATACATAAGATATTTCAACAAGCATTTTGGCATCATACTACATATGGATTATATAAGTAATAAATTCATTTTTTAAATCACGAGTCTATTTTTTACATTGCCATTTTTTTTACACCCAGCCACCCACCCTTTCTTGCATTTTTTTTCATAAAATTTTAGACACCCACCCCAAAAAACCCAAAGCTTTATGTTGGTCCCCTCTGTAAAAACGACCAACCGCTCTATATTGGTCGCTTCTTTGAAAGACCAAATTAAATGTTACTTCCTGTTTACAAACATGTACAAGACAAATATGTTCTTGGCTGATAATTATGCGATAATCAGCAGTAATCAGCGATAATCTCAACTAAATTGAACTCTAAGCAATCAACAAAGGTAGAATATGGTGTGGTTATATTGATATATTTATAACCCAGCCTATTCATCTGTGTGAGTAGATACAAAATATGTTGAATCCCCTGGAAAGACAACAAAAAATAACTAGGGCAGTGTTAGGGCCTATAATAGAATAACAAATTACACAAAATTAAATTTATCTTTTTTTCAGACATCAACCAGCATCAACTAGTAGGCCTAGAGCCTATAGTAATACCAAAAAAGGAAAATGTGCATATGAATGAGCTTTTATGTATGCCTGCATGACCACCGACCCAACCTCGCATTACGACTTAGGACTAGGCCTAAAATAATGTTTAACCCTTTGAGTTTGAACGCGGATGGTCAATTTAGTGCCAAATCCATGCACGGATGTGGACTTTAGTGACATGTGACCGTGGAGATGAGATCACAGTAAGCGTAACGTCATTGTGTTGGTGTAGGGAAATAACTCCAATTTGGTCTTCTGTTTACAGTATACCGGCTGTACTCTTGATTTACTATTATATGTCTACCTGTGTCTACTATATATTATTAACTATACATTATTCTGATACATTGAGAATACCGGCGGTTATTTGAACGAGTGGGAGCCCCGCGCCAGGGTGCTACTAATGCTCTGGGGCCATAGTGTTCGAAGGGTTAAAAATAAATGAGTTGCGCTGCGTTGAGAGTCACATGGCCATAATTGTATCACATATGCTCATATGCAATCAATTTTAGTGCACAAACACTAATACAAATACTTATTTCATACATTACACTCAAGCATCAACTAACTGTATGAATAAAGAGTATAAGAATTATTGTAATTAATATTCTGTCATGAGTTGTTAGCTGATATTGTCAGACTGCATTAAGTTCACCCTACCCTAGAGCTATCTGAAGTATTTTTTTTTTATTGAACTACACCGTGAACTAGACAATTTTCATTATAAAAACTGCCAAGCAAGCTGAAACAGACACAATAAAAAAATTGCGCGCGCAAAAAAAACAAAAACATTTTTGGGACCCACCCCCACAATATTCACTATTTTTCCATTTTGTATCGACTTATGGGGGTAATTATAACAATATTGAATGTATTAGTGCTTCTCACATTGCAACAAGCCATAACATATAAACAAATATGTTTAAAACAGTTGAAAATATGTCAATGAAAAAAAAATGCTAAAAATGTGGTCAAAAACTGTTTCCGGCCTCGGGTAGACACCCACCCACCCCTCCCCTACCTCACGTCTCGTATAAAAAGTTCGCCCCTCCCCCTGACTACAATGGATATATGTGGTCTAATGATGATATTACCAAATATAACACTGCTTCTCAGATGATATAACACTGCTTCTCAGATGATATACTAGGTTTGTGTCGTCATTCCATAGAGCATGGAAGGGCACTTTTGGATCCCCTTGCTATGTGCAGGAGGGAGTTGCTACCCACTGCTCTAGCCCTCCTGATCAAAACACAATGCACGACGGAGACATCCATGGCCCTACGGCATCATTCACGCAATTCTTTACATTTGATTGCGACAATCTCACAAACATGTGTTCGCAACTCTGCAGTGGCCCATGGGGATTATTAAATACAGTTGTATAAGATATAAAACAAAATCGATCTGATGTTAGTAACATATGTTGAATTGTATTTGCTTTTCCTTTGATGTTTAAATTGCATACGACGACTTACTGTGTAAAATCGAATATTTGTTAATGTTTGGAGTATTTGTTTACATGAATCATTTGCAGAGTCAGAATAGACGTGTTGGTGCTCACTGTCGGATATCGCTTCGAACGATGAGGTTGTTCATAATGCACGTGTAAATCAGATGAGTGGATTCCCGCTGTGCTTTTCGACTTAATTGGCTAATTATTCCAAGGCCATCAACAACAATATTGAGTTTTCTCACTAAAATTGACAAAAATTTGCCTTCACTTCACGTATAGATATGCGGTACAATGTAAATTCGCGTAGACGAGGGAATGAGTACTTCTACAAGAGAGCGACAGAACTTCTCGGTCCGTACCAAAGGGACTATATTTTCTGTCTATTGCGTGAACTGTCTGACGATCACGACGTTGGCAAATTAGTGCGCGGTTTGAGGACCGTTCTTTCAGATGTACATAAACGTGAACTGATATTCCCTCTGAGGGATCTTATTCAAACGGACCTACTTATCCGGTTTGATCGGGTTATGAGCCGGGCATTTTGCGATGAGTACATCACGAAACGGAAATCCAGAATGGGTGAGTATACGTTACGCTAACTACTTGTTAAAATTTGTGAACTCACTTAATTTTGATCAAAGTAGTGAAGTTATCATCTATCCTGTATTCTGGTTTCGATGGGATGCTGTTTTATAAATAATAAAAAATACCCCATCTGATTTGACACCATAAAGCTACCGTTGGGACGTTTTCTAGATCAGAAAATAAGTTAATCGAACACACGAACCCATTAAAGGGTTACTGTACACTAAATTCGGCCATTTATTTTCAATTTTCTTTTCATTTGGATTGGATGATAAATATAATGAATATTACTTTATTGGGACAACAATGTCAGTAGAAATGAAATATAACAATGAAGGCAATGAGGCCGACGCTATCTTATACAAAGAAATTGTTTTAATCATATATTAATTTTTTTTCCTTAGCTGAACAACATTTGTCAAGTCTTTTACATCAAAATAAGTTACCAAATTTGACCCATCAAACAATATAAAAACTATGTATATAGCATATAGGTTCGTGCATTAGCTTGGCTGGGTTTCAAAATATAACATTGCACCCTTCAATAAAAGGCACCCCCTATCTGTGATTGCCAAATTCGAGACAGTCAACATATTCACCAATGACTTCTCAAAAAAGGAGACTGTAACACGAACGCCGTGCTGTCAACACTCCCTGCATGCATGAATTAATTATATACATAATACTACTACAGTAGTACCATGGTGGTTATCAGGGTATATAACAGACAGGTAAGTCAGTGGGGTGGCATAATGCTAGTAAAGTTAGTAGCTACAAGAGCCTTAGTAGTTAAGGGACTCCAGTAGTCCACTTTTGACGTTAGTGACCCCATTAGCTGACCACAAGAACGTTTGACGTCATAGTTGAACAACCGAGCAAAAAATTATAATCATATGTCCACATCTGGAATATAATGAAATAACATACATATCAAACACATAAATCGAATATAATGACTAACTAAAACACAGTTGACATTAAACATGGCTCATATCATACAATATTGCTATCTGCCACAAACAGTAGCCTTCATTATAGATGTATTCAGGCTCGGGATTTTTTCTCTGTTGCTTCTGTCTCAAGTATTTAACATGAAGTCAACAAATTCATTTATCAATAGATATCAGTTCGTGCTATATTCAGTAGACACATTTCGCATAATGAACGAAAACAGATAATTAATTAGGAGCATGGGTACTACGTCAAATGAATTGGTGTTCTTTCTATTCGTTGTCGTTTTTCCCTATCCGTTGTTACGATAACGGTTTTCGATTTTCAACAAAACTTATAAATACACCATACGGTAATAAGTTCGCGATCGTTTCTCAGCTCCTCAATGTGGGAGATGACTGTGCACATGTGATTATGTCCTTAAATTGTGATCATCATGTGGCCTTAATTTTTATATATTAGTGGCAATAAAATCATTCGTCGTCGTGAAACACGAGAATCTTTCGAAACACAAAGCGCTAAGCTATGACCTGATAACATCATACTTAAGTACAAAATAATTACGACACGAAGAACCGTAATCCCCTTACTATTGCCAGTGACCAGCAAAATTGTTTCACAAACGGACTCGTGGTCGTCATTTCTGCGAAAATGTTTTTTGACCGTCGTAAAATGTATGACTACAAATAGCTATTCGTAATAATATCCGTCGTCGTTCATTGTGCGAAAGGTGTCTTGTGTGATGATACTGACGCATCTAGGAAGACAGTAACAATCTCGAAGATAATAAAACCTCCAAAACTGTATGGTGGTGTTCATCAGTACACATTGAGTTTGAAGCTTGTCAGCAAATTGGTGATTCGCGAACATTTCAGTTAACATTAAATACACATTTGGTTGTTTGAGCAATCAGTTTCTGATCACCGAAATCATCTCATATTTGACCCGTGATACAATTGATGCCTACATACATTTGATGCCTACACTATATGCAGGTATTGCAGGGTAAATTCTTCTAAATAAAACGTGGTGTCTAAACATTGTGAGTAAATGTTTAAAAATAAAACTAAAGGGCTGGGTAGCCAAAAATATAGTAGAAAACTAGGGTGGTGGTGGCCAAAATAAAAATAAAATAGCCCACGTGTATGGAATTTTTTATGACCCCACCCCACGTTACGGTTATAAATTCACTAATATAATCGATACACAATTAAATTTACAGATGTTCAACTGTTCATTAATATGTTCAACTGTTCATTAATATGTTCAACTGTTCATTAATATGTTCATTAATAATGTTCATTAATATGTTCTCCATATGGCGACTTCCCCGGTGCGTGAGATCAGTTGCTGATATCTTTACGTCGATATTTCAGATAGAATGCTGGCGGATATGGAAGTGCAGGCCACCCTGCCAAGTGGAGACGGGATACTGGGGATGAGTGTCCGTGGCGGGACGGAACACAAATTAGGGATATACATATGTGACGTCGAGACAGGTTCGATTGCTGGTAGGCTCACGGTCCAATTATTTATGAAGGTGTTATCCCCCCTTTTCCATTTACATGTAGAATTCACATTTTGTGTTGGTTGCCCGCATGATTAGTCGAGCAATAAATAACATAATTTCAAATATTCGGTGTGTAGGTCGCCTTTTTGAAGACGCAGGTCAGTTATGCACCCATTTCGACTTCGAATAAACAATTGTTTGGAAGTCCGATGATATCTTGAGCAATATGCAAAAATAATTTCATATTTGGTTGTATATGGTTCACACTAGACAAAACGCAATAGATTGAAGAGCCATCCAAGTTCCAATATAGTCACGGCTAGCTGCATTGTGACGGAGTTATCCCCCTTTGTTGATATAGACTGCTCTGGTTTTGGTTTGTCCGGATATCGTCAACAATATATATAATGCAATCAACGACATTTGGTATATTGTTCACATTGGATTAGGCACAGGTCAAGGTCGATTTTGTTCGACTCCGCTTATTTTTAGTAAAAAGAATGCAGATATTTAAATTAGAAATAACACTTTCTTTGTGTTATCCTGATAATACTGGGGGTGAGAAAACGGACCAGGAATATACACATGTGACGTCGCGAAATGGTCGGCTGCGAGTACGTTCATATATTGATTAGTTTCGCTTTTCTTCGGGACCATGAAGGAGAGAATTTAAGTGTTACACAAAAGTAAACAAAAGCCCCGCATGCAATGGCATAATAATACACCGTTTATAGTTTGTTAAAAATAGCATTGAAGAAATATGTCATACTTAATTAGCATGATCATCCGAAAACCAAGAAAACTGAAATTGAAATATGCCTATAACTCTAGCAAAATAATTGGAATAATTCCCGGTTTGAACACAGTTATTATGTTTAGTTATATTCAGTTTCAATCCATCCAGTCCACATTACCTAAATATTATTAATGGCAAAAGTAATTATACGAGTCAGTGCGTATTCGATTATTAAAGAATTGATTGTTTCATCTCTCTCAGCCAGCAGAGGTCTCGAGCCAGGGGACCAGATTTTGGAAGCTGATGGTGTCAACTTAGAAAACATCGACGGCCGGCGAGCCCTAGAGGTTTTAACTAGTGGTAGAAGAATGAAGCTCAGGCTGAAGAGGACCGGATATATCCCAAATTGGAAACACTCTCATGCCAAAATATCCTGGTGAGTCTATAAGTAAAATTAAAGTAATGCGAATGTCTCGCAAAAAATATAAATATGAACATACCCCACACAATGCATACAATGTCGGCCCGTTGTTGTGGAATACTAATTGAACTAAATATCGGTCTGATAAATGAAAGTGTCAATGGCACTGTAGTTGAACTTGGAAATTGGACCATGCCATAATTATATTACAGTACATAGAGCCATATGGAACTCGTACAGTTTATATGATTAAGTAATAAGAGGTTACCGCGAAGATGGCATAATCAGGTCGGGATTAATGAGATGAAATAATTTGGCTGTAAGGAGTGCCAACGGGTGCAGTAATACTAATAGGAAGATTTACTCCAAGATGGCTCCCATCTAGAGGTCACCCCGAAGATCCATATGAATTTTCGTGATGACTGGATAAGGGAGTTGGCATCTTGGGTGCGCCAAAGGGTCATACAAAGAGAAAAATCTAAGATGGCCGTTGGTGGCCATGTTTTTCAATGAAATACGAAATAAATTTATGGCTCCCATCTCATGTTCACCCAAAAGATCCATTTGCAGTTTGGTGACGATCGGGTGAGGGATGTGGTCTGAATGTGTGCCAAAGGATTTAGTAATGCAAAAAGTGAAATTCCAGATGGCTGTTTTAAATAGAAAAGTGGTAAAATTTGATAGCTTCGATCTGGAGGTGATCCTAAACATACCTGTAGATTTTAACAACAATTCTCCAATAAATGCTGTCGGCTGCATGGTGTGCCGTTGGATTCAAATTTAAAATCATAGATGGCTGCTGGCGGTCATGTTTTTAAAATTGCTCCCACCTAAAGGTCACCCCGAAAATCCGTATGAAGTTTGGTAACGATCGGATGAGAGATGTAACCTGTAGGGTGTGCTAACGCAAATTGTTGACGGATCACGGGGGCACAGACGACACGGACACCATCCCATAGCAGTAGCTCAAACGTGTCAAGTTGGGCTAAAAATGATTGACAACGTCGTCATAAAATTATTTTAAAAATCATTAGTGAATTTACTATTAAAGTTTTCCAAAACATGTCGAGTAAAACATTATTATGTAATATGCAGGTCGATAAAATAAATGATGTTAGTCCTCAAGTTATGTCACATTTACATGTATACGACATACGTCAATCTGAATGCAACCAGACTATGTTTACTATATCTACGTATTCGACATCGAAATCGTATTCTTGATCTCATCCATGATGCTGATCATCATCATGGTAGTCGACTTCCTTTTCGTCGCCGTTTTCGTCGTCCTTATCGAAACCATCATCATCACACCGTAATCGTAACCACAACAATAAACCGAGACTTCTTAACAAAAACACCAACAACAACATGTCTAGGATACAGTATACTTTCTAAAATTGACTTTATTTATTCCCGAAATTCTCAACCAGGTATAATACCAATTCGTTGGATGAAGAGATCGGGGCAGAGGACGATTTTACTGACGCTGACGTTGAGATGGCAGCTGCTATGGGAATTGTTGAAGGATTGGAGCGAATGGTGAACTTCACAGAACTAACTCCTGACTCGTGTCTGGGTTTCAACATTCGAGGCGGATCTGAATTTGGGACTGGTATCTATGTCTCAAGGTAAGTTCAGGGTACCCATATAAACTTTTCGAAATCCCATATGTAACCTGATCAATGGAACAATGCGAAAATTACCCACTCAGTATGGACATTTGGTGAACCAGAGAAAGTTGTAAGCACCCAGGTAAAGTTTCCAAATAAACTTCGTTAGGACTCCAACAATTCAGCGTCCTTGGAATTAAAAGTGAACACTAATTAATGTACTAATTCACACTTGTTATCCACATCATGAGTTGATAACACCATCTATATTACGCGTAATTGCGGCAGCAATAACCATTCATTCATGAGCAAGAAGAATAGTTTACATACATAGTTATTTCAAAATTTCGTTTCTAACTGAGACCGAACTCAGATGAGAGTCGTATCATATAATTGCAACATGTGGGTTAATTGTTCGGTTTTTTTTCCAGTGTGGATGCCCGGGGGTTAGCAGATCATAACGGCCTACGAGTCGGCGATAAAGTCCTCGACGTAAATGGTACTTCCATGACAGGAACCGTACACGCTGACGCTGTCGAGGTTTTCAAGAAATATCCTAACCTTGTTATTACTGTTAGGGTGAGTAGTCTCCCTTCCCATGCACAATAAATCCAGTGCCAATTCCTCACTCTGAAAAAAACTAAAGTTTGGCAATTCTACTCATTAACAGTAAAGATTGGTTTACAATCATTATTTTTGTAAAAATGTAACAATTACACATTACCAGCGTCTCAAGGTTGTCTCTGTCTGAACACATTAGCCCATCAGGTCTCGCGAGCGGTTGATTTCTACTCAGCAAACAGTGTTATATTTCTCACGTTCACAGAAAAGTTCATGAATAATCCCTTTCTGTAAAAATCATGATTGGTCTTACTAATTTCTCAACATATATAAGTGAACAAAAGTATGCGATCAGTTATGCCTTATTGTTAAGTCCCATTTACACATGTTTCGGATTGTTGTGATCTAGTAAAATCCCGAGCGATCATGTGACTATATCGTTGAGGAGAATACTACCTTGCTCGTGATAAGTAGATCAATCTTCGCGAGACGTAACCGTTCTCCCGAAAACCAGCAAACTTCTGCTCATTATATAACTTATTTTAGGTAGATAATCTGCTTAGAATCGTCTCATTTTTAGGCAATACTGTGCTGAAAATGAGATATTATAGTCACATTATCGACTCATAATGAGGCGATTCTAAGCAGATTGTGTGCGGACAATGACACAAATAAGCCAAATCACGACCCTTCAGGTGTACGATCTTTAACACGTGTTTTCACTCTGATCCGCGCCATAAAACGAAATAACGGATATGACTCCATTATCTGCTTATTTCACAATCAAATAATCACATTATGTACCTATTTCACATTATAGGTCGATTATGTGCATATTTACGCGATTAATGGGTCCAGGTACTCATTGGGCGAGTTAAGTGGTGAGCGACATAACTAACTGTGGCATTGTAATTATGACGGACAATTGTCACCAAAGTGTGTCATACTAAACCAGCACACCTATGATGGCATCTGTATCGTGGTACGTGTCACACAAGTCATTGGAAATATCTAGGTCTCGTTCCGCATGAAGGACTGACGTCCACCAGTTCAAAAAACTACCATAGTTTGTGAGTTGTTACGGATACTATTATTTCTAAACTAAACACCTCGAGATGAGTAAGTTCCCTGTCATATTGCACGGCATTTCAATAATTCTGAGACAGATTGTCGGGAAATTTAACATGTATATTAGCTACAATTAATATATAGGGCTGATGGAGTGAGCAAATGTCGTTCGGTCGTGCATGGATGAGCACCGTTTATGTATGTGGGAGGTAGTGCTGAATTAAAAAGTCACAAAACCGTTATGAGGGTAGAAATCTCATTTAAAGACGCATGCGAATAACAAATTAGTTCTGCATGTAACCCCACGTCATGGTAAGACTTCTACAGTCGCGGTGCCCTCATTGTAATGAATAGCCACTGGATTAAATAATGCCAGGAAGCTTCCTAATGCAGTATATGAAGAATGCCATATCGGTATGTGTCACTATCCGCCCTATTGTCGAGTGATCGCTACATTTGATGCCATATGTATCAAATCACCAAGGAGTGACCCACCCGCCGTTAACCCAGAATTGTGACATTTGAACATGACCAAATGTCCAACAGTGATTTGAGATTTTTGTAAAGTCTACTCATCCCATTCAGTTGGTGTTAATTCAAGCATGATGTAGCAACTAACCATACCATTAGTTATAAGACATATTGGTAACATATAAAATATTAACTTCCCAAAGTTTCATCGGAATATGATGACCACATATAAATATATCCTCGAAAGTATAAGGGGATAACTTACGGTGTATGTGGTTTTTATAACCAACGTTATCCCATTCCACTGATCAATGATCATATGCGTGCATTGCTTAAATTGTGCTAATAGAGTTAGCTCCCGTGACACACAATTGCTCTCAATTGATATCATATCTGGATGATTATCTTACGATGATTATCATATTCCATACACAGGATGCAGGGCGATACCCTTTGTACAAAGAGGTTATGGTGGAGTATTCATGGTCAAAGGTCAAATATCCAGAGGGCAGTAAGTATGTCAGGTATATCGTCATCCAAATAACCACTGGTATAGATACGCAAGACTATAGATTAAACAACATTATGATTCAATTATATTTCATTCATCCACCCGTCATTGCAAATGATTTGTCATTAATTATTAATATAAGCATACATTGTCGTACATTTTCTTCTGGTGGGAAGCGAATGTTCGTGTAAGTTTCAAGGATTGTCCCCCTACCCCCTCCCCCAACATTTCTAGTTTATTATACACGTGAAATATTTTTAAACCAAACAACATTGCAAATTACTTTTTGATGGTGGTATGCGCTATCAAATTCATACTGAAAAGTGATTTTAAAACGCAGGACTTATGCTTGAATCGAAATATGTATCAGCATGAAATACTAACACTGCCTCTATCGTTCCCTCGTTGATAACAGTTCAATTATTGCTTCGCACAAAGCTCTCTGCTTGGTGACATTATTCTTAACGACAACGAACATTTTGTTTTATTATAAGCAACCTTGAAATGTAAAACGTCCAAGCGCCATTCTCTTAATATGTGTTAACCTCTCACCAAACGACAAGTTAGATAAGCCTAAATTACAAAAACCCCACCATCTGTCGGTAAAATCTTCCACTGGATATACGATATTTCCCCCAAATGCACTCTTCAAAAATCCACACACATACACACACACACACACACCAAATATGTATCATAGAATATAATATGCCTGATGATTCATTATATCCACCGGACATTCCCAATAGTTTGTCATTAATTATTCTTATAATAATACGTTGATATTAACTTGTCACCCAATCACCCAATATTTGTATTTTAGTATACAAAATAAATAAATCAATAACAATCATTTGCAATAAAGAAAATCATGGAAATTAATCGCGTCAGATATTCATGTCAATATATGGCGACGGTTTTTTTTTTATCGTAGTCGCTTGGCGAAACGAAATTCGCTTGCGCCCATCCCCAATCGTTACCATGTCATCACCATGCATAAACATTCTCCAACAAAGTTTCTGAATGAAAACTTTGCGCATGGATGCAAAACCTGTAATATAAGTACATATTTACCAATACTCGTACCTAAAGTTGCCATACACATCTAACTAATACAAAATAATTTACTTAATATGGTATTCCAGATACTTCATCAAGAGAAAAAGTCTTTGATACGAAGCTCCACGCAGAAACGGACGAGTTAAAAGTCATCGCCGATATATCAACCGAAGCGGATAAAGAAATTCGGGAAATCGAAGTGGAAAGAACAGCTGGAGTTCTGGTCCACCAACCATACATACCGGATGAAATAGACGGGAAGGATGCCGATCTCCGGTATCATATTTCTGAAATCGTGAGAGGTAATTTCGTCTTCCCGAACAGTGAAAGTGGAAGTGTGTACAGCGCACGAGAAGATCCGCGATCTGATGAGAAAGAATTCGGGTCTAGCTCGGACGCACTTTCTTATTCGTCAAGTTTGCTTGAGAAGACATTCAACTATCTCGGAGACCATGATGATCTGTTAATGTCCCCAGAAACAAAGGCACGTCGTAGTCACTACCGACATGGTAACGACCAAGTACCAAAAGATGGCGCGTTGGATGACGAAACTCCAGTCGTACAAGGCCATGTGTCGCCCTTGGTGATAAAGAAGTCTGGATTGTCTGATATTTTCGCAACGAGGCGATTGATATCCGGTAAAGGATTGGCAGAGCCGGCGTCTCAGGATAGGATAGATCAAATTTATATGAACACGAACGCCGACTCAGAGCCATCATCGACCTCGAGTAGGTTCACTGAAAATCGTCGCGTTATATATGATAGCAGGCGGGATTGTGTGGTCATGCCAAAATATCAAGAAACACAAGAATCTGGAGTGCTTCTCTCCCCTGGCGACCTGTCACGCGACACTAATATGGATGTACCGAATCTAGCCATTGGCGACAAGCGTTCTTTCGAGATGGTTCCTAACACACTGTCTCTGCCATCAAGTTCAGAAATCGGCTCAGACATAAAGTACACTGGGACCAATACTCAAATGAGAGAAACTGAAACACATATTTAACTAAGAATAATTTGGCGTTTCCAAAACAACATCATGGTGATGACTACCATGTGTCTGCGACCTAACATTCTCTATTGAAGTCGTGTCTTTAATATATGTGCTGTCTACATTGTCTCATATTGATTATACAGCGGACATTCAGAAATGACACTTAACTAGACTTTGTCCATTTTATTGCGAACTTAGGACATATATTACAAATGAGTCTATGTAACATATGTAATGTTGTATAGTCACGACGATAATATATATTTTATATAAATGCTATTTGTTGAATATCTCAAAATGAACCTGCTTGAACGTATCTTAAATGGCAGAGCATTGGCTCAAACACATTACATGTAGTTATTAGAAAGAACACCAGCAACGCATTGAGCAATGTATATACTGAGTGTTGTATATCCCCTATACATGAACATCTGTTCATTTAATTGATGTATCCAGTAATGTCCACCAAATATATAAGCTACTGTGGAGAAAATGGCTATACCATATGACATATTCAAGTGGTCTGCCCTGACGACTGAGATCTATATGATTAATATTTAGAGGATATTACTTGGTTTCTTTTATATTAGGTCCGTTATCAGCCCGGGCTAACCTCGTGTCAGCTAAATGATGTTACCCAGTGCTGATATCAGGCCAATAATATCAAACCAACCAAGTAATATCTACTAATTAGATCGCCTCTTAGTAACAGTTTAATATAGACAATTCTGTCAAGTGAGTGACGTCTCATAAATATATATAGTTAGCAGTGAGATAGAACTTCTTCATGTTGTAAAACCATATTACTTAATTTATGATGTCGTAAAATGATATTACTCGGTTTGATAATGTCGTAAAATGATATTAATCTGTTTAAGTGCCAATTGAAGTGGCATTCACCTAGTTCGATAAAAAGCAGTTCTGGACAAAAATGTCTTATTAATAAAAAACGTATAGGGATATCGACGCCGAGGACATCGCGCGAGCAGAGAGCCAGGTAACAGCAAGTACTAACACTTTACAAAAAAGCCATGCTAATCCGAGAAAAAGTCATACTGGACTCCCAAAGTGTCCAGAATATACTACCTGGCATCACAGGAGTCCCGCAAGTCATATTGGACTATGGCTATTTATAAAAAAGTTATCGGAGCTCGCTCTCTCTGTATCTCTCTCTCTCTCTCTCTCTCTCTCTCTCTCTCTCTCTCTCTCTCTATCTCTCTCTCCCCTCTCTCTCTCTCTCTCTCTATGTCTCCCCTCTCTCTCTCTCACTCTCGTATTCTCTTATATATGCGAGTCCCTCATGGGGATAGTTTGGTATATCAAAATTTACATTGACCTTGTAAGCCTACTGGCTTATATATGCGAGGCTTCCTATGCGAGACTCGACTATATTAGCGAATACACTGGTACAGGATCTTTAATGCTGCACGAGAGCTGTCACGCAAGGGTAAATGATATGAACCGTATTGCAGTCTAACACCGATTAGTATGTTTTTTTTCTTCCACAATTAGAAAATGGTACAAAGAATGGAACAAATGATATGAAATACGATACATACATAAAAGACAATAGACAACAATGTAAGCTGTGCAACGGATTAGTGACCAGATAGCCCATCATGTTGCCCGCTCCCAGCACATGTACATAGTTACTGTGCTCAGCACCTAGCGTCAGCCGCGGTGTCCCATTCCAATGGCATGTTTCAATTGGTAAATGGTTAATACTAGTTCTAAACATGGCTATGATGAAAAAGAAGTCATCTGTTATTCGTGTTTAAATTCGCATTTGATAAGCTTATACGTTCCAAAAACTCGAGGTATCTATTGATCCATGTCATTCTTGACAAATTGGTTAATCTGTTTCAGTGAATATCTGAGTCAATTAGGATGTACCAGATAGTGCTTTCATCCACGTGAAGTGTGAGGGCGATTCGTCTCAGAGTCGATTTTCTGCCCACATTCTCCACCAACTATCCCCAATAATGTATCATCCAATTTTTAATATTTAGTATTATAGGATATATGCCAAGCTCTCCATATACCGTGTAGGCAGGGGTCAATGGGTTTAATCTGAGGAAGTTTTACAAACTTTAAGATGGACAGGCTCAATTATAGAGTTGTCTCCTATACACAACACCTCACATGTGTACACTAGTACTGGAAAGAATATGTCAAACAAATGTGAATGGTAAATAACCGATAACTGTTTATACCTTCCCATTTTAATATAAAGTACTAGATAACTTTGGTGGCTTCGTGGCTATGTCACGCTCTTCCTGTACCAAATGGCCGTTCATTTGGTGATTTAATCCTAAATAAATGATTGACTTAACGATGTCTAGCTACTCTTCATTATCAAAAAGCGCATATTGTTCAGGCTGGCTGCATTCCTCCACCAAATATCATTGCCGTGTAACATGATCGCAATGATCTTCAAGGCAACATAATCCATATTGCAAATCCTCTTTCGTTTCTGACATAATTACTGTATCCTTAATTGGTACAGCAAACAGTTTCAGTTTTGTTTGGAGCTCTGTCGTTTATGATTGTATTCCTCTCGACCATTAACATACAGTTGAAAGAGAAAAGGTGAGATGTTCTCTCCGTTTTATGTCAATAAGTGATGGGAATGATTGTGAGGATCGACCGTCAAGACTCAACTTTTGATTTCCCATATTTACACAATCTGTTATAACTGCCAGAATTGTCCCATTGATGCTGTTAATGGTAAGTCTATGTCAAAGCATCACACCAAATAGTAGTAGTCACTTTTCGGAAGTCGATGAAGTAACAAAATAAAGTTTATTTCCATTCAATTTACTTATCTCAAACATATATATGTTATGTTATACTGTCATGCTCTTACGGATTGATTGAGGGTTTAACGTCGGTTTAGCCGCTAGGTCATATCACGACAAAGAACAGAATCAGGGATATAAAAACAATCGCAAGGAAAGCAACCGTGTAGATAAATCAGACACGGCACGTGGTACGGGTTATGGGACAAGAGTATTATCAGATACGTCAAGTTCGTGTGATACACGGATGGTGTTGGTCTGGCTGTTGTCTGCCTTGAGTGCTGGCATCAGCACATTTGTTTGTGAAAACGTCAGAAGAGTATGTGACTGGCTGAACTGTTGGTCGAACACCAACTATTGTCTTTGCATCGAAATATGTTTCTCAGCCCTACACCTTTGAAATTTGAATTATAGTCCCATATGCAGCATAAACGATCCTTCGGAGATATTGCGGGTTCTCAAAACTGCTCTGCTAATATTCAATGTTTTGTGAGCAACCGTGACACCACAAAGATTGAACTTTCGTAGATTCTTTGAAGTGTCTTATCAATGACAAATACAGAAGGTATTTTATTGTCGAGTCACAGCTAATAACCAAGTACTGAGGGAATACCCCAGCATCATTCTTACGATAAGGTTGTGGTGTTTTGGTTTGAGTTGCCACATAAAAAACAAAACATCGACAACTAGCACAGCAGCCGCCACGGACTACCCGTCGAATTCTTCTCATGCAGAAGACTGGTACATAGCGGAAGCGGTGACCCATTTACCAACTTCATGTAGCAGCCTCCCTGTACCTCCCCGCAGTGAGACAGACGTGACTATTACATGATACAACAGTCATCGGGACGAACGTCAAAGACAGCGGAGACAGGAACAGCATACCCGAGGATACAGGAACAGCATACCCGAGGAGACGGGAACAGCATACCCGAGGAGACAGGAACAGCATACCCGATAAAACAGAAAACAACACTTCAAACAAAAACACAAACAAGACAACAGATACAAAAGTTTAATCCGAAAACACTGCACTACCCGATTGATTGAGCTGGGTCAACTTAACCACCAGCCGTGAAAATATGTAGGACCAAAGTGGACCATGAGCTAATCCGTACCCGCGGGTCGATCTAGTACCCACATGCCGCCCTAGTACCATAGTACCACCAGGACACATACACCATACATCACGGGCGGGATGTACCCCACAACAAACATGGTGCCACATTAGGGGATTCTTACGCCTCGCAGTGGGGCGGTAGGCAAATTGTGTGAAATTATTAAATATTCTAGCAGTTCTTGGTACCCAAAGGAACAAACAAAAAGAAAATGATATTTCAATCTCTCAAATGTAATAACAATCATTGAATTGGACTTCTCTTAAATTGAATAACTGTTCAGAGTCTATATACAATGACGGTATGTGACATTCAAGATTTTTCGCCTGATAGATCCTGTGAAATTCTTTGCCTCGGTAAGAGCTTGATTATTTCGAAATAAATACTGGAATCATATTCGACGTTTACATGTACATATAATTTCTTTGTATTCACCGATGACAGATACAGTTACAATATGTGTTGTGGCCCAATCCAAATCCACATATATGTGCTATTGTCCATTCCGCCTGTGATAGAGTCTAGCATCTAAGGATTTTCTTCTTCTTATATAGTACATTATTCTATTGAATGCAACTGTGATAATAGGCAGATTACTCTGCACAGCATATTCGTGGAGTGTGAATCAAGGAATGTCAATCAAGATTGACGATGTTGCATGCTCTTTATCGTTCGGTGTATGAGTATGCATTATGTTTTGTTCAGTCTATCTATCCAACAGGTGGACAACATTTTGGTTGCTGATCAATAATATTTGGCCAATCACAACCCGAAAACCGGATTGGGATAGAGTACTAAATTGGATCAAACAGTCACTGAGACGGTTTTCGCAGTTTGTGATACACTTGTGACCCAGTGTACACTTTACGACCTCAGTGGAGTACACTGGATTCGAGTCGTCTTTCAGAGCACAAGTTTATACCAACAACACGTCGCCAGTTTATTAATTCGAGATCGGTCTTGATTGTGTCAGTTGAAGTATTTTGAACGAAAACAATTCCAAATATGTTAAAATGAAAGTATGCTATTAATGAAATATCTGGGATGCATCAAGACTAGTCAACATATCGAGTCGACAGCGTGTAAGGGTCACAATCGAGTGCACCCTTGGTAAATTATATACATTGTGTTCTCACCAAGTAACCATACTATTGCATAGAACAAACAAATATACAATATTGAAATAATATACCATATGGGTGACATGCCAAGCGAGACTTCAAATACGCACGCATGAATGCGATCAAACAATACGTATATATATATACAGTGCATGTACCGTCACAAGCTGCATGTGTACAATGGTCGCTGCATTTTATGCGTAGTTCCAAACACACAGTAAGCTGCCATAAAATATACACCTCTAAATAAGTATGTACCCTGATGTCGATTGTCGGAGAAATTTTACATGTATATTCCGTACATTAGGACTGCTTAAATGAGCTAATGGCGCCCCCCCCCCCCTGAGTGCTTATACGCTTGCGTGGCCAGCGTTTGTGAGAGGGTAGTCCTTAATTAAAAAGTAACAATACCGTTAGGAGGGTAGAAAACTCACTTAAAAAGACTCATGTGGGGAAAATCACCGCTTAGTTCTACATGTAACCCTATGTAACGATAAGACTTGCCCCATGCCCTAGCCCATTGTAATGGTAGACATTGGATTCAGTACTTCAACGAGGCTGCAATTTCCTGTTGCATGGGATGAGGAATGTCATATCGTTTTGTGTCATTATCCACTAATCTGTAGAGTGCTCACTCCCTTTGATACCCAGTCACCAAGGAGAGGTCCACCTGCCGTTAACAAAAAATATGATATCTGAATATGACTAACTGCCCAGAATACGTGAACATGTTCACTCTTTGTGAACCCAGCGATTATGTGACATTTGGAAAGTCGACTCTTCCCATTCGATGTGTGTTCATTCAAGTTTGTAGCCACTCACACTATCATTGGTTGCAAGATGTATTGGTCACATATACGATATTATCTTTCCAAGGTTTGATCGCATATTGAGTGCCACATCTGCATATATCCTTCTAAATATCGGGGGAAACTTACATTGTTTGAGGGTGTTCATTTGCAATACTAACGCACCAGAGTGGAGATGTATAGCCCAATTGAAAGAGGTTCGGTTTGAACTCCAAGTACTTGTGACTTTCGACCAAATCATGTTGTATGTCACTTATAAACATGACATAATCCGAGTCCTTTTATTTTGACTCGCTCGCATGTAGAAAAGGTTGTATTCAAATAGCCCATAATTGAACAACACTGATTGCATAAATAAGTGGCCATGGGCGGTTAAGCCTTGAATATGTAAGGACGGTATTTTCAAGTGTATAATTGCAGTAAACTGATTATCAATATTCCAATTAACTGCTCAATTGACTACATACTGATTTCGAATGAAACATGTGTGCGATCTTGTGACGAATTGTTAGTGCGGCTTAAGCCCTTGAAAAGGAAAATGCCAACCAACTTCGCTCGCTTATCAGTCGATTGATTCATTAATCTGACACACGTCATACAATATGCCCTCAACACCACTTAAGACTACATCCACATGTCTGACCAATTCACCTGCAATTTAGTACACATGTAGCACATGTACATCTATACAGATATACCGGTATTAATATGTGCATTCAATTTAGCCAGAGTCATTTGAACAAATCCATATGGTTATCGCCAAAAAATCGGTTTAAGTAGTATGATTGATTGAGGGTTTAACGTCGTTTAGCCGCTAGGCCATATCACGAACAGAATCAGGTATAAAAAATCGTAGCGAAGTAACTTTAGATAAATCAACGAATTACATTAAAACAATGAGCTGTGCAAATTAAAAGCACACAAGAGGAATGTTTCCACTTGGAGTCAGGAATATAAATTTAAAAATCTGACTATTGTGCAAGCAAACTATAAACTGTATAAAAGTAGTACAAGAATACATAATAAATAGCAAATAAAATTACCAATTCTGCACATCGAAATATGAAAAGTAACTTTTCACATAATATTTTGCATTGGTAACGTATCTAATATTTGATGAATCGCGCATGAACTTTTATCAACACGTCAAATTGACGGTCGGGTGGGTGAGACAGAAGAAATATCATCTTTCACCAACCGACAGACCGACTCCTGTACATAGCTGAAGCGGTGACTCGTTTAGCCACTGCATGTAGCAGCCTCGCGGTACCGTCACACATTGAGACAGGCGTGAACAATACAGGATTCAACATCCAACAATCACCTGGACGCACAGCAAAGAGACCAGAGAGAACAGAAACAACATACATGAAAAACAGAAAACAGTACTTCAAACATCAGACGAACAATACAGCAGATAACAAAAATTTAATCTGAAACACTGTGGAGGCGTGACTAGCCGATTGATTGAGCCGGGTCAACTCAACCACCCATCTTGAAGAGAAGTGGAACCAAAGTGGACCATCAGCTAAGCGTACCCGCTTGTCGATGTCCCACGTGGTGCGGCTGTCATTGTACCACCAGGACGCATACACCACACCTCAACGGATGAACCCCACGGAAAACAGGTTGCCACATTCGAAGATTCTTTTCCCTTGCAGTGGGGCGGTAGGCCTATTCTACCCGGGCTCCATCGGGGTATTTAAGTAGTATATAGTTAACGTAATTCATAATATTTAAGAAATTTATGTTCAGTTGTTTGCGTTCCATGGAATGTGGAAGGAAGTTGGTCTGATATTTTGTGTTGGGCGCGAAAGCCAACGTGCATTCACGTTATGGTGAAACAATGCCAGACTGAAGTGATAATCTCCCTTTGTGTGGAACAAGAATCAGGCTTTATATAAACAGGAATGGAACCAACATCACCCTGGTGATTTTTGAGGACCTGATGGGCAATGCATCTTACATCCTACCACATATCCCCTGGTGCGACAACCCCACCATAAGTGAGGTATATACTCAATGTGGGATTGTCGTACCAGGGGACATGTGCTGATGACTGGGCGTCGGTGGTCCAAGTATTAGAAATATGACTGTCCAACATATACTCGCGGAATACGCACATGATCAACCTATAATGTGAAATAGGTAAATTATGTTATTATTTAATTCTGAAATAAGCCGATAGTGGACTCTTATCCGTTATTTCGTTTCATGGCGCGGACCACAGTGAAACACATGCTATAGAGCGTACACCTGAGAAGTGGACAGTGTTTATTTGTGTCATTGTCCGCACATAATCTGCTTAGAATCGCCTCATTATGAGTCGATAATGTGACTAAACTGTTCCCATTTTCAGCACACATCGACTCAAAATGATGCAATTCTAAGCAGAATATCTACCTAATGCAATTTCTATTATAAGCCGAATATGTGCTGGTTTTTTGGGGAGAACAGGCTGGACCTCCAAATAGTAAAGATTTGAGTCAAAAGTGCAACTTGTTTGCGAACACCTAAAGGAATTATGTCTAAACATCCACGGTCCGATTTGTCACATTCACACACTTCCATAATAATTAATTAGCAGCTTACCGGGCAAACGAAAAATAAATAATTACACGCACAATCAGTTATAAAGGTATGACACAGGGATCGCGAAAATCCACAAAATCTTCCATCAGATTTACGTTGAAAACGAATCAAATTTATTGCGCTATTTTTTATCTACCGCCTCTGGGAAACGAAACACCAGACATCTCGGAGATAAACCAACTAAACAGACATATAACACACAAGTGTGATACCTCTAAACAGAGGCTAGTATATGGAATCGGTTTTGGAGAATTGATGGAAAGATTGGCTGATGTCAACTCGGTCTGGTTGAGCCGTAGAATTATTTGCACAACTTTTCCACCAAAAAACATTTTCATATTCCCTGTGACTATACGATAAGTTAGTAATTATGACTCGGCCCATTTTGACTAAGTAGTCGTAATGGCTAACTTGCATGCCTACTTAGTCATTATGACTAACCCTCATTGTGGGCAATTCTTTCACTAACCTAAGTTAAGTTTTCTCAATTTATTAATGGGCTAGTTTGTGCGATCGATTATTTTCTGGTATATACAATGCACCAATGGTAGCTTTGTGGTGTATAATCGGACCATAAGAATACAGTACATTCCAAGTGTCGTAGAACAAACAGCCCACCAAGTAGTGTTATATGAGGCACAGGTCGCGGTACAGTCTGCCCATGGTAGAATAGCTCAAGTTAGGTAACGCCTGGTTCAATCAGAATAAACTTTTTCCGGTCGAATTAAGTGCACCTATGTGCATTGTGCACCGGGTTGCACACAGCTGTTACGCGAAATTTAACAATACCAAGGCGGAACCGTAGTCGCTATATACAGTTCAACTCAGATTATGGTTTGTAACAGACATAAATCGTGTGGACCTCAGAACTATATATACTGTAAATTCCTCAATAATCGACTCCTGAACCACAGCAGAATTATGGGTAATGTTTCAGGAAATATGGCTTGTTGCCATTCATCGGAAAGCTCTCAGTGACTATACGAAATTTATATGACTTACAGTTTGTATGCAGTGGGAATATTTACAAAAAAATCCTAAATGGCATGGCAATTTTCCAGCTGTTTAAATTGTTCTCCCGCAAGTGAGACAAATGCACTTTATCTTTAGCCTATATATCAGGAATAAACTAAAAGGAACGCGGTGTAATTTCTAAATGCTGAAATAGTCGGGACCAGACATTTCTGTGGCCTATAAAGTCCGTACAAGAGTATTTTGAACGTCGATATCTGACCGCCAATACCTCCCATGTGTGGGTCCATAGGTCAATCTCATAAATATATAAAACGCACTTGTAACAACAGTTTTTTATATGGGATCAGATAGGAAATCTTTAAGGTCCAAACCTCGGTTATGGGGCTTGCCGGAGTGGGCGCGGTCTCTCAAGTGATATAATAAAACAGTACTAATTTCGAATTCATGGATGCCAAATTCAACGTCAATGATGGCTGATAAGTTATTAGTTAGGATGTTTAGTTGAGCATTGCTACTTGGCATATTGTTTAGAAACCTTGGTAAATTTGAAAAATCTTACACAGTTCGGTCGGAAAGTATTTTAGTGAGAACCACTTCCGTTTAGTTTCAGATGCATGTTTCAGCATATCCTCACGCAAATACGCACATAGTCGACCTATGTGAAATATGTACACAATGTGATTATTTGATTCTGAAATAAGCAGATAATGGACTCATACCCGTCATTTCGGTTTATGGCGCGGGCCACAGCGAAAACACATGTTAAAGAGTGTACACCTGAGAAGTCATCATTGTCCGGACATAATCCACTTAGAATCGTCATTGTGAGTCTATGTGACTAAAACGCTCACATTTTAAGCTCATTATTGACTCAAAATAAGGCGATACTAAGCATATAATATCGGATTTCTGGAGAACAGGCTGCATAGCTATCCTATGTTTGATGTATGTTGGGTGAGACAAAATTGATATGGCGCTTAAGTCAGGTGTCCCATAAATAGACACGAAACAAATACCTCTGTAATAGTTCATTTATAATACATGTGAATATATATAGATTGTAATAAGGTACTGGTCTATATACCGAGGAATATTTCCTTATTTGGCCACGTGCATGGGGATGAGGCGTTCGATATTACTTTTATGGACATTAATTTCTTTTATCAACACAAACGAGAGTATAGCGTCGAGTAGTGGTCATAATAACAATATATGGTGTATACATTTGAACTGCCACATGGGATCACACGTCAGACTACAGTGGCTATATATATTGTATATAATGGTTTGCAGAATCGAAATATGCCAGATTAAGCTATATTGTGAGAACGCCGGAAATAAATCGCATATAAAAATGGGATTGCATTTGAGGTAATTTAGCCTGAAATCACAATCATTCACATCACAAAGCCATTGCGGATACCCACACCAGAGATATTAATCGAGAACGCTCTTTATTGTCGACCGTTTGCGGCAAATGAAGACACCTACGCTCTTTATCAGAGACACCTACGCTCTTTATCAGAGACACCTACGCTCTTTATCAGAGACACATACGCTCTTTATCAGAGGTGATCATTGGAATTTTTGTTCGCTTGACAAATTTTTTTAAGGCCCACTTAATTTTCGGACCCCCCAGATCACATATATAAAATATATGCCATAGTATATACCAATTGAAAGAGGAAGCTCCAAAACATTGGATTATCAACTTATGTGGTGCAATAAACTGTGAACATGTTGTTTTTGTTGAGTTATTACGTGTTTTTCCATCTGGGTGGGCAGTAAGACAGCCAATTCATGGATATGTCCTCTCCAGACAAGGAGCACTCAGCCCATCTGGTGGATAGTTATCCCAGTTGGGTTAGCATAGATTTTGTTATCTTTTCTCTTTTAATTTGTATGAACCTTTTTCTCTCTCTCGCTCTCTCTCTCTCTCTCTCTCTCTCCTCTCTCTCTCTCTCTCCCTCTCTCTCTCTCTCTGTGGATTGCAGTTCAAAATGAATTATATTTAATGGAGGGGGAATAACTCTAAATCTTAAAGATAGAGTTATTCCCCTTCCATTGAAAATACATCTTTAATTTGAATTCTAATACATTCTGTATTTTAATCATATTTTATGTCATAGATTGTTATTAAACCGTATATCAAGGTACTATTAAATAAAATAATCAGTGACTCGAAAATTAAGTGGCCTTTAAACTGAATTGTAAGTCGATATCTGACAATCAAACAATCCTTTAAGTGAGTTGTATGGTGTCAAGTCGGATTAGATGGTGCGTCTTCGAAACCCATCCATGGCGGGAGCGGCGCTGGTTCAGCATTAAAGACAGTGTGTCAGTTCATTCTAATATATATGGGAGGCTCCTATGGCTTATAAGGTCAAGAGAAATATTGTCAGACCAGAGAATTATCTTATATATGCTAGTCTTCATATATGCGTATATAAGAGGATGCATTGGCACATGGTTTTCGCAAAATTTCAGGAAGCTCCAGTCATGGAATGGTTAAGAATTAGAGAAAAAAATAATCTCAGTGTCACTCGGAAAAACGTATTATCGACGGAGAAAGAGAATACATACCATCCTTTTTATATACATGTATCAGTATAATCAAACTGCAACCGGCGGCAGTGTGAATATACTCAATACAAACTACAGATGCATTCCTCATTAGTTTCGGGGTTTGCTGGTGTATATAACGTTATACGGTAATGCTGATTGTGATATGAACACGTTGCCAGCCAAACATAGTGTTCGGACATATTAATCCATTTGGGCTAGACTAGGTCCATCTCGAGGATAAACATCTGCTAATCTGGCAACATGCATAGGAACCTCGTGTATAGTCAAGCTGTTTTCGTGAAAATAAGCACATAACGGGCTTCAGTATTTTAATGAGCGAAATAAGCTCACGTTCGCAATATATATAACCTCAATATACGCTTCATATGGACCTAAATCGCGTTTTTTTAAACAATCCATTATGGAACTATTTCCATACGAAATAAGCCCATATTGGCATTATTTAATCTACCTTTGTTCATAGAACAGACTTACCAGAATCACGCTTTTTATAATGTGTGTTGGTTTAAAAAAAAATTATTTCTACATTCAAAGAACATATAGAATATGTTTTACAAATGCTTATGACATGATTTATAATAGATGAGGATGAAGATAATCTAACAAGCGAGTCGTCGCTTATTTTGAGTTAATGTGTTTTCAATGCGGCCCGCACAATAAAACGGAATGAAGGTTAAACGTCCACTATTAGAATCAAATAAGTCAAATATCAACCAACTAGCTGAAACAGGCTCCCGATATTAGCCTTTATTCAGCATCGAGGGGCCTGTGGCCCCTGTGTGCATATTCAAAAGACCTTCTGCATGTATATAATATTGACAAACCTCTACAAGATAATGCTGGATAATTGAAATGTCAAGCCAATCAGGAGTGAGCGCCAGAAAATGCCCACTAAATGGTATTTCTCTCGTGACAGAATGCGCGCATACAAATCTAGTTGACACTGCTTGTAGGAACACAAGTGTTGGTTACTCCCAAACTTGTATCTTGAATAGCAACAAGGCTGCTTTGTATTAATCTGGAATGCTGGCTGATTTGAATTCATATGGATTGACAGATGTGCATAGAATTTCAAAAAACAATTGACGTCGAAACAATAATGCTTTTAATTGGCTATTGAACAGCGTTATTCGATCCTCGACTGCCATGGTCTCAATTCCACCGACGCGTTGAATGTTGCGCGCGTGAATCTATCTCTGAAGTCCTACATATATGTAACATCCATTTGTGGTGATTAAATGCGAACGATATGACCACGAGAGCGGCAAGATTAATACAGGTAAATGGACAAGGTGTTCTGCTCCAAGTCATGAACATAAACACATACAAAATGCTCAGCCAAAGAAGCCCATCAAACAGCCACGGTGCACACTCGGTGATGGATTACTGATGTCCCATTTTGGGAATATGGAATTAAAATACTAAAATCTCAAATCACAGAGACAACACACATACGAAAAGAACATATAGCTAGTATTCGATCGTCAACTGGGCAACTCACATTTTCTGCGGTTTTGTCCGCTAGGAAGTGTATGGGTGCCAGCACTCAGACTCACTATAGTCAGTATATCACTTGAACCGCAAGTGAAAGACACATATTGTGCTTCAGTTCCAAAATCTGTATGACAGGAGATGGATCGGTTAGACATTCATATATGATCCGTTGAATCGTGACTCAGCTCCTTGAAAAAAATAATCGAGGTCTCTAAAACATGATATATATGTTAATCCATATGTTTATTAGGTATCACGCTGCGTATTCGCTAAGAAAAAAGAGTGTCAAATACAAAAACAAACATCGTTGCTGCATAGCGGCTTGCCCGATACCCCGAATTAAGAAGAGTTTCAAACGAAAAGGCAGCGGTGTTATGTTACACGTTATGTCCGAATTAAAAAAAAGAGTGTTTCAAACTCAAACGCGGAACAATGCTGCTTATATCCAGCCACGTTTAGTGTCACGTATGACAAAACTACAGGGTGTGCTGCTCCAGGCGAGTATTTCGAAATTGCCTTCTATATATACGTATACCAGGTGTGTACAACATAATTGTTTCAACCATAAAATCGTTATCTCAATAAGTCACCACGAATCAATAAAGCAATTAAATTCTCGCGACTATTTCAAGATCCCTCAACCAACGAAGTATTCATACCGACACAGCTTGCAAATAAACTTCAATAATGCATGGTCCAAGCAAATGAATGGTGAATTGTGTGGGATATATTTTTACCTTTTCGAACAGTGCAAATAATATATATAGCCATTCATTTCTGTTTGCTCTGATGTGGTAGAATTGCAACGGTCACACATGGCTGTTCACACATTATAAACCTGATATGCGAATTCAGACCGGCGATTGTGTTTGAAATCGATAAAATTTAGATTTTCCAGTGGGAATGCACCAAAGGTTTGCCGGTCACGAAAATCTGCAACATGGTATTAGTTTAGTACAAGGTACCCTATCGTTATCAAGGTACAATAGAATAGAACAATGACAACCACATTTTGTGCTTCACCACGAGTTACCTAGATCATGCTCTGAATCCACACTCTTGTTATGCCCATAGGCCTTGAGATCATATTCCACAAGTTCAAAGCCTGACCACTTTTTGAAGTTCTGGATATTTTTGTGAAGTTCTGACAGGGAAAATTATAACAACCAACAAGGGGTGCGCATCGGAAGTGGCGCTAGTCGAGGTTTTTTTTTTTGCCTGAAAGAGTGGATCTGTCGTAAAATAATTATTGAAATCTGTCGCCAACTTTTTTTTAGTTATCGACCTAACGGTCTCAAAATTGTAGCAATGAAATAAAAACGTGGCCTCCACATCACCCCTTTCAAACAAGATTATTCACATATGTAATGGACAATACGGCAATTTCAAAGTGTAAATTATTTAGTGATGCAAAAAGTAAAATCATAAGATGGCTGCCGGCGAACATGTATTTCATCTAAAATCGTTCAAATTAGATAGCTCCTATCCAGAGGTGATCCTAAACAAGCCTGTGCAATTTCAAAACAATTCTCCAATAATTATGTGCTGATGGGTTCACATTGGAAATCCAAGATGGCTTCTGGCGGCCATGTTTTATTTTTACGAATTTCGGGAAAATGGGAGGCTCCCATCTAGAGGTCACCCCGAAGATCCATATGAAGTTTGGTGACGATTGGATGAGAAATATGAACTGTAAGGTGTACTAAAGTATTTAGTCATTCAAAGAGTTAAATACAAGATGGCCGCTGGCAGCCATGTTTTCTAACAGAATTCGAAAAAAATTGTGAGCACCCATCTAAAGGTCACCCCGAGGATCCATATGAAGTTTGTTAATGGTCGGATGAGGGATATGCTCTGAAGGGTATGCTAAAGGATATATTAATGCAAAGAGTAAGATCCAAGATGGCTGCCGGTGGCCATGTTTTTCGATGATAATCGTTCAAATTTGACAAAGGTTTGAGTTATCTTGCTAACGGTCGCGAACGATCAAAATCGCTAAAACAAATAGACAAACTAAGGCCCATAACTCTCATATAAACGATTGGATAAAACCTGATTTTCGAGCTAGTTATTTCTGCAGCATACCCATATAACAAATAACAGTTAAATCTGTTGACGTTTGTTTGAGTTATAGCGCTCACGATCTGCGCCCGTCCGGACGCCCGCCCGCCTGAAGACCTCGCCAAAAGCATAAGATAATGTGTTTGTTAGTTAATACCTGTTCCTTAATAATGTATTGGACAATAGGTAGAAGTCCCAGTCCGAAATTACATAATTTAGATTACTTTTGTGAGCCGAATTCGTCGTAAACATGAGTTTATAAGGCATGGGTAAAACATTATGATCGTAATCGATGCAACAGCGCCTAAATCGAAATGAGAAGTATTATGAAATACATTATTAAGGAACAGGTATATGTAGCTCATAAATATATTACCTATGATATTTTTTTCAAAAGTTAGCAGGTTTTGAACCGATGAAATATGTGACCCGCCATATCAAATCCAGTCGTAAGTCGGGATTTTTTTTACCCTGTGCCAATGCATTCTCTTATATATGCGAGTCGACCATAGGTCGCCTCGCATATATAACAGAATGCATTGGTCTAACAATTTTTTACAATTTTTTCTTGTATTCTTTAACAAATTTATAATTTCACCCATACAGAGCCCCAGACAAACATGAGCAGACGACACTCTTCTATATGCGTCTATATATGTGTGGGGCTCCCTGCAGGGTAATGGATTTTTTTTTTATTTTATGTCCTAAAAATTGTAAGAAACATTTATTTTAAAAAATGATAAAAAATTGTTAGGCCAATGCATTCTCTTATATATGCGAGGCGACCTATGGTCGACTCGCATATATAAGAGAATGCATTGGCACAGGGTAAAAAAAATCCCGACTTCCGACTGGATTTGATATGGCGGGTCACATATTGTTTCCGCGCAGTAATCATTTCATCACTCATACTGCGTGTCATAATATGTAGACGTTTACGATTCAGACATCACAACCTTTGATGCGACGATGTAAACATACTTCAGATATTACTATGATATAAATTTAATACCCGGTGTGCACGGATGGTCGATACGGTTCACATCAGTAATTGTGTGTTTTTGTAAGCCATCCTGAGCATGTTTTTTGTATACCAACAAATAATTATAACGCGGTATACCAATGTAAGGTTTCTTACGTGGAAGCTTTAATTGTCTTATTTTGTTTTCTAGTTCTTTGCTATGTCAAACATAACTTATAGTATATGTTATATGCAAATTCATTTCAATTACAAATAAGTAAAGCATGGAAGGTCTAGGCATAGAATCTCTTAACATTTTGATCACATGTATGTAAGCATTTAGCAAATATAGAGCTTTAAAAAGGTATGTTGTAAAGAGACAGAAACTCATTTTATTCAAATCTCTTATCTGATCTTGTTTATCCAATATCCTATATTTTAGAACTTTTAACCTTCGTCATGCTAGGCATTTACTTGTTGTTTATGTATCGGAGTGCTCCACACAGAATAGGAACTTCCACGTCAACTGAACTGAATAGTCTGTAGAGTTAACCTCTTGTTAGTGGGCAAGGGACGGCTAAAGACGTTGTAGGATCCTGCTGAATTGTTATGTTGGGAGGGGCATTTTTCGCAGGCACTGACAAATCTGAATGATTCGAACAAAAGCCTTCGTTTTTGGGAGACAAACAGGAACATACTATTCTTATACCCCCACTTTTCGAATAAAACTGTGGTATATACTGGATTTAATACTGGATTTATTTTGTCCGTCCGTCCGTCCGCCCGCACTAACCAGAGAGTACTTGTGGGTGCGATGAATTTAACATGAATTTAACATGCTTTTCTTCTAATTGTTTTATGTACAAACCATCTCCGTTATTTCGTTAATATAATATTTCTCAGAATATGTAATATATCTGAAATAAACATTTAGAAAAAAAAGATATTCAAAAAAGAGTATATATTAACGAAATAACGGAGATTGTTTAGAAACAGTTTATAACACCACAAATGATCAATTTCGTCCCGTATAAGTCGAATTCTACACTAGGGTGGGTGGGCTTGTTGGAGGTTTGGGGCCGCTCTTTAAAAATACGCTCTTTAAAAAATCGTCAGTTGTGGGTTGCACCCCACAATTTACTCAAACAAAAGATCGCACCCCACAAGTATTCATGGGTATGTGCAGTCACTCCACAAGTATACTTTGGCCAGTACGTCCAGCCGTCCTGGTATATATCTCAGCAAATGGCGTTGTTCACGTTTTATTAATTCTAGTGTTATCCTTCCTTGTTGATATGGAACAAGTGGTTTTTGTCCGTCCGGGAAAATATCTCAGCCATGAGTTATCTCATCTGAATGAAATTTTGTATGGAAATTCGCCTTCATGAATCCTTTCAAAAGAATACCCAATGACGTTGTTTGCATCTTCCGTTATCGTCCTTTGCTCAATTTAAATTTGGATTCGTTCTGGTCAAGTTTCAATTTGGGAACCGTATAGTGGTATGCGAACGCCCGACGAGCAACTCCTTCCTATTCCAACAATGGCATCGATCGTTGTGGTCAAACGATCAACAGCGTAAGCTATATGTTGCGGTCGGCTTGTGGTAATTTGCAGAGCAATTGTTAAAGTATTTTAAGATATATATATATATGGATACCTAAGTGCTTCCTGTATAGATAAATGACATTGTCTAGAATCATTTGTACATGCCTGGTATATGCCAAATACCACTAAAATGACAATTTAAGAAAACAGTGAATACGATGTTTCAAGGGCAGATCACACAAAAGATATTGCTTTTTACATACTCCTCCCTTCCATCGGGAGGATTCCGTGGCTTTGATGTGATCAGGCTTGAGTAAGGTGTAAGTGTGTGTATTTCGTCGTATAGAGCTAACAACATGCATAGACTAAGATACGCAGGTATACAATTATCGCCATTAATGTTATTAATCGCTAATTCGGGTATGTACACCTCGATAGTGGCTCGACTACTGGCTGTGCACGGTAAAGTCGAAGTGTATTACAAGGTACTTATTATTCCAAATCCACTCGCTTCAATAGGTACGTAATCCATCGAACAAAGGGGAATTCAAGCAAATTGGCTACACGACGAGACTCCACAAGCGTTATGTGGTTAGATGCGTTATTTACAGTCGTTCATGCATATACCTTCCTGTGTCGCGTTTCTATCCGGGTTGTGCTTTGACATTCAATTTGTAGAGTTCGCGTGAGAATCTGTTCACTATCCGCATATTGGTGGATTTGACGTGGAACTAACTGTTGGATGCCGACAAGCAATATATGGACAGAAAGAAACCCCGCTGCAACGGATAATATCAGGACATGAGATTCGCAGGTTTTACTATTCGATGAACCGGCCTGTTGCAAATCAAATATATTTCATTTTAAACTCTCCATTTGGATTTCTATTGATTTAGAACATCTGGCTCTCGACTCTGGTGTTATTAACCGGATCTTTATTCTCTGATATAGATCGGATGGGCCGTATCGGCTATATTAATAACACTGCACGGAATACACATCAGCGCGTCCGAAGCCTATAGCAATGTTGTTTAGGAAATGATGCGGATAACGTGATTACTCACTGTACTGCCCCATTCCATTCTTGGATGTTAAATGGCTTATTTTGAGACAAAATATTAGCCGATGTCGTTGCCATGAGCAAGTGGAGGTTTTTACGGAGGAAATTGCGAGGCGGACTTGACTCGGGTGGTTTTCAGAGTGAGTAATATCGATTTTTACTGATTTCTTCACTGATTTCTTTGCGTTTATTTATTTATTTTTTAGGATAATTTTTTTTTTTTAGGTTCGTTATCATGACGGTGCATGGTTCGTTATTTCGTTTTGGACAGGAACCAGTTTATTCAATAAGAGACATTGAGCGCGCGCCAATAAATAGGTATGAGAGTCACACACCAAAAACAAAACAAAAAAACAAAACAACAACAACAAAACAATGGCAGTAGACAGCTTAGGGTACGTTCATACGCTGGCAATATTGCACTGCAAACTGCAAAAATGCCAGCTGCAAAGGTTGTTTTGTTTTGTTTTGTTAGCTGGCATTTTTGCCAGCTACCGGCGAGCTCGTGCTGTCTCGTGGCTGGTCGTCAACAATCAACGGTGGTATATGATAACGGGTGTATACCTCTCTGCCGGTGGCCACAACACAAGGCCACTAACAATAATTGTTTGTGTCTGTACCGTCCTTGATACGATCGAATGGGATCAGGGTGTGTTCTCTGTGATTCTCATGCACACATAATTATACATGTGGATCTCCGTTATATGAGGATATGATGATATGGCGTGATACAAATAGTACCAAAAGTGATGCTTCCGGAGTCATAAATGTGTGAGCTATTGGGGAAGTTGTGGCAGGACTCACTATGAGTATCCATGCATTGCTTCAAATGTGCTTACTTCAGTGTAAAAATTCTCAATTGTTATCGAAATGGTCATGTATCGATCAGAATGGCACATTGAAATATCACTCAAATCAGATCAAGCTGGGGTTCGAATACGTGCTAACACCATATACCAAGACTGCGATATCGATGTAATTGTAGTGGTTTAAAGGTGACTGGTTGTGTCGTCGTGGTGGTGGGGTGGGGTCTAACAGTAGGGATAATGGGAGGTTAGTCTTTGGCATTGATATATGGGCCTATATTATTATTCATGCCATTTGAATAACAATATATTGTGTGCTTTTGATTAACTTGTATTACTATTTATTTGATTTCTTTGTTTTGTTTAACATCAGCACCACGTCCCCTCTCCCCGTTGTTCTTAACTTATTGTTTTGCTTAACATGAAGACCAACGAGTTTGTGACTAACATTATTGGAATGACAAGTTTGGAGTTTGGGATGATACCCGGGAAGATTTGAATTCGTCGGTTAATTTCGTTGAGCCAAGTGCGGACACACCATCTCCTGTCTTGGTGACGTTAATTGTACTCATATATGAGCAGCATCCCGTCGAGAGAGCTGGCCGTGGCGATATCACATTCCAACATGTCAAGTGACATTATTTTGACTGGCCTAAGAATACCAACACGCACCGTGTTCTGATATATTGCAAACAGCTCATCAATCACGCAAAACGGCTGTCGTTCGTTGATCACTACTAACGCTGATTTGTTGACAGCGGGCAGAAATTAATCCGTTTTGGCAATTTTGCAGCTGGCATTTTTGCAGTTTGCAGTGCAATATTGCCAGCGTATGAACGTACCCTTAGGATACATTCATACACTGGCAAGTTTGCACGGTATGGTTTGCAGGCATTTTGTCGTAGAAAACGATATGGTGCCATAATATGAACGAATAAAGCCCACAATGTGCATCTGTGCCACAGCTAACTACGTGCGAAATAAAATCTCTGTAGTTCCACTAGTAACGATGCTACCGGAATTTGTCTGTAAATATCATGCAATTATCTCGCAAGAATAAATCATACAGGTATTTGATGGCAAATTCCAGTAGCACCGTTACAAGTGGAACTACATAAAATTTACTTCTCATGTCTTTCGCTTTGGTAAAGATGCATGTTATGTACGTGCAAGTTTCCGTTCATGTTCTGGCACCAATTGGTTTTCTATGACGAAATGCCCGCAAAAACATACCGTGCAAACTTGCCAGCGTATGAACGTACCCTTAGATTGAATTTGTTATTCACTAAGCAGCTTTTATCAACTTTAAGATGAAAATCTTGTTATTATGATAGTCTTTTAAATCCGTGGGCTATAAACTTAGACTGTTGTGACCGACTTTCGCGCATTATAAGCCAGGCCTTGGCCAAATGATCCAGCCGCAGATTCGTAGTAACCTGACCTTTTTGGAACAATTGAGCCTCCAAATGAGGTATATACGTTATAGAGCTATTGAGGTATATATACGCTATTTGGATGGAGGAATACTATACGTCGGTGTTAATTTGAGACTTCAAACCGCCGAGTGCCTTCAACCAATTTAATGTGTATGAAGTACACACCAGCCAAGCAACCAGTTAACTTGATACATCTGTCACTTCTGCACCAGGAAGAACAGAACATACATTTAGACAAACGCATTACATGGACACCATGGTAATATCATGGTGTCAAAATATGGTTATTTATATCGCAGTGCATGTGTACGATTGCCACAAGTGTCAATAAGGTATCTTTATGGGTGATAGAGTATCCGTGTAGAGTGTGACATTGGAAACTTATTTTAGTGAATGCCTGGATTTGAACTGGGTTACATACACGCATGAGCATGCGGCGTTGAATGATGTCGGATTTATACAATACATTAGAGCAACTCATAATGAACCCGTCTCAAACTCAACTTAGTAATCATTTGCTTTTATCTTGTACCGGGGGGGGGGGGTCAAAATTGGCCGATAAATACAAAATACGTGATATTTTTATCTACTGACGATATATTCGTAAACATTCATTGCAGTGATAGAAATTAGATTAGAAAAATCCCCTATTTCTACAGCGATTAACATTTATAAAAGTTTCTTTTGGAATTTTTTTTTGATACGATAGTATACGATTTATTTGCATAAACACCAATAAAGGCAGTATGCTAACAATACAATTCATAATTAAACAATAATTAATAAACGATTACATGTGAACATAGCATGTCTAGCTATTCATTCAGAACGCTTATCAAAGAAGCCACGTTGCTGATGTTACTGCTATAATGTAATGTGCAGCACTATTTTACCATATTTCATCAATTCCTGTTGATGAAATATGGTAAAATAGAGCTGCAAGATGAACGCAGCTAACAAATTGTGTAGTTTCAATGAATACAGAGCGCCTATAAGTGGTGTATGCACATGTCGATCTGCATGTGTTTTTAAACAAAGCCTGACGAAATCAAGAAATCAGATGTCTTCAGAATATCTTGATATTAGTTTGAATTACGGTTTCGAGAAGTAAGCATGGGCACGCGAGCTTAACATTCAATTATATATATCTCATTGGCCCTAATTTACGGTCTGTAAAAGCGGCCCTAAAAAAAAAAAAAAAAAATATTATTTTGTTTTAGATTTTTTTGGGTTGAATTTTTTTTGGGTATGCTTAAGCATGCTATAGCGAATTTAAAAACAAACTGGATAAAACTTTAGGGGCATGTTATAACTCAAAACTATCACCAAGTATTCATAGTAATAATTTTGATGCCCATGAAAAACGTAAAATTCCCTGGCACTAAACCTACAAAATAAGTCTGTTAAAGAATATAAGAAAAAAATTATTAAAATTGTAAAAAAAATTGTAAAAAATAATAACAAATGATGAAAAATTGGACCTGGCACTGAAAGGGTTAATGCGAGTAACTATTATTAGCAATTAAAAAATGTTGTCAGTAGTTGTTCATTGTGCGAAAGGTGTCCAATTCTGAATAGCGGTCAGAATGAATGAATGCCGACGACACCCATGCAAGTCCAGGGTTGTAATAAAATTTTCTCTTGCAAAATTCTTGCCCCAACTGATTTTTTTTTTTTTTTGCCAAATGCCAAATTGATATTGATTTTTTTTAATCTATATTATATAATGCCCAACTTTATGCTTGAAAATAAAATGTATCGCATATACAAGAAAAATTAATTATTTCGACATTGCTGCACAGTCATGGGTCAGAAACACGTTTTGCCAAAAGTTCCTGGTATTTCAAAATGGATTTTCTCTGTCAGGAATTTCTTTGTGAAATTTGGTACAAGTAATTATTGTGACACACTATTTAAGAACCATCGACCCATTAGATATTATAATCTCATTTATTTTCCTTTTATTGAAAACAAATATTTAAAATTTCACTGTTTTCCGGTGCTAAGAACTTCTGTAAAATAGATTGTGCAGTTCATATATGAAGGTCATGAGAGTAAACTTAATTTCTCTTGATTAATGAAATTTAATGATTATTTTCAATTAGTAAGTCAACTACCCATACATAATTTTCTATATTTGAAAATGTTCATGTAATTCATATTGATCAATGAAACAATGGACTGAGATGAGTTCTGGGTCATGGATTCATAACCAAGTTAATTAAAGTTGAGCACCACGGCTGACCACCATATCTACACATGGCTTCATTCCAGTTGATTGCTGCCTGCTTGAGTGGACTACACTCGCTGCATATCAATATTAGTTTTCATCGGGATGGAATATTTTATTCTTCATTATAATATCTGGGGGTATGATTCTATATTATGCAATTACAAATCTAATTCAACATTATGAAACCTCCTCTCAATACTGCCAAGACAATAAGCTTATGGTGATTGGTGTGTTTGTGAAATTATTAATTATTCTAGCAGTTCTTGGTACCGAAATAGACAAAAAATAAACTAATACCATCTCACATGTATTAAAATCCATTGTTTTATCGTCTCTTAATAATTGCTCAGATTCTATATAAAACTAGAGATGGGCCTGCCCCATGTGGGACCAAGGTATATCCCCCGTATTGAAAAGTCGAAAAAGGGGATTAACTCCATAAAACAAGTCGGACAGAACTCATAATCGCAGGTGCACAGGTTTCCATGATACTAAATTTATGTGCCAAGTTTTTAAATAAAATTGAAGGAAAAAAAATGTAGGAATAAAAGCACAGACAAAGGTATACCCCTGTATACAACTAGAGATGGACCTGCCTCAGGTGGGACTATAAGGTATATCCCCCGTATTGAAAAGTCTAAAAGGGGGATAACTCCCCAAAACAAGTCGGACAGAACTCATAATCGCAGGTGCACAGGTTTCCATGGTACTAAATTTATGTGCCAAGTTTTTAAAAAATTGAAGGAAAAAAATGTAGGAATAAAAGCTCAGACAAAGGTATACCCCTGTATACAACTAGAGATGGGCCTGCCCCAGGTGGGACTAAGGTATGTCCCCCGTATTGAAAAGTCCAAAAAGGGGATAACTCCCCAAAACAAGTCGGACAGAACTCATAATCGCAGGTGCACAGGTTTCCATGGTACTAAATATTTGTGCCAATTTTTTAAATAAAATTGAAGAAACAAAAATGTAGGAATAAAAGCTCAGACAAAGGTATACCCCTGTATACAACTAGAGATGGACCTGCCCCAGGTGGAACTATAAGGTATATCCTCCGTATTGAAAAGTCGAAATAGGGGACAACTCCACAAAAAAAGTCGGACAGAACTCATAATCGCAGGTGCACAGGTTTCCATGGTACTAAATATATGTGCCAAGTTTTTAAAAAATTGAAGAAAAAAAAATGTAGGAATAAAAGCTCAGACAAAGGTATACCCCTGTATACAACTAGAGATGGGCCTGTCCCAGGTGGGACTAAGGTATATCCCCGTATTGAAAAGTCGAAAAAAGGGGTAACTCCTGTACTCCACAAAGCAAGTCGGAAAGAACTCATAATCGCATGTGCACAGGTTTCCATGGTACTAAATTTATGTGCCAAGTTTTAAAAAAAACACTGACCAAAAAATGAAGGAATAAAAGCTGGGACAAAATAGCGTCCACTGTCGTCCGGAATCACGGACGGACGGACAGAAGGACTGACAAGCTGATTCCAGTATCCCCAGGGATGTGACTAGAGGGTCTCCGTTGGGGGGTGTCCACTTTGGGAAATTCAAACTACACCCCCCCCCCCCTTGAGTCGGAATCACACCAATACAACTTTTTGCATAATTCCATTTGCACCCCCCCCCCCCCGCTTGAATCAGAATCACAGACCAAACACAAGTTTTGCATAATTCCATTTGCACCCCCCCCCCCGCTTGAATCAGAATCACAGATCAAACACACAAGTTTTGCATAATTCTATTTGCACCCCCCCCCCTTGAATCAGAATCACAGACCAAACACAAGTTTTGCATAATTCCATTTGCACCCCCTTGCACATCAGTCCTCAGGCCTAATATCCTATGTATTCATAAACTATGTTGTTCTTTATGCCCGGTATAAGAAAATTCATATACTTTAACCTGAGAATTGCATAAATCCTAACATCTAGTAGCCTACTCCAGACAAATGCACACGGCTACGGGTAAGACACCAGGACATTGTGACCGTCCATGTTTGTTCAGCCCGGTGTGAGAAAATTTGGAAAACTATACAAGAAAATCGCAAATCCTAGCATCTAGACTGGCCTCAACTGAAGCTTCCCTAGTGTTGGAAATTTCAAACCTCATACTCCCTCTTAGGTTGGAAAATTCTCCAACTGATGACCATTTCAGTCGACAAGTTTGACCGAATGTACTAAACTATTGTTTTGTTAAACTAATTAGCAGTTTTGTATTGGTCACGGGGGAGGGACAGTGACACACCGGGCCGGTGTTGGAAAAGTTCCAAAATTTTGACAAAAAATAGGAAAATATGCAAATATTGGTCCAAAAACAATTAATTCCCCCCAATAAATTGTTTGAAAATCAAACGACAAGAACATTTTCAACCCATTGTTGGTGTGAAATGAAATTTCCAACTGTTGAAAATTTTGACCAAAGTTGGGGGGTGAGACACCCCCCCCCCCCCCCCCCCCCACCCCCTCTAGCCACATCCCTGAGTATCCCCCGCAACTCGTCGCGGGGAGTATAATGAAGATGTTGATATGTGAAAATCAAGGTTTTCACCATACAGATCCAGATAAATTATTTTTTGAAATTTAGTACAAGTATCTGTCATCAAACCGTACATATAAATTATTTCGACTGTACGGTGTTTCAGACTGTCCGTGTATGTCCGTTCTGTTAATTGTGTCGGCGGTCTGTTACTGTTAGCTACTTCGAATGCGTTTTCGATGTCTGGTTGCTAATTTCTGTCCGTCCATTTAAATCATGTACACGTATCAGATAATCCGCATTCGGCAAGTGGCAGCGCGAATCCAGATCCAGATTCATGTATTTACCATTAGCCATACAATGGGCATAACAGGCATTTACATTCTATCAACTTATACACAAAACGTAAAGCCGCACGGCGGTGTGGGATCAAAATACACCTAATTGTCCAAATAATATTCGCTTTTGAATTTTTTCCGAAATCGATAAATACTTGAACTACCTTTCTGCGACCATATTATGTCCCAGAAAGACGCACTGAAATCATGAATATACAACTGTGCAATTGATCACGGTTTTTGTGTCTCGAACAAAAGCGACCATTTAAACTACATGGAACAGAAAAGAGCGTTCCGTGTAATCTATCCTGATAAGGTATAAATAAAGAGCGTTTATTTAACATTGTAATACGACCCTGCCTAACTATGCTTAAAAGCCATGTCCTGATTGGCCAGTGGCCCGAGTTACCATGGCTATCTCGTTCCAGTTTTGTGGTACAATTCTACTATTTCCAATTGTACCACGAAAAAAATCGGTTTATTCAGATCGCCGCACGCGACTTTTCCCGTCTTTTCTAACTCCGCGCAAACGGGGCATCAACGGGGTACACCCGCACCCGTAATCCTTTGAATTTTGCTACATCTAGCGAATTTTCTAGCGATTTGTCGCGTGAAACCAGTTTGGTTGCCAATGAATATGGTCCAAATGATGTTATGGTATATTGATATATGTTACGACCAAAGAAAGTTACTTAATAAGTATATTAATTAGTGTGAACAAATGATAACAGCTGGAAAGTGGCTGTGACCATGGCAAGTATTTTCAGACCGTAGGCCCTATGCAGCGGTATATCAAATATTCCGTGTATTTGTAGACCTATCTTATGCCTCCTTCCAAATTATACGTAGACAAATAATTGAAGCTCGAATGAGCCATATCCGTTTAACCCTTTACCCAACAGAAGGGCCCTGTGCCAATGCATTCTCTTATATATGCGAGTCGACCATAGGTCGCCTCGCATATATAAGAGAATGCATTGGCTTAACACATTAAAAATTATAAAATTGTTAAAGAATGTAAGAAAAAATGGTAAAAAGTGTTAAAAAAAGATTTTTTTTAAGCCAATGCATTCTCTTATATATGCGAGGCGACCTATGGTCGACTCGCATATATAAGAGAATGCATTGGCACAGGGCATAACTGTAACTATCACAATGTGGTCAAGGAGCCGGTTCCAATGATATCCATATTTGTATGGTTCTATTGAGACAGACCGAAGATATTTTAGGCTGTTGAAGCTTTATTTGGCCGGTTTTGGCCGGTTTGTTGGGTAAAGGGTTAACAAATTTGTCCTGGTAAACGGTTTCTGGTAGTCGGTGGTCCAAGCTGACATAAACGATTTATTATATAACTAATATACAAAGCGTGTGCATGGTTACGCCTGTATAGCGTTAGAACGAACGTCACGATGAACATGTGTAAGGACTCGACTCATCATCGCCTTGTGAATAAAATCGATTGAAGTACGAAGATGAGATATTGCTTCTATATTCCCCGTCACGGTGATGTCGGTCAGTCATGAATACGTTATCATAACTATATACGCGCATTCATCTGAGTCAACACAAATGTTGACTTTAGAGTGGTCGTAAATGTGTAAATGCCCCAGAAAATGGGTTCATTTCCACAACGCATAGAATATCGACCGAATAATACACGTGTTTACAAGAAAAGGAACTTATTTTGTATAACAATACAGTATACTGGACTGAGATATCTCATAAATATTACCTCCTCAAATTACAACATTGCCTGAGAGAGAATATCTTTCAATGCGACTGGTAATCTTCCAAGTGTTCAGATCACAGCTAGTACTTTATAGCTTGTCATCTTTCCTTAGGAGAAAATTGCCCGTTAAAGGCCCACTTAATTTTCGAGTCACTGATTATTTTTTTGATAGTGCCTTGATATACGGTTTTAATAACAATCTATGCCATAAAATAAAATACTATAATTCATCACCATTTGAAACGTTTGTGTGAAAACAGCTGAAATCATAGAAAGGTTACACAGAATGCAACATAATTCAAACTAATAATGTATTTTCAACGGAAGGGGAATAACTCTATCTTTAATATTTAGGGTTATTCCCCCTCCATTGAAAATAGTACAATTTGAACTACAATCCAGATGGAAAAAAAAACACGCCAGTAACTCAACAAAACCAACATGTTCACAGTTTATTACACCGGATAAGTTTATTATACAATGTTTTGGTGCTTTCTCTTTCAAATGGTATATAATATGGCATACATTTTTTATGTGATCTCGGGGTTCGAAAATTAAGTGGGCCTTTAAAGGCATGCCATTATATAAACTGTAAGTACATGTATACGTTGTATATGCCTATGGTTCAGAAAATCCACTGAAGTTATAAATTGTATGGCCACAGATTAAAACAAGAATATTCCATATTAAAGAGCGTTTAACCCAGATAGCATGACTACGTTGGGCCAACGTTGGCATAATGTCGGCACGGTTGGCATTCGGTTTGGTTGGGTTGACGACGTCAACTTGACGTTGTTGGCCCTTGGTTGGCCCAACGTATTTCTCCCAACCGTTGGAAATATAACATTGGCCCAACGCGAACATGCCAACGGAATTATCTGCAGTAAATTGGTTGGGTTGGCGTGGTTGGCCCTTGGTTGGCCCAACGTATTCCTCCCAACCGTTGAAATTATAACGTTGGGCCAACGCCAACACGAAAATGGAATTTACTGTGCATGCACATCACATTGTTGGGTTTACGTTGTTGGCCCTTGATTGACCCCAATTAAGGTATTCCTCCCATGCAACAGTTGGAATTATAACGTTGGTCCAATGTTGGGTCAACGCTAACAGCCTCATGGCAGTCCAATTACATATAGCGTACATACGTCGTATGTAATATACATCTCAACTATTATGCCGATACTTTATGTTCCGTAAACACACGTACAATCATTGCTGACACAATATATGCTACGATATGTCATAAAATACGTTGGACGCTGTCGGTTGGTATATCGTTGGCCCAACGTAATACCAACGTAGAAAGCTCTGACGTCAAACTCTACGCGCGTGCACAACGGATCAGGCGTCTGCTTTTCTATTTGCGCGCTTTGTTCTGGTTCTCGTTCAGTATTACTGCTGGTGTTGATTTTAGCAAATAAAGGATTCAGTTTCTTTAATTTGGAATTCAAGGATTTGTTCGTTCTTTAGATGCCACCATCGGTCATCCGAGTCGCTATCCGAGGTAGGTTTACGTTTGTGAGAAACTACTCTTTTGTGTAAAATTAATTAAATATATTTCTCGGAATCACAAAGTTCTGAATGTTTGCACGGCGTACATATAAGTTATAGCGGAGTTTACTTATTGACATGTAGTGGTTTCTCACAAACTTGCATCAGATAGTGACATGGTGGCTGACGGTGGTAACTGAATTATGAACGGATTATTGGATACCCCAAAAAAAAGAAATCCCCAACGTTATGCCAACCAATTTAGTTTGAGTTCCCAACGTTGTCCCTCCGTTGGGTCAACGTTGTGCCAACCAAATGGTTTAGTTTCTAACGTTGGGCCAACGTTATGCCAACCATGTGGTCTGGATATCAACGTTGGCCCAACGTTGGGCCAACGCTCTGAAAATGTCGTCCAACGTTGGCCCAACGTAGGCCCAATACGTTGGCCCAACGTTGACCCAATGAGCAAAATTACGTTGGCCCAACGTTGGTTTGCCAACGTTCGTTTGCCAACGTTGGCCCAACCATTCAGATGGTGGTTGTGTCAACGTTGGCCCAACCATGTCATGCTATTATTCGTTTCCCCAATATGGTAAAGAGCGTTTATTTCACTGATGTGTGGACAGTTGACAGAGACAGCCGACAAATGACCATGACTTTGGTCAATCGTGTATACGTCTGTATATTGTACTATTTCGTGTATATTTATCTATAAACTTGTTTTGAACGACGGGACGTGACAAAGGTGAGACATTTCTATGTCAAATTTGGGGGGTGGACCAGACACTGGCTGTATGAAGCTCCGACGCTCTGATCTTTCCACCGTCATGGCGGGGTACCGGGCAGAGCGTCATAGTCAGACTGAGTGTCTAGTCCAATTTGGGGGCTGGAGATTACGAGTTGCTTTGAACAGAGATTTCAGGCCTGTCACAACATCAGCTGGAAATTTCACACCAAAAGTAGGTTGAAAATTCCCCATTTGTTTGATTTTCCAATCAGTATTTAGTATAGGCAAATTGTTGTATTATACCAAATATCGCATAAATTATGTTTCTACTGTCGGTCAAAAGTTTGGACTCAAATGGGCATCAGTTGGGGAAATTTCCAACCTTATGGGGGTGTCAGGTTGGACATTTCCAACAGTTGAAAAGCTTGAGGTGCCAATTGGAAAATTCCACACATGTTGGGGGTGTCCAAATTGAGTATTGCGAACTAGGGTCTACTTCAAGGGAGGATATTTCAAGGTGGACACGCCAACGGAGACCATCTAGCCATAGTCCTCTCTACATGATTTATATAATCAGAAAAAATAACATGCCACGGTCATAGAAGTGTTTAAATTGGTCGCGGAGCAGTGAGGCAAACGGTCGTTATGTTTACCGTATCGGGAATAACCAAAGGAGCAACGCTCTTTATTGTTCTATCCCGATAAACTCATATTTGTAGCCAACAACACAATGTGACATATAGGGTAATCTGAATCGGGAATCTGTATGTGTAAGATAACGTTTTGTCAATGGCTTACCAGGGGTCAATAGATTATATCTATACTATTTCTACGAGTGGAAATTCATTTTTTTTTTGTCATCACGAATGAGATTAATTAACAATCTAACCAAAAAGGTGTAGATGTTCTGTTTATTATATGCTCCGCTCAGTTGGCTCATGGCTCAGCTCTAAAGAAGAGTAAAAAGTGCAAGTTTGTATACCCAAGCACAGCCAGGGTAATGAGTTGAGCATTTAAAAATAGTTCCATTTTCAGACAGACTGGTTGAGGAATACGGGGGCTAACATCATGTTTTAAAAATAATTATCACGTATTACAATTTTTTCAACCTGAAAAAGTTCAATGTGGCAAAGTGATGTTTACTCATGTAGTACATAATCACTTTTAATTTTAGCGAGGATGGATACGCGTGAGATATCGTATCTCACTAGACGGATAACGGTTTTTATCTGATGCAAAAATACTACTATTTGATGGCTTAGCATATACTAAATGTTTGAATTCTCTTTAGAGTGTAGTGATATCCCGGATCTATAGTATATACACAATGTGTGATCTGTCCTCTACCAATAATGGTGACAGATTCGTGATATAGCTAATGATCGCTTTCTATATATACTTTGTTTGTTGTACGTTTTTTTTATCTGAACATTTCCCACCAATACATATGAATCATTCTCCTCGTGTATTCTCTGTTCGTATATGTCTGTCATCTGCTTTATTACAAGAACAACCCTCTAAACGAATAATAGACCATTGAAACCGCGAATCTTGTGTCTAACTATAGAAACATGTACATTTTTACCCTGTGCCAATGCATTCTCTTATATATGCGAGTCGACCATAGGTCGCCTCGCATATATAAGAGAATGCATTGGCCTAACAATTTTTTATCATTTTTTTTAAACAAATGTTTCTGACAATTTTTAGGACATAAAATAAAAAAAACATCCATTACCCTGCAGGGAGCCCCACACATATATAGAAGCATATAGAAGAGTGTCGTCTGCTCATGTTTGTCTGGGGCTCTGTATGGGTGAAATATAAAATTGTTAAAGAATACAAGAAAAAATTATTAAAATTGTAAAAAATTGTTAGGCCAATGCATTCTCTTATATATGCGAGGCGACCTATGGTCGACTCGCATATATAAGAGAATGCATTGGCACAGGGTAAAATTGTACATGTTTCTATAGTTTGACGTATGTCTACATTGGAATGGTAAACTCTCGAGACTGAAATGTACGAACCATATATGCGTATATATCTTAAAGGCACGGCACGTGAGGCCTTAGTTGTCGAAAATATTCATATTTGTTCCAATGACCGTAAACAGAAAAACATTAAAATGCATACAGTTTCGTTCATATATACCATGACTATCCGTAAACAGCATGTTATCATAAAGACCTACTATATTTTACCTAAGCAAGAGCCTGATTGTGTTACAGAAGACAACACAATGCTACAGGCTAATCACACAAAAATGGCATAAACGCTCTTTATATGTTCCATATCAGGAATTCACCAACAAAGAACGCTCTTTATGTTTACCATCATAATATAAACAAACACCAGAAAAGTAACTTTTTATGCTTTTGTTTACATAACAATGGTCAAACAAATGACAAAACATACTGTTTATGCGATATTTCTTATTTGTATACGGACAAAGTCTGTCTACATTTTGATGTTCTTTCTGTTTGTGGCGGTTTTTGACGGGTGGAAATATTTTTACAGGATACCCACAGCCAAGGCCAACCGTACCTTTAAGTAGGCCACTCTTGTCAAGCATGAGTTGATATTGGTTGAATTTGCTTTCATTCCGGATTTGTTTATATTTCAGAGAGAAACAGCCAAGGAGAACTCGACCAGGAAGAAGGTAAGACAAATCACGTGACGCCAAATTAGTCATAATTTTCTAGCCAATGTTCCGCTTAAAGTGCAAAATGAAAAATGCGTGCAATATCAGGCGTATGGCACAGGATGTGCGATAATTCACTCAATCATCCACCGGTAATGCGCCCAAAACCAGTATGCACACCCCTGGTCAAGTGGTCCTGCTAATGTGCTATGATGCGGTTGGTCCTGCTGAATTGGTATGATGTTGTTAGGGCAAACTGATGCTGTTAACAAAAAGTACCCTTATATTTTTTTAATTTGTCTTGTTCGTGGTGTTCCGATAATTTGAACATATCCAGGAAAGCCATTATGCGTATCTACTATCAAACATTCAAAAACATATTTTTTGCGAAATATTTGTAATACTGGTTGTATTAGTAGATGAAAATCGACTTTAATCAAGATGGTTATTCACGTCGTTTTAGAAACACAAACGCAGTCATTATTATATTTTTCAAAAATATATATGATCTTGAATGTATCATACACACACTGTTTTTTTTTTATCTCAAATCGATCGGATTAGCCAAACACCGCGAAAATGACAACTTTAGAAAAAATAACGGTACTTTTTCGTAACGGTATCACTTTGCCCTACCACTTTGCATCATAGCAATCCTGTAGGACCACCAACATCATAGCATATTAGCAGGACCACTTGATCAGGGGTGGTAAAGCGCTCATAATCAGTATACGTACAGTAGGTCATAATTGAGGAAGCTCGTTATTGTCTTATATTTCTTTTGAGGAAAGCCTTCATGCATGAACGCTCTTAGTCAGAATGGACGCTCTTCACCAGAGACACGCATGCACGCCTGTATTCTGTAATTTTCTGGTATTTTTTTTAACTTGGCACATATATCAACCAGCTTATTAACATTATTTGCTATCAGCAAATATATGATTTCTCCCTTGTTCTCGCTAACTATTTGTATTCTGTCATTATCTGGTCATTTTTTTTAAACTTGGCACATATATCAACCAGCATGGGACGTTGAGAACCTGCTATTTTGAGTTCGGTCTGACTCATTTTGGCGGAGTTATTGACCTTTTCGGCATAGAATCGTACATCCTGTGACGCATCTTTTGTCCGAGTCTATTCCGTCATTTTCCAGTCAATTATTTAATACTTGGCACAGATGTCAACCAGCATGGGAACCTGCCCACCTGCGATTTTGAGTTCAGTCGGATTCAGTTTGGCGGAGTTATTGCCATTTTTCGACATAGAATCATTCATACTGGGACGCATAATTTGTCAGAGCCTGTAATCCGTAATTTTCCACTCAATTTCTTTTAAACTTCGCACACATGTCAATCAGCATGGGAACCTGTCACCTGCGATTTTGAGTTCTGTCAGTCATTTTGGCGAGATATTGCTATTTTTTCGACATAGATTTTCGAGTTATTGGCCCTTTCTCGACACATTGAATATGTCCAACACATTTAGTGAATATGCATTTTGTATTATATTGGTGTAATCAATTCCTCTATTTGTAGTATAGGGATCTGAAACCCATAAATCCTTCAAACCTGCCACCTTCATCGGGGGACATTTTGGTTAGCGACCTTTTATTTTGAATAGTTGCGGATGCATCCGGTGGCTCAGTTTAGTGCATTAGGCCATCATGCCGCCTAACTATGGTGAAGCAGGTTCGAATCAGGACAAACGCAGATTTGACGACTAGGGAAATAGGGTAACATGATCTGGCCATGTGCGATATTTTCTTACCATTTTTTCCTGAGGATGAGTTTTAATAGTAGCAAATGCAGTACATGCACTTTCGACTAGACCATTAACACTGGAGACTTCGTGATATCGTCTATTATATATAGCCACCGAAATTGTGATAAACCAAAGCAGACTCGAATCTCTTAAGTTCAAACTGTGAGTTAACATTCACGGACTCACAGTTCTTGCAGATGATGGTTAAGGCACGGCTGGTCTTGGTTTTAGGTGATAATTTAGAAATATAAGTTACCAAATTATGAAACGTTCCTCCAGAATATACTAATAGAATAGTATAAAGGTAGTATGAATGCGATACTATCCACAAAATTTGTGTGACCGAGCATTATTTCATATACAGCACGTAAAGAGTATGCGATAAGCAAAACACTCAGCACCGTGGCGATTTTTGTTGTGGGAGAGTAATTCACGGTGACTCATTCAACACCGAAATATTGAGTGACGAAGATTAGTGAGAGCTATACCGGTATGTTGGAAGTTTTAACCACCGTTGTTTTAGTGTGGTCTCCCCGGTGGTGAGTGTTTTAGTGTGGTCTCCCCGGTGGTGAGTGTTTTAGTGTGGTATCCCCGGTGGTGAGTGTTTTAGTGTGGTCTCCCCGGTGGTGAGTGTTTTAGTGTGGTCTCCCCGGTGGTGAGTGTTTTAGTGTGGTCTCCCCGGTGGTGAGTGTTTTAGTGTGGTCTCCCCGGTGGTGAGTGTTTTAGTGTGGTCTCCCCGGTGGTGAGTGTTTTAGTGTGGTCTCCCCGGTGGTGAGTGTTTTAGTGTGGTCTCTCCGGTGGTGAGTGTTTAGTGTGGCCTCCCCGGTGGTGAGTGTTTTAGTGTGGTCTCCCCGGTGGTGAGTGTTTTAGTGTGGTCTCCCCGGTGGTGAGTTTTTTAGTGTGGTCTCCCCGGTGGTGAGTGTTATAGTGTGGTCTCCCCGGTGGTGAGTGTTTTAGTGTGGTCTCCCCGGTGGTTAGTGTTTTAGTGTGGTCTCCCCGGTGGTGAGTGTTTTAGTGTGGTCTCCCCGGTGGTGAGTGTTTTAGTGTGGTCTCCCCGGTGGTGAGTGTTTTAGTGTGGTCTCTCCGGTGGTGAGTGTTTTAGTGTGGTCTCCCCGGTGGTGAGTGTTTTAGTGTGGTCTCCTCGTGGTGAGTGTTTTAGTGTGGTCTCCCCGGTGGTGAGTGTTTTTACTTATCGCACACTCTTTACGTTTTGCAAATAACATGTTATTTACGTGATATTTATGATTCGTATAAGAACAAACTCTATCTATATTTTTATACTCTTTTCTGTTTATGTCGGTTTTAAAGGTACGGGAGGACTTGGCGGTAGGTATCCTGTGAAAATAATTTCACCCGTCAAAAACCGCCACAAACAGAAAGAATATTAAAATGTAGATAGACTTTGTTCGTATACAAATAAGAAATATCACATAAACAGTATGTTATTGTCACATGTTTGACCATTGTTATGTAAACAAAAGCATAAAAAGTTACTTTCCTGGTGTTTGTTTATATTATGATGGTAAACATAAAGAGCGTTCTTTGTTGCTGCATTCCTTATATGGAACTAATAAAGAGCGTTTATATAATTTATGTGTGTTTAGCCAATAGCATAGTGCTGTCTTCTGTAACACAATCAGGCTCTTGCTTAGGTAGAATATAGTAGGTCTTTGTGATAGCATGCTGTTTACGCGATGATCATGGTATATATGAACGAAACTTTATGCGTTTTAATGTTTTTCTGTTTACGATGATTGGAACAAATATGAATATTTTCGACAACTAAGGCCTCCTGTGCCTTTAAAGGATATGCGTATTTAACAACAAGATATACCCATCGAAAAGGCTATCCGTATCTTTAATGGTCCAAATGTTCGTGCCAAGGTTCAATATAATCTACATGCTCGCTACCTATACTGCGGCAGTGACAGCGGTACATAACATAAAGCTTACATATATAACTCGTACTTATCAACATACGGCTCACAAAGGTCAGAGCAAGGTATGCTGATGCATAACCAAGTTGGCTAATTGTTTATGATAACAATCGTTCCATTGAATGTCGAACACAGAGTTCATGCATATGATCGTTGAATATTCTTCCATGCACACCCAATGCCTATCTATACGTAGTATGTGCCACACCGAATTCATTTGGATGTAACTGTATCCTGTGATGCACGTTGAAATACTTATATGTTATTTAAGTCAACAGGATATCACAGTCTTCTAATGTGTTCTCTTCAACCAGCTTCAACTGGAGATTTATGTACAATTGCACATCACTACGCTTGAGAAAGTTGCCTTAATTTGTGTGGGAAATTAACGATTCAGTTGATTCACCTCTTGCTATGTGTGTTTTGATGTCGTGCCATGCATTCAGTTAGCCCTTCGTTTATGCTCTGCATTCAGCAATTTATGAATAATCGTTCTTATGGTTTCAACGGATGATTGGATCAGGAAAAAAATAATCATGGATATAGGTATACTGGAGTCTGGTAAAAATATAGAGCTGCATGTTAATATTCTAAAAATAGAACGTAATCCAAAATGTATGTTAAAATACCAGAGTGATAATATTTTGGGCCCAATAATCTTGATCATGAGAGAACGTTACGTCTCATAATGTACGTGGTATCAAATAACTATCAATCAATGTGTATTGTTGTAAATTGGAATCATTTTAATTGGACAAGTATATGTAAACACTTTTATACACGTATATACACGCGTATATATGACTTGGAGCTCATGCACAACTCATGCGGATAAGGTCTTCTTCCCCTTCATATGTATAGCCACATTTTAGCGGATTTTGAAGTAAGTGTTAGCAAGTTCGCGACAGCATGTACAACATATTCTATTTGATATATATATCTTTAATAACTTCCAAAATATGAAGAGCATAGGTGGACTTTTTGGGATTCATAAAAATTTACACTGTATCAAAAACCCACGCAGCTTCTGAAATCGGCGCCTTGTGTGTTAATCCCAGGCATGCATAAAGGGCAACGCTCGGCATGTCTCGGCGACAAGTAGAGCTGTGACAAATATCTACCATATATCTAACACATATACATTAAAATGTGCATATTGTGTCCTATGTGCGACCATTCGAACCTTTGTGTGGTCGCTTCGGTATCCGTACCGTTGGACTTTGAGTCGCAAGGCGTGCTCGCCGTCACTGGCCGGAGTTCGATTCCCACCCCTTCCAAATTGCACTGTCTCAAAAACCCAAGCAGCTACCATAGCACATTTAATTTTTGAGACATTGTAAATTTGTTTGGGATTGGGTGGGATTCGAACCCCGGCCCACGATAGCATATTTTTTAATTTTATTTTAACATTCCCTCTTTCACGTCCTGATAAAAAAAAACGAAAGTCGTTTTATTTAAAAGGCAACATAATTACTAATCAAAACATTACATGCAATAGTGACGATTCTCTAACACATACTTATTAAAGCAGCGCATAATTGTTAATTATTAAAGGGATGCTGTACTCAAATGTTGATGTTGGTTTCTATAGTCTCTGAGTCGTAGAAAAAGTTAACAAGATTTCCATTATTTGAAAGCCTGTTGAGTACGAACTAATGTTTTTCGGATGGCAGATTAGCCGGAATGCGAAAATTCAAATTGTCGTTTTCGAGGAATTTTTGTACAGTTTTCAAACAAATGTATCATATTTATATTATATGCATACTAGTCCCATATATACTCATTTAAGTTATTGTATAGTCACTAGTCGGTGAGTGGCTTTACCCCCCGTATCAACATATTTTGTACACGATCATGTGTGGCACGCGTTGCCCAATCCACTATCCGTTAATTGATTTGATTACGTCTTGTACACGGAAATTCGTAATTTACTTGTTGTCTCCAGCCATAAATTAAATTTATATCAAATTATTAACTTTGATTTTAAGATAACCTATCAACCTGAATGTTTACATAATACATCATGGACTCAAGTTACTTATTTTTCTATATATTATCGATATTAGATCATTGTTATTACCGGGAATTTATTGAAAATGGCGTACAGTACCCCTTTAGTTTCGATGATCAAATATGTTGGTTGTGGTACAAACGTGTAAACTTCAGTCACTCTTTCTAAGGCAGTTAGATGTGATACGATAAGTCCTCTGCTGCAAAATCCAAGCAACTTCATGTTGTATTTTCACTACATAAATTCAACCCGATTGTGGTTATAAGAGACAACAATGCACCTGAACCACCAACCCACTGTGGTGGACCATACCCTACCTACCCCTACCCCACCCCACCCCAATAACTTGAAATAACCATACTTATGGTCATTCAAAGATTTTCTCAGCGGCATTGTATATATATATACGTGTACAAATGTGAATCTACATAATCGGGGTAGTCAAGCTTGTGCGTATTAGGTGCAAACAGACCGACGCTAACCATCTTGGTATTAAAGGCCAAACCAACATTGCAATTGCACATGTCAACTCTGTATCAAAGATACTATATCATGCAACTTGTTTACCAGCGACGATATGAATTATCATCATGTTGAGATAACTTGTGCTCCTACCCCTATTGTACAACCAGTGTCTATATACATTTTGTCTACATTATATGCCTCGACCACCGTATGAGGTTTGGGGCATATAGCCGAGGGCTCCGTCCGTCCATCAGGTGTCAGTCGGGGGTCCGTCCGCCCGTCCGTCCGTCCAAAATATCACCTTGTAACTCTGGTGTTAATTATCGGATTTCGTTGTCCTTTGGCATGGTGATATAGCACATGCAGGTTGGGGAAAAGGAGACCCACACAATACGTGTTTCGTCCATTAAATTTTACCAAAATTACGGCCCTTGTTTTACTTGGAAATTTGTTAATTTTGTGTCCGTACGGACATTTCAGATTGTAACTCGGGTGTTGATTATCGGATTGCGTTGTCCTTTGGCACGGTGGCAGCAGAGCTCTGGTAAAAGGACACGGACTTACTACAGGTTTCGTCCACTCATTTTTACCAGGCTTTTGTTTGATTGGAAAATTTGTGAATTTTGTGTCTACGAACATTTCAGCTTGTAATTTGGTCGTGGATCATCATATATGTTTGTGCTTTTGTATGGTGATAGTCCAGCATGCGGTAAAGGATACCCATATACTAAGGATTTCGTCCATTCATTGTATACGCCCGTTTGAACACACGGTCGTTTTATGTAATCAGTCCTTCCGCCCGTTTACATTTTTGGTTTCAGACTGAACATTTCCGATTCCAACCGATGATTCCTGTTTGGTTTATTTGATCTGAACCAAAGCCGGTATGTGTGTTTGCCAGCTAAATATACAGGCCAAGTTCAAATATGGGTTCTGTACAATTATATTCACATGAGTTACGGCCTTTTTTGTATTTAGAATTTGACCGCATTTTGGCATTGGCATTTGAATTATGGGTATATCAGATATTCTTGTAAGCCCATATTGTTATTGTTTTTTTACGGTAGTACAATGGCTAACGGGCGTATGTTGCCATGCCCTAGCGATGATCTTGTTACTAGTGTTACAGCCTTCTTTGGTGTGCTCTGGTTTATTGATAGGACAGTTTAATGCGAAAGAAGAACCAACTTCTTGGATCTAGAAAATAAAATTGTTTTCCATCCATACAAATATTTGTATTGTCCACTCTCTAAACTTGGTGTTACACTTGTTGATATTATGTGTACATGTATGGGATGTTCAATACAATATGGAATCGAATTATCACGATTGTGTGTACCATGTATTTTATGTTCGTTTGTGTTAAAAATGTATGTGGGGATATAGAAATACTTTGTAAGTTGCAAAAGTTTTGTCTCAGTCTCTTTACTTTGTTTGTGCAATAGAATTTGTACACACACACAAAAACCTTTACATGTATATTCACCAATGCTTTTTTTCTGTTAGCAGACGATCGGGTAGTGCTGACCTCAGTGCATAGAAATTCTCTGGATGAAAACCAGCTGATCACTGGGGATGATAACTTCGATCAGTACAGCTTTAATCTGCTCAGGGAGAAAGCCGAACAGCTTCTCGACTCCCTCGATTACAACCTTCTGCTCAACTATGTCAAGATGGTAGGTACAGCCGTATACTATACTATATCAAGATGGTATGTACAGCCGTATACTATACTATGTCAAGATGGTAGGTACAGCCGGTACAGCCGTATACTATACTCTATGTCAAGTTGGTAGGTACAGCCGTACATACTATACTATGTCAAGATGGTAGGTACAGCCGGTACAGCCGTATGCTATACTATGTCAAGATGGTAGGTACAGCCGTATGCTATACTATGTAAAGATGGTCAATGAAGCATATATGTGTGTCATTATGGACTCGAATTTTTAATTCGCAGTAATTTCCTAGCGTTCAAGATAATATGGATCAGGATTATAGTAATTATTAGCCATTCCTATACTAAATACTCATTGACGAGTATTTCCCATAGTAAATGTGTAGATCATATGTTCAACAGCGGACCATAGGTCGTTTTCTGAACTTACTATCTGAACATTTCTCAACAAAGAGTATGAATCCTTCTGCACTTGTATTAGCTTTTCGGCTGTCTTCGTCTTTATACATGAACATACCTCTAGATGAATAATATATACCATTCCAATGCATACTTTTATAACTGAATGTGAGATTCAATTTAGCAAAGAAAGAACAATATACTTGGAATTACTGCAAGAATGGACCTTTCAACAGCTGTCAATCAAACAATTATTAGCGGATATTTTCGACCAATCAGTGACTGAGCCGGCCAATGCCTGCATTGAAAATTCTGCTGTCATCTTTCTTCACCTAATTTCGATATCCATGCATACATTCAGTGTTAAATTGTGTATATTCGAACAACTTTTTTGTTATCAAATCATAATATACTGAGATTTATATATGCGCCATGATGTTATAAATTTATCCGTGATTAAAACAATGTTTTTCATTTAGCATGACACTTGTCATAATATTCACATTTAGGGTACGTTTTTCTGGCTGCCGTCTTGCTAGTGCTCCGTCGTGGCTGGCTGGCAACAATCAACGATTATTTATCATAACGGCGTGTACCTCGTTGCCGGTGACTACAAAACGAGGACACCGATCGTTGGTGTCCGTGGTGTCCTTGATACGAACCATATATATTGCTCATACATGTGTATTCGTATATAGAGAATGCTATTCAATGTTTAATATGTTATGCGGCTGACCAACCGGCGTATCCAAATTTACACCAAGACTGACATATGCCAAATAGACCTTGATGTGTACATGTTTATATGAGTATTTAGGGGGATTAAATATTCAAATGTGTCATTTAGTTGTCTGTGCGGTTGTCGGGTCAGAAATATTGAAAGACCCCCACTTGGTTATCACTGATTCTAATGTTCGTGTGGGGTTGTCCGCTCCAGATTCACGAAACCCCGGAACATATGGCTTGCCGGTGACGCTCCCAATCACCAGCAACTGTTTAAACACGCACGACAGTGGAACACTATAATTTATAATACCACGAAGGTTGATTAAGAGTACGCAATAAAACGGTAAACACCGAACATGTATATAGATTTTTAATGCACCATACAATTACTAACACTACACAATTCATTACGACATGCCTGAAGCTATCCATAATACCAACCTAAATAAGTATTTACAACGCTGAGCCTTCTTTTACGTCTTCGCTTGGGTTCTTTGTGTTTTAATGCTTGAATGGCGGTCCCAATACTATAATGTTACGGATTTATGGCTAGTCCGGATACACCAAATGTTGTCGCCTCGTCACAAAACTCGTTTAAAGAAGTGCTTGATCTTCAGGCCACAAAATTAACCTAGTAATTGTTGGCTTTTATCGTCTTTCGCGCCTCAAATTTTGTCGATAAATACAAGGCACATGTGAATAGACTATATATGTATAGCTCGAGAAAATGTTATTGCAGCGATAGAGACTACCGTCTCAGATTAAAAACAAAACAGATACCTCTTGTTCTACAATATAAAGAACGTGTGTCGTTCTATGTCATAATAAAGAGCGTTTATGCTGAATGTCGAAAACTGGTAATAATTTTCTACCGCTTCAGAACTTCTTTTAAGAGTATATATATAGTGTCCGTATATAAGTATTTCATGTAATTATCCACACTTTTCCATCCTCAGATTATGACAAATATGACTGGTAAAGTTCTGGCCCCAAATTAAATATGTATGAATAATATTGGAGATAATCCTTTAGATTTGTTATAAAAATTTAATCTCTTAAACCTGTTACATACATGTGTGTTCCGTCCCTTTGCATGCGTCGGTTATTTCATCAACTCTGCGTGCTTGTTATTTCAGTATCACGAAAGCAAGAACATAGACGATCTGGTGAAACACGTGTTCCAGACACTCGACTCGCCGGAGAAGATACTGCTGCTGAGGGATATCAGGTAAACATTAACCCTTTCATGGCGACTTTTTGTGAATAAAATACAGATCAAATTGATGGTTTTTAGCTCAACTTACTTTGTAAGTTTGACCGATTGCCATGGGTTGGCGTCCGTGTGTCTGTGTGTCTGTGTGTCCGTGTGTCAGTGTGTCCGTGTGTCCGTCAACAATTTCCTTTGGTGCGGGCTACAGGTCGTACCTTAGTTCTGATCTTTATTAAATTTGTGATGAATGTTGACATTGACATGTAGATGGGAACGAGTCATTTTGGGGTCATTCGGCCAAATAACATGGCCGCTGGTGGCCATCTTGGATTTCAAAATTAAATCCATTGGCGCGGTCTACAGGTCGTACTGTTCGTCTGATCATCATGAAATTTGTCATGGATGTTAATATTGACATGTAGATGGGAACGAGTCATTTTGGGGTCGTTCGGTCAAAAAACATGGCCGCCAGCAGCCATCTTGGATTTTACTCTTTGCATGACTAAATCCTTTGGCGCGGGCTACAGATCGTACCTTAGTTCTGATCTTTATGAAATTTGTCATGAATGTTGACATTGACATGTAGATGGGAACGAGTTATTTTGGGGTCATTCGGTCAAAAAACATGGCCGCTGGTGGCCATCTTGGATTTCAAAGTTAAATCCATTGGCGCGGGCTACAGGTCGTACTGTTCGTCTGATAATCATGAAATTTGTCATGGATGTTAATATTGACATGTAGATGGGAACGAGTGATTTTGGGGTCGTTCGGCCAAAAAACATGGCCGCCAGCAGCCATCTTGGATTTTACTCTTTGCATGACTAAATCCTTTGGCGCGGGCTACAGGTCGTAGCTTTGGTCGGATCTTCATGAAATTTGTCATGGATGTTAACAATGACATGTAGATGGGAACGAGTCATTTTGGGGTTATTCGGCCAAAAAAACATGGCCGCTAGCAGCCATCTTGGATCTTACTCTTTGCATGACTAAATCCGTTGGCGCGGGCTACATGTCGTAAGGGTCATTGAGCCAGACAACATGGCCACCAGCAGCCATCTTGGATTTTACTCTTTGCATGACTAAATCATTTGGCGCAGGCTACAGGTCATAGCTTTGGTCGGATCTTCGTGAAATTTGTCATGGATGTTAACAATGACATTTAGATGGGAACGAGTCATGTTGGGGTTATTCGTGAAAAAACATGGCTGCCGGTGGCCATTGTAGAATTTATTCTTTGCATCACTAAATCCTTTGGCACACCATACTCACCACATCCCTCATCCGATCATTATGAAACTTGCCATGAATGTTGATATTGACATGTACATCTTGTCTTACTTAAACATTTCACCTTTCCTATGCCTCCATTTACTGTCAACCATTAAATTATTCCCCTACCTAAGTTGAGCTGCAGTGTCATTGACACTTTCATTTATATTATTTGGGTCCGTGAAGTTTGGTCAGCGTTCAGCTTTCAACATTCGTTCAACATTAGCTTGATGTTAGCTCAGCGGTCAGCGTTCGACTCAGAATATTTTCACGATTTCCTATATACAATTTATACAGGAGCCATATATGGACAGGGCCGAAACGACAATCTCCACTGAAATCAATCTACATATGAGTGATGCACGGGTGATTCTACGGTAACTGAGCAATTTGAGCATCCCGGTACATCAGAAATACAAACTTCGTTCTGTGGTGTGTGATATGGCACATTATGTGTAGTTAGTCAGATATATTCGAGAAATGTGGTTGGTAAAAATTATTTGCTGATTATTTTCTCATTTTGTCTGTTTTAGACCGTTAGTGTAAACCAGAAACGTCATTACACTAACGCACTTTATCATCATTTCAAGCAGGCACCACGTGTATAGTTACGAATATGACCATTTATTATGGCTATTCGATTGCCTTGGCAACTTCGCAATTTTCGGAGTGCCGGGGAGGTTCTAGTTCTAAAAATAAAAGCTTCATCTGAATTTTCGAGGCACAAACATGTGTATTTTTTCTTGAATATTCTCCGACGTAACCACTTTCATGGGGAATAATGATATTCTATTAAAACACCCACGAAGAATAAATCGATGGAATGGGAGATTCATCGTGTTATAAATTTCGGATAACTCAGCTGACAATCCTTAACGTTAGTGTAAAGAAGATTTTGTTAGTGTAATGACGCACCGTTAGTGTAATGACGTTATATCCTCCTGTGAGACAGTAGATGGCTGATGAAATACCCATGCGACCCCAATGGTGCATGTACATTTTATACGATACACATTATAACCATAGATATATGTTTTTGGTGTAAGTGCGGACATTTTGATGAACAGAGAGGTATATTGCTGTCAGATGTGTAACAAGCCCGTAGCTAATCCAATCCTTATACTGATGGTCAGTGGTCGCTATTGACCATCAGTAGAAAGCTTGGATTTGGATTATCCCGTAGCCAGCTTTTAGGGCGGACGGTTACGAATGTAATGCCGAATGCGCGTAGTGTAGAGTAAGAGGTTGTGCGTGTGGCCCCCTCCTGTGGATTGGGTCGTGTGCTCCTCCCTCAGTTCACCCGGGAAAATGTGTGTATACTCAGTGCACCGAGAGCGATTCTGGGCCTCAATTTTCGAAACACAACGATCAGTTTAAGGTGCCAATATAGAAGCTAAATTCCTGGGCGGCCTCCATCGGGGAACTTTGTGAAAATCCACTGCTTTGATATGATTCTGGAGCCCATCAGTGTCAATTTCGATTTTCTATAGTTCATTGAATAAAATGCAATCAATTTAAGATATCAATGAAGCCAAATTTCGTCAGTGCATGGTGCGCGAAATTAGGGGCCCGGTGTGGGACTTCCTTGGAATTTGTTTTGTAAAAGTCAATACTCTGACAGCGATTCCGGACCCCTATGAAGCGTCAACTTCGAGTTTCTAACTCAGGAAACAGATGTAAGTTTAAAGGAGACCAGGGTTTCACGTTCTAGACTTATGAGTGTTCGCGAGAGTTACTTCATGTGGATTTACTTCTCCCTTATAGAGTGCTGAAAAATCCTTTGAGCTTCCACCCCTCCCCTCTCCAACAAAGATTTGCGGATGAAAGGGAACAACTGAATACATAATTGCGGAGACACCCTAACCTTCCCAACCTTCCCACCATTTATCCCCGTCCCTGCCCGTCAAACGCAAGTTAATTGTAACATATATGTATCTTCGAGGGTGGGGATAATTTTCCCGGGTATAGGTTGTCGGTGCCCATAGTTATGCCGTGGACTCAACTGCCTACATGTATATCACGCACCTTGCTCTGGGACATGCAGTTTCGTTGTATCTTGCCGGTTATCGTCATGCCTAAGACCCATACCGGAGTGTGGTAATCACTTAATTTTCGTATCTAATTGCCGACTTGAGTTATTTGAGAGAATGGTAGTACCAATCCTCTTATATGGATCTGATATACTGGGCTATGGGAATACTGTAATGCTAGAAAGGCTGCACCTAAAATTTCTAAAATATATTCTTAAAGCTAAACCCTCGACACCAAATTTCATGGTGTATGGAGAGACGGGAGATTATCCATTATCCATGGAAATGGAAATATCTATGGTCCGGCTCTGGGCCAAACTGGTTGATCCCCCATCGAAATCAATGTACGCGGTTGTATATAGACTTCTCTACTTGAACTTTTGTCGTGGTGAATTCCGAAGCCCATGGCTGCTGTGCATCCGAGATATTCTAAATAAATGTGGGCTGGCTTATGTTTGGAATGACCAAGCTGTAGTAGAAGGAGAATATATACCTAACCATATATGTGGAACAAACCCTTAAGGACCTGTTCCTCGTCGAATGGACGATAGAACTCCAAACAAAGACTAAATGTGTCATATATCGCATGGAGAAATACTTAACTGAATTACCCGGAGAGCTCAGGGTAAACATGACGCGACTCAGAACAAGAAACTCCCGCTTACCGGTTGAGGTTTCTTCATGGAAAAGTTCAAATATTTCTTCACCCCAATGCACGCTCTGCGACTCAGATGAGACTGGTGATGAGTACCATTACATTTTTATTTGTAGCGCATTAAAGGTACTCAACCCGTAAAGAGGGTCCCCATCTCAACAGATTCCAACAACAACAATCCGATCAGAGGGTCCTATATTACTAGTTCTTTGGCTTTGGGGTTAAAAAATATTTGATTCGAGTCGAGGAACCCATCAAACAAAGCTCAGAGTTATTAGATATTGATTTTTCAAATTTGTTATGTTCTCGAGATGCGTAATAATAACTGCCGTAATCTGCTCTGGATGTGTACTCCAAATATATTCAAACAGACAAGGATGAATAACTCTAAAATCAAGTGGTAATTTTAACGCAATTTTGACTGAGTTCTGGGCCAGATAGTATTCCCGATAATGAAAAATAATAGATTTCTAAAATCGATATCTAACAAATCTGAGCTTTGATGGGTGACTTCCTCGACTCGAATCAAATATTTTTGACCCCCGAAGCCATTGAAATAGTAATTGAGAGGAGTTTTATCGGGTTGAGTACCTTTAAACTCTGCCCGCAGGACTCGTATACAAAACTACTATCAAACGTTTCCAAGCCACGCGAAATTGGCAGCACTAATGAACACTACGAACAAGACTGAGCTAGTCCATTTGGCTACATTTGCCAAAGAGATCTTAAATACTGCATCAGTTTGAGAACTTATGAATGTATGTACATGTATGTACACATACAAACTCACTCACTCACCCGACAAAACCATCGATACGAAACATTTGGCTGTTATCCATCTGTACGATATATTACTATTACTTCAAATCCATATTCACCATTTTTGTTTGGGCAACTATAACGTATATATATATAATATTTTTATGTAGCTGTTGTTTATTGTGTAATTCATTATATATGTGGTATCCTCCAGTTCCACAATTAATGGACGGAGTAATAAACTATTCTATTAAAGACATATTATGTACTTGTTCGGGTGCGTGAAACTTATTAGTTAGTATTCCGGTACTATGCCACTTTGAGGAATGCAACATTCCACTAACACCGCCGAAAATCTGAAGCAAATCGACCATACCACGCCATAGAAAACATCGTCTGAACTACGTTCAATTGTAAATATTTACTACCCGATTCGGGACGCATCTATCGGCAATAAACTAATGAAAACGATTTCACCATCGAGAGTCACTGCATTTAATTAATACATATGACGGTGTGTGTTGTAAATTTATATATAATATTTGATAAAATAACTACTTTGAACAAGATTATTCTTCATTTCTATTTGATCACCCTACTGGAGTGTTTCACATCACTTTAATGCCTGGATTCTCAGTTTTAAAATGATGGCCATTTTACTTGCTCGTGATGAGCAGTGCTTTACTTGTCTTGTGGTGAATTGTGCCCATTGGACAGTGTTTTGCTCAGTTACCGTAGAATCAACACACACGGCAATAGTATATATAGCCTATACAAATTGTCCACATATCGACCCTTCTGATCAGCATTTGACGCATCGTTATGCATGGTGTCTATATTTAAGCATACATGCGCACCGTTTCCCCATGAAACGGTGCACATGTATGCTTAAATATAGTATACATACACTGACTTTATACGTTGAAATCGTGCATATTCTGAAAATAACATTAGGAATGTGTTACATGTTGAACATAAATTCCCTCCTGTTCTTTGATTAAGTAGTTTTTAAAGTCGCAGTTCAGCGTTCACATGCATTCAACAATGGCGCGAAGTAAAAGCTAAGCGTTCAAGATAGAGTTATCTATCTTGGTGCGCTTCTCGAACAATGAATCGCAAGATTTCGGTATTAATAAAAATAGCAAATAAAACTGTCACGAGAATTTGATAATGAATTCTAAATAAAATTTATATTATTTTACAGAAGCTTTACAGGGCAAGTGTCCACGATTAATATACACTAAACTATATAAAACTTGCTCGGAAGAGATACACGTCTTTAAGCGCATATATGGGTTGTGGGGCCGATGTTATTGTTCGAAATAGGACATAGTTAGACAAATAATTCATTTTATCACCCCAGTTAAGTGGTCCTGCTAATATGTTATGATGCTGGCGGTCCTGCTGAATTACTATGATGCGGGTAGGGCAAACTGATGCCGTTACAAAAAAAGTACCGTTTTTTTCTAAAGTTGTCATTTTCGCGGTGTTTGGCAAATCCGAACGATTTCTATATGTCTAAGCACGTGGAGTCGAACTTACCAATGCTTGGGTAATATGTGTACATGTATCATGATGGTAAATGTCATCAACATGTTTATTCCGATGTGATGTAATAACCCTCTCTCTTATCTCTTCCAGGAGTGTTATATATGCACGTGATATCATTCGGTTCGACCTGAGGGTATCTCACTTTGAGATATCCGCCTACGAGAACCATTCAACCAAACTCAACTTACCTCTGCGACGTGCTGACGATAATCGTCATGGTCATAACAGACCAAAGAAATTAATAACAGAGATAAGTAAGTGCATAATTAGAGAGGTTCAGTTAGCGGACGTTTAATTTGTAATAAGTGTTACTATGGCATCGTTATAGAGATGCGTCGGATGAGAAGAGTCACCCGATTTCAGTACCTAAAACTTCTACGCTTGTAAATTACTAGGCGGTAAAACTTCGAGCACTATAATCTGCAATAATGCACGAACTCATGTGCTATCTTAAGGTGGCATTTGCATTAAGATTAATTTTTCTTCGCGCATTATATCAATTGAAGACTAGAAATATAAGCCGCCTGGGGTTGTGAACCATGCACAGTGATGCATTTGTATGGATTTGTAAATAACACGTATAGACGTTTTATACTACAGATCCCACGCAGGGCCCTACACTATAAAACACAAATCTTGTAATATGAGTGTTTCTTTGAGATTTATTAATTTTACTAATTCTGTAATGAAAAAGTTGTGTTTTAAAATATACTCGACTGAATGTCTACCAGTGTATTTCTTTATAATATACTTGACTGAATGTCTACCAGTGTGTTTCTTTATAATATACTCGACTGAATGTGTACCAGTGAATTTCTTTATAATATACTCGACTGAATGTCTACCAGTGTGTTTCTTTATAATATACTCGACTGAATGTCTACCAGTGTGTTTCTTTACAATATACTCGACTGAATGTCTACCAGTGTATTTCTTTATAATATACTCGACTGAGTGCATACCAGTGTATTTCTTTACAATATTCTTGACTGAATGTCTACCAGTGTATTTCTTTATAATATACTCGACTGAATGTCTACCAGTGTGTTTCTTTATAATATACTCGACTGAATGTCTACCAGTGAATTTCTTTCTAATATACTCGACTGAATGTCTACCAGTGTATTTCTTTACAATATACTCGACTGAATGTCTACCAGTGTATTTCTTTATAATATACTCGACTGAATGTCTACCAGTGTATTTCTTTATAATATACCGTACTCGACTGAGTGCATACCAGTGTATTTCTTTACAATATACTTGACTGAATGTCTACAAGTGTATTTCTTTATAATATACTCGACTGAATGTCTACCAGTGTGTTTCTTTACAATATACTCGACTGAATGTCTACCAGTGTATTTCTTTATAATATACTCGACTGAGTGCATACCAGTGTATTTCTTTACAATATACTCGACTGAATGTCTACCAGTGTGTTTCTTTATAATATACTCGACTGAATGTCTACCAGTGTATTTCTTTATAATATACTCGACTGAATGTCTACCAGTGAATTTCTTTCTAATATACTCGACTGGATGTCTACCAGTGTATTTCTTTCTAATATACTCGACTGGATGTCTACCAGTGTGTTTCTTCATAATATACTCGACTGAATGTCTACCAGTGTATTTCTTTATAATATACTCGACTGAATGTCTACCAGTGTATTTATTTCATTGTTGATTGAGATTCAGAATACTCTTTAAAGGCACACTTAATTTAAGAGTCACCGATTATTATTGTTATAGTGACTTGATATACGGTTTTAATAACAATCTATAACATAAAATATGATTATCATACTATAATTCATCACCATTTGGAACGTCTGTGTCTCAGAAGATGCCCATAGAGCAATAGAAAATAACTGAAATCATAAAATCATCTCCCCCGTTATGGCTCACAGAATGCAACATAATTCAAACTATAGTATATATAAATATATAGAGTTATTCCCCTTCCATTGAAAATAATATACTATGTGTAGAAACTTCCACACAGCACATACGTCGATATCCCAACAAGAACAATATGTTCACAGTTTATTACATCGAATAAGTTGAAAATACAATGTTTTGGAGCTTCATCTTTCAAGTGGTATATACTATAGCATATATTTTATATAGTGTGATCTGGGGGTTAGTGGGCCTTTAATTTACAACATGCATTGCCGATAAATTATTTACATGATATTTTTAGAGAGGTATCTATTTACCTGAATTCACGTGAACATTTGGGCGACATTTGGATTCACTATTTTCATTTAGGGAAGAATGGAGGGCATGCATGTTCCATCTTTTGAGGTCGACAATACTCGATGTGCATACATGTACAAGAAGTCGCAAATACTACTAAAATATCTAGGGTTATAGCACTACACGTCTGATGTGCGGCTCAAATCACAGCAGTTGCACTTTTACAGTATAGGGCCATGGTTTTATGGCACAATATCCTAACGTTTCTAGATCTAAGCCCACTGAATGGTAAAACATGCACACGACATTCCCACAGCGTGACAAGCTATTGACACTTCGATCGCCGATGCGGCCAATTGATTTCAATCAACATTTACAATTCAATTGGATTTAAATTAATCTTCGTCTAGTTAGATATGACAAGTATATGGATAATTACAGCATAATGTAGCAGATATAATAGAGTGTGCGATGCATGAGGTTTTTAAGGACAGGTAAATTGCATTAGTATTATCTCATCAGCTGATTTCACACCTAGTGATTCCATGCACAATAGAGATAATTTACTTTCCATAATAAGGATCAGGTGATCTTAACTGGAAACAAATTTCTGTCTATTAACAATTTACAATTAACAGTACACAAGATGGCCCAACTGTACTAGATATGGCAAGAAACGTGAGCAAAAAGTTAAGGGGGTATGTTTTTGTCCCATGTAGAAAGCCTTGATACAGAGCGGGACAAGCGTTACAGAAGCTGACAAAATATGTTTTTATTTCTCATCGTTATCTGCGTCTCAGTATAGTAACCCTTGATACAGAGCGATACAAGCGTTACAGAATCTTACAGAGTTGATTTTATTTCTAGTGATTATCTGCGTTCCAGTAGTAACCCTTGATACAGAGCGATACAAGCGTTACAGAATCTTACAGAGTTGATTTTATTTCTAGTGATTATCTGCGTCCCAGTAGTAACCCTTGATACAGAGTGATACAAGCGTTACAGCAGTTAAAAAATCATTTTTTATTTCTAGTGATTATCTGCGTCCCAGTAGTAACCCTTGATACAGAGCGATACAAGCGTTACAGCAGTTAAAAAATCGTTTTTATTTCTCATCGTTTTCTGCGTCCCAGTAGTAACCCTTGATAGAGAGCGATACAAGCGTTACATCAGTTAAAAAATCGTTTTTATTTCTCATCGTTATCTGCGTCCCAGTAGTAACCCTTGATGCAGAGCGATACAAGCGTTACAGCAGTTAAAAAATCGTTTTTATTTCTCATCGTTATCTGCGTCCCAGTAGTAACCCTTGATACAGAGCGATACAAGCGTTACAGGAGTTAAAAAATCGTTTTTACTTCTAGTGATTATCTGCGTCCCAGTAGTAACCCTTGATACAGAGCGATACAAGCGTTACAGCAGTTAAAAATCGTTTTTATTTCTCATCGTTATCTGCGACCCAGTAATAACCCTTGATACAGAGCGATACAAGCGTTACAGCAGTTTAAAAATCGTTTTTATTTCTCATCGTTATCTGCGTCCCAGTAGTAACCCTTGATACAGAGCGATACAAGCGTTACAGGAGTTAAAAAATCGTTTTTATTTCTAGTGATTATCTGCGTCCCAGTTGTAACCCTTGATACAGAGCGATACAAGCGTTACAGCAGTTAAAAATCGTTTTTATTTCTCATCGTTATCTGCGTCCCAGTAGTAACCCTTGATACAGAGCGATACAAGCGTTACAGGAGTTAAAAAATCGTTTTTATTTCTAGTGATTATCTGCGTCCCAGTAGTAACCCTTGATACAGAGCAATACAAGCGTTACAGCAGTTAAAAAATCGTTTTTATTTCTAGTGATTATCTGCGTCCCAGTAGTAACCCTTGATTCAGAGCGATACAAGCGTTACAGCAGTTAAAAATCGTTTTTATTTCTCATCGTTATCAGCGTCCCAGTAGTAACCCTTGATACAGAGCGATACAAGCGTTACAGGAGTTAAAAAATCGTTTTTATTTCTAGTGATTATCTGCGTCCCAGTAGTAACCCTTGATAGAGAGCGATACAAGCGCTACAGCAGTTAAAAAATCGTTTTTATTTCTAGTGATTATCTGCGTCCCAGTAGTAACCCTTGATACAGAGCGATACAAGCGTTACAGCAGTTAAAAAATCGTTTTTATTTCTCATCGTTATCTGCGTCCCAGTAGTAACCCTTGATACAGAGCGATACAAGCGTTACAGCAGTTAAAAAATCGTTTTTATTTCTAGTGATTATCTGCGTCCCAGCAGTAACCCTTGATACAGAGCGATACAAGTAGTAACCCTTGATACAAAGCGATACAAGCGTTACAGCAGTTAAAAAATCGTTTTTATTTCTCATCGTTATCAACTCTGTAAGAGTCTGTAACGCTTGTATCGCTCTGTATCAAGGGTTACTACTAAGACGCAGATAACGATGAGAAATAAAAACATATTTTGTCAGCTTCTGTAACGCTTGTCCCGCTCTGTATCAAGGCTTTCTACATGGGACAAAAACATACCCCCTTAACATTTTGCTCACGTTTCTTGCCATATATGAACTGTACAACATTATCTGTTCATAACTGTTAAACATTATCTGTTCATAACTGTACAACACTATCTGTTCATAACTGTACATTTATATGTGCATAACTGTACAACATTATCTGTTCGTAACTGTACAACATTATCTGTTCGTAACTGTACAACATTATCTGTTCATAACTACAACATTATATGTTCATGACTGTACAACATTATATGTTCATAACTGTACAACAGTGTCTGTTCATAACTGTACAACATTATCTGTTCATAACTGTACAACATTATCTGTTCATAACTGTACAACAGTATCTGTTCATAACTGTACAACAGTATCTGTTCATAACTGTACAACATTATCTGTTCGTAACTGTACTACATTATCTGTTCGTAACTGTACAACATTATCTATTCATAACTGTACAACGTGAACCTATCTGAAAATATATTTTCAAAGTAATCCGACATTCTTTTTAATGACGGAAAAAAAAACATGTTGAAATTTATTAGCCAGATTCCCATCGGAAATAGTTACCAAAGCAGCCATTTAAATCGGTTTAAATTGAATCTACATGATCCCAGTGCAGCTTTCCCAGCTAAGTGTACATTTAATTATATTTAGTTGTGTCAGTTTTCCTATTTTATTTGTATCCATTATTTTAAACTTTTGTTGACAGTATGTATGGTAATATAAATGTCTACCTCCGGTTCCACATGTTAGTGGACGGAGACAATAAAGAAATTGAATTGAACATGCAGGAAAAAAACATTGTAGGCGGCAAATGTCTAACAAAACAAACTGAAGAGAAAAGAAATTTAACTTGAAAATGAGACTTCTTGTATCCTGATACACCATAAACATGTATGTGCTCGGACTAAATTTTCAAATAATTATAAAATTTGCTATAATAACTAAAGTTATTACCCATTTGGAAAATTCACTTCGTGCAATGGTAAGTGCATGGATACAAAATATATATACTTGCTTCTAAAAGAAAGAGACATATTTTGCAGCAAGTATTGTTAAGTTGCCTATTTTCATGGACAACATGTGGTTCTGGTCAGGTCAAGTAAGGTCCCCTGACCATCAACAATAGTTATATATTATTCAGAACTGATATATAAACTCAGCGGGTAGAAAATGTATGACCCGATATGAAAAATGCCTTTATTTTGGTCAATGGCCTTGACCTTTACATAGGACCTTGACCTCTTGAGGTGAAATATCCAGGGCCAAAAGAATGTACACTAATGGTAGCACCCCATATTGGTGCAAAGGTTGACTTACTGCACTAAACTTTCTAGTTATAAACCATTATATGCATATTTCTATACCGGCCAAAAACACCCTCCGTTGCCATGGAAAAAATTTTGCACACTAAGCTACACAGCTCCAGTGCGCACCAAAAACTGAGATAAATATCAGATTATAAGCATTCAGAAAAATGTTGGTAGAATTTGCCCACCAAATTGGTACCATTTTCCATTTTTGGGGAGCCTGGCTCATGGACTATTAACTATGTGTTTGCATTGCAGAGTATTACTATATTGAGGCAACTTAATGAAACAATGCGTCTTTTTTCAGCTCAGGATGGACATTTCAGTATTAAGTCGCAGGAACAATTTGAGAAGGAGAATAGAATCAAAATGGATGTTATTGACTTGATGAGAAGATCCACCACAGAACCAAAGCTGGACGTTAGAACTCCTATTTTAGATATCAAAGACAACATCGATCAAGCTGAGAAACTTTTCAGAAAAAGGTATACGGTAATAACTAGAGAGGTCCGCGTGCATCTTTTGGCTCATAGCTTGTAAAGTAAATGACAGAGTCCATAGGGTCGATCAATACGAGAGAAACCAAACAAGTATGTGCAATTAGGGAACACCTCCTTGCATCTATTTCGAACAACATGCATTTGACAGTATAAAATGACGAGTGTGGTTTCAGAAGTGATACTGAACCGCTGTAGAAGTTGAAGTTTAAAGAAAAAGTGGCAAGTTATAACTTATTTTAAAATTCCAATCAGAATGAGCAATGTATATGATTGGACATCTTCTGAAAATAAAAGTTAAATCAAATGCATACACGCCGCAAGTCAAAATCTTTAAAAAAAAATTTAAATTCCAAAAAATGATTATCCACACAAAACGATTTTAATTGCATGATCTATTATAAATCATCCATCCTCATTTTATTCTCCTGAACTCTCCTCTGATTCTTAATACCAAAAATATTCCAGAACCCATGTAATATCCGACTTTGCTATCTTCTGCGTTGGCCCGTAATTAATATTGGGTAAATTGTGACCCTGCGTTGAGTAAAAACATTGCCCAACTTTTGGTAAAATTTACCCAACGTTCGCGTGGTGCTATATTCGCCATTGTGTGGGTAAAATTTTACCCAACGCGATTTGAGCGTAAATATGTTAGGTCAACAGAAAGCCTTGTGTTGATAACAAATTCGTCCGGTATGTCCAACTATAATTACGTACATCTAATAGCGCTAACAGTAACAAGCCGGCCCAGCCGACAGAAAGAAAAATAACTGCAAGTGATGTTTCTCACAAAGGCTTATTTTCCATATATATGCATGCACGTTATGCAAAGACACTTGAAACCCACCTCCGTCGTACTGGCCCACCGTGCTAGAATTTGTTTTCAATATTGTTCCAGAAATGTGTCTCTTTGTGGAATCAGTCGCTAGCAGCCAATACTCCAAGGATTATACAGCAAACAATGTGTAATCGGGGTTCGCGATAAGGTATCTAATGATAGACAATCTCAGTAACACGTGGCACGGGATGTTCGATTGAATATCAGAATATAGGATATCGTATAATCCCATATCCCATAATATGTCAAATATAGCGAATTATTGAAATATGAAATATAACGAAAAAACGAAATAGGAAATACAGCGAAATAGCGGAATAAAAAATGCAGCGAAATATTTGACGAAGTGTTTTAAAGAGCGTTAGAAAAGTGACCGACACCGGTCTTAGCTTTTGATTAAATTATTAGGCGATCGAATCGATGAGTTAATTATTTGTTTTCGATACATATATATAACTCGCCACGTATCGCATTTATGTCCGCCTTTAAATTATTGCATAATGTATTTATAATCGGTTTGAACTCAACAACATATCAACCTCTGGCATGCATCAGACATAATGATTTATCTTATCTTGTGCATGTTTTCTTCAGCAAACCAAAATCTGTGAAGTGGAACTCCAACGACAATAGGGTGATAACTTATGTATCCAAAGAACACGACAATCTCGGTGAGTACTGTTGGTCTAAACGAGAAAAATCGGGCCCATCATGAACTAACTCTTGTTTCGATTAAGGTTATGCAGTTATAGCCGAAAAGTTGGAAGACAAATTCTACAGCGCGTTAACTTATAGTGAATTTGTTTTCAAACATTTCGAAAAACGCTGATATTGTTTCCAAAAAAACAGGGCATTCCCAAGGCACTTGTGTGCTTAGTATTACCAGAACGGTTATTGTCAGGGCATTCCCAAGGCACTTGTGTGCTGAGTAATACAAGTACGTTTATTTGCAGGGCATTCCCAAGGCACTTGTGTGCTGTATTACAAGTACGGTTATTGGCAGGGCATTCCCAAGGCACTTGTGTGCTGAGTAATACAAGTACGGTTATTTGCAGGGCATTCCCAAGGCACTTGTGTGCTGAGTAATACAAGTACGATTATTGGCAGGGCATTCCCAAGGCACTTGTGTGCTGAGTATTACAAGTACGGTTATTGGCAGGACATTCCCAAGGCACTTGTGTGCTGTATTACAAGTACGGTTATTGGCAGGGCATTCCCAAGGCACTTGTGTGCTGAGTAATACCAGTACGATTATTGGCAGGGCATTCCCAAGGCACTTGTGTGCTGAGTGTTACAAGTACGGTTATTGGCAGGGCATTCCCAAGGCACTTGTGTGCTGAGTAATACAAGTACGGTTATTTCCAGGGCATTCCCAATGCACTTGTGTGCTGTATTACAAGTACGGTTATTGGCAGGGCATTCCCAAGGCACTTGTGTGTTGAGTATTACAAGTACGGTTATTGGCAGGGCATTCCCAAGGCACTTGTGTGCTTTATTACAAGTACGGTTATTGGCAGGGCATTCCCAATGCACTTCTGTGCTGTATTACAAGTACGGTTATTGGCAGGGCATTCCCAAGGCACTTGTGTGCTGTATTACAAGTACGGTTATTTGCAGGGCATTCACAAGGCACTTGTGTGCTGTATTACAAGTACGGTTATTGGCAGGGCATTCCCGAGGCACGTGTGTGCTGTATTACAAGTACGGTTATTGGCAGGGCATTCCCAAGGCACTTGTGTGCTTTATTACAAGTACGATTATTGGCAGGGCATGCCCAAGGCACTTGTGTGCTTTATTACAAGTACGATTATTGGCAGGGCATTCCCACGGCACTTGTGTGCTGAGTAATACAAATACGGTTATTTTCAGGGCATTCCCGAGGCACTTGTGTGCTGAATATTATCAGAACGATTATTTGAAGGGCATTCCTAAGGCACTTGTGTGCTGAGTATTACAAGTACGGTTATTGGCAGGGCACTCACACAGCAATTATAATGCAATGTCGAAATTCCTTTTTAAATCGTAGGTATTATTTAAATCCGACCAGAGGGTCCCCCGTATCATCAAGATACAACAATAACAACAACATTTCTTCAAAATACGCTTTAGTTATCAGAATCAATTTATTGCAACAAAATAATGCTATCCACTGTCAACTATGGTATCTAATTTCCCAAAACTTGTTATTTATCAACATTTTGGTCAACAAAATATGGCCGTATTATCAATAAAGTATCACGAAATTTGACGGTATTACCTCATGAATTTAGAGTTATCCATCTTCATCCGCAATTTTGTCCGAGACCCTCCGTTTGACCACGTGTTTCTGGGCCACATATTATTACACATCTCGAGAAATAACAAACTAAAATCGATATCTGACCACTCTGAGCTTTGATGGGTGAGTTCCTCGACTCGATTCAAATATTTTTTACCCCGGAAGCCAAAGAAATAGTAATTTAGGAGCGTCTGATCGGAATTGAGTACCTATATGCGTGGTCATGTCACTCGGTGCTACTGTCATTTCTATATAGCGGAGAGTAATCAAATATATTTAGAATATCGAGAAATAACCTTAATGGCTAAATGTGTGACAACCAATTGTTTTATATTAATCTGTGTGTTGGCAGCTTATGATTAAATTATATCGAAATTCATAGATCTATAAATCCGACGAATTGTTGTCGATAACATACCGGTACCGAACAAATGTGACTCGCCATATCAAATCCAGTCGTAAGTCGGGATTTGTTTTACCCTGTGCCAATGCATTCTCTTATATATGCGAGTCGACCATAGGTTGCCTCGCGTATATAAGAGAATGCATTGGCCTAACAATTTGTTATCATTTTTTTTAAATAAATGTTTCTGACAATTTTTAGGACATAAAATAAAAAACATCCATTACCCTGCAGGGAGCCCCACACATATATAGAAGCATATAGAATAGTGTCGTCTGCTCATGTTTGTCTGGGGCTCTGTATGGGTGAAATTATAAAATTGTTAAAGAATACAAGAAAAAAATATTAAAATTGTAAAAAATTGTTAGGCCAATGCATTCTCTTATATATGCGAGGCGACCTGTGGTCGACTCGCATATATAAGAGAATGCATTGGCACAGGGTAAAACAAATCCCGACTTACGAATGGATTTGATATGGCGGGTCACAAATGGTTCTGAGCAACACATCTGTCGCCCAATAATGTCATCGTTGCATGAATTTCTTGAAATGTTGAATATGCACACTATGTGCGGTGCGTCGTGATATGCATGGCCTGCCGACTGGTACTACATTAAATCAAAGCCAACATACCAATCATTCACACTAGGATGATGGAGGCACTGTCGGGGAACGCATTATTCTCCAAAATGAGCTCACATTATGCTTTCTTCAAATATAAAATGTGCATACTGATAATTATTGGTATTTGGGCCAATTCGTCATTCGAGTTTTCGATATTAACCATTCCATGGGTGCATGGAGCTTCCTGAAATTTTGCGCAAACCCTGTGCTAATGCATTCTCTTGTATATGCGAGTCTCCATATACGAAAATAAATTCGTCTAACAATATATTTACCTTGACCTTGTAAGTCAGTGCATTTCTCTTTTATATGCGAGCCTCCCATATTTTCTGTCAATGTGGCAGACAGGCAAAGGAAACGGTTCCTTTGCCTGTCTGTCACATTAACACACAATGGTTTAAACCTGGTTTTACAGCCATATGTCATTAAGAGAATGTGAAACTCGCGCTGTTGATTTTCGCAAATGCGCTTTCCATGTATATATATATATATATATATATATATATATATATATATATATATATACGGAGGCCAGAAGCTGGTGTAATCAAAAAGCTATTATAATATTAATGAAATATGAGAAACCTCAGGCTGCATGCACCCTGGTGTCACACTCATTGATTTAGGAGGAGACGCACGTTTTGCATAAATCCAGCCAAAAATGGCAAGATATTTTCTACAAAGAATTTCTCTGGATCTATCTGACGAAAAATCTTGAATTTTACAAATCATCATCTTCGTTGTATATATAATCTGAGTAATTATTAAGAGACGACAAAAACAATGTATTTTAATACATTTGAGAGGTTGAAATTATTATTTAATTTTTTGTCCGTTTCAGTACCAAGAACTGCTAAAATAATTTATAATCACTTCAATCACCAAATAGCTTATTGTCTTGGCTCCATGAGAGGAGGCTTCATTTGTGTCATAATGTTGAGTTAGATTTTTAACTGCATAATATAGCATCACACCCCCATATATTATATACCTGAAAACAGTAAAATGAAGTAAAAGATGTTATAATACTCAACGGGCCGATGGATCTTAAACATTGTATCACAATAATCGCTTGTACTAAATTTCACAAACTTTTGAGAAAATCCATTTTGAAATACAAGGAAATTTCGGCATAACGTACGTCTGACCCTTAATCAATGTCACACTGTAATTTAAACCGGGGTCGGGAATCTACGTTATTATTTTCTGAAAAATGGCGGTAGGATGTCACGCGCCTGTCAATTTCAACATTCGTTTTGTTTTCAATAGTTTCTAAAGATATCAGCAAGCTATTAGACTATTGAGCTATCACAACAGTCATCTCGGATAGTCGAACAGATTTGTCGGTTAACGAGATTTTGGCGTATTAGAAATTACTGGAAGATCGATCGATTTGAACCTAATCGATCTTCCAGTAATTCCTTATAATCATATACGGTCATTCACGTACATTTTAATAGTACAGTAATAGCATGAACAACCTTTTAAAGCTATCAAAACAATTGTAATCAAATATATAGTGTTCAAATTCAAACACAGTCTCCCAAATAACAACACACATGGAACACATGCACCTGGTCAGCTTGAAGGGACGTTGGTGGTTCATCGCTGTTTATGCAGTGAATGCTGCAGTTATTGTTTGATAAACATCGGGAACGTTTGTGTAAACCGTAATGTGATTTGTACTTATTCTTACGGAAGCTAAATGTGTGAATGTAGAGGGTGTGTGATTATATATATTCGATATGTTACATCTTGTTCGAGCAAATTATGACGTATACGTGCACTATGCTGTAAACCATGGCTGGAGTAAGTATGCTAACTGAGTCTAACCCGGATAAAAACAGCCATAAGATCACCGATGCGAATTAATTTGGTCACGAATTATTCACACATTATTGGCCGCTAATTCAAACGGTTACAATCGTACATGTATATCAGCAGCTGTTAATGTGGCAGATATGCAAAGGAACCATTTCAATTTCGACCTTAAATCGTGGGATTTTTAACTCAAGATGACGAATTGGGCAGCTACAGTAATGCTCTAATTAATCGACCTCTTAACCACAGCAGAATTATGGGCAACTTTTCAGGATTTAGTCGGAAATATGGCTTGTTGCCATTCATCGGAAAGCTCTTGGCGAAGCTTTCCGATGAATGGCAACAAGCCATATTTCCGACTAAATCCTGAAAAGTTACCCATAATTATGCTGTGGTTAAGAGGTCGATTAATTAGAGCATTACTGTAAGTTCAGGATTGGTTGGTTCGCGACTTCGCTTTCATTACCTACAATTCTGGATGAGTGACATTGCTATCTGTAGAGGCACGCCCAGTATTTATTAACTGCCGAATACATGCATTCTGAGTTGTCAAACCGAAGTTAACGATAAAATATTTGTTATGCATGTACATTAATTAATTTGTATCTGCTCTTTCATTTCTTCTTTCTTTCGCCTCATCTAGTTTACTCTAGCATTCCTAGAAAGGCGACCGGTATTACATACACCCGTTATTTGAAATCCCGTTACGAGTTTGTGCACTTCCCATGCATGCATCCCAATCCTGACTCACAAAACATTGATATGATCTGTAGGTATCACTTTATCTTGCGAGAACAATACATCGATGGAAAACAAAATGAAAGTTTTAAAGCTAGAGCCGGGTTCAGCCGCAGCCGATGACCACAGGATTAAGGTCGGTCAAAATGGGTGTCCTAGACTTTAGATGTTATATAAATAGTGTAGAAATTCAATGTTGTTATATATTCAAATCCTACCCATTATTTTACCCACCCTCCCTTCCTTAAACGAATTGTCCTGTATACTCATCCAACAGTTTTGTTCCACCTATATAATTATGATTGTCGTAAACGACTACCCATACAAGTATGCATGTGTATATGTACATTTTATATGTGAATATTGTTGTTGTATCGTAGATTTGTTAGAGAAATCCGTGGCAAATTGCAATTGAGAAAAAGATGGTACCTCAGAAATGTGTGTTATTCTATTCATAACTAGTAAAAAACTGGTTGTAATTAATCACCGCATGGTACTATTGAGGATATCCGCCAGCCCTATACCGTTCAACCCACCTGCTATACAGATGCATTAATGTTTTAGTGATTTGGCTAGTTCGAACGTCAGCGATGGACACCGGCTTGGGTCAATACTAGATGATCTACACTGGTAAATTACAACAGTACTTGAGAGCAAATTCGAGTACTATAAACCAATGAGTCACCAACGCGAGTCTTATTAAATCTGGACCTAATTTTCATTACTTTCAATTTGAGAGCTGACTGTAAGGAAACCTTGATCTAGCTATGTTTAGACTGCACCAACACATGAGCTTCTTTGTGGTTTATGAACGACACTTCGTCACATATAGAAAGAAAATGAAAGCACATAAGCTATAGAACTCGCATTATTATTAGCTACTCCAGTACTTCAATTTCTCCGAGTTGATAAATCACACGCATAGAAGCTTTATGTCATGGTTAATGGGCGAGCTACTAAACATTCGGAAACTAGTTTCGAATGTCCAGTCGCGAGTTCATTAACCGACTTAAAACACAGTTTTATAATATACAAGGAGAAATTACTTTTATACAGATGAAATTTTTCGATAAATCTCGATAAATTTTTGTATAAAATAATACTTACTTGGCCCACAAACAAACAAAACAACACCCGTTGACACAGTTCGTGTTAGTGGGATTGCATGTGGACTTTGCCGTGAACACAATTGGAGGCATATATACCGGTACACCTCTGTTCGAAACCAAACGTCGATGTACGCAAACGTATAATATATTTTGGTTTGCGCTGTACATAGAGTAGTATATACGTAATATAATACTATCGACGCAATTATCTGTATTTTGGTGACGTATGTAGTTTAGGATAATGAAACTCCACCAATGCATTCCTATCATTGAGTCCAGAAGAAGAACAGTAACTATATTAGTGTAGTCTCGCGTGCTGACGTGTTATGTTTCAATGTGATAGACACACCTGGTGTGCAATGAGCAGCACGCCTCTGTCGACAAGGAAATAAATTACGCGGGTTCATAAGCACTATGCAATTGTTTGTGTTTGTGGGCGGGTGTGGAAGCGAACAATTTTTTTTGCAGGTATTTCGTCATAGAAAATCGCATGGTGCTAGAAGATGAACGACAACATCTGTATAAATTGCAATCTTTACCAAAGCTAATGACATGAGAAATAAAACATATGTAATTCCGCATGAGGCAAAAACGGTGCTATACTGGCATGTGTCGTCAAATGCGATATAGTTGAATGCTATATATTACATGCCAGTTTCAGTAGCATTATTACAGTAGTAACTATATAAATGTACGTCATAGTCTTTAATTCCTATATGTTGTAGACATGCAGTTTTAAGCATGTTTGCGTTCGTTTACCGTACATTATAACGTTCTGTGTTGAAATGCTTATAAAACAATGCAGATCAATGTTCCAGCACATGTGTGAACGCGGTCCTAGCTTGGCAAAAACAATGCTACATAAAACCAGCTTTCATTTAAAAATATAATGTGCTGCATCAAATGATAGGTACTTTCATTATCGAGACCATTAGCCACACTGTCGTGCTATTTTCACTTATTAATATATGTTGTTATAAGAAAATACCACTCACAAATCTACTATTTATTGATGTGATCGTTACTTCCAGCTATTTCTATTGAGATGCGTTTCGCTATTTTAGTAGAGTATGAAGTTTGAAACAGAACATTGATGTTCTGGTATTTTTTTTGTGTGAGTATTTCGTCACAGAAAACCACATGGTGTCAGGAGATGAACGACAACATGCGTATAAAATGCAATATTTACCAAAGCTAATGACATGAGAAGTAAAATATATGTAATTCCGCATATAGGCTGTAATGGTGCTATACTGGCGATATATTTGAATGCTATATATTACATGCCAGTTTCAGTAGCAAATTTACAGTGCACGGTAACTATATTCCAGTGCATGACACGTGTGAACGAGCTTAGCAAAAAAATATTCTACATCAAATCAGCTTTCATTTAGCAACATAATGTGCTGCATCAAATGATAGGTACTTTTTTATTTATTTATTTCCCTTAGACATTGATTAACGTTTATGGTTCTTTTTAAATAGACAATCCGCGACCACACGTGCCCCGTGTTACAACGATTGGTCATAACTTAATGGCCTCTGTATTCTTTTATATATAACCAATCCTAAAAGAATTGCCTGATTGAATGCAATAATTTGAAACTAAATATTAGATTTGACATGTTTATGATATATAAAGATATGCTACAATGTATATATGTATTATTTAATAATTAGATTTTGATCTTTGTGGTATATTGTGGGGGGGGGGGAGATTATGTAATTGTACAACTGAAGCACCGATCGTGTAAAGCAGCGGAGGGATACGGTTCTCTGCTAGTAATAATTCCTGAACATTACGGTTCGAGGACCGGATATATGCCCTCGGTGGATTTCTTGTTAGGTTCTTCCAAATTAGTAAGATCTGTCCTATATCGCTTGATCAATTTATCACCGAATTGTAAATATGTTATGAATATACAGTCTAGAGCTAAATGTATACATGTTTAAATACTGAATACAAAGTTGATGTTGAAGCTTGTTGAATGTCGATTGGATTGTTATTAGCAGTTTGTCAATTCGTCGTTTCTCAGTCGATTTAGCTGTTTGAGCCTTTTAATTTTTTGGGAGATTGAACTGTCACGGTGTGCAATCTTATAATACAAAACTATGTATATGTTATCAAACTGGAACGGACAGACTGAACAACAAGTTGAAGTTGAAGCTTGTTGGATCTCGATTGGATTATTATTAGCAGTTTGTCCGTTTGTCAGTCGATTTAGCTGTTTGAGCCATGTATTTTGTTTGGGGGGGGGAGATTGAACTGTTACGGTGTGCAATCTTATAATACAAAACTATGTATATGTTATCAAACTGGAACGGACAGACGTTTTAATCCCCGAAAAATTGGGCATGATTTATGCTTTATTCTCTTATCAAATGTTACATGATATTGAGATATATGAGTGTATATACAAAAGATATGTACAATGACAAGGTGTGTGACAACACCCGACTTTTCATTAGAATGGAAAAGAATCGACACCCTTTGCTTTGTTTTAGGTCGTGGACATCCAGTTCTAAATGTAGTAAAATAAACCAGATGAATACATCACGGCGTATATATAAAAACAAAAACAAAATTATTTTTGTCATATACAGAAAATATCTGGAATCAGAGACTTTATAATTGCCACTTGGAAACATTTCGGAGCAATTCATCAATATATAATATTACACGATTTAACCCTTTACCCAACAAAACGGCCAAAAACGCCCAAATAAAGCTTCAACAGCCTAAAATATCTTCGGTCTGTCTCAATAACACAATACAAATATGGATCTCATTGGAACCGGTTCATTGACCACATTGTGATGGTTACAGTTATGCCCTGTGCCAATGCATTCTCTTATATATGCGAGTCGACCATAGGTCGCCTCGCATATATAAGAGAATGTATTGGCCTAAAAAAAAAACTTTTTACCTTTTTTCTTACATTCTTTAACAATTTTATAATTTTTTCTTACATTTTTTAACAATTTTTATAATATTTTTCTACATTCTTTGACAATTTTTATAATATTTTTCGACAGTCTTTGACAATTTTATCATTTTTAATATGTGTTAAGCCAATGCATTCTCTTATATATGCGAGGCGACCTATGGTCGACTCTCATATATGAGAGAATGCATTGGCACAGGGCCGTTCTGTTGGGTAAAGGGTTAACCCATGTCATACATCAACTCCTGGAAAATTAATACAACCCATCAGCATATGCGTATATTTTTCTTTCAGCCTGGGATGATTCTGGTATCAGTTGACGACCACGGTTTGATTGGTGCGGCAGTTGATGAAGCTACGGCCATAATGGAGAAATCGTTCCGGGACAAGGATTCGGGACTCATGAAACTTATCTTCAGCACATGCGACGACGACGACGACGACGTTGAATACAGGCGACGCCCTATAGAAGGCGAGGACACATGATAAACAAGTCATAACCTCGTGCAGGGTTGCTATGACAGCGTCTGATATAGTTGCGTTGGTTTAACCAACACTGTCGGTGACAGAATCCAAACTTTGACTACAAAGAAGTTTGAAAGACGGTATCGCCTATGTGAGAGGGGCCATTTTTTTTACCTTTATTACGAACATGGTGGGGTTGAGTGTGTGTGGAATATAGGTTTAGCATTGGTCTTTTCAACGCCATATAATTGGTAGTATTTGCCGTGTTGAGGTTTGCGACCTCGGAGGTTCTACGTATCATTATTCTGATTATTAGTAATTAGTAATACATTGTAAGTGTTAGCTTTCGTTTTGTGACAAAAAGTTATAATTTTACTGCGGGATGCACGATTTGTAGATACAACAGCAAACAAGTCGAAATGCTTTGAAATATCGACTCAGTTGCTGCTTATATATTTATCCAAATGAAACATGAATTAACTATAGCATCTCAAGTGGGTAATCAAGTTTAACCCTTTGTTTACTAAATGCATTCTCTCCTGGTATACTATTTATCTGGATGGATGCTAAATAAATATAAGAAGACGACGACGACCGATAATAGAGCTAGCGTGCAGAATGATTCAAATCCAATGTTCATATCGTATAGTCGTTTGTTTAACTTCTTATCTGAACATTTCCTAGAGGATAACAACTTATCAATGAGTATTTAGAATAGAACGTGTTAATGTCTGAAACCAACCAAACCTTCTACTTACATTTGGGGATATCCGAGTGTCTGGTTGTCGAATTAAATCCATCTTAGGAACTCATTGTATGGAAGTATGACCTCACACGTATTTGCAATAGACTGGTAGCATTGTGGAATCTCATAAGAATTATGATATGTGCCTTATATTTATTCATTTGCTCATGTAAAATTGAAGTTGATTTAGTGTTTATATGATAGTATGGTGTATATATTTGTTAATTATTTGAAATGTAAGTTGCAATTTCACTTATTTATTAGAAAACCATACTCCGCTAACTGCAGGAGCCGGATTGTAAATCCATCACCGATGAGTGACTTAATAGAATATTCAGGTTATTTAAGAACTGAATGTATATATAGTGGGTGTATGTGTTGTTGGGGGATACGACGCTGTGGGGTTACGTAGCGTTTTTCCGAAGACCCATAACTCCGAAGGTCCGATTCTCCGAAGGTCAGATTCTCCGACGCCCCGATTCTCCGAAAGCCCATAACTCCGAAGTCCCGATTCTCCGAAATCCCATAACTCCGAAGACCCATAACTCCGAAAGCCCATAACTCCGAAGGCTTATAACTCCGAACGCCCATAACTCCGAAGGTCTATAACTCCGAAGGGCCGATTCTCCGAAGGTCCGATTCTCCGAAGGTCCGATTCTCCGAAGATCATGTTTTATCGCTTATTAAATAGTGTACAGTCCAGTGGCGGGGTCAATGGGGCCCTAGGGAAGACCGCCCCCAAAAAAACATGTCAAATGTCATGTAAACGTCAGGAAATCCCTCCTAGGCATTCAAATATTCACAGTGTTCCTGCCCAGGGGAGCCCCCGGACCAACGATTGGGGGCGACCCCTCCCATGTATGCGCTCCCCAAATCAGGCCTTCGTGATATGTTTTCGGCATATCATATGCATGATATATATATCCCCCACATATCCCCCACATATGCTAATTAATGTGCACCCCTAAATGGGAACCCTGGCTCCGCCACTGGTGTGCACCGGGTATATTATAACGAAACGCTGCAAGAATGTCAGAGTAGCCTAACATGCACAGGGGCGACAAGTTCTTCCCCGTTCACCCCTGTATATTTTACTCTGGCATCGCATGGGCCAACGTAACGTTATAGTATCTGGTGTATAGTCAGTGGCGGGCCAGGATTCCCATTTAGGTGGGGGTAGTAGCAAAAGTTTGAATATTTTGATGCCCCTTGAACGATTTCCGGGCGTTTACATGACATTGGACATGTTTTGGTAGGGGCCCATATTGTCTGAAATAGCAAGTAGAGGTTTAATGGGGGCAGTAGGAATTTTGGGACCCCTTGGCTTCGCCACTGGACTGTACACTATTTAGTAAACGATAATACCCCGAAAAAACAAAATCTTCGGAGAATCGGACCTTCGGAGAATCGGACCTTCGGAGTTATGGGCCGTCGGAGAATCGGGCCTTCGGGGTTATAGATCTTCGGAGAATCGGCCCTTCGGAGTTATAGGTCTTCGGAGTTATAGGTCTTCGGAGAATCGGCTCTTCGGAGTTATGGGCTTTCGGAGAATCGGATCTTCGGAGTTATGGGCCGTCGGAGAATCGGGTCTTCGGAGTTGTGGGACGTCGGAGAATCGGGTCTTCGGAGCTGTGGGCCTTCGTAGTAATAGGTCTTCGGAAAATCGGTCTGACACCCGCTGTGGTCGTTGGGGCTCAATACATGTGTCCCAATAACCACATCGCCGAATCCCAATAACCTACACATCCACTACATTCATTTCTTATATTTGTATAGCTTTTGATTTAAAGTTGAATGTTTCTTATTTATTTCGAAAAAATCTTCCGAGAATTTGAGACTAGCCCAAGCAGCACATTAAGACAGCCCAATATAAAATTCCCAAGCACTTACCAAACATTACGTGATCGATATAAATAACTGGCTTCAGTTGCAATTCGGCTGAACTTTTAAAAGCTCGTCTGTTGACCTCTAATAGTGATTATGTCAACACATTGCGACGTGGTGCTCGTGCTACGGTCTGTGTTATTGGGGTATGAAACGGGTGACCCAATAGGCAGTTGACCAATCACCGAACAGGATTTAGTGTAACAGAGACGGGCTATAATATGTAAATATTTTCAAGTGGTATACAATTTACCCCATATTATAAAGTCAAGTGACTTTTACTAACTGTGAACCATCCTCAATTAAATTGCCAGAGTAAACATCCATTTAAACTGGATAAAACTCCCAACAATATTTTTCTTCTATGCAACTCGACTGAACTTTTCTGTCATTCTTATTTCTATAACCAGGCCATCATCGCTATATTTAGAACGTGGTTGGCACAGATTTCCGAAAGCCGATTTCAACAAAGGATAAATTAACTGTGAATTTCACTATAAGTAAAAGTGACTCCATAATCTTTGGCGCTTGAAGATAACCGAAATATGCCTTTAATGTCTAAGCAGTCACCATTTAATTGTGTGGTCACTTCTGTGTTTGAATCACGTTGCATATATGATCCACTTTCTCATAAATTCAACCCTTTAACCCTTCCATGACGGGAACTGCGCTGGTGCAGCATAAAAAAGATCATGTGCCAGTGCTTTCTCTAAAATATGCGAGAATGCACTGGCTTACAAGGTCAATGTAAATAATGTTAGACCAATATGTATTATTCTTATATATGCGAGGCTCCCTATGGGAGACTCGCATATATAACATAATGCATTGGCACAGGGTATTCTCAATATTTCAGGAAAATCCAGTCACGCCAGGCTCAAAGTCATATGCACGGTGTTCCCATGGTAAAATGTTAATGATATGAGTATAATGTATCAGTGACGAGAGCATTCAAAATCAGACACAACAGTTGATTTTTGTCAGACAAAATATCTGAAATAGAAATTCGCTTTTATAAATAGAATTAATCACCAATGCTGATAAAATTCTTCATTTTGCTTTATATCAATGTGAGATCCTACTTTTTGTGATCGTAATTCGTACGTCTACCAGAAGTAGCGGATTGGATGCTTGCATCTTCATATTCGTGTTTACTGTGGGGAAATGTTTAAAACTTGTGTATTTTACACGTGGGTATCATGGAGCTATAGACAAGTTAAATGCGTCCGTTCTTTTGTATCGATAACTTGACGATAAGACAAGCGATATGTATACGCCCTGTCAGTAACTCGCGGCCATATTGGATCCACCAAGTCCTGTTCCGTGGTTTTAGTGCTACATGTCAAAGTTTTGGAGTAACATTCCATAAATATGAAAGTCAGGAATAATTCAAAAGCTACTCCAAAACTTTGACCAGTAGCACTAAAACTACGGAACCGGGGCTGGAAGAATCTCTGAAACCACGAAACGGAGCTGGATGAATCCAATACGGCCGCGACCCAGTGATCTCGCTTGTACCCATGACCTATACGTCATAATTTGCTCGAAAATGGTAACAATATGTCTCACATAGAAGAGAGTATTCATCGTTTTCTTCATCTATATACATACAAATAAATCAACAAAAAAAGATAGCAAATGAGCAATACTTAATTGTTTGGCTATTTAGCTCAGTATGAATCCCGTCCCTATATTAATATGGCTGTTGATAAGATATGTGTCCAAGTGACTTCAGTCACCATTTTCCGAGGCTGTGAAATTTGAGCGCCAAAATCTCCTTAAATAAATCGGTTCGACCCAGACAATCTTCGGACAGCTCATTAGATTAATAGCTTGCTGATATCTGATATATAAAAAACATTGTTCAAATTGCCAGGCGTGACATATTGCCGCCATTTTCGAGCAAATTATGACGTTTAGGTTCTCGGCCCTGAAACTCACACTACATTTCCGGTGACCATGATGACTGTCAGTTTAAGTTGGTCAAAACAATTATCGATTGATTGTTTTTTCTCTCTCTCGCCCAGGTGCATGCGTATTGAACTGCATACACTGCAGATTCGAGGAAACATGGACCTATATATTTGATCCAAACTCATGATCTATGTCCACATTTTTCATTATTGTTATGTTTTTCATTATTTGAATACTTTATCATGTTCATAATTACATTTTGTTTTGTTTTACTAAGTCTATCACTAAGTAGCGAAAATCTTGTTGTTAACGCTCTGTATATTTTTAGTTTTGAAGGGACTCAGTATCTTCGCAGCGGGTTCATGTGGACAGTCATGTATCTCTGTAAAACATCTATACCACAAACAAGTGCATGTAAAAAGATAAGCTTTCTTCTTACTCATTATTAATTATTCTCACCATTGTTGCGTAAACATTACTGCACATCAATGTTCAATAAAATACCAAATTAGCCCCTAAACCCGGCCTCATATTTTTAGTAAGAAACACGTGTATTATCGGCACGCGTAGTCACATAAGCTGAGAGCTTCGGGCAATTATATATATGGCAATACCCGAACTAGTATTATGTTAATTATATTATATAAGTACGATATTCAATTTGTGTTGGGTTATTTGGTGTTGACTGTGAGATAAACATTGGCGATAAGGGTGGTTGAACAATTTTGTCAACACGAAATGACACATTTTAAAATGGAACTATATATTTTTCTTCAACGAGTCTTTATTTCCTCTTTGGTTGTGATAAAGAAATCAATATTAATGTTTTTTAACCCTAGCCGTTTCGAGATCGCCTTTCCTTGCTAAAATGTGATTACATGTATGTGATAAAATTAATCTCAAGTTCTTCGCAATTGTATACGAAATTTATTAGCCTCGTCCCATAAATTCCAGCCTCGCTAAAGCTCGACTCGGACCGAATTTAGTGCACTCGGTTGATAAATTTCGTATAGAACGCGACTCATTAGAGATAAATATTTGAAAAGGTCAATGCAGTAAACAATATTCAGAAAAAAATGTTTTAGACACACATTTTTGAATTAATGGAGCGATCAGCAATGTCTTTTGACACATCGCTGTAACAGTAATGTTTACATAACAGTGGTTTCAACATGATGCATAATCCTTATCTGCAGTGAATATAAGAATGAAGTTTATCTCTTTTCCAAGTTCTCCTTGTGATGATAGCTGTATAGAGTTTCGTGATTTCTGACATCTACCCACTTCGAAGCTCTTATGTCCCTTTAAGTTTGTTCTGTCTCCACTTTTGTCGAACTTGGTGACGGTTAAAATAAAGTTATTGATCTGTTTTCAATTAAATCTTTTGAAAGAATTATGTTTCAGTCAAACATCATTTGATAGGGATATCGTCTAAACTACATTGGGGGTGATATTGGCCATATGGATCCCAGTGAAGAGGTTCGTCACCAGGAACCGTGAACAGGGGGTCTGTGTGTGCAACTCCAAAATGTTGGGCCAAATTTCCAAAAACAATTTGTATATTTTATGCCTGGCACAACATTAGTTGGAAATGAATTACCAAAAATAAGTTGAAATTCTATTGTTACATATAGTTTGATTTTCCAACAGCGAAATTTGAACCAAAAGTCAAATATTGCCATATCTTTCGGTATTTGTTTAGACTCGAACTTCCATCAGTTGTAAATTTTCTAACTATAGCTATGGCGCGTCTGTTTTTTAATGATCAACAGTTGGAAACCCTGATCTATTATGCAGCTGGAAAATATTCTAACCCCGGAGGTGAAAATGGAATTTCCCGGATTTGGGAATTCGAGAATGGTTCAAGGATTGTTCATGCCATGGATCTCTACTCTGGCTGCGCCCATATAGAGATCATGTCCACCAGTTCAAAACCTGGGAACTTTTTTTTATTTCTGACGGGGAAATTTACAAAAAAATAACACAGATAAGATATTTCTTAGTCAACTTCAATATTAAGGAACGGGTATGGACAATGAAATAAATTCCCTGCGTTGTTTGATCAATGTTATAAAGTTCCTGTCAGAACAGATCGGAACATCAACAATTTCCTAGATCTTGAACTGGTGGAGTATGATCTCTATGGGCGCAGCCAGACAAGCCTGCAAATAGCGTGTCTGTCATTTGCAGAATGAGGTCCCCAGAGGGTGAATTTAGTGCAAATGACATACACGCTATTTGCAGGCTAGCAGCCAGAATAGAGAATCGTGATATGATCTATAGTTGAAGGGGTGAAGTCTGGTGAAGTTGGAAATTCATTCCAAGTGGGACATCCCCGCGTCCAACGGAGACATTAGCTCTAGCCACGCCATGTCACAGCTACACACTGAGAATTGGAGTTTGCCTCGATGTCAAATGTACCCATCATGCCTGCTGCCGTTTATTGAACTTATTATCAGACCATTTCTTTAGAGAACCACACTCGTCAATGAGTATTTAGTAAGAAATGGTTACCATACGAGATAGCATCAATGGTGGGCACTTTGGTGGTGGACATATATAGGTCAAATCCATATATTGTTTTCATTGTTGACCTCCATCAAATTAGGAGGGCATATAAGCCATATATACACATATCAAATATATACATGTTATATAAGTATGAAATTATTTATATTAATCACGTGAACACATGTTTGTGCATGAAACCATTAATAGATTAGCTGTTATGTTGGAATGTGTCTTGTTTTTGTCTTATAGTGGTGACGCCGTGTCACACGCATACGGACATGTTGCGATATTCTTCAAGTTTCAAATGTTCGAGAGGTCGTAGATATACCCTAGATAAGCTATACTTAGTTATACCACGGAATGTATGCATAAGTGTATCTGAATATCAGTTGCCTTGTTTTGTTTCTAAGTAGAACATGCAGAATATTATCGGATACTATCAAATCACTCCCTAAATGGCGAATCTCCGTGCCAAATTTCAATGAGAGTTGAAACTCATATATGGTAGCAAGGATCAAGAATAGGCGGGCAGCTCAATATATAGCACACGACACCTATCTATACCAGCAGAAGTTCGACAATTCCATCGCAAACGACAAGAAAACCATAGTCAGAAATGGTAACGCCACCAAGATCATATTATTAGCCATAAATATAAATTATAATATAATTATAATATAAAATATTATTCATTAGTTAGCGCTAATATAGGCGCCAACTAATGAATAATATTATTTGATTGACTTGTTAAATAACATCTAATAAATATGCATCTTATTTACAACTTTAAGGAGTCCTTCTGGCACACGAGAATATTTATCGCCGTTTTATTTGCACCAAGTGAACTCGGCGCATATATAATTGATAGAATAGACCTCTATTATGATGATCGTGTCGTTATTTGTTTAAAATGGGCATCAATTGATATATACGCACCCGTTCCCTCATTAAAATCTACATATATCGCCCATTTTAGGGGACCTCCGCGAATTCGGGGACTTCCGCAAAGTGACCTCCGCAAATAGGGCCCTACTGCAAATCGTCGCACCCAATGCAATTTGTAAACAAATACGATTGACATGCGTTTTAACGAGGTGAGCTTTAATTAAATGAAAGAAGCAATGCTACATAAACTATTTGTCATGGACTCAGTCAGTGTGCCATATATATGCGTCAACTAAGGTCGCTTTGCGTGGTAAAAGTGAAAAGTGAAAGTGGAATTCGGAAAATCCTATTGAAAATGAAAGTACCCTACAATTTTTGGAATTCCGCGGCCGATTCAGAGAATCTATACTATTGAAAGTGAATGTACGATTCCTGGAATTCTATCAGATATCGCGACTCTGCTCGTTTTCGTTATCATAGGTTATATATAGGGCCTATATGACCACGAAAACGAGTCGAGTCACGATACATCGGTACAAACACATTGTGTATACGATACAATTTTGACTTGATGACCGGAAAATAACAGATAGCGGTTACTCCAACAAAACAGGCATGCGCACTCCAATTAAAATTACCCATAATTCACTTCACTACATCAGGGGCTCCCAATGGGTTATACATTATTTTCAGGCTATCAGATTATTTATATTTTCAACAACATATTATTACACCGGTGACTTTAAGCTTACAATTTCAGCCTGTCCTGACTCTATCGATACGATTGAGTCATATTTTCAAAAACATATTATACACCGGTGGCGTTAACTTTACAATTTCAGCATCTACGTGATTATATCGGTACGATTGAGTAAGGTACAAAAATAAATCTCTCTCACAACGCATTCGCCCAGTCGACAACAGAATATCAAAATCTCCGAAACAACTTACACCACATGTGGCGTAATGAAGCAGCATTGAGTAAATTGCTGATGTCTTGTTTGAAACAACAATCAATTATGAATGTGCTTTCATACAAAATGACAATTAAAGACTTGGCAAACATACAGAAAGTAACTCATAATGGTGAATGGTTTAGTCACCGATACACTCAACATGTCCAAACCACGTTTAACTCCGAAATGTGTTCCAAGACTAAGTTCATGTTATCTGCATATACTACGACGTTAAATATATATTATATATAAATTAACAGTTATATCAATCAATCAAATAATCCCATGGAGTTCTGCCTCATGAGAGCATCAAGGCGTGTGCGAATACGTCAGAATACAGAGTTATAGACGAAAATACGGAAAGCAAACATGTCAATAGTTTCCGCCAAATCCATCCAATCGACTTCCCTGTTTTCATTCTTGTCTGACGGATCATCGGAGAATATTTGTTTCTCAGGCATATATAATACTAGCTGGTGGACCCGACTTCGTCCGGGCTGTTTCCCCTCTGCTTTTCGGCGAATTGCGCGATTTGACATTGAATTGTCCATTTTGAAGGTGAAGGTCAGGTGGGGTCACGATTTGACCCGTCGAAAACACTGCCCGGACAAAAGTACCCGACAAAAGTACCCGTCGAAATCCGGTTTTAACAGATTTGACCATTTTGAAAGGTCAAGGTCAGGTCGGGGTCACGATTTAACCCGTCCAAAACACTCAGTGGACAAAAGTAACCCTATTTCGTCGAAATCCCATCAAAATTCGCGATTTGACCTTGAATTGACCCGATTTCAAGGTCAAGGTCACGTCGCACGGGCAACCGAATAGGCTTACGACACTCCCCATACGAAAGTATCCCTAGACACTAATTTTCATCGAAATCCCGTGATACTCGGGCGTTTGACCTTGAAATGACGCGATTTCAAAGTCAAGGTCAGTCGCACGGGCAAATTAATAGGCCTATGCCAGCCCCACATACCAAGTTTCATCGAAATCGGCTCGGCCGTTTTCGAGTCCATCGCGAACAGACAGAGACATATTTCCAAAAATATATAATAGACTAGCAGGTGGACCCGACTTCGTCCGGGCTGTTTCCCCTCTGCTTTTCGGCGAATTGCGCGATTTGACCTTGAAATGTCCATTTTGAAGATCAAGGTCAGGTGGGGTCACGATTTGACCCGTCCAAAACACTGCCCGGACAAACGTACCCGTCGAAATCCATCCGGTTTTACCCGATTTGACCTTGAATTGATAATTTTGAAGGTCAAGGTCAGGTCGTGGTCACGATTTGACCCGTCCAAAACACCCATTGGACAAAAGTAACCCCACGTATCAAATTTCGTCGAAATCCCATCAAAATTCGCGATTTGACCTTGAATTGACCTGATTTCAAGGTCAAGGTCACGTCGCACGGGCAAACGAATAGGCTTACGACACTCCCCATACGAAAGTATCCCCAGACACTAATTTTCATCGAAATCCCATGATACTCGGGCGTTCGACCTTGAAATGACCCGATTTCAAGGTCAAGGTCACGTCGCACGGGCAAATTAATAGGCCTATGCTACTCCCCGGCCGAATGTACCCCCACATACCAAGTTTCATCGAAATCCCGTGATATTCGGCCGTTTGACCTTGAAATGACCCGATTTCAAGGTCAAGGTCACGTCGCACGGACAAATTAATACGCCCATGCCCACCCGATGGCCGAAAATACCCCCACATACCAAGTTTCATCGAAATCGTCTCGGCCGTTTTCGAGTTCATCGCGAACACACACACACACACAGACAGACAGATCTTCCAAATTATATAATAGATAGATGATCCGCGCCCATTTCCGGGCATGTACACTTTTGGACGGATCATTGAAATACAACCTCTGAATGGCAACAGTTAATTTACTGCAACCAATGTTGTCGCAACAGATATGGCGAACAGAATATCCAATGTAATGGCGAAAATTGAAATCGACCCCGATGTTTTTGGCATAACATTGTAGATGAAATTGAAATAAATAGAAAATGACAGCATTATTGATACTGAGAATGAAATTTTCTCACCCGAAGAAACGGGTATCTTGAAAGTGCAGAGGTTTTCCACCCAGAGCAACGCTAATGGTGTTATAATAGTAATGACGTAGAAGGATGACCTCATATCTACATCCAAATGTACTACAACTGCCACATATCTTACTACCGGCCAAACTGAAGTTATGTTAAATGAGGCCGAAGAAAACAATATTTGTGGTATGGGTTTCCCTACCGACCTATTTTAAACCCCCTATACTAAAGTTTTTTTCATGGCTTTCTGGAAAATCTATTGAATTTTGTCTCCAAAATTTCATGAAACACAAAAAAAACACATTTAAGCATCTCAGAATAGATTGATTTCTAGGTAAAAGTATTGTGTAATATTAAAATTTATACCAAAATAATCAAAAGTAGTTTTATGTCAATCTTGCAGAGTAAAATACGCGCATGAAAAGTCATAAGATGTCAAAATAAATTTCAAGCCTACCTACCGACCCTATTTTGTTTTCGGTTGTAACCCAAACCAGACATTTAATTTTTTTTTTTGGCCTGATACGATTTTCCATTCATCTCTGAGCGCGACAATACTGGCATCTTCTGCATACACTTGCTAGAATATTTAACTTCGTCAAACGAATACAATTTCAGAGCACAGGACTGCGAATCAAACGGCCATTTTGTTATGTCAATTTTCTCGAAATTGGTGGTACCAATCCATCACACGAAACCCGAACTATATATCCGTGTTCTCTCTCCGCAATGCTTAAGCATTTCGAATTTGTTTAGAGCGTTCGAAACACGAACCTTCGGTGTCCATATGTGGTCCTCATCTGCAGGATCATATCCTCACCATTGAGAAAAGCAGCTACTCATTGATACTCAGCGTCCAGTCACATCAATTCCACAATACCGATTAATTTAGACTTTGTTCCGTAGAGTGGATTTCAGTCAGCATTAACAAGTTGAACGAGACAGTGACGTTTGGCGTTTCGTTTGTCGGCGGAACAAGTGGGTCCCATAGGTTGTAAATTGTAGTTCTAACACCGACGATGGCATCTCGTTGAATGTTGGTACAAATGCAGACGCTGCATCGATAGTTAATATCAACAAAAAATGAAAATATCATGAGCAAGATGTGTGCCACCATTGTCTCCATGTCCTGAGCCAATAAATGTCGCCAATAAGTATAAAGGCACAACAACTACTATGATACTACCGCGTTAATTTGATATCTACCATGGTACTATACCATGGCACTGTACTAAGGTACTCTTATCGTGTTAGAGTGGGTGTACAATGGTAGTATGGTACTACTGTGGTACTACCACGGTAAAGTTATATTTACCATGGTACTACCGTGGTACTACTATGGTACCATGGAAATGTACTAGGGTACTCTACAATGTTACAGTAACTGCTGATGCCAATGTATACTGTTTTTTGTCATATTAGACTAGATTATAAGTTTCTGGAAGGGAAAATAAAATGCAAGCAATGTCATTTGGGAATATTTTTTAAAGCACTCATGACGGCGAACCTCCATACCTTAATTCTATTCAGTGATATCTGAACAGACAGACCTAAAAATAATGATTCGCAGGTAAGCAAAGAACGATAACTCTAGTATGGCGAATTTCATTTAGATTGTATTAACTATGGCTGAGATATCTACATGGACGGACAAAAAACTAGGATTTCCAGATAAACAAATAAAGAAGCATAATGTGAACAAGTTTGTTTGCCTTCTTTTAAAAGGAGTCTTGATGGAAAACGTCTATACTAAATTTCATTTAGATTCGATGAACCATAGTTGAGATATCTGCACGGACAGACAAAAAACTAAGATTCCGGATAAACAAATGATAACTCGAGAATGGAAAATACAAATACCTTCATTTCATCCACTTTTAAAGCAGCCATGATGGCGAACCTCCATACCAAATTTCTAGCAGATCTGATAAGACATGGCTGAGACACATGCTTGGATGGACAGACAGACAGATGAAGTCAATCCAGTATACCCCCATATTTCTTCGAAAAAGTGGGGCATAAATTCTACATTCGTAGAAAGTTTTGGGGAAATCAGGCATCAGACTTGATGCACGTTGGTAGGAGAAGAAATATTTACTCAAGATTGTGTACAAAAATAAAATATTTATATTAACATCAATATAAAAGGTACATATACATCTTAACCCTTTACCCAACAGAACGGCCCTGTGCCAATGCATTCTCTTATATATGCGAGTCGACCATAGGTCGCCTCGCATATATAAGAGAATGCATTGGCTTAACATATTAAAAATTATAAAATTGTCAAAGAATGTAGAAAAATATTTTTTTTAGGCCAATGCATTCTCTTATATATGCGAGGCAACCTATGGTCGACTCGCATATATAAGAGAATGCATTGGCACAGGGCATAACTGTAACCATCACAATGTGGTCAATGAGCCGGTTCCAATGATATCCATATTTGTATCATGTATGGTTCTATTGAGACAGACCGGAGATATTTTAGGCTGTTGAAGCTTTATTTGGCCGGTTTTGGCCGTTTTGTTGGGTAAAGGGTTAACTAATATACGGAAGCATTTTGAAAAAACGCAACAAAATTAGAAGATCGTTCAGTATGATGACTAGAAAAGCCACCAGGCTAATGACGTAATGGTGACGCCACCAGGCTAATGACGTAATGGTGATGCCACCAGGCTAATGACGTAATGGTGACGCCACCAGGCTAATGACGTAATGGTGATGCCACCAGTCTAATGACGTAATGGTGATGCCACCAGGCTAATGACGTAATGGTGACGCTAAATAACATGTTGTATCTTGTTGTAATCGGAACTCAGGAAGTCGAATCTTGAGTCACACAAGCATCTATAATTTATCCATGATATTTGAAGTGCTTACATTTACTAGTGACTTTAGGTACCTTGCTGTTTGCTATCGGAATCAAGACACAAAACAAGATAACCATGCTGATTAAAAAATATGTGAATGGGTGGACTAAATCTTGTTTCGATCTCGAATCTGAATTTATTGGATGACCGATATCGGCACCAAATTGAATCTCTAATGTTTGCAGGACTATATGGAACAGATGAGAATTACCAGTATTGTCATGATGTATTCATTTCCAGATAACAAAGTGAAGGTTTCATGCCCACGCCTTTAGGTTAGTGTAATGTAGGCACATCAGGGCAAGCCAGAGCTTCAAAATTTACACCAAAAACTTGAAATTGTTGCATTCGATTTCCCAGAATAATCGATTCCAGGATTTCTCATTGATTTCAATATGGAATTCAACATTTCAGTGTTTCCCAGTACTGCAGATACAAAAATTCCATTCTCAAATTCAAATTTGTACATTTAAATATTTTGGGCACAGTGTTTACCAACATGAATGGGGGGATAAACAGGCCTGTTCACGCCAGACAATGAAATTGGCTCTTGGAACAAAAGCTCGGACAAAGTTGCATCTACACCCTGATGGACAGAGAGATTGACGGACAGACAAGCTGATTCCTATATACCCCCCCATAACTCATTATGGGGGTATGATAACATTATTGTGGTGTCTTCTTTGAAAATCAGTTGTATTGAGTACCAATCACTACTCCATAATCTCCAGCTTCAGTGACATTTCAATTGACTTTTGTGTTGTTAATCTTGGATTAATTAAAGAGCACACTACTCTTCTCTTCTTTTGTGAATTATTCCTACGTATCAGATTTATTTATTCCATACATTCGAAGCTGGATTTATAATATCGCAAACAGAATTTTTGACCAGAATAAGTTATCCAATAATGGGTTCCGGTTACTGACCTTTATTTACTTTAAATATCTGTTAGTTGTTGCCTGGGCAGTAAAACGGTTTGTCATTTTTCCATTGTCTTGGCGAGGGGGGGAGGCTACTAAATGTTCCACTGATTAGAACAGTAACTGCAGGATGTCGCTGACAAAGCAAATGTCCATGCAACTCGTCCGAATACCCCCAACCCCCCTCCCATCTGAAGTTTTAGTATGGCGTACTCGGTATTACAAGCTTTTCTGTTTTAATTATTAACGTTTATATCTTATATATTTGCTTGTTGTGAGAAAACATGATATCACAGCTCATATTAATAATGCTCACCTTGGCGGACAAATGGTAATGGTAAATCAATGTGCACCGCGAATACAATGCATAGGCCTATTGTAATCACGACAGACCGTTTGATAGAACATGCAACGGCTTAAAGATCTTTACAGTAAATAAAGGTCGGTCACCTGACCTCATTAGATAACTTTCATTGGTCAACGGCTGATTACAGTGTTATAAATAACATTTCCAATTGACCAGGCAGATTTAAGATGCAAGATGCAAATACAAAAAACATTTGGAATTTGTTTTCTTTTTAGTCACAATGGATACAACAGAATAGACATGTTGATTTGTTGTTATTGAATCATGGCAGACCACCTGTGTCTCAGACTATGATGACTTGTCTATTTTGGCAAGCTTTTGGAGATCATGGGTACCCTAATGAACATATCACAGATCCTGCATACTCAAATCAACGTTTCGAGATCCTAGGTACCCTAATCAAATCAAATATGTGAATTTATCAATCATTTCACAAATCCACTGGCGTAACAATCACAAAGTGTACAAAATAGTATTCAAATAGATCCAGATTAAAGGTAATCAACCAATACTCCATGAGATTCAGGATGCTACCTCTTGCCCTTTGAACTTATGTTGCTCTTTGACCTTTTCTGACCTTGTTGTTCCACCATTTTTGCTATGTACATATCTTGCTGCTTCATAACGTCTATTTCCTTTATTTTATTCTTATATCTAACTTCAGTCTGTTTTATTTTGTTCTCCAAAGAACCTATTTCTTCCTCACGATCTTGAATTGCATCCTTCTGATTCTGACATCTTTCATTTGCAACTGTAAATAGAGATAATTCAACGTTCAGAACAAACATTTTGGTATTTTCATTAACTTTGAATGAAAATTAAGGTAGTGAAAAGATGGATAATTTCAACATTGATGGTCACAGCAAATTTTCCAGAATTGAAGATACAATCTGAAATTTATAGATTCATCAAAATGCTGGCTCAATTATCTGGTGCAACTGTTAGTTTATTTAGCAGGAAAGATAGTATCAAGGTCGTTTTGGACACATCCTTAAAAACAACACTTTTTGGATTTTAAAAGAAACTTCAAAGTGAATCTTTTTGAATTAACAAACCAGAGATCATACTAGATCACAATATCAGCTTTCAGTTTTTCAAGATTCCTAATTTTTTTGTGAAAACCTTGTGCCACTGCATTCTCTTATATATGTGATATAGGAGCCTCACATATATAAGAGAATACATTGGCCTAACAATATTTACTTTGACCTTGTAAGCCAGTGCATTCTCTTATATATCTGAGGCTCCCTATGGGAGACTCGCATATATAAGAGAATGCACTGGCACATAATCTTTACAGCAACATCAGCCCAGCTCCAATCATGGGTTAATATAAAATAGATGATCTATCCTTCCTGTTCAGGCCTTTAGTGGTATGAGTATTTTGCATATGCGAGAGCATTTAAACTAAGTGTTATTCCGGGAATATTCATGCTCTGATCCGTGTTTCTGGTCTGTTTTAAAATGTTTACATGATCCATTGTGAACTCCCCGACCCTTGATCTGTTACAAGGGTGATAAATTATATGGAAAATGGTGAATTCTGCATTCAATTTACGTGGGGTTATGTTGAATAGTGCATAAGTGTGCGAGCGATCTGATTGGTCGGGAGAAGGGATCTGTGTTTTCGTCTATCCTGTACAGTCTTTACAGATTTAATTTAGTTTTTAGAAATATTTTTTTCTGTTCAAAAACATGTCACTCAATTCTGAGTTATGAATTATATCCCTTTGAATCTCAACATTACCTATAATTGCCTAAAACAATGAATCAACGGTACCTATAATGCCTAAAACAATGACTAGTTTATAATGGATGCAGCTCAGTGGCATAAAGACTTTTAAATTTCCATCTGTGAGAAACCGTGATTTCTGTGAAAAATGACAAGCAACCTCTGCACCACTTTTAAGAGACTCAGGGTGTGAAAATAAATGTTAGCAATAACTGTGGTAGAAATAAGACATCTCTGACCCCAGACTGCGTCTCTATAGGTCTCATAGAGCACTATCAGCTCTTAGATGGAAATAGGAAATTGATTGATGAATGTGTTTAAATCTTTTAAGCGAAAGCCCCAGGCCAAGTTTTTGATGATTCACAAACAGATGTGTCTCAGGCGGATTGTCAACACACATCATATATGTCAACTGCAATTTGTTTATTATAGATACAGTGGTCATTGATTAGAAAAGAGGTTGTTCAGCTGCTGTTCCGAATAATCTTATGGAACAAACCCAGAAATGCAAAAAATGCTTTTTGTGTAATTTCTTTCCAATTTGTTGGTGAATTTAATTTACAGTGGAGATAAGCGTACCCAGTTAGATATTCAGGATTTGAGCATGAAAACAGTTTGTGAACTTGCGAGCCAGCTCATTCACAAATTGTTTTCAAACCCCCAAATATCCAACTCAACAGATCTATATCTATCTCCTAAATAATACACTGTTCTGAAACATCTCTGTACAGAGATGAATGACCTGAATATTTTTTCTTACCTTGATATTTTTCCTTCAGCTTTGAGTTCTTCACACACTCAGAAACCGATTTAGTTTTCAGAGACCTCAGTCTAGAATAGGGTAAAAACAAGACCAATTACCAACTGTACACTACTGATCACCCCCCCCCCCCCCTCCTCCAGCTCAACAAGTCCCCTCCCGACCGGGCTCCAGACTCCCAAGTCTTAGGTTGGAATTTCACAACCGACATCTCAAACTTTCTCAATTGTTGGAAATTTCCAATCTCACAAGCGCCTTTTTATAAAACCATTTAGACATGTTTGAAGCCCAATTATCCATGGACCCAAAACATCATACATGTATGTCAGATAATCAGTTAGGTAGTTCCAAGGTAGATGTTTTAATGAATTTGGTATTTCAATGATTTTATTAGACACAAAAGTGTTAACTCCCCATAGCCCCGTCATTCCTTAACATGTTGACCTCATGTTAACAAATCTGATCTCAGTCACTAAAGGATCCTCCATACTATATGTAAGCTAAATAGTCCAACCTCTCTTGAGAAGACATTTTAAGAATTACTATAGAGACATACAGTTATGTGCCTGGTCCCACCCTATTTAACCCCAGACACCAAAGAACCCTTCATACTAAATATCAGCAAAATAGACCTGATGGTCCTTGTGAAGGAAGCATATTAAGAGGGAAACTGTCCTTCGCTTGGCCCCTATTTGACCAGGTGACCCCATTTTTTAAAATCTGAATTGGAGTCAAACAAGAACATTCCATGCTAAATAAGCCAACTAGTTCTTGGCTCTTGCAAACATATTTTAAGAATTACTATGTGGTGAAATAGTTATGTCTCTGCCCATTCTGGCTCTGCCCTTATTCGACTTAGTGATCCAATTTTCACAAATCTGTCACCCAAGATAATTTCATACCAAATATAAGCAAAATAGCCAATTTGATTCTTGCATAGAAGACCTATCATGAATTACTATGGAAAGAGTAATGTAGCTGGCCTTGCACCTACTTGGCCTGGTGACCCTGATTGAACAAATCTGAATCACACATCACCAAAGGAGCCTCAATATTAAATATGAGCTACATAGAGCTGGTGGTTCTTTCAAAGAACACTTTTCAAGTTTGCCAAATATGTTCTAGTGAAGTGGTGGATGTGGGAGGGTTAAATGTTAAGTTGAAAGATTTGAACAATACATATGATAGATTGTTGTTGTAATTGGGAATTAATTACCTCTAGCAGATCTCCAGGGAATGTTTATAAAAATGTCAGATTTCACTCGACATGTGTAGGCATACCCCGCATACAGTTAGAGCCAATGTAAATGCTTCTTATTAATGATTCTCTGACAAGAATATGAGTAAATACATCTATTATTTTTGGGACCAGGGTGGCAGAAGCAGTGAACTTGAGTAAAGGGTCAGGGGGCACAATATATATATATATATAATTGACCATGGAGTTAAATAAAAAAATTTAAATATTTTTTGGAGTTATGTCCCTGGCCCCGCCCACATTTGACCCAGTGACCTCATTTGAACAAATCTGAACCCCAGTCACCCAAGGATCCTTCATACCAAATATGAAACCCATTTGGCCTGATGGTATTTGAGAAGAAGATGTTTAAAAAAGAATTACTATGGAGGGAAAGAGTTATGGCCCTGGCTTCATAACTATTTGACCCAGTGACCTCATTTGAACAAATCTGAATGAGAGTCACCTAGGGAACATCCACACCAAAATATGAACCCATTCGGTCTTATGGTTTCAGAGGAGAAGATGTTTAAAGAATTGTTGACGGACGGATGGAACGATGGACGGACGGACGATGGACGGACGAGGAGTGATGATTATAGCTCCACCGGAGACTTCGTCTCAGGTGAGCTAAAAACCTTTAAATAAATTTGAATAGAATATTACCACATATATCCATTACCTAGATACAGGGTCTGCGCTGACCAGAATTCACTTTTGCCAAATGAAAATAATTTTTGCCATATTCTTTCAGATGTTGCCATATCATGATATCAGTTTCTACAACATTGATTTGTGGTTTATCAAAAACAACAAGAGCATCATTAGAGCGTGGCAAATTACGCCCCTTATTCATTTTGAATTGTACTACCGCAACGGCAAAATACAATAACAATGTGAGCTTACAAAAAATATCTGATATACACCTAATTTCCAAATATGAGCTAAATTTGTATTTTCCTGCTACCTACACATGAATATTTTTAGCTGGGAATAACACATACCAACTTTGGTTAAGATCAAATAATCCAAACATGAGTTATCGGTCTGAAACCAAATGTTCTGAAATCGGTCAAATTCTAAGTTGAATATCCCCCGAAAAGGTGGCTTTTTAGTAAGGATAGCATTTTTTTATTCTGTCAAAATTCATTGGACCATGACCAAATTCAAACTTGACCTTTGTCTTCTGAAATTTGAACCATGTACCAAATATCAAGAGATTCAGATGAACTTAAAAACAATCAATTACCTAACAGTAAAGTTATCATCCGGAAACAAAAACAATCAGCAAATTCTAAGTCAACAAGAACCATAAATCCTGCAAAAATGGGCAGACCAAACATGACCTGTATTTGGAGCAGATAACTGACATACGAAATTTGGTTCAGATCCGATCACACAAACTAAAGTCATCATCCAGAAACCACAAAACATGTCAAAATTCTAAGTCGAAAAGGGGACATAACTCCGGCCAAAATTACCTGTATTTTGAGCTCATAAACTAATATAACAAATTTGATTTTGATCTGATGGCCCAAAATAAAGTTCTCATCTGGAAACTCTGCATGGATGGACATTCTAAGTCGAAAAGGGGCGATAACTCCAGCAGAAATGGGCGGACTAAACCCATATTCAAACTTGACTATGTTTTGAACTGATAAACTCACAATAAAATTATAGAAAGGTTGCTTCATCTAAAAGGGAACATCAAAACAAAGTGGATTAATAGCTATGTAAACACCACCACCATACAAATAGGTAATCCCTCCACACATCCATTACATATACTAGTAACTAACTGCATGCATATTATTAGTATATAATTCTCGGACAATAAATTACTACCAAAGTAAATATCAATATACTAATAGTGTTAACTTTTCCTAACCTTACAAAACAACAAGATAAAGTTTCCTGAAATGAATGAACTTTCTTGAGGAATTAAAAAGTGACTTGCCGAAACTTTTGCCAAACAAAAATATTTTTGCCAAATGTGAACAGCAGAAGATATGAATGGGAAACTAATGCGAAAATTTGACGAACTAATGGCCATAAATAAGGCAAAAAAAATCTGGATAAACCTGATTATCATAACAATTCGAGACAGCGTGGCAAGCAACTTGTATACAAAAAATTATCAATATCTGATATTTGTTGGAGTTATCAAGACGGAAGGAAAATTGATTAACAAAAGGCTGTAACTGGCAAGCAAATTGTGTATTATTAAAATTGTTTCATATCTGTTTGAGTTAACAAGCCGGACTGACGGACAAAAACTGACAAACTAAGGTCCATAACTCAAACAAAGCTAGTACAGAAAATGCAACCAACTTAATTGGGCACTCTTTTGAAAGCAGATTACGATGGTAAACATCCATACCAAATGCCAGTCAGATCTGATTGCCCATGGCTGAGATATCTGTGCGGAGACTAAAAAACATGATATCCAGATAAACAATGAAGGATAACTCAAGAACAGAAAATGTGAAGAACATCACTAGCCCCTATTTTGAAAGCAGTCATGATGATGACCCTTCATACCCAATTTCATTCAGATCTGATAGCACATGGCTGAAATATCTGTGCAGACGTACAAAAAACCCATATTTCCAGATAAATACATGTAGAGAAAGATAACTCTAGAATGAAAAATGTGAACAACATGTTTTGGCCCTCTTATGAAAGCAGTCATCATGGCAAACCTCCATTTAAAATTTCATTTAGATCCGATAACCCGAAAAAGACCAAAAGAAACACACATTCCAGATATTAAACAAAGAAGAATAACTCTGGGAACCGAAAATGCGATCAAATTCATTTTACCAAATTTCATTCAGATCCGATAACCCAAGGTATATGATCGGACGGACGGACATGGCTGATGTAATTGTGAGGTAATAATGCAAAAATGAGTTTACCAGTTGGACTTATGATGTGACATAGTCACTTGCGAGGTGTGAGTTGCAGAAAAGATCTTTATTGAAATAAGGTATCCATCTATAAATAATCATCAATTTTAATGTCAGTTTGGGCATAGTGATGTTGGCCATAAGCAAAACTGTGGTTACACAAACTTCTGAAGTGGTGTTGTCAGATATAGTGCACCCCACAAGTCGACGTTCCATGATTGGACCAAATGGTGTCAAATGGTGTTGATATATAGAAAACACACCAGTGGGATGCAGATCGGCTGAGTCACAAAAGTTGACGAAAACAGCCTGAAATTGTTGTTCATTTACTTGTGGGGTGACTGACAGAAATTTTTCTGCAGCTCAGAAATACAATTTAGACATGGATTCAACATGGTCATTTGTGAGGTGCACCTCACAAGTCACCATGTCACCTAACAAGTCCAACTGGTACTCCCATTTTTGTATTTTCACCTCTCAAGCACATCTTGGTGAGAACGGACAGATGGATAGATGGACAAACAGTAGGGCTGCAATGATTCAGTGCGTTTTCGGCAGTTTACCGGCAGTGCGATATGGGTTCATTTAAACGCATGCTCAAGCACTCTGAGATAACTCTTTTCAATGGCTGTAACCGCAATAATTCCGTAGTTTCCTGTTCTGTCAAGCAATCAAAATTCTTGTTCTTCCGTTATATTAATAACCGATATCTCGATAAACTTTGAAATTTAAAATCAATAACATGTCAAAACTATCAGACCATGATGCAATTACAAGTTCTCAACCAGTCATAGGCATGGTAACTCCAAATATTGTTGTGCCGCCGGCGAAATTTAAATCGCCTGTATGGAAACACTTCGGTTTTCGTGCCTTTTAGAAAGACAGTGTGTGGAAAATCAACAACATAAAAACAATATGTATATGCAAAAGTTGTAAATTGGGTCCAATTTCCAGTCTGTAAATTGACCACTTTACATAAGATGAGGATGCACTTTTGATCAGTATGAAATTGGACATAAAGTGATCGCTGGGCATCTCCTAATGTGACCCTTTTACATTCAACTTACGTATTATCAACGGTGAATTTCTCTCTTTTACATTCAACTTACACATTATCAAATGTGAATTTCTCTCTTTTACATTCAACTTACGCATTATCAAAGGTGAATTTCTCTCTTTGCAGTTGCTTGTTTATAATTTCCATCTCTCCCTGAGCAAAATCAAGTCTGTCCTCTGTTTCTCTCAACAAGCATTTAGTTTTTACATGTTCTGCCTTCTCATTCTGAAATTATTCAAAAAATTCTGATCAGAAACTGACATGGCTTTTTTGAACCTCCAAATCATGTACATGTTAACATGTAATTTTGGAGACGGGATATCGAGATTTGCTCATATGTATTGGTTGGAACCTATTCTTACTTGTATCTGTCTAAATAGATCATGTCAATAATCAATACTCTGGCAATGCCCATGGAGATCATATTCCACACCTTCAAAACATGGGAACTTTTTGGCGTTCTTTATAACATTGAACAAACCACGATGAGAATATATTTCTTCATTAAAGATGGTCTATCTCTTCCTAAACACACTTTATATAGTTTCCGGGGTATAAAATAACGGTCGAAGACACCTGTCTGGAAATGCTTCCATCAATTAATATTGATTTCATAATGATATTTTCTTATATAATGCGATAATCAAGTGGGAGATATTTTTGTTACTATTATTTTAATTTTTAGATAGAGTTATGCCACATGCTATGTTCCGAACGAATGCGAGCCGTAAATGTTCCAAATTGATTGTATGTATATTATACCAGAAAATTCTAAATAAAATCAATATAAATTGATAGAAGCGTTTCCAGACAGGGGTCTTCGATTCATATTTATTATTATGTTATACCCAGGAAACTGTACAAAACTTGTTATAGGAAGAGATAGACTATCTTTAATACTTGTTCCTTAATAATATATTTCAAAGTAGGGAGTGGTCTTTAGATTGCATGATTTTTGAGAGTCGATATCGCAATAAACTTCCATGATTATAAGCGCTAGAGATATATATCAAAATCGGCTCAACAAAGTCAGCTGTGACCTTCACCTACTGCATACATTATTATGGAACAGGAATAACTAAGACATATTTGAGTTGCACGGCTGCAATGTTATAAACTTACCTGTCAGAACAAAAGAAAGTTCCCAAGTTTGAACTGGTGGATTATGATCTCTATGGTTATAGCCAGAGTAGAGATCGATGATGTTATCTGTTATCTAAACTGATGTCACTCAGACCTTGAAATGTTTTTAATTTCTACACTGTCAACAGGGACAGGGAGAATTTTCTCCTAATTTGTCAGCATAACTGTATAGTGTATTACTCTCAGGTGCCTAATAATAGTATCAGCAGGCTTAATAATTCTGGAGAAAATTCCCAATGATCACTATTATTTGCAATTGAGTGAAATTGCCATCACTATTATTATTTTCAGCATAAATCATATCCATCACTACTATTAGGTCATCATGATTATTAGGTACCTGAGAGTATGACGTCTTAAACTTAAAATTTCCAGTTTATCTACCAAAACTGGGCATATATAATCTCATGAATCAATTCCTTCTCATTTAGATGTTTAGGGATGCTACCGTACTCGTATTTAAATTCATGCAGTACTATTTTTAGTGGAAATTTAAAACTGAGTGAAAAATAGTATGACTCATGAGTATATACCAGACCATAAGGACAACAAGATGACGTGTTAATGAGTTACATACATATGCAATGTTGGGTTGAATAACCAATTAGGGCCATATATATTTACATATGGGGCACTAATCTCAGCACCATTATTTACATATAAAACGATAAATCATGATCAAATCTTTGATGTTGAAATGCTTGTAAGAAACAGACATTTCAGAATAAAGGTGCACGATTGCATGTCTTCATATCAAGCAACAACCATGGAGTATGATTAAGAACTGAAAATGTTACCAGTTACAGGGTTTTTATTAAAATATTTGTGTTATTTTGATTTCGTGCAACAAGGTGTGTGAATTCAAAGTGCGCGAATTCAAAATTGAGTGAAATATAGTACTGCGTAAATTTAAATACGAGTAAGGTACCAAGAAACACTCTAAATAAATCCCTGCAAATTGAGATATCAAACTCAAGACAAAAAATGTAATAAGTGTATTATTCTGCATTCCAAACAGAAGCCTGTAATCTGAGCTCATAAGTGACAGGTAGAACAACAATATACTCATCACTCACAGAAAGTGACAAGTAGTGGACATGTATACATTCAAACTTTGATGTCGTTAGTTGTCAATGACGAAGAATAATTAGGCTATGCTGCTCAATACTAATGCTGTCTCTTATTATGTTCATAATGATGAATCAAATTTATATTGAATTCAAACATTTTTCTCACCTGCAAATGTTGTAAAGCTTCTTCATACTTTTCCTCAAGTTCATCATACTTTGCTCTTGAAATAAATTCTTTTTCAATAGAATCCTGAGAAAATTGAAATAGAAAATGAGCATAGAACGGACAATGGTCAGCACTGACATTGATGCTGATACACATAACATTTCCAAGAAAAATTAAACTCTGCATTACAACTAATGGTTTATTTGAAAGTTATAACACTCAGCTTTGCAACATTGTTTTATTTTCTGAGAAACAGCACAGAGCAATTAATACACTTCTCTTCTAAACCAATATAAATTCCTAGTTTCCCCATGTTTCCAAGTATAAGCTATTTTACTGGTGCAAACCCAGAAATTCTGCAGTAACCAAACAGTAACAGGAATGAAAGTGTCAATGACACTGTAGCTCAACATGGAGAGGGGATAATTTCATGTGTTTCTGATTGGGAATGTGGAAAGTTATATGTCTAAGTAATACTAGATGTGAACATGAAGAGATATTTATATATAAATTAGTGGCCATGTTTTTCAACAAAGTTCGAAAAAAATTGATGCCTCCCATCTAGAGGTCACCATGAAGTTACATAATGTCGGTAGGCATCCAAGAAGACGTATATTAATTTTTGCAAATTTAAGGAGAAGCAAAAAATTGAAAAGTTTTATTTTTATTGACATGTCACAATTTTTCGACGTACTTTTTTCTATATACGAGGTTTTGGAATAGTGGCAGGAAAATTTGTTGAATTCCAATATGTCATTATGTTAAACACTGGATTATCTCACTTCCTTTGTGTGCATCAGAATGGGTCTGAGGTTCCCGTGCTTTCCATTTGTTGTTTGTTCGGTTATCCAATAGTTTGAGTACTCTGACCACCAAGGACGTGTCTCCAAATAATTAAAATAGTTGTATGATATTTTGAAAAACAAAACTTTCAGTCACCCAACCAAAATGAGATTATTTGATATTTTGGAAATAACAACACAATAATGAGGGAAAAAGTTTTTTCCAGATGCTTAAAGGGCACACACTATAAATTAATATAGTGTGTAAATTGACACAGAGAATCTGATTATGCAAACAAGTTTTTCCCACCAAAACCGGGTATATGTCCTTTTGGAAGCCCACCGACGATATGAAGTTTGGTGATGATCGGATGAGTGATGTGGTCTGTAGTGTGTGCCAAAGAATTTAGTCATGCAAATAGTAAAATCCAAGATGGCTGCCACAGCCATGTTTTTTTTTTCTAAAATTTTTCAAATTCGATAGCTCCCATCTGGAGCTGATCCTAAACATGCCTGTAAATTTTCAAAACAGTTCTCCAATAAATACGTACTGCAGGGTGTGTCGATGGATTCAAATTTTAAATCCAAGATGGCTGCTGTCGGCCATGTTTTTTAATGAATTTTGAATAAAATTAATGGCTCCCATCTAGAGATCACCCCGAAGTTCCATATGAAGTTTGGTGATGATCGGATGAGATGTGACCTGTAGGGTATGCTAACGGAAATTGTTGACAGATGGATGCACATATGGACGACGGATTCCAATCCATGGAAATAGCTCAAAGTTGACTTTGTCAAGTTGAGCTAAAAATGAATGAACATCTGTCTTTTCTCTTAGCATCATAATACCATCATTATCTTCAATACTGGTAGCTACAGCTTGTATTTTTAAATTTTTTACATGCATGCAGGGTTTGCATTGAATACCATTGCTACCAATGAAAGCCCAGTCTCAGAAAACTTCAGCCCAGCTATAGTTTCTGAACGCAGAGATTCAGATTTATTACCATCAATCAGAACTCACTCAAAGATAAAATTGTCCAATCGTAACAATTAACATGACACAGAGTTACACCTGGTCCTTCCAGGAAATGACATGTCTATGAGACTATGATAGCCTCAGCATGACTCTGAATGATGAAAGCTATGTAAAAACATTATGATAAAATTATTATTACTTCAAGTTCTTTTATTCTTGTATCATAGAAACTTCTCTGAACAAAGCTGTCCCTCAGAGTTGAGTCATGCTGAAATTAGATCAAAGTATAGATATGTAAGTAACATTTAGACAAATTTGTTGTGCCCATTCCATTGATATTGGAATATAGGCATTGATGAACATCACTAAGGTGTTCATTCAGATATCTACAATGTTTGTGCTGTCGCTGGCCACATTTGACAATTGCCAAATTTGGTTTCAAATGGGGAAAGAAAATTACATTAAGCCAAAAAGTTTCAAGGCTATCTGTAGCCAGAATTCACCTCTCAGAATATCTCAGACTTCTGATAAATTTTAGGGTGGCACGTTCAGAATAGAAAACCGGAACCAAATCATATGTATTCTTGGCCTTAATGCACTCAATGGAGAGATTCTATTTTCAATGTGCACAATGCAAGCCCCAACACATACATAATATGCAATCCTTAAAAGCCATCAAATTTTGAGAGAATCAAAACATAGCGTTTCTACAGGGAATCAAGACTTTTTATGAGAATCACAATGAGAATGATGATTGTGATTCTTGTCGGATTTTAAGGCCTGTTATGGTGTGGAAGGGCCTGCATCATGTTGTTTCATGTGTTTAGAGTTTTGTCATTTAGTGTTTCATGTTTTCAGATTAGTCTGTGAAATGGGGGAATTTTACTTGTGCCGGTATTTGTGAGGAAAAAGACTCATATGTAGATGTTTGTCTACAACAGATAGAATGGTCTGCAATATTACATAATTTGCATTAATTCCAATATTGAACTTATCAGCTACAAACAGAAGCTCTGCATTGTAAAGTACACATGTGATCTGCATAATAAAATGAATTAAATTTCCACCCACCCGCCCTTACTTTTTTTCTCGGTTACCAGGGAAGTCTGTAGCCGAGAGGTAGCATACTAGTCTCTTATGCTAGCGGACCAGTGGATCATAACCTGGTCAGGGTATTTTTATAAATATCTGGACTCGATCGGTCAGATACCAAGTTTGTCAGGCTGAAAAGTCTCAATTGAGATCACTGAATAAAGATTCAAATGCAAAATGCCAACTTTCCCCATTACAACATTTGTTGTGGTGGGTGCAGTACGCTGTAGGATTGGGAGCGGACACTAATGGCTGACCCGTGTACATGCCTGGGTGTGTATGAATGCTAAAGAACACTACTGGAGTCACCACAGGATTATAAAGTTACTCGGCCATGATATCACCTGGGCCAGTGCATCTATAACCGACGTTTCCTGCACTGACATATATACAGGTACAGACAGATACAGATACAGAAACATCTCAATTATTTTTAGGCCTTATATATTTTTGTTTGTAAAGTATATTGCTACATTTCTGGCCACGTTTTTTTTTTTTTTGGACATCTGAAAATTCTCTATTTCAGGAGTTGGGAACTTGTCTCACATGTAGGCTGATGTAGGTATACTTTTAGTGTTCTAAATAATTTTGTATCAGTGACCTGAAGTTATTGCATGAGCCAAACTTTTAAGTCAATTATTCATCTACTAAGTTCAGCATCAATCAAGCCTTACATTTAGGGGTGCCACGTTTAATCGTATAATCGATGAACCGTTGATAAAGCCGATAATCGATTACCATTTCTGTCTTTGATTAATCCTGGTATTATTGAAAACTGTATTTGTTTTACACAGTTTAAGCTACAACCAAGGGGTTGACAACCTTTGGTCGCGTATCAAAGAGATTCCAACAATATGTGTACTACTAATATGTTGCAAACAGTTGGCAATTCATTTGATGATGTGACATGGTTACTTTTCGGGTTGTTGTATATACTACAAATTGGTGGCACAGCAGCTTTGAACTTATGGCAACGTTGTTGTATATTTCTACCAGAAAGGCCGGCAAAACGTCTTCGAAATGTGCCTGCTGTCATCATGTTTTTAATGAACTGAATGCACTCGCCTAGATTGGACCAATGGGGAGTTGATTGACACTGTTCATATATATCATATTGAAGATCCCAAATGCAACTGAACTGTATCCCTTTAATAATTCTTCAGCAATACTTCCTCATAATTACAAGATATCCGAAATATATAAGGCATTTTAATCAGCAATGTTCTCTGCAATGTCATTTGGGAGTATACTTGGTTTGCACATACTTATATGTTACTAGTACAGGCTATTGCTTATTGTGTGGTGACTGGCAAATGAAACTCACCATTATCAAATACTTAACTTGTTCTGAGTCTTGAAATTTGCAGGTGGGGACCCACGTTTGTGATTGTTATCAAAGCTCTGGAAGTTTGATGAAACTTATAGTTTCCGTAACATTAGATTCCTTTTTTTAGGAACTGCTGGCGGTCCGTCGTGCATTCCTACTTTTATACTGTTTGTATGTTTGGCTATTCATAACAATGAAATTAATCGCTACTTTCGTTCTAATGAACTCACAAATATTATAACTATGACATCGCATATAACTGTGCTGGTACTGAATACATTGCGCTCCTTACTCTCAGGTGCCTAATTATCGTGATAGCCTAATAATAGTGATGGATGGAGATTTGGCTGAAGTTAATAATAGTGATGGCAATTACACTTTGTGTCTCAATGGCATATAATAGTGATCATTTGGAATTTTCTCCAAAATTAATAATCATGCAGACACTATTATTAGGCACCTGAGAGTAATCATTACCGGTGGTTTATGATCCACTTTATTAACATAACAATTACATCAGCCAATGCCTGAAACAACCAGCAAAGCAGTTGACCAGCACCCGTCCAATAGGCCATATTATGGAATACTTCCACTGAAGTTATTAATATTAGGTACTTGGTACGATTAATTGATTATAGTCTATTATTGACAACCGATTATCGACTATCAAAATCAATAATCGTGGCACCTCTACTTACATTAAGGCTAACAATAACATATTATCAGGTCGGGTACACATCCAAAACAGGCTATAGATCTACCATAGCCCGATTGACTTAAATTTTGAAAGCATATTTTTAATTTATAACCTTTTAATTTAATGAATTTTTTTTTACATGCCTCTATCGAATACCGTCCTACCACGAAAGAAGCACATTTCGAATTGTCTGTCATTAGTTGTGTACCACTATCACGTCTACAAAGAAGCAATAAACCCAACCACTCACCACGGCTTTAATACCTTTTTAGTGATTCAAAATCAATCTGTTTTGGTACAGGATAATTTACCATTAGAAACGGTAAGAAAGATCATAAAAATCTATTGATCCGAGATGAAAATCTTCATCCAGTCTACGGAAGTTGTATTCGCAATTGTGTTCGCAAACACCGTTTGTAAGCTATAATCTGATTGGCTGCATTTATACCCGGCTTAATGGTACATTCTTCATGAAATTCCAATGTAAAATGCACTAGTTGGAATGTACGGGAACACACATTGACAACCATGACACAAGCCACATGTGTTTCAGTGAGGTACATCGATTAGGATTGTTGAAACCTGAATTTTTATTTATTACGATATTCCAGCCATCAACTAATCAGCAGTGCGAAAGTCACGCATACATGTAGACTGTATTCATCCCAGCCATTTCACACGATTTCGAGATTGTGATCCCTCGTTCTTCCGTGCGGAATATTCTCTTGATGGCGTACCCTTGATATTTTCACAAACAGTCATCTCCGAGTGAAGTTGTTCGCTTTATCCAATAACGTATAAAGATGCATCGATTGAATGTTCATGACCTTCAAAAATACACCGCATGTGAATAAAAATGCGGAACTTCTTATTTTTCTAAAAAAAAAATTGATATTTTCGCAAAACACGTAACCATGTACGCGTACAGGTCTGAATTAAAACATTGTTAATTACATTTTAGCAGTGGTAAGTCATTAAGATTATTGTTTATTTGTAGACTTGATAGAGATACCCAACTAACGGAAGTCAATTGCTTTTTCGCGATAGTGTCTAAAATCAAATTAAAAATGTAGCTGAATCAGGCGGGAACGGGACTACCAGCCCCTGAGACGACCCGCCCATCTGCTGTTTTCCGGGCAGGTCGTCCCGATAAACACGGGCGGGTTGTCCAGAAATTGTTAATAGTAATTATGTTCTTTTATGTTCTTTGATGATATATTATTAAAGATTTTGACCAACAAAACATGTGTTTATTCATTAATTAAGTCAATGCGTGGACTGGAGTAAAGAATGACACGATGTTTTGACAACTTAACGGCGCTTAAGGTAAGTGAAGACTAATTTAAAGGGGTGCTTTTAAAACATACATTTGATGCAAAGGATTCATTATCACAGTGTGTTATCTCAACACTTAGTGATCGGGATTCATATGATCTCACTGATGTTAACTGGAGGTGAGTATACAAACAGACTTTGAACGATGCCGGCGGAACTGGGTATATTAACTCTTGAGTGTGGGTTATCCTCATTCTGCAAGTATGTTTCCTTGCATTCACTGCAAATTGGAGGTGCGACCAAAGCAACATGCCGTTGATTGTGATATTTGTGGCTGCTGGCAACACCGACTATGTGACACACATATAATAAACATAATAAATAAATATAATAAACATAAATATAGGCTACATATGTGCTAAAACACAACATTAAATAAAAGCATTTATATCTGTTTTCTTACAATATTAAGCACTGTCAAATAGCTCTGTTTTCAAAAAACAAATATTATACATGTATCTAACAGGCCAAACACTTCTATCGACGGCATTTCTCGACTACCAATGACATCTTCGACTTAGCATCGATGATGGACTGCTAACTTCTTGATGAAATGCTTCAATACGTATACGTCAAAAGAGAATACCACTTCAATGCAGACGGCGATCAACAGAAGGAGCCCCATCTTAATTTGTCAACCAAATTAAACTTCCTTATTAAATTTTGTTTTTATTATCCCTATTAAAATTTTTTTTTAAACTTCGTTCATTAAAGTTCGTTCATATTCATATTATACTTCGTTCATTAAACTTTGTTCATATTCATATTATACTTCGTTCCGTTCATTAAACTTTGTTTTTAATTTTTTTTTTAAAACTTCGTTCATTAAACTCGAATAAACATATTATCGTCGATACATTTTTGTGTTCATAAGTTATATTGTATTACATGTGTATATTATTTATTGTTACATCAAATAAAAATCTATAAAGAACAACCCAGTTTCGTTAAAGGAATTAGTCTGTCAAAAAAAAAAAAAATTTATCGTCATAATACTAATAATATATGTCTAACAGACCCATTTCGCCAAGAAAATTCAAAATCGAGCAGATAGTATTTTTATTATTATGATATTAAAAAAATCGCGGAAATATCCGAAGTCAGTCACGTGAGTGCGATCACATGACCACAACGCGGTCACATGACCGATCATCTGCATCAACGCTTACCGATGACAGCGGTGGGTGGAGCTTGAAATAATTCCGCCAATCGCGTAACGAGTTGATAAATTACGCTGGTTAATTACCTAAGCCTTTACGATAAATAGCGATTACGGAATAAAACTGTTTGAATGTGCTGAATTATGAACTGGATTTGCTAGAATGCTGGATTATATAACGAATAATGATGGCTAAAATGCACTTTGAGGCGATAAAAGTTGTTTGAAATGAGATTAATTTATGCAGAAATGCAATGAGCGAGCGGAATATCGTGCGAAACAAATTTAACTGTTTCTGAAAGAATACAAGTTAGGCCATATGCCGGTACTTCATTCTTCGTTGTATGGTACCAATTTCGGAGGATAGTTTACACACTAGTGTCATCCCGTTGTGCGCTATATGCGTACAATTTTAAATACAAATGGGGTGCGATTAAAAAGGTGGTGGTTATTGTACTAGTACATGTATCATGATGGCTTATATTCGTCATAATGATGTTCCTGTCTGTTTCTTCACACGAAACATTTTGTGTGGAGAAGTGCACGACTGTGAACAGCTTGCTAAAATCCTTCCAGTCAAGATCGATAAGTGAGTAAACAAAATAATTCACTCGAATACACAACAGACTGTTGAAACTACAAAAATTATTAGTTAGGCTGCAGTTTGGCATAATGACATTTTTTTAATTGAAGGCTAGCCTGGCATTGTTTTTCAGTTTGTGTTTGTTGTTCGTTTTATTTTACGTTTTGATGGCACATATTGACTTTCTAGAGAGGATTTTTTTGAATTGTTAGCATAGCAAAACTCCAATGATTGCCTCTAATAAAGAGCGTCCATGTTTTCGTCGCGGTGTAGACAATAAAGAGCGTTCTCAATTATGAACGTGCTTTATTTCGATATGTCATGGGTGATTTTGTATGTGGTATTGTGACAATTAAATATAAAGAGCGTCCATGCTTCCGTCTCCCAAAAGTGGTAGACAATAAAGAGCGTTCTAAATTACGCACTGTGTTGTCTTTTTGGAGGTACTAAATAATGGATCGCTAGCCCGCCCACAACTGAACACACTACATCTACTAGGCATCTTGGAATATGTGGCGATGACAGATACTCGGGATATTTATATCGAAAGTAAAACAACAAACAAACACAAAACAAAAGCGCCTAAATAGAGTTAACATTATTCAGCCCAGTGTTTATATAAATTTGGGCGCTTCTTATATAAGTATGACCAGAGAGATAATGTTTTTTCTATTCACTTTGTGGCATTTTAGAGTGCAAACAAGTTCGCGAATGACACTGATGAATAGTCGCTGAGTGATTACAAATCACCGAGTGAATACGCGAGACAATCAAAGCACTAATACTGCCATCTATTCACCAAAACAGACACGTGCCGGCATGTTATTAATGGCTACAAAAACAACAACCATTCTAGGCGCTATTAATTACTGTATTCACAGAATTATTGTCTTCTATTCCAGATAAACGGCCAAAGCGTAACGTAATCTGTACACCACACGCGCACATACGACTCCGCATTTTAGTATCGACTGACTTACGATTACGTCATCGTAGTCTGCATAATAAACTCCGGCTCCGAATCTGTGTTTTTAATTTGCTCCCCACAAGTACGTCACTCGTAGTTTAGTCACGGAAATCTCCGAATACCGGTGGTGGTATTATTTATTTATTTTACGGGTTATTTATTATGCGATCGGAATGGGACTTGGATCATTTTAATCACAACAGGGAGGGCTTTCCGATTGCGTTTTGTAGTTTCTAGACCGAATAAATCCTTTAAACAAACACCTCATAATCCACTCACACCTCCTAATTAGCCCCTAATTAATTTTAGGTGGGAGGGTTGTCAGCGGGCAGGTTGTCTCGGAGTGAAACGGGCGGGTCATCTCAGGGGCGGGTAGTCACGGACCCCAATTGGGCTATGATATTGATAGACAAAACAAGCTACGGTACTGTATATACTAATATTAAATATAGCTCATTTTGGATGTGTGCCCGACCTGATTATGGTTAGGTTCTTTATACTGATATTTAAATCGTGGGATAGGAGAAGTTGTGCCACAAATTTCGCCGTATAAACAGTGTGGGGCTTGCACAAGTTGTAGCACGCGCAATCTGAATCTCAATGTTTACACTGTGTATACAGCGAAATTAGGACATACACAAATGTGAATGTCAATAACAGAGTCCGTTTGTCATAAGACGCACATCTGATTGCAAAGAAGAAACTGTAGCTCTTTGTCGTGATATTATTTCTCGCATCTGTTGTTGTAAAATTAAGTGAGATGGCATATTTGAAGTTTTTTCGTCGCCAAAACTCATCTTCGGACTTGTCAAAGTTTATTTTCGTACTTGAGTAATTCCGTACCGCACAAATGACGAATTATGTTATAATACAATACATCCATAGAATGACACATACACTATGTCATGCATATGTGCCTCAGTGTGATTTCATGTTGATTTCGATGCTTCACGATTTCCATGAAGCTATTTTTGCTGATATAAAGGGACGTGGCGACAGGGGGAGTTTGAGGCAGTGAAATATGCAGGGATTTTTTGGGGACACCTGTTTTTGGGCAATGATATGCCAAAGGCATACCGTTTGAGCGGGGGGCGGGAGGACTAAACCTCCAACTTTAATCAACATTTTCAACAGCTGGAATTTTCACACAGCATTTGTTGGACATTTTACACCACTTATTGGTTGAAATTGTTAGATGGTTGATTTTCCAGTAACTAATTGGTGGTATATTTGTTGTTTTAGATCAACTCTAGCAAATCTTTTCTATATATTTAGTCTAAATTTTGGTCTGAAATTGCTATCAATTGGAAATATACCATCATTATAGATAGTGTCAGGTTGGTTGGAAATTTCCAACAGTTGGAAAGTTCTTGAAAACCCAGTGGTCCTCTATTGCGGCCCTTTCGAATCGGGTGTGTTTGGTGAATATGTGTGGTGTCTTGGGAGCAACCCTACATCACTCTTTGTTCGACCTAAATCGGTAAAGGGCCGAGAACTGGCATGGGTTCCTATTTGAATCCCTCTGGACGGCGGCCATGTTGGATTGGTGTGCGTGCGTGCGTGCGTGCGTGCGTGCGTGCGTGCGCGCGTGCGTGCGTGTGTGTGTGGAAATACAGTCTTGCGGCCATTCTACAACACCCTTCATGTGAGTGAAATATTAAATTTTTCAAATAAGGAATCTAGAAGTCAAGTTCATCGTATTCATATACGTTGAGTAAAAGCTGAAAACGGCGGCCAGTTCGTAAAAGTTGCGGCTATTTTGAATATGTCGACCATTGCGATTGGTTTGTCGGAAAAATAATAAGTCTTCATAATTGACATACACTTGCCATTCATGCCAAATGTCAGGTTTGCATCATAAAGTGGACGATTATGTTACTATTCAAATGACACTGAGCCTCCTTATATATTTTTGCAATGGTACCATGCATGTATATATAACATCTATATATTTGGCCTGCAAAGCACGAAGAGACATATTTGTGCACAAATATTAGATGAAATGTCATTGTGCTCGGCTATAACGCCTATAATCTACTAGATTATCGATGAATTATGTGCAATATCGAAATTATTTATCGTGGGTGCGCACTGGAGCTTATCATGTTTGCTCGTTTTCGAACTGCATGGAGCCATAAAAATTTCGCACTGGAGCCACCGTGTGCTTTTCTTATAATGTGCCACTTGTAGCACTGTTCAGATTTTTCGTGTATATTTTTGCATATTTGTGTCCCGGAGATAACAAACTTACCAGAACACTATGGTTTACCCATTGGAATGTCACATTTATGCAGTCTAAAAACAAACTTTATCGCCGAAATGTCGAAAACGAAGTGATAAACTCCCGATTGTTCAATCTTCCGTGAGTGCTACAACTCAAATTCAACACACACGAATACAGACGGTGATATTGAAAAATCACAATTCAATTTTGAAAGAATAATTTGGATTTTTAAGAAAATACTTACCATTTTAGGTGCCGTCACGCTAATTTTTATAAAATTGCAGCGATGGCAACTTAGCATTTATCGATGCGCACTGGACGATTATACGATTTCGGACGGATTTAGCAGGAGCGGTGGGCCACCAGTTGCCTATGTAGTTGATTATATGTGATATTTTGTTCTAATTTCATTTGAAATAGTGGTCAGAGTAGCGCACGAAATAGCATGCAGACTGATAATAATCGGGCAAAAATTGGCGATATTCGTGACATGGTTCATGTACGAGCACGTTTCTAATCACATGAGGTCCATGAGGTTAATTAATATATCGTCCAATGAGGGTTAATAAAAATATTCTCCCATGATGGTTAATTAAAATTGTACCTTGGTTGTCAATTAAAATTTCGTCACATGAGGGTGAATACAAATATGGACCAATAGGGGTTAATTGAAATAAGGTCCCATTAAGGTCAATTAAAATATGGTAACGTCACTTAATTAAAGAATAAATATATGCTCCCATTTTGAGGGTTAATTAAAATTAAAATATGGTGTCATCAGTGTTTATTAAACTACGGTCCCACTGGGGTGAAATACAATATAGTCCCATGAGGGTCAATTAAAATATGGTCCAATGAGGACTAATTATAATATGCCCCCTCCCCCATGAGGATCAATTAAAACATGGTCACGGGAAGGGGTGGGTACTTTCTGAACATTCTTCAATTCATATAGCATTCTGATATATCCTCGGTACACATAAATAAAAATGATGTTTTTAATTAGGCCACAACCAATGTGAAGGGTTAGTGTTGGAACTTTTCTTAAGAACATTTCTATTCATAGCTCCGATATATTCCGCATAGAAAGAAAAGAAAAGTCAATATTTACAAAGAGCACGAAGGAGTAACGTGGGAATTGGTTAATAATGACCATCCCAATACATTTAGAATATAACATGCCGGTATTTGTCGCGTATAAATAAATGAAAAAAATCACTAAACGATATTAAATAACATATTAAACACCGATATAAACAAACACATCGTAGGATTCAAGTTCCAATTAACTTTCTTATACAATCGTCAAATCCCCGTGCAGTATAAACTGTATAATAGTAGATACCATTCCGATTTATGTTACGTGAAAATAAACGAAAGATGTTCATAATAACAATGCAACAAAACAGGTTAAAGAACAATAGAAACACATAACGCGCAGCTCGCTAATGGTTAACGCGCGAATTCCCGTTAGAATTAATCGTCTTGCACTTCTTGGCATGCAATAACAAACCATGGGTCAATCAAGCATGTCTCGAGAGACGCCCGCTGTATGAAATAATAATGTAAATGACAATAAACTAAATTGAAATTCCCAACTACACCTTTTATCGGACTCGGCCTCGGGGTCGCACTACAACTTTTAATGCGTCCCAAAAATCCCAATTTCTATAAATAAAACCCCCAGTGCCCATACATCACCAAGAGACAGCAACTTATAATACACGCGGGCGCGAAATGAATGTGTCAAATCAATATCGGTTCTCATGTAATTGTTCTGAATCTTGCAAGTCATAACTAACATGACTGTTCTGTGCACCTACGGTTACGACCACCATCGGCGCTTACTGGATAATGGATTTCGAATGGCCACATCGCGATTATTAACTGGGAGTTTTCGCCTCCCAGAAGGCTGCTAGCTGTGTTATGCATATGAAGACGTTTTAAATATGAATCGATATATGATTCGTGTACCGTTTCGTCGAAACATATCGATATTATGTCAAAACTGGAAATTAATAAGTGAAAATATTTTGGATTTTTCAATTTCTGGCCACCAGTTTGGCCGCCATCTTGGCTGCGAGTATAAATTGCCAACTTAAACGAATACCTCGTATCAATGTTCCCTACCCAAATGTAAATGTGGTTCGAATAGCTGCAAGCATTAATGGGGTTGCCATGACAATAACGCCCATTGATGTGAATTTTCGGTAATTTTTCAAAATCTGTCCGCCGTTTTGGTTTCGGGTTTTTGGCTAGTTTGTAAGCGTTGTATATTGGCATAACGAATCGAGTGGAAAATGAAAGCGAATGTGATATTATATTTACTATAATGACGATCAAAGCATATAAAGCAAAATGGCTTACATGATGGACGCCATCTTGTCTGGAGTCTCTGCGGCCACTTTTTTTTGAAAAAATAAGAGGAGACCATACGGAAGAAAATTAGTGGGGTGAAGTTGAGTCCTGGGGAGCAGATATAATTTTAGCGCCCCTATATTTATAGGGGCGTGAAATTTCCATTAAATTTCATTGTGAAACCTCTTCGTCGCTGCATCGTCGGTAAGCAATTGACAAACTTACCTAACTACAAATAAGCTCACTATACGTACGTACATCTTTGTACACGAATACATGGAGCACTACCCCCCCCCCCCCCAAACAGAATGCACACAGCCAATTTCAAATACATAGTTTACAGATTAAAACTCATGCAGAGTTAATCACATACAACCTCCACAATTGTTGGCAGATCCACAATATCCCACACTCGACACAAATCAATAGCTCCCTTTATAGATCAAGACTTCGCAAATTTCTACGATTGTCATTAAATTTTGTACTTTAATCCAACTCAAAAAGAATTGGGTTAACATTTTATGTCCCGCAGCTCCACATTAAATCTTCACAGGCAACGTTAAACGGACATGGCTCATTCGAGCTTCCATATTTTGTCTACGTAAATTGGAAGGAGTCATAACATAGGTTGAAACATACATGAAATATTGCTAAACCAGGTTCATATACTTTGATAAATACTAACCATGGTCACATCCATTTTCTAGCTCTTTTTTAATTTTCGCACACAAGGAAAATAAACGCTCTTTATTTCTACCATATCAGGAATGGTCTAACACGAAACGCTCATTTCTGTTCCATCATGCCTTGCAAATGGATGCTGTTTGTTCCGCTGAAAGTTGAAATGTTCGTATACATGTACGAAATTCACACATTTCCAAGTCCATTCGTAAAGCTGGAAAAAAACAAATGGACGATACCCGTGGTATGTGAGTATTGCCCCCCCCCCCCCAGCTGGACTATCACCATACAAAAGGACAACTAATTCCGATAATAATACCCTATTTACAAGGCGAAACCCTCTGCTATACTACCCGATCGAACATCCTGTATAGGTCGGGAGCATACTATACGAGATTAAATTTGACACCACGAGACATGCATGGTTATTGAATTAAAGATACTCAATCCTATTCGAATATCATCAGATTCCAACAACATTTTTTTAAATGCCGCTTCAGTTATCAGAATCGATTAATTGCCCAAAAATAATGCTATCCACAGTCAACAAAAGTATAAAATTTCCCAAAACGTGTTATTTATCAACATTTTGTCCAACGAAATCTGGCCCGATTATCAAATATCTAACACCATAGCCATTGATTTGAGATTTATCCATCTTCATCCGCTATTTTGTCCGAGACCGTCGGCTTGAGGAGTATTTTCCAGGCCGTCAAAAATACGTATATCGCGGGAAATAGCAAATTTCAAAAATCCATATCACTTCGAGCTTTGATGTCTCGTGGTGTTAATTCGGATTATACATATTTAACCTCATGATAATATCCTTGGGATTATCGTCCGCGGCACGGTTGCAGATCTTTGAAACCAGCGGGGGTTGGAAGCCTGAAATTATGCTCTATTTTTAAATGTCGATAACTACATTGAGTATACGCTTATATACGGACTAATGAAAGTGCCATTCAAGTAATATGATTGAGATATCTTCAGCATGAATCAATACAGAGCGTTCAGTGTTATGCCTAATATGGTAAACATAAAGAGCGTTTCTTGTTAGTCTATGCTGATTATGTATTAGAAAGAGCGTTTGTCACAAGCACACACACATAATTATGTCCGATAAACTAAAACATCTTGAAACTTTCCATGTCACGAACGTACAGTCCGACTGTAAACGAAATCATTCCCAACGGGAATGTATATGAATGCTAGAATTGCTTTGAAACAAAATTCGCAACATTTTGTGATTTTGCACAGGCGATATCAAACAGATTTACAGTATCCCTATATATATAGAGTAAAACATGTATTTCGTATTTCGTGTGTTTTTCGGAAAATTTTCAAGAAAACAATGCAGCCAGGGTGTAATGAATCCATGACATGGATCTGGAAGCTAAAATGCATTGAAATAGGATTCAGCAATTTTTACGTTTGTTTTTGGCAATTTTTTGCATATATAGACGTTATACCAAACAGACTTCCAGCGAAAATAAGCAAAATGGTAAACTTATTTGTATCCATAGAACAAATTCTGTATATCGGTAATTCGTGTATTTATCGACTATCTCGGCCGGTCTTCCAAAAGTACTTAGTACGTTCAAACGAGCTATACCCGCTTAAATGAAGATATATAATGCACATTGGTTCTCTTTGTTCAAGAACAACACGAGTCGACTATATCCTCCTATTCAATAGGATTCATAGTGAAAATAGCAAAGAATAGCCTTCAAAATGTTCAATGAATGTTAAGAGCTCAATACTCTGCACTCAGTATTGACGTACGCCGATCATAGAAGAATATATACGTCGGTGATTTGTTCTTATTCGATGCCTTGCAGTCAGTATATCGATATTTTATAGACGACATTAAACAATCTCCAGGCCTTACTGAGCTGTTGTGCAATTACTTACTGAACTGAACACATTAAAATTTCTTGGGGCCATTGCATGTTAGAGGTTTTCCTGTGGAGGAGGGCGTCGATGTACTTTTCATGGCTCTATATATATGCTTCGTCATTGTGTTGGAATATAGGTGAACTACTTTGGCGATCAATACATATACTCCGCTGTGCTCTGGCTCGTGTGACTATATAAACAGGCGTGTTGAATCTTGCTAGTTTTATAGAATGCACAGTGTTTGTCAGCCATTCTAGGAATAGCACTCAGTACCTCGAAGCGCTTGTCTAGCCAAGAGAAAGGATCTCGTACAAGGATTGAGCAGAACAACAGAGGAAGATTCCGAGGCGAAGATAGACCGTTACCATTTTTTCGCAGGAAGTCATGCAACGTTTCTGCTGGGAACTGTGGATTTTAACGCGGTGTCATATTCGATGACAATTCTTCACTATGATTACCACGCAGTTTTGACGGAGGAATTATGTTTAAGTGGAATATATTTATAAATAAAATTGGTTAAATAATATTTGTTTCTAACCCGCGATCGAGAAAATTCGAAAGCCAGGTCAGTATGTGAACTCGACGATGACGTCAAATTGGACCAGCTCGGACGATCCAATAGACACTGGTCCCAGAGTGGCCTTCTTGACAACTCTGTTTTCTATATCCCTCTTGGCGAATCTGGCAGTCCTCTTTATAATTTTCTATAAGAGGAATTTAAGAAGAGCAGTCTTGTACATTTTAGTTGTTAACCTAACAGCATGCAACATCTTCGAATGTGCGGCGAATATGTTGTCCAACATTGGAATGACATTAGCAGAAGATGTCGAATACAACCAAACGGGGTGCAGTTTCAATGCCTTTACCATGTTCCTTGTTTGCACAGAAAGCATTCTCGGGTTAGCTGCACTGAGCGTTGACAGAGTTGTCGCCCTTCGGAATCCAGAGGGATACAACACCCTGACATCACATAAGAAGTATTTTATCGTCGTAGCCTTCACGTGGATACAATCTATTTTCTTCGGTCTGCCGCTTCTGATTTCTGTAAACACTGCTTCGGTGCCATATCTTTACATGTGCTCCGTCACTGACAGCTCAGCGTTGATCTACGTCTCATTCACGGCACTATTCTGCCAACTTGCGCCAATTCTCCTAATAGTCGCGTCGTTCGTTTTCATCATCAAAAGATCCATCAAAGAAAAGTACACTATACGCGCGGCTTCGACACAAACAAACTATGTTGAAACACCACAAACAAAGCCATTGGTGCATCAGGAAATAGAGTTATCTAAGTTTGTGGGAACACTCTTTGTTATTTGGTTGTTTCTGGTGTTTCCTCATGTGATATCGCATAATATATCTCATTTCCAATACACAGATGAAATAGAATCCTCGTCTGTGGTTGGAGAGGTTACATACCCTTGGATAGTTGATCTGTTGCTATTGTGGCTGAGGTTTCTCAACACACTGGTCCTTCCGATATCTCTGCCCCTTTGGAGAAAGGATTTCCAGGACACGTTTAAAGACTTCGTTTGCTGCACGAGAATGTCTGCCGAATGCAACAGTGCTGTTAAAAAAACTGAGCAGCGTAAACAGGCGACCAAAACAAAGACGCAAATGAAAACACAGAAGGGGGACAAAGGAAAGGAGGCTCCGACTTCGTTCAAAGTCCCAGTATTGTTCGCAACGGATAAAGCTTTACATATACAGACTATCCACAACACGCATGCGCATCAGAAGGAACATAACGACTTGGAGATATTTCACGCCGATATGACGACTCCAGACCAACTGGAATACGGATATTTAGTTGGACAGAAATGCGATGTTTTAGGTTCGCAGATCTCCTTTAGCAAACCGGACACGAGCGATTACGACTCAGATGAAGATGTAGACCCGCTATCTGTGTCTCATCCAATAACTTCGAAAAACGCAGTCGATCCCTCATTGCTCACACGACGCTCATTTTCACAACCTAATGTTCTAAAGGATGAGCCGGCACCAAAGACTAATAAATTCTCTCAGAATTCATCTATGTCCGATTCTGGTTTGGATATGACTGCTTGCTCTAAACAATCTGTGGTGGATACAGATAGTTTCAGGCGGACAATGGGAGATCATAATATGATGAGGCACAGTATTATACAAACTGACGATATATCTGATATTAATCGTTGGCACCAGAAGGGGCCTTCTGAAATTACCGGTGTTCAAATGCCCCATCACATAGTTGACTTTACCAATTCAACAGTTCATGCGACAAACCATGAACACATCTCAGGTCATTCGGGGATTCAGCAAATAATGAATGTTAATACAGTGCCACCTTCTGTGCAAGAAGATAAAATTCAAAGAAAGCCTCCAAAACCTGAACGAAATTCAGAACACGTGTCGAAAAAGCACACTAAATCTAATAAGGCTACTCACAGCAAGAAAGAAAATAGGCCGAAGAAAAAAGATGACTCTTCGTCGCAGCCTGAACGACGTAAACGCTGTGATTCGGGTGATGACACTGATATGGGGAGCCGGACACTGCTGCTTGGGTCTAAATCCAAATGTGACGAGCCAGATCTCACTGAGCACGTCACACGTGAAATTCAGCAGGAAGACCAGCCAATAGGAAGCGTTTATGTTAACCCAGGAGGACCAACTCTGAAAGATCTGATGGATAAAGTCCGATAGCGTCTATATGATTTCTTAAGGTGAGTTTATGATAATCGTATAGTTGCTGTATGATGCCTGGTTATATATCATGCCATGATTATCTACTCTGGCTACGCCCATAGAGATCATATTCCACCCGTTTAAAACATGGACACTGTTATGTTCTGACCTGTTCTGACGGGTAACGTTATAACATTGAACAAACACCACAATGAATATATGTCTTGCTAATACTTGTTCCTTAATAATATATACCTTAATTTAGTGTGGTTGTCGGGGGGTTTTAACCTAGAAAAATATGTTATAAAGCTGGTTTTGGTCTCATTTTGTGTGGAAAAATTATCGGGAATAACATATCCAAAATCCGCTAAAATCCACGTTGGAATACTCTGTTATTCAAGATGGCGTCCGCCATGGTTGTCTACATAGCATCAGTTCTCGAAATAAGTCATTATTGCGCGCGCCGCGTGTATACTGTCCTAGAGATTCTAGATAGCTGTGGGCGCTGACATTAACATGGGTGTTTTATTTATAGAATGGGGAATTTTGGATGAATAAAAGTCGAACTGCGAGCCGGAGGCCGAGTCCGGTAAAAGGTGTAGTTGGGAATTTCAATTTCGTTTATTGTCCTTTACATTATTTTGTCAATAATGTTGATTTTTTGGTTTGTGACAAGCTATGTCAATTACAAATAAAAGAAATGAAAACGATCATTTGTAAGTTTTATATTTCAACTTTTATAGACATTTTTCGTTCTGCAGCCCACTGGGGATTGTGGTCGAAGACGGCGGAGTCGGCCTCCGGTTCGTTAATTAGGTGCTGGTTGTTATTGTTATTTTAACGGAATTCTGAGTTGGTCATTCGCGAAACCAATATCTTTTATATTCTATCATTACAATCATGGGTATATAATATATTATCTTGAGCACGTTACCATTTCTGATTATGGTTTTCTTGTACGATATGTTGTGGCATACCTACGCAGTCGTATACAGTTTGCGTGAAATTGGAGTATGGGAGCGAAAAGAGTGACACGGGAAGAATATAAAACAAGAAAACCATAGTCAGAAATGGTAACGCCACCAAGATTATAGTATTACATATAAATAGAAATTATAAAAAATACATAAAATATTTTGATAACAATTGCGTTTAAACAAGTAATCCTTCAAATTATTACTAACAAAGCAAGTAAACGACTGTGGGGTCACTCAACAGATTATAAAGACTTGGACTTAGTATACTGTAAATAGTAAAATTTAAATGAAATAATTAAAAGATAAAAATTTAGCAAGTAGTAAAAGTTAATTTTCTCATTGAATTTTTTTTTTTGGTTAAATAAAGCAATAATTTAAATGTAACATTTGGTTTAAAAAAAATGATTGACCGTGGCTCTTCCAATAATTGCGCGACTGACCTGGTCAACTGTTCTTAAGAAGTTGTTTTGAGAATTACTATGAGGGAAATAGTTATGGCTGTGGCTTCGCAAGTAATTAACTTGGTGACGTGATGTTAACAAATCTGAACTCCAGTAAACCTAGGACGCTCCATACCAAATATAAGGTAAATTAATAATTCTTTAGAAGTTGTTTTAAGATTTACTATGGAGGGAAAGAATTGTGGTGCTGGCTTCGCAACTATTTGACCTCATTGTAACAAATATAAATATTAGTCACCCAGGCAATAGATGTATCTATTCTGTATATAGAGGATCTCAAACGGGTTACTATTTTATACGGAATTTATCAACCGAGTTCACTAAATTCGATTTGAGCCGAGGTTTACCGAGGCTCAAATAGAATTTAGTGGACGAGGCTGATAAATTACGTATAAAATAGAACGAGTTTGAGATACTTTTTATCACATGATCATATAATCGCTAAATTTTTTATCGAAAACAACAATTAACTGCAGCCAGCGATCATTGTCCCAAAGAGCAGCGTGACGTCATTGCACGCGACGATATTACACGTGTCTATTACGCTCGAATATTACATCGGAAAATAGTGCTAATCATGTGATAAATTAAGTTATTGGGTCTTACGTGTCTTGAGATGTCTAAATAGTTTTCGATGGACAGATCGCACAAGGGACCCACGCCAATCTTCTCTGTTGGGATTCCAATTGTTGGCTTATTAAATATGCACATATGCTTAAGATACAGTCGCGCGCGAAACACGCTCCCATAAGTCGGGTTTTGGATCCCAGTTAATGAAAATATCATTGAAATAATCGGTTTCCCCCAATAAACATCCATATATTCAATATACATGTTTTGGAGCAGAATTAGGCAGTCCATATTGGACGCCATCATGGAATTTATTTTGTTTTGTTTTAATTTTCACACATATTTATTAGTTATGTGGATGGCGTTCTCATTAAACCTCACATCCTTATATTGGTTACAGTAATGCCCAAAGTAATTGACCACTTAACCACATCAGACTTATTGGTAATTTTTCAGGATTTAAAATCATGAAAAAATACCCATAATTTTGCTGTGGTTAAGTGATCAATTACTTTGGACATTACTGTATGTAGATGGAGTTAAACCTCACAACAGTGTGTTGGGGATTTGGACCTTGACTTGGGACCTTTGGTTTTTAACGCAACAAATGCGCGTACACCTTATACATAGAGGATCTCACATGAGTTCCTATTTTATACGGAATTTATCAACCGAGTTCACTAAATTCGATTTGAGCCGAGGTTTACCGAGGCTCAAATATAATTTAGAGGACGAGGTTGATAAATTACGTATAAAATAGGACGAGTGTGAGATACCTTTTATCGCATGATCAAATAAACCCGAAGCAACGCGAAATATTCATCGAAAACAACAATTATAAACTACAGCGATCGCAAGTTATCTGAAGAACGCCGTGACGTCATCGCACGCGCTGATATTAAACGTGTCTATTACCGATAATTATGAAACTGCTTTTATGGCCAAATTATGTGATAAACAAATTTCTTATGTAACCAGAGTTTTTCTTGGATAAGATGAGTTTGAAGCCTGCTTACATTTCAAAATGTTGTCAGTTTTGTATTCTCTGCAGCGGAACTCGACGCATTGAAGCAAAAGTTACAAGAGATCAAATGTGTACGTAACGAGACTATAATACAAATGAAAAAATAAATTCAGGGAAGGGTGGGCGATACAGGGAACTAAGGGTTGAACCGATATAAATTTATAGAGCGATAATGACCAATGTTGACATATTATGCATCTCAACTCTACTGAACATTGCAACAAGGCTATAAAATAGGGGGTGTCAGAATCTTAGTCATCTCTATATAGTGCCAGAATAGTCATTTATGGACTTCTATAAGATGTTGGGTTGGTACGTTATATGGTCTCGGAGAAAAAGGGGTTCGTACCGATGAACTGACATAAATTAGTGGAGTGATGTTGCCATGTAATGTATCGCGACTGTACTAAATCAGCAATGACATAAAATGGGGGGGGGGGTATGAAATTATCTCTATCTCTATAGATGGCACCAGGATTATATAGAAAGGAATAGCAATTGATATACGTATACGGTATACTATAGTAATACCATAGACATATAAGTACAAGTATCACGCGATAAAATATTAAGTAACGTGACTATAGCGATGAAAAAAATAAATAAATTGGACCAGGATTAGAGGTTGGGTTGGTTATATGTGGATAATTGGATATGGAATTCATACCGATGAAACGATACAAATTAATGGAGCGATAAAGACCAATGTTGACACTTAGTCAGGCTACGCGGGAGAAAATAGGGGTTGATACGATAGGCAGAAATAAATTTGTCGGGTGATAATGACCAATGTTGACGTATAAAGTAACGCGACTGTACTGTCGCACAATTATCAGATATAACGGTCAAATATGGACTCTAGTGCCCAATATGGAACAGCTCAGAAAACATTTGCACGGCCCTAAAATTTATTTAACAAGGCAATTGGCATCTGCCATATACAAATCGATTTATGTCGATAAATCTCTTATTTTTCAATTGTTTTAGCTCACACTTGGTGTGTGTGAGTGGGATACTTATATATTCCTAAAATGACAGGGTACAGCACGTAATTATTTTTTAGATCGAAGAAATGATTTTTTTCGATGATAAAATTTAACACTCGATTTCCCATTAAAAATCGATTTATGTCTATAAAACTGTCATTTTTCAAAAATTTGAGCTGAAATTTGGTGTGTATGTGTGTAATACTTATATATTCTTAAAATGACAGAGTTCAGCGCGTACTTATGTTTTAGATGGAAGAAATTGAATTTGTTTTCGATAATAAATTTACACTACATCGAGTATATACTGAGTAGACGCATTTTATAAACAGGCTTTTGTCAATTGCCATTTTGGTCAAACTAAACCCCTTTCGACCGGGACAGCAGATCCAAATAGTAGCTAAGATGTATTTAGATAGAATTATCAAAAGAAGTTGACCGATTCGGGTGCATTTTAAGAGAATCGAATGGAGAAATCTTGGTGATAATATCACGGTGATAATATCACGGAGAATATCACAATGAAACTACCCACAATTCACTTCAAGGGGTTCCCAATGGGTTACACATTATTTTCAGTCTATCAAATTATTTATATTTTCAAAAACAAGTTACTTTAAGTTTACAATTTCAGCCTATCCTGACTCTATCGATACGATTTATCATATTTTCATAAACATATTATACACCGGTGGCGTTAACTTTACAATTTCGGCATCTACGTGATTCTATCGGTACGATTGAGTAATGGTACAAAACAAAATGTCCAAGAATACGCCAGGGGCTCACAGTGGGTTATATATTATTTTCAGTCTATCAAATTATTTATATTTTCAACAACATATTATTACACCGGTGACTTTAAGTTTACAATTTCAGCCTGTCCTGACTCTATCGATACGATTTATGATATTTCCATAAACATATTATACACCGGTGGCGTTAACTTTACAATTTCGGCATCTACGTGATTATATCGGTACGATTGAGTAAGGTACAAACAATCTCCAAGAATACATTCGCCCTGTCCACCACACAATATCAAAATCACAGAAGCTAGATACACCACAGGTGGCGTAACAATCGCGGCCCATGAAATGGCTGTCAAAATGGCCGCAATTCAATGACATGCCACGACTAAAGCAACATATTAGATAACCGCATAGAAGCAAAAATACGTATTGATAATATACAAGTCTGTTGTTAAGTATCGTTAAAGGTTCATGTATTACTAAACAGATGCATCTGAAGGATTTATCGGTCGCTGCAACGCAAGTCAAACCCAATGATTTATGTCTTTAAAGTACGGGTTTTCTGTTTATCCAACATTCAACTGTCGGGCCAAAAAATAATAAATTAAGGCATGCAACACACGAAGTCATGTTTCGCCACATAGCCCATAGTAGTTTCATTCGGCATTGTGACTAATTATTGATTGTAACGCAGAAACTGAAGTGCATACCCTGTGATATAAATAGAGAGTAATCAATTGGTTTCGATGATTACTTGACATAATTCACGAGGGGAGCCGGGCCTGGTAAAACCCGAGTGAACGGAGCGAACGAGGGTTTTACCAATAGGACTGGCTACCCGAGTGAATTGTGTCACGTAATCATCGAATCAAATTGATTATTCTGTTTATTACACACTTTCAACCACTAAAAGTTGCTATTTATAAAGAGAAGATGTGACAAAATAAGCCCAGATCAGCTGATTCTCCCATTTTGAACCCCAACGTACAGTTGCGCGTGCAGTTACGCGGATGGACACATAATTTAAATAATTGTGACGTAACGATACCGATCGACCTCAGTATTTTGATTCACTTTGGCGCGATTCATTTTTTAAAGTTTCGGAAATTTTCTGTCAAAATTGTGTTTATTCTGACCGAACAAGCATGGCACTTGGAACGGGATATTGTGAAGATTCTGATGGTGTATGTAAATAATGTTGGTTCATACAGGAAATGTTTGGAAATCGTGCTAAAAGTAGAAAACTAAGTTTCGAAGTGAGGATATTTTAATTATCGACGTAAACAAACACTCGACGGAACTGGATAAATTTATAGTTCACATGGAATTTTTCATAGTTCATTTGACTGGAATATGACATCGTTCGGATCATCGGAGTCGGTAATAGGTAAGATTCTTCTTCATTTTGCCGGTTTATTAACTGCTTCTGCATCATCGTTGGCAGTTCGTTTCTGTTCAACTTCAACCATGTTTGAGCTGTAGAAAGTGAAAATAGTTCCGGCTGTCAAAAGTCGCGTGGTCTCACCGGTGACGTAATTCACAGGTGTGACATTATCACTTTTAATTAACCAAAAAATCCTTATCATCGTAAATCACGGCTAAGTTTGTAATAAATACTATTTATACATTTCTGGAATTTGCGACACTGTCCGTGATAATTATAAACCATACACGTATTTCCCAATGCGTATTATACTTTAAAGAAACACTCACATCTTCAATAGAATAGCACCCTTTCTCACCAGTTAAAAGAGATGGTACGTCGTACACTTTAGGCAATACCACTGTTCACGCTGTTACCTTGCGCAACCCGGTGTTCTTAGTAGACAATTTTGTTCAATTTACTTAAGTCGCCAATAATTATTTACAACTGGACTATGTTACCACGCACTGCAAAATATTAGTTTCCAGTATGGTTTTATTTGAAAATATTTTACCATTACCACCTAATAACTTGTGCTAAATATCAGGTGATCATCATTTAAACTGTTAAAGCTGTTATTTCAGCGTTGAACATTCACGAAATGTTGCTATTTGTGGTTTTGTGTGCAGCAACTATGTGTAGCATTAGGTAGAAGGGGCACACGCGGTGATGCGGTTGCAGAAAACATAGTACGTTTCGCGTATATGTGGCTTTGGTGAATATAACCATATATAATTTCCAGGTATAAACACAGTCTCTGCCACAGAGAATGTAAGCAATGTTGGTCAAGTTTAGAATTTATTGAACATAGTGCATTATTATGATACAATTGAAATATTCGTGTTTCATCACATGATTGAAGGCACCTATAACTACTATTCTTAAACATGGGCAATATATATGATCTACACATTTTAAACAGTACTAAACGAATATATCTCATAGTGTTCTATAGTAGTGGATTTTAAAAGGTTTCATGCTGTAGATATCAAAATGAATGATGATCGGTCACATTCGTGACACTGCTCTGAGTACATATATTTCTGCTTCTATAGAAAATATCGCATAATCAATACACCCATATTAAATCTCATTTAGCTGGTTAATTATCACAAATAATTATAATAACACGATTTAAGAAACAAAAGTACAGATAAAACTGCGTTATTTTTCCGTTTCTGTGTGTCCAAAATCATTATTCATAGCATAATTCGAGCGTGTGTTCACTCTTATGGGACTAACTATTATATTTTGCACAAATTGTAAATTTCATTCGATTTTGATGGCCATTTTGGTGGCCAATTTGGGACAGACATTCTACAAGTATGGTTTATGATTGAGCATTGTTTGTGTATATTTGAATTTATTTCGAACTTGGCATTAATTTGTGCACCTACCGTATAAATGCAGCATTTTCCGACACCAACAGCCATTTTGGACGCCATGTTGAATTGGGAATTTTCCCCAAAGCGGATATTTAGCGGATTTTGGAAATATTGCTGTCGAAGCATTCCCGGTCAAAATGACACAAAAACTGGCTTTATAACAAATTCTTTTCTAGGTTGTTCATTTATTCTCGATAGGATGTCATTGTATGTCATTCGGACTTTCATATTACATACTATACATGTAGGTTCGAAGTTTAATTCAATATCTCTACTCTATTCGGACGTTAAGGTCCGAAATGAATCCATTAATTGGATTTATTTTGGGGAAACTTAGTTGATGACCAGAATCTTAGATTATATGGTAAAAGCTCATCCATTGAGATGAAATATAATAATATATTGACATAGGTTTTCTCTAACCCCATGTTTATAGTTACTTCAACCCAACGTTTGGTTAATTTAACTCAACGTTTGGTTACAAAGTTTGGTTACCATAACACAATGTTTGGTAACATTGTTCTAACCCAGCTAATTTAGTTACCAGCTCGAACCCAACGTTTTAGTAGGATTCGGTTGACTAAACGTTGGTTCAGAGTCTAACTAAACTTTTTTTAGTGTACCGAACACAACTGATGTCTATTTGATGCAGTGAAAATGGGCGACAAGAAAAAAATGTCAAAGCTCAAGTATGATCCATTTTTCCCAACATAATAATGTCAGCCGAGATACGTGGGGCCGTTTTTTTATAACTAATGAACCAGAGCATCGATGAGGCGTGGCTAAATACGTCCGTTAGCTAGTTTACTTGTGAAATTGTTATTAAATCAAGTGAATTCACAATTGAAAAGAGCCGTAATTCATGTTAATTAATAATTTGACGGAACATGTATTCGAATGTGGTCTGTAATTTTGGAATTAAATTTTAAGTCTTATCTGACGATATCTGGCTTCTGAGAATTTGTTTCTTGTCACCCCTATCGTTATCACGTCAGATAGACATTTGTTTCTTGTCACCCCTATCGTTATCACGTCAGATAGACCTCAGTTGCACATCAGCACGATCGAAATATTTTCAACCTGCCCAATTGACTTAATTTTGTCGTGCAGCAACAGTCAACTGTTTTCAACTTTCCACACATAATTAGTGATCAACATAATTAGTGATCAAACGCTCTTTGTTTTACCATATCACGCAGGGACTGATTAACACTCAACGCTCTTTAATGTTCCATTCCGAAAAAATAATTCTGAGGCGATAATTTCCATTATTTTGTGGAGGGGGGTTTGTGGCATATATATTTAGCGGAATGCGTGCATATCGGTACGTATATATTTCATCGAGCTATTTTGATCCCCGTAATGTGACAAAACAATGCACCCATGCACATGCAGCAGTCAATCAGAGCGTGGTATTTTGGTTCTATCCGAGTGTGAATTTTCTGTATTTCGATAAGGTGTGTGGTTACTTTAATTCTCTTCTTTGAGGAATGGATATCGTGACGTCAATTCATTTAAATGAACATCGCACCAGTCCAGCGTGCAATCTCCTGAGAATCGAACTATTGATTGACTGAAATATTCACATAAATGATTCATATACCGTGGAGTGATTACTTTTTATATGGGGTAACTGAATGCGCAGAATAATCACACGGGAAAATGAACATTAACGTTTTTGAACCCATCCCAGAATTAACACTGAGAACGAATTTCCGCTTTACAAAATTATGAAAATGGCATAATGGGGTATATTAATGGCGTCCATCATGGAATTCAATAGAAATCCTCCCCATATATATTAGCCATATTTTCCAAAATCAATAACACTTGGATAGTTCCACGAGTAATATATAGCTGATATGTGAACTATATATAGGGGTGTACACATTTCAATATTGCTGAACATTTACATTGATATTAAAATTTAGAATCAGATGAATCCTAAATGCAACTATAAAAACTGTCCTGATTGTATAATACGTAAATAGTCGAAAATAGTCAAACTACAACTACCAATGCAGGACAGCCTTCTTAGTTATATATGCTGTCCTCGATAACTCATTATTGTCAAATTATTTGTTTTCATTACTATCCACATATATCGAGTTATAAATAAATATTCATAGTCATAGAGCGTGGTCTGTATGCATATCATTTTTCGGTGGCCATATCTTAGATTTCGTTGGAAATTCCCAAGTCTTCAGCGTGTTATATGGACTAAATGTGCACTGATCATAGAATACATACGATTGAACGTAGAGCGTAAACCATATACACACGATGGTGTATATGAGCTATTATTTGTTAGTGTCTTGTGTGGCTATACATGCAGTAATTTGGCGATCAAAATTTAACACTTAAAGGTACTCAATCCGATAAAACTCCTCTCAATTACTATTTCAATGGCTTCGGGGGTCAAAAATATTTGATTCGAGTCGAGGAAGTCACCCATCAAAGCTCAGATTTGTTAGATATCGATTTTAGAAATCTATTATTTTTCATTATCGGGAATACTATCTGGCCCAGAACTCAGTCCAAATTGCGTTAAAATTACCACTTGATTTTAGAGTTATCCATCCTTGTCTGTTTGAATAGATTTGGAGTACACATCCAGAGCATATTACGGCAGTTATTAGTACTCATCTCGAGTTAATAACAAATTTCAAAAATCAATATCTAATAACTCTGAGCTTTGTTTGATGGGTTCCTCGACTCGAATCAAATATTTTTTACCCCCAAAGCCAAAGAAATAGTAATATAGGACCCTCTGATCGGATTGTTGTTGTAATCTGTTGAGATGGGGACCCTCTTTACGGATTGAGTACCTTTAACCCTATATGGAGATATTCGTATTTAAGATAAATGGTGCCATTAATTGTAGCATGTGCTGATCTGCGTCATTTGAGAGAATAGTAGATATAGACATATATAGTTGCAGTTTTTATGGGAAGGGAGAAATCTGATACACCAGGTTTGGCCCATCTTCGGATTTCCTATTCCAAGAACACCCCATTGAACCACACCAAATCTCCTATAGTCTGGAACAATTAGTTTGCAAACCAATCCATGCATAATAATGGTTAACTATAGTGCCTCGAGTTATATATCCACAAAACAGCCTCTATATATAATACACCCCTACATTATGGTCCGAACGTTTACAACTTGATATCGGTTTAGTTTAAGTTGACCGAAAACAGTAAAATGTCGAATTTAACTGACTTGGCACCAAACTGCATGCATACTTTACATTGACTATTGTATGATTAGAATTAAATGAGCATGGCCCATTTGAACATAGAAGTGTGTGTATATATGTAGTTATGTAGCACAGAAAAGACATGTTGGTGAATACATGAACCACCTTTATATGCCCTTTAGTCTTTATATGGTCCGAAAACAATTGCCAAATTCATAGCAATTTTTCAAATGTATTCGAGATTTAATTTAATCACATCCGGAATATATTAACAAGGAACGCACTGTGTTTGTGTTGTTCCATGTTGCAGAAAATTCCAATGATCGTCTTTGTTAAAGAGCGTCCATGTTGTTTCGTTTCCCAAAAGCGGTAGATAACAAAGCGCGTTTTCAGTTATGATAATTTGTATTCGCTTAAAACATGGTTGGTTTTGTTTGTAGATTTTCGCGACCACCATGGTGCACACCCCCCCCCCCCCCGTGCCATATAATGGAAACGCTCTTAACTTGATGGGGTCGGGCGCCTGACATAAAGCGGAAGTTAATTACCTCAGTAAATTTGACTAAGTTGGTGTCAAATGGGACCGAGGTACCTGCAGCATGGTATGTCAAGGTCGTGCAACGCGACGTACATCAATTAGTACCAACAAGTCCCTCTATATAACGTGCGAACAGCAAAGAGGGCGCTGTCATCGTTATAAGATAATGGTCGATATAGTGGCATATTGTGCGCGTACATGTGCACGTATACATACTGAACCTTTTATGAGAGACAATGTGCAATTGCTTATATATATAGACCCTCAGCACAGTATACAGCTCAGCATTGATCTTAAGTTCACAAAAATAAGATATTGGCTCAGCTTGGCAGATATAGTTCGTGACGTGCATGCCTTCGTCAATTATGATTGATTCAATGACAGCATTGTGGAGCTATAGTTAGCCTTCTTTATGTTGAAACCTTCCACTAACAATGAGGCTCTTTGATAATTTATTTCTCATGATTACACATGGTTGTTGTCATATACCAGACCTATTTTACTTGATCTCATGTAAAAAAAAATCCATGTTGGCCTAGTACGTGCATTCCGTCTGTCTTAGAAAGACGTTCCTTCTGTAACCATATACAGGGGAGGTTATAAGTCATTTAGTATGTATACGCCACCAGCTGTCTGTGTTAATATCCACGAACGTGCACTTTATCCAATTCTGTTATGACAATATTTCAGATTTTGCGAAAATTCGGGTCTTTCATGATTTCATCATTTATTCTGGTTCAAATAGTCATGAAACGGCGAAAAATTCACTTCCCCCGAGAATTATTTTATTAAATTCACCCTACCACCGAACTCAAATCAATTCGAAGTGCGCGTGTTCGTCGTTACTAACGGTCAAACTCCATGCAGCGCCCTCTCCGTTATCACTGCGACAGATCACTGCCACAAGGATGGTACTTTGCGGACCGATACATCTATTTTTAGCTATCGTCTTAGTACTATAACAACAACTCTTTACCCTCACAATATGAGAGGTGTGTTTAAATTATGAAAAAAAAAGTGGTTTAAAACAAAATAACAACATTTTTTCATGTAGGTCGATAGACAGTTTGACAGGAAATATTAAAAAAACACACTGCATTATCTAGTCTATGAACCCAACTAGGGTATGCGCTCAGCCTACCATCCGAAATCATGACTGTCTGCGAGAAAATAATAAAACATTTATCATTGCATTTTTTTTGGCAGCCGTTTGCAGAACTATTTTTATTTTTAGAAAAAAATCACCGTACAATTACATAATGTCTGGAAAGATGAATTAGTATCGAGTATTTATATCTCCTCGATTATTGAAAATGTGGTTGAATAATATTTATGTTGTTTAATTTATGTTGTTTGGTCCTTTATCCAATACAAAAATGGTCCTGCAAATGGCTGCCAAAACATTAAAATATGCAATGAAATATGTTTTATTCATTTAGACTGAGCGCATATCCTAATTGGGTCTAGATAATTCAGTGTGTGTGTTGTTTTTTTTTTTATATTTCCTGTCAAACTGGCTATCGACATACATGACAAAATGGTTGTTTTTTTGTTTTTTTACTTTTTTCATAATTCGAACATATATCTCATACTGTGAGGGTAAACACGTGTTGTTATAACACTATAGCTTACATTGATTATAAAAGATAATGATTTTTCCCTTCAAATTGATTGTTTGAAATTGAGATTTTTTGAAAATTCACGAATGAGGGGCCCCCTTAACTGCTTCGGTGACAAACACACAGATGTTAAAAATATTGGCCTAAATATCAGTCACTTTTTCCGAACAGAATGGTATATTCTTGGATTTTTTCCAGTTTGAGTTGAACATATCACTATTTTAATGAGAAAAATAAATTGTTGACCAAATTAAATTGGTTATAGAGACACACATTTCAATCCTGCTTTGCTGAGTTATCTGGCTCGCGTATCCTGTACACTTGAGCAATCGGAAATCATAACTGTTAACGGGATAATTCATGCATGTGTCACCAACGCCAGTTCCTTGATTCATGATTATTAATATTTGACCTATATATTAAGTCACATATATGTGTTTTAAATGAGTGAATAAAAGATTTAGATTTAGCCTCGCGAGTTGGCAAAATATCAAACAATGGTCAGCAAACTCACTCCGCAGACTTGAGCAATCGGGGTAGCTCGATTGCTCAAGCGTGCGGGAGCCTTACATGGGTCCCACTAGATTATATATGCATGCATGCTTTCGCTAATATAGAGTCTTTTATTCATTTATGAGTTGGTTCGTAAACTGTGTTGTATTTCGAACGCGATTGACACTCAGCTTTCAATTGGAATGTCCGCCTATAAACATATAGTGCTGGGCATTTAATGGCCTCCCTGTGGATATCGATTGTGAGAATGAGTGCTTTAGTTCGCCTTTACACATAACCAGTCAGTCGTGAACACGGGTTCCTGTTTGCCAATCATTTGGTACTGAAGCATTTATAACTCAAAATTCAATATAAATTGCTCCCATAACATAACCTTTTTATACTTCGATTTGTAGGGTACTAGGCCATCTACAGATCTAAATAATCAACGACCATTTATTGCACGATTCACACAAGTTCGAACAGATTTAATTCAACCATATCCACCTCTGAACTTAATAGCCAATGCTACTGGAAGAATTCCACTGGAATAGCAGCGTCTGATTTAAAAGCATGCCGTACGAATAAAATGTTGAAGCCTCACTTTTGTTTGAAGTTTGAACGCATGCTCGCTTCTGTTCATAGCCGTACCGGCGCCCAAATTTTAAGGGGGCTGATACTTTTTTCCCGATTTTTTTACATGATATTTTCATGGTTGTAACACACTTATTGTGGAATATACCGTATATACAGCAATATAACAAACTAGATTCAAATTAACCTTAAATTTATGAATAATTCGGGCAGAAATATGAAAAAATACTGTAATTTACAACAATTCCCCTTGAAAGACCATTCGATTTAGCTGAAAATTGCCCGAATTTTACCGACATATCTCCAATTTGCCCGAAAATGTTCAGTATTTTGAGCTTTCAAAACGATTTGGGGGCTCCAGCACCCCCTCCAGTCCCCTCGGTCAGTACAGCTATATGTTTCTGTTACATCCGGTCCGGTTCCTGGAGTAATACATTAAATGCACGCATACGGACTTGATATGCCACACAAAGACTTATTCAAGTCATAGAATTTAGAATTTAATATGGAGCAACAAAGAGCGTTCCTTGCTATAGTCTAATTCTGATACGGCGAAACTAAAGGTTCGGACCGGTCATCTTTAAAAGGTTAAATTAGCGTATATATGTTTTAACATTGGGCCGAATTCATCTCCTGTTTAAAAACACATTTTGTCAATACCTCGGTTTAAACCGCCGTTTGGAAGCTGAGCCATAATTATAAGAACAGGAGCTGTATTTCCGTTTGTCTATCTGTGCGTATTTTTCTCACAGGCTGCTCGTAATGTAATGCAAACCCTCGCGTTTATCGACAGTGAAATTTAAAAAATTGAGATAAGCCAGCACATTTTGGTCTTCGAGAAGAGCTCACACCTCTAAAGTGTATGGGGATTATTATTTATTTTTTTTGTCAATGGACCTTTTCGCAGTTGACAATCAAATAATTATTAGCAGATATTTCTACCAATCAGCTACTGAGCCTGTCGTTTGAACGCATTGCAAATTATGCTGCTATCTTTGTTAACTTTAATTTAGATAACCATGCACTCATTCAGTGTTAAATTGGCTATACTCAAACAACTTTTTGTTGTCAAATCATGATGTACTTAAATTTCTAATTGCGCCATGATGTTGGAAATTTATCCATGGTTATAACAATGTTTTTCATTTTGAATGAGAGAGAGAGACCCCTGCAAAGATTTCAACCAAATTTGGGTTAATTTGTTTAATTTTGATTAGAAAATAAATAAAATTTGATTTTTTTTAAATACTAAATTGAACTGAGTTCAATCTAAATAAAAAAAAAAAAAAATTTAAAATAAATTAAATCAATTTTTTTTAATCGAAATGTGCAACAGGTCTAAGTGTGCGCAGCGTATGGGAGGCCAAATTCACATTTATTAATAATCGAGCTGAAGCGCAATTCAATTGCGCTGAAGCGCAATTAATTGCACTGAAGCGCAATTCAATTGTACTGAAGCGCAATTCAATTGCGCTGAAGCGCAACTCATAATTAATTGCGCTGAAGCGCAATTCAATTGCGCTGAAGCGCAATTAATTTTTCATATATGGCTAAACCCCCCAGTTAATTAATGAATAAATCCAATAGAAAAATAATTGCGCTTCAGCGCAATTCAATTGCGCTTCAGCGCAATTATTTTCCCAACTAAAACACAAGGTACCGGTATGAATAAATCCAATAGAAAAATAATTGCGCTTCAGCGCAATTCAATTGCGCTTCAGCGCAATTCAATTGCGCTTCAGCGCAATTATTTTCCCAACTAAATCAGAAGGTACTGGTATTGCGAGTCGCCCCAACTAATACAGAAGCTAATGGCATGCTATTGCAAGTCGCCCTTGAGCACTGAAACAGAAGATAATTATATTGTGAGTCTATCTGACTAAAACAGAAGTCGCGAGTCACCCTGAAGTATACAGAATATAATGCTATCCAATTTTTATTTGAGTTCAGGACAAAATGTCAGGTACCAGATGAGTGGTGCCTGACATTTGAAAATGGCACCTGACATATTATTTCTCTGTAGCCTATGCTATTGCCCAAACTTACTAGTATTGTAGTAAGTAATAGTCTATCATCCGATTTACATGGAAAAAATCTTGTTTGCTGGTACGTCTGTATTATCAGTGCTATCTTCTGTAATTTTTGTGTGAACAGAACTAAAGAAATCTGTCAATTATTTCGAACATTACCAGAATTTCCAAAACCTACATCGTACAACAAAAACCGAAACGAAATGCAGAAATATGACACTGCCTGATATTAGTCTCACGATCCACTGTGAGGAATGGAGAAAAATACTACGCACATGGCTGATAAACACAAGTTTTACGCAACAAAATTCATTTGATAAGATTTTCAGACAATGTCACGACATTAACCCCGATCGAAAAATATCTACTACCTTAAATTCCGCCATATTCCGGTGCTAGTTTTTAGAACAACTGTTTTTTCCAGATATTATTTTTATCGCCGGGGAATCCCAGCGCCCACACAGAAAAATAATTTCGATTAGTGCCGGTATTCTTGCAAAGAGAAGTCGCCCAACGCGACAATAAAGGCTACCCAAACAACCACATATAGAAACTTCAAATATAACAGACGAGCATCACGACCAGCGTATTCAGATTTGCGTCGGGAAATAATAATGCCAATATTATGTACAGTGCTTAGCCAATGCAATTTTCGTACCCGACAAAACAGAAGCCTTGAGAAGGTACAGGTATTGCAAGTCACCCCGACTAATACAGAAGGTAATGCTATTGCGAGTCTCCACGATTTATAGCGAACATAAATAATAAAACAGAAGGAAATGCTATCGTGAATTGCCCTGATCACTAATACATAAGGTAATGGCAATGCCATCACTGGCATCAGGAGCCGCCCCGATTCATACAGATGTTAATGGTATCATGAGTCACCCTGACTAAAACAGAAAGTATATACCGGTATCGCAAGTTACCCCAACTAATACAGAAGGTAATGCTATCACGAGTCGCCCTGATTAAAACAGAACATAATGCTATTGCAAGTCGCCATGACACTGATTAATCAATCCTATCGAGAGTAGCCCAAACAAATAAAGAAGATAATCCAAAAGTAAATCACCCCGACTAATACAGAAGATAATGCTATCACGAGTCGGCCCAACTAAAACAGAAGATAATGCTATTACGAGTAGCCCCGACTAAAACAGAAGCTAATTCTATTGCGAGTCTTCACGATTAATGGAGAATGTAATGCTATCATGAGTAGCACCGACTAAAACAGAAGGAAATATGCTATTGTGAGTACCGCTGATTAATACAGAAGGCCTGCTATCACGAGTCGGCCAGATTCATACAGATAATAATGCTATCATGAGTTGCCCCGACTAAAACAGAAGGTACCGGTGTCGCAAGTTACCCCGACTAATACATAAGGTAATGCTATCGAGAGTCACACCGACTAAAACAGAAAGAAATGTTTTGTGAGTCGCCCTGAAGGGAACGCTATTATGTGGTGCGGCAGGGGAAACTTAGTCTCCTTGCCTCTATTCCTTCTATATGTAACTGAAGACTTCTAACGAATTTTCTGAAGCGCAATTGAATTGCTTGGGTAGTATGTGAAAAATTAATTGCGCTGAAGCGCAATTAATTTTTAATTGCGCAATTGGTGGATATCCCATATCTATTCAGGGGTGTAAGCTTGTAACAATAATTGCGCTTCAGCGCAATTGATATGAATCAAGCTGGATTGCGCTTCAGCGCAATTATTAATAAATGTGAATTTGGCCTCCCATAGCAGCGCACACAGGAGCCTGTTTCAGCTAGTTATAACAAAGCGGCATGCGCTGATAAACTAATTAAACTATTTCGACAGTCTGCCGACACCTTGTCTCCTAGCAACCGTAAGCTCCTCTCACTAGTGAATAGGTGTGGAAAGCTACATTGTGGTAATATCTTTCGTTTCACAACCATAATGGTCATCCTAATCTACATAAATCAACGGTCCAACAAAACCAGGTTTAAGTATAGGACGTAAATGCATTGAGATGTCGACTCTGTCCTTCCTGAACTAAACGGTGGGTTTGAATTGTTATACAATCGGATCAAATGGCGGAGCTGTAAATATACTGTCGATGACGACGTGTCTGTCGTTCAAGTGGCGGATTGGATTTTGTCTTGGCACAATTGAATTCAGCTATGGGATGACAATTAAGCGTGAAAGAGCTGAGCAAATACACAGTCTGATCCAACGTAAATATCGTTCATTGTTGGTTTTCGGCTTCGGAATTGGCCAAAATATCACCGTTGATTTACCGTTATAATCTGGCTCCAATTTTTTTTATATAACGACTGTCACTATTACAAGATGCATACGCACACCTAGACATCTTTAAAATCTCGGAAAGAAGTTATATTATCGTGTTAAACAACGTTTTAAAACGAGTGTAAATGCATCTTCGAGATGTTCTTTTGTTTTGGAATGCATCGTCCTTGAACTTTGTTAGCTGTAACGCGATTGGTCAGTTACCACTGTCAGTCAATAATCTGAGATTCGTCAATTGAGCACGTACTCTGTTGGCTTACGGTTTACTAGTATCCTCTGCATGTGTCACTTTGTATTTTGAGTGCGTGGTATCCTCTCACTTAATAGAGTTGTCAATCATCTGGTCACCGAACGACTACAAAAGCCCCTTATGTTGCGTTTTAGCTTGAGCATGCATTAACATATATAGAGAGTATAGTGGGCGCTTCGCTCCCGAGATGGTCGAAAAGATCGAGTGATCTTCTCATTCACGCAATCATACATTAACGAATAGGTCTAAACCGTGTTTAAATGGGAGGTTTAAACTGGAGATGACGAATCCGCCCGAACGTGTTCATTACAGTCCGCCATGCAATGTGTCTAGTCCGTTGACCCAGATGGCTGATCATATTTCTTCATTTTAGGTCAGATGAGCGAGGTTAGTTGCAAATGAAGAACATCGATGTCTCAGTGTATCACGCATCTTGCCAACACGAGAAGAGAGGAGCATCATAATTGGACCACACAGTCACTCGCCACCATTCAAATGAAGAGAGGGGCATCCTCATTGGACCACACAGTCACTTGTCACCATTCAAATGAAGAGATGGGAATCCTCATTGGACCACAGTCACTCGTCACCATTCAAAGAAAGATAGGAACATCCTCATTGGACCATGCAGTCACTCGTCACCATTCAAATGCTTTACCTGTGCTGACACTCAACATAACAAACTCAAGAAATTACCCCAATGTGAACATCCACTACTATTGTCTACTGTCCCAATTATCCTTCGACCAGCCTGTGATACCGTTTGTTCTATATATAGATTCTGGTTTATGTCGAATATCTGTTCCATTGCTCTGGTATTATAGCATATTTTAAAAGCCAAACGGCCCGCTTATTGAAAATTACTAATGAAAATGTCACTATTGGCTCATTAACCGGTTTATTCCATGGAAGATATCCTTGTTCTGATCGCTACATGAATTGTGGAAACAAAATGGAATCTGTAAGAAAAGAAAATACAATTTTAGAACTTGTTTACATTATTTCGGAAGATTTATACGTATTTTAACATAAGATCTTGACCATAGTACCATATTAGTACGTCATTGTGATCGCAAGATATCACTCTTTCCGATAAATATATAAGATTCAGCGTTGATATATCGGATAAAGCCGGTTACAATTGCGCTCTATATGGTCCTATTAATGGAACAGATCATCGATGTAACCAGCATCTCGAACATCGAATATCTCAAGCTGCTTGGTCTAAGTCGAAGGAAACTTTGATATACCGTATGGCGTGGTGTCTTAGCAGTGTGTACACCTAATTGTCAGAACAGGTTTTTGTTATTCGCGCCAATTCGTTTTCATTAGTTATTTTTGAATGAAAGGTTAGAAGTGCTCACCATTCATTTTAGATGTGTTCATATAAGTTTGAAATAACCTCGTTGATCAAATCAGAAACTGAAATCTGATAAAAGATAAACCTATATTTTCTGTTATGTCCAGATAATATGCCTATGAAATGTTGCTCATTGCTTCTTTAATAAATTCTAATTTTCCATTTGCTATTATTATTTCACTTTGGAGGTGAATTTCCTATCCGGTTGTATGCGATTCTAAACGTTTCTGCAAGAGAATATCCGTTGTGTGTATACCAACATCTCAGCTAATTCTTGCACGAGGGGACTCACCGGCAGCAATGGGGTTGTTAAAATTTGCAGGAAGGTATGCCGGTGTGGGTGGGTTGCCGAAACTTACAAAATAATTTTTATTCAAGACATTAAAATCCCAGTTGTACCCCCTATAACAGATATACCCATATACAAGTTATATAACAGCTATACATCATTTAACAGTTATACCCCATATAACAATAAATGTTATATCATATATAACAGTTATACCCCTATAACAGTATACCCCATATACCAGTTATACCCCTATAATAGTTATACCCACAACAGATATAGAGGATCTACAACTCGTCCCATATTTATAGCGGAATTTTTTTAAACGAGTCCAGTAAATTAGGTCTGGGCCGAGCCTGGGTATATATGCACCGATTTCGAAGAACACTTCGGCATTATAATACTGAGGTGTTTGCAGAAGAAATAAATCTGTCGAAGTTGAAGTTTACGGAACAATCGGTTGATTTATAAGCGGTTATATATTCATCACTCATGATAGTCAATTTTATTATCACTAAACTGCCGAACCGTGTTACAGATCAGATTATAAATGCTGGGATTTTCAGCCTTCTTGATGAATATTACAACTTTTAATTCTTTTTCATGTTTATGAAATGTTTTTGTTGCAACATCTTATTTCAGCGAAAAGTCTGTGTCGCAAATAGTTATGTCAGACATATCTTCCGTTTCAATTTAATTTTGTTTCACATTTGCATGCATTGGCCATGTATACCTGTATATGATTGACCACATTACGAAAATGACAGTTTAACCCTTTCTATTTTAAAGCATCATTGATGAGTAATTATCCCATAGGAAATGTTCAGATATTAAGTTCAACAAACCATATATGTCTTTGTTGAACTTATTATCTAAATATTTCCCTCAATAAATGGGGTCCCTTCTCCACTTTTATATATCTGTCGTCTGCTTTTATCGCTTTAACATCTCTCCAAATGAATAATATAGATCATTCCAATATATACTGTATAATAACTGGATATGCGAATTCATTCAGCATAGAAATGCCTGTACAAGTTATAAGTCACAAGGCAAAGCGAACCTGTTATGTATGTGAATGTTAGAAATTATAAGTCAGTCTAAATATCCAAATTACCGACTGTAGGACTCGCATTGTCTTTGGTTGAATGTGTCGCGGGTACATTGCGGTCGATTTCTGCCCCGTTGATGTTATCTATACACAATGCGGGTCCCCGGAACTTATTGATCATATGGCCTCACAGTACGCGCGCTGGTATGTTCACGCATGCAGTGTGGTTGTTTGTTCTTTGACGTAGATCAAATTTGAGTTCACAGTCTGTCCATTTACAAAAGCTACCCGACAAATAGGAAGTTGACAATAAGCTTCGGAAACTCGAGTTCTCATATTTGCGGATATGGTAGGACGATAACGAACGCCATATTCAAACAGTATAATTGCAAGCTAAATAAATAAAATATATCTCTTGTCTAGTCCTAATAATATAGACATACATAATATCCTGTACATGCGTGTTATACAAGAGGATGGGGGCATCAATATTCGAAGTTTATTAAGGAACATTGCCTGTTTTCATTAAAAAGTTCGACACGCGAATCACCCAAAACTACACTTGTCCTCCAGGTGGAACCAAGTGAAGAACCAACTGGTTCTTCTGTGTCCTAAAACCATTTGGTTCTTCAGAATTGGGTCTATCTTAAACCAAACCAAGAACCATTTGGTTCCTCATGATTGCGACTATTGAGAACCAAATTTAGAACCATTTGTTTCTTCATTATTTATACCACACAGAACCAGTTGGTTCTCCACGGACGAAAATTTGGTTCTTCATTGATACAATTGGTTCTTCATGTGGAACCATTTCGTTCTTCGGTAGTAATAATTTAGTTCTTCAACAATAATAATGGTTCCTCACAGAGAAAATTGAAGAACCAAATTTGGTTTTTCAAGTTTGTCCTCCAGGCGGAACCAATAGGTTCTTCGTGATTAAAATTTGGTTCTTCATCCCAAGAACCAAATGGTTCTTCATTGGACCTTCGTCAAGAACCAATCCCTGGTTCTTCATTGCTTCCAGTTTGGTTCTTCCCCAAGAACCAATCCCCATCCCTTCCACCAGGAACCATTTGTTCTTCATTTGGAAATAATTTGGTTCCTTGTTGGATACAGCCCCAAGAACCAGTTGGTTCTAGTAACAGAGTTTGCATTATCAACACTGAAAATGCATTTCCTTCTGTGTATCGCGAACTCGGTATGTACTTTCTGGTGTGATGAATGAGAAACCTGCAGTAATAAGGCGTAGTTTTAAAAATAATTTGAAGGATTAGTTGTTTTAACGGAATTTTGAGGTGGGCCATTCATGAAACCAATATATTTTATATTATAATTTATATGTATGCCTATAATAATATGATCTAGAGGGCGTTACCATTTCTGACTATGGTTTTCTTGTCTGTTATATGTGGCACCGCTAGCTCCCGTATATATAGGGCATTATAAGCAGTTTAGTTAATTTGTTCAAGAATTATTTTTGCTGAACCCGTGATAAGCTTCTTGGCCACGGTATAGGGATCTTGAACGTGGGCGCATTGTTGCACACGGGACAGCCATACTGTAATTAGCGTCGACTCCCGATCAGACTGTATCTATCCCTGACATTACGAGGTGAGCTGAGGTACGAAATTTACATGTTTTGCAGAGCACTAATCGAGGCATCGATGGCTGATTATATTGATGGTACTGCGAATTCAGATGGCGACACAAAGTCCGACCGAGTTGTTACCCTATACTCCCTATTTTATCGGCTTGGTTTGTCCAAGTTATGTCACGTGCCGGGCGACAAATCACAATACTATCCGCCCCCCCCCCCCCTTCTTTAACAGTACATGGGTATCACCAGTCATTTTATCGAAATTTTCAAAACGTGCGAGTAGCGGAGGACACAAGTACCCAATCAATAGTTCGGAGACGTACCATTTTCACCAGTCATCTTTTGTTCTGCGCCAGGAGATACCATTTGGCTAATTGAATTGTTCCTAGGTTCGATCCCTACCTGTGGTTATCGATCAGCGGCATCGCACACGAAGAATCCCGTGATCATAATTACCGTGGTGGCATTAATATGGCACGCAACCAATTCATGGTATTATCGAGCAACTGTCGTCTAATTGAATTCAATCGGGTGCATCGCGTTCGAAGGTGTAGTAACAAATATTTGATCGGTCACACTAATGACAACTTCTGGGTCAGTGTCCCGATTAAAGAAGAAGTCGCACAATCGAAAGTACAATATTTGCAGGAAGGTATATACCTTTTTTTTAAAGCTATATTACATGAACGGAACATGTGTTTAGACTGAACAAAAAAGTTTAATAATCTGTTTATCATTACAACTAAAACTTTATAGGTACATGTATAGCTTAAACCTGACAAGTTTCGAGTATCATCCAAAACTTTCCGCCTCCGAAGGAGCGCGTCTTCTGCATGGTCTTGAAAATTTATTCAGGAGATAATGTTATAGAAAATTCTTGCCCTCGATCATCAATAACAAACTATAACTTGAAAAAAGTAGACACGATTGAGTACAGATCGACAGCTAATGAGGTGTCATATGTATATAGAAATCACCGAAATGCACGACTTTCGCCACAAACATGAACATATAATATATCGATATAATATACATGTGAATGCAAGTGAATGTCTGTGTCAAATACATACTCGATTGGTCACACCATATATCAACAAGAGCACGCCGTTGGGGCGTGGCATTATACGCCCGTTTATGGAGTAGAGTGGGGCATGTAGACAGAACCCATATTTGAACTTTATCTGTATACCAAATTTGGTTCAGTTAACACGATTCAATCTAAAGTTATCATCTCGAAACCGCATATCAGATAAATTCTAAGTCGAAAAAGGGGCATAACTCAGTAAAAATCATGCGAACGAAACCCATATTAGAACTTGATCTGTATTTTATGGCGGTAAACTAATATACCAAATTTGGTTCAGTTCACTTGATTCAATCTAAAGTTAGCATCCGGAAACCGCAAATCAGGTAAAATCTAAGTCGAAAAAGGGGCATAACTCAGTCAATATCATGCGGACGAAACCCATATTCGAACTTGATCTGTATTTCGTTGTGGTAAACTAACATACCAAATTTGGTTCAGTTTACTCGATTCAATCTAAAGTTACCATCCGGAAACCAAATGCGGACGGACGGACGATGGACGGACAACCCATTTACATAATACGACCGTTTTTTCAAACGGTCGTATAAAAAAGCACTGGAAAAGAATGAAGTTCTCTCGTTAAAACACGTGTATATACGTGCTATTTATAGACATGACCTAGTATCACCCGCTATCACGGTTATATGCACTAATTTAAATTCATAGCACCACGAAATAACGCCTCATGCTAATAAGCGAGATCACCGAGTCGCGGCCATAATAGATTCATCCAGCCCCGTTCCGCGGTTTAAGTGCTGCAGATCAAAGTTCTGGAAACCAATATGTGCACATCCTATATAATGTCTTTGAACGTTAATCCAAATTTCTTTCGACGTAAACCACCTAGTGAAATGTGTTGGGATGATGATGTTTTACGTCGAAGTCCCGTATGTATATCTTTCTATAGCAGACGTTACGCCTATATCTAGTGGCGGGGTTATTGTCAGTTTAAATTGAGTTTACTCTATATACATCAGAAAAAGTGACATCTTATGGTCATAAGGTTGTATTATAATCTAACTTTCATGTTAAATTGTTCATATAATACGCCGTAATCTCGGTTTGTTTACAGTTAATTCACGCTGTCATAGCGAGGTCAAATGAGTTTGTATTTAAGTAAACAATGTGATAAAATAATTTTTTCACATGACGTTACAACACTCAAATGACAACTCGTATGGAGTTCAGAACAAATATAATATCTTCCATGGAATAAACCGGTTTACTGTCACCATTGCGACATTTTATTAGTTGTTGGGGATTTTTTGGTGATCGGGTCAACAACGCTAAACCACTGTGTAGAAAGAATAATACACGGTGCTTCGACGTATAAACGGCATTATCCCAACAGATGTCACTGGCTAGTTTACGTAGATCGTATAGTTGCCATCGAGAATAATTATGGCACATTACAATGCCTGTGTAATATCGACCAATGACATTGACTAATTTTTATTCAGTATATTTTCTCATGACGGCAGAGTTTGCTTTCTGTCAAAATAGAAATGTTTGCAATTCGTGACTGGCGTTGGAGGCTTATAAATATTTAAAAGACACAATCAACGAGTTGAGCGTTTATAGTAATGGGTAGATTGTTCTAAACACATTTCCCATAATTATTTATTAGGACTACCAGTGCGCTCAAACACTTCGTCTACCTGAACAATAACAAACTAATTATTACCCATTCAAAGTGGGCTGCATACCACATGGCGACACTACGGGTATACGCATTGTCACGGAGTCGCGGCCATATTTGATCCATCCAGCCCGTTCCGTTTTTTTAAAGGTACTCAACCCGATAAAACTCCTCTCAATTACTATTTCAATGGCTTCGGGGGTCAAAAATATTTGATTCGAGTCGAGGAAGTCACCCATCAAAGCTCAGATTTGTAAGATATCGATTTTAGAAATCTATTATTTTTCATTATCGGGAATTCTTTCTGGCCCAGAAGACAATCAAAAATTCGTTATTTATTACCCACTTGATTATAGAGTTATCCATCCTTGTCTGTTTGAATAGAATTTTGGCGTAAAATCTCGAGTAGGTTACCAAATTGACGGCAGTTATTAGTACGCATCTCGAGAACATAAGAATTTTCAAAAATCAATATCTAATAACTCTGAGCTTTGTTTGGTGGGTTCCTCGACTCGAATCAATTATTTTTTACCCCCAAAGCCAAAGAAATAGTAATATAGGACCCTCTGATCGGATTGTTGTTGTTGGAATCTGTTGAGATGGGGACCCTCTTTACGGGTTGTGTACCTTTAATGTTACAGGTCACAGTTTTGGAGCAGCAATCCATATATTGAGCTTTTGAATATTCATGAATTCCACATATGGAATGCTACCACAGAACGTTGAATCAAACATGACCGCGACTCCGTGACAAGGCGTATAAATAATACATGTATAGCGCAGTGCCTCACACAATGTAACATTTATCTAAACCAACCTCTGACATGCAATGGAGCTGGACAAATTATATTCTTTGGGTCGGGTAGTCCATGTTCACTTCGACATAAACCAGCTGGTGAAATCGGTATAGGGATAATACTAGTTGGTTTATGTCGAAGCATTACCCCTATATAACTTTCTATGGCGAACTTTAAAGTGTAAATTGCCCGCTTATATAAAAACACCAAGGACGGTAATAAAATATCACCATTATGAAAATAACCCGGTTTATTCAAAGGGGGAGTCTGCAGAAAAATCTCCTACACAGCGGGGGTGGCTCGAGGTCGGAAAAAATGTGTAATGCAATTATTTTCCAATCATCATATTTATCAAAGATTAATTAGAAAACATTAAATTATATTGGACTGTGTTGTATACTGTGCTTACATGTTGCCTCATTTCTGCATGCCTATGATGTATACCCTTATTAGTGAATAAAGACCACTGTATGTATAAATCACCAAGTTGGAGACTCATGATTAAATTATATCGATACATGCATGTAGCCCGACTATTTTAAAAGTTACTTCAAACAATTCATATAATTTCATAGGCACATGTACTTAAAAATGATATTATTGCCCCTATATTCCACTTTCAATAATATTACATGTAATTCAGGCATTGGCCATCAAGGTCTAAAATTATCCTTTCTCAGTATTTCTGCTAATCAATATTCAAGTCAATAAGCACGTAACAGCAGTCCTTTTCATGGATACATATACATAAAGCATAAACAGGCCTTGAAATAGTGTGTCTGTCATTTGCAGAATGAGGTTCCCAGAGGGTGAATTTAGTGATGCTACCCCGCATAGCGGGCTAGCATCACCAAATTCAACCTCTGGGAACCTCATTCTGCTCATTCAGTATAAAATTATGACAACATATTTGCAAATGCCATCACAAGTGCACTCGGAGCCTTTAAACCAGTCACTGTTTACCAAAACCACTTTATTTTGTATACGATGGTAGATCACAAATTAGACCAAGTCTTCTCGGTCCATAACAGGGCTATCGATGGGGTTGATGTTGTTTTGGACCGAGTCCTGTCCCCTTACTTTTTTTTATAACGGACCATGAAAAGACGTATACTACATCAGGCAATTATTCAAGGATTGGCCATTTATAAACGGACAATCCGTACCTGAAATGTTCGTTAATTGGGATTGTCCACTAAATGACGACATGTATAGCTAATCCTGCATGTTAGCTTCATATTTAATATGAGGGGCAATAACTCCATAAAGAATGTTAATTTACTAAATAACGGCGATTTGTATGAGAAGAAGTGTTTTTGACGAAATAACGGAGATATTTGAAGAAGAGTTTTTGACGAAATAACGGAAATATTCGAGGGAATAATTTGCCTTATATTTCACAAGAGTTGATCTGTTGTGGTGTTGCAAATTTCTCATACAAATCTCCGTTATTTAGTAAAGGTATATTCTTTATAGAGTTATTACCCTTCAGATTTAATATGAAGCTAACATGCAGGATTATCTATATATGTCGTGACTTAGTGGACAATCCCAAGACCAGAAGTGGACGTTTCAGTCCTTTATCATAATATATGGAATCATATCAGTACTGATCGAATAAAACTTTGGCCAAATACGTCCACTTAATCAAGTAGCATAGTTGCCCGATTCAGTGAATTTCCGTTATATCTGCGTTAAATGTCAATCATCATGAAAAACAAATGTATAAAGATAGATATATTCGAGAATGCTTGTAAACACATAGCAGTGGTAACTCACTCTCTGTACCACTCTTTCCATCTCTTCTGCCTCAACTGATTCATAATAATTATACTATTCCTAATGTTTTGTTTTCTTGTTATTTTCATTTTCCCTCAACCTGTTCTCTTTAACTCGGCCTCTTGCCATACGCTCCTTCTACATACTATTCTGCATGCTTTTCTTTCCGAGGAGATAACTTCAAATAAGCGGTGACCAGCTTGTTGTTAGATCATATTCACCCTCTTCTGTTCTAATCTGTCATATAAATCATAATGTTCAATGTCTTGTTTCATGTATTAATTGAGGGTAGAAATAAATATTGTTTAAACCAACCACTGAATGTGATTAATCATCTGAAATGTCCGAGATTAATTTGTCTTCAAAGTTGTATACCACTTACCGAGACAGAAAAAGGTAAAATGATACGATCGTTTAATGTATTGTTTATAGATACAATTTCTGCGCTATACAGATCAAAATTCTCTGAACAAACAAGGCTGATGTGTTTAGTTATAAACCTCGTTGCTTTCACATTCAACGGACCTCTGATTTACGCATGTTTGATATCGTCATGCTTGGCAAAGGCTGCCCTCTATGTTCATATACGCAAAGCATCCATTTGATCATAATCCGAAGACATACAAGCAAGACAAGAAAACCATAGTCAGAAATGGTAACGCCACCAAGATTATAGTATTACATATAAATAGAAATTATAAAAAATACATAAAATATTTTGATAACAATTGCGTTTAAACAAGTAATCCTTCAAATTATTACTAACAAAGCAAGTAAACGACTGTGGGGTCACTCAACAGATTATAAAGACTTGGACTTAGTATACTGTAAATACTAAAATTTAAATGAAATAATTAAAAGATAAAATTTAGCAAGTAGTAAAAGTTAATTTTCTCATTAATTTTTTTTTTTTTGGTTAAATAAAGCAATAATTTAAATGTAACATTTGGTTTTTAAAAAATGATTGACCGTGGCTCTTCCCATAATTGCGCGACTGACCTGGTCAATTGTTCTTAAGAAGTTGTTTTGAGAATTACTATGGAGGGAAATAGTTATGGCTGTGGCTTCGCAAGTAATAAACTTGGTGACGTGATGTTAACAAATCTGAACTCCAGTAAACCAAGGACGCTCCATACCAAATATAAGGTAAATTAATAATTCTTTAGAAGTTGTTTTAAGATTTACTATGGAGGGATTCCGAGGGAAAGAATTGTGGTGCTGGCTTCGCAACTATTTGACCTCATTGTAACAAAATAACAAATATAAATATTAGTCACTCAGGCAATAGATGTATCTATTCTGTATATTAAGTTATTGGGTCTTACGTGTCTTGAGATGTCTAAATAGTTTTCAATGGACATATCGCACAAGGGACCCACGCCAATCTTCTGTTGGGATTCCAATTGTTGGCTTATTAAATATGCACATATGCTTAAGATACAGTCGCGCGCAAAGCACGCTCCCGTAAGTCGGGTTTTGGATCCCAGTTTATGAAAATATCATTGAAATAATCGGTTTCCCCCAATAAACATCCATATATTCAATATACATGTTTTGGAGCAGAATTAGGCAGTCCATATTGGACGCCATCATGGAATTTATTTTGTTTTGTTTTAATTTTCACACATATTTATTAGTTATGTGGATGGAGTTCTCATTAAACCTCACATCCTTATATTGGTTACAGTAATGCCCAAAGTAATTGACAACTTAACCACATCAGACTTATTGGTAATTTTTCAGGATTTAAAATCCTGAAAAATTACAAATAATTATGCTCTGGTTAAGTGGTCAATTACATTGAACATTACTGTATGAGGATTGAGTTATCATTAAACCTCAAATCCTTATATTGGTTACAGTAATGCCCAAAGTAATTGACCACTTAACCATAGCAGAATTATGGGTATTTTTTCAGCATTTAAAATCCTGATAAATTACCCATTATTCTGCTGTGCTTAAGTGGTCAATTACTTTGAACATTACTGTATGAGGATTGAGTTATCATTAAACCTCAAATCCTTATATTGGTTACAGTAATGCCCAAAGTAATTGACCACTTAACCACAGCATAATTATGGGTAATTTTTCAGGATTTAAAATCATGAAAAAATACCCATAATTTTGCTGTGGTTAAGTGATCAATTACTTTGGACATTACTGTATGTAGATGGAGTTAAACCTCACAACAGTGTGTTGGGGATTTGGACCTTGACTTGGGACCTTTGGTTTTTAACGCAACAAATGCGCGTACACCATATACACAAATTTCTTATGTAACCAGAGTTTTTCTTGGATAAGATGAGTTTGAAGCCTGCTAACATTTCAAAATGTTGTCAGTTTTGTATTCTCTGCAGCGGAACTCGACGCATTGAAGCAAAAGTTACAAGAGATAAAATGTGTACGTAACGAGACTATAATACAAATGACAAAATAAATTCAGGGAGTGGTGGGCGATACAGGGAACTAAGGGTTGAACCGATATAAATTTATAGAGCGATAATGACCAATGTTGACATATTATACATCTCAACTCTACTGAACATTGCAACAAGGCTATAAAATAGGGGGTGTCAGAATCTTAGTCATCTCTATATAGTGCCAGAATGGTCATTTATGGACTTCTATAAGATGTTGGGTTGGTTATATGGACTCGGAGAAAAAGTGGTTTGTACCGATGAACTTACATAAATTAGTGGAGCGATGTTGCCATGTAATGTATCGCGACTGTACTAAAGCAGCAATGATATAAAATTGGGGGGGGGGGGGGTCTGAAATTATCTCTATGTCTATAGATGGCACCAGGATTATATAGAAAGGAATAGCAATTGATATACGTATACGGTATACTATAGTAATACCATAGACATATAAGTACAAGTATCACGCGATAAAATATTACGTAGTTAACGTGACTTTTCCGATGAAAGAAATAAATAAATTGGACTGGGATTAGAGGTTGGGTTGGTTATATGTGGATAATTGGATATGGAATTCATACCGATGAAACGATACAAATTAGTGGAGCGATAAAGTCCAATGTTGACACTTAGTCAGGCTACGCGGGAGAAAATAGGGGTTGATACGATAGACCAAAATAAATTTATCAGGTGATAATGACCAATGTTGATGTATAAAGTAACGCGACTGTACTGTCGCACAATTATCAGGTGTAACCGGTCAAATATGGACTCTAGTGCTCAATATGGAACAGCTCAGAAAATATTTGCAGGGCCCTAAAATTTATTTAACATGGTATTTGCCATTAAAATCGATTTATGTCGATAAAACTGTCATTTTTTCAAAATTTTAAGCTGATACTTGGTGTTTGTGCGTGGGATAGTTATATATTCCTAAAATGACAGAGTACAGCACGTAATTATGTTTTAGATGGAAGAAATGAACTTTTTTTCAATGATAAAATTTAACATGGCATTTGCCATTAAAATCGATTTATGTCGATAAAACTGTCATTTTTCAAAATTTTAAGCTGAGACTTGGTGTATGTGCGTGGGATACATATATATTCCTAAAATGACAGAGTCCAGCGCGTAATTAGGTTTTAGATGGAAAAAATTGAATTTGTTTTCGATAATAAATTTGCAGCGTGGACGGGTCAACCCGGTCATCGAGTGCGCTCAATTTGTAAACAAAGTTTTGTCAATAGTCGTTTTGGTCAAACTATCCCTTCTTTAGACCGGGACAGCAGATCAGAATAGTAGCTAAGATGTATTTAGATAGAATTATTAAAAGAATTTGACCGATTCGGGTGTAGTTTAAGAGAATCGAGTGGAGAAATCTTGGTGATAATTCCAGAAAATAAAGATGGCGGATGAAACAATGATACTACCGACAATTCACTTCACTACACCAGGGGGGGGGGGGGTGGTTCGCAATGGGTTACACATTATTTTCAGTCTATCAAATTATTTATATTTTCAACAACAAGTGACTTTAAGTTTACAATTTAAGCCTATCCTGACTCTATCGATACGATTTATCATATTTTCATAAACATATTATACACTGCTGGCGTTAACTTTACAATTTCGGCATCTACGTGATTCTATCGGTACGATTGAGTAATGGTACAAAACAAAATGTCCAAGAATACATTAGGGGCTCCCAATGGGTTATATATTATTTTCAGTCTATCAAATTATTTATATTTTCAACAACATATTATTACACCGGTGACTTTAAGTTTACAATTTCAGCCTGTCCTGACTCTATCGATACGATTTATCATATTTTCATAAACATATTATACACCGGTGGCGTTAACTTTACAATTTCGACATCTACGTGATTCTATCGGTACGATTGAGTAAGGTACAAAAAATCTCCAAGAATACATTCGCCCTGTCCACCACACAATATCAAAATCACAGAAACTAGAAACACCACATGTTCTGGGCGTAAATTAAGTCCGTTATATAGACGAGTAACGGGGCAGGACTATGTCCAAAACAGCAAAAACCCAACTGATATTCAAAGCTGCTTTCGACCGAGAAGACTTGGTCTAACCACAAATAAGCAATCAAACAATTCCTGAAAAGTTCAGTCCATTATAGGATTCCATAATTAATATCAACAAACTTGAGCACTGTATTTGCACATGCACCATTAGAATTGCGAGGTGAATGCTACAGGCTATAAGATGAAGTCCATATACATAATGCATATCTTTATACACACATACAAAAAAGAAATCCCCCTCATATAATACCATACATTGTATATCTCCTATGTTATTCACCCAAGCCTTGAAATAGTGTGTCTGTCATTTGCAGAATGAGGTCCCCAGAGGGTGAATTTAGTGATGCTACCCCGCATAGCGGGCTAGCATCACCAAATTCACCCTCTGGGAACCTCATTCTGCTGAGGTGTAAGCAGAACGAGGACCCCAGAGGGTGAATTTGGTGATGCTACCCCGCATAGCGGGCTAGCATCACCAAATTCACCCTCTGGGGACCTCATTCTGCAAATGACAGACACACTATTTCTAGGCTTGTTATTCACCCGTTCGTTTTGAAATTTGAACGAATTGAGAACATGGTAAATGCAGCACATTTAGTCGGATTCCTTATGTCGAAAAAAGTGGTCGCGCGTTTTCGGAATGTTAAAAGCGATATGACAACGGTTTCTATACCACCAGTATGTCTATTTTCAGAATCTACCTGTTTCCAGCTTGATATATTAGTGGAAACAGGTTTGTGTGAGGCTTTTGTTTGTGTACCCCGTCCACCTGGTAATAAAAAACATTTTATTACGCATTTGCAAGTTCAGTAAGTGGCTTTCTTTGTTGCTGGATATCGAAAAACACGGAGAGATCTTGCCACAAATTGCATAATTACACATCTTAATGTGGAATTTTATCATAAAATCATCAGATTGATTGTATTCATGACTACATTTTCATATTTATTTCCCAAATATTAAGGTATTGCATATTCTTAAAGGTACTCAATCCGATACAACTCCTCTCAATTACTATTTCAATGGCTTCGGGGGTAAAAAATATTTGATTCGAGTCGAGGAAGCCACACACCAAAGCTCAGATTTATTAGATATCGATTTTAGACATCTATTATTTGTCATTATCGGGAATACTTTCTGTCCCAGAAGTTCACCGAAAAAGCCGACCGACATACTCTCGATACTAAATTCCATTGAACAAAATGTTGCTATACAACACATTTTGGGCAATTATATACGATAGTTCACAGTCGTTAGCATTATTTTTGGATAATTAATCGATTGTGATAACTAACGTGACCTTTGATAAAATTTTGTTGTTGTTGGAATCTGTTGAGGTGGGGACCCTCTGATCGGATTGAGTACCTTTAAATTCAGCTACATCACAGATAGACAAACATGGGCAATCTACAAGGATATCTTGATCATATGTCACAAACAAAACTCCGATACATCGATTTTTGGTAAAGATATCGCAGAAAAGCTAACACTACCCCCACCACCGATGATTTCACGAAGTCAGATTCCTTTGGTCGAAAAAAACGGTCGCGCAATTTCGGAATGTCAAACACGACATGCGAACGGTTTATTTTTCAATAGCGTTTCTACTTTTAGAGTCTACTTGTGTCCAGCTGAAATTTTATTGAAAAAAGTGTTTTTGGACTCCTTTAAAAATTTAAAGAGCGTTTACTTATTTTACAAATATTAATACCCATAACTAACCTTCTGGTGGACTGTGCGAGTTGAAATTAACAAAAGTATCAAATATGGCGGTCTACTTTCAGATTCTACCTGTTTCCAGTCTCATATTTTAGTGGAAACAAATTGTTTGGACGGTTTTAAGAGTTTAAAGAGCGTTTCCTGGATATAAAAAATATTAACTAACACGGTTAGCCGTATCGTGAATTGTGCGAGTTGAAATTATGCACATATATCAAGTATGACTCTAAAATGTACAATACTACAGTTGTGATCCATATATAACGTTGAACCCAAATAGAGAGTTGGACAATTTACTCAAATGTTCACAGTGATGGAACTTAATGGCTCTTACATGTAATCTACTGTAATTATGTGATTTTACAAAATTAACTTGCAATATGGTCAGGCCACCAGATACAGTAATTGATAAATCATGTGGTTCACATCAATTATATACATCACAATCACGTGCTATGGTGATAATGTCCTACATACGTAATGTTTATCATGACTAAAGTTTCAGGATGTCGTTTTAAATTGATTGATGGTGTTTTTTCATCAATTGACAAAATTAATGTTTATTGCCAGGACGAATTTAAGTACCGCATAATACGGAGTTGTGCATGTGGACGATGTGGTAAACAATCTGCAAGTCATATTTATGTAAGTGTCAGTCACTGTTTGTTCAAATTGTTCGGTCATGTAGAATTTTTTATATTTTCATGCCAAGCTATGGTGCTTGGGATTTGAAATTATGTTAATCTGATGACAAAGATGACACTTTCTCCGTCCACTCAATAAATCCACCGGGATACATGTTTCACATACTAAATTAACACCCTAGTCAACATAACAAATCTCTCCCTCAAATCCTTTGCTACCAGAATAAAAATAAATTGTCAGTTTAAATAGGCTAGACATCTCTGGACACTTTCTAAGAGATAATTTATTTATAAGGAGACATAATTATAAGTGCATTATGTGCTTGGTCTTATATAAAGTAAAACACACTAAGATGCAAGTGACACAGTGCGTGGACAAAGCTTAAAAAGACTTGCATATGCATCACGATTAATGGGATTGAATAATGACATGTGTTTCCATTTCACCATCTCTACTACAAAATATTAAAAGTAATAAATTCTATATTTATGTAATGTGTGAGAACTGTGGGTTCTAACATAAGCAATGACTTTCTTGGTGACGTTATTATATGGTGATAAAGTTTACTATAATGCTCTCATTTTGCGACAAATATACGTGGCTTTACTGGACGGACAATTGTCGATATTGTGGATTGTACAACATTGTTTATATTGTGAGGAGAGGGTTCAAGACAGGAACTTGGGCATGATGGATCATGATGGTTTCGTGAATACCACTTATTGATACTAGCAAAGTTGAAGAACATATATAGTTGAGGGGACCCTTCCACCATCCTTCATAATGTATCATGACTCCATCTGTTGTGGACAAACCATTGATTCAGCTTAATGGGTCGTTCTATACTTGGGCTTTGAACCGTGACGTCCCATGGCGATCAACCCTCTGGGTCGTGGTATTTTCCCGTAAATTAGATAGTGTCTATATTCGGATGATATTGGTTATACATGTATATTCAAATGGTGACACAGGTATGAAACTGTACAGGTTTGTGCCACATGGGCCATTTATCATTATAAGATCGAGAAACTTAGCCTATATAGGCAACTACCGCGGGAATTGACTGGATCGAAATTGCAATTATAGCTTATATCGTCGTAATTCAACGTCTTATTTAAGGTTAGCAACAGTTGTTAATCAAATACCACAATGGTATACTAATCATTCATTGGTATTTTTGCTTAATTTAGTCAGTGTCCAATCACATGGTGCTGGTTTTGTTCCAAGTTTCATGGGCACATGTGTGTCTAAAACTTTCTATGCATGTTCTGCATAGGCCACTGATCATTATAAGATTGGGAGACTGTGGCACATGATAGCTCCTTGGTAACGGTTTTACTAAGCACCTACTTGGAATTTGCAGGGAAATGCAATTATAGTTGATATCTATTTTACCCATTAAGCTCTACTTTAGTGGAAATTTGAATTATTTTGATTGTCACAGCTATGCGCGAAGCGTGAAGATTAATTGTGGTTAGAATATTGATGGTGAATGTTGGGTTTCAGTCGCTGTACTGGAGTGCACCAAATTTAACTGGCGTGGGAAGTGTGAAAGCAAAGCCTATATTGCTATAGTAAATATCTCAGCTGCACTGAAATGTCCATTTGTCAGTAGCACAAATCCTGCGAAAACACAGAATCTCCCAGGGTATGTGGGATAGACTCCGATGACAACGATGGAGTTAAAGGGGTACTGTACGCCAAATGTTGTTGTTGGTTTCTATAGTCTCCGAGTCGGAGAATAAGGTAACAATTTTTCCATTATTTGAAAGTCTGTTGAGTACGAAGTCATGTTACGGATGACAAATTTACCGGAATGTCGAGTAATTTTTGTAAAGTTTTCAACCAAATGAATCAAATAAAAGTTATATTATATGCATACTAGTCCCATATAATCATTTAAGTTATTGTATCGTCGCTAGTCAGTGAGTGGCTTGAGTGTTCTCCCCGTATCATCATAATATTTTAAGCAATCGTGTGTGCGATCGGTTTAAAAATCCAGTATCCCTCATGCAATTACTATTTTTGATTACGGTAATTCGTAATTTAATTGACGCCATTTTATGGCTCCAGTCATAAATTCAATTTATATCAAATTATTAACTTTTAAATTATTAAATTTTAAGATAGCTTATTAACCTGAGCGTTTACAGAATACATCTTCGACTCAAATTACTTATGTTTCTATATATTATCGATATTAGATCGTTGTTGTCACCGGAAATTTAATGAAAATGGCGTACAGTACCCCTTTAATGACTATGTACAACTAACATCCATACCTGTGTATTTGTGACACTACAGCCCGTAATGATCAACGATGTAGCTTCAAAAACTAGTCAGTGGACAACAAGACAGACGAGTATCAAATAAAACAATAATTTAATATGTAATCACATCGCGAAATTTCAGGTCTTGTTGGGAATATTTTCGTTTGACTCAACAAACTGCATATTATCGAAATTACAAAAACATTCGACACTTACTTTTGCCAATTACTGTATCTTGAGGCATAACTATATCATATATTGCAACTATTAAATCACGGATAGTTATTGCAACTATTAAATCACGGATAGTTAAAGTTGGTTAAACACATGATCGTCAATAAGTGATATTACAATCAACGCTTGAGCATAACACGAAATTCTCCATATATACATGTAGGGTGCAGTGTTAAATTTTGATCGCAAGTGTAGCCAACAAGAATCATCTGATCACATCCAATCTTTTTAAAACTGTGTCTGTGCTTCACTTCATATTTCGTATTTTTTAGGAATATCAGTACGCACATATCATCATACGCAAAATAGCGTAATTTATTCAAAATACTATAATCTCCATAGGGCTCAGTGTTAAATTTTGATCGCAACTGTAGTCAGCAAGAATGTACTGATCACATCAAAATTTTCAAAAATACACTTAAGGGTCATAGCTAGTAGTTTTGAGAACTTTCAAATCGCACCGATCACCATACGCCAGATGGCACAATTTATCGTTTTCTGCAAATACGAAACGCTCTCTAAATTATGTTGACCCAGATTTAGGCCGACCCGCCAAAATTCAAGAATGGAAACAAGTCAATCCTGAAAACACACATACTAAGCATACATAATCCGATTTCAGATCGCTTTTAACAAAAAAAAAATGCAAAATGACATAAGGAATCCGACTAATTGTGAGAGTTAATTATCCAGATATAACCTTCTTCTGATTAATTTACTTTCTTAGACTTAACCAGTTGTTATTCTGTTGGAATTTAGGGGCATGATTTTGAACCACCTCCACATCTGGTCCACTGCATTCACCAGAAAGTATCTCTGCCCCTTATTATATGCATGGCGGACCAAGCAAGGGTTATCGCCATATACATGTAGTAGATGGCGAAGGAGGAAATATTGGAGGAATCGTGCATTTGTGATAAAAGCATGAAACTTGGGATATATGTATAGGAAAGACCCTCCCCGGGATGTTTTGAAGCCTACCACCCAGCTCGGTTGTCATGGTAACCATGACCATCTTTTGTTGTGGCAAAAAAATATGGAACAAATTTTTTCGCTAAAAGTCATAATCTGAAAGTGTTGTAGTGTTGGGGTCTGATTATATCAACATGGTTACCATGACAACGGACATGTATACTATGTGACTTTGAGTTAAATTTGGGTATCAGGAATCAGTCCTGACCATAAGTTGTTGAGTTTAAGTTGTGTTTGTTCCACACGAAAATATACCTATCATTAGGAATCTTTTATTCTGAGCTGCTGTCAAATGTAAAATTACCAGTAACTATGGAAACGGTATTTATACCACGATCGCCTATCTTACTATATAAATGAAGCCATCTGTATAAATTTTACATTTAATCAACACCTGTTGATTAAACTTTCTCCATACAATTTAAACGGAAAAATGTTTATCCATCGCATTGTAAAGATCGTGGCATAAACAAAATATACGCATAGTGATTCTGAATAACAAATTTAATCCACTCGTGGGATTGGCAATTTACACCACTCGCTGAAGCTCGTGGTGTAAATCGCCAATCCCACTCGTGGATTAAATTTGTTTTCAGAAACACTATGCGTATATTCTATATGTAAACAATAGATAAATATTTTGAGAAACCACATTTAAAAAGACAGTCAAAGACTGTGGGGTCGCTCACCAGACTGCAAAAACTGGGACTCTGGAGACCATAACAGTCAGAACTGTTCATAATCACTTTAAAGAAGTAGATCTAAACAGGATATGTGGCTAGAGAGGCTTCATGAATGTAGATCAGTGAATATCAAATTACCAAATATACAAAATCTACCTCGAAATTACCAAATCTAACTTGAAATTACCAACTGTACACTAGTGATCACCCCCTCCTCCAGCTCAAGAAGTCCCCTCTCGCCCGGGCTCCAGACTCCCAAGTCTTAGGTCGAAATTTCACAACCGACATCTCAAACTTTCTCAATTGTTGGAAATTTTCAATCTCACAAGCGCTTTATATAAAACCATTTAGACATGTTTAAAGCCCAATTATCCATGGACCCAAAAATACTATATGTATGTCAGATTAATCAGTCAGGTAGTTCCAAGGTAGACGTTTTAATGAATTTTGTATTTTAATGATTTTTTAGACACAAAAGTCTTAAGTCCCCATAGTCCCGTCATTTCTTAACGGGTTGACCTCATGTCAACAGATCTGAATCTCAGTCACTAAAGGATCATCCATACTATATGGTCCAACCTCTCTTGAGAAGACATTATAAGTATTACTATAGAGACATACAGTTATGTCCCTGGTCCCACCCTATTTAACCTGGTGACCCCATCTGCATAAATTTGAATCCCAGACACCAAAGAACCCTTCATACTAAATATCAGTAAAATAAACCTGACGGTCCGTGTAAAGGAAGCATGTTAAGAGGAAAACTGTCCCTTGCTTGGCCCCTATTTGACCAGGATGACCCCATTTGAACAAATCTGAACTACAGTCACCAAAGGACCCTTCATACCAAATATAAACCAATTCAACCTGATGGTACACGAGAAGTCGTTTTTAAGAATTACTAACGAGGGCAAGAGCTATGGCCCTGGCTTCACAACCATTTGACATAATGACCTCATTTGAACAAATCTGAATGTGAGTCACATAGGGAACATCCACACCAAATATGAACCCATTCAGTCTTATGATCCAGAGAAGATGTTCAAAGAATTGTTGACAGATGGATGGACGAACAGACAGATGAACAGGTGACAGATGAGAAGTGATGTCTATAGCTTCTTCTCATGTGAGCTTCAAATTTACATTTCATTGAACAAATCTGTCAGTCACCCCCACCCCCCAAACACTGTGGGGACATCCCTGTGAAAATATGACATACAAAATTTATTTGAATGCCAGACTACATTAGCTTAACAAAATTCCCATGACCTTGAGAGAAAGTGCATTCTCTGAGAATTATATTCCATTCATGAAACCATCAGCTACCAGTGTCTGAGAGGTGTTGACATAGATAATTAGGTTTTAACAACTGCACACACAGCTTTTTGATACTCCTACAGCTGTGATCAAAACAAGGATTTGGGGTGAACAAGGAAGAGATAACATGGTATGATACAGTGTGGTGTGGCAGGGACAGGAGGTGGGGTGGGGTTGGGTAGCTGTGATATGTCTAAAAAAAATCAAAGGTCAAAATGCAAAAATGTTTTTTTTTTAGAGTTATGTCCCTGGCTCTGCCCCTATTTGACCCAGTGACCCCATTTGAACAAATCTGAACCCCAGTCACCCAAGGTCTCTCTGTACCAAATATAAGCTAAATCGGCCAAATATTTTTTTTAGAAGAAGTCATTGTAAGAATTACTATGAGTTATGGCCCTGGTTTCTCAACTAATTGACCGGGTGACCTCATTTGAACAAATCTGAACACCAGTCACACAAGGACCCTCCATACCAAATATTAGCTAAATCGGCCCAATTGTTCTGAACAAGAAGTCGTTGTATGGAGGAATAGAGTTATGGCCCTGGCTTCGCAACTATTTGACCCAGTGACCTCATTTGAACAAATCTGAATGAGAGTCACCTAGGGAACATCCACACCAAATATGAACCAATTCGGTCTTCCGGTTTCAGAGGAGATGTTGTTAGAATTGTTGACGGACGGACGGACGGACAAGGAGTGATGACTATAGCTCCACCGGAGACTTCGTCTCAGGTGAGCTAAAAAGACATGTAGGCCATTTGGTTCTTGCAAAGACATATCATGAATTACCAAAGGAGCCTCAATATTAAATGTGAGCTATTAAAATAGACCTGGCGATTCTTTCAAAGAAGACTTTTCAAGGGTTACTATAGAGGAAAGTATGCCCCTGGCCTTTCCTCTATTTGACCCTATCTGAACAAAAGATCTCCAAACTATGGAAATTTATCAAAACCTTACTGATAATACCAGTTTATATCAAAATGTGATCCCATTTTCACAAATCTGAATTCCTGTCACCCAAGGTCATTTCATACCAACTATAAGCAAAAGACATGTAGGCCATTTGGTTCTTGCAAAGACATATCATGAATTACCAAAGGAGCCTCAATATTAAATATGAGCTATTAAAATAGACCTGGCGATTCTTTCAAAGAAAACTTTTCAAGGATTACTATAGAGGGAAAGTATTCCCCTGGCGTTTCCCCTATTTCACCCTATCTGAACAAAAGATCATCAACTGTTGGAAATTTATCAAAACATTACTGATAATACCAGTTTATATCAAAATTATGAGTACCAAACATGAATTCATAGCATAGACAGGGTGGGTGCAGGAGTTTCAAATCTCCCATCTCTGCCCTTATTTGAACCAAATGTAAATGTCAATCTATGAGATTCATTTATCTCTGATAATTGTTCCTTGAAATCATAAATATCACACACCATTATCACAGATGAAAAGAAGTTAATAGCCTAGATAAACATAATATAACACTTGCCTAGAATACAGCACATGGAAATTAATATAATTTAAATTGAAATGAATGACACAAATAAACATTATCTGTGATGTGTTTATCAACAGCTGTCAGCTAAGATAAGATCCCATTTCATACACAGTAGACATTATAGCATGGCCATGCAGTATATAGTATCTCTGATGGCAGGCAGACAAGCTTGAGATAACATTCTGGCCTTAGGATCAGGTGTCAGGTAGCTATATCATCTCATTCAATAACACAGTGGTTGCTCAGTGGAGAAATCTTCTCTTAAACACTTTCATAGCACATGACAAACAGATGAGTTATAAAGGGTCATAACTCTGTTAAAATATATTGGATCAAACCCATATTCGAACTTGATCTGTATTTAGGGGTCAGAAATTCATATACCAAATTTGGTGTTGATCAGATGAAAAATGTTTGAGTCATCCTGGCTTGGATGAATTATATTTAAAAACAAGAGTGGAAAGGGTTAAATAAACAAAATCCATACAGATGAAGAACATGCTAAGAAAGACCTAGGTAAGAAATATGAGGCAGATCAGAAGAAAATGTTTTGAACTTTTGACTTAGATGCATCAGATAGCATTTGTGTGCAGGGTTAATTATTTTCTAAACTGATCAACCAATCGATACCAAAAACTATACAGGTGAGGGGTGTGTCATCATAAACCTACATATCAAATATGAACACAATCGGACCAAAAATACTTAGGTTACAGCATTGGATAGCTCATGCCTATGTGTGGATTTTTGTTTTTAGAGTTATGTACCTGGCTCTGCCCCTATTTGACCCAGTGACCCAATTTGAACAAATCTGAACCCCAGTCACCCAATGTCCCTCCGTACCATATATAAGCTAAATCGACCCAATGTTTTCTGAAAAGAAGTCATTTTAAGAATTACTATGGAGGAATAGAGTTATGGCCCTGGTTTACAACTAATCAACTTGGTGACCTCATTTGAACAAATCTGAACCACAGTCACCCAAGGTACCCTCATACCAAATATGAACCCTTTCGACCCAACAACTTCAGAAAAGAAGTCGTTTTAAGAATTACTATGTGGAAAAATAGTTATGGTCCTGACATCAAAACTATTTGACTTGGTGAACTCATTTGAACAAATCTGAATAAGAGTCACCTAGGGAACATCCACACCAAATATAAACCCAATCGGTCTGATGGTTTCAGAGGAGAAGATGTTTAAAGAATTGTTGACGGACGGATGGACGGACGAGGAGTGATGATTATAGCTCCGCCGGAGACTTCGTCTCAGGTGAGCTAAAAACTAGGCGACACACTATAATGGAATGGATAGATGGCAACATTTTGATTTTGTAGTAAAAGCACAAAATTTGGCACACATTCCACTGCGTGGAAAATTTCCACCATTGTCATGGCAACCACTTTGGTGTAAACCACTGTTTGTTCTAGCCATTTTGCATTGTCATTGCTCAGTAACAAATTGGATTTTTGATTGCTATGTATCTATTTGAGTTGGGTGTGTAAGGCTGTATGAGTTGAAAACTTAAAGGCACGGGCGGCGTTCGTTGCAGAAATATTTATATTTGTTCAAATCGTCATCAACAGAAGGAACACCAAAATATATACAGTTCCGCTCACATGCCAAACATAAATCAGCGCGTAAATAGTATAATGTCGTCAAGGCGTACGATGGTGTACATAAACAAGAGACTGCTCGTGTTGCAGGAGTTGTGCTTCTGTTTACATATTACACAGTGCAATTATATTGGTTTATCATACAAAAATGATATAAACGCTCTTTATAATTTCTATATCAGGAAAACAGTAACAAATAACGCTCTTTATGTTTACCATATCCGGATCTAAACAAAAGCCAGGAAACGTAACGTTTTTTGCTTTTGTTTACATAACAAAGGGGGAAAGAATGACAATAACATACTGTTTATGCCATATTTCTGATTGGCATAAGAACAAAAGTCTCTCTATATCTTACTATTCCTTCTGTTTATGGCGGTTTTTGATGGAGGTGAATATTTTCAGTGTGTATAGTTTCCAGTTTCAGGAGAGTTACCTTGTTTAGTCATAGTGCAATTGTGACCAACTTCGGATGGTATTTGAAGTTGGAAAATCAAAAGGGTTTTCTAAAGACAGACTAAAAATTTAGAGGTCAAATAAAATATTAAAATGAAAATTGAATGAGCACTACCATAAAGTGAAACAATTTGATTTTAGGAACGGTTTTAATAAATTATATATATTATACAATTAAATGATAAAACAAAAGACATTGTTAAGCAATCTGAAAGAGAAATTGGCAGTCAACTCACAGAGATGAAGCAATATTATATATGTATCAAAATCCCTCTTCCACAGAAAAATTAATACAAAAATGAAGAAATTCCCAGCACATCTGTGATTGAAAATAAAAGTAAAGACACTAAGAAGTGTTGGCAATTCATGACACTGTATGAAATTATTTCCTCCTAGGTCATTCAGATGAATCAATTTTTTTTCATGAATTTAGTAATATGTCATAATTGAATGTACAGTACAGTAATGCCCTAAATAATCGACTCCTTAACCACATCAGAATTATGGGTAATTTTTCAGGATTTAGTCGGAAATATGGCTTGTTGCCATTCATCAGAAAGCTCTCAGTGATAGCTTTCTGATGAATGGCAACAGGCCATATTTCCATAAGACACGCATGTATTATTGGCACGTGCAGTGACATAAAAGCTTGGCGCAATGATATCGATCAATTTTATTATTGAGTTAATTAGAATATAATTATGATATTCAATTGTGTTGGGTTATTTAGTCTTGACTGTGAGATAAACATGGGTGATAAGGGTGGTTGAACAATTCTGTCAACATGAAAAGACATTTAAAATGGAATTATATTTTTTCTTGAAGGTGTCTTTGGTTTTTCCTTGCTAAAATATGATTATGTGATAAAAAGGATCTCAAATTCATCGCAATTCTATGCAAAATTTATTAACCTCGTCCACTAAATTCTATTTGAGCCTCGCTACAGCACGGCTTGAATTAAATTTAGTGCATTCCGTTAATAAATTTCGTATAGAATTGTGAAGATCCTATATTTCTGGTGATGAATTTTCAATTTTCGTTATATGATGCAGGTGTGTGAATTTATTATTCAGAAATAATTAAGTAGAACATTATCAAAGAACATGTCCCTAACAAACATAAAGCAACATACTATCAAATACCAATGAATATAGTAGATACATGTATTATTTACAAGCCTGCAAATAGCATATCTGTCATTTGCAGAATGAGGTCCCCAGAGGGTAAATTTAGTGATGCTATCCTGCACAGCGGGCTAGCTTACAAGCCTGCAAATAGCATATCTGTCATTTGCAGAATGAGGTCCCCAGAGGGTAAATTTAGTGATGCTATCCTGCACAGCGGGCTAGCATCACCAAATTCACCCTCTGGAGACCTCATTCTGCTTAGGCCTCATCTTCTGGGAAGTATCTATAGTCTCAAATTAAATTGATTTTAGTTACGTTTTCCCTTCTAGGAAGTTTCTATATTACCTGATTTGCAGAAGATAAAATTCATAATCAGGGTGCCCAATGGGTGAACATCACCAACTTCAACTGGGGAACTTCAATCTGATCCTAGGTTTACCATAGCAGTTGAGGGCCTAAGCAGAATGAGGTTCTCAGAGGGTGAATTTGGTGATGCTTGCCTACTGTGCGGGATAGTGTCACTAAATTCACCCTCTGGGGACCTCATTCTGCAAATGACAGACAAACTATTTGCGGGCTTGATTATTTAGAAATTTTTGAAACTTGAAGTTCAAAATGTATTCAGGTTTCCAAGATGATTTTACAAAACCTAGTTTGCTGCGCTGGTGCAGCATTAAAGATCCTGTGCAGTGCATTCGCTTATAATGTGAGAGAATGCCCTGGCTTACAAGATCATGGTAAATATTGTTAGGCCAATGTATTATCTTATATATGCGAGGCTCCCTATGGGAGACTTACATATATATGAGAGTACATTGGCACATGGTTTTTGCTAAATTTCAGGAAGCTTCAGTCATGGAAGGGTTAAATTATAGTGAATACTTTATTGTATATTCTATAACATAGCCAAAAAATGCCACCCTTGTTACATATTGATTTTGTTTACTTCAAATGATGAACACTAACAATTACAGCATTAATTTAAAAACAGATAATATAAAGTGCAGAAGGAATCCTATTGAATTGAGGGAAATGTTCAGATAATAAGTTCAACAAGCAACCTATGGTGTTTCTTGAACTTATTATCTGACCATTTCCTAGGGAACTACCCGTCAACGAGTATTTGGTATAGAAAGGTTTGAAAATGGAAACTGAGGACCAAATAAAAGAAAACAACTATTTTTAAATTTCAAGAAACATCCCGTGTCCTAGTATATGAGTGTTATCAATAAGTTTTCTCTCATTTTATCATTCACTTTGCAGGGCAATAATTGGTTGAAATAATGTCATGTGACACTCCAACTTGTTTTCATATTGTAGACCGATCTTGTTGATCCTGGCACTAAGAGTTAACTCCATAAGGAAAGAGAGCCTATTTTTTATAATCAGAGTGGAAGTTCAATTGATTTTACATCTCTTTGTTATAACCCTTCCAAAAAATAATGCCTATAATCATTGCCGCATCCATAAGGTGTTGATTGAAGAAACGTGCTGAACATACAAGATGGATAACTCTATTCTTCTGCAGCATTGCATAGCAGAGTAATTCAGCTTCAGAAGGCTCTGAGTGTTCCTCAGTCTAACACCTGTATCCACAATGATTCTGCCAACAATGCTGGTCCTTCCTAATTCGATGCGGAATGAATCACATTGTATGTTGCCGCTTGTCACAAGTTGACGTTGTCTTCTGAATAGTAACCAGGAGATATTCAGATTCTGCAAAATAAATGTTTATTGTTATTGTTAAACCAACAAGAGCTGGGTTCATACAGTAATGCCCTAAGTAATCAAACCCTTAACCACAGCAGAATTATGGGTAACTTTTCAGGATTTAGTCGGAAATATGGCTTGTTGCCATTCATCGGAAAGCTCTCAGGGAGAGCTTTCCTATGAATGGCAACAAGCCATATTTCCAACTAAATCCTGAAAAGTTACCCATAATTCTGCTGTGGTTAAGGCGTCGATTAATTAGGGCATTACTGTAGATCTACTCTTGGAAGGGTATAATTCCATGACTTTTCCAATCTTTTACAAATATTCCAACTCAGGGGCTTTTGTTATGTACATATTTTTGTTAAATATGACTGCATGGTGCAGTGATGGACAATCATCAGAAAACTTTTGTGATTCCTGTGTCTTTGTTCTTTACATCATTGTTATAGTCGGAATTAGCTGAACAACCAGACAAATCATGCGGTATGTGGTTCAACAATGTCTGATTAGGACAGTGATGTAATTTCTGCACATTTTGTGATTCGCCCGTGCTGAACACCGCCTGCTAACAGTCACTCATTGCCTCCTGTGTGTCTAATTAGATGAATCATGCATATCGCGGAGATGGCCGCACACCTAACGCAATGTGGAACCTTTATAATGCGGCAATGCTCAGCCTTTTGACCCTTTCTACACTAAATCGATTCTCCCACTTAGTCATTAAAGTGTACATTGGAATGGACTATTATTCATTTGGAGGGATGCTAAAATATATGAGTAGATGACAGTCCGACAAAATGATAATAGAAGAGCGGAAGAATTCATATTCATTGGTTGTTTGTTGAACTTATTATCTGAACATTTCAAGAGGGATAACCACTCATCAATGAATATTTAGTATAGTAAGGTGAATAATTAGAGGATAAATGGGGCTCAAGGCCTCAAAGTGGGTTCATGCGAAATAACATAAAAGTCTGTAAAACAACATCATCAAGTACATACAGTAATGCCCTAAATAATCGACTCCTTAACCACAGCAGAATTATGGGTAATTTTTCAGGATTTAGCCGGATTTCCGATGAATGGCGACAAGCCATATTTCCGCCTAAATCCTGAAAAATTACCTATAATTCATCTGTGGTTAAGGAGTCGATTATTCAGGGCATTACTGTACATTGTATGTTCTTATACAGGTACATGTTCATTATTAATAACTCTCCAATAATGAGATTTTGCATGTCAAAACCATTGCCATGTAAACATTAGCATTACAATAGTTCAGTGGAATTAATGATGGAAGTCCAATAGTACTCTTCAGTCTAGCAAATTGATGCTATTTATAGAACAGCGAAAACATGTGGCTTTGTTTATAAACAGAGGGTTGGACATTCTCCAGTATCAGTACGTTGTCCGACCTTGCGCAATACTAACATGTCACCTCGTAAAAAAACAGTGCTAGCAAGTCTCAGAAGGAAAAAGGAGCCACTCGCCACTGCTGCTATGGATTATGCAACAGCGACAGTAGGAAAAGTGATGAAATCCACATGGAAGGTGTAACTTGGATGCCCTTTCCTAAGCCGAAAACAAACGGAACAAAAATGTGATTTATGGATTAGCTATATTTTCATAAGGGAATGTGTTTTAAACCACCGTTTTAGTTCACAAACTGTGTGTGTATGTATATCGTCATATACATGTATTAATACAGGCTCCGATCAATGTCCGACCTGTTTACATTCTGATGCCTAATTAGCTCCGCCCATATCTGATGACGTCTATCGTGAAAAGCGCTATTAGTCCAATAAGATACCAAACTTTAAAGAAAACTTGATGGTAAACATTGGAAAATGTCAAAGCATTGAAAAATGTTCTGAAAAACATATCCAGACTAAAATATTTTAACTCACTACACAATTAATAGCGATGTTTGTTGACAAATCACTGTAATGGGAGTGGTTTAACAATTAACAGATGTAACGCGATGAGTTTATTCCCACATTTTAATATATTTTTGTACGTATACAGTTCCTTAGCGGCTGTGAGTGGTAAATCTAGCATTCAACGCTTGTGCAAGCCTTGAAATAGGGTGTCTGTCATTTGCAGAATGAGGTCCCCAGAGGGTGAATTTAGTGATGCTACCCCGCATAGTGGGCTAGCATCACTAAATTCACCCTCTGGGAACCTCATTCTGCTGAGTTGTAAGCAGAATGAGGTCCCCAGAGGGTGAATTTGGTGATGGTAGCCCGCTATGCGAGGTAGCATCACTAAATTCACCCTCTGGGGACCTCATTCTGAAAATGACAGACACCCTATTTCAAGGCTTGCGCCTGTGTCTAACTAAAGCTAAAGGATCAATTCAATTGTTTCAGTACGACTATACACGCTTAGACATGGAATGGTACTGGTATGCTATTGAGAAAATAGAATTATCAATATGCCAGGCTATCATTCATCACTTTACATCTAAAGTAAAGTGTGATACGCTAATCGTATCTGGAGCCAAAATCATGATATGTATCTTAGCAGGGGTGTTTCGTTACAGCCCTACACTGTAACAGTTATGTTTACATAACAATGGTTTCAAGATATCTGAATATGAGAAAAAAGTTTTTATAGACTTTTATATTTTTTTTGCACATTTACCCACTGCAAGTGCCTTGGGCCCCTTTAACTATTTGGGAGAGAATATATTTTATTGAAGGCCATCGCATTTACCTGGTGCCACCATTATCTCATTAGTTTTTATAGACTTTTATATTTTTTTTGCACATTTACCCACTGCAAGTGCCTTGGGCCCCTTTAACTATTTGGGAGAGAATATATTTTATTGAAGGCCATCGCATTTACCTGGTGCCACCATTATCTCATTAATTTTTGTTCGGATCCTCAGGAAAGTCATATCATTTGAGGGATCTAGTTCTCTAATAACACTACGAGATTTGTGTGCAAGTTGTGTAAGCAGTCCAGCATACTGAACAGTCGCTGCATTCTCTAGTGTAGACCTAATTGGAATTCCTGTAATATAAAGAATGAAAGTGTCAATGACACTGTAGCTCAACTTGGAAAGGGAACAATTTAATGTATTACAGTCAATGGAGCGATTAGGAATGTTGAAAGTTGAATGTCTAATACTAGTTTATAGACATGAAGAGAAAAGTAAAATCCAAGATGGCTGCTCAGACTAAAGGTACGACCTGTAGCCCGTGCTAAAGGATTTAGTCATACAAAGAGTAAAATCCAAGATGGCTGCTGGCGACCATGTTTTTTGGCCAAATGACCCCAAAATTACTCGTTCCCATCTACATGTCAATATTAACATCCATGACAAATTTCATGATGATCAGACGAACACTACGACCTGTGGCCCGTGCTAATGGATTAAATTTTGAAATCCAAGATGGCCGCTGGTGGCCATGTTTTTTGTCCGAATGACCCCAAAATGACTCATCATTAACATTCATGACAAATTTTATGATGATCAGACTAAAGGTACAACCTGTAGCCCGTGCTAAAGGATTTAGTCATACAAAGAGTAAAATCCAAGATGGCTGCTGGCGACCATGTTTTTTGGCCGATTGACCCCAAAATTACTCGTTACCATCTACATGTCATTGTTAACATCCATGACAAATTTTATGATGATCAGACTAAAGGTAAGACCTGTAGCCCGTGCTAAATAATTTAGTCATACAAAGAATAAAATCCAAGATGGCTGCTGGCAGCCATGTTTTTTGGCCAAATGACCCCAAAATTACTCGTTCCCATCTACATTCCAATTTCAACAGCCATGACAAATTTTATGATGATCAGACTAAAGGTACGACCTGTAGCCCGTGCTAAAGGATTTAGTCATATAAAGAGTAAAATCCAAGATGACTGCTGGCGACCATATTTTTTGGCCGAATGACCCCATAATTACTCGTTCCCATCTACATGTCATTGTTAACATACATTACAAATTTTATGATGATCAGACTAAAGGTACGACCTGCAGCCCGTGCTAAAGAATTTAGTCATACAAAGAGTAAAATCCAAGATGCTGCTGGCGGCCATGTTTTTTGGCCGAATGACCCCAAAATTACTCGTTCCTATCTACATGTCAATATTAACATCCATGATAAATTTTATGATGATCAGACGAACAGTACGACCTGTAGCCTGTGCTAATGGATTGAATTTTGAAATCAAAGATGGCCACTGGCGGCCATGTTTTTCGTCCAAATGACCCCAAAATGACTCGTTCCCATCTACATTCCAATTTCAATAGCCACGAAATTTCATGATGATCAGACTCAAGGTACGACCTGTAGTCCGTGCTAAAGGATTTAGTCATACAAAGAGTAAAATCCAAGATGGCTTCTGGTGGCCATGTTTTTTGGCCGAATGACCCCAAAATGAATCGTTCCCATCTACATGTCATTATTAACATTCATGAGAAATTTTATGATGATAAGACTAAAAGTACGACCTGTAGCCCGTGCTAAATGATTTAGTCATACAAAGAGTAAAATCCAAGATGGCTGCTGGCGGCCATGTTTTTTGGCCGAATGACCTCAAAATGACTTGTTCCCATCTACATGTCATTGGTAACATCCATGACAAATTTCATGATGATCAGACTAAAGGTACGACATGTAGCCTGTGCTAAAGGATCTAGTCATACAAAGAGTAAAATCCAAGATGGCTGCTGGCGGCCATGTTTTTTGGCCGAATGACGTCAAAATGACTCGTTCCCATCTACATGTCATTGTTAACATCCATGACAAATTTCATGATGATCAGACTAAAGGTACGACATGTAGCCCGTGCTAAAGGATTTAGTCATACAAAGAGTAAAATCCAAGATGGCTGCTGGTGACCATGTTTTTGGCCGAATGACCCCAAAATTACTCGTTCCCATCTACATGTCATTGTTAATATCCATGACAAATTTTATGATGATCAGACTAAAGGTATGACCTGTAGCCCGTGCTAAAGGATTTAGTCATACAAAGAGTAAAATCCAAGATGGCTGCTGGCGACCATGTTTTTTGGCCAAATGACCCCAAAATTACTCGTTCCCATCTACATGTCAATATTAACATCCATGACAAATTTCATAATGATCAGACGAACACTACGACCTGTGGCCCGTGCTAATGGATTAAATTTTGAAATCCAAGATGGCCGCTGGTGGCCATGTTTTTTGTCCGAATGACCCCAAAATGACTCGTGCCCATCTACATTACAATTTCAACAGCCATAAAAAATTTCATGATGATCAGACTCAAGGTACGACCTGTAGTCCGTGCTAAAGGATTTAGTCATACAAAGAGTAAAATCCAAGATGGCTGCCATGTTTTTTGGCCTAAAAACCCCAAAATCACTCGTTCCCATCTACATGTCATTGTTAACATCCATGACAAATTTCATGAAGTTCCGATCAAAACTACGACCTGTAGTCGAATGACCCCAAAATTAATCGTTCCCATCTACATGTACATGTCAATATTAACATCCATGACAAATTTCATGATGATCAGACGAACAGTATGACCTGTAACCCATGCTAATGGATTGAATTTTGAAATCAAAGATGGCCACTGGCAGCCATGTTTTTCATCCGAATGACCCCAAAATGAATCATTCCGGTACAAATGTTGATGTCAACAGCTATGAAAAATTTCATAATGATCCGATCAAAGGTACCACCTGTAGCCTCTATTGTTGACGCCTTACGCACACATGCACACACGGATGACGGACGACAAAGCCATGGCAATAGCTCAAACTTTACAAAGTAAAGTTGAGCTAAAAAGGGGGTACCGCTATAATAATACGCAGGTTGGTCAAAGAACTTACCGTCATGATTTAAAATTATGACACCAGTGACTCCCTTGTGAGTCAGCAGCCTCTTGATTGTTTCCTCAACTTCTGCCTGGAAAAAAACAGGTTTTGTTTTGACATTATTGATACACAGTAATCTACATGTACATACGTAATTAATCTTAAAAGCACTGTATGGATGCTCCTCAAGGCGTTTGTGGTGGGCAAAGCAGAAAAGTCAGAAGTGTGTTAAACCATTATCCATTTATCATCATCCAGAATAACATAAATAAGTTGATTGATTTGTTCTTATGTTCATTACGGTTATCACGAAACCCGCTGTTTGTAAATACTCTTTCCCCAATGTTGGTTCATCAACATACCAAAGATCAGCATCCTGCGATGAGATATCGTACCACATGTTGAACTTGAATTTCTTGAAACCATTGTTCATTTTTGTCGACCAACAGTACACTGCAGCTCAACTTTGTAAAGAAGGTAATTTTTTTGTGATGAGCAATGAATAGAGAGATTAACGAGAGGCCGATCACGATCGGCAGATGTTTAACCCATACCTTGGCGACAGCGATGAGCTATTTTCATATATCCTTACCCCATCCTTTTCATGAGTGCAAAACTTTAAACAATTCACACCTTACTATTAATTCATAAGTGAAATCACACTTATTGGGCACCTTGCTCACATTAACACAATGTTAACAGACGTGGCTTTGATTTCAACCTATTAGTGACTCCAACACAGATACATGTACATGTATGTCTTATAGAGTTATAAGTCTAATTAAGCTCAATCCATAGTTGGAGAGAAGCAACATAGCTGTTAAATATCAAATAGTTAAGAAATTAGGTAGATAAACATCATAGCAACTCAATTTATCTATTTATTACATTGGAACATGAGACATTACATATTGTGTGGGTTTTTTTTATTATCATTGCTATTTTTTTGTTCATAATATCTTGTGTCAGCTGCATATTAAAAATTCATAGCAACCTATTAATATTTCACCACTAAAAAACAATCAATACCTGATCAACTACAGAAGTGAGGGATGTATAGACCTGGATATAAAATATGATTGCTAATGATTGGATATAAATGTTAATTTTCTTGTAAGTTGATCATTAGAAAGATATGTTTGTGAACAGTTTAAATATAATTAAAGTTAAGGTTTATAATATTATCACAACCATTCGATCGATACCAAAATATATACAGGTGAAGAATGTGTCATGATGATCACAGATGTGATTATTTATAGAGTAATCATGCAAAAAATATTTAGCTATCACATTGTGTCAACAGGATTGGTGAAGGATGTTAATATATTTAAGCAAATAAATCAAATGACCCTCACTATGCAGGTTAGAGGTGTGTTATCATAAACTGTGCCAGAACTATAAACATAATCAATGGAAATATTTGAGTTATCAAATTGGATAGTAAGGGGTTAATCTTACCCAAACTTATGAACTGATAAACACAGAGTAGTCAACAAAAGGCATGTCATTGGATTTAGAAACCCATACAATAAGTCAGTCTCAAGAATCCCAGCACTGTTAATATTATCTTGTAGCCCAAATGCAATTGAGGGAATTTCAAAATAAGACATATCCTCTAATGATGAATTTCAATTGGTCATTTCTTGAAACACTGACTGAACCTGGCTCAAAGTTAAAGTGATAATTTAATATATGTCTATCAGATAATATGAGTCAATCGAATGGGTTAATTTTAATCCCAAATTCATGCAAATTAAAAGTGGATCACCATCAACATGTACATAGAATAGGAGAATGATCAAATAAAAAACATCAGAAGACCATATGATGTGTGCAGAGGGTTAATCATTTTCAATGACATCATATGATGGAACTAAGGAATGCTGTATTAATTATTTTCTAAGTTATAACAACAGTGTCTCTGTCAACAATAATGCCATGAACTGCATGGTTTCAACAGAGAACAGAACTGGAATAAAGAGTCTAACATCAATCAAAGTTTGACAGATGTTTATATTAAGTCTGCAGTCACCAGTGGAACTATCAGGTCACTGTGTCCAAAGCAATAAATTATCTCCTTCCAATAACACAGGTGTGTGTTGTGTCTTGTTCTATTCAAATTTAATAGTGCATGGAAAAGATGTATGAATTATGAAAGTGTCAATGACACTGTAGCTCAACTTGGAAAGGGAATAATTTAATATATTACAGTCAATGGAGCGATTAGGAATGTGGAAAGTTGAATGTCTAATACTAGTTTATAGACATGAAGAGAAAAGTAAAATCCAAGATGGCTGCTGGCGGCCATGTTTTCGACCCCAAAATGAGTCGTTCCCATCTACATGTCATCGTTAACATCAATAACAAATTTTATGACGATGAGACTAAAGGTACGACCTGTAGCCCATGCTAAAGAATTTAGTCATACAAAGAGTAAAATCCAAGATGGCTGCTGGCGGCCATGTTTATTGGCCGATTGACCCCAAAATGACTCGTTCCAATCTACATGTCATTGTTAACATCCATGACAAATTTTATGATGATCAGACTAAAGGTACGACCTGTAGCCCGTGCTAAAGAATTTAGTCATACAAAGAGTAAAATCCAAGATGGCTGCTGGTGGCCACGTTTTTTCGCCAAATGACCCCAAAATTACTCGTTCCCATCTACATATCAACATTAACATCCAGGACAAATTTCATGATGATCAGACGAATAGTACGACCTGTGGCCCGTGCTAATGGATTAAATTTTGAAATCCAAGATGGCCGCTGGCGGCCATGTTTTTTGTCCGAATGACCCCAAAATGACTCGTTCCCATTTACATTCCAATTTCAACAGCCATGAAAAAATTTATGATGATCAGACTAAAGGTACGACCTGTAGCCCGTGCTAAAGGATTTAGTCATACAAAGAGTAAAATCCAAGATGGCTGCTGGCGGCCATCTTTCTTGGCCGAATGACCCCAAAATGACTCGTTCCCATATACATGTCATTATTAACATTCATGAAAAATTTTATGATGATCAGACTAAAGATACAACCTGTAGCCCGTGCTAAAGGATTTAGTCATACAAAGAGTAAAATCCAAGATGGCTGCTGGCGACCATGTTTTTTGGCCGATTGACCCCAAAATAACTTGTTCCCATCTATATGTCGTTGTTAACATCCATGACAAATTTTATGATGATCAGACTAAAGGTACGACCTGCAGCCCGTGATAAAGAATTTAGTCATACAAAGAGTAAAATCTAAGATGGCTGCTGGTGGCCATGTTTTTTGGCCGAATGACCCCAAAATTACTCGTTCCCATCTACATGTAAATATTATCATCCATGACAAATTTCATGATGATCAGACAATCAGTACGACCTGTGGCCCGTGCTAATGGATTAAATTTTGAAATCCAAGATGTCCGCTGGCGGCCATGTTTTTTGTCCGAATGACCCCAAAATGACTCGTTCCCATCTACATTCAAATATCAACAGCCATGACAAATGTTATAATGATCAGACTAAAGGTACGACCTGTAGCCCGTGCTAAAGGATTTAGTCATACAAAGAGTAAAATCCAAGATGGCTGCTGACGGCCATGTTTTTTGGCCGAATGACCCCAAAATGACTCGTTCCCATCTACATATGATTATTAACATTCTTGACAAATTTTATGATGATCAGACTAAAATTAGGACCTGTAGCCCGTGCTAAAGGATTTAGTCATGCAAAGAGTAAAATCCATGACGGCTGCTGGCGGCCATGTTTTTTGGCCGATTGACCCCAAACTGACTCGTTCCAATCTACATGTCATTGTTAACATCCATGACAAATTTGATGATGATCAGAGTAAAGGTACGACCTGTAGCCCGTGCTAAAGAATTTAGTCATACAAAGAGTAAAATCCAAGATGGCTGCTGGCGGCCGTGTTTTTGGGCCGAATGACCCCAAAATTACTCGTTCCCATCTACATGTCAATATTAACATCCATGACAAATTTCATGACGATCAGACGAACAGTGCGACCTGTGGCCCGTGCTAATGGATTGAATTTTGAAAACAAAGATGGCCACTGGCGGCCATGTTTTTTGTCCGAATGACCCCAAAATGACTCGTTCCCATCTACATTCCAATTTCAACAGCCATGATAAATTTCATGATTATCAGACTAAAAGTACGACCTGTAGCCCGTGCTAAAGGATTTAGTCATACAAAGAGTAAAATCCAAGATGGCTGGTGGCGGCCATGTTTTTTGCCCGAATAACCCAAAAATGACTCGTTCCCATCTACATGTCATTGTTAACATCCATGACAAATTTTATGACGATCTGACTAAAGGTACGACCTGTAGCCCGTGCTAAAGGATTTAGTCATGCAAAGAGTAAAATCGAAGATGGCTGCTGGCGGCCATGTTTTTTGGCCGAATGACCCCAAAATTACTCGTTCCCATCTACATGTCAATATTAACATCCATGACAAATTTCATGACGATCAGACGAACAGTACGACCTGTAGCCCGTGCTAATGGATTGAATTTTGAAATCTAAGATGGCCGCTGGCGGCCATGTTTTTTTTCCGTATGACCCCAAAATGAATCATTCCGGTACAAATGTTGATGTCAACAGCTATGACAAATTTCATAATGATCCGATCAAAGGTACGACCTGTAGCCTCTATTGTTGACGCGTTACGTACACACGCACACACGCGCACACGCACACACGGACGACGGACGACAAAGCCATGGCAATAGCTCAAACTTTACAAAGTAAAGTTGAGCTAATAAAGGGCCATAACTCTGTTAATATATACCGGATCAAACCCATATTCTCACTTGATCTGTATTTAGGGGTCAGAAATTCATATACCAAAATTGGTGTCGATCAGATGAAAAATGTTTGAGTCATCCTGGCTTGGATGAATTCTATTTAAAAACAACAGTGGAAAGGGTTAACTAAACAATACCAAAATCCATACAGATGAAGAACGTGCTAAGAAAGACCTAGGTAAGAAATATGAGGCAGATCAGAAGAAAATTGTTTGACTTTGATGCATCAGATAGCATTTGTGAGCAGGGTTAATTATTTTCTAAACCGATCAACCAATCGATACCAAAAACTATACAGGTGAGCCATGTGTCATCATAAACCTACGTACAAAATATGAACACAATGAGTCAAACAAGGAGCTAAATCTAAAAAAAAATCTAATTTTTTTTTATTTCTGGAAAAAGGGTCATAACTCCTTTAAAATTAATCGGATCAAACCCATATTCGAACTCGATCTGTATTTTGGGCTGTGAAACTCACATACCAAATTTGGTTCTAATCAGATAAAAAATGTTTGAGTTATGGCAGAATGCGTGAATTCTAAGTTGAAAAAGGGCCATAACTCTATAACAAAATCTCGGATCAAACCCAAATTCGAACTCGATCTGTATTTTGGGCTGAGAAACCCATATACAAAATTTGGTTTCGATCGGATAAAAAATGTTTGAGTTATCGCATTACTCGTAAAGTGTCTACGGACAGACAGACGGACAGACAGACGGACAGACGGACCAACGACGAGTGGTCAATTCCGGGCAACGACACTATGTTTACCATACTATGGTATGGGTAAACATAAAAAGGAGTGTAAATGAAAGTGTCAATGACACTGTACATAGCTCAACTTAGGTAGGGGAATAATTTAATGGTCGACAGTAAATGGAGGAATAGGAAAAGTGCTAATTGAAATGTCTAAGTAAGACTAGATGTACATGTCAATATCAACATTCATAACAGGTTTCATAATGATCGGATCAGGAATGTGGTGATTATGGTGTGCCAAAGGATTTATTGATGCAAAGAGTAAATTCTAAAATGGCCACCGGCAGCCATGTTTTTTTCCGAATTACCCCAAAATGACTTGTTCCCATCTACAGCCTTTACAAACCTCATAATGATCTGATCAAAGGTATGACCTGTAGCCTGTGCCAATGGATTTAGTCATGCAAAGAGTAAAATCCAAGATGGCTGCTGGCGGCCATGTTTTTCGGCTGAACGACCCCAAAATGACTCGTTTCCCATCTACATGTCATTGTTAACATACATGACAAATTTCTTGAAGTTCCAACAAAAGCTACGACCTGTAGCCCGCACCAAAGGATTTATTCATGCAAAGAGTAAAATCCAATATGGCTGCTGGCGGACATGTTTTTTAGCCAAACGACCCCAAAATGACTCGTTCCCATCTACATGTTAATATTGACATCCATGATAAATATCATGATGATCAGACAAACAGTACGACCTGTAGCCCGTGCCAATGGATTGAATTTTGAAATCCAAGATGGCTGCCAGCGGCCATGTTTTTTGGCTGTATGACACCAAAATGACTCGTTCCCATACATATATACATGTCAATATCAATATTCATGACAAATTTCATAAAGGTCAGACCAAAGGTACGACCTGTAACCTGCGCCAAAGGATTTAGTCATGCAAAGAGTAAAATCCAAGATGGCTGCTGGCGGCCATGTTTTTTGACCGAACGACCCCAAAATCATTCGTTCCCATCTACATGTCAATATGAACATCCATGACAAATTTCATGATGATCAGACGAACAGCACGACCTGAAGCCCGCGCCAATGGATTGAATTTTGAAATCCAAAATGGCCACCAGCGGTCATGTTTTTTGGCCGAATAACCCCAAAATGACTCGTTCCCATCTACATGTCAATGTCAACATTCATGACAAAATTCATAAAGATCAGACCATAGGTACGACCTGTAGCCCGCGCCAAAGGATTTAGTCATGCAAAGAGTAAAATCCATGATGGCTGCTGGCGGCCATGTTTTTTGGCCGAACAACCCCAAAATCACTCGTTCCCATCTACATGTCATTGTTAACATCCATGACAAATTTCATGAAGTTCTGATCAAAACTTCGACCTGTAGCCTGCGCCAAAGGATTTAGTCATGCAAAGAGTAAAATCCAAGATGGCTGCTGGCGGCCATGTTTTTTGGCCGAACGACACCAAAATCACTCGTTCCCATGTACATGTCATTGTTAAGATCCATCACAAATTTCATGAAGTTATGACCAAAGCTACAATCTGTAGCCCGCACCAAAGAATTTAGTCATGCAAAGAGTAAAATCCAAGATGGCTGCTGGCGGCCATGTTTTTAAGCTGAACGACCCCAAAATCACTCGTTCCCATCTACATGTCAATATTAACATCCATGACAAATTTCATGATGATCAGACGAACAGCACGACCTGTAGCCCGCGCCAATGGATTGAATTTTGAAATCCAAAATGGCCACCAGCGGCCATGTTTTTTGGCCGAATGACCCCAAAACGACTCGTTCCCATCTACATGTCAATGTCAACATTCATGACAAAATTCATAAAGATCAGACCATAGGTACGACCTGTAGCCCGCGCCAAAGGATTTAGTCATGCAAAGAGTAAAATCCATGATGGCTGCTGGCGGCCATGTTTTTTGGCCGAACAACCCCAAAATCACTCGTTCCCATCTACATGTCATTGTTAACATCCATGACAAATTTCATGAAGTTCTGATCAAAACTACGACCTGTAGCCTGCGCCAAAGGATTTAGTCATGCAAAGAGTAAAATCCAAGATGGCTGCCAGCAGCCATGTTTTTAGCCGAACGACACCAAAATGACTCGTTCACATCTACATGTCAATATTAACATCCATGACAAATTTCATAATGATCAGACGAACAGTACGACCTGTAGCCCGTGCCAATGGATTGAATTTTGAAATCCAAGATGGCTGCCAGCGGCCATGTTTTTTGGCTGTATGACACCAAAATGACTCGTTCCCATACATATATACATGTCAATATCAATATTCACGACAAATTTCATAAAGGTCAGACCAAAGGTACGACCTGTAACCTGCGCCAAAGGATTTAGTCATGCAAAGAGTAAAATCCAAGATGGCTGCTGGCGGCCATGTTTTTTGACCGAACGACCCCAAAATCATTCGTTCCCATCTACATGTCAATATGAACATCCATGACAAATTTCATGATGATCAGACGAACAGCACGACCTGAAGCCCGCGCCAATGGATTGAATTTTGAAATCCAAAATGGCCACCAGCGGCCATGTTTATTGGCCGAATGACCCCAAAATGACTCGTTTCCCATCTACATGTCAATGTCAACATTCATGACAAATTTCATAAAGATCAGACCAAAGGTACGACCTGTAGCCCGCGCCAAAGGATTTAGTCATGCAAAGAGTAAAATCCAAGATGGCTGCTGGCGGCCATGTTTTTAGGCTGAACGACCCCAAAATCACTCGTTCCCATCTACATGTCAATATTAACATCCATGACAAATTTCATGATGATCAGACGAACAGCACGACCTGTAGCCCGCGCCAATGGATTGAATTTTGAAATCCAAAATGGCCACCAGCGGCCATGTTTTTTGACCGAATGACCCCAAAATGACTCGTTCCCATCTACATGTCAATGTCAACATTCATGACAAAATTCATAAAGATCAGACCATAGGTACGACCTGTAGCCCGCGCCAAAGGATTTAGTCATGCAAAGAGTAAAATCCATGATGGCTGCTGGCGGCCATGTTTTTTGGCCGAACAACCCAAAAATCACTCGTTCCCATCTACATGTCATTGTTAACATCCATGACAAATTTCATGAAGTTCCGATCAAAACTACGACCTGTAGCCTGCGCCAAAGGATTTAGTCATGCAAAGAGTAAAATCCAAGATGGCTGCTGACGGCCATGTTTTTTGGTCGAACGACCCCAAAATGACTCGTTCCCATCTACATGTCAATATTAAAATCCATGACAAATTTCATGATGATCAAACGAACAGTACGACCTGTAGCCCGCGCCAATGGATTGAATTTTGAAATCCAAGATGGCCACCAGCGGCCATGTTTTTTGGCCGAATGACCTCAAAATGACTCGTTCCCATCTACATGTCAATGTCAACATGCATGCAAAATTTCATAAAGATCAGACCAAAGGTACGACCTGTAGCCCGCGCCAAAGGAAATTGTTGACGGACACACGCACACACGGACGACGGACGCCAAGCCATGGCAATAGCTCAAACTTAGAAAAGTAAGTTGAGCTAAAAATGAGCAGTAAAGGATTTAGTCATACACAGAGTAAAATCCAAGATGGCTGCAGGCGGCCATGTTTTTTGGCCGAATGACCCCAAAATGACTCGTTCCCATCTACATGTCATTATTAATATCCATGACAAATTTTATGATGATCAAACTAAAAGTACGACCTGTAGCCCATGCTAAATGATTTAGTCATACAAAGAGTAAAATCCAAGATGGCTGATGGCGGCCATATTTTTTGACCGAATAATCGTTCCCATCTACATGTACATGTCATTGTTAACATCCATGACAAATTTTATGATGATCAGACTAAAGGTACGACCTGTAGCCTGTGCTAAAGGATCTAGTCATACAAAGAGTAAAATCCAAGATGGCTGCTGGCGGCCATGTTTTTTGGCCGAATGACCTCAAAATGACTCGTTCGCATCTACATGTCATTGTTAACATCCATGACAAATTTTATGATGATCAGACTAAAGGTACGACCTGTAGCCTGTGCTAATGGATTGAATTTTGAAATCAAAGATGGCCGCTGGCGGCCATGTTTTTCGGCCGAATGACCCCAAAATGACTCGTTCCCATCTACATGTCATTGTTAACATCCATGAAAAATTATATGATGATCAGACGAACAGTACGACCTGTAGCCCGTGCTAATGGATTGAATTTTGAAATCAAAGATGGCCACTGGCGGCCATGTTTTTCGTCCGAATGACCCCAAAATGACTCGTTCCCATCTACATTCCAATTTCAACAGCCATGAAAAATTTCATGATGATCAGACTCAAGGTACGACCTGTAATCCAAGTTGGCTGCTGCGGCCATGTTTTTTGGCCGAGTGACCCCAAAACGACTCGTTCCCATCTACATGTCATTATTAACATTCATGACAAATTTTATGATGATCAGACTAAAGGTACGACCTGTAGCCCGTGCTAAAGGATTTAGTCATACAAAGAGTAAAATCCAAGATGGCTGCTGGCGGCCATGTTTTTTGGCCAAATGACCCCAAAATGACTCGTTCCCATCTACATGCCATTGTTAACATCCATGACATATTTTATGATGATCAGACGAACAGTACGACCTGTGGCCCGAGCTAATGGATTAAATTTTGAAATCAAAGATGGCCGCTGGCGGCCATGTTTTTTATCCGTATGACCCCAAAATGACTCGTTCCCATCTACATGTCATTGTTAACATCCATGACAAATTTTATGATGATCCAACCAAAGGTACAACCTGTAGCCCGTGTCAAAGGATTTAGTCATGCAAAGAGTAAAATCTAAGATGGCTGCCGGCGGCCAAGTTTTTTGGCCGAATGACCCCAACATTACTCGTTCCCATCTACATGTCAATATTAACATCCGTGACAAATTTCATGACAATAAGACAAAAAGTACGGTCTGTAGACCGTGCTAATGGATTGAATTCTTAAATCCAAAATGGCCACTGGCGGCCATGTTTTTTTTCCCGAATGACCCCAAAATGACTCGTTCCCATCTACATGTCAATGTCAACATCCATGACAAATTTCATAATAATCGGACCAAAGGTACGAACTGTAGCCCGTGCTAAAGGAAATTGTTGACGAATCACGCACACACGCACACGACGGATACCAAGCCATGGCAATAGCTCAAACTTTACAAAGTAAAGTTGAGCTAAAAAGGCATTTAAAGTTCTCTACTGATGAAAATTACAACAATTTTCTTCCACAGCACAAGATAATTTTTTTATCTGTAGGCATAGCCTCGTAGGGTCTAGCATCTACTGCCTAGATCTAGGTCTACATCAATCATGGAGATGAGTTTGACCTCTTGACTACCAAAAGATATTATTGAAAAACATTTGGCAGCCATCTTGGACATCTTGTGTTCCAATTTGCCCTAAAAATGTGGCATTATATCTCAGCTTCACACAACTACATGTACGGTATATACATTTGTATACATACGGTATGACAAATTGCATCAAACTGACACAGTGATACCGTCTGAAAATGGCGGCTATTTTGGAGTGCACTGGGGGTACCAAACAGCCCCTGGACTATACATCATTCTAAACAGAAGTTGAAAATCGGGTTTTGATGGGGTGGGTCCAAAAGTCCCTTTAATCTCTATACGCCAGGAAATATCATTTCTTAAGTTATGTTTTTATGATCAGTGAACATTACACATTAGTTAATACTTACACCAAAAATGACTGATGTACAAGAGAGTGTAATTGAAATTGATTTTGGGTGGTTTTAGAGCACCCCTAGCGCCAAAACACCAGGATTGCAAAACTTAAGAAATTAGTTTTCTGCAATGATTCAAGGGTGAAACCAAATCTAGGGCATCAAACCTTTTGTATGCAATAGTGAAATTGAAACCCTCTGTGCTCCCCCCCCCCCTATTTGTCTTTGCAAAATCAGGGTATAATGAGTTCACCTGGTTAAGTTGTGGTTAACAAAATACTGAGCAGCACATTTTATTCAGTTAGATTTTAATGACAACACCCACATCAGTGCTATGTCATTGTTTACATTCTAGACTCCATTATGACAGATAAGACACAATCTCATTTTATGACATGTGTTCAATTAATTCTAGCTGGCCAAAGCTATTATCATTGACTGGGCCTTCTGTTGGGAGAGGTGGGGGCAGGGGATCTGGACTATATCCATGGGGGTGAGGGTGATGGAAAGGGAAAGTTTAATGAGTCTCAGTGATTTTATTAAAGAATTCATAACTTTAAGTTTCATAACTCTGCGGATGTTATAGTATTGTTATTTTTTCAAAGTATGTTTTTTAACATGTTTAAAAAGAAAAAGTTAATTGAGCAAGGACTTAAATCTCAATTAAATAATATGAGCCTGAGACCGAAGGTCAACGGCTGATATGAAGTTACCGAGGGCTGATATGTCTCGACCGATATCCAACTTAACCAAGTAATAACCTTGTTATTCATCAGTGTAAACATAGAATTGAATGGACAACAGGCATAATATAAATGAAATAACTAAATTAACATCTTAAATACGATGTTGAAGAGCTGTAAATTTGTGTGTGACCACGCACAAGTAGAAATTCACGATTTCCATTTAAATTACGGAGTAAATACCAGTTCGAAATAACATGAAACACACCATGAAATGCTATTACTTCAAGTCCATTATGAAATTGTCGTCATATCGGCCTTGCACTGTGACTGCATCCCCGAATGGCTGTTTGGTTGGATGTAAATACTACGCTTCACTCAGTGACGTCACAACTGATATCAGCCGAGTTTAGTGGGTTATCACCCGAGTTTAGTGGGTTATTAGCCAAGTTTGGAGTGATATCAGCTGAGGTCGATAATAGGTTGCACAAGGCAAAAATGTGATATCTAATTAATAAATATATTGATTACATGATCCTACCCTTATTCCATTCAATAAACCCATTCTATAAATTGCGATATTAACCGTTCGTTTAATAACAGGAAATAGTGCCAGGTGACCGTTGACTTCCGGTTTGTCGTCTGTTTACATTCCGTACGCTACGTCTCAAAATAATATGGCTTCCAATATTTTTCCAATCAACTATAATGAATGAAGAGTTTGAAAAGTTATGTCATTAAATATACGCCATTAAATACGCCAATGAGTCTTTATTTGTCTGGGACTATTTCTTTTCGCGGGCAAACAACTCATAGTTACGTGAAACGTCATTGCATGCCTAATAGAAGCCGATGTTAGTTTCGCGTCCCATTGGTTGATTTAAGTATGTTTTGTCGAGGTTTTTGGATCATGTAATAAATAGAATCTACAACTCGTCCCAGTTTATAGCGGAATTTACAAAACTCGTCCCGTAAATTAGGTCTGGACCTCGCCAAAGGCTCGGTCCAGATCTAATTTACTGGACTCGTTTTGTAAATTCCGCTATAAACTGGGAACTCGTTGTAGATCCTCTATATATTCATTTTATGATATCAATAAACATTAGTTATTTTATGACATCACATATTCGATTGTATGATATCACTAATTCACAGGTGCTGTTCTTCTATTTATTACATATTAAGTGACATCAAGAATTAATTTTATGATATAATGAACTGAGAAATTGGTTTGGTGCAGCCTGAATAAATAAGGTAAATTTTCGCGGGTGTGCAGACGGTTTGAATATTTTCGCCGTTGTGTTTCAAAGAATTTTGTTTTTATTAATAGTGACACAAATTTATTCTAGTTACTGTAGTTAGTTCAGTCATGATATTTAACATTCCAACAAAAGGTATGTGTTTTTTTATTTATAGTTTTATCTGGGTCACAAGATGATAACGAAGTAATTTAAAGGGGCATGTCCTACCCAATCCGATTGTCGGGTTCGTAGTGATTAAAATTTTCACGTCCAGAATTAGACTGAAGGATTAAGAGGTCATAAATGTCCAAATATCTCTTAATGCGAATAGTCTAATTTGTTGGACTAGCTGTATGTAAGCTAATTGACAGACTTGAAATTACAGGAGGACCTCAACCAAATTAGGACAATCTTACTCAAAAGTAAAAGAAACATATGGGCCAGTTTCTTTATAAACTAATTAATGCATTAAGCCATTTTATAAGCCAAAATGACAGATAAAAAAATTACTGTTATATGACAATATATATGGCCGTTATTTCACTTGGCAGACAAAACATGCCTGTCAGGCCGCCACAGAGACGTCCCCAACGTATCGCTAGTGGAATCCAAGGCACCGAACTTTCAATTTTGTTTATGACCACCTTCACCGTGTTATGTTGAGTTGATGGTTATCTTGACTGCGTTATATTGCGTTGACGATTACCTCACACACATTGAAAATTACTACTAGTACCGGTAACCACATTGGAGTAACATTACGACCGCGTTAACACTAGAACCATGCTGATGGTAATTTTTCAACACGGTCTCACGGCGGTTCCAACACAGTGGAAAGGGACACTTATTTTGAGAATATGTACGTAAATACTGCCAGTCGCACATACATGTATATAAAGTATGCTAAGTAATAAAGTACAATCACCATATTCAAAATCAGAGAACAGTCACTGTGACATCGCCATTGGTTTAAAATCAATTCATGTCGTCAAAAGCATTTTTTTTTGGTTAAAAAATTGGATTATTTTGAGTGGTGTCCACTCTTTTTTGTGGTCCGAACTGCGACTGTCCTCCAACTATCTGTATCTAATTAGTCACACTTTACAGGGTGTGATTAAGCTTTCTGATCCAGACCAGTTCAGGAGTAGTGCTTATCAGCTTCAACATAAACCCAATAGCAAACTTTGTTTTTAATATGCTTTTATCTGTACTATTATCCACTAAACTACTCACTTGCACTGATGTGTCTGGTGATAATACCCAAATGAGGGTCAACCAGTATACAGAGATAGATGTGCCAGTGCATTCTCTTATATATGCGAGCCTCACATATATATAAGAGAATGCCAGACTAATAGGTAGATATACAGACTGAGTGATAGTGTGTTGTAAATGTGATAAATTTCAGTTGCGAAAATGACATGTTTGTACCGTAGTTGTACAATGACCAGGTCATTTGAGCTCACATACATGGAGCTAAATTGAGCTAAATTTTTAATGTGATTTCAGCCCATTTCCTCTGTTCAACACATGCCACAAATAATCGAGATGCAAATTTACTTTCATTAGTTAGACCCCATGACAAACTTCACAGAAACACCTTTGGTACTAATTAAAACAGCTGTGGTGCGATCAAAGGCGATTTGGTTAATACTTTTAGGAATTCGACTAAATTTCTTATCGAAATTTAGAATTGTGTACATAAAAATTCTGCTTCTGCATTTACCTGTAATGTATTTCTGAAGGTTAAGGACATAAAGTTACAATGCCTTGTCCAATTGGTTAAACAGCAGGCATCCATTTACGAAAATATTTTTTCCAAGTGACTGAACTCCCATTAGGAGAGGAAGAAACATGGAAGCTCCAACAGTCAATACATTAGTATTCTACTTTGTATAATTTTACGCATCACTCAGCAACACTTACTGTTTTCTATTTTGTCGATATGGTTAAGCATGTGGCTTTTCATACGTTCTAACAGTTGAAATTGTTTTTTGTGCAGCCAATCAGAATGTTTGTTTCATTTTGTCTTAGGATAAGATTAACGATGGCGATGTTGACACGGTGCCTGGCCCAAGATTTACAGACTGAAAAGTCAATTAAACACTATTTTCTCTTAAGAATTTTAATGAAAACATATTGATAAATTGTTAAGAAAATGTCACGTAAATCTAAACGATACCAAGACTGTTGTGAGTAGATGAGCAAAAGATATTTTTGTGAAGCTCATTTTTTTTGGTTGGTCTGGACAGTAAAAGTCAATTCCCTTCATGATAATGCGATGCATGTGTGGAAATGGACTTAAGTTAAATCACATTAAAATTCAGCTTGATTTAGCTAACTGCTAAGTGAGCTCAAATGAGCTATTTAGCTCATTTGGCACCTGCACAGTTACTGAACATAAAGTCTTAAAAATAAGGTTTTAATCGAATTTATAAGTCGGTATCGTAATATAATGAACAGAAGTTATGAAAGTATTACCAAATTTATAAGCATCGTGTGAAAGGAACTGGTGTTCATACTATTTGTTGCAGAACACCGGTCCTTCCAACTACCGATTGAACAAGTAAAGAAAACAAAATGGCGATATGGATGGCAGAGTCACTCGTCGCTAATGGTGAAAAATGTTTTAAACTCCGTTAATTCGGTAGCCGGAATGATTTTATAGCTGAAAAGTTGTAGCTGAGTATGTTATTTATAGGAAATCTGAAAGCGACATATACCCGGGGTTTTGTGTTTAGTGCTTTTATTTGATATATGTTTGTCCAGCCATTTGTTAATACTTTCAAAACTTCTGTTCTTTATATTAGGATACCGATTTATAAATTCAATTCAGAGGAGGTAAAGTGGCAACATTTGAATGGGGAATTCAGTGTTAATTTTTGGTTAAAGATTGATCAAACCGTATAAAGCACAGGTGATCATATACCTTTTTGGAAAGTTTGAATACTTACCGGTATCTACAGTATTCTACTGACAACACGTGGAATTTTGATTTTCATCACAGGTTGGATATTATTGGATATTATCAAAATATCTCCATCAAATGTCACAAAACAAAACATAAAATGAGACAAGACAGTCAATGTGGGGTCGCTCACCAGACTGCAAAGACTGATAAGACTGGGACTCTGGAGACCACAAGTCAGAAGTTTTCATAATCACTTTAAAAGAAGTAGATCTAAACAGGATATGTGGCTAGAGAGGCTACATGTATGTAGATCGGTGAATATCCACCTTGAAATTACCAACTGTACATTACTGATCACTCCCCTCGTCCAGCTCAACAAGTCCCCTCCCGACCGGGCTCCAGACTACCAAGTCTTAGGTTGGAATTTCACAACCGACGTCTCAAACTTTCTCAATTGTTGGAAATTTCCAATCTCACAAGCGCCTTTTTATAAAACCATTTAGACATGTTTGAAGCCCAATTATCCATGTACCCAAAACACCATGTACATGTATGTCAGATTAATCAGTCAGGTAGTTCCAAGTAGATGTTTTAATGAATTTGATACTTCAATGATTTTTTTAGACACAAAAGTGTTAACTCCCCATAGCCCCGTCATTTCTTAACAGGTTGACCTCATGTTAAAAAATCTGAAACTCAGTCACTAAAGGATCCTCCATACTATATGTAAGCTAATTAGTCCAACCTCTCTTGAGAAGACATTTTAAGAATTACTATAGAGACATACAGTTATGTCCCTGGTCCCATCCTATTTAACCTGGTGACCCCATCTGAATAAATTTGAATCCCAGACACCAAAGAACCCTTCATACTAAATATCAGTAAAATAGACCTGATGGTCCTTTTTAAGGAAGCATATTAAGAGGGAAACTGTCCTTCGTTTGGCCCCTATCTGACCAGGTGACCCCATTTAAAAAAATCTGAATTGCAGTCAAACAAGAACATTCCATGCTAAATAAGCCAACTACATGTAGTTCTTGGCTCTTGCAAACATGTTTTAAGAATTACTATGTGGTGAAATAGTTATGTCTCTGGCTCTGCCATTTTTCGACTTTGTGATCCCATTTTCACAAATCTGTCACCCAAGGTAATTTCATACCAAATATAAGCAAAATAGGCCATTTGATCCTTGCATAGAAGACATATCATGAATTACTATGGAGAGAAAGAGTAATGTAGCTGGCCTTGCACCTACTTGACCTGGTGACCCTGATTGAACGAATCTGAATCACACATCACCAAAGGAGCCTCAATATTAAATATGAGCTAAATAGAGCTGGTGGTTCTTTCGAAGAACACTTTTCAAGTTTGCCAAATATGTTCTAGTGAAGTGGTGGATGTGGGAGGGTTAAATGTCATGTTGAAAGATTTGAACAATACATATGATAGATTGTTGTTGTAATTGGCTAAGAGTGATGACTATAGCTCCACCGGAGACTTCGTCTCAGGTGAGCTAAAAATCTGCTCCCTGTTTACACTAGATATATGCTCATTGCTCAAACATTCCAACAAGACATGTTGTTCTACGGTTTGTAAATATTGAGTAATCCTGTCTGGAAAATTAACACTGAATTCCCCATTTAAATGTTTCCACTTTAAGTGAACGTTCAGATGACCATGATACAATCGTAAGTGGAGGAATCGGGCCTGACGAGATCGTGGATAGTTTGTTCACGTGCATACGATTGCGATGTCGCCGCTCATGATGATATCGTAGATTGTTCGTAAAGCATGTGATTGACTACCCTGTGATCTTTCCAGCCACGATTTTTACCTACGTGTACACGACTGTGGTTATGTCGCAAGTGGAGGTAACCAAGGAAACGCCACGATTTCACATCTAAAATCAAACAGTGCTAAAATTGATATTACTTTTTTACTTGCGATTTTGACGTGATCATGCACAGTCCAACTACCAGTTACATCCTACGACGGAAATCATTCCAATTTCCACTTACAATTGAATCGTGGTCGTCTGAGCATCCACTAATAGTATTTTTACCTCTCTCTTAAAACCTTATTTTTGGGACTTTATTTATCATTGTTATGTCCAGTAACACACGGTGTAATCAATCGGAAGATGTTTCGGGCCAACGCGGATGTTTTTGACAGACAACGAAGGTGCGACGTGTTTTTGGTCATTTTCATGCGTTGATTCTTGAGTGGACATGCTCTAGACAGCACAGGAAAGGTATATTTGCATTATTCCTCGATTGCCCAGTGTGGGGACCATTTCCACAAACGTGTAAAGTATTAGGGGGTGTAGGAGGTGCACACTATATATTTTTGGGCTGTACAAAACAGGTATCCCTGACAGCAAAATCCGTCCAGTTGACGAAACATAGTTATTTCAATTAAATTGGCACCAGCCGGTCAATATGTTCACTTATTAATGTAGCGGAATGTCTTGGCAACTACCATTGCGAATTTCAGTTCATAATTTCCCGAAATGACCGATTGTAGGTATCAAATGTAAGGCATGGTGTAGAGAACATTGACAACGCAGATGTGTCGGGAGTGACAACACGGGTGCGACGTGCAGAGGAATTTGGGTTGAGTTCCTGGATTCACGCTGTTGTCATTTTTAGACAATTTAATTTGATTTGGATTGCATCGTAATTGATTTAAAATGTATTAAAGGTTAAACGAAACTATTTTTATCCCATAATATTTACATAGCCCGTCTGTGATACACTAAATACTGTCCTGTGATTGGTCAACTGACACTTGGGCAACTTGTTTTATGTCCTCATAATACAGAGACCATGTTGTATAATGATGTGTAACACAAACAGGAAGTGACACTCTGATTATGTAATCTCAACGCTAACAGGTCTTAATTAAAACATCGTTAATTGCGCCTAAGCCATGGTGAGAGGTTGAGTTTTTTGCTTCTTTGTAGACGTGATAGTGGTACACAAGTTGAACTAATGAACGAAAATTCGAAATGCGCTTTCCGAGTGGTAGTCCAACAAATTAGACTATTCGGATTAATACATATTTTAATATTTGGACATTTACGATTGTATTAATCCTTCTAGTCTAATAAAAGAGCTGAAAGCAAAGTTAGCACACATTTTGAAGCAGGTCAACTTCAGTGACCACCGATATGACCCCATCAAAATACCATTTTCTCTTAAATTATCTACAATTTACAAATACATTAGTCTTACCTGTAGCGGAGATAGTATTCTTTGTGTTCACACATACATAGATTGTGATATAAAAGTTGTCAGAATTACAGATTTGTTAGTTTAATCCCGGATTGGAAAACATATGACACCATTTTCAAATACAAATAAATTATGTTAATTTCGCGTGTTTTCCCAGATTTCTGATCTATTACGCATGCGCGTGCTTTCGTTTTCGTATGTGTTCGCTAGCGTAGACGGGTTTGAATATTTCTGTCGGTTGAGTTGTTATAAAATTATATGGATTAATAGTGACACAAAATTATGCTAGTTAGTTCAGTCATTATATTTAACATTCCAACAAAAGGTATGTTTTTTATTTGTAGTTTTATTTGTGTCATTAGACGTGAACAGTGTAAGTTAAAGGGGCATGCCCTTGCCACATAAATCTTGCGGCTTCGTAGCGTTCAAAGTTTTCACGTCCTTTGTTGGACGATGAGGGATTAAGACCACATAAATGTCCAAATATTAAAATAGGTCTTAATCCGAATCGTCTAATTTGTTGGACTATCCGAGTGGTATGGCGGTACTAGTAATCGATGGAGGTGTGTAAATCACATTAAAATGGTAGCTCAATCAGGCTACAGTAGACAAAATGAGTTACGTAGACCGTTTTGGATGTGTGCCCGACCTGTTTATAATTTGATTTATCAATAAAAATCAGTCTTCACTGTCTTCAGTTCAGTTCAATTACTCAATTTACTGAATTAGTGAAATAAAATTATAAAGATTAAAGTGCGAACACTGGTGAAAATATAATCTGAATATGTTTACAAAAAGACAATATTGGTCTAATGGATATGTTGTGCAACTGATATACTAAAATCCTCACCATCTCGATATCTTCGTCTGACAAAATGTGGTTTATTTGTGAACAATTCCTGTTGACAAAACGTTGTTGGCATTGGCGATTTTATTATTACTACGCATGCGCAAGGATTCGCCGGAAACGGTGGGTAGGCTCGAGATAAACTATAAGTGACTTCACTTAGTCGCGGTGAATCCGCCATTTGGTCTCCGGAGGTCAAAGTTAACAAGTAGCATCTATTTTTAGCATACGGCTCCAGTCTGGGAATTCCCAAAATAAAATAGCAACAGGTCGTTACCGAATCGCAGGTGCGGGAACTTCATAAAACTAATTAAACACTCACCCTGGATACATACAATACGTAGGTTTCGCACAGTAGATGGATTGGATGTATCACGTATGTTTTTGAGTTATTTTTTTAACGCAAGAACTCGCTATTTATCAGTAACTTTACTTGTGGGAAGTTCGTTGACAAAAAAAGGGCGTCTGAATGTCTGCATCGTCACCAGATCCTAACTCTATAGATGACATGGCCACAAAACAATTCTTAAACACGTAGTTGCACTCAGAATAAATGAAATTAAGCCATAAAATGTTGATAAAAAATTCTCCCACTCAGCTGTCGAATGTAAACAAATGGATGCTACTTCTCAACTTTGACCTTTTACCGGCTTTTACCGGTGGGTTGGATAAAAAGCTAGGAATCGGACCATATATAACCATCGGCCATCTTGAAAATCGCGACCCAGCAAAACCCAACTCATTTTCACCCAGTGAGTTACTTATTTGTCGTTACCGTTTCGCCGTTCAGAGAATATGTAAACATGCATATAAATATTGTGGCGATCATTTGCTGGTCATATAAAGGACTAGCTGGCATACCCGGCGTTGCTCTGGTGAAGAATGTGTAATTTACCAGTGGCCCTTCAAATCATTAAAAAAAAATTAATAGTCATCTGGGGCAAACATATTCCATGACTCTCTGGATAAAGTTACATCAATTTTAATTTGACAATAAACGCTCTTTATTGCTTATTATTACTGCCCCTTTAAGTCATTTGATGTCAACATCACCTATCCCGTGACATTTCTCGTGGCATTAACTTTTTTTGTATGCACAAAATTTACAACATATCGTCTGGGCTTACAATAAACACTCTTTATAATGTATTAGTGCCCCTTTAAGTCATCCGAGGTCAAAGGCGCCTATCACATGATTCCCTGACCATGGAAAGGTCTACTTTCCACTATTAACGACCACCTTGAATAACAAACTCTTTGTATCCAAAATATATATATATAAAATACTGTAACGCACAAGTGGTCTATATATGCACATCCATGTGGTCTTGACCTTCATGAGAGGCCCCATATATACATCGCTGGAATGACTAAGTGGTATTAACCAATTTAGCAAATACCAACATTTGAATTGACACCAGAAGGTTTTGTTTGGGCTGGGCCTACAATTTAACAGCCTATTTTATAGGATCAGAGATCCAAATAAAGAGAAGTTATATAAATTTAGTTATTTATTAATAACAAGAATAAACATGTTTATAACATAACAATCAAGAATTTGCATGATGTTTAGCGTTGGACGGAAATTTGCATAATATAAATAAATAATTGATTTTTGAGATGAAATTATATGATATTTGAATAATAGCAATGGTTTTACTTTGTTTAATTATACTAAGTTGAATATTTGTTTTTAGGAAATATTTATTTGCAGGATGAAATACAATTGAGAAGATAAGATTTACCATAAAATTTAGCACCATATAACTTTAAAGGGGTACTGTACGCCAAATGTTGTTGTTGGTTTCTATAGTCTCCGAGTCAGAGAATAAGGTAACAATTTTTTCATTATTTGAAAGTCTGTTGAGTACGAAGTAGTGTTACGGATGACAAATTTACCGGAATGCAAAAATACAAATTGTCGTTGTCGAGTAATTTTTGTACAGTTTTCAACCAAATGAATCAACTAAAAGTTATATTATAGGCATACTAGTCCAATATAATCATTTAAGTTATTGTATCGTCGCTAGTCAGTGAGTGACTTGAGTGTTCTCCCCGTATCATTATAATATTTTAAGCAATCGTGTGTGCGATCGGTTTAACATCCAGTATCCCTCAATTACTTTATTTTGATTACGGAAATTCGTAATTTAATTGACGCCATTTTATGGCTACAGTCATAAATTCAATTTATATCAAATTATTAACTTTTAAATTATTAAATTTTAAGATAGCATATTAACCTGAGCGTTTACAGAATACATCTTCGACTCAAATTACTTATGTTTCTATATATTATCGATATTAGATCGTTGTTGTCACCGGAAATTTAATGCAAATGGCGTACAGTACCCCTTTAAGATAGAATATTTAACTAATGCAAAAGTAACGACTTAGAAAAGTTTTACTAAGAGAGCTGAAAGATATGACTTGAAAGATTATACCTTGTAGTAAGAACGATAACTCCAAGAATCCAAGAATACACTAGAATACAAATTCAAAAATATGCGATGCAGAACCTTTTGTGCTATTTTGGTCTTCCTTAATTCTCTGCAAGGAATTAGACTGGTACCCTGTCCCAACTCCAGCTACTCGCCCGTATGGGCGAGTAGCTGGAGTTGGGACAGGGTACCAGTCTACAAGGAATCTGCAATTAAATTATCCAATCAGAGCGGCGGAAAACTCTGCAAGACTTTGTAAGCCAATGAAAAGTGTTCTGCACGCTATCTGCACAGTGAGACGTCATTATCGCAGAGTGTACGTTTGCAGAAGAAATAGTTCCTCTAATTACGGTGTTTATTAGAGCATATAACATGGTAATAATATTCACAATACTAATGAGTATGTATAACAACATGAGTTTATTACGTATTTGTGAAGTGAATACACATGGACTGAAAAGTCGGCGAAAACGAAAACAATAATAATGGCTGCGCCCATGAAATTGGAATACAGTTGCTGGTTGCGAAATGAAATTCGCGTATAAAGTTACTATTACTGAATAAGATTTACGTTTACCTGGCACGTATGAAGCTTGCTACTTTTTTATTATAATTGTAAAGTATGAGTAAGTAAAACTTTGAAATATAAAAGTTATTGCATGAAATATAATTTGAATTTGTCTACGGATGTAGATTATTTTGATTTGGTACAATATTACTGAGAATCACAAACCAAGTGAAGGCCAAACCTTCACAATACTCAGCATTTTAAGACATCTATATATATATAATTAAGGTGAACGGGACCTATCTAATAACGCTCCTCGGGTCAAAATGCCCCTATATACAAATATCCGATGGTCCAGTCGTTTAATTGGTTGCTATAAGCGGCCAAACAAACTTACCAACATACAACAAAATTGAGTTTTATTTAGATGGCCTATAGATTTACGGAGAGACCCAGAGACGGTGGGTGTTAATTGCTTGATTCGGTGAGCGTGACCAACTTCTTATTTCTTATATAAAGGGCCACGAATATTGTATCGAACGGAATGGCACACTGAGATGTCCCTCAAGACAGACCAAACTTGAAAATCGGCCCCGATTTTCGCCCATGTCGGAATTCGAAAAGTGCCACCTCGTCGCTCCCAGACTGCGGTGCACTTACGGTATGTTGTATTTCACACTCATAATGTATTCAGGTATATTTTTGCAGGGAAGAGATCAAACTCCACACATACATGATGCAGTACCCTATCCGTGCTCAATATATGGCATGCGTATAATATCAGCAAAGCTATTACGCCCTGTCACTAACTCGCGGCCATATTGGATCAACCAGGCCCGGTTCCGTGGTTTTGGTGCTACAGGTCATATTAAGTTCTGGAGTAGCATTCCATATTTGAAAGTCATGAATTATTCATGACTTCCATATATTGAAATGCTACTCCAAAATTCCAGCAGAGACAGTGACGCATATGTGACCCGGACGTCCCTGTCGCCGACTCCGTGGTAGAGATGAACACGCTACCACCAAGGACACCGAAGTACCACAACAACCCGGTGTCCTACATCACCACCACCAACAAAACTGGCTCCATTCAGAGGCGGAGATAGCAGAAACCATCCGACAGATAACCGGGTCAGCTAAGGCAACCGAACCAGCAGCTGAACACAAACGTGGATCCGAGTTGCGATACAATAGGTGGGACGAACAATGTGCCAAGACTCAAGCATTCTGGATAATCTTGCTGCAGTCAGGCCGAAAGAAACACCACCACCACCAACGGACGAAAGGAAAATAGCATTTTTTAAATGTATTCATGTTTATTTAAATGTTTTACCATGCATTTATACACCCCCATAAATTAACCAACGTGGGATGTAAGGGAGGGCATACTGCCCTTCTAAATCCTCCCGACCCCCATCTCAAATCCCTAATAACGAATCTAGGCTCTTCATATTAATTCGAGCTCTGACCGCAGGTGTGATATAAGACGTCCTGGCTTGAGCGCTCCTGGACATCGCCATGATCGGATTACTGACTTCGGCGGACAATGGATTCGTCGTTTATAATCCCCGCTGAAGTCATGCTCGAGTTGAGTTCAATCAATTTGGATCGCTGTCTGACCTGGAATCTACACAGTTCAGGCAGCCAAGTTGAACCGTTTTGTCATACCGGATTACACCTACACGGTCCTTATCATGACCTCCTGTCTGTGTCCCTTTTTCTTCTGGAGGGGGTGTTCTTCCTCCGCTTTCTCTTTTCGCCAAGGTCCCTGTGCCAGATGGTGCCAAGTTGAATCAGGCGCGAGCTGAGAGACGCCCAGCTCCCCCACCTCCCCCACCTCCGGACATGAACACGAACACAGCCTGCAGATAAGGAGAAACCGTCGTCACTCCGGTCCCCCTGTCGACGACGTGGTGGAGATGGACACACTACCAGCAAGGACACCGGTATACCATCACAGCCCGGTGTCCTCCATCTCCACCAGCGACAACAACAACACTAATGGCGGCTCTACCTATTCAGTTGAGTCGACAGCTGACGCCACCAAGAGCGATCAGGGAATGCTGCATGTTGGACACAAGCAGCGAAGACTTAGCCAGATAACAACAACTAGAATTAGTTGAAATTGTCTCTACCGACATATTCCACAGGTGGTTATCAAAAACCAACAACAGATGGAAGAAATAAGACAAAAAAGAATGGCTAATGAGCGACAAGCTTGAAAACGTTTTACTCATTGAATAATACGAAGTGGGAATGTGATTTGGGGGGCTAACACCGGGATGGTCGAATAGACCGAGAGGTCTATTCCTTCACCCCTCATTTTTTTAGCTTTATTATTTAAACATAACAAAACAAAAACAAAAAGAGCATTTATATAACATCAAAATTATCTCTTTTTGTGTTTCTTTTTTTTGGGCGGCTTTACTTCTGAGGATGGAGTAGTTGTTGATGGATTGATGTAAGCTTCGGCTCTCTGATGCGCTCTGGTAACCTCTTCTTTAGCTACGGCGAATTGTTGTTGTAACTCTGCCATTTGCCGCAGCAGTGCTCTCTCTTTGGCTTTTTCCTCCTCAGAAGTCAGAGTGGAGATGGCGCTGTTGTTGTTGTTGGTACTGCTGGTCTCATTGGTCTCGGTGGAGGTAGAAGACTCCGGGCAGTTGAACTCCGAGTCTGCGGGTTGAATGGTGATTCAACTTCCATCCCGGCATCAGCAGCAGCTGGCTGGATCTCGTCAGTCAGCACTCCAGCGGGGGAGGGGTGGTCTGGGCGTCTCTCAGACCTCTCCCGAGCTGGGCTACCGGTAGCATCTTCGGTGGAATAATACGAGCAACAACACTTGAATATTTATAACTGTCACTCGTTGACTGACACTCTTAGAACTGTTACTCATTGACTAATGAGCAACAACATTTGAAACTGCTACCCGTTGGCGAGCAACAAACTGTCACTCGTTGAGCGACACTCTTGGAACCGTTACTCAATGACTAATGAGCAACATTATTTGAATATATACCACCGTTACTCCTTTTTGAACAACAAACTGTCACTCGTTGCCTAATAAGAGACCACATTGGTAACGTTACTCATTGACCAATGACCAACATGATTTAACTTATATAGGCCTAGCTTCCTAAGTTCCTTTTTTAGTAATTATAAACTGGTTTCCCTTTTCACTGCCCAAAAATAGGGCAAATTAAACATGCAGCTCGACTGAGCCGGGTTTATCTCACGCTCTATTAGGCATTTGGAAATGGACCCGGGAGGATTTGAAAGGGCAGTATGCCTTTCCTACAACCCACTTGAGATGATTTTGGGAGCTAAGATAAACATAACGATGAATGGATGAAAAAATGGTCTAGACATGTTTTTTGTTCTTGTTTGCCTTCTTTTTTCTTCGTTGATGTTCTTCTGTTGTTGTTGTTGTTGCGACTTTGGCATCCACGTGTTGTTTCAGCAGTTGTTCGGTGTTATCAAGCGTCTGTTTGTAGCTCTGACGTTCTGTCTGACATTCTGCCATCGCCAGCGCACTTGTGATGATGTCGGCAGTGGAGCGAGTGGAGCCGCCGCTGGTGTTGTTGTCGGTGGTGGAGATGGAAAACACCGGGCTGTGATGATACTCCGATGTCAAAGATGGCAGTGTGCCCTTCTCCACCGCGAAGTCAGCTGCATGGACGTCTGGTGACATCGGCGACCATGTCTCCGCTGGCCTCGATAAAGACAGATGAGGAACAACTGGGGTGTCAACGGCGTCCCTGTGTCTGGTGGTGATGTCGTCGGTGGATGCCAAGTGGGGGAGTGGGCGTCTCTCAGCTCGTCCATGTTTCCACTTGGCACTCCTATCCGCGTCCCTTCTTCTCGATGGGCCCTTCTTCCTCTGCGTCCTCTTCTGGTTGCCGACATCTCCATACCAGATGGTAGGTCGCTGGTGGGTTCCGGTTTCCTAGTTACCGCCATCAGAGGGTACTGCTGGATCAATCTGGTAGTCCACACACAGATGCATGAAGCCTCCCTTAGCCTGGTGTAGTGTCCAGCTAAGGGTATCCACAACGCGCAATCTGTCCAAGTCGGCTAACAAAGCAGAGGGGATTAACTCCATAATCCTCTGCCAGGTCCAAAATCACTCTCTGAATCGCTCTGGCGGCTAAGTCCCTGGGGACGGTCACACAACTCACGAGCGATCCAGAATCAGCGACAAGAGACAATGCAAGCAATGCGACTTGCCCTCTCAACCGCCGGCTGGCGAATGAATATGATATGATTTACCTCACGTGTCTTTGAAAACTGATAAAATACGCAAAACGTTTTTCCCGACAGGGACTCGTGGGTAACCACTCGATCGGTACCGGAATTGGGTGCCCACCCCTGAGTATTTCTCACTGATATCATATTAGCATCTGAAGGACGATTCTGTATACTCCGTCGCTAGTTATGCAAACACACTTAGTGCCAACGTGAACTGAGTCTGAAAAACTGAACACCCTATCAAACATTCTTTTATAATTATAATTTTTCGCCTTGCATGCTTATTATAATAATACTCTCTTATATATTGCTCGAACGTGATATTAGGACTTACCACACAATGTGTAAGTAATAACGATTTATCCATGTAAAATCTATTTTAAACATAATATATGTCCACATAACTCATAAAAGCTACAATTAAACTTTCTTTACTGTAAACATAAAATAATCTCATAATATATGTCCAAAAAAAAAGCATACACAAATCTTCATAAAACTAATAACTTGGATTTATTCATGTGATATATTATACCAAAATATGTCCACATAATTCATGATAAACATACAAATAAACTTTCTTTTTTATTATAAATATAAAATGATCTCATACTCATACAATATGTTTAAAAAACGACTAAACGTCATAAAACTATTACCCCCCCCCCCCCCCCCCCGAAAATATGTCTAAACCTAGGAAGATTCGGCCAATACAACCAGCCGAATCTTATCAGCCTAATCTTCCCTCGGCCGAATCTTCACGGACCCCCCAGAGTCATTATTTCGCGGTAGAATCTGGATTCGAGAATCCAAAACCTATTACGGGGCGGGGCTAAATCGAGATTACACGGATTCTAGGTCAGATTTTGAAATACACGTGGTCGCCGGTGCTGGATTTAATGTTCTCCCAGCGTCAAACATGGCTCATGTATTTGACACAAGTATCATTTGTATCTTATATTTATACTGTTCATGTTTGTTGTGAAAGTCATGCTTTTCTTCTATGTGTATATACATTGCGCTCGATTAGCTGCCAATCCGACTTAATCGCATCTTTATTCAAGTTCAAGTGTGTTTATTGATGAGAGCAAGCATTTCCATATTATAATAGCTCTAGATGATTAGATCCCTTGAATCAAATTCCGAAGACGGTGCAGAAAACACACGAAACATGTCAGTTGTATACAGGGACGTGGCGACAGGGGTTGTTGGGGTGTCTCCCCCCGAACTTTGGTACATTTCCAACAGTTGGAAATGTCATGCCTGACACAACATTAGTTGGACATTAAATTGACACCATATATAGGTTGGAATTGTTCCACATTGTTTTATTTTCCAGTAATAGTTGGTAATTGTCCAATCTTAGGGTGTGTCAGGTTGGATATTTCCACGGGGGTGCAAATGAAATTCTGCGAACCTGTGAGTTTGGTGTTTGGTTCAGGGGGGGGGGTGCAGTTGGTCTGAAATTGTAAGGTGCACTCACATGGGAACCCTCTAGCCACGTTCCTAGAACTTGTACGTGTGGGTATTTAATCAAATAAATTGACTGACATTTGCACTAATATTGTCATGTAATCCTAGAATAAGCTTTACATTTGTGTTTGGGAGATGCATATCACGAGCGATCACAAGACCACAACATTAGCTACGTGGGCAAAAATTTATTTTCCAACTAATGCTTAACACGTTGGACAAAAAGTGCACGTGTTTCGGCACTACAAAGACTATATTGTGAAAACGACTGCATTTAACGAAACAAAACATTTTAAATATGAAATTGTTATAAGACTAGATAGTACATACGTGTGTGTATCTGATCATCCATAGATATCATATAATCCTACTATGTCTTGAATAAGGAGGAACATATAATTACGAACGCAAGAGCACTGGTTATATAACTACGAAACATTGAAAATTGATGATCTACTTGAAAACTTTAATGCTGTCGTGAAATGTTCGGACGACAACGATATTGTTCTCCCAAATCATCGCTTCAGAGGGGAGACTGGAATCGCGGTATGCTACCGGAAAAACATCGCCCAATACGTGGATGCTCTACCGGACGGGGGAAACCGAGTAGCTGTAATATACGGATAAATGCAGAAAACCCAGTGGTCATCATCGGCGTTTACCTACCAAGCAGAAATAGTAACTATACCAGAAACGACTATAATGCTCTCCTTGACGAGCTCATGACTATCATCCGAAAATATAACTCATCGTCCCGTATAATCTTGGCGGGAGACATCAATGCATCACTACATAGGACATATGCTTGTACCCGGGATAACGACTTCAAGAAGTTCCTCGATGAGGCCAAACTGAGTTTGCCCTCAACCTGCCCCAGTGAGCCAACCTACCACTCATACGACAATGTAACACACACACAAATAGACTACTTTTTACAGTCACAAGATACCATTGGAAAGTACCAAACCCTCAAGAGAGAAGCTACCAATCTTTCAACTCATGATCCCATCACCGCAACTATAAATCTTCAACTTAAAACCACCCAAGACATAGTACACCCCCAGGGACCCGGGAAAAGAAGAATCAACTGGCGTAAAATTGACACAGATCTATACTGTACCCATGTCACTGAAGCCCTAGTCTACTCTGCGATAATGAATACCGATGATGCTATAACGGAGACGCTGGTTTCAAACTTTACATCGGTACTGAAGGAAGCCGCTCAGCAACAATGGAAGTCCAAACCCAGCAAACCATTTAAGCCAAAGAGGATCTGGTCACCACTCATCACCACGGCTGTTAAAGATGCCAAACACACCTTCTGGCTCTGGAAGCAAGCAGGACGGCCAGATGGAAACAACCCGCTGTACCTCAACGTCAAATAAAAAAATAGCAGCTACGAAGTCTAAAAAGAAGACAGCAAGCTAACATCCGAACCAACAAACTGTCCGAGATCATGAAACTGCGAGAAACCGACGTAAAGGCCTTTTATCGTCTCATTAAAACTCAGAGCGACCCGAGAGCAAGCGGTACTACTCTCCTAACAGTAAAAGATGAAATCCTAAAGACAGATGAAGAAATCACTAACGGATGGGCCACCTACTTTGAGGACCTATCAACTCCGCTCGAATTCACTAACTTCAACGACCAATTCAAAATTCTCGTGGAAGAAGACATTGATGTTCTTACAAAGACGCTAACCAAAAATCGAAGGCACATTCACCCAACAACTCCTGATGAAGTAGCTTTGTGTATCAAGTCCTTCAAATCTGGCAAGGCACCTGACGAAGATGGAATCACAATGGAACACCTAAAATATGGAGGAGAAATATTAAACTCACATTTATGCAATATTATCAATAAAATATTTCTGGAAGCCCAGATCCCAGACTGTATGAAAGGTGGAACAGTTTGCCCAATATACAAAAAAGGAGGGAAACCAAAAGACGACCCCAACTCATATAGGAAGATCACCATCACCAACACAATCGGAAAGACTATCGAAAAACTCCATCTGAAAAGAAACAATGAGGCAGTAAAATCCATACAGTCACCCCTTCAGAAGAGATTCACAGAGGGAGAATCTCCTACCACCGCAGCCCTTATAATAACCGAGTTAATATACGAAGCAAAAGAACTAAAGAAACCACTATACATGGCCTTTATGGATGCCAAAAAAGCATTCGATGTCGTCTGGCACCCCGGATTACTGAGAGAACTACATAAAGCTGGAATATCCGGTGATAACTCTTCAAGGACTGGTACTCCAATCTGCACTCTACTGTCAACTGGAATGGTGCAACCTCACGATCTTTTTTGGAGAAACAAGGTGTCCGTCAATGGGATGTCTGGTCACCTACAGCCTATAAGGTTTTTGTCAATGGATTACTGACCCAAAACAGTGAACATAACATCGGCTCTCATATTGGCTCTATCTTCTGTGGATCCCCAACCGTTGCTGACGACGGACGTCACGCTCGTTTCTGAAGACCCACATGAACTACAAGTCATGCTGAATATCTTGACGGAGTACTCCAACAGACTGCGCTACCTCATCAGCGAACAAAAATCATGTATCTTACCATTTACCCGTAAAGATCTGGGTCACACATGGACTCTGAATGACAATAATATCCAGACAATGGCCACCGCCACACATCTTGGCATTAATCGTGACAACACGTCCAAACACGGCACCAGCACGGTTGCACACGAACGTATCTCTTCTGCTAGAAGATCGTCATATGCACTGTTAGGCGCAGGATTTCATGGTATGAACGGGCTAAATCCCAAAGTCTCGGCCCATCTACTGCGATGCTACATTCTTCCTCGCCTACTGTAGTGTTTAGACGTCATAAACCTTAACAAGAAGGAGGTGCATCAACTGGAAACATTTTATGTACAGACAACAAAGCGTCTACAACACCTACCTACAAGAACAGCCAACTGTGCAGCTCTACTCACATTGGGTCTTATTCCACTAGAGGCAGAAGTACACAAGAGAGCCCTGAAAACCTATGGGAATGTAGTACAGAATCAAGGATCTATTGAATGTCAGCTAGCCGCCAGACAACTTGCAGTAAAATCTGGAAAATCCAACAGCTGGTTCATTAAAGTCACCAATATCACTGAAATGTATGACCTACCATCAACGCACGATACAGTAGCACTACCTCCTCCAAAACGTTTATGGAAAATCATGGTGGATACTGCAGTAGATTCCTACTGGATGAAAATTTTGAAACAGGAAGCCATGGGAAAATCAACTCTATCACATCTCAACCTTCAAGACGCCACCCCTGGCGGGTTCCGTACATCAAATTTGGGACGCTTGCGGGTCTGAACCGTTCGCCACTACAAAATGAAAATGGCTACAGGCACCTATATATTCTCCAACGTCAGAAGGCTAAATTTTCCTCTATCAACACAGATATCTGCCAACTATGCGGCAAAGAACCTGAAGACATGGTCCATTTTATAACATCATGCGACAGTCTCAATGAAGTCAGAAATCGATTTATAAACGCTATTGAAGAAACCCTGAGCCAAGCTGGTCTGAACCCATCTCTACAAAATCAACAACTACTGAAATTAATACTCGACTGCTCAATATACAATATTCCACATGACTGCATGCAGAAGATAGAAGCTATATCACGAGGTCTGTGCTACCAACTTCACCAAGCTCGACTCCGTATCCTGACTGCAATGAAACTTGGTCGCAAAGCTCCGCCTGTGGACCCCGGCAGTTAGTGACGGTCTCAACCCCGACTTGACAGTTACCCAACCAATCTAATTATATTTACATGTATATATATCAGAAGAACGTGAGACATATTTCAAGTTACTGTGCTTAAGAAGAAGTGGTCACGTACACCTTAAGGACGGTTCTCCTGACACAGGAGGAATTTACAGAGAAGGTAAAGGTAAAGGTAATCTGAATCCAGATTCTCCAACCAAATAACGACTCAGAGTTTACACTGTGAGAGATAACTCTGCCTGGAGTTTAGGACGAGATGTTGTGACCAGAGGCGTTATTTCGCTAAAATCCGATTCAGATTCTGGATTCAGATTACAGATTGGTCCCCGTACGACTTGGTTCGGCAAAAGAACAGACCACAAATTTGCAGAATCAGTAAACGAACAGACCGTAATCCTAATTTCGTGGTAATCCGATTGGGATTTGGATTCCGATTACGGACTCAAATGTTCATAATGTAAACAAACCGAGATTTCGCCACCTCGGAGTTTAAAAATACAATAAAACATAAGAATCCGTCTCTTGTGTACAAATTATTGCAGAATATAAACGATCTATACCAAAGAATTTTAAATGCGGAGACAAATTTGTTTTATTGAATGTAAACTGGGAGAATATTACTGAAATTAGGCAAATAATAACGCTATTAATAGTAACGCTGGGGGAGCACTTCGGTTGATGGCGAAGCAAAATTAAATCATTGTTGATTGTCACTTTCATATGTCCATTTCATAATTCCATCCATAAATACCGCCCGAACGCATGTCGATTTCGAATTCGGCGGATACGTCACCATTGACCGAATTCATATGAACCTGCATGGATATGTCTTCTGCTGTGTTCGTTATTATAATGTTTCTTCTTATTCAAGAAATAGTAGGATTATATATATATATGATATCGATGGATTATCAGATACACGTATGTACTATCATCTAGTCTTATAGCAATTTCATGTTTCATCTTGAAAATGTTTTGTTTCGTTAAATGCAGTCGTTTTGCACAATAGTCTATGTATAGACAACAGACATATGTTCTAGGGACGTGGTTAGATGTTTCCTCAAATTTCAGGCCAACTGCACCCCCCCCCCCCCCCCCATTGAACCAAACATCAATCTCACAGGTTCGCAGAATTCCGTTTGCTCCCCTTGGAAATATCCAACCTGACAAACACCAAGATTGGAAAATTACCAACTTTTACTGGTTGAAAAAAAAAAAATCAAACAATGAGAACAATGACAACCTATATATGGTGTCAAATTAATGTCCAACTAATGTTGTGTCATGCATGAAGTCTCCTAGTTTCGATATATTTATTTCAAATATATGTCAAATTTAGATAACACATGATATATAACACATACATTTGTTTATACATACAAATAAATTGGGGGACAAGTGCTGACTCACTTAAGGGTACCCCCTCTCCCATATATTATTACACTGAATTTTTTTTTTATTAGTAATGGCAAAGCAACATGACTACCAAAACAAGTTGAACATATATACAGATCACTGGACACCACCTCTCCCGAGTTAGTCATAAGTTTGTATATGTATTTATTTAAAATCGGGTTTGTTTGTTGCGTTTGTTGGCTTGTAGGTATCATTATTTGAAACAGTTAGTCAAAATAATCCTAATTTTCCTCACGTATGAATGACTGCACAGCTTAGCAAATTGTACCAAAGTTCGGGGTGGGGGTCGAGACACCCAATCAACCCCTGTCGTCACGTCCCTGTTCAACTGACAAGTTTCGTGTGTTCTTCACAACATCTTCGGAAATTTGATTCAGGAGGCCTAGAGCTGTCACGTTTAGATATGCTTGCCATCATCAATAAACACACTTTAACTTGAAAAAAAAAGATGCGATTAAGTCGGATTGACAGCAAATTATGTGCCGTGTATATACACATAGAAGAAAAGCATGGCTTTCACAACAAACATGAACTTTATAAATATAAGATACAAATGATACTTGTGTCAAATACATGAGCCATGTTTGACGCTGGGAGAACATTAAACATAGTTTCGGAGACCACGTGGATTTCAAAATCTGACCTAGAATCGGGAATTAGCCCCGCCCCCGTAATCGGCTTCGGATTCTCAATCCGGATTTTAGCGAAATTACGACTCAGGGCAACTCTCTCCCTGCTCGAGGTTTCCTTGCTTCTAATTGAATTAACTCCCTTGACGAACTCTTCAGTTTTTTGAAGCTGTAAAGTGTAACCGGCGTACCCGAGACGTGACGCGCCATTGTATATCTTTTTGAAATTTTGTTATATATTTTATCTGAACAATCATGAAGCTAGTAAGGTGTGACATCTCTTATATTAATTATTATTTAAAAAATTATCTATAATTGTTTTTAATACATACTCTATTTTTCACCAATTCTTAGATCAGAATAAGTTTATGAACTAGAAAAGTATGAAAAAATACATATGATAATAGACTAAAAAAATTAAGCAATATTAACTGTAAATTGTTTTGTTTTGCGTCTGCACAAAACATTTATTGCGTGTTCATAACTGAGGTCAATTCGTTCTTTAGGTGTGTATTCAAATCCATGTTCTTGGCTGTAAACAGATCGTTGTAACCAATCTTGACCGAACCGCGACAACAGGATCTTGACCATTGTTTGACATCAATTATCAATCATTCAATGATGATTCAAACTCGCAAGAACTGGCCTGGGTGTTTCATTTTGGCTTTAGCGCCTGCCCAGTCAAAATTAACAGGGCGCAAGATCGTTTACCAACGAACTATATTAGTCTCGTCCAGTTCACAGTTGTTGGCCATTATATATAAGTACTCTAGTGATCCGAATAATAGTAGGGGTCGGAATAATAGTAGGGGGGTGGAAAATTTGCCAAATTTTAATAATAGTAGGGGTCGAAATAATAGTAGGCGGGTGGAAATGTCAATGAAAAAGGAGATCATTGAAGAACACTGATTTAATTATCAAACAAAAACTTATAATAAACACTCCTCGACCCAGCACGGACAACGTCTGGTTCTTGCAGAACCTTTTCAATGTCATTGATTTGAACGGAGAACACTGCGTCAACACTTTTATACGAATTTTCAGTTCCAGCACAAGGCTCGAAAAATCTAACACTCAGGGGATCCTGAGCGGTAACACATGCTATTAATTTTCTTTGGTCGGAATCGGTCCACCAACTACTCAATTGTGTTCTAATTAAAGAAACTTTCAAACGTGAGCCCCAGACGTTGATTAACTTCTTAGTTAATAACGCGTCAATTGTAAAAAAAAACACAGACATAACGCATTGTCACCTTTGTTCGCCTCACTGAACGATAAACAATACCCGCAGAGGGGGGGTCTGTCTATTGCAATAGGGTCGCACGAATTGCAAAATAGCGACACGTGCGAGGATGGAGTTACTTCCCATGGATCAAATCATTGATTATATTGCGATGCCAGACGGTTGCGCGAATTCTTTGAACGTATTCCGTTTCATGCATGCCATTTGATTAAAAACTACGAATAATGCGATCATTCATGGAGTATGGGTGATCAAAATTAAATAATCGTAGGGGCTTGAATAAGAATCGTAGGGGGTGGATTTTTTCTCCAAAATTAACAATCGTACGGGTACGGTTATTCGGATCACTAGAGTAGTACTAGTAGCCCTAGAGTAAGAATAATATAGAAAGTTGGGAAACAACATGTAAAAATTTTTTTTTAAACCCACCCACCTCCCATGTTGCACTCGAAATCTCATCAACACAAATACGCTTCGGACATGCATAACTACGTATGCAAAAACTATCGAATATCGATAATCACACTTACCGTTACATTTCTTGAGAGGTATATCCAGAAAAACAACTTTTATCAGGTGAAAATAATCAAAATCACGATAAAATTTGTCTCGACACAACATCATTAGCACGGAATTGTTAGGATCGATAACTCTTCCGAAAAGTCGGTTGAACCGGGGCCAACCTTTGACTTATCCCCGGAGTATAAACCTTGCCAATGCTCTATCGTTGACGTCGTCGTTGTATGGGGGGGGGGGGCACGTCACAAGGCGATAGTGTCGCGAACTATGCATTGTTATATGTTTTGATGATCAACTCTTTTGAAAAGTAAATGTAATCGAAGATCTACTGGACTAAATATGGGTGAGTGCGTGGGCAACCGTGCATTTAATAGCTGGATGTAGAGTGAGCGCTCAAATCTTCGCGCCGGCTTTCCAGCACACACGAGAATAGTCGAGAAACATGTGCTGAACTTGTTCAATGGAAGCCGACGCTTTTTCGTGTGTGAACTGTTGTCTGTCGACAACCACACAGATTTGCATCATCGTCGTCGACCCAATAATTTCTTTGAACACACGTATCACCCGTATAATTCTTCGTTGTGTTAATTTTTCGTCAAGTCATGTAAATCCAGAATAAAATTCTCAAAAATACATTTATTGCAAAATTTTTATATTGTACCAAGCGGACCCGACAGATAAATAAATACCCGTTGTTTCCAAAGCACATCAAGTCCCACTCATAAACTATTGTAACTCTAACTTTTACTCTGCAGATTTGCATGTAAATCCCCATTCACAATCTTTCACTTGAGATCCCCATTAATGACCGAAATGTATCAATAACTTACCTTAAAAGGTGAGTTTTTCCCTGTACCACATTGGCCATGCAGTGATTATGAGGTTGTGTCAATCTTGGCAACCCGTCAGACTTCGCAATTGCTCTCGATTTAAGGCCATGGTCAATGCATTTTTTGCTAAAATATTTCAGTTGTACAACTTGTACTGGAGACGTATACGGTTGTCGACAGACAACAGTTCACGCACCGAAAAAGCGTCAGCTTCCATTGAACAAGTTCAGCACATGTTTTCTCGACTATTCTCGTGTGTGCTGGAAAGCCGGCGCGAAGATTTGAGCGCTCACTCTACATCCAGCTATTAAATGCACGGTTTGCCCACGCACTCACCCATATTTAGTCCAGTAGATCTTCGATTACATTTACTTTTCAAAAGAGTTGATCATCAAAACATATAACAATGCATAGTTCGCGACACCCATCACCTTGTGACGTGCCCCCCCCCCCCCCCCCCCCCCCCCCCCCCCCCCCCCCCCCCCCCACCCATACAACGACGACGTCAACGATAGAGCATTGGCAAGGTTTATACTCCGGGGACAAGTCAAAGGTTGGCCCACTTAATGTATTTCGCCTTTTTGACCGAACCGAGTTC